>OX463228.1:45344048-46622798 GCA_949820135.1 Sylvilagus floridanus | reverse complement strand
CACAATCCCAACGGCCATTTCCTGGAAGAGGAGACAAAAACGCTGTTAATGAGGACGGCTTCCCGGACCGATGACTCCCTGCCTAACACACACCGCCCAACACATTTGAGGAATTTGGCAGCTGTCCCAGAAACGGGTGCCGGCGAAGCCTAAAATGCAGGAATCCAACTCATCGATGACCTCACTGGATTTCTTTAAACAAAACACTTTTCTTCTAGGCTCCGCAGTTGCCACCTCTCCCTCTGGAGCCCTGCGCGGCCCAGGATTTCCACGGTCGGGGGGAAGGCCGGGTCTGGCGTGGAGAGGGTCTTCGCACGTGGCGAACTACCCGCTCCCACCCGCTGCCCACGAAGGCGAGCCCCGCGCAGGGCTGGGGGACCCGGCTCGGGGCCCGGAGGCCCGGCGGGCCCGCACACCTCATCCTCCCGTCCCAGGCCTTGGGCCCCACTCACCGCGGGCGACGCGGGACCCCTGCGCGAGGGCTCCGAGTTGTGGAGGCGGCGGCCGGGATGCAGGCTGCGGAAGGCCGTGAGGCAGCGGCGCCGGCTGAGGAGCGGGCAGAGCACGAGCAGACGGGGCATGGCGCGTCCCGTCAGGAAGGGTAGCGGAAGTGGGCAGACGCCGCTAGAGGAGCCAAGCGAGGCCACGGCTGGCACCCGGGCCGGAAGGGGGCGCTGGCGTTCCTGTCCCGCGTAAGCCCCGCCCCTTCCGTCCGTTAGCGCCGCTCCTAGACACAAGTCCTCCCGGCGCTGTGGCGCCGGCCTCTGCTCTTGTGCCCCTGGTCCAGGTTTCCAGATTCCCTGTCCATGCCAACCCACCCCTTCCTCACACCCACTATCTCTGCTTTTCTGTGGGGTGAGAGCTCAGCGTCTCCGCTCATCTTTCTCCTCGTCTACACAGGGGCAGCTCAATCAACGGCCGCTTGACATGGCACTCAGACCCTGTTCTCTAATGTGAATTAAACGTTAAATAAGTCCTCTACAGGTTAATTCTATTGAAGATGAATAAAACATATTTGTAGTCTGGTCCTGTAAGAAATATCCATGGCCGAATCAAATAGGGCATTTGGATCCAGTAGAGCTGATGCGATTTCCTGTTACTAGTATCTTGAAGGCACAAGAATACACTGTCAACTCTTAAGTTACTTTTTTAAATGTTTATTGTTATCTACGTGAAAGACAGAGTGACAGATATCTTCCATCCAACCCCCAAATTCCCACCAACATCCAAGGCTAGACGAGGACACAGCCAGGGGCCTGGAACTCCATCTGAATCTCCCATGTGAGTTGCAGAGGCCAAAGCACTTGAGCCACCACCTGCTGCCTCAGGGTGCATTAGCAAGAAGCTGGATCAGAAGTAAAGTAGCCAGGATTACATCATGATGGGGTATCAATGTCTCTAAACTTTTATCTCACTTTGTATCCCTTGGTCTACAATCTGGAAGATTTCTTTGACTTTTTCTTCAATTCCTTGAGTTTTTCATTTCAGAATTCCATTTTTAAAACTTGTTTATTTATTTGAAAGCTAAAGAAACAGAGAAAAGGTAGATCTCCAATCCTCTGGCTTACTCCTCAAATGCCAGCTGCAGCTGGGTGTGGACCAGGACGAAGCCAGAATTCAATAGAGGTCTCCTATGTGGGTGGTGGGGACCTAAGCAATCATCCACTGCCTCTCATGGTGCACATTAGCAGGAAGCGGGAACGGAGAGCACAGCTGGGACTTGAACTGAGGCACTCTGTCCAATATGGGATGCAGACATCCCAAGCAGTAGCTTAACTGCTATGCCAAATATCTACCCCTAAACTATTTTTTTATCATCAGTATTTTTCTAAATGTACTAGCATCTTAAATTTCTCTAAGAAGATTAACCTGAACTTTGTAAAAGTTCACCTCCATTCCAAGGACTATTTGTGTCTTCTGGGGTGATTTTTGTTTATTCATTTGGTCCTGCTGGTTTTCTCAGGGTTGTCATTTCATGCTACGAATGTGAGAAATCAGGTGCATTACTCAGGTTCTCTTCTATCTTTGTCTAATCCATTCAGGCTGCTAGAATACCCATACATTGGTAGCTTATAAACAGCAGAAATTTTTTTCACAGCACTAGAGTCTGGGGAGTCCCAGATAAAGATGCTAGCAGATTGCCTAGTAAGGGCCCACTTTTTTGGTTCACAGACAACTGTCTTCTCTAAATGTCCTCACTTAGCAGAAGGGACAAGGCAGCTCTCTTGGGCCTCTTTTATTAGGCACTAATCCCATTCATGAAAGCCCTTATGACCAACTCACCTCCTGTTATAGATTCAACAGTACTTGGCTCCCCAAACTGACACAGACATTTAAACCCCAGTTTTGAGCCGGTGCCGTGGCTCACTTGGTTAATCCTCTGCCTGTAGCGCTGGCATCCCATATGGGTACCAGGTTCTAGTCCCGGTTGCTCCTCTTCCAGTCCAGCTCTCTGCTGTGGCCCAGGAGGGCAGTGGAGGATGGCCTAAGTGCTTGGGCCCCTGCACCGGCATGGGAGACCAGGAGGAAGCACCTGGCTCCTGGCTTCAAATCAGTGAAGTGCTGGCCGAGGCGGCCATTTAGGGAGTGAACCAACGGAAGGAAGACCTTTCTCTCTGTCTCTCTCTCACTGTCTATAACTCTACCTGTCAAATAAATTTAATAAATAAATAAATAAACCCAAATTTTATGTTAACAGTTAATAGATTAATGCTAATGGTTGGGGAAGTAGGGTGGAGACGATATAATCGTGGTGGCTAGGTTGTGGCTTTAGGTCATTGGTGGCTTACCCTTGGAAGGTAGTTCTTGCCAGAGTGTTGGTTATTTAAGCTGAGTTTCACCTAGTTCCCTCACTTGATGGTTCCTTTTGTCCACACACTCTTGGCCACTGCCAGGCTCCACCAGATGCCAGACTAATTGGGTCATCATCTTGAAATGGGAACCTCCAAACTGTAAGCCAAAATAAACCTTTTCCTTCCCAAGAAGCTCCTCTCAAATATTTTAGTTAAGGTAATGAAACGCTTATACATACATCTCCCAAAGGTCCCGTCTCCAAATACCATCACACCGGGATACATCCAGCCTGCAGCAACTACCAGTCTCTCCCCACAGTGAAAATACGGATTGCATGCTCTGTCTGTGGATCTAGTATTTCAATTGGCAGGCAGGCTGGCACCCTCCTTCACCCTCATGCCTCCCAACTACTTCTCTACCATCTCAGGAAATCATTCTGTTTCTTTAAAAGACTCTCTCTAGCCTTGGACAAACATTGCCAAAATATGCGCAAAGTTTGGGGTGGAGGAGGAGCAGCTGACTCACACATCTTTTCTATTCACCATTTTTCCATCAGTTACCTTGAACTTGTGCCTTCCTCTCACTCCAGTCTTCAGAGCTATTGATTTAATTGGCCAAGAAGGAGAAGTTCTGCCATGGAAAGCGCCTCTCTTGTCCCCTGGAACCTCTGTTTGCCCAGAGCTATGGCTCCTTCTCTTATTTACCCATCAGTAAGAACTCAGTTGACTTACATTCTTAGAGAAATTCACCAAAATCTTTGGTTTGCCAGTGTAGCCCCGCTTCTCATTTCACTCATGGATTCATTTCTTCTTGTGCGTCTTTATTGCCATTGAAATGTATTTTCAGGAAGAAAGACTGGTAAGCATAAGCTCCTTCCTTAGTGTGGATACTACACATGAATCACCAGAGTTTACTAAATATCATGGGAAGGAACTACAAGCTCCAAGCTGGAATGATGTGATCTGATTTCCATTTTTTTTAACTATCACCCTGGGCACTCTGTAGAGAACAGAAGTTCAGGGTGAGAAGGTTGTATTAGTCAGCACTCTCCAAACAAAACCAGTAAGATATATAAATATATATGAATATAAAAGAATATTGATTATGAGGTATTGCCCCAACATTCATGGAAGCTGAGAACTCCCACAAAGTGACATCTGCGAGCTAGAGATACAGGGAAGCAGGAGGCGTGATTCAGTTAAAGTGCAAAGGCCTGAGAACCAAGAAACTGATGACGAAAATCTCAGTCTAAAGGCAAGCGAAGACAGGGTATGAAGTGCCAGTTCAAGTAGTAAGGCAGGGAACTTCCTCCCTCCTCGCCTTCTGTTCTGTTCAGGCCCACCCACTTTGGGGAGAATAACCTGCTTGTTAAATCCACTGATTGAAATGCTAATGTCATGTGAAACCCTTCACAATCACACCAAGAAACAGTGTTTAATCTGGGCATTCCCTTACCCACCTAAATCAACACATAAAATTAATCATCCCAGCAGTGGCTATCTATGAGCCATATGTAATGTCCAGAACCATCCACATTAGCCAAATGTGATGTCCAGTACCATTCACAATAGCCACACATGATATCAATACCATACATACCAACCACATGTGATGTCCAACACCATCCATACTAGCCACACATGATGTCAACATCATTCCCACCAGCTATGTGTGATGTCCCAGAACATCTATACCAGCCACACCAGCCACATGCTATGTCTAGCATCATCTACCTAGCTATACACAACATCCTGAAGTATCCACAGTAGCCACGTGTGATGTTCCATATGTACCTAGTGATACTACCTATTCACACTAGGTACATATGATGTCCAGTACCTTTTACACTAGTCACATGTGGTTTCCAAGTCCTTGAAATGTAGCAAATATCCTAAAGAACTATTTTTATGTTGTTTGCTTTTATATAATTTTTATTTAAAAATTGGTATTTGACTCCATTATTGGAAAACTGTTCAAGTTGGGAAAGTGTTTTCAACTATAAATTGTGAAATCTAAATACAGATTAATTATTTCTGATGAAAACTTAACACCCACATTGAGATGTGTCTGTAACTGCAAAATACAGATTTAGTGAGAAAAAAAGAAAGCTTAGTATCTCATTCATAAAGTATCTATACTGATTATATACTAAACTGATAGGATTTTGGATATATACATTTAAAAATAATATACCATAAAAATTAGTTGCAACCATTTCTTAATAGTTCTTTTAATATGGCTAATAGAAAGTTAAAAATTATATGTGGTTTGCATTATATTTCTACTGTCCACCCTGCTATCTCACCCTAAGCAATCAAGGTCTTACATGAATTGTAGCTGGCCACCTCCCTAAGCTTATCTCTTTGATTTTACTCTCTTTGCTCTCCTGCTCCAGTTACACCAACTAAATTCTAATTTTGCCTTGGAATACCCAGATAATAATTTGAGCACCTGTTGGTTATATAATGAGTCCTGTAAGAGTTGATTTCATTGCTCCAGTTGATTGGCCTAAGATTGGTTTCTTGATTCAAATATTCATCCAAAGACCCTTCTCAGGGAGGTTATCCTTGTGTTAAATTAAGGGATTTCTGAACTCTTACAGATTGATTTATTAATTGACCTATTACAGATGCTAGCCAGAAAAAGGAGCAGACCATGGAGTAAGTTTATGCAACGACCAGCAGCAGGGCTAGGTAGCAGTTGGAAATGTGTCTACCAGATCAGAGCTAAGAGCACTTCTTAATAATAGATATTTGGGGAAGGAAGGCATAAGTTGTTTACATTCAACTTACATTGGCTATAGAAGGGTGGGATTATACAAAGCCGGGAAAACTTTAGGAAAGGAGAACAGTCCATAAGGAGAAGTACTTGTGCCCCTGGTTGGTTGGTGTTGTAAGTAGAATGGACTTGGTCCTAAGGTATTGTGATGAAATTTGAGATAAAGTTTTAACATACATTCAGGATGTTTTTAGTTGTTTTTAGCCATAACTATTCACTGATTAGCCTCCTACATCTGTCCTCCCCTCTATCCTCTGGCCATTATAATTATATTTAGGACATCTCAGAATTTTTCTCTTATTACTCAAGACCACTGCACTGGAACCTGGTATCCTCGTAGCAATGGATGGTGTGACTTGGGAGACATGTTTTTCTACCCATGAAAAAGCCCTTTCATAATGAGTTAATAATGAAGCCAAGCTGCCCAAAGAAGCAGAGATAAGAGCCAGAGGGAACATCCCCATGTGGTCAAATCCCTGGTTCTCACTCTTCTGAAGCTAGGATGCTTTCCTTTGTATGAATTCTGGGGCATGTTTTGTATTCTTCAATCATAATCCTGCTTTTGGCTTAAACCAGTAGGAGCTGAATTTCTTTCATTTGCAACAAAACACTCTTAATGAAAACTTGATTAGTCAGGTCTTATTTTCTCAGGGTGGAACCCCATTTACTAATGTTTAAAGGGCAACAAAAATACTGTAGTAAACTGAGAAAGAACTCAGTAACAGATGAGCCTGGATGAATTAATCTTAATCTTGAGAAATTTGGACAGAGTGCAGCTGATGTGGGGATCAGTATTTTAAGTCTTTCTCTGTGACAAAAGTCTTAAATTACTCTTGACAGTGTCAGTAAAAGTAACTCTAAATACAGCCACAACACAATTAAGCTCCCTGCCACCCACCTCCACCCCAGGAGATGGCTCTTTTAGCTGTTCAAATTACAGGTACAAACAACTTTCGTTCACTGGATTTCTCCAAGTCACAAAAGACCAGCATTGTTAACTCAAACCTCCACAATTTTCAGTACAAAGCTTAGTGGGCCCAGATTCAATGTATTCTCAATGACCTACAATGCAAGGCCTTCCTTCTGCAGTTACATAAAAGGGCACAACTACAGATAGAGTCTGGATATCAGATTCTTTGAGCTCTATGTATATAAGGAAAAACACTCTTTCCTACCTACCTCTTTTTAATGTGATTTTTATAAATGTTCATTCTCAAAGAAAATTTGTGTTAAGGTTCTAGAACCTTATATAATGAGTTAAGACTGCACTACCTCAGGCCCAAATATCTTCAATTCTCTCCTCTCTGGAAAAACACATTTAATTGCTGTTCAAGGACCAAAGGTCTTTGAGGAATAAAATGCCTCTCTCTGTCTCTATTTGTGTCTTTACAATTGCATGACCTCAATGACAGAGAAACTCAGATAAGCAAGCAATAAGAGCAAAAGAATCACAAAGGTGGGAAAAACACTCAAATTATGCAACTGGCAACATCAGTAACACACTTCTGAATTGCAAAAACAATGGTAATATAAGAAGATCCAACAAAAACTGCAGTCCATAATTACAAAGAATCTTGAGCAAGAAGTGCTCTTAGGCAGTTCAAAATACAATCTTGGCTTTCCAAGTTTACTCTTTTTTTAAAATGTGCAATATTTTTATATCAGTGCTTTCTTCACAAAAATACCTATGAAAAGTCTTCATCACCTGTTTTTAAATTTCATTATCTGTTTTTATTTTTTTTTTAAGATTTTATTTGTTTGAGAGGTAGAGTTACAGACAGTGAGAGGGAGAGACAGAAAGAAAGGTCTTCCCTCCGTTGGTTCATTCCCCAGATAGCTGCAATGGCCAGAGCTGCACTGATCCGAAACCAGCACGCACATGAGATGCCAGCTGCACAGGTGGAGGATTAACCTACTGCACTATGGCTCTGGCCCCCATCATCTGTTTTTAAATTTGACATTCTCTTCCTCCCCTGAACTACACCCAGAAATTCTTCAACAGATTTTTTTTTTTTAATTTTGAGAGACCGACAGACATAGACAAAGAATGACAGCTCCCATCCACTGATTCACCCCAAAAATGGACAGGGCGGGGCTGTGCCGAAGCCAGGAGGCAGAAATTCAATCCAGTTCTCCCATGGGGGTGGCAAGGACTCAAACATGAGTCATCTCCTGCTGCCTCCAAGAAGCTGGAATCGAAAGCAGAACCAAAACTCAAACCCAGGCACACAGACAGGGACTATGGGATCAAGTATTTTAAGTTTTTCTCTGTGAAAGTCCCAAGCAGTATTTTAAAGTGCTGTATCAAACTACTGTTTCCCTTATACCAAGTGAAGAGATTGACAATCAGAGCCTAAACATCAAAGGTCAGATTCCAGCACTATCATTTACTGGCTGCATAAACTAAGGCAAATAAATTAAGTATAATATTTCTCTTAGAATGTAGATATGGACATTTAATGAGATAATACATGTTTCAGTTAACATTACTTTTGAAGAATGTCACAGAAAACTTAATAATAAATAAAACTGGCTCACACAAATGAAAATGTCACAGGCAGGACTGAGTTCTAGTGAAGCATCTGTAGTGATAGCTCTCTGGGGAACTCCTTTTTTCTTTTGGTTTCCTTGCCCTGATTTCTGCCGAGTCAGATTTACCTTTACCTTAAGGCAGGCTTCCTGTACAGCAAGACTGTATAATCAATACTCACCTCTGTTTTTCTATATAATGATTTATCTTTGCCTGTTTTGTTTTCTATGGAGTTTAGATGCCAGTATTTGGTATCTCACTAAGAAAAAAAAATTAGGGATGGCATCATGGTGTAGTGGGTTAAGCTGCTACCTGCAATGCCAGCATCCCATATGGGCACCAGTTCATGTCCTGGCTGCTCCACTTCTGATCCAGCTCCCTGCTGATGTGCCTGGGAAGCAGTGGAAGATGGCTCAAGTGCTGGAACCCCTGCACCCACAAGGGAAAACGAGAAGCTCCTGGCTCCTGGCTTCAGCCTGGCCCAGACCTGGCTATTGCAGCCATTTGGGGAGTGAACTAATAGATGGAAGATCTGTCTCTGTAACTCTGCCTTTCAAATAAATACATCTTTAAACACACACACACACACACACACACACACATATCAGTTCAAACCATGACTCAATGCTTTAAAGTCATCTATTTTGACATAAGAATTTCAGCATTGGTTTTTAAAAATTTACATCTTAGTATGAATGAAATACAATGTTGAAATTGTCTACTTTTATGTCTTGCTTCTTTGACTGAATAACATGTCTGAAAGATTTATCCAAGTTGATTATGGCTCGGGTTCATTTGATGAATGAATACATCACATTTTGGGGCAAGCATTTTGCCTAGATATTAAGGCATCAGCACCCCAAATTGGATCTATGTTGGATTCCTGGCTCCTGATCCTGACTCCAGCTTCCCACTAAGGCAGACCTTGGGAAGTGGTGGTGATGACTTACGTAACTGGGTTCTTACCACTCATGTGGGAACACCTGCACTGTGTTCCCCAGTTTCTGGCTTTGGCCCCAGCCCAGCCCTGGCTACTTACAGGCATTTGAGGAGTAAACTAGCAGATGGAAATGCTCCCCCGCTGCTCCCCCAGATATATATAAACACACACACACACACACACACACATAATATGTAATCTCTATCTCTCTCTCAATTAAATAAATTAAAATAATTTAAAAATACATATCACATATTTTTATCCATGCTACTGTTGATGGATATTTTGGGTGTTACCAGTTTTTGATTCATAAAAACAATGCTGCTATGTACATTCTTGTTCCTATTTCCTACTTCATATCAGTATAAGGGTCTCTGTATACCTAAGAGTAGAATGGCAAGGCTACAGGACAAGCCAACTTTCCTCTTTTATAATGTCAACCTGCTTTTTTCCCAAGTGTTTTTACCCATTTTCACTCACATCAGTAACACAGAGAATACCTATTAATACACACCTTCTTGAAGACTTAGAATTCTCTCTCTTGTTTTCCTAATCAATCTGATGAGTCAGCAGTGTTAACTCATTGTGCCTCTAATCTGTACCACCCAGGTACTAACGTGGCTGTGTAACTTTCCATTTGCTTCATTTATTCAAGTATTATGCCATTTTCTACCAGCTTTTTCTTACTGAATTACTGATACTTTTATTTTTAAAAAAAGATTTATTTATTTGAAAGGCAGAGAGTGAGCAAGAGTTGATGGCACACGAGAGAGATGTCTTCCATATACTGGTTTACTCCCCAGATGGCTGCAACAGGCAGTTCTGGGCCAAGACAAAGCCAGGTGCCAAGAATTCCATCTTGGTTTCCCACATGGACGGGCCATCTTATGCTGCTTTCCCAGGCATATTAGCACAAAACTGGATCAGAGGAGGAGCAACCAGGACTCAAGCAGGCACTTGGACATAGGATTCCAGCACTGCAAGCAGCTAGTTAACCTGTTGCGCCACAAACATCAGTCCCTAGGTATTTTTTTAAAGATGTATGTATTTATTTATTTGAAAGGCAGAGAGACAGAGAGAGAGAGAGAGAGATCTACCATCTGCTGGTTCATCCCCAAATGCGTCCAACAGTCTAGGCTAGGTCAGCCCAAAGGTAAGAGCCAAGAACTCCTTCCAGGTCCCTTACAAGAGTGGCAGGGACCCAGGTAGTTGGCCCATCATCTGCTGCTTTCCATACATTAGCAGGAAGCTGGATCTGAAGGAGAGGCAGGACTTGATCACAGGCATGCCTCCAATGAAGGGTGCAGGTGCCCCAAGCAAATGTTCACCCCTGTATACAGGTATTCTTTAGGGCTGTTAGATATAATCTCTTTTTTTGGTTTCATGTATTATAAATATTTGTTCCATTGTGTGGCTTTCTTTTCATTCTACTGTGTGTTTTAGTGAATTCAAGGTCACATTTTAAATGTAACTGAAGCCATAAATCTTGTCTTTATGGTTAATGTTTTTGTACCTTACATAAAAAGTCTTCTCTTCCTCAAAGCAATGAAGGCATCCTCCAACATGATCTTTTAAAATCTTTGTAGTAATTTTATTATCTATTCATTTCATAAATAATAATCAGGTATTAATTATTTAACTTATTAAGCACCTACAAGGTAACAGTTGACTGTCCCGAGAACTTTGAAACATGTATTTTCAGACCTTTTCAGTTGTTAAGACTCCAGAAAATTCAGAAAAACGCATGAAAACAGTATCATTGTATGAAAAGAACTAGGAGGAAATACAATTTGTCTTTTCTTCATGATTTCAAGAGAAACCTAGTTTCCATGCTATATTTACAGGAAACTGGACATGGGAAGGAGCTTTATTTGATGTAATGTATGGTAGAATAGGAGGTACAAAGAAAGGAAAAGACTAGGTGGCAGGGAGTGGAGTTAGGTGACCTGATCAGCTTAGGCGACCAGGTTGACGGAGAGCCATTTACCAACAGAAGGAGCAGGAAGAATGGAATCCGAGTTCAGGGGTTGTGACTGCAAGCAACAGAAGCCCATGGTTTTTACCCATTTTGAACTAGCTTAAGGTAAAAAGAGGAGTGAGGGTACAGGCATTGTGGTACAGCAGTTTAAGCCCGTACTTGCACCGTGGGTATCCCATTGCAGAGGGCAGTTTGAGACCTAGCTGCTTTGCTTCCCAACCAGCTTCCTGCTAACACTTCCTGGGAAGGCAGAAAATTATGGTCCAAGTACTTAGGCCCCTGCCTTCCAGGTAGGAGATCAGGATGGATTTTGGCCTGGCCAGATCTGGCTGTTGTAGCCTTCTGGGGAGTAAATTAGTGGTTGGAAGATCTCTCTCTGTCTCTCCCTCTTTCTCTGTCACTCTACCTAAATGAATGAATGAGTGAATGAATGGAATGAATGGACAGATAAGATAGACAGATAAATCTTTTTTTTTTTTTAAATAGGCGTTAGGGCAAATTATTAGCTTCTAAAAACAAAAAATGGATGGCAGGCATCCAGGACAGCTAGGCCCAGATTTTCCAATGACGTCATTGCTTCCCTTTCAATTTCTGTTTCCTTTCGTTTATGGTCTTTCTTTTTTCCCACTACATATGGCTTTTTTCCTCATGGCTAGGAAAGACAATTTACATCATCCTTCAAGGTCAGTATCCCACAGAAATAGGGCAAAAGGACTATTTCCTTTGAGAGACTGGGAAAAATCCCTGAAGTTCTGATTGGCCTTACTCACATCACAAGCCCACCCAGAACTGTCCGACTAGAAACTACTCCTCACTTCTACTGAGTACCACCTTAGCACTAGCCTTTTATACAAATTGCTTTTCACTCTACATCCCTACTTGAATCCTAATTTACTCCAAGGCAAAGATCCATTTATTTTTTACCTCTAGCATCTAACCCTATGCTTGGCACACAGTATTGGATGCTTTAAACAACATGTGTTGAAATGAACAGAAACAATCTATTCTCTGATGAACATGTCTTGCAATACCGAGGAAAACAAACTCAGTTTCTCCTACATGCTCACTCAGCAATAAACACAGAAGAATTCTGTGACAAAGTGCATGGAGGTTTCTCCCCGCCAAAGAAGCAATGGAGGCTGTAGCAGCAGGCACCAGCTGGGTGTCCTCCAATTCAATTCAATTCAGCTCTGAGACTATCTAGCCAGAGACAACATCAAATCCCACAGATTGAGGGCTCAGTTCCACAAGATTGCTGCCTGCTTCGAATGCCAATCCTAAATCCTAGGATGTTTTACCTGTGCTACTGACCAACTGACTATAAACTGGCCTTCCTATAAACCCCTCCTTGGGTACAGTTAATTTCCTGAAGAACTCAGGGGGACATGCTTACTGGTTTATTATAAAGGATATTGCAAAGGACACAGATGAACAGATGCGCAGAGGGAGAATGTTATGGGGGAAGGGTATGGAGCTTCCTTGCTCTATTTGGGTGTACACCCTCCAAGAACCTCTACACATCTGGCTATTTAGAAGTTCTCTGAATCCTGTCCTTTTGGATGTTTTTTAAACGCTTCATTACATAGGTATGATTGATTAAATCACTGGCCATTAGCAATAAGCTTAACCTTCAGCTCCTCTCCCCTCCCAAAATGTAAGGGGTGGGGGAGGCTACAAGTCCCAATCCATTAATATCTTTATATATATATATATTTGAAAGACAGAGTTACAGAGAGGTAAAGAACAGAGAGAGGTCTACCATCCACTGGTTCACTCCCCAGATGGCTGCAATGGCCGAAGCTGCGCCAGTCAGAAGTCAAGAGCCAGGAGCTTTTTCTGGGTCTCCCACATGGATATGTTATGCCCAGATAAGTAGATCCTCAAGAAGCTATCAGCAATCCAATCACACCGAAATGCAAAAGCAAGGTTTATTTTAAAAGTACAAGCCGCGGCAGGGACCTCGTCTGACCAGCCGACACAGCAGAGGTCAGAGGAAAAAGCCCAGGCCTTTGTTTGGGAGCACTTTTAAAGGGAAAAACCACAGGGTGACAACAGTGGCGGCTTACAGTACAGGGCTTTTGATGATTGGACAGGGCTGTTCCGGGTTGCTCTTAGTTGAAGTGGGGCCGGGGGGGGGGGGGGGGGGGAAGGGTCTCCATTTGGCTTGGGTTCAGGGAGTTACCTCATTTGGTAATCTCTACTGAGCTGCCTTTGGTCTGCTGAGCTAGCTGTCCTTGGTAGGCTTTGATATCTCTGGAATGTCTGAATGCCTGCTTTTACAAGGACTCAGGTCTGCTATGGGAAACAGAGGCTGCTTTTCATTTTATCTTTTTTAAATGGAGTCACTTTGGCTCTTCAGATGCACGTACCCAAGGAGTTGGGGCCATCTTCTACTGCTTTCCCAGGCCATAGGACAGAGGTGGCTCATAAGAGCAGCTGGAACTAGAACTGGCACCCATATGGGATGTTGGTGCTTCAGGCCAGGTCTTTAACCCACTGCACCACAGTGCCGGCCCCCTCATCCATTAGTCTTGCGTTGGTCTTTCCAGTGACCAGTCCCAGTCCTGAAGCAACACACACTGCTACTCAACTCATTAGAATACAGAAAACATACACTGTGAAGATTCCAAGGATTTTAGGAATCATATGCCAGGAAATGAGGATGAAGACCAAATATACATTTCACAATATCACAGCATACAAATTGAATTAATTCAGCATCTCAAAAGTACAGCTAAGCGATATAACAACACAAGGTAGATAAACTGAAGGGCAGAAACTCTTGAAACACTTAAGTAAAATGTATTAAATTATTCTAGACCCAAATAATGTACTAGAGTTCTCCAAATGTGCAGATAGACAAAAGGACAAGATTGAACCAGCAGACCTTCTTTGAGTTTTTTTTTTGTTTTTGGGTTTTTTGTTTGTTTGTTTGTTTGTTTTGCTGGACAAAGCTAGACAGTAAGAGAGAGAGAGACACAGAGAGAGTTACAGACAGTGAGAGAGACAGAGAGAAAGGTCTTCCTTCCATTGGTTCACTCCCCAAATGGCCACTACAGACGGCACTGTGCCGATCCAAAGCCAGGAGCCAGGTACTTCCTCCCGGTCTCCCATGCAGGTGCAGGGACCCAAACACTTGGACCATCCTCCACTGCCTTCCCGGGCCACAGCAGAAAGCTGGCCTGGAAGAGGAGCAACCGGGACAGAATCCGGCGCCCTAACCAGGACTAGAACCCGGGGTGCCGGCACCGCAGATGGAGGATTAGCCAAGTGAGCCACGGCACCGGCCCTTTGAGTTTTCAAAAAGCCTTTCTTTTTCTTTTTTTAAGATTTATTTATTTATTTGAAAGGCAGAGTTACAGAGAGAGAGAAAGAGAGAGAGATATCTTCCATTCACTGGTTTATTCCCCAAATGGCTGCAACGGCCAGGGCTGGGCCAGGCCGAAGCAAGAGCCAGGAGCTTTATCTGGGTCTCCCACATGGGTACAGGGGCCCAAGCACTTGGGCCATCTTCAGCCAGTTTCTCAGGCACAATAGCAGGGAGCTGGATAGGAAGTAGAGAAGCTGGATTCCAAATGAGATGTTGGCGTCCCAGGCTATGGCTTAACCCACGGTGCCACAACAGCAGTGCCTTCAAAAAGCCTCTGTTGGTGTTAGTATTTGGTCTAGCTATTAAAATACTGAGTAGATGCCCAGGTTCCACATAGGAACACCTGGGTTTGATGCCTGGGTCTGGCTCCTGATTCCAATTTCCTATAATTATACAACATGGCTCAAGCCATAAGAGTCCCTGCCACCCACATGGGAGACTTTGATGCAGCTTTGGCCTGGCTCAATTGCCAGCCACTGTAGACATCTGGGAGATGAACCAGCAGTTGGGAGCTAGCTGTCAGGTTAAGAAAACAAAAGAAGGCCTTTGGAAGATTGCTACACCAAAGGCTCTTAGAACAGTGGTATTACCCTCAAATTAGTTAGAATGCAATTGTCGTGGAGATGATTTAAACTTTGTGTTTTTTACATGTGGCTAGGAGGCAGAACCAAAGTCAAGTAATGAACGTTAGCAAAGAGTGAGAAAGTGTAAGCACTGATCTTATTTGACCTTTTAAACAATTATCAGGAAGAGGTGTGGACACTGGAATATTTAGTTTGCATATACTCCTAGCAGGGCTGTTAGCTAATACATTATTTAGCTGATGAAGACAAAAGGCAAAATAATGGAAAATAATGGTAGGTGGCCTTAATTTAGGTAAGGTTCAATCATGTAGTTAGGGGAAGTATTGCAATATGGGGGAATAGGAGGTGGGTATCTAAGACAATCACTGACTCCAACTGGATGGGCCTATTTCCTTCGAATGTTCATTTCTTGCGCAGGCCCACAACTGTGTGCTCAGCTGAGAAGACTGTTACTAGCTAGAGAGGAATTCTTTTTTGGAAGAGGGGTTATTACAATCCCCAACCCTTCAAGGATTGAGGTAGGAAAGACACACACATAGGTAGAAAGGGGGAAAAATGAAGTAATACAAACTGGAAAGGGCTATGTTTTCAAGGAAATAAGTGCTGAACAAACACAATGACAACACAACAAATCAAGAAAATCGAGAGGAAAGCAACAGGTTTCGGTCCTTCCATTGAAGAATACTTAAAAAAAAAAAAAGAAAGAAATTCCTCCAACCAAACACAAAATGTGTAAAATAACAGAGGAGCAAAGGATGGTTAAAAATACATTACCAAATTCCTCTTACCCTTTGATGCTCAGAGGTGGGTTAAGGACAACAGGAGCAGGTCTCGGGAGCAGCACAGAAGATGCCAGTTGGGAGGCCTGTCACAGAGCCTTGGCTGGAGTCCCAGATCTGCTTCTGAGGCCAGCTGCCTGCTAATGGGCGCCCCGGGAGGGCACGAGGGTGGCTTGCGCACTTTGGGTCCCCACCACCCACAGCGGAGACTCAGAAGGAGTTGCAAGTTCGGGGCTCCTGGTTTCAACCTGGCTCAGCCCTGGGTGTTGCGGGCATCTGGGGAGTGAGCCAGCAGATAAATGATCTCTGTCTCTCTGCCTTTCAAATAAGTTTTTTAAAAAATTCCTTTTAAGACAACAGAAAACTGGTTTCTCAAGTGATGGGTAGAGATTGAAAATGCGAAATGCTTTTTTAAAGAATCCCAGAAAAATACACCGTGTAGGGCTCAGGCCCGTGGGCGGGCAGGGCGGGGCAGGGTGCTGGGTGCTCGGTCGCCAGGCCGGCTGCGGGCTGCTAGTCTCGGCTTGCCCACTTTGTGCAAAACAGCGGTAACGACAGCCGCGCCGGTTACCCCCAGGAGCGGCTTTCGCGTTCAAAGGAAACCCTGCACTGAAGGGCGCTCTGAACCCTGGAAGGGGCCCTGTCACACAAGGGTTTCGTCCCGCACCGCGGAAAGGAGTCGTCGCGAGCTCCCAGGCCGGGGGCACCGGCGGAGCGCGGCTCGGCGGCCCCACGTGGCGCTCGGTGCACGAGTCTCTCTTGAGGAAAACTTTCCTGCGAGGTTACGGCTTTTACAGAAAGACGACACAGCCTGAAAGGCCACGCAGTAACCAGCCGCCAGCGGCCCTCCCCGCGGGGCCGCGGTTCTCTGAGAGGACGCGGCGCCGCTCAGCGAGGGACGCCCGCAGCGGCGACGCGGGGACGCCAGCGCTCTTCGGAGACGCTCCCCGGACGCCGCAAGACGCCGCCTCAGCCGCAAGCTCCAGGCAACCGCGCGACGACCAGCGCGAACCCGCGCGCGCGCGCCCGCCCGGCGCCCTCGGGCTCCCGGGCCCGGGAACGCGCCGTCCCGCCCCGCCCCGGCGCGCGCGCGCCCCGACGTCGGGCCACGTGACCGCGGGCACGGCGACGGCGGGCGCGGGCGGGGGCCCGGGCCGGCTCCGCAGCGCCGCGCAGGCGTCCCCGGGCCGCGCGCCGCCGAGCCCCTCCTGCTCCCGCTAGGAGTCAAGATGGCGGCGAGGGGAGCCTGGAGCAGCCCCGGAGCCTGAGCCACTGACAGGAGCGCAGAGGGCGGCGGCGGCGGCGGGGAGGATGGCCGGGGGCGCTGGCGCCGGTGCGGACGGCGGTGCTGGGGGCGGCGGCGGCGGGGGCGACGGCAGCGGTCCCAGCGGCGGGAGGAGCCTCCGGGGTGAGTGTCGCCCGGCGGCTCCTGGGCTGGGAGCCGAGGTCGGCGCGGCGCGGGCGTCCGAGCGAACGGGAGGATGCGTGCGCGTGGGGGCGCCGGGCGGGGCAGCGAGGCGCCGGTGCGGGGCTGAGGCGCCCGACTGGCCGGTCCCCGCCGGGCAGCGCGCCGCCGTCCCCGGGGCCGAGGCGCGGGTGGCGCTGGCGCGAGAGGACGGCGCGCGGCGGCCGGTCCCAGGCTGCGAGGGGCGGGACCGCGGCTCCGGGGACGCGGCGCCGGTGTGCCCGGTGCGGGCCGCGGCCGCCGGTGGGCGTGGGGGCGGCCCGGGGCCGGGGCGGGCGGGAAGTGAATGGCCCGGGCGAGTTGGGGTTCGGGACGGCGCGGGAGCCGGGCGTCGACCGGCTGGGGAGCGATCCCGAGCGCTCGGGTTTGCCCTGCGCCAGGCTTGTCCCCGGGGTGAGAACTTCTCGCCGCGTTTTTGGAGAAACTCCGAGGCGTGCTGCACCTCTCCGCGTCCCAGCACGGATCCTGAGCCCCGTGGAGCAGGCCTGACTCAGAGGCCGCCTTGCTTCTCTGGACCAGAGCAATTTCCTGTCTGCAACCTCCTCCCGTAACGAGGAAGTAGACGTTTCCCCGGGATTCCTTAGCTCTTTGAACCAGCAGAATCGCTTGTCGCTGAATAGCATCCATGTCTTTTAGATGGCTGAAATAAATTGCCTTCTTCCTGAAACGTGGGAGAGGGCTTTGAAATTGCCGTGCAAGAACCGTGCATGGTTAGCAGTGTGATTAGACTTGTGCTGGACTTTGGGAGTCACAGCATCCTTTGGCCATCCGATGTGACTGTCTCACAGCTGGCCTCCCGGCTCTGCGGGGGCTGCAGCTGGTGGACCTCGACCTGTGTGGAGTGCTTGGCACTCCCGAGTTGTTTTCTCACCACCACTGCCCACGGCTGCCTCTTGGTCTTTGTGCAGTAGACTTGAATGCAATTCAAGGCTCCAAAAGAGCCTCTCCCTGATGCTGACAGCGACCTTGTGTCCCGTGAAGGCTTTTTTCCTAACCTGAATTGAATAAAAAACTGAGACATTTTGTTCAGAGTTTTCAGTAGGGCCCATGACTTATGTTTTGGCCCAGTTACTGCTTGGCTCATCCTTGTGTGTGTTCATTAAATTCTGTAGGACACTATTCCACCCCCCAAAACCCAACTAGGATGTTCTTCTTTGTCCCAACACCAGTATTTCAATGAGTTCTTGGTATCAAACTGTAATTTTAGGGTTTGAAACACCTGTGTTGTTTTTCTGGCTACGCTGCCTAGTCTCCATTCATCTTCTTGTTGAGTCACAGCAGTTTTATTTGTAATGTGTCACAAGTTAACCTTCGGAAATTCAATAAAACCCTAGCATTTGGATTTCATATTCTAGTCACTGAAACTCACATCCAGAATTACACAAGTGGTTATTGAAGATCTGCTTCGTCTTGTATTATACTAGTGCTGTGGGAGAAATGAAAGAAGTATAATGTATGGATTTTGCCCTCGGGTTCTTATGGGAAAGATAAGATGTATCTGCAAGAATCTAGAAGACTGGTGAATCCAGCACAAAGAATGCTGTAGGTGATCAGGGAAGAGGGAGAGGGGTGAGGCCTCAGGAGCCCAAAGAACTTCCTGGAACACTTGGAACTTGGGTTGGCCTCCAGTTTACAGAGAATTTGGAACAGTTGCTTTGTGAGAGAAAAGCGAGAGTGAAGTGGAGGCTAGCTTTGGGGGGAAGGAATCAAGAGGGCCTAGGATGAAGTGACAGCTGATTTCCTTGGGAAATGTTAGAAGTTGCAAAGAAGGGTTGGATTCTGTCCTCTTGTGCAAGTTATAGGGAGCCAAGGAAAGTTTGGAGCCGGTGAGGAATGTGATAAACCGGAGGAGTGCTGAGCCGGTCAGTGATCTGCGGGTTGAGTGTGGAGTGCGCCTGGGTAGACAGTAGCTGTTAGTTACCTGAGTATGAAGAGATGAGATCCTAGACTGATAAATTCCGGAACAAGGATTGCATAGCAGGTGCATTTTACCATCGTAACTGTTTTTAAGTGTAGTTTAGTGGCATTTAATACATTCTCATTGTTGTACAAGCATGACTACCATTCATCTGTAGAATTATCTTTGTCTTCTGGAGCTGAGATTCTGTATCTATTAAACACTAACTCCCTACTCTTCCTTTACCTGAACTCCTGTCAGCTACCATTCTCCTTTCTCTGCGGGGTTGGTAAATCTAGGTGTTGCCTGTAAGTGGAATCATGCAGTATTGCATTTTTGTGACTGGCTTACTTAATTTGGATCTAAATATGTGTTGTAGCACATATCAGAATTTTCGCCTTTTAAAGGCTGGATGATATTCCATTATATGTATATACCATATTTTGTTTACCCATTTATCCAGTGATAGGCATATGAATTGCATTCACTTTTTTAAAAAGACTTATTTATTTCAAAGACAAGTGAGCACGTTCACCTTTTGACTGTTAACTATTGTGACTATTTTGACTATTGTGAGTAATGTTGTGAACGTGGGTATAAAAATATCTATTCAAATCCTTTCATTTCTTTTGGGTACAGGCCCAGAAAATTACATATTTTCATCACCAATATGCAAGGGTGGACTTATTCTATAGCCTTATGTGGTTGTGCTTTGATATTTGCCATTTTAATGAATGTGTGTGATATCTTACTGTGGTTTTGATTTGCATTTTCCTTTTCCTAAAGATTAGCGATGTTGAGCATCTTTTCCTATGCTTATCAGCTGTTTGTATAGTCACGCCACAAACATTTTAGTCAAAGGCAGGGACTGCGTATACCAAGGTGGCTATACCATGTAGCCTAGATGTGTGGTGAAATATGCGATCTAAGTTTGTGTGAATATGTTCTTTGATGTTCAAACAACAAAATTGCGTGATGACGCATTTCGATACGTTTCTCAAAAATAGTTAAGGGATATATGTGTGTCATCTTTGGAGGAATATCTGTTCAAGCTCTTTGCCCGTTTTGTAATCAAGTTATTTTTTGTTGTGGGAGTTGTATATTTTGCATATCTTCCTGTATGCTGCATGTTAATCTCTTATCAGACACGATCTGCATGTTGTGGTTGTCTTTTCGTTATGTTGATATTGTCCTTTGACACACACAAATTTCTACTTTTGATTAAATCCAACTTAACTGGTGTTTTTTGTGGCTTCTGCTTCCTCCTATCATATCCAAGAATTCACTGCCAAATTCAGTGTCATGAAGTTTTTCTATGTTCTCATCTAAATGAATTTTGTAATTGTGGTTCCTAAATTTAGGTCTTTATTTGTGGATATCTTGCTTTCTTAATACCGTTTGTTGTGTAGACCATTCTTATCCCCATGATCTTGGCATCTTTATTGAAAGTCATCTGGGGGTGTGTATTTGGCACAGCTTGGAACACCTGCATGGAGTGCCTGGGTTTGAATCCTGCCTCTGTTTCCCATCCTTGCTAATGTACACCCTGGCAGGCAGCCTGTGATGGCCCCAAGAACTTGAGTCCCTGCCACCCACCTGGGACACCTGAATTGCGTTCCTTGCTCCTGGTTTGCCTTGGCCCAGCCCGAGCTGTTGCAGACATTTGGAGAATGAACCAGCAGATGGAACATCTTTGTCTCTTTTTCTGCCTTTCAAATACAAATAATGATTTAAAACAAAAATCATCTGACCATAAGTGCAAGGATTTATTTCTGGACTTTCTACACTATTCCATTAGTCTGTCAGTCTGTCTTTATGCCAGTAACATGTGATTTTAATTGCTATAATTTGACAGTAAAATTTGAAATAAAAAATTGTGAGACCTTCGCTTTATTCTTTTTCCAGGTTTTTTTGTTTTTATTTTTGTTTTTTTTTGGGGGGGGAGGCATACAGAATTCTTTGAGATCCCATATGAATTTTAGGATGGATTTTTTTTTTCTATTTCTGCAAAAATATGCTACTGTGATTTTGTTAGGCATTTTATTGAACCTGTAGGTTGCTTGGATAGTATTGGCATTTTTACAATATTAAGGCTTCCAATCAATGAACACAGGATGTCTTTCTGTTTATTTTGTCTAATTCCTTTCAGCAATGCTTCATTCATAGTGCTTTCGGCGTGAGAGTTTATTCCCGAGTGTTTTATATCTGTTGCTACTGTGAGTAGGACAATTCTCTTACTTTCCCTTTTGGAACGTTCGTTGAGGGCATACGAACACAACTCATTTCTGCTTGTTGATTTTGTGTTCTGCAACTTTGCAGAATTTATTGTTGTAAGAAGCTTTTGGTGGAATAGTTTTCTACATATAAGGTTTTGTCATCGGCAGACAGTTAAGGCACTTACTCCTTCCTAATTTGAATGACACTTGTTTTCTTGCCTAACTGTTCTCTAGGGCTTTTGGACCATGTTGATTTGAAGCCACAAAAGCAGACGTCTTCAACTTGTTTCTGCTCTTGGAGGAAAAATGTTTAATCTTTGATCACTGGGTTTGGGGTTTGGATGGATTCTCTAAACATATGACTTTTAGATGTTGAGACAGTTTTCTTTTAACCCTGGTTTATTGAGTATTTTAGCAAATCTGTATTAAAAGTCATCTGTGGGTGCTGAAAGTGTTTTTAGCTTGGTGAATGAGAAAATCATGGTGTCACTGGGAGAATTCTGTATTACTGTGAACTTGATACCTTTAGATATTATCTTTGTACATTTGCAGACCTGTTTGAGTGAAGAAAGAATAGTGCTATAGTTACCCAGTGGGCAAGACTGATATTAATCAAATAGTACAAATATATGCCTGACTAATTGTTATATGGTTTTGCTCACAGCTATATTCCTAGCATATTGCCTGACAGATAGGTACTCACCAAAAGTAATTTTTAATTTCTATTTATTTGAAAGGCAGAGGGAGATGAAAAGATCTTCATCTGCTAGTTCATTTCCAAAAAGCCCTGAACAGCGGGCTCTCAGCCAAACCAAAGCCAAGAACCCAGAACTCAATCCAGGTTTTGCACTTGGTTGGTAGGAACCGAAGTACTTGAGCCATCACCTGCTACCTCTCCGTGTGTACGTTAGCAGAAAGCTGGAATCAAATGAGAAGCAGAGCTAGTACTCGAACCCAGGGATTCCATTATGGGATGCAGGTCTCTTAAGTGACATCTTGACCCCTGTGGCAAATGCACACTCCTGATATTACAAATTGAATCAAGAAGAAGTCTAAGGTTTAACCCAGTAAACTGAAAAGTATATTGTTTATCATTTTTCATGGAAATGTTTTTATTTTAAATCCTCTTCACTGCTAACCCAGTCTTGGTACAGTGCTAGCAAAGTAAAATAAAATTTATTCTAAAAATATACAAGTGAGCTTTTCTATAACAGGGATCTTTTTAAAAGAACTTAGAATAGTTGATATTAGTGGAAGTTCGTTTTCAAAGTCCAAAATTTCAAGAGGAGGTATAAGTTAGAAAAAATTTTTCAAATGCCTGCTGACTCCAGATTTATAATGAAACTCAACCATTCAGTGCCTAATTTATTTCCAAAGTGAGTTTTAAAAATTTAGTGCAAGCCGTGGTGGGTTTTAGTGTTTTTTTTTAATTTTTAAAATTTTGACCATCTGTAAATTTTATATTACAAATGAGTCTTTCAAATATTCTTACTATCTCACACAGTGAAATGTTAGCAACATAATGCAGTTTTATGAATTGGCATATCTGTGTCATTATATGACACTGTGTGAACATTAAGGTTGAAATGAATAGGAATCACTTTTTTTTTTGTTTTAAGATTTTATTTATTTGAGAGGTAGAGTTATAGACAGTGAGAGAGAGAGAGACAAAGAGAAAGGTCTTCCCTCCGCTGGTTCACTCCCCAAATGGACGCAAGGGCCGCAGCTGCACCTATCCAAAGCCAGGAGCCAAGAGTTTCTTCCAGGTCTCCCACTCGGGGCCATCTGCTGCTGCTTTCCAGTGCCACTCAGCTGGATTGGAAGAGGAGCAACAGGGACTAGAACTGGCGCCCATTTGAGATGCCTGCACTGCAGGCAGAGGATCAACCTACTGCACCACAGCACTGGCCCGAATAGGAATCACTTTAATCCAGTGCACAGAAAATCCTTTAAATCGCAGGATTTATAATAGATAGCTTTTTTGAGTATTAGTGGGTTTTTAGATATGGGTGTGATGCAATATAACCTGGACTGGGAATCACCTCTATTCAGATTCTGACTGCTGTTACAGTTCTAGGTTAGTAAGGAAGTCTCTTAATCTGTCTGAAGTTTGATTTCTTGATCTATTAAAAAATAAGTATGGAAATGTCTTACTTAGCAGCCTTGCTATCTTGTGTGTTTTGTTGTTGGTTTTTATTCCATCTTTTTCCTCTTTCAGGCCTGCCTCACTAGTGTGGACTATTTGTTGAACAGTCTTCCAGCGAGTCTCTGCTGCTTGCTGGCTCTTCACTCTCTGTCACCATCTCTGTATCACTCCCACAGTTGTGTTCCTTAAAGAGCACCTTACTTTCCTGTTTAAAAAACTTCCGCGTTTTCTGTAGTACGAAGTCCAAAGTTACGGACCCTGTCTGACGTTGGATGTATTATCGTTCTAGCCATTCCGAGCTGTTTCTCCTTCCATGTGCTTCTGTGTTTTCCATTTGTTTATCCCAGTGCTTGGAGTTCTCCTATTCTGTTAGCTGCACGTCTCGTGGCTGCTTTTCTTTCCTGACAAAATCTGCTTTTGTTCGTGCTTTCAGAAGACTTGGAGAGGTGATTCAACACCAACTTCTGGGGTGGATTTTGAATCCAAGCCAATCAACTCATGGGGTTTCCTGTGTCTTTGTCTGTCTCCTATTATGATAACAGAATACCTGAGACTGGGAAATTTGTTTTAGAAAGAGTTTTATTATTGGCTCATGGTTCTGGAGTGAGGAGTTTCAAGAGAAGGCAACCTATCTGGTGAGAACTTCATACTGTATCATTACATGGTGGCTGGCATAACAAGGCAGGAGTGTATGCAGAAGAAGAGGGGACAAAGGGGCCGAGCTTATGACCAAAGTTAATCCATCTTAAAGGTCCCTCCTCCCAGCACTACTACATTGGCATACAGATTCAACGTTGGTTTTGACAGAGGCAGACCACGTCCAGAACAGCACCTTGTAAACAGTTATTTCTCTCAGATAAGGAGGAGACATTCTGTTTCTGGTGGAGGATTCTTCCTCTCTTGTATATGAACACAGAAACACAAGACCCCATCACCACTGCCAGCCGCCTTGAGAAAGCATCTTGGAAAATGGCAAAGAGGTAGAAAGAATCTAGCTCCTGGATAACGTCAGCCAGGTTTTATACAGAGTCTTGAGCCTTCCCTACCATAGAACTTCTTATGATGGATAATGTTCTTACCGGTTCAGCCAGTTCTTTGAATTTATTTGCCTTTATAAACCTGTTAGTACAGTCCTCTCTATTCAAGACCTAGTTATGTTACCTTTATCAGTAGCCATACATTCCTTGGTACTTTGGACCTCTCTTCCTGCCCTTACTGTAGTGTATTACAGTCTCTTGCATGTATGTCTGACTCCTCTGTGTGACTGTGTGGAACCCGGATGTACAGGATATAGCACAGTGTCTGGTCTGTGGTAGGTAGTCAGTGAGTGAGTTGTTGGGGTGAAATATCATCAAAGAGTGCTTAGTAAGCCATTTTTAAATGAATAGGTTTTTTTACTGTCTTTAAAGTGAGAATGGAAAAATCAGTTATACCATAGTTTTTTATTTGCCCTTCTTATCTGGAAATGTTCAGTAGCTGAGAAAATGGGACAAATATACAAATATTACATGTTAACAAATTTTTTTCAGTAAATGTAATTTTTTAAAGACATGACAGTGTTTTCTGGCAGTGGTCCTTTAAGAAGGTGCAGTAAGCAACCATGCCATTGTTTGCTGTTTCCTTCCCTTTGAGGGAAAGACTTAAATGCCTTACCTAACTTCAAGTGCAAAATGTATCTTTTATTGTTTTAAAATCATATGTAGGTCAGTTTCATCCGGGATTCATTTGTGAATTATTCTTAAGAGAAAAAAAATCTATAATATACTTCTTAAGAGGTACTTATTCTTCAGACTTTCCTAAAATATTTTTTTGCTGGAGACTAGACATAAGAATTTTCTTGTAAGCAAAAAGCTTTGTGGCAAAACTAGATGAGTTTGTAGCAAAAGTTAGTAATAGCTTGTGACGGAGCAGTCTCATAATAGCCTTAATTATGAAGTCGTAGTTCTGTTACCTGCTTCAGCAGTAATGTCAGAGAGGCAGGAAGGAGACGGAAAATGTACAGACTCAGTTTCCTTCACCATGTGTTGCTTTAGTCAAAAAATGAAACTTTAACACAGTAATTTGCAGTTATTTTTAAAACAAGGAAAAGAGGACTAGAGTGTATATTTAGAAATTTGGAATATTGGCTGGCTCCGTGGCTCAACAGGCTAATCCTCCGCCTTGCGGCGCTGGCACACCGGGTTCTAGTCCCGGTCGGGGCACCGGATTCTGTCCTGGTTGCCCCTCTTCCAGGCCAGCCCTCTGCTGTGGCCCGGGGAGTGCAGTGGAGGATGGCCCAAGTGCTTGGGCCCTGCACCCCATGGGAGCCCAGGAGAAGCACCTGGCTCCTGCCATCAGATCAGCGCGGTGTGCTGGCCGCAGCGCGCCGACCGTGGTAGCCATTGGAGGGTGAACGAACAGCAAAGGAAGACCTTTCTCTCTGTCTCTCTCTCACTGTCCACTCTGCCTGTCAAAAAAAAATAATAAGAAATTTGGAATATCATGTATTGAATGCTTATGAAAAGATGCATTTGTCATATTTGCAGGAGAAGAGCCTTCTTGTTCTGATGGGTGGTTGTGTGCTTTCCCTTTACTAAGCCATAGCTAATGTCATCGAGTCTTAATTTCCTAATCTACAAAGTGAATAAATCCTCCTCCTCCAGGTTCTTGTGTTGAGTAATGAAGGTGATTTATGTGAAAATGCCAAATATGGTGTTTGGAAGGTAGAAGCTCAGACATTCTGTTTTCCTCCATCAGCTTTTCAAAATTAGTATCTTTAATGCTGTTTGTATTTCAACTTTTGAGTATGTAAGGTCTCTTCCATATTTTGTATGTGTCCTTTATGTCTGTAGGCTCATTAATTCCTGAATAAGAAAAAGTTGGTTGCTTAATTTATTTTTTATTTATTTTTTTGACAGGCAGAGTGGACAGTGAGAGAGAGAGAGACAGAGAGAAAGGTCTTCCTTTGCCATTCGTTCACCCTCCAATGGCCGCCGTGGCCGGCGCACCGCGCTGATGGGATGGCAGGAGCCAGGTGCTTCTCCAGGTCTCCCATGGGGTGCAGGGCCCAAGCACTTGGGCCATCCTCCACTGCACTCCCTGGCCACAGCAGAGAGCTGGCCTGGAAGAGGGGCAACCGGGACAGAATCCGGCGCCCCGACTGGGACTAGAACCTGGTTGCTTAATTTAAGCAAGAGTGTATAGAGGGCTCTCTGTAAAATAAGGTCCTAATGCCTCGTTCTGGATCTGCCTTGGTGCTGCCATAAACCCTTCCCCTGCATTTTTTTAAAAAGATTTATTTATTTACTTGAAAGTCAAAGTTACGCAGAGAAGGAGAGGCAGAGATGGAGAGAGAGGTCTTCCATCTGCTGGTTCACTCCTCAGTTGGCCGCAACCACCAGAGCTGCGCCGATCCGAAGCCAGAGCCAGGAGCTAAGGGCTTCTTCCTGGTCTCCCACGAGAGTGCAGGGGCCCAAGGACTTGGACCATCTTCTGCTGCTTTCGCAGGCCAGAGCAGAGAGCTGGTTAGGAAGTGGAGCAGCCAGGACTAGAACTGGTGCCCATTTGGGATGTCGGCGCTACAGGTGGCAACTTTACCTGCTAAACCCCTGCTTTTTTTTTTTTTTTTTTTTTGGACAGGCAGAGTGGACAGTGAGAGAGAGAGACAGAGAGAAAGGTCTTCCTTTTGCCATTGGTTCACCTTCCAATGGCCGCCGCGGCCGGCACACCGTGCTGATCCAAAGGCAGGAGCCAGGTGCTTCTCCTGGTCTCCCATGGGGTGCAGGGCCAAAGCACTTGGGCCATCCTCCACTGCACTCCCGGGCCACAGGAGAGAGCTGCCCTGGAAGAGGGGCAACCAGGACAGAATCCGGTGCCCGGACTGGGACTAGAACCCGGTGTGCCGGCGCCACAGGTGGAGGATTAGCCTATTGAGCTGCGGAGCCGACTGTAAGCCCCTGCATTTGAAATGGAATTTCTTCTACTTCGTCAGTGAAGCAGCTTCTGTTCTCTTCTCGGGACTTACTGTGTTCAGAGGACTGTTTTAGCGTCTCTCCCTTACCTGTCGTCTTCACCAAGAAAAGGGAAAAGTTCACGCTTTATTATCAGTCCTAGCTACCATTGCAGATGTCACTTTCTCAACAACCCTGAAAGGTAGACACTTTTATCATCAGACACAGAAATAAAAAATTTGCCCAAGATCATACAGTTTAGAAATGGCAGAGCTGGGTCCAAACACAAGTAGCTTGGCCCCAGAGTCATCGCCGCTGATTGGAGCTGCTTCCACATGGTACCTGCCTATTTGCCAGTTCTTCCTGCTAGATGTTAAGCACCTTTAGAGGGGAAATTAGGCCTGTCTTGTTCATTGCCAAATCCCTGTGCGTACATAGTAAGGGCTCAGAAAATATTTAAATGAATAAAAATGCTCTTATTTGAGAACAGACTGTATTTTGATTAAATTCCTCTCGATACCTTTCCTCTAACTCGGTAAATAGTATTTTTTTGTGTTTCCTTATGACCCAGTCAGGTGTGGCCCTGAAATATAATGCACTACCCACCAAAGATACTTCCAGCTCCATTTTTTATAGCCACTGTTAATTCCTCCTTGCCCTATTTAACAATATCACATTGTAACTTTAAAACTGGTACTCTGTAGGTCTCCTTTTCATATTATCCCCCTGTGAGCTGTTAAAATATAGATCTTTTATAATTAGTTTTCAAAGAAACAGGAAATTTTTGAACATAAAATTACAGGGCTAGGTGTTCAGCGCGGTAGTTAAGAGCCTTAGCGTGCCTACATCCTATATTGGAATGCTGGTTCGAGTCCTGGCTCCTCGGCTTCTTATCCAGCTTGTTGCTAATGCAGTTCCTGGGAGGAAGCAGAAGGTGGCTGAAGTACTTGGAGTCCTGTCACCCCCATGGGAGACTTGGATTGAGCTCCTGGCTTCAGCTTGACCCAGACCTAACTGTTGTGGGCATTTAGGGTAGTAAATCAGCATCTTTCAAATAAAATGAAAATAAATATGTAAAATTTTAACAATTAAAATGACACTGGTAGATGAACTGATAATTTTTCATGCTGGTATATTTTTCAACTTGATATTTTTTGTGATAGAATATTTTTTTAAAATTTATTTATTTATTTGAATGAGTTACTGAGAGGCAGAAGCAGAGAGAGAGAGAGAGAGAAGTCTTCCATCTGCTGGTTCACTCCTCTGATGTCCACAATGAATGGAGCTGCGCCAATCTGAAGCCAGGAGCCAGAGACTTCTTCCAGGTTTCTCAAGCAGGTGCAGGGGCCCAAGGACTTGGGCCATCTTCCACTGCTTTCCTAGGCCATAGCAGAGAGCTGGATTGGAAGTGGAGCAGCCAGGACTCGAACCGGCACCCATATGAGATACTGGTACTGCAGGCAGCAGCTTTACCTGCTATGCCACAGCGCTGGCCCTGCAATGGCATATCTTTAATTTTCATTATAGTCAATGACTTAATCTCTACCGAATAAAGATTTCAACAAATAAAATGTTAAAAATCCACAGTTGAGCAGGAAATGATTGTTTCTGTTAACCTTTTAATGGATATGACTTGTGTGTATATACAGAATTGCTTTCAAAGTTTCGCATGTTTATGGGGCTGGCTTTGTAGTGCCGCAGGTAAAGCTGCCACTGCAACCCTGGCCTCCCATATGGGCGTCAGTTTGTGTCCCGGCTGCTCCACTTCTATTTCAGCTCCCTGCTCAGGGCCTGGGAAAGCAGCAGAAGATGGCCTAAGTGTTTGGGCCCCTGCCACCCACATGGGAGACCTGGGTGAAGCTCCTGGCTTCAGCCTAGCACAGCCCTGGGGAGTGAATCAGCAGATGGAAGATCTCTCTCTTTCTGTCTCTCTCCACTGCCCCCACCCTGATTTTCAAGTAAATAATTTTTTTTTAAATCCCATATTTTTAACCTTGATTATATCCCAGGAGATAAGTGGTTTATCAGTGTTAAATCACAGGGAATGATTGAAGCCTACCCTTTATGTCATCTGTTTATCGAAGTTGGAATGCCATTCCACTAAAGCAGACTTGGCAAATGAATAAAGCCTTGAAGCTACTTCTAGCATCATGCTGTAATTCTCAATTAAGTCGCTAGGTAGAGAACCCGAAAACTCCCCTCCCCAAATGTTCTCACTTTACCAAAAGCTTCGTTTCTCTATTAACTCTTCTGTATCCCTCACACTCTAATACGATTTCTCAGCCTTGGTTATTAGTATCTGGAGCCGCATAATTCTTTGTGGTAGGAGCCGTCCTGTGCCTTATAAAATGTTGAGCAGTATTCCTGACCTCTACCTGTTAGATGCCAATAGTACCCTCCCCTCCCCCTCTCTCTAGTTGTGGCAACCAAAAATGTTTCCAGACATTGCCAAGTGTATCCATGACAGACACCCCAGCTGAAAATACAACTTGACTACATCATTCCTACCCACTTACTCGTTTGCTTTCATACCTTCCTCCCTCTCATTTTTTAAGACTTCCAGATCCCTTTCTACTACTGCCCCACTTCTGCAGCCACACTTGGGAAAGGAGTTACAAAAATACATGTGCTGTTGACGAGTTTTCACCTCCAGTCCAGCTTTCTCCTCTCGAATTTTGAGACCATGTCTCACTTTCCTCTCCCTCACTGGCTGCTCTGTTTGGTCTCCTTTGTCAACTCTGCCTAATTGAACCAGGGCAGCATCTTTGCTTCTCTCTTACTCTCACTTGCCTCATCAACTCTTAAGCCTTTGTTTCTTGCCTTATTTCCTAGCACTTACATGTTTTCCCTCATATACCTATTCATCTTTTTTTTCCTAATTTAATTTGATTGTAAGAATGCAGGGTCTGCCCTCTTTTATTTTTAAGTGCACAGCACAGTGTTAATTATGGGTGCTGTGTGTCCTGCAGGTTTGCAGAGCCTGTTCCCCTTGTTAATTTGAAACTGTGCTTGGTGATTGATGACTCCTCACCTTCCCACCCAGCCACCATTCCATGCTTTGATTCTAGGACTTTGATTAGACAGTCACTAGCTCATGTAAGTGGAATTAGGCAGTATTTGTCTTTCTGCAGCTGGCTTATTTCGCTTTACATAATGTTTTCCATGTTGTCATGTATTTCATTCTTTAAGACTGAATAATATTCCCTTGTATGTTACATACCATATTTTCTTTCTTTATCTTATTTGAGAGAGAGAGAACTCTCATCCTTTGGTTCATTCCCCAGATGCCCACAATGACCTGGGCTGGGCCAGCTTGAAGCCAGGAGCCAGGATCACAATACAGGTTTCACATGTAGATGCCACCTTTTCTTTATCCTTTCATCTGTCAGCAGACATTGAGGTTATTCCCATATCTTGACCATTGGGTTACTATATTTTTTAAGATGTGTTTGAAACACAGAGTTAGAGAGAGGGAGAGACAGGGAGAGGGATCTTGCATACTGTGATTCACTCCCCAAATGGCCATGATGGAACCAGGAGCCAGGACGTTGATCCAGTCTCCCGCGTGGGTGCAGGGCCCCAAACACTTGGGCCATCCTTTACTGCTCTCAATTCCAAACAACCAACCAAGAAAAACTCACACAATCAAAATTTCAGGTCTAGACTTACAGAATACTCCAAACTTTCGAGAAGAAAAACAAATCTGCATTAGCAGGGAGCTGGATCTGAAGTGCAGCAGCTAGAACTTGACCCTCACTGTAGACAGCAGCTTCACTGTCTACACCTCAACACTAGCCCCTGCTTACTCATTCTTAAGCTGTTCTCTTTATTGAAATACCCTTACCTGTGTTTGCTCATATTTAGATTCTGACATTCTTCAAGAATTAGAGCAGATGTCATCTTTTCATGAAAGCCCGGGCACCTTCCTGTGCATTCCATGCCACGATCATGTTCTTTCTCTCTGTCCCCAGATATATGTGCCTGCATTAGCATGTAAGCTCTTTTTGTATCCCTAGCACTGCCTGGCTAAGTGTCCTGCACATACTCATAGTGTTCACGTAGTGCCAAGGAAAAGATGGGATGGGAGCAGTGGGATGGAAAGGATGAAGTAAACTTAGTGATAAACTGAGAGGTTGCTAGAGGGAGGCAATCAAGAAGGAAAATGAAGCAAATGTAAACAAGAATTCTTTACATCCTGTATTTCCTGGCTTCCTGGTTTTATTCTCCTTTTCTAAGCACCTTGTTTTAAAGGGTCCGTTATGAGCCAGGGACTCTTTAGGTCTTAGGGAAACATAATTACTGAACTAGGACACAGTTCCAGTGCTTTCGGAGTTTATTCTGTTTGAGGACATAGAAATCTTCACTAATTGTCTCACAGAGTTTGAGGGACTGAGAGTGAAGAGTCCAAACTCTGGCACAGTGCAGAAAGGAATGATTGCTGGTTTGGAGTAAACGTCATTCCAGTTGCGCTTCTCACAGGCACCGAGTCCTGGTCAGCACCTGCCTGTTGATAGTGTTTCCCACGCTTTTCACCAGTTCTCTGCCTTTTCCAGCCCCGGAATCTCCAGCGTTTCCTGTGGCTCCTAGCACTTAGCTTTCCGTTCATTCATCTGTATCCTTTTTCTCAGGAAATGAATTTACTTTCAAGGCTTTGACTGAAACTTTAAATTTGGACTCACACAAAATATTTTCCTTATTCTGTAAAAATGTTCATACAAAGAAGAACATTAAACAAATTAACTTACTTTTTTCTTAGGACAAATTACTGTAAAGCTGACACCATCTTGTCCATTAGTTAGGATGCCGTGAGCATCCCCAGAAGTCCCTGGCATTCCTCTTCCCCGTCACCACCTGCTGCTTTTTCTTGAAGGTTGCCAGTGCTCTGATTTGTTGAATAATTTCTTCGCAGGTTTTTAAAATAGCCTTCATATCTGGATACCAACTATATATTTATTCCCAAGACAATATGGTAGAGGCACACATTTCACATATCCCATTTTGTACCTGCTTTGGGGTCCCTAAGACCACCCCTAGTTTTCGTGGTTCAGGAGACCACAAAATATTAAGCGTCTCACAGCTAAGAGTTAACTACAGCAAAGGACACCAAGCAAAGTCGTAATGGGAGAAGGCTCCTGGGGCGAAGTCTGGAGGAAACCAGGCAGAAGCTTCCCAGAGTGGAAGCTCTCCCATTGGAGTCCCACATAATTCCTCCTGCATCATGTTGGTGCAGGATGTGTGAAGTGTCATCTACTAGGGGAGCTCCTTGGAGACTCCGTGTCCAGAGTTTGTTTGTTTTTAAGATTTATTTTTATTTGAAAGGCAGAGTGACAGAGAAATGTTGAAACAGCCACAATTGGGCCAGGCTGCAGCTAAGATCCTAGAACTCCATCCTGGAACTCCATGCAGTTCTCCCATGTGGGTTGCAGGGGCCCAAATACTTGGTCTATGTTTTGCTGCTTTTCCAGGTGCATTAGCAGGGAGCTGGATTGGAAGTGGAGCAGCTATGATTTGAATCAGCACTCTTGATACCGTATGCCTGGTGTCTTAAGTTTGTTAAACTTGCCAAGGTCCTCTGGGATGCTCATAGAATTCTGTTTAATGGACAAGATGGTGTCAGCTTTAGAATAATACTTAGCTGCTGTGCCACAATAGCAGTCCCAATGCCCACAGTCTTTATTGCGATCTGTTTATGTAAGTTCCCTCTGCCTATCAATCAGAAATTCCAGGCTCCCAGAAGGAAAGCAGGAACTCAGCATAAGTCATGTTGTTGGCAGTTTGGGTAACTTTTATCAGATAATTAGAGAATGGTGCAAACACTCCAAAATTCTAGTTCCCTGAGACCTGATAGGGCCAACCTTGTGAGCAGACCTTTCTGAGGGTGTCAGGCTCAGACCTGCTGAGTCTTTTCTATACAGTACCTTTTGATCATTTTTAACTCTAAGTAAAATCAGTTTTCATATTGTGTTATTTTCTTTAAAATGTTTCAGCATTAGCCCTGTGCAAACCTTCCTCGCTTCGTACCTCAACTTCGTACCTCAACTTCATACCTCAACCTTCCATCCGCTGGTTCACTCCCCAGATGGCCTCAATAGCCAGAGCTCCACTGATCCAAAACCAGGAGCTTCTTCTGGGTCTCCCACATGGGTGCAGGGGTCCAAGCACTTGGGCCATCTTCTACTGCTTTCCCAGGCCATAGCAGAGCTGGATCAGAAGTGGAGCAGCCAGGAATTCAGCTGGCGCCCATAAGGGATGCCAGCACTGCGGGTGGCGACTTTACCCACTACACCACAGCTCCGGCCCTCCATGTTATTTTATTGATTTGTTTAAATGTCATTTCTTTTACTTGGCCCGTAAACAAATGAGAACCAAGACTAGGTTATCTATCATTGTAGCATTTGGCATAGTGCTAGACATATAGTTGGTACTCCAGTAAGGGAGTGATGACTAATTCTATAAAACTGGACTATAGTAAATTATATTTCTCAAACTAGGATTTGTACCCTCCCTTTTTCCAAGGTTGATTTCAGTACTTTTTATAGGACTAGCATTCTGAACCTTACCTTAGTGCAAGAGAATACCATATGTTCCTTAGGAACCAACAAAGATGCCACTCCTCAAGTCAGACATGCAGGAAGGAGCTGTGAAAGCTTAAAAAATGTGTTTCTTAAAACAAACCAGTGTGTCAGGTCCTTCTGAGGGAGTGTAGCAAACCAGACAGTGTGAGGAGCTCTGAGTGCGGGAGTTGGGGTTGGGGTTGCCTGTTCCATAGGCCTGCTGGGAAGGTTTCTGCCAGGTGGGGGCATGTGAGGGGAGAGAGGGAATGAGCTGTTTTCCATAGGCCTGCTGGGAAGGATTCTGGCAGGTGGGAGCAGGTGAGGGGAGAGAGGGAATGAGCTATTTGGATACACATGAGTGAGAGTTTTCCAAGCAGGAAGGACAGAAATCATGAAAACTCCGAGGTGAGAAAATGCTGGCCATGTTTAAAGACGAGCAAGGAGGGTGATGTTGGTAAACAAAGAGGAAAGTGGTAAAAGGTGAGTGTAGGAGATATTACATAATGTCTGCTAGGAAAAACATGAGGGTATATTCCAGTTACTATGTTTGCAGTTCTGGAAATTCCTCTTACTGTTGTATACATTTTTCCCAAGAAAGCTGAAAGTTGGCTGTTTGACTTTTTTTTAAGATTGTTTTATTTGAAAGGCAGAGTTAGAGAGAGAGAGAAAGAAATTGATCTATCTATTTTCTTTCTGCTGGTTCACTCCCCAGATGGGTACAATGGCCAAGGCTGGGCCAGGCCAAAGCTAGGAACCAGGAACTCCATCCTGGTCTCCCAGGCGGGTGGCAGGGGCCTAAACCCTTGAGCCATCATTATCAGGGAGCTGGATCAGAAGTGGAGCAGCCAGGACAAGAACTTGCATCTACAGGGGATGCCAGCATCACAGATGGCGGCCTCACCTGCTAAGCCAGACTCTACAGGACATTTTCCAGTGAGAAGTTTAATAGTTCTTTAATTTTATTTTGAAATTGCTTAACTCTATTAAAGCCATTTACTTGTGTTTACATTAGGAGCCAAATAAAGTGTTTTTGGCTAGTACTTGAGTTAAAACTTGACGTATGGTATATGTAAAAATGTAAATTGTATTGAGAAATTATTCTAGCATAACTTTTCCAGTAGAGTCTAAAATTTACCAGGGTGTGATAATCTGATTAGCATATTAGCTTTTTTGTTATAACTAGCACTACTTTCATTGTTGAGTTTTCCTGTGTTTGAAGGTTAAAACCTTTAACACTCCTCCCTTTTATTTGCTAAACTTGTGGCAACTTCAACTTACATAAGCGCTTGGAAAGTTAAGTAAGCTTTATAAAAGTCACATTATAATAAAAGTCCAAATCCCACCAGTGTAGTGACTAGGATCACATACTCTGTCATTACTTGACAGTGGACATTTCTTAGTGTTTGGTCATCTGACCTGTAACATCCTTCATTTATTTTCTAAATTCAGATTGGAGAACAAAAGAGAAAAGCAACAAGAAAAGATTAGGGATGGCCGGCACTGCGATGCTCAACAGGCTAATCCTCCGCCTTGCGGTGCCGGCACACCGGGTTCTAGTCCCGGTCAGGGCACCTGATTCTGTCCCGGTTGCTCCTCTTCCAGGCCAGCTCTCTGCTGTGGCCCAGGAGTGCAGTGGAGGATGGCCCAAGTGCTTGGGCCCTGCACCCCATGGGAGACCAGAAGCACCTGGCTCCTGCCTTCGGATCAGCGCGGTGCGCCTGCTGCGGTAGCCATTGGAGGGTGAACCAGCGGCAAAGGAAGACCTTTCTCTCTGTCTCTCTCTCTCTCACTGTCCACTCTGCCTGTCAAAAAAAAAAAAAAAAAGATTAGGGAAAGCAACTTAGAAAGGGTTAACCTGGAACTCTCGATTGCAGACCCACTGATGGCTAAAGAAGAGTATCTGTTGCACAAATAATGGAGAAAATAATGTCAGTTAAGCACAGAGCTCTCGGGAAATTCATTTACAGACACACCTAACATTGTACAACTCACTGACCACTGAGAGACTAACATTGTACAACTCACTGAGCACTGAAAGCACCCTCCAGTCAACCTGGGAAATTTGTCCATCTTGTTTCCCAGCAATACCAAGTAATTAAGTTTTCTTCATTTTTAAGATTTAATAAAATTATGAAAGTTAGTATACTGAATTACGTGCTAATAGGCCGTGAACACTTAGGTCAGTTCTCCACTCTGAAGAATGTAAACCCATGCAGTCTAATTTGAAGATTACAACACAAATTGAAAGAGCATTATCAAATATTGTCACAACTACATCTCTATATAAATTTGTTTTCTATTGTAAAAATGTTTACAGTAAGAAACAGTAAACCAGAAGTTACAAAGAAAAGACTTAGAGAACTGATTGTGTAGAAAATTTAAACATTTATGCAAAAGCTATCATAAATTAAAAAGACTAATGTATTCTTAACTGATATTTGAACGTTAATATGGAAAGTGACGGATTAGTAAAAAGAACAGCCAAGTAGAAAAAGAGGAGGTGGGTGTTTGGTGCAGCAGTAATGATGCCACTTGGGCTGCCCAAGTCGCATATCAGAGGGCCTGGGTTTGAGTCCTGACACTTCTCCCAATTTTAGCTTCCTGATAAGGCTCATTCTGATGATTCAAGAAAGAGGTGAGCTTGACTAATAAGAAAGATTCAAATAACAACAGGATCCTTTTCCCTACATCAGATGACAAAGATTAGTAATGCCCAGCATTTGGATATTCCCACACTGAGCTGAATGGGAATGTAAATTGCAACTTAAAAATAAATTGTTCTTTATTTTCATTTTATTTGAAAGAGAGAGACCTTCCATCTGCTGGTTTACCCTCCAGATGTCTGCAACAGCAGGGCTGAGCCAGGCTGAAGCCAGGAGCTCTGTGCTCACTCTGGGTCTCCCACGAGGTTGGCAGGGACCAGCTGCTGCCCCATGGAGTGCACCTTAACAGGAAGCTGGAATCAGAAGCAGAGCTGGGACTCCAGCTTAGGAACTCTGATACAAAACCCAAGCATTCTAAGAGTGCCTTAATTACTATCCCTGATACCTGCCCCACATTGCAACTTTCCTGACAAGGAATCTGCAATTTAGAAATGTGCATTCCCTCAGAGGTGTTGTGGATCAGCTGGCTAAGCTGTTGTTTCGGATGCCCACATCTTATGTATGCATGCCCGGTTCCCATCCCCACTCATCTGGACTTTCTCAGCTTCTTGCTGTGCACACCCCGAGAAGTCCAGGTGCTGGCTCAAGTGCTTGGTTTCCTGCCACCTGAGAGAGACCCTGCTAGAGTCCTGGCTCCAGCCCGGCCCAGCCCAGCCGTTAGAGGCGTTTGTGGGGTAAACCAGTGGCTGCGAGACGGGTCTGTTTCCTTCATTCCTCCCTTTTCTCCTGCCTTCCCTGCTTCCTGTCTATGCGTGTCTGTGTCTCTCTGTCCTCTGCCTTTCAAGTAGATTAAAATAAACAGTTCTTAAAAATAGAAATACACTCTTTAATCTAGTAATCTTCCTGAAATTTATTCTAATGACTTAGCTTACAGTGAGCAAAGATATATGTAGAATTGCATCATTGTGTGTAATATCTGAAAATATCCTAAAATGAATTTAAGTAAACTGTGGTCTATCCAGTGCAGTTTTATGTTGGACTCTAGTAAGGGTGAAGTACAGTTTCGTATGCAGCCATGTTTCTGCAGTCTTGATATGGTATGTAATGCAAATAGCTTTGGGGGCTGTTGTTGAGGCAAGCGGGTTAAGCCACCACCTGAGATGCCAGTATCCTAAATGTGCTGATTGGAGTCCTGGCTGCTTCACTTCCAATCCAGCTCCCTGCTGATGTACTTGGGAAAGCAGTGGAGGGTGGCCCAAGTAATTGGGCCCCTGCCATCCACACGGGAGACCTAAATGGAGTTCCAGGCTTCTGACTTTGGCCTGACCCAGGTCCGGCTATTGCGGCCATTTTTGGAGTGAACTAGTGAATGGAGGATCTTGCTATTTCTATCTCTACCTTTCAAATCAATAAAATAATTTTTTTTAAAAAATAGCTTTTTATAGAACTGTACATACAATATCCTTTTTTAAAACTGAGGTTAATTTATGTCAAAATCCTAGAAAATTAGAAACCAGACTGTTAGAAGTTACCATTGTGGGGGAAAAGGCAGATTTTTAGGGAATTACTATTCTCCATATTCTCCTGTGTATTTAAAAAAAAAACTATTAACAGACACGTATTATTCTCATAAACAGGCAAAAATTAAGGTTTTGTGGTGGGTGGAGAAGAGAACATTTAGCAACTGCTCTCTTGCTGATCTGTTCTGTAACCTTTAAAATTCCTTTAAGGCCCAACCACAGAAATCTCAACTTTTCAAACTCTTAGTGATGGAAGGCAAAAACATTTCTGGGGAAGAGAAAGAAAGACAAAATTTTAATAAGATGAAATTACATTTTAATCTTATAAAAAAGCAAAACTAGAGAGGAGTGGGAGAAGGGAAGGAAAAGAAAGTGCATTTTTTGACAGCAGTGCGTGTAGACTGTGACCAAATGGTACATTTAGTGTTATGTTCAGATAGATACCCCTGAAAATGTTCATAAAATCACAGTGGCTTTTCATTAGAAATATAATCAAACAAAAGTTGGATAAATAGCTATTTAAAATTCAACAAAACTATTGGTCTGTAATCTTTAAAAAATTATTTATTGAAAGGTGGAGAGATAAAGAAACGTTTTCCAGCCACCAATTCACTCCAAATGCCTGCAACAACCAGGCCTGGACCAGTGTGAAATCAGGAGCCAGAAATTCAATTCATGTCTCCCATGGTGGCCGGGAGCAAGGTACTTGTCCTCACTGCCTCCCAGGATGAGCATTAGCAGGAAACCAGAATCAGAAGCAGCGTTGAGACTCATTCCCAAGCTCTCCAGTATGGGATGTGGGTCTCCCAACTGGTGTCTTAACCACTGGGCCAAATATCCACCCCTGTATTCTTCCTTCCTTCCTTCCTTCCTTCCTTCCTTCCTTCCTTCCTTCCTTCCTTCCTTCCTTCCTTCCTTCCTTTCTTCCTTTCTTCCATCCATCCATCCATCCATCCATCTATTTATGGGGGGGCTGGTGCTGTGGCACAGTGGGTTAACACCCTGGCCTGAAGCACCTGTATCCCATATTCTCGGCTGCTCCACTTCTGATCCAGTTCTCTGCTATTGCCTGGGAAAGCAGTAGAAGATGGCCCGAGTCCTTGGGCCCCTGTACCTGCACGGGAGACTCAGAAGAAGCTCCTGGATCCTGGCTTCAGATCGGCACAGCTCCGACCGTTGCGGCCAATTGAGGAGTGAACCAGCAGATGGAAGATCTCTCTCTCTCTCTCAGCCTCTCCTCTCTCTTCTGTGTAACTCTTTAAAAAAAAAAAAAAAAAAAAAGATTTATTTATTTGAAAGCCGGAGTTACAAAGAGAAAGAAGGAGAGGCAGAGAGAGGGCGGTCTTCATTTGCTGGATCACTCCCCAGTTGGCCACAATGGCCGGAGCTGCGCTGATCCAAAGCCAGGAGCCAGGAACTTCTGGGTCTCCCATATGGGTGCAGGGGCCCAAGGACCCAGGCTATACTCTACATCCTCTACTGCTTTCCCAGGCCATCGCAGAGAGCTGGATGGGAAGTGGAACAACTGAGTCTTGGCTGCTGCACTTCTTATCCAGCTCCCTGCTAACACTTTTGGGGAAGCATTGGAAGATGGCCCAGGTACGTGGCCTCTGTACCCATGTGGGAGACCCAGAAGAAGCTCCTGACTCCTGACTTAAGACCAGCCCAGCTCTGGTCTTTGCAGCTATTTGGGGAGTGATCCAGCGGATGGAAGATATCTACCCCCAATACCCATTCCTCCCTTTCTCTCTCCCCCCACCCCTAACTCTGTGTTTCAAATAAAAAAAAAGAAAAGAAAATTTAAAAAGAAAAAAATAGAAATACATCATGATTAGAAAAATTAAGAATATATAGTTTCATATTAGAAATCAGTCAGAGGGGCTGGCACTGTGGCGCAGTGGGTTAAATGTCCTGGCTACTCTTCTTCCGATCCCGCTCTCAGCTATGGCCTGAAAAAGCAGTAGAAGATGGCCCAAGTCCATGGGCCCCTGTACCCACGTGGGAGACCTGGGAGAAGCTCCTGACTCCTGACTAGATCGGCGCAGCTCTGGCGTTGCAGCCATTTGGGAAGTGAACCAACAGATGGAAGACCTCTCTCTGTCTCTACCTCTCTCTAACTCTGCCTTTCAAATAAATACAAATAAATCTTTACAAAAGAAAAATAAATCAATCAGAAATTCAGATGCCTCTTGAGCCCTTTCTGAATTAATCAGGTACCCCCAGCCCCCAGATTAAACTGTAAATCTCTTCCAAAATTCTAAGAGACTCATCTCCTCTTTTTTCTCTGTATTTTCCTCATGTTCTAACTTGAAAAATTCTTTTTTATTTTTTAAGAATTTTTAAAATTTATTTGAAAGGCAGAGTTAGAGAGGGAGGGAGAGAGAGATATCTTCCATCCACTGGTTCACTCCCCAGATGGTTGTGATGACTGGGGCTAGGCCAAGCTGAAACCAGGAGCCTGGGACTCCATGTGGGTCTCCCCTGTGGGTGCAGGGGCCCCAGCACTTGGGACGTCTGCTGCGGCTTTCCCAGGGGCATGAGCAGGATGCTGGATTGGAAGTGCAGCAGCCAGGACTCAAACTGGAGCTCACGTGGGATGACAGCATCATCACAGCACGGGCCCTGGAGCTTGGACAGTTCTGTGGTTATACTTAAAAGAATAGTGTATAGGTTATGGTATGTGGTGTACTTTTATCTTCTTTTAAAATGCCTTTTTAATAGGAGGGAACTGACAGCCAGGATTGGGCCATGCCAAAAGCAGGAGCCAGGAACTTTATCCAGATCTTCCACTTGGGTGTCAAGAACCCAGGCACTTGAACCATCAACTGCTACCTCCCAGGGTGCACCTTATCAGGAACCTGGGTAGAAACGGATTGGGACTCAAACCCAGGCACTTTGACGTGGGATGCAGGAGTCCCAAATAGTGTATTAACTAACCACTGTGTCAAATACCTAACCCTGGTTTCAGTTAATTACCAAGAGCAGCTCACAGAAATGTACTTACTGGTTTATTATAAAGGCTATTGATGGATACAGAGGAAGAGATGCATAGGGTGAGATATCTCACTGTATCACTCTTTACTCCGCAGTTAAGATGCCACTTGGGATGCCCGAGTTCCATAGTTGAGTGTCTGTGTGTGAATCCTGGTATCAGTTCTAATTACAGCTTCTTGCTAATGTGCACTCTGGGATGCAAAACATCATGACTTAAGCAGTGGGTCTTTGCCACCCACAAGTAAGACATACATAGATGTAACATACAGTGAGCAACCCTACCCTGTCCACATGGAATATTTGGAATTAGAATAAAATAACTATGCAAAAGCATTTTGCAGCTTAGATATCCCTGATTTTATAGTTGTTTTCTGTTTCTCCTTCTCCATCTCCTTCTCCTTCCTATTCCTATTCCTATTCCTATTCCTATTCCTATTCCTATTCCTATTCCTATTCTTACTCTTCTTTTAACATTTATTTCTTTATTTGGAAGCCAGAGTTACAGAGAGAGAAGGAGAAACTGGGGTTGGGGATTGAGGAGAGTTCGGAGGTTAGAGGATCTTCCATCTGCTGGTTCACTCTCCAGATGGCCACAATGGCCAGGCTGGAGCCAGGAGCTTCATCTAGGTCTCCCATGTGGGTGCAGGGACCCAAGTACTTAGACCATCTTCCACTGCTTTCCCAGGCACATTAGCAGGGAGCTGGATGGGAAGTGGAACAGCCAGGACCCGGCTTAACCTGCTGCTCCACAATACTGTAATGCTGGCCCCTTGAGGTTTTTGTTTGTTTAACCAGAGAATAAACAGAATATTCTTTTTTAAAAAAAGATTTATTTTATTTATTTGAAAGAGTTATACAGAGAGAGAAGGAGAGAGAGAGAGAGAGAGAGAGAGAGAGAGAGAGAGAGAGAGAGAGAGGTCTTCCATCCACTGGTTCACTCCCGTATTGGCCGCAATGGCAAGAGCTGTGTTAATCTGAAGCCAGGAGCCAGGAGCCAGGAGCCAGGAGCTTCTTCCGTGTCTCCCACGTGGGCGCAGGGGCCCAAGGACTTGGGCCATCTTCTACTGCTTTTTCAGGCCATAGCAGAGAGCTGCATCAGAAGTGGATCAGCTGGGACTCAAACTGGTGCCCATAGGGGATGCTGGCACTGCAGGCAGTGGCCTTACCTGCTATGCCACAGCGCCAGCCCCCAGAATATTCTTAAAAAAAAAAAAAGGAGGAGGCCAGCACTGTGATGAAGTGGGTAAAGCCACTGCCTGCAGTGCTGGCCCATGTTTTCCATGTAGGTGTCAGGAACCCAATCACTTGAACCATCACTGCTGCCTGCCAAGGTCAGCATTAACAGGAAGCTGGATCAGGAGCTGGGAATTGAACCCAAGCACTGATGTACTATGCAGGGTTTTAAATACGAGGTTAAATACCTTCCCTGCAGAGTCGTGTTTCAGACTGTATGTACACTGTGATCCATGAATGTTTTTTCTAGGAAATGTACTCTCAAGTACTAATGGCAGTTTTTTAATCAAACGTCCAAGAGGCTTAGACTACAAGCAGTACTATGGATCCCAAGAAACAAATTTTGGACTGAAAAGCTTAAAGAATGATTACAAACAATCTTTCCTTACTAAATGTTTATTTTTTAAAACTGATTTTATTCAGCGGTTTTTAGGCTAATGACTCCTAAGTACTAGCACAGGATGAGGAATGTAGTTGAGGAAAAACTATTATAATTGCAAGAAATACCTGTAATAATCCTTATGAGGGTAAGAGTTTTGTAGCTGTCTATTACTTTTTCCTAAGAGCTCTTTCATAGCTGAAGTTTCTCAAAACTTACTCATACTCAGACCCACTAGTCTTTCTTTCACTAGGAGTACTGGATACAAGATCTTTCCTAACAGGATTTCAGAAGTAGCTAAAGAACAGGTCATCACTGGACATGTCAGCAAAGACTCTGAGGAGGCCAGGTCTTGTGAGTGGCCATTGTTATGTAGACAGCAGGTCTTGTGAGTGGCCATTTTGGAGCCATTAGAGGTACTCTAGTTCCTTTTCACTGAAAAGTAAAAGTAAAAGTTCCCCACTGCTGCCACCACCCATTTTTATTTGTGCTTTCTCAGTCCTGGTATCCTGAGGGGAAGCAGAATGTTATTATAGAATTATCTTCAGCTCCTAAACCATTAGTCATCTTATTTCTAAGAACTTGACTAATTCATGGTACTGTTCATAGGGCTGTTTTCCTCAGTGATCCTAATGAAGACTGTCTGGATGAGTGCATCCTGCACTGTCTGTGTTCATGCTTCTGTTTTATTGTCAACTCTCCCCTTCTGCATGTGCGGCCATACTCTCAGGCTTGCCTTCAGGTTCATCAGGTAGATTTTCTCTACTGGTAGAACTAACAGTAACTATCAGCAAGAAATAATATTTATTTATTTATTTGAAAGGCAGAGCTACAGAGAGGCAGAGGCAGAGAGAGAGAGAGAAAGAGAGTTCTTCCATCCGCTGGTTCACTCCCCAAATGGCCACAGCAGCTGGAGCTGAGCCGATCTAAAGCCAGGAACCAGGAGCTTCCTCTGGGTCTCCCACATGGGTGCAGGGGCCGAAGGACTTGGGCCATCCTCCACTGCTTTCCCAGGTCACATCAGAGAGCTGGATTAGAAATAGAGCAGCTGGGTCTCAAACTAGCGCCTATATGGGATGCTGGCACTGCAGGCAGCGGCTTTACCCTCTATGCCACAGTGCTGGTCCCAACCCTTGTATTTTTAACATCTGATATGTTCATGTCAGAAAATCTGCATATTTTGGCCTTAAGTGGAATTTATAAAAAATTACATTTTTCTCATTAAATTCGGTTAGTTTTAATGTGTTTCTCTCTGCACATCCTCTGTAAACTCAAATCTATACTCAGACTTCTCATTACCTTTAAATCATCCAGAGCCACCTCCTGTTTTATATACCGGTGTGAGAGGCCATTTCTTGTCTTCACAAGCGAGCCAGATCAGTCACTTACTCACTACTTTCCAGGAGTTGGGCCTCAACTTTAAATGTTCATTTGAAAGTCAGAGAGAGAGAGAGAGAGAATCTGAGTTCGAGGGTCAGTCTTCCAGCAGCTGATTCACTCCCTTAATGGCCACAAAGGCCAGGGCTAGGCCAAGACAAAGCCAGGGGCCCAGAATTCCATCTGGATCTCCCATGGAGATCCAAGTTCTTGGGCCATCCTCCACTGTCTTCCTACAGGCATTAGCAGGCAGCTGGCTCAGAAGTGGAGAGGTCAGGACTCCAAGCTGTGCACCAAAGTGGGATGCCAAAGTTGCAGACAGGGCCTTAGCCTACTGTGCCACATCACTGCCCTCCTGATTATCTTTTTAAATTAATTAGATAGAGCTTTCATCCCCAGGTTCACTCCCCAAATGCCTACAGTAGCTCCAAGTCAGGCCAGGAACCAAACGAGTTTTCCCACATGGATGTCAGGAATGCAGTTACTTGAGGCATTGCCCCTGCTCCCAGGGTCTGCCAAGTTAGCAGGAAGTTGGAGTCAGAAGCAGAGCTGGGTGTGGAACCCAGGCACTCTGATATAGGACACAGGCTTCCTTCAGCATCTTCACGGCCAGGCCAAATGCCCTTCCCATATTATCTTTTTTTACTATTTTTTAGAAAGTTATATTTTTATTTATTTACTTATTTATTAATATTTTATTTATTTGAGAGAGTTGCAGAGAGAGATAGAGCCAGAGAGAGTGGTCTTCCATCCCATCACTCCCCAAATGACCGCAATGACCAGAGCTGAGCTGATCCGAAGACAGGAGCCAGGAACTTCTTCCTGGTCTCCCATGCGAGTGCAGGGGCCCAAGCACTTGGCCATCTTCTAATGCTTCCCTAGGCCACAATAGAGAGCTGGATTGGAAGAGGAGCAGCTGGGACTAGAACTGGTGCCCATATGGTATGCCAGAGCCGCAGGTGGAGGATTAACCTGTACCATAGCGCCAGTGCCTTCCCATATTATCTTACTTAATTCTTCATACAGCCTTGTAGATGTGTTGTGTTATCATCATCTTAGATATAAAGGAAGACATGTCCTTGTTAACACTTTCATAGACTATAGCAAGAATCCTCTAATAAAGTCTTCCAGCGGGGCCGGCGGTGTGACACAGCAGGTTAAAGCCCCAGTCTGCAGTGCTGGCATCCCATATGGGCACCGATTCATGTCCCAGCTGCTTCACTTCTGATGCAGCTCTCTGCTACAGCCTGGGAAAGCAGTAGAAGGTGACCCAAGTGCTTGGGCCCCTGCACCCAAATGGGAGATCCAGAAGAAGCTCCTGACTCCTGGCTTTGGATCAGCACAGTCTGGCCATTGTAGCCATTTGGAGAGGGAACCAGCGTATGGAAGACCTCTCTCTGTGTCTCTACCTCTCTCTGTAACTCTTTCAAATACATTTTTTTAAATAAATAAATAAAGTCTTCCAGCATCCAATGTCTTCTTCCTTTAAGCCATTCATGATCTTTCTGAAACCCAGATACAATGGTGCCTCTCTCCTGCTGTTCATCAGCATTCATAGTAATAGCCAACATTTATTCATTCACGTATTGTGTGCCTACTTTGTGTGCCATAGTGGATAGTAAGGATTTTGTAGTGAATAAATATAGAGCCACCTACTTTTGGGAAACTTAGCAGTTTAGTGCAGATGTAAGTTATATTATGCTATAATTTATTACACAATAAAAGTGTAGGGTTATGAGAACTTGCAGTAGGACGTCTACCTTGAATGACCTTTCCTTTTTCATGTGGTACACTTCTGTTGGTTCTTAAAGCCAGATGGTAGATGGACGGTCAAGCATAAGGCAGTGTCATCCTGCCACCAAGGAACAGGTAGGTCTAGCTATAAATATTCAAAACAGCACCTTCCTTTTGCTTTGGTTTCGTAAGCTCTCCTTCCAGCTAAGTTGCTTTTGCTTTATGTGGAAGATGTTTTGAGCACCACAAGTAACACTGTCAGGTGTGTATTCACTGCCCTTTTCTGGAATGGCACTATGTCTACTGTGGACAGTTTTCCTTCAGACATTTACGAGGGGGAAATAAGCAAAGGTAAAATTACTCATAGATACCACAACCTGAATTCCAAGCCAGCTTCTGCAGCTTACTAGCTCTGTGACCTTGGTAACCACCTAAATTTTCTTCATTTTCCTAATTGCCCAATGTCTCCTTTTATAAAGTGAGAATAAAAAAATTCTACACCTTATGTTACCGAGAATATTAAAGGGGTTAATTCATATAAACTTTTCAGTGTCTGCATAACTCGTGTACATGATTTTCTTTTGAATCATAATATGGATGTACAGATGTATATCTTTATATCTTTTTTCTATGTGAAGCTAATGTTAACCGACATTTACATTCTAAGACTTCAGTTTACCCATTAAATTGTATCACTTAAATGGAAGCTAGGATGATTTTGATAATTTTGCAATATCTGAGATGGTTATTTGGGACCTCAATGCTCTTTTGCATATTTTTGAAATATTTCGGACACAGTTTTTTCAGTTTATGTATTTATTTGAAAGAGTTAGATCTCTCATCTGATGGTTCACTCCTCAAACGACTGCAACAGCCAGGTCTGGGCCAGTCCAGAGCCAGGAGCTTCTTCCAGGTCTCCCACACAGGTGCAGGGGTCCAAGGACTTGGGCCATCTTCTGCTGCTCTCCCTGGCCACATCAGAGAGCTACATCGGAAGTGAAACAGCCAGGACTTAAACTGGTGCCCTATAGGATGCCAGCTCTGCAGGTGGTGCCTTTATCCGCTATGCCACGGCACTGGCCCCCAAAACATCAAAATGTTTAGAATTTATTTTTTATTGTAGTAAAACACACATAATTTGCCTTCTTAACTAATTTTAGGTATACAGATTAGTAGTAGTTAACTACATTCATATTGTAAGAATGTACCAACATCCATTCCAGAATTCTTTTCATCTTCCCAAACTGAAAGCCATGCCATAACTCTTCAGTAATAACTTCCCTTTCTCCCCTCCTCCTAGTTCTACTTTTGCCATATGGTTCCCCTGCTCTAGGTACCTCATCTCCATAGACTCACATGGTGCTTGTGACTCACTTTGTTTACCATGATGTCCTCCAGTTGTAGCTGCTGTCATAATATCCATCCTTTTATTTCATTTGAGAGGCAGAGGCACACGGAGGGAGGGAGGGAGGGAGGGAGGGCGGGCGGGCGAGCATCTCATCAGGCCCATATGCACGCCGTGGCCTTATGCCAGACCCTGAGAGGAACTCAGTGAATATCTCATATGCAGGGACCTGCTCACTTGAGCCATCAGTGCTGCTTTTTAGGTCTGCATTAGCAGGAGGGTGGAGTTAGGGAGTGGAGCTGGGCATTGAACCAGGTACACTGATGTGGGTGCCAGGTCTCTAACAGCATCCTAACTGCTGGTCAAACACCATTACTCCCCCCCCCCCCGCCTTTTTTTAAGGATTTATTTATTTACTTGAAAGTCAGTTTCTGAGAGAGAGAGAGAGAGAGAGAGAGAGAGAGAGAGAGAGAGAGAGAGAGAGAGAGAGAGAGGCTTTCTATCTCTGATTCACTCCCCAGATGACTGCAGTGGCTGGAGCTGCGCTGATCCAAAGCCAGGAGCCAGGAGCTCCCTCCAGGTTTCCCACATAGGTGCAAGGACCCAAGGACTTGGGCCATCTTCCGCTGCTTTCCCAGGCCATAGTAGAGAGCTGGATTGGAAGTGGAGCAGCCTGGATGCAAACTGGCACCCATATGGGATGCTGGCACTGCAGGCGGTGGCTTTACCCACGGTGCCACAGTGCCTCCTCTCCTTTTTGAAGGCTGAGTCACATTCCACTGTGTATACGATGTATACCTTGTTTTGCTTACCTGTTCATTTGATGATGGACGCTTAGGTTGCTTTCATTTTTTAGCCCCTGTAAGTAAAACTGTTGTGGACATAAATGTACAGGTGTGTCTTCAGCACCCTGCTTTCAGTGCAAATCTATTTTTAATTTTCTGAGGAACTGCCAGCTGTTTTCCACAGCAGCTGTACCATTTTATTCTCCAACCCACTGTGTACAAGTCTGCCAATTTCTTCACATCCTCATCAGCACTTGTTACATTCTGGTTTTTGCTTTTGTTGGTTGTCACTCAATGGGTGTGAGCTGATGTCCTGCTGTGATTTTTTTTTCCCCCTTGCTGTTTTTTTGTTTATTTGTTTGTTTTGTTTTGTTTTGTTTTGTTTGAAAGGTAGCATTATATATAGAGAGAGATCTTTCATCTGATGGTTCACTCCCCAAATGGCCATAACAGCTAGGGCTGAGCCAGGCCAACACCAGAGCTTCTTCCTGGTCTCCCATGTGGATACAGAGTCCCAAGAACTTGGGCCATTCTCCACTGCTTTCCTTGGCCATTGGCAGGAAGCCAGATCAGAAGCAGAACAGCCAGGGACTCAAACTGGCATCCATATGGGATGCTGGTGTTGCAGGTAAAGGTTTTACCCACTACACCACAAAGTTGGCCCCTCGTCCTGTCGTTTTGGTTAGTGTTTTCCTAATGACTAGTTGTGTTGAGCATCTTTTCTTGTATCTATTTATCATAGATCTTCTCTGGAGAAATATCTGTTCAGGTGCTTTTCCCATCTTTGAATCAAGTTGCTTTTTTTTTTTTTCCTGTTTGGTTGAGTTTTAAGAGTTCTCTGTATATTTTGGATATGAATCTCTTCTCAGATATGATTTATATTTTTTTCTTGCATTTCGTGGCTTTTAAATGTAAAGTTGACCAAAATAAGCTGGATAGCCCTTTCCAACTCTGTGATTCTGACTTCCTTACCTTAATTAATCCTTTTAATAGGACACATGTTTGACATTTCCTTAATGAACTGCTGCTATTGTAAATATTGGTATTGTGTGCCTTTGGCTGTTTTAGGGTTTTTTGGTGCTGAGTAGAGGTCATCTGCCACTGTACTGGGTGGCCCCAGAGAGACATTCTAGCCTAGCTGTGGCTTTCTTAACTCCCCCTCAAGTCTCATCTTTTTGAAGATCCCTTCAAAGGCAAAGATTTATTGCTGACTCTGCTTCTGCTTGCTATTGACAGTCTCTTTTTATCTTGTTGCTCTTGAAATGTATCCAAGTATAGAACTAAAGGTTTACAGCGAATCAAAGTAACCATAGCTGTTTCACTGAATGGCTGTGTGACCTTGGGCAAGTTACTTACATCTGCCTAATCAGTTAAAAGTTTGGAAAATTAAATGAGTTAATACATGTGAAAGCTCTAAGAATATATGGTAAACCTTCAATAAATGTTAGGTTTTTTTTTTTTTTTTTGAGAATTATTTGTTTATTTGAGAGGCAGAGTTAATAGAGAGGGAAAGATACACACACAGATCTTCCATCTGCTGGTTCACTCCCCAGATGGCCACAATGGGCCATCTACTGGTTTTCCAGGCACATTAGCAGAAAGCTGGATCGGAAGTAGAGCAGCTGGGACTCAAACTGGCACTCATAGAGGATGCCAGTGGTGAATTAACCCACGTTGTTAAACTCCTGGCCCCTAAATGTTAGTTTTTGTGTTAGACAAAACATGTATCATATATGAGATCCAGAGTCTAAGAAGTCTCATTTTCTTTTAACTTTAATCTTTTAAAAATTTTCTTTGTATTTAAGCTTTGTTTTATTTATAGCTTCTCTGGAAATGGGTGACCATTCATCCCACTTTGTCTTGGTCAGACCTGGGTTTCACATGTCTTTTGCAATCCTGTCTGCATTGTATAGCTTCCCACTCTAGAATAAGTTTTGTTACCAGAACCTTGTTCCTGGTACCAATCAACATTATCGAGGACAAGGTTTTGGGATGAAGGAAAAGGAACATTTAATCTGCTGACAGATGAGAGGATAGCAGACGTCCAGGTACCAAGAATTGCTCTGCTAGCTGAGGGTGTTTGGGGGCTACAGGGAATGAGGTACTGGTAACAGAATCACAGAGCTGCAGCGCTCTGGTGTCAGGTGCCATGGCTTCTCGGGACACACACGACAATGCTTTCCTTCTCTGTTTGGACCTGGTGATCCTTGATGTCCACAGGTGACAAGAGTAGATCTAGCCTGACCAGGTTCCCTGCTCTGGAAAAAAAAATAAGATAAGGAACAAGGCAGTTTGTGCCTTAGGATATGGGCAGGTGGAAAGCCAGTAAAACCATGAGCATCAACTTCCCAGCTTTACATTTAAGTAGTAAAAATTGTTTGCTTACGTTATTTTATACCCATTTACAGTTTGAATGGTACATTATATGACTGCCTTCACTTTGCGGGGAGTGGAGTAATACTGTAATCTGCCCTTTTCTTTCCTTGTTAATTGTTTTTCATATTCACATTTGCCGTGCAGTCCTATCTTTCCATCTGATAATCAGATAAAGGGAAAATGTGCTTAAAATCCAAAATCCAGACCCCTCTTTGCTCCCCGTCATGGACTAACATTTCACACGGAACTCACTCCCGTCCCCGTCCTCATCCTCGTTTCCCATTCCATTATGCAGCTTCACTGAATTTCAGGAACCCTGTTTCAGATTCCTTCTGTAGATGTGGCAACTGAGGCCCATAGAAGTGCAGCTTGTCCTGTTACATGGTGTATTAGTGCCAGAACTGAGTCTCGGGGGGCACTGTGGTGGAACAGATAAGGCCGCCACTGGCAGTGCCAGCATCCCATATGGACACCGGTTCAAGTCCCGGCTGCTCCACTTCTAGTCCAGCTCTCTACCATGACCTGGGAAAGCAGTAGAAGATGGCCCAAGCACTTGGGCCCCTGCACCCACATGAGAGATTGGAAGAAGCTCCTGGATACTGGCTTTGGATCAGCGCAGCTCTAGCCATTGTGGCCAATTGGGGATGAACCAGCAGATAGAAGACTTCCCTCCCTTCCTCCCTCTCTCTCTTTCTCTCTCTCTGCCTCTCCTCTCTTTGTAATTCTGACTTTCAAATTAATAATTAAATCTTAAAAAAAAAAAAAAAAAACTCCGACTCATTGGGCCAGCTTTGTGGCACAGTAGGTTAAGCTGCCATCTGTAATGCCAGCATCCCATATGGGTGCAGTTTAAGTCCCAGCTGCTCCACTTCGATCCAGCTCCCTGCTAATGTACCCAGGAAAACAGTGGGAGGTGACCCAACTGTTTGGACCTTGGCCACCCACATGGGAGACCTGATTGGAGTTCCAGGCTCCTGGCTTTGACATGACCTAGTCCAGGCCATTGGGGCAGTTTGGAGAGTGAACCAGTGCATGAAAATCAATCCATCTCTTCCCTCCCTCTCCCCCTCCCTTTCCATCCCCCCCCCTTCTCCTATCTCCTTATCTGTAACTCTGATTTCAAATGAATAAATCTCAAAAAAACAAACAAACAAAAAAAAAAAACCCTCAGTTTGACCTCTACTATTCTTTGCATTAAATAATTGAAGTATTTTTACGGTAAAGATCACTATTTTCCAGAGCACATATCTAAATTCATCCCTTTTGTTCTTTGTATGGCAACAGGTCTCCTTTAGATCTTGCTAAATGCTTTCTAGCCTACACTGTGCTCCTTAGCACTTGAAAGGTGTTAAGTTCTGAAGTAAGGAAGTCTCTGGCTTTGTTTAATGATCTTATATTTTCCAAACTTGGGGAACTTTCTTTGGAAAATGCTGTCCTGGGAATTTTGTTTGATTGCTTATTAAGGGGGCATGAGAAAAGGAGTTGACTTTTTTTTTTTTTTTTAAGAAAATTTTTCATAGGGCTTTTAGGGTTGTATCTCCCTCCCCTAGTTTCTTCCCAGGGTCTGCATTTCTTTTAGCTCCCTGGGTAAATGTCACACAGATAGTTCATCCTGAAGGACTCCCAGTGATGAGGAAGAGTCGACTGTCCCTAAATCCCAAAGACAGCTTCATTTCAAGCCGCCTCTCCAGGGTAAAGGAACCTGCTCCTTGTGGCGATGAGTAGCCAGGAACCCTACTTTAGCTTGTGATTTCCCTGGTGCCTGCTCTTGTTTCTCCATCAGAGCTGTTGATATCTTACAGCCCTCATGTGGTTGCTTTAGGGTATGGATTATGCTCACCACAAAATTGAAATGTTTAAAAAAGGCATTTTCTGCATGGTTCAAATCTCCAGTTGACCAGTATAGTACTATGTTGAGTCTATACAAATCATGTAGAGTTCTCAGTTGAAAATAACTTTAATATGTGTGTGTATTTGTGTGAAATAAGAGTAGAGAACTTTCCACGTTGTGCGTGTATCTGATTTTTCATCATCTGGAAGCAAAGCTTCTTTTGTTCTCTTTCAGTATACTTTGTGCCATTCACATACTTTGTGCTGTCACTGAGTTTGCTCTGCAGCCAATTGAAATTTTTTGAAAAACAAAACAGAAAATGAAGCAATATGGAACTTAAAAAATGCAGCAAGAAGTCCACCGTAGAGGTGACATCATGCAGTTGTACCTTTAGAAACACTCTGTGCCACCCACATGGGAGACCTGGGTGGAGTTCCTGGTTTTAGCCTGGCTTATCCACACCTGTTGAAGGCATTTGAGGAGTGAACCACCCGATGGAAGATCTGTCTCTGTCTCTCTGCCTTCCAAATACATGAGACTTCTTGGGTTTTTTTGTTTGTTTGATTTAAGATTTATTTTATTGGGGCTAACACTGTGGCAAAGTAGGCTGAGCCTCTGCCTGGGGCGCTGGCATCCCATATGGATGCCAGTCAAGTCCCAGGTGCTCCTCTTCTGATCCAGCTCTCTGCTTAAGGCCTAAGAAAGCGGTAGAGGGTGGCACAAGTGCTTGGGCCCCTGCACTCACATAGGAGACCCAGAAGAAGCTCTGGTCTTTGCAACCATTTGGGGAGTGAACCAACAAATGGAAGACCTTTCTCTCTGTCTCTCCCTCTCTCTATCTGTAACTCTGCTTCTCAAATAAATAAATAAAAATATTTTAAACATTTGTTTTACTTATTTATTTGTTTTTTTAAGAAAAATTTAATAAATATAAATTTCAAAAGTACAACTTTTGGATTATAGCAGTTTTCCCCCCCCAAAACCACCCTCCCACCCGCGAACCATTGCATCTCCTACTCCCTCTCCCATCCCATTCTTTATTAAGATTCATTTTTAATTATCTTTATATACAGAAAATCAACTTAGTATATACCAAGTAAAAATTTCAACAGATTGCACCCACACAGACACACAAAGTATAAAATACTGTTTGAATACTAGTTTTACCATTAATTCGCATAGTACAACACATTAAGGACAAAAATCCTATATGGGGAGTAAGTGCACAGTGACTCCTGTTGTTGATTTAACAATTGACACTCTTACTTATGATGTCAGTAATCACCCAAGGCTCTTGTCATGAGCTGCCAAGACTATGGAAGCCTCTTGAGTTCACAGACTCTGACCTTATTTAGACAAGGCCATAATCAAAGTGGAAGTTCTCTCCTCCCTTCAGAAAAAGATACTGCTTCTTTGATGGCTCCTTCTTTCCACTGAGATCTCACTCACAAAGATCTTTCATTTAGGGTTTTTTTGTTTTTGTTTTTTGCCCCAGTGTCTTGGCTTTCCGTGCCTGAGAAACCCTGCTAGGCTTTTTAACCAGCTCCTAATGCCTTAAGGGCTGATTCTGAGGACAGAGTGCTGTTCAGGGCACTTGCCATTCTATGAGTCTGCTGTGTATCCTGCTTCCGATATTGGGTTGTTTTCTCCTTTTAATTCTATCAGTTATTATTAGCAGACACTGGTCTTATGTATGTGATCCCTTTGACAGTTAATCTTATCTTTATGATTGGTTATGAACTTAAACTGATCACTTAAACTAGTGAGATGGCATTGGTACCTGCCAACTTAATAGAATTTGGAGTCTCATGGCACGTTTCTAGCTCTACCATTAGGGATAAATCCAAGTGAGCATGTGCTTGACTTACTTATTTGAAAGGCAGAATTACAGAGACAGAGATCATCCATCAGTGGGTTCACTCCCCAAATGGCCACAGTGGCCAGGGCTGGGCCATACTGGAGCAAGAAGATTCATCTGGTTCTCCCACGTGGGTGCAGGGGCCCAAGCACTTTGGCCATCTTCCACTGCTTTCCCAAGCACATTAGCAAGGAACTGGGTTGGAAGTAGAGTGGCTGAGACTTGAACCCATGTCTACATGGGATGCTGGCATTGCAGATGGTGCCTTAACTTGCTGTGCCACAATGCCAGTCCGCCAAAAATGAAACTTTAAAATGCCTTTGGGCTTGTTGCTGTTTTCTTTTTATGAAGCGAACCATCATGCATTGAGTTTCCCAAAGCCTTTTAGCCTTCCCAGAGTGTGCTGAAACACAGAGTCTAAGGAGCCATGTTCTCATGGGTCAGTTTCCGTTTATGTATAGTGTATTCAAATAGGAAATACCTTTGTGTAAGTATATGATTTGTTTGCAGTTACTGCTACTTTGCCTGATATGTGAATCTATTTACTCAAAAGTTTCTCACTCTTATCCTAAACATGATGATATTTATGTGCTTAAATAAATTTTCATGTTTATAAAATATAAGAGGAAATATCACGTGTAAACAGTGAGATTCTCAAATATTAATTGCTACTGCGTCAGTAGCAGAGGTACAAATGATCGTCAGGATTCTTCACACAGTTATGTTTTCTAGCAAGTTTTTTGTGATGATTTTCTTCATTATAAGCTTAAATTAACTGCCTACTAATTTTTTTCCTGACAGTTTTAATAATCAATTTTAAATTGTGTCTGTTCTTAAACTCTTACCGTTTTTGGTCAGGCAATGTACAGATTTAGGAGTATTTCTATTAACCCTGTGCTCTGTTATGATTCTCTTTTGTGCCGGCAGCTGAGAGTTAGGTTCTGGATTTGGAATTTAATCTACAATTGCTAAAAGTTATCTCTTGTTGCTACTGCCCTGTCCATCCATATTCAGTCACAGTAACAAATAATAGAAAGCTGTATTTTTATTTCTAGGGTTCTTGGAGGAAGATAAATTTTTTTGCTTTTTCTTGTATCGCATCCTATTAATAAAAACTTCTCAAAATTATTATAGAACAAGTAGCCTAAAGATAGTTTTAATTGTCTACCTTTCATTCCCCTTATTTTGGTAAAATGCCCAGTTATACAGATTAAAGATCAGTTTAAGCAGTTTCATCTTGAAGCAGAAAAATAAACCAATCACTTAATTATTTGCACTTTGTCTCTTAGATGTTTGTAAATTGCTTGGAAAGTTAGATTATAATACCTAGTGGTGTTCTCTAAGGATTAAAAAAAAATAGAAATGTTTCTTTTTAGTCCAAGTACTTTCCTCGTGTTTTGAAATACTCTTTCTATACTTTTAAATTAACATGATGTGTTACTTTTCTGATGTCATACAAAGTATGCAATTGTACATTTTGTGGCTCATAATTATAGCTAATGCAAATTCATAGTTCAAACTTAAGGATTGTATTTTCTGGAAAGTTTACTGGAAATTTGGCACTATATCATTTTTTGCAAATTCATGCAGTTGTTAATAGTAGCATACTTTTTTCTTACCTGTGTGATGTTAGATATATTTGAAAAAATGACTTAAATTATTTTTGTTTCATATCAAGAAATGGATGAAAGGAGGCTGCTGGATCCAGGCTTGAAGGTTCATAAAGGCCTCTGGGATTCTGCTCTGAAGAACCAGCAGATGGAATGCCCGATTGACTGAAGAAAATGGGTGCTAATGCATCTAACTATCCTCATTCATGTTCCCCAAGGGTAGGGGGAAATTCACAGGCCCAACAGACTTTTATAGGTAATTTTCAGTGTTTCTAATTTTCATTTTGTTTTATAGCTATAAATAGATTTGTATTTTTAGTGTTTGTGGATAAAGAGAACTGAGCTGTGGAAACCTTGTAGATAATTCTGCAGCATCTAAATATCCCCACTCCAGCAAATATAAATCTAGATTTGTATGAGATTTATCCTAAACAAACCTCAGAGCCCAACTGGTGTTTTCTTTGGTGTCTTAACCATAATTATCAATACGCTAGGCAGACCAACAATCTAATATCCGTTGGTGTAAAAACAGTAAAATATGTGTTTCTTGGTTCACTTATTTTGCCTGTACAAATACAGCCTTCGTGTAATTAAAAGGAGAAACATTTTACAATTATACATAAGCAGTATTTTTAAAAAAGATTTATTTATTTATTTAAAAGTCAGAGAGAGAGAGATCTTCCATCTGCTGGTTCACTCCCCAAATGGCTGCAACAGCCAACATGGGCCAGGCTGAAGCCAGGAGCCAGGAGTTTCTTCCAGATTTTCCACGTGGGTGCAGGGGCCCAAGGGCTTGGTTCATCTCTTCCTGCTTTCCCAGGCACATTAGCAGGGAAATGGATCAGAAGTGGAGCAGCCAGGACTCAAACCAATGCCCATAGTGGGTGCCGATGCCACAAGCGGCAGTTTTACCACTGCACCACAGCGCTAGCCCCACATGTAATATTCTTAGCTTACCAATCTGCCTATTTCTCATTTTCTAAAAATACATAATTAAGATCTATGATACCTGGTCCTTGTTAGCCAGAGAACCAAAAAAATTTTTAACAATTCAGACTGATGCATGGGCATTTGTCCTAGTCATTAAGGCACCTGTGGTCCATATCAGAGTCCCTGGATTCAATACCCAGCTGCCCCTGATGTCAGTCAGCTGTTACTGCAGATCCTGGGAAGGAGCAGTGATACTCAAACAGATAGGCTTCTGCCACCCCATGAGAGATCCAGGTCGGGTTCCTGGCTGCTGCAGGCATCTGGGGAGTGAACCAGCACTACACCCCCACACCCAAAATAATCGAACTATTTGCTGTCTGACCCTTTTTGTATTTAGTATGAAGATGAGTTATTTGAATTTTCATCTCTGTTTATAAAAGCAAAAGCCAATGTTATTTGAGTGGCTCAGGAATTTCTGTTTGCAAAATTCATTGAAAATGAATGTTAAGGAAAAAATAAACAGATTTTCATTTGTTTCATTTTCTTCTTAGGGACATCATCTTATTCCCAGCAAGGCTATGGTTGCGAATCAAAATTGTATAGCCTTGACCACGGCCATGAGAAACCACAAGACAAAAAAAAGAGAACCTCTGGCCTTGCAACCCTCAAAAAGAAGTTTATCAAGCGTCGAAAATCTAATAGGTCTGCGGATCACGCCAAGCAGATGCGAGAGCTGCTCTCTGGGTGGGATGTCCGAGATGTCAACGCGCTGGTGGAGGAGTACGAGGGCACCTCGGCCTTGAAGGAGCTTTCTCTCCAAGCCAGCTTGGCTCGGCCAGAAGCCCGGACATTGCAGAGAGACATGGCTGATCTTTATGAGTACAAGTATTGTACTGATGTAGACTTAATATTTCAAGAAACTTGCTTTCCTGTTCATCGTGCCATTTTGGCAGCAAGGTGTCCATTTTTTAAAACACTGCTTTCTTCCTCACCAGAGTACGGGGCGGAGATAATAATGGACATCACGACGGCTGGAATCGACATGCCCATGTTTTCTGCGTTGTTGCACTACCTGTATACAGGAGAGTTTGGAATGGAGGACTCGAGGTTCGAAAACGTCGATATCCTCGTTCAGCTCAGTGAAGAGTTCGGAACACCAAATTCCCTTGATGTGGACATGCGAGGGCTCTTTGATTACATGTGTTACTATGATGTTGTCCTGAGTTTTTCTTCAGACTCTGAACTGGTTGAAGCTTTTGGTGGAAATCAGAACTGTTTAGACGAAGAGCTCAAAGCCCACAAGGCTATTATTTCTGCAAGATCCCCATTTTTTCGGAATTTATTACAAAGGAGGATACGGACCGGTGAAGAAATCACAGAGCGAACTTTGAGGACGCCCACGAGAATTATATTAGACGAGTCTATTATACCAAAAAAGTATGCAAAAGTGATACTGCACTGCATGTACACGGACGTGGTGGACCTCTCTGTGCTGCACTGCAGCCCCTCCGTGGGGAGCCTCAGTGAAGTGCAGGCTCTCGTTGCAGGGAAGCCGAACGTGACCAGGGCGGAGGAAGCCATGGAGCTTTACCACATAGCACTGTTCCTGGAATTTAGCATGCTTGCGCAAGGTAGGAATTCTAGTTGTTCATTTTGATTTCTAAAGGTACGTGTTTGTCTTCCTGAAAACACCACCAGGGCGTTCTGCGATTTCAGTGTTTGAGATGTGACAGGATCTGTTTTTGAACCTGCAGCTATAACATGAGACAGATTAAGGATCAGTGTTAACGTGACTCTTGATTTAATATTAAAATCAAGCCTTCGGTACTCGTGTGTTGCTGTGGTTTCATTTCTGAGAGGAGGAGCGTAGTGGGGGCAAGAGGCAGGGTCTGTGTGGTGACTCCGCACCTCTTGCCCCCACCACGCTCCTCCTCCCAAAAACAAATCCATCGCAACACTCGTGACTAAGAGCATTAGGTGAGACTTGAGGCTCTTTCTGCCCTCATAGAAGACGACAGGTGTGGGAATATACGATTGCTCATCTACTGCAGACTCGTCCTGCGGGGCCTGCACTGTCAGGATGGTGGGCGGCGGCGTTCTACAAGCAGCACTGAGACAAGTTTCAGTAAGCACGTCCGTTTATTAACAATCAGGCATAAACTTTTAAAGGGTGGGCAGAGGGGGCGTAGCTAGGTCAGGGCAACACCGATTCTGTAGGATGGAGCCGATATTGGCGCCACTACGCCTCTCCAGTGAGCTTGAAGGTGCTAGATTTTTTTGTGCCTTTTTCAATTAGCTTAAACTAAAAATTTTTAAATTAGGACCACACGTTTGTTGTCTTACAGGAAAATGACTAAGTGAAAGTTATATTAAGAGAAGCATGTGTCTGCTGGTAAATGTTAGACTTTTGACCTTTCAGAGCTGGAAAGAGACCTTCCTGGGGGAGCAGAGGGAGTTTGCGGCCCTGTGAGAGGGAGAGCAAGCTATCTGACACCAGATTACCTGAGAAGTTCGAGTCAGCTGATGCATGCTACTGAAAGAACAGAAGCTGCCATTGGGGGCGGGTGTTAAACAGCCATGTTGGAGTGCCTGTCTACACTGCCACTTCTAATCCAGCTTCCTGCTCATGCACACCCTGGGAGGCAGCAGGTGATGGCTCAGGAACTAAGTCCCTGCCATCCACTGGGATAACCAGATGGAGTTTCTGACTCCTGGCTTTGGCAGAGTCCAACCCTGGCTGTTACAGGTAGTGGGGGAGTGAACCAGTGGTTGGAAGATAGATCTCTTTGCCTTTCAAAGAAATAAAACTGAATAAAATGTTAACAAGCTGCCATTAGAAGACAGTGTTAATAGTTTTGGTAAAAGACATGAATTTAAATAAAGCAAAAACATTTTTCTAATTTTAAAATAATATGTATTTTATGGCTAAACCAACCCATTATTAAGGCTCTGAAAATTATTAAATAGCCCAGTTAAATAGCAGTGTCAGTAATAAAATAGGAAGGGCATTTATGAATGTTGGCATTTCTTTTACATAAGGAGTCTTAAAATTTTATTTTACCATTATCTTTTAGGAATAGGCTAGATTTTGTTTTAATAATAAAAATGTTATTAAAATATTGACTTATTTTAAAGTGAGAATCATTAATGTTATAAATAATAGTAGACTACTTGGATAGACTATAGGGAAAATACTCCTACAGAAAAATTTAAATTTATAACATTAACAAAAACATGACGGTCTCTGTTTTCCTCAAATTGTTTTTATTTGAGGTGTTTCATAATAAATCCAAATCTATTAATATGTACTGTTTTTAAAATCAGAAAGCATTTCTTGGTTATTTTTTAAATTTTGAATGAAAAAAGTAAAATTGTCAGCAAGTTATTGGGTCTATGATACACTTGATTCGCTAGAGTTCTTTTTTCTTCTTACATGAGTTATTTTTCTTTTTTTGTAATTTGGCTAGAAATTGAATTTTATTAAGTGCATTTAAAGATGCACAACAACACTCCTTGCATCTCCATCATCTGGGTACTTAAGAAATGGTGTACAGCTGTTTCTCAATTTGTGTATGCATGGTCTTGTCATCTTTTGTGATTTCAACATGGTTTATTCTGCTTACTACATATGAAGCATGTTTCTCTCTTATCCCAATAATGTTACTGTGGGGGTTTATAGTACATAGCTTCACTAATCTTTGCCTCATTTCCATGGAGGGAGAATATTCGGTCACTTGGAAATGTTTTTACAGCACTTAAGAGCTGAGTTTCCAGAATCAGATGAACTGGGTTTGAATCCTCGACCTCGTAACTTGTTTGACCCTAAGCAAGTCATGTAATTTCTGTAAGTCCCTGTTTTCTCATTGGTAAGCTAAGAATGGTAACCCTGTAAGGTAAGATTATGAGGATTAAAGAAAATAATATATATTAAATGATCTGAGTAGTGCCTGGCATGTAGTAAGCATTCAGGAAATGTTAGCTGCCAAACGATAATCACAACATGTTTCTTTACTACTACATAGTCTTGTCTAAAAATAACTATTTAAATGTAAACAATTTTATTGTATTTGTATTCTAAGGACTTGACAGAAATTAATGATTTTAAAATATCCTTGGGGCCAGCACTGTGGTGTAGTAGGCTTAGCCTCAGCCTGTGGTGCCAGCATCCCATAAGGGTGTCAGTTTGTGTCCTGGTTACTCCTCTTCTCATCCAGCTCTCTGCTGTTGCCTGGGAAAACATTGGAAGTTGGCCGAAGTGCTTGGGCCCCTGCACCCACATGGGAGTCCTGGAAGAAGCTTCTGGCTCCTAGCTTAGGATTGGCCCAGCTCCGGCCATTGCAGCCATCTGGGGAGTGAACCAGTGATTAGAAGACCTTGTTCTCTGTCTTTCCGTCTTACTTTCTATAATTCTACCGCCAATTAAATAAATAAAAATCTTTTTTTAAAAGGCCTTATAATTTTTATCATTATAAAGATGATCTGTTATCATTGTACTTACCAAATTATTATTAAGAATCACTCCATTTGTCACTAGACTGCAGTCAGATTTTCTCAGCAGTTCTGAGTTGATTAAGCCCATTGCATTGCTGAGGCATTTATTATGTTTAAAGAGCTAGTGTCTCTCCCATGCCTCCAGCATGGACTAATTATGGATCTTTTTTTCTTTTGAATGTGTGCTCATTATAGCTGAAAGGCACAGAGATAGATATTATATATATATAGAGAGAGAAAGAAATAAATCAGTCTCCCACCACTGATTCATTCCCCATATGCCCAAAATAGCCAGCCCTGGACCAGGCAAAAGCCAGGATCCCAGCTCTCAATCTCAGTCTCCCATGTGAATAGCAGGGACCCAAGTACTCGAGCCATCACTTGCTGTGTCCCAGAGTGCATTAATAGGAAGCTGGGTCAGAAGTGGAGACAGGACTTAACCAAACCCAGGCACTCCAGTATGAGATGCAGGCATCCCCAGTGGTGTCTTAACTGCTATGCCAAATGCCCGCCCCAGTTTTACACCATTTTGAAGAGAATTGGGTGAAAATCATGTTTTATGTTCCATGATTTAGATGGAGAGTCCCAGGCTTTTGAGACTAGACTTTGGGCAACTTGAGAGTAAGATTGTGTTCTCCGTATCTTTGTGTCCCCAGTGTCCAGGACAGAGTAGGCATACAATGAATGTTTTTAAGTCAGTAACTGTAAGTTAAAGCCCAATATTGTAAACAAATAGTAATCAAAACAGACTGGCTCTTTCAATATCAGATGAAATTTTAAAAGGTGACAAGAGACAATTAAAAGTTCAGGAAGAAAATACTACAGTTAGAAGCATTTATATACCTCAAGACAGATCATCAAATACACGAAACAAAAACTGACAGAACTGAAGGGTTAAATAGACAGTATCCTGCTGTCAGTAATGATTGGAAAAGCCAGACAGGAGATATGTAAAGAGAACGTTAAATCTAATGGACTAGCACAGGACATCTTCTAGGACCTCATGTTGGCACACAGGTGAAGTCTCCGATTTTTAAAAATAGCTGTTACAAAACTGTTTCTCCAACCATAGGATGGATTTAGAAATTATAACAGGTGAAACTAGAAAGTCCACGTATTTATGGAAATTAAACAACCCAGTCTTAGCCAGTGACTCAAAGACCTTGAAGGCATTATGCAAAATGGAAGAAGCCAGTCACATAAAGACAAATACTGTGTGATCCTACTTACAGGAGGTGAATAGTCAAAATCTTAGAGCCAGCACTAGAATGGTAATTGCCAAAAATGCTGGAAGAGGGGGAGATAGGGAACATGTGGAATGGGTGTAGCAGAGCAAGAGTTAGATGAACAGTGCTAATTGCTGCACAGTAGCATGAGTGCATTTAGTTCATTGAACTGTATACTTCAAAATGGCTAACTAAGGTGATAAATTTTAAGTTATGTGCATTTTACCAGTTTTTTAAATGGAAAAAAAAAAAGTTGAAGCCAGTTTGAAAAGTAGACAGATTTTACCAATAAAGGCTGAAACCCAGACTAGATATACTCTCCATGGTATAAAAGGTGACCTAGTAGCTTTAAGAGCACCGTAAGGAGTCAGTATAGGTGGACAGCCAGGTGGTTTGGAAATTTTCAAAAGAGAGGGTTCTTGGCTTACACGGAGAACATGTTTGATTTAGTTCTGGAATAAGCGGAAGGCCTCAACTGAAGGCCTGGCATTTTAGGACCACATGTGACTTCACTTGATTTCCATAATAAGAGCATAAATCAATATAAACTCTCAAGGACAAAGGAAGAAAACAACAGGGAGTGGAAGAAAGGATAGTTGAAATTTTGGGAGGATGGGAAACAGATTGAGAATGGAGACTGCAGTGTGTGCTGCAGAGCAGGTGGCGGCTCCTGAGGAGAAGGCTGGCAGTTCTGCCTTCCCCTTTGTGGAGTGGCTCATCCAGGTGGCACCAAGTACTCTGCAAGAAAGGGAGAGGCCTGGTGTAAAACTAAAGAGACGGATTCTCTTTTAAGTCTCAATACTGAGGGGCTGGCGCCATGGCGCAGCAGGTTAACACCCTGGCCTGCAGCGCCGGCATCCCATATGGGCACTGGTTCGAGTCCCAGCTGATCCACTTATGATCCAGCTCTCTGCTATGACCTGGGAAAGCAGTAGAAGATGGCCCAAGTCCTTGGGCCTCTGCACCCACGTGGGAGACACGGAAGAAGCTCCTGGCTCCTGGCTTCGTATCGGCACAGCTCCGGCCATTGTGGCCAATTGGGGAGTGAACCAGTGGATGGAAGACCTCTCTCTCTCTCTCTCTCTCTCTCTCTCTGCCTCTCCTCTCTCTTTGTAACTCTGACTTTCAAGTAAATAAATAAAATTAATTAAAAAAAAAGTCTCAATACTGAGTGGACTCTTCTCTGCAAGCTGGTATTCACTGTGTATCTAGTGCTGGAAAAGAGTGTGGGTTTGTTTTCCTCCATAAGCAAGCTGAGAACTCTGTATTAAATGATCTCTTCCCAGCCCTCCATGCTTTATTTCCATTCCCATGGATTTCATACGTGGGCTGGTACTCATTCTCCGCGTTTGATCGCACCTGCAGCCAGGTGGCAAACCCTGTGCAGGCCCTCAGTTATCCTCTGCACTGCCTTCCCCCGACCAAACATAAGAGACTTGAGATTTTCTAAGATTTTCTGAATTTTCTATAGCAGTTGAACTAGAAAAAGCCCAAATTTGGAGACCATTACAGATCAGGGTAGGGGTAAAGTACAAATCTGGAATTACGTGAAAGCCCACAAACCGGGTGGAGAAATCACCAACTCTTCTTCCAACTTCAGTACCAGGCAGGCAGATGCAAGATGAAACTGGAACTCCAAAAATGGTGAACATCCCAGAATTATAGGCACCCATAAGATACATTGCTTGGGCTCCACACTGAACCTATGCGGAGGAGTTATGCAATGGAAAAGCCAATTTGCCTTCCAGTTGTTCTGCAAGAGAAGTTGACAGCAAGGCTGCTCCTTCAGCAGAGCTTCCAAACAGCTGTTTGTGGCCTCACTTTCACAGATGAAAACCCACCCAGGATCCCTGGACATTTGAGGAAGACTTTCAAATTGAGACAGAACAAAAACAACACAGTACTAGAGTATGTACAATGGAATAGAAGAAAATGTCGATAGATTCAAAATAACCTTGTATCAAATAATATTTTATAGACTTGGTGGATGATAAGTAGGATGCCATAAAAGCATAGACAAGTTCTGGAACTATCGTTTTGCAATGGATTAAGCTGCTGCCTGTGACACGACATCCCACATGAGTGCCAGTTCAAGTCCTGGCTGCTCCAGTTTAATCCTGTTCCCTGCTAATGCACCTGAAGAAACAGTGGAAGATGGGCCCCTGGCATCTACTTGGAAAACACAGATGGAATTCCAGGTTCCTGGCTTTGGCTGGCCTGTCTCCAGCCATCTGGGGAGTAAACCAGTGGATGGAATATTTTACTCTCTGTCTCTTCCTCTGTCTCTCTCTCACTCTCTAACTCTGCCTTTCAAATAAATTTTTAAAAATCTTTTTAAACTACTTTAAAAATAATTCTTTGAAATAAGGTATGGAAATGAAAAATATAATAGAATGATTGAAAGGTAAATAAATCTGAAAAGTAAGCAAATGCACAGGCAAGAGAGGACGTGGAAATGTGCATTGGAGAAAGGCAAAGAGAAGACAATCCCCAAGGAGTATTACAAGAAATACGGCCAAAACCAAAGGAATTTCCACACCAAAGAGTCCCTTCCTTTTCAGAATACTAAAGGAAAAGAGACTATTCTAAAATGTTGCAAAGAGGAAGAACTTAGGTTCTATGTAAAGAAATAGGTATATTTATATTTACCTATATATAGATATATTTTATATTTCTATATAAAGAAATAGGTATCCAATGGTGGAAAGTGTCTGGGAAGAAATCTGTTAACTTGAATGTTTGAACATAAAGTAGCAAATGACACTGAAAGAAAATTCATGGATCTTTTAGTGCATTTATGAAGAATTAGCAATAAGTTCATAGAAAATGAAACAGATAGGGGTAGCGTTATGGTGTGGAAGTAAAGGCGCCACCTATGGTGCTGCCATCCCAAATGAGCACAGGTTTGAATCCTGGCTGATCTACTTCCAATCCCAACAACTGTGAAAATGCTCCTGGGAGGCAGCAGAAGATAGCCCAAGAACTTGGACCCCTGCCACCTATGTGAAAGACCTAAATGGAGTTCCAGGCACCTGGGTTCTGGCCTCACCCAGCCCAGCCATTATGGCCGTTTAAGAAGTGAACCAACCAATGGAAGATGTCATCTCCCTCTCCCTCTCTTCCTCTCTCTCTGTAACTCTGCCTTTCAAAAAATAAATTAAATGAAACAGATAGAGAAAGAAGAAATTAATGTCTTCAAAATTTAAAGTTACATGTGAAAGAAAATCTAATTCTAGTACAGTTTGACTCAGCAGTAAGCACTATTTAAATAATCATTGTAGTATGAGCACCAAATATTGATTTAATGACACTAATTTAGAGAGGTGAATTCTAGAAGGAAAAATAAAGAATTGAGAGTAGTTTACCTCTGGGTAATAGGACTGAGAGTGAACGGGATTTATGGTAAGCATTTGTTACTACTGGACTTTTAAAATTATGAGCCTGTGCTACTCTGATTATGCAGGATTGTTAAATGAAATTAAGATAGAAAGGTAGAGCACTAGCTCCCATTACACTCAGAGAAACGCAGAGACCACCACAGTTGTAAGCACTGAGGAATTTTCCCCTGTCTGAGGACTGTTAACTGAAATCGTGGTGGTTACTGTAGTTCACAGAGGGTCTCTTCTGTGCCTCATTTGGCCATCCTGAGAGCCTAGGAGTGTGGCGGAGCTCAGAGATTAAGAACTCACCTTCTCCCATGTTTGTGCGTGCGGAGGTGTGACTCATACCAGCTCTTCTCACTGAGTGAGATTTGAACGTAGTGGAGAAGAGGAGCAACGTGAGAACCAGTCTCCAGGGTTGAGAGTGGGAGGCTATGGCCTGGCATAGGAACAAGCAGCAGACTAGTAATGATTGAAGCAGCAACCTAGAGGAATCTCGGCTGAATCAATTGGAATGGGAGTTATGTGGGCCTAGCAAGGAGGTTTAAAAACTGTGGGTACAGAGACCTGCGAAGGCTTCCCTTCAGACTTGGCTTCAGATCCGTTAGCAGAGAACAGAGGACTTGACATGGTGGCAGTACACAGCATTCCTGTACTGGTCATTTGGCTTTTTTGGCTGCTCAGCACCTGGTTTTGGAGAATTCCTCACTGTGCAGGTTTATAGAGGGCAGAGCCCCCTCCCAGTAGAAAAGCCTGAAAGGTCAGATCTTTGCTTCCTCAGCCTTCTCTGTGGACAGGGAGCTTCAGCACATGACTGGGCACTTGCATTGGAAGTTACAGCACAGAGAAGTGGTGACTGCAGAGAGTTCTCTGGAAGCATGGAGGGGGCAGCAGCATCCACTGGGAAAGGAGACAGGACCATAGCAGTGGTGCCAGTGACGCTGTTCTCGTCCAGGGACAGAGTGGGGCTCCAGTGGCCAGGTGCCAGCCCTCCGGCTGCAGCCTGCCTTTGTCCTGGTTGCTTTGCCCAGCCCGGTCTGCAGCTTTCCCAGCAGTGCTGTGGACTAACAATGTCCTTTCAGCTCAGTTCCTTCTTTTGAAACAGCTGGTGTTGTCTTCTGAGGTTGCAGCCTAAGAAGCTTGTTGATAATGTATAAAATTCCAGAAAGTAGATGGCTAGGTGTTTGATCACTGACTTTTCACAATGGCCTAGCATACACTGGGGAAGCACCTTTGAAAATGTGAGAGCAGTAGTGCGAGCACATTATTGATTTATAGTATTTTGAGGAAAACTCTGCTTCTCAGGGAAGACTTTTTTTCCATGAACTTTAACAACCCATGAGTAAATACTGTTGGCATCAAAACAAAATGGCCCAGAATTGGCACCAGTATCCGCAAGCATGTTTCAGTGCTGGGCATTTTACTGTAGTCTTTAAACTGTAGTCTGTTTTTCCGCTTCATCAAAAACATATTTTTCAATCTTTGGAGTATGATACTTATTTATAACTTTATTCCCAAATAGATCTTCTGTGTACTCATGTTTTTAGTCATAATGGATGTGATTATATTGAATTAAAAATTGAATAGAGAAGCAACTGAAGGCAATGACCTAATTTTTCCCTTAACAACTTGGTCAGGTTCCAAGAGTGTGGCTTGAAACAAGTGCAGACTAGCAGAGACTCACTGTTCCTGCCCAGGCATCCCTCCTCCGGCTGCCCACCCTCTCCATTGTCCCGCCGTGGACGCTTTTCCCTCTGTCTCGGTTCAGTAGAGCTGGCAGTTCATTTTGCTTCTATCTGTCATTGTTTCCTTTTCAGTAAATTATTCTGCAAATACGTCCTAGTGCATAATAGAGCTGAACTGAAGACCATTGTCAACAGATCAGTTAAACATGCAACAAAGACGAAGAATTAGTCTGGTTCATGAATGGCAGGTCAAGTGACTCTGAAGTTACACATCTCCGAACATAATGAAATGTAGCATTTAAAAAGCATTTTTTTACCTAATATTATGACTAAATGTTTAAAATATATATCATTTTACATTTTATTTTAAAATATGGCCATTTTTCATATAGACCACAATCTCAGCCTTTAGCTGTCTGTTGTCACTCTTTGCTTCTTTGCGTTTGATCACTAAGTGTCCAGGTCGTACCCTAACCTTTAAGACCAGCCTCACGTACTACTTTCCTTTTTTTGTCTTAGCCATTCCAAGCTAAAAGTATATTCTACTTCCTGAAAGCTTGTAAAACACTTATTTTATGTTTGGGATTATATCTCTTCTGACTTGTTTTACGATGACCCGAGTACCTGTTTCATTTCCTGTTACCTCATGTATTATGTACCCCCCTAAAGACAGTATCTTGATCATCTTGAGGTCACCCAAAGAACATAGTACAGTGCTCAACACATGTAGATTAAAATTTTTCTGCCTCTTTATTATTTCTAAATTACATGTAATTCATTTACAGTGAAGTCTATTGAATGTCTTTTTCTTTTTATTCATAATTATTCAGAGTTTAATTAGAAGCCTTTTATCAACAAGAAACAAAACTTTTTCTTGGTGATAATGAAATTCTAAGGACAGGTGGAAGAAAAGGGTGAAATGGCAGAAGACTGTTAAACTTAGGGTATCAGGTTTTGCTTGAATTATTAAGATGCCTGTTCTTCACCTTGCATGTAGTACCATTTAAATGACTTTAATGTGAAATGAAATAGTTTAAATGACACAGTTTTTTAACAGACTTCAGGTTAGTTTTTATTGCTATGCAAGATGCCATACCAGGGAAAAGAAAATTATGCAAATAGCCTGTGAATGAGACTAGGACCTAGTTGCATGGTAGGCACTTCATAGTTGTTTGATCTTGTCCTTAGAGTCCTCTAAAAACTGGAGACTGGGTTTCCCATTTGTGCAGAAAGGCTCAAAAATAAATAACAGTGCCTCCAAAAAATGACATTTTGTAAAGATGAACTTTGAGTTCAGATCTGTGTTCCACTCCTGGTTCTGCCCCATACCAACCATATACGTTCTGTAGGGGCGCGGGGGGGGGGGGGGCATTGACCACAGGTTAAGCTACCACTTGGGACACCCACGTCCCCTGTTGGGTTGCTGATTCAACTCCCTGCTACTCCACTTCCACAGCCTCGGGGAGGAGGCAGTGGATGGCCCAAGTATAGAGTCCCTGCTGTCTACACGAGAGGCCTGGATGGAGTTCCTGGCTCCTGGCTTCAGCCTGGCCCAGCCCCAGCAGTTGTGGCCATTCACGAAGTGAGCCAGTGAATGGAAGATGATTCTCTCTGTGCCTCTCTGCCTTTTAGATAAATAAATCTTAAATGCCAACTGAGATCCTCAGCTTGAACTCATTTCCTCCTTCTCATAGATGAGAGATGCCTGGGTCACATTCACATGGGCCTAAGCAAATTGTGTGTGCTTGTTTCAATTTAGTATTTTATTTTTTGAGATGGTGTATCTTTAATTTATCTTATAGTCAAAGGCTTAATGGCACCACCAAGTAACAAGTTCAACAAATAAAAAGTGGGAGAAACCATAGTCCAGCAGGAAAATACAAAGGCTATGAACAATGAGCAGATGAACAGATGTTCAGCTTCACTCATATAATTTTGGAGTAGTCACAGAATCATTAAAATTATAGTCTGTAATTCCTATCAATTTTAAATAAATGTTTTAAAAGCTGAACTGTTTAGTAGCATTTTTCTAATGGTAAGGATTATTTTCTATATACTTCATTTGACAATTCAGTTCCAAGTTTCCAAAGTCTAAAAAGTTACCAGGTTCGGGCTTTTTTTAAACATTGCTGTGTATATTATATTCAGCATCAGCTCTTGTAGGATTACTATCTTAGGGAACAAAACAGGGTCATTACAGTTGTCCTTAGAGCCTTTCCTTAGTGGTAAGCTATTGGGTGTAAACTTTTTCTCTCACAAACACTAAGAGAAATAGCCCAATTGTCACTTTATCCTCGAACCCCAACTTATTGTTCTGACTTTGTTGTAGTGAAACTTTTTGACCGCTCCCCTTTTCCAAGGAATATAGAAACTAATAGATAGATAGCTGGTGTTGTGGCATAGTGGGTCAAACTGCCACTTGTATTGCATGTGATCACCAGTTCAAGACCTGGCTGTTCCGCTTTTGATCCAGCTCCCTGCTTATGTTCCTGGGAAAGCAGTGGAAGATGGCCCAAGTGCTTGGGACCCTGCACCCAAGTGGGAGATCCAGAAGAAGCTTCAGGCTCCTGGTTTCGGCCTGGCCCAGCCCTGGCTATTGCAGCCATTTGGGGAGTGAACGAGCAGATGGAAGAAAGTCCAATGATAGGACCAATAGACAGTTACTATGTAGGTACCTTAATAAAGCAAAGCCCTCTCTTTCTTACTCTGCCTGTCAAGTAAATAAATCTCAAAAAATATGTATGTATATAAATATATATAAAAGGTGGCACTGTAGTGTGGTAGGTTAAACCTCCACCTTCAGCACTGGCATCCCATATGGGTACCAGTTCGAGTCCCAGCTGGCTGCTGCACTTCCGATCCAGCATTCTGCTATGGCCTGGAAAAGCAGTACAAGATGACCCAAGTCCTTGGGCCCCTGTACCCATGTGGGAGACATGGAAGAAATTCCTGGTTTCTGACTTCAGATTGGCACAGCTCTGGCCTTTGCAGCCATTTAGGGAGTGGACTAGCTGATGGAAGATCTCTCTGTCTCTCTGTCTCTCCCTATCTCTTTAATTCTGCCTTTCAAATAAATAAATCTTAAAAAAAAAAAAACTAATTCATTAACCCTCTGATGTTATTTTCTTAGGTTAAACAGTTTAACGATAACAACTTCATGTGGTTTAATTTAAGCATTACAAGGAAGCAGATTTGACAAAACATCTAAGATAAGTACAAGTATACATGGATTTTTAAAAAATTTTTGCACCAAAATAAATTTTATTTCCATTTTCCATGAACTTTTGAAGTACCCTTTTCCTTCGGTTTTTATAGAGTAAATTTGATGATCTCATTTCTGGGAAAATAGGTTCAAACTATTTGAATCACTATACAATATTGATGAGTTATAGGCAACTAGAAGAAACCTAGATTGTATTTTTGAATATTCTTTTTTTCCAATAAATCATTTATTTATTTATTTATTTATTATTATTATTTTTTTTTGACAGGCAGAGTTAGACAGTGAGAGAGAAACAGAGAGAAAGGTCTTCCTTTTCCATTGGTTCACCCCCTAATGGCCGCTGCGGCCGGCGCACCACACTGATCCGAAGGCAGGAGCCAGGTGCTTCTCCTGGTCTCTCATGGGGTGCAGGGCCCAAGCACTTGGGCCATCCTCCACTGCACTCCCGGGCCACAGCAGAGAGCTGGCCTGGAAGAGGAGCAAACGGGACAGAATCTGGTGCCCCAACCGGGACTAGAACCTGGTGTGCCAGCACCGCAGGCGCCAGCCCCAATAAGTTATTTCTTGAAATCAGACACTCTATTCATGATCACTTTTTTTTAAGATTTATTTATTTATTTGAAAGAGTTAGAGACAGAAAAATCTCCCCACTGGTTCACCCCCAGATGGCTGCAACAGCCAAGGCTGGGCCAGGTCAAAGCCAGGAGCTTTATCCAAGTCTCCCACGTGGGTGGCAGGGGCCCAAACATTCAATCCATCTTCCGCTGCTTTCCCAGACCATCAGCAGGGAGCTGGATCAGAGTGGAGTAGCCAGGACGGGAACCAGTGCCCATATGGGATGCTAGCGTCGCAGGTAGCAGCTTTACCCGCCATGCCACAACACTGGCCCTTCATGATCACTTAAAATTTTAACAACTATCACACAATGGATGGTGTTCTTTCTGCATTTCCCATAATGTTCTTTCCCATTCCCATGAAGTATATTTTTTTAAGTTTTACTTACTATTTATTTGAAAGGCAGAGTAGCTGGGAAAAGAGAGATCTTCTACCTGCCGGTTCATTCCCTAGATGCCTGCAACCTCTGGACCTGGCCCAGCACGAAGCCAGGAGCCAGAAACTATCTGGGTCTCTCATGTGATTGGCAGAAGCCCAAGTACTTGGACTGTAGTCTGTTAAAGGAAGCTGGATTGGAAGTAGAGGTGGGATTGTATAATAGGAATCCTTAAATGGGATGTGAGCATCCCTGGTAGCAGCTTAACCCAGTTCTCCATAATGCCCGTGTGGTTGTTAACTTTTTTACATATTTATTTGAAAGAAAGAGAGCTCTTCCATCCACTAGCTCACTTCCCATGTGCCTGTAACTTCAAGGACTGGGCCGATTCAAAGCCAGGACCTTGGAACTCAATCCAGATCTCCCATTTGGGTGGCAGGGACCCCAAGTACTTAAACTATCACCAGCTGCCTCCCAGGGTGCACACTAACAGGAAACTGGAATCAAAAGTGGAGCAGGGACTCAAAGCCAGGTAGTCCAATGCAGACGTCCCAAGTGGTATCTTAACCACTGCACAAAACACCTGCCCCTTCCAGTGTATTTGTGATGTCACCTCACTGCGCAGACTTGAGACACTACTCCTTTTCCACCTGTCCTAGTGGGTTGTTGTTAACTTCTGAGATCAAGAGCCATAATTTCATTTTATTCCTCTGTATCTAGCACAGAGCTTGGCGCACATACCTTTTCTTCCTTCCTTTCTTTCTCAGTCTAGAAAGTAACCTGGAATCCAGGGCTGGATAGTCCATTAATTTGGCCAAAATATAGGCAATAATTCAAAATTATGTTAATTGCTTCTTGTAGATCAGTGTCAAGACTGAGGATTTTTGTGTCTGCTCTTTCTTAGCCTAGATTTCTTCCAGAAACAAAAACCTAGGATAGATCTTGCATACAGATAGTATATTTTGGGAAATTTTCCCAGAATAAGAGTAGGTGTCTGGGAAGGGTAAAATGGAATGAGATAGAGCCAAAACAAGTATGTGTTCTGAGCTTATCATTGCTGTGGGCAACTGGACTTAATCTTGCTGGAACCTTCTGATGAGCCCCATGGAATACACTTCAGAATTGTACAAGTGAGGGAAAACAGAGGGCTGCGTTTATCCACCAGCTTCTACTCCCCCACTAGAACAAATATGTACCTGGTCTGTTCACTCCCTTCCGTCTCCTGGTGTGCATATGTGCCTAGCAGATTCCCCAAGGTGCCTGCTTCAGCTTGTCAGGATTTCCGTAGCAGTGAGCAAGAGGCACGATGGGATAGCTCAGGCAAGATGCTTGCAGGCGACTGCTTTGAAACAGGATTGCTGCCGTGAAAGGCAGAGAGTGTGTGAAGTGGGCATCAGATGCTTAACCCTGTCTACTTCTCGGTCATTCAGATCAATTTCTGTGCTCTGTTACATCCAGCTTATCACAGAGTTGTCTGGGTGGTCAGCCGTACCTCTGCAGACGATTGAATTGAGAGAAGATGGTGGAATTAACCACACTCTGGCTGCTGCAGCTGGCTGGGAACATTAACTGATATTCTCATCATAACTTTATCAGAGTTCAGTCAGGGCAGCTGAGCGACTGACTTACAGGGTAAGAGAATGACTGTAGGAATGGACCTTCCACGCTTGTGGCAGGAACTAGAGAAGCAAAGGTCTGAGAACCAAAGGATCCAGAGGAGTTGTCATCCTGAGAAGCCCGGCATCTCCAGCCACCCCAGTAGGGGCTCACGGAGAGCAAGTGATGTCCATGGATCTGCAGCTGCTGGGCACCAGTGTTGGTCAACAGGGCTGGGGTTGGGAGGAAGTGGTGGGTGCAGAGAAATGGAGAAGCAAGGACAAGCTTGGACCCATGGGCACTGCTGCATCTCCGTCACCACATCTAGCCGCAGTGACAGAGCAGTGGCTGCTGCTCCCTTCTGCCTTCCAGGTGTCTGTCTCCCTCTCCCTCCCTCCCCCTCTCCCTCTCCCCCTCCCTCTACCCCTCTCCCTCCCTCCCCCTCTCCCTCTCCCCCTCCCTCCCCCTCTCCCTCTCCCCCTCCCTCTACCCCTCTCCCTCCCTCCCCCTCTCCCTCTCCCCCTCCCTCCCTTCCTCCCCCTCTCCCTCTCCCCCCTTCCTTCCTCTCCCTCTGTTTCCCTCTCCCCCTCCCTCCCTCCCTCCCTCCCTCCCTCCCTCCCTTCCTCTCCCTCTGTTTCCCTCTCCCTCCCTCCTTCCCTCCCTCCCTCTCTCCCTCTCTCCCTCTCTTCCTCTCTCCCTCTCTCCCTCTCTCCCATTCAGCTTTGGAACCATACAGGAATAGAGGTGATGGGAAATAGTTCTAGCTTAAGCAAAGTGAAAAACCACACAATCTCCTTCTGTTTCCCAACCTGGATTTTCACCAGCCTTTGCCAGTACTTCAGCGGTCTTAGCAACCTCCCAGGTGAGGTAACCCAGACGTTCAACCCAGAGGATCTGATGTGTTGGTTCCCCCATCAGTAGGTGCTACAATTGCCAGGTCTAAGTAATTGCCGGGTAAAGCAACCAGAAGATGCCCCTTAGGTTCCACGTGAACTCCATCACAAACCTAGTACCCTGGTCCAGCGTGTGCAGGATGTCCCCCACAAGTGTACCTCCATGATCTGCCAGTCCACAGAGCCAGGCCTTGTGCTTTGGGTGTCTAATTTTTTCATCCCAGAGCAGGTACTGTGTTTTTTGTTCTTAGACTGCTGTGAACCTGATTCTGGTTATTGGTTTGGAGGTAGTGAGAAGAGGCAGGGGCAGATCTTAGGAAGGACAAGTATCATCGTTTTAGGCACCTGCAGGGTCTCCAGCAAGGAGTTGGAGGAGCTGCTTTCCCAGCCCAGAAAATTCAGATAAATACGCTCAACTCATCCACCCAAATCGCCCCATACCATGTTTCTGTGTCCAAGTGTCCTTTCAGGCCTTGTGGGGGTTTTCTCAAGCCGCTTGTAGCTCTGATGTCCTTAAGTGAGACCTGGAGCCTCGGTGCTGGCTGTCTCCTTGCAGCTGCAGGAGGCAGGCTCTCTGTAAATGCTAGCCTGGAAGTCGCAGACAGGATGCCTAGATTTGGGAGCTGGAGCTGGTAACTAAGACCTGCCGACGCCAGGGCCTCATGGCGCCTAGTGTTCCATCCCATTCATGCGCCAGCACTGCTGCCGAGCTGATACTTCACCTTCCACAACACCCCACTTAGCAGTAGGAGTGGGGTCTGCGTGGGGTTTTCTCTCTCTTTCTTTCTTTCTTTCTTTCTTTATTTATTTCTTTCTTTCCTTTTTTTTTTTTTTTTTTTTTGCCATTTAAAAGAAGTTAGTCTGAGAAGTTCATTCAAGAATCCTGACTTCTAGGGCCGTTTCTGTTTAACTAGCTATCTTTGGGTGTTTCTTCCTGTTCCCTACAATTCCTGCTCTGAGCACAGGCCGGAACAAAGGCATGTGTGCAAGTCATTTATCTGGAAAGTAATCCCATGAACTGGAGGGAGAGGAAGCTGAGAAAGGAGAGCAGAATGAGTGAATCACTGAGCCCGGCACACTGGAGGCCCTGGGTTCAGACGTGTCCTCCTGAGGAGTAGCAGAGGGGAGAATTGATTGTCAGCTCTCAGAGGTCTCAGTGCGACGTCTGGCTACTGTGGACACCAAGGAGCTGGTTGGCTTGTCTTCCTGCCCTATGTCTAACTCTCATTTTGTGCCTTGGAGCTGGAATTCTCGGTCGACTTTATAAAGTAAAGATATATAGGGGTGATGTGATGGTGCTGCTGTTTTATAAAACTTAAACCTTTCAGCAGTGTGCTTAGTATGGATGAATACTGGAGGGAAGGACACACGAGGAAGCTTTTCGGGGTGAGGTGCTGGGGATTGGGACACAGACGATGTCGGTGGGAATGGAAAGTAAAGCAGCTAGCCTACTTGTATGTTGAAAGAAGAGTCAGACATGCTGCCCACTAAGATACAAGAGCTAAAGGAGGGCAGGCAGGCACAGTAGAAACTTAAGGTTTCTAGCCTATAAGAAGCCCAGTATATAGACACCTTGGCTCCCCTGTAGCCAAGATAATCCTCAGAACACTCGTGGATTGTTGAAGCCTCCGTGTGGAGACAGACTCACAGCCGGTGTGTTTGAATCAGCTGGCAAGTGGGGTAGTCAAGAGTTAGTGACAGACCTGCTGGAAGTCAAAGCCCAGGCTGTCCTTACTACTTCCTGGCACCCTCACTTCCTGCTCGATTCAGAATTCCTTTCCTTGGTGCTCAGAATCAGCCATGTATGTGTTAGTTGGAAAGAATCAAAACAACTTTTCCTGTTTGCACTTTGAAGTCCCATCCCTGCCTCCAGTACTGCTGAAGTCACCATACCCATGTAAGGCTGACCATGCCGTGAGCCTGTGACACTGTGCATGTCACGTGAGAGAGAATCATCATACCCATGTAAGGCTGACCATGCCGTGAGCCTGTGACACTGTGCATGTCACGTGAGAGAGAATCATCATACCCATGTAAGGCTGACCATGCCGTGAGCCTGTGACACTGTGCATGTCGCGTGAGGGAGAATCATCATACCCATGTAAGGCTGACCATGCCGTGAGCCTGTGACACTGTGCATGTCGCGTGAGGGAGAATCACCATACCCATGTAAGGCTGACCATGCCGTGAGCCTGTGACACTGTGCATGTCACGTGAGAGAGAATCATCATACCCATGTAAGGCTGACCATGCCGTGAGCCTGTGACACTGTGCATGTCACGTGAGAGAGAATCATCATACCCATGTAAGGCTGACCATGCCGTGAGCCTGTGACACTGTGCATGTCGCGTGAGGGAGAATCATCATACCCATGTAAGGCTGACCATGCCGTGAGCCTGTGACACTGTGCACGTCGCATGAGAGAGAATCACCGCCAGCCATTCCCTGCCTGCTTCATTACCTGTCTCCTTCCTCCTGTTCTCAGCTCAGCCCCAGGGTGAGACTCTGAACCTGGGAGCCTTACACATTTCCTGATGAGCTGTTGAAAACCGGTTTCCCAGTGGCGTTGGTGAAACAAGCAGGGTACTTAGGAAGTATGAAGATCGTGGTGGGAGAAAGATGGATCCTGACAGTATATTCAGAGAGCTGGCAGCATGGAGGCTTATTTTAGTTACCAGAGGAACACGATGAGAGAAAAACAAAAATTTTGATAAAACCAGAAAGTGACCATATTTAATGTGCAGCAGTAACAATCATTTGTATCACTAAATTCCAAATTAATTTGTTTTATTTCTTTACATCTCAGCCTTGATTTTTCATTCATATGGTTATATAGCTCAACATTTTGAAAGACATTTTTGCCCACATTAAGAATTAGAAAAAATATTCAGTGAAAGAGAAGAGAGCATTTAAGCAAGTAGGAGGTATATCTGTACAGTGTGATTATCACACAAACAAAAGGAATTTTGTTTCCTTCCACCTTTTTAGTTGTATTTATTTTAGAGACAGAGAAATGGAAACGGAGCTCCCACCTACTGGTTCACTCCCCAGATTATCACAGTGGCTGGGGCTGGACTGTGCCAAAGTCAGGAGCCAGAAACGTGGTCCGGGTCTCCTCCATGGGTGGCTGTAGCCCAGGTACTTGAGCCACCACTGCTGTCGCCCAGGATCTGCATTTTAAGAGGGTAGAATCGGGCGCGGGAGCTGGGTATGGAGCCCAGGACTCCGACATGTGATGTATGTGTCTTCGTCAGCCCTTTAGCTGCAGGATAATGCCCACCCCACAAAAGGAATTTGAGGACGTCGACTTCATACCTTGTGCCATCTGCACAGCAGTAGTGATGAAAGGCTGCCTTTATTCATAAATGCTTTCGCTACAGGTGGTATTTTTCTATTACAAGGAAATTGTGAATAAAAGCTTTTGAGGCTCTCCAGAACGTTAGATGGTTTATTGGTCAACCAGTGCTGTGTAATGAACCACCTGCGAACCTCCAGGGCGTTTGGCAATGAACAGTTACTTCTCACAACTTGCTGAGGCACCCCACATCAGTGTGCAGCAGCTGCCTCCACCCTAGTGGCTCTGCTCCAGTGCTGTTTGTTTTCCTCCTCTGGCCAACAGGCTGGCCACAGCACATTCTGTCTATGGCAGAACGCAAGAGGGAAAGCCCTGTTCCCAAAAAAGGAGGGGACTTGAGGTGGAGCAGCCCTGTTCGGTGAGCTGAGTACAGGAATTGAGAGTGGTGAGCATTTAGAAACTTGTGAGCAGTTTGACCTTGCAGCATTCATGCCGAATTTTACTGAAGTGTCACAAGCCCATGACAGAAGGAAAGAAAGAAACCCAAGAGACTTTGAGAAGTGCTGAGTTAGGACATGTGGCACTCTGCTCACTAGATGGCTGTGCTGATGTGTGCACTGGTCTTGACACATTTGCTAACATCACTTTGTCACGAAGAATCCAAACATCTCTGAACGTGTTGATCATGTTTTGGACCTACAAAACTGGACCCAAATGGACCAAGAAGGTGGCGTTGTTTGAAGCCCTGCGCATCCCGCCTGCTGCCTTTGCCTGCCAGCACCCCTCCTGCCTTCCTGCTGTATTGACGTCTTCATTCCATTACCAATAGCCTTGACAAAGGGCATATCATCACCATTGAAACCCTTTATCATGATGTCCAAGTATTAATTTGAATAAATAAGATGCAGCTCTTTAGACAGTGGGAGAGAGAGACATACAGAAAGAAAGGTCTTCCTTCCGCTGGCCCACTCCCCAGATGGCCGCTATGGGTGGCATGCTGCGCCAGGAGCCAGGTGCCTCCTCCCGGTCTCCCTTGCAGGTGCAGGGCCCAAGCACCTGGGCCATCCTCCACTGCCCTCCCCCGGCCACAGCAGAGAGCTGGACTGGAAAAGGAGCAACTAGGACAGAATCCAGCGCCCCAACCAGGACTAGAACCCGGGGTGCCGGCGCCACAGGTGGAGGATTAGCCTAATGAGCCACAGTGCCAGCCGCTATCACCGTGTTTATAAGGTGCTTTTCTGTTCCTGAGAGAAGGGGTTCTAAATGGATGAGTTCTAATGAGCATTGATTAGTAGAAAAACGTAAAGTTAGAGGTATAAAAAGGGGGAGGGGACATTTTTAGGCAGGAATGGAGGAGTATGTTTAAGTATGACTTCTCTTCCTGGCTATATGACCTTGGGCAAGTTACTTAATGTCCATGAGTCTTAGTTTTCCTATCTACAAAATGAAAATAGCAACAACGCCACCTTTTTCGTCATACATTCTAAGGTAGGTCTGTAGTGCAAAGCTTGATACATACACATAATAAGTTTTTCAAAATGTCCTATAGTTTGTTTTTAACTAATTAATCTCGATGTCAGGCACTGTGCAGAGAGCAGGTAGGGCCCCTCCCCTAGAGGAGCTCTCAGTTGCTGTACAGAGAAGCGCAGAGCAGCAGAGAAACTCAGATGGGGTGTGACCCTGCCTCACAGCCCACATAGGCTTTGGGGAGAATACAGTGGGCTCTTCTGGGAAAGCAGTGGAAGGTGGCCCAAGCACTTGGGCCCCTGCACCCGCGTAGGAGACCCGGCAGAAGCTCCTGGCTCCTGGCTTCAGATCAGCACAGCTCCCGTTGTTGTGGCCAACTGGGGGTTGAACCAGCACATGGAAGATAGTCTCATTTTCCTTCCTTCCCTCCGTCCCTCCCCTCCCCTCCCCTCCCCTCCCCTCTCTCTGCCTCTCTGTAACTCTGCCTTTCAAATAAATAAATATTTAAAAGAAAGAAAGAAACAGAGTAGGCTCTTCAAAGGGGCAAAGTCCAAGCTGAGTCTTTTAGGATATTGAGTTAAGACAGAGTTAGCATTTTTTGGAAAAGTGAACGGACATCTGGAAAACCTGGAGGTACAGGAGTTTGGTGGAATGTGTGGGCAGGGCCAGGTCATCTGGAGATACGTCCTCTGGATTTTCTCTCTGAAGTCGAGCTGTTGAATGACTCATTACAGTTGCCTATATAGTGTGTGTTCCACTCTGGCCACAGCGTGAAGAATGTAGTCGAAGAGGAAAAACTGGAGATGAGGATTTTTTAAGGCTCTTCCAATAATGCCTAGAGAAAGTATCCGATCACAAAGCACACGTGGTAGAGATTCAGGGCGATTTGGGGTGGGCGGAGACCAGAGAAGGATGCCGGCTTCTGGTGAGAGCCTGGACATGGGCTTCAGGAGAAGATTCGCATCAGTTACTCTGGTGTCTGGCTGTGGTGAGAGACTGAGTGTGATACCCTTCTCTAAAGTGCATTAAGAGAAACTAATGGATTCCCCAGAGGAAACTAACGGACTTACAGTTAGGTTGTCTGTGGAATGTTCTTGTGGAACTGCTCCGTGAGTTGGGAGAGAGCTCTGGCTGAAGCTGAAGTTGGGAAGAAACAGGGATGCAGAGTGAGTCAGGGCCATGGAGACAGATAATGTCACAAGGAAACGGGCAGTAGGAAGAGCCGTGTTCAGCACGCTGAGCACAGCTTATCCACTCCAGAATGTTCGAGCAGGTGGAGGATGTCGAGGGTGCAGTTTGATAAATCTGACAACCCTGTGAATTAGGAAATGTAACCCCGCCATTACAGATGAGAAAACTTCAGGCTCAGGATTAACTGACTTTTCCAAGTCACTTTGCTGCTGAGTGACACACAGGGATGGAATTTCAAGTCCAGGGTGTTCAATTCCAAAGCCCACTTTTTCCTTCCACATCCTGCTGCTTGTTAAACCTCAGAAATTTGAATGTGTGCTAGTGTTTAATTCTCTTTCTTTACCTCTGCCAATATTCTGGTTTAGTAGGAATGTGACCTGTCATTTTAAATAACCCCCCTTTTATCTAAATTTCCTCTTCATCATCATTGCAAACACATCTTGGGAGATTGCCTTTCCTCCCAGACTGACTGTCCCACTCAGTTCTCCAGGGGCCGCTCTGAGACAGCAGACCAGCGGCAGCTCCGCGCAGCACCAGGGCTCGGACAGCAGAGCTCGTCGCTGCTCTGCTTCCCTCCTCTCACCGTGCGTGTGTGTGCCTTGGGTGTCACTTACATGCAGATCTCACTGCGGTGGTCTCAGAATTCCTTATACAAATGTTTTAGTGTTTAGACTAAATAAATTAATCCTGCATTTTTTTCTGTTACTGTTTTTGCAGAAATGTTATGTTTTGTAACAAAAGCAGCCTGGGTGTCTCTGGCCATGGTTCTAATCTTCAGTATCAGGTTCTTGTCCTCCGTCCCTAGTGTGGAGAGCCAGCCTCTGCACCTACACTTCTCCAGAGGGATCCTTTATATAACAGAAGAGAAGAGCGACCTGCTCATTGTTAGAAACTCCCCAACACTGAGGCACAAGTCTCCCTACTTGTAACATTTGTTTCCCAGGACTTGGCATTGATGTCAGTTCCATCAGACAGTAAAAGCTCTTATGTGTGTCCCCAGCCTCCCTTACATAGACAGGTAATCTCATCCGCCTGGCTTATGTCTCAGACTCTGCTCTTCCTGTGCCCTCCTGAGAATCCTGCAGTTTCATCAGTGCCCAGAACAACACAGCACTCCATGGGGGAACAGGGTAGCATTGGCCCCTTGATGAAGACTGAATGCGTGAATCTTGAAAGCCTGAGACTGCTCCAGCTTTTACTGCAGCCCTGTCAGATTTCTGTCATTCATTCTGTTACAATGCTAGACATCTGTGATGCTTTGTATGTGGTAACTTTCGTAAAAGGGGATGAGGCATTACTTATATTGGCCACTGACAATCTTGTATCATCTGAAGCTGGATTTCACCCCCTTTCTCTTCCCATCTTTCATGGCTTGACGTATAAATTTGGATTCTGAAAGTCTCTGGCACCGGTGGGTGCCCATTCTTTCGGCCATGTCTTAAAGCTCTGAGCTTGTTAGCAGTATGTGGAGCTACATTGTTGCTGCTGCTGGTGGAAGCTGAACTTCTGTTCACATTAATGAAAAACTGCTGCCCGGCCATTTCCCCTCCACAATGTTTGTCCCTCAGGGCTTACTTCTATTTTATCTTTGTCTTTTGAAACGATCTTTCCTAAAGAGAATAGCTAACTACCTCAGATTTACTTCTTTGCTTATTGAGCACTTGGAATGCTGTAGTTTCTTTTTCCAGGATCCTGGCCCATTTCCCTTAAACCATTTACTCTTTACATGTTTGCTAGAATTAAGCCCAGGTGAGCATGAAACTTTTGACATGTTGCCTGTTTCCTAAGGGATTAATGGAAACCAGCGCAAAGCGTTATGTTTTTATTAAGACCATACAAAGAACAGATATGTCTTTGTAGTCAGCAGCCCACCTGTCTGCTCAGGTGTGGGTTCTTCCATCGGTCAGCTGTCACCTCTGTTTCCGCTGGCCAGCTCTACAGCTACGTCAGCTCTGCCTGCCCTCCTTTCCTGCTTCGTCCATTGCTTTCCACGCGAGTATCTCACTCACATTGTTGGATTTGTACATAGATATTTATTTCCTGGACCAACTGGAAAGATTCACTGCCTTTTTCTATTGATCTGTCTGTGGGGCAGTAGATTTCCATGGATGTCATAATCTACAGTTACCTCATCCTACCAAGTCTTGGTGATTTTCATGGATTTTATTTTATGAACTACTGCTACTTTCAAATATAGTGTCTAGCACTCTAATGTTCAAAAAGTAATATTTATGATTAATCTCAAGAAGTTATTTGCCTTCTCTTTTAGGCTGTGAGGATATCATTGCTGAGAGCATCTCATTAGATACCTTAATTGCCATCCTCAAGTGGAGCGCTCATCCATACGGCTCTAAATGGGTCCACCGACAAGCGTTGCATTTCCTCTGTGAGGAATTTTCCCAGGTCATGACTTCGGATGTTTTTTATGAACTCAGCAAAGACCATCTGCTTACTGCTATCCAGTCTGACTACCTACAGGTAATCATTGTACACCTCTCAAATTCATTGTCATCCGTATGTGCGCCAGGAAGCCCATCTGTGCTCTTACTCTTCCAGCGAGGGCAAGGCAGGGGGAGCGAGACAGACTGATCGAACCACCCGTGAATGCCTCTTCATATTTATACAGCAAAAGCCTTGTGACTCATGGCCCTCCCTGCACACTGCCCCCATGACTCGATTGTGAACGAGTCCAGGTCGTAACCAGCTGCACCCAAGTGAGACTGAGGCCGTAGGCAAGGTCAGAGACACATCCCAACAGTGATCCGCTTGGTTTCCATTCATGTGTATTTGCTGACGCAGTTTCTTTCCTTTTGGTGGGGTCTCAGGTACTTACATTGCAGACATTAGCTTAAGCAGCACTGAGTAAGGATCACACCTGTTTTTGCCAAAGTAGAATAATGTTTTCAACTACTTACTTTGAATCAGAAGTCATTTTTAGCAGATTCTTTGTGTCCTTGGCTTATATGTTAATCTAATTTGGTAATTAGATTTAAATATTGCAGAAAAAAGCTTTCAGGAAAATTATGTTTTCGAGCTTAATTTTCTCTTACATTGGCTGCATGAATTTTGTGCTAAAAACTATAGCAATTAAAAAAAATTTTTAGAGACATAGAAACAGAGAACTCCCATCCACTAGTTCATTCCCCACATGCTCACAGCAACAAGCTGAGGGCTTGGAGGGAGGAGCCAGGAGCTCAGTCCAGATCTCCCAGGTGAGGGGCATGGACCCATTTCTTGAGCCATCACTGTTGTCTCCCAGGCTCTGCATTAGCAGGAAACTGGAGTCAGGTATCAAAGCCAGGGACTCTGGTGTGAGACAAAGACATCCTAAGTGCTAGGCTAAACACCTGCTCCTATAAAAGCTATAAACCCATTGAGCGTGTATCATTTCTTTGTACAATAAAAATTATAAACTGCTACCATCCCAGTCCAAAATTCAGTTAAGAGTTAAGAATCCGTTGAACAGCTGTGCTTTTCCTTTGTCGATTGCTTTGGTTGCAGGGCACATGTTACCACCCTTGGGCTTGGTTTGTGGAGGGTCTATGTTATTAGCAGACCTGTTGCACTATCCTGATCAAGACTGGAGGCTTTCTGGGATTTAGGACTTATCAGTTCTCACAGGTTGTTGTCTTTAGGAGCTCTGCATTCTTTCTTAGAAAGTAGAGAACACCTGAAGAGCTGTGTGGTTTGCTTTAAGATTTTCAGTAAAGCACAGCGAAGCATGGGATGCTGTGCCATTTCACAGGTGTGTTTCCAGGTCCTGCACCATCAGTGGAGACGTCTTCTCCCAGGACAAGCTGCCGGTCTTATTCTCCTGGAGAGAGTCGTCATTCCCTGTCTCATTTATCTCTCGCTGTCTCACCAAAGAAAGAACTTAAGGCAATGTGTAGAAACTATACAGTAAGATAAAATTGGATTTATGATTAGAAGGGAACAGGATTTATAAAAAAAGGTGGAATTAAGAATAAAAATGTAGTTGGAGCTGAGAGTGAGGTTGATGGATAAAGCATATGTAACACAGTGTTGTGTGTGTTGGCTGTTGTTGGTGTAAAGAGTAAAATGTGGTGAGCTGCATTCTCTGTCTACATTAGGGCACAGGAAAAGTCATTAACGGAATTACCATTTATCTACTTTCATTAAACAAATATCAACCTTTTTTTTATTGTAGGCAAGTGAACAAGATATCCTTAAATATCTGGTTAAATGGGGAGAGCATCAATTGATGAAAAGAATAGCAGACAGAGGTAAGCTCAGAAAATTCACTGGAGAGGTATAGTTTGTTAAATAGATCAGAAGCTTTGATAACCTTGAAAAGGAAAATTTTACTATTTTTTTATGTGTCTAATAATGTAGATTGATTCATGGAAGTATCACAATGAAAAATTTGGTATAATGACTAAAGGTTTATAAAAGCACCTTGTTAATGAAAATATTCTAGAGTTAGTGGTGGTTGCACTTTGGTGTCAGTGTACTAAAAGCCTCTGATATGATTGAAGTGGTGAATTTAATATATGAATATTTTTAAAAACCAGGAATCACATTGTTTCACACGTTTTAGGAGATAACAGGGAAACAGTATTTCTGACCTCAGCTGGCGTTGCTGAGGGATCATATCCAAATCATATTATCTCTAAATCACCAGGATTTTATTTGTGTCTAGGGTTAGCCCAACTCCTTCCTTCTTCCCCTCATGTAGTATTGTGTTCTTCTACAAACTGAACGCAGATCGTCAGCTTTTAATTAGAAAAAATCAAATGCAGATTTCCCTTTCCTGACATTTTTCAGTAGCTTTTTTAGGTGTAATTTACATACCACAAAGTTCACCTGTTTAAAGTGTTCAAGTCACTGGTTTTTAGTACATTTGCAGAGCTGTGCTGTCAATTTTATTTCTCCTGATTTATTTTTCTGTGGCCTGCAAAAGCCCCTAGCAATTCTCAGATTTGATCTTTTTTTGAAATAAAAATCATTACAATCAATTTGGAAAGTATTTTAAATGCCAATATGGGAGTACTTTGGAAAATCCAAAGTGGAAAGTGGAATTAAAGGGTGGACGTTCAGGGGCCTGCACTCTGGCACTGCAGGTGAAGCTGCTGCCTGTGATGCTGGCATCCCCTATCAGAGCACCGGTTCAAGGCCCGATTGCTCCACTTCCATCCAGCTCCCTGCTGGTGTGCCTGGGAAAGCAATGGAAGATGTCCCAAGTCCTTGGACCCTAGCTTCCTGCCTGGGAGATGCTGATGGAGTTCCAGGCTCCTGGCTTTGTCCTGGTCTAACCCCTACTGTCTATTAGAGCCATTTGGGGTTGTGAACCAGCAGATGGAATTCTCTATCTCTCTCTATTTCTATTTCTGTCTCCCTCTCTCATAACTCTGCTGTTCAAATAAATAAATGTGTTTGTTTTTTAAAAAAGTGTAAGTTTAGGGGCAGATCTTGTGGCACAGCTGCGTAAACTGCAGCCTGGGACAGCGGTATCCTGTTTGGAGGCTGGGTGAGTCCCGGCTAACCTGTCATCCAGCTCACTGCTAAGCAGCGGATGTTGGTTCAAGTGCATGAGTTCTTGCCACCTAGGTAGAAGACGTGGAGTTCCTGGCTTCTGGCTTTAGCCTGGCCTGACCCGAGCTGTTGTGGCCATTTGGCAAGTGAACCAATGATGGAAGATCTTTCTCTGTCTCTCCCTCACTTTATGTCACTCTGCCTTCCAAATAAATAAGTATATGTATATATATTTAAAGTAATTTTATTTTGGTATAAAAAATTTTGAAATCTTTATAGCTTTGTCATAGTCCATGTTTTCCATGAACTATTTGAAGAGCCCTCAGATGGACAGATTTCAACTTTTTTGCACCAAAATAAACTTGCCTTTTAATTCCATTTTCTACAAACTATTTGAAGTAAACTCATGTTTGCTCTTCTGTTGTTTGTCAGCATTGTAGAATGTAACTGCTGCAAAGCAAGACTTGATTGTATACAATTGATTAATACAATGTAATAATCATTACAGGCCATAGACTTGTTCATTGGTGTCAGGTTGGTGATTATGAAATGTCACTTATTTTGGGCAGATAACAAGCATCCTTAGAGTGATAAAGTTTCTTTTAAAATAACAGTTTTCAAAATGGATTAGAATGGTAGGTTTTGTAGGGATAATAATGAAGCTAAAAGCATCAAGCCACCCCTTTGTGTCAATCACCTTTGGATATAAAGGTTTTGACCTTACCTGTACATTTGGGAGTTTTGTGTGATATATCATATGAAAATAGGATGCCACTACTTTAAAAAAAAAAGTTTTTTTTAAAAAGGTAATGTCTTATGTAAGTATTAAGCTAAATCATAGTAAGGCAAAGGAAAAAGTCCAATTTCCACATGCTTTGAACAATTTTATTTTGAATGACTCCGACTAAACTTCACTTCTTGAAAACAGACATGTATTGAACAATACAAGGTACCCTGTAAATATGTTCAGCTTTTAAAAACAGTTTAAGATACATGGATATCTCATATTTATCTGTATATATAATCTTATATATATGTATATATATTTATGTTGTATGTATGTGTGTATTTATCTTATGTGTATAGATATGTGTGTATATGTATGTCTGTATGTCACTCACATGTTTAAGGGAGATAGCAGTTTGGCTATAGAATATTTACAGAACTCCAGCATTTGCATTTGTGAATGATTATCTTATTCACTGGTTTTGGTTTCTTTTGTTCTTTGTTTGTTTTTGAGAAAACATTGCTGCCTCCTAGATTAAAAACATGGTCAAGAATTTTCAGAATTGTGTGATTTTTTTCTTCCTACCTCCTTATCCGATAAGCACATGAGTACTTCAGCTCCTCTTGCACAATGCCCAGTGAAGGAACCTTCTGGCCTGCAGGAGGGGCATACAGGACATGTCAGAGGTCAAGAGATCTATGCCGAGGCAGTCATATTTCATGTCACAGAAGTTTAAAACTGGGTGCACATTAGGTTGTGCTGCTTCGGGCACCAAGTGATAAATACGTTAAATTACTTTTAAACATAAAATAGTGAACATGTTGACAACCTGTAGCGACCAGAAAACAGCATATGACTTGCCATGCCCTTACTGTACTAAAAACTGTTAAAATTTGAAAAGCTTAAGAAAAGCCCTTGATCAGATTAACTACTAAGTTATCTCTTCTCCTTTGAGTCAGTGTCCAGAAAAGAATCCTTTATTCTCTAGTGCAGAACAATCAGAAAAGAATGTTATTGTACTGTTGATACAATGGTTTCCTCTCCAAGAACATCTGTCAGTAAACTTCCTGTGGCTGAAAAGGAACTGCCGTGTCATCTTCCTTAAAGCAGATGGACTGAAGCATATAGAGTGGTACCAAGAGTGCATGTACAAGGGAAGGGAGAAAGCCTGTCTCTGGGTATTTGAATTTGATTGGAGAATTTTCATTTTTTCGGTCTTAGAGCCAAACTTACTGAGTGGCACTGCCCATAGTGTGAACAAAAGAGGAGTAAAAAGACGGGACCTGGACATCGAAGAGCTGAGAGAGATCCTTTCTTCCCTCTTGCCCTTTGTGCGAATTGAACACATCTTACCTATAAACAGTGAAATCTTCAGTGATGCAGTGAGTGTCGTCTTTCTTCATTTATTCCTCTCATGAAAAGAAAAAAGCCAGTCTTGCCTCTCCGTTTAGTCACTGTAAAGAATTTGTGCTGCTAAGGAAGTACTGCAAAGCTGTGAATTCCACAGGGATGGACACGGGTGTGTTTTGTATAATCCTGTGTCCCCAAGCGTCTGTCACAGCACACAAATGAGTGGTGGGTGGAGGAGAGTGGGTCAAGAGATAGGGAGGTCTTCCTTCTGCAAGAGCATCATTTCTAGGGAGGTGAATGCAGTCTTTTATGCTTTTGGAGACTGTTCAAGAATGCAGCGGGTCAGAAAGCACAAGGCTTATTGATTCAGTCTTAGAGCAGTGTAGGGTTCTTGTGGTTGTAGTTCAGACCCACCTGAAAATAAATGAAGCTGGTCATACTACTTTTATTTTTTTTTTAAAAAAAATTGAAGTTTTAAAAACTAATATGATTGGGTGACTAGAATAATTGATTGAAGTAAAGTGTGGCAGATTATTAGTTCTTCACAGATTGATTTATGAATCTTTTGTGATGCTTGCAGTCATCATAGTGCAATTTTTTAACTGCATAGAAAGATTACGGAAGTCATCTGGGAAAACAAAATCACAAGTTTTATTTTTTTAAGTTCTTTTAAAATGACATAACTGGGGCCGGCTCTGTAGCATAGAAGGTTAAGTCTCCATCTGTAGCACTGGCATCCCATATGGTCGCCAGTTTGAGACCCAGCTTCTCCACTTCTGATCCTCGTTCTTGCGAATGCGCCTAGGAAAGCAGTGGAAGATGACCCAAGTCCTTGGGCTCCTGCACTCATGAGGGAGACCCAGAAGAAGCTCCTGGCTTTAGTCTGGCCCAGCCTTGGCCATTGTGGCCATTTGGGGAGTGAACCAGTGGATGGAGGATTTCTTTCTCTCTCTCTCTCTCTCTCTCTCTCTCTCTCTCCCTTTCTCTGTATTTCTGACTTTAAAATAAGTAAATAAAATCTTTTTTAAAAATTTTTTAAAAGACATAATGAAGAAGCATAACATCTAGAATGTAAAACCGACTGTAAAACACTTATATTTAATCTGTAATGCTAGCATACTGGAGAAGACTAAACAGCTCAGAAGAAAGTCTTAATTAATATAATAAACATAAATAAGCTGTCACTAAAAAGTGTGGTACTAGATTCATTGATTAGTGGGAGAGGAGGAAATTCATTTAAAGTTGCATTTGCATAAAAAATCCCTGTTAGAATGAAGAATTATGTATTAAATTGAAACATGCAAAAACAAAAGGAAAACAGGTATTAATGGAGTCTCTGATTAGAAAAAATGTTCAGCATTGTTAATAAGCACACACCCCGAAGAAAGCAAATAGAACAATAAATTTTCATTTTTCACCTCTTGTGTGTGTATACAAGATGTTTAGCATTATTTCACTGTTTGGATATAGGCAGAATTCTGAATAATGAGAAATCAGAAACAGTTATACTATAAGTGTTCAGAAAAATACCTTGCTGCTCTGAACAATGGTTATAAAGACATAGCAACAGAGAAAATTCTTGAATCTAATTTTTTTTAAAGGCACAAAATTTATTTATGTGTTCTAGAATTCAGTTATGCTAAAGTTCATTTGGAAAAGACTAGAAAGAAATGCATCAACATTATCATTTTTTTTTTTATTTGAGAGGTAGATTTACAGACAATGAGAGGGAGGGAGAGACAGAGAGAAAGGTCTTCCTTCTGTTGGTTCACTTCCCAAATGGCCGCAACGGCCAGAACTGCGCCAGTCCAAAGCCAGGAGCCAGGTGCCCCTTCCTGGTCTCCCAAGCAGGTACAGGGGCCCATGGACTTGGGCTATATTCTACTGCTTTCCCAGACCACAGCTTAGAGCTGGATTGGAAGAGGAGCAGCTGGGACTAGAACCAGTGCCCATATGGGATGCCGGCGGTGCAGGCAGAGGACTAACCTACTGACCCACAGCGCTGGCCCCTATTTTTACAGTTGTAATAAGGGTATTGAGTTTCTATTTTCTAAATACCATGTGATTCAGCAACTTGATGTTTATGATTTTTTTAATAATTTTTTTGGCCAGCGCCGTGGCTCAACAGGCTAATCCACCACCTTGCGGCACCGGCACACCAGGTTCTAGTCCCAGTCGGGGCGCCAGATTCCGTCCCGGTTGCCCCTCTTCCAGGCCAACTCTCTGCTGTGGCCAGGGAGTGCAGTGGAGGATGGCCCAAGTGCATGGGCCCTGCACCCCATGGGGGACCAGGAGAAGCACCTGGCTCCTGCCATCAGATCAGCGCGGTGTGCCGGGCACAGCACACTGGCCGCGGCGGCCATTGGAGGGTGAACCAGTGGCAAAGGAAGACCTTTCTCTAATTTTTTTTGACAAGCAGAGTTAGACCGTGAGAAAGAGAGAGACGGAGCGAAAGGTCTTCCTTTTTCTGTTGGTTCACCCCCTGGGTGGCCACTACTGTCGGTGTGTTGCAGCCAGCGCACTGTGCTGACCCGATGGCAGGAGCCAGGTGCTTCTCCTGGTTTCCCATGCAGGTGCAGGGCCCAAGCACTTGGGCCATCCTCCACTACACTCCTGGGCCACAGCAGAGAGCTGGACTGGAAGAGGAGCAGTGGGGACAGAATCCGGCGCCCCGACCAGGACTAGAACCCAGTGTGCTGGTGCCGCAAGGTGGAGGATTAGCCTAGTGAGCCATGGCGCCGGCCGATGTTTATGATTTTTTTTCATAAAGATTTATTTATTTATTTTAAAGGCAGAGTTAGAGAGAGAAGGGGAGGAAGAGACAAGATCTTCCAACCATTGGTTCAATCTGCAAATGGCCGCAACAGCTGGAGCTGGGCTGATCCAAAGCCAGGAGCCAGGAACTTCTCCCAGGTCTCCCACTTGGGTGCAGGGGCCTAAGCACTCAGGCCATCTTCCACTGCTTTTCCAGGCACATTAGCAGGGAGACAGATTGGAAGTGGAGCAGCCAGGATGCAAACTGGTGCCCATATGGGATGCCAGCACCACAGTTGGCAATTTTACCTACTACAACACAGCGCCAGCCCCTGCTTATGATATTTAACAAAAGTAATATTGGGAAAACAATGTCTCGTTCAATCCAAATTGAACCTTGTATTTTGTTCAGAAAAATATTTTAGAACTATGGCCAGAAAGTACCCCTCTCTGTTCTTCATCCTTTCTAGCCCAGTGAGTCCCCAGGAGAGGTTTGCTCATAACAACTGTTCACCTTAATGCCTAAAACCACCGTGGGAACCATAAGGACTTGATTTATGTTGTCCTACCATCCGTGAGGAAGCATCAGGGCCACCACATTCAGTTGTGAGTGCCCTGCGTCCAGGGCCGTGCAGGAGCCCTCAGAGCGAGGCCCAGCTAAGACCAGATGCCCGTGGTCACTTGGCTGTTGAGTGGGAGTCAGAATGAAGCCAAGTCTGCCTTGCTCTGAAGCCCACGCTGCTGAGCACCATGCTAGACTTACTGTGCTCTCGTGCACACATGAGCCTGGTCAGATGTTCTTGCTTCGCTTGGTGGAGGGTGAAGGCAGCGATGAAATCAGTTCTAGATGAGCAAGGAAAAAAATAAAAAATCAAGTTTCATTAAGCATTCTGAAAGTTGGTCAGACTAATTCCATTTTAATTAACAGGTCTCTTTTTAAAAACATTTCTCTATTTAGAGAAAACTTGGAGTTACAATATGTTTTTATTGCTAAATCCTTTAAATACTAGTAAACATTTAAGGTATTTTTGAATGTCACATATGTTCTTAAGTTTTTATTAATTGGTGAATTTTGTGCATTTTAATTGTATTTGTATCTTAGTTTTTTAAGATACAAAGAAAATGTTTTTATTCGCATATCATAGACTCTAAGATGATGTAATAAGGTTGGCCCAGTTGGTGTGAAGCGCAAATCATTTTGGAAAACTGTTGTTGAAGAGTTGCTTTGTCTTACTGAGCCTCCCCTTAGATATTGTGGCTTGCATCTCCGTATTCTCCCAACTGACATCTTAATGGTATTGCAGTCTACACAGATCTCTAGTTTATCAAACAATTTTTATTTTTAAGATGAAAAGAGGCTTGATTAGTACTCCTCCATCAGATATGCTTCCTACGACCGAAGGTGGAAAGTCAAATGCCTGGTTACGGCAAAAAAATGCCGGCATTTACGTTCGTCCTCGACTGTTCTCTCCCTACGTGGAAGAAGCAAAGGTACAAAAGCCATTTGTGTACATTAGACAATGTCACTAAACCCATGCCCAAAGTGTTTAACTGTGCTGTTATGTAAATATTTGGAAAAAGCCTAAATACCCAGTGATAGGGAAAATGAAAATAAGTAATGATTCGACTACTCAGTAGAGCAGTTTTCTGAGTTGTTCCATTATCAAGCGTGTTTTTAAAACCTGAGTCAGACTGAGATGCATTTTACATTTTTCTCATCTTGTTTGCCTTGCACATGGTTCCGTCTTACTGAGTGTGTTGTGATCTTGAGGATGGGGAACAGTTCTCAAAGATGGTAGACACTTTTGTCTTACTTCATAAACTAAAGAAAAGCCATGATCTCTGGTAAAATATCTCTGTAGTAGCTGGCAAAAGTAATATTGGAAAAATAGTTTTCAATCCAAATTGAACCTTGTATTTAATTCAGAAAAATATTGTGTATTTTGATTTTTTTAAGTCTGATAATTAGCACATGTATGGGTTTCCTTATAATAATTGGTTCCTTCTTAATTTTGTGTCTTTCTTTAAAATTCCAAATACTTCTAATTAAAAGCCAACTTTTCAAAAGATGTTTATATTTTTTCAAGGATGCACCAAAAAGATAAAAAATTAAAGAAGTAGAATACTTTCTTCTTTCACTGCTAATTTTGAACTCAAAAGTTGGAAAGAGTAGCGTGATTCCCTTTTACATGGTGAAGGTAGCCATGTTTTTCCACATGCACTTTACTGCAGGGGTTGACTGGGTCTGTTGGTTGGCTGTTTCAGTCGGTGCTAGATGAGATGATGGTGGAGCAGACAGATCTGGTGCGTTTGCGAATGGTCAGAATGTCCAATGTGCCAGACACGCTGTACATGGTCAACAATGCTGTCCCACAGTGCTGTCACGTGATCAGCCACCAGCAGATCAGTAGCAACCAGTCCAGCCCTCCTTCCGTGGTCGCCAATGAAATCCCAGGTGAGAGTCACCATTTATCAGGAATTTGTATTTAAATGAATAATCTTACTGTTTTTTATAATTGCTTTGTATATGCTGACTTGCCACCCTTCAGATGCATTGTTATTAAGGAATGAATACTTGTAACGTTAAGAATATTGGTTTTTATTTTATGTTAATGTACATAAATGAACATAGTTTTTCAAGGTTTAGCCCAGGTTTTCTCAACTTTAGCCTTGTTGAAAATTAAAAGCTGAGTGATTCTTTTTGTCTTTTCTTTTTGAATTTGTATTTATTTGTTTTACTTGAAAGGCAGAGAGAGAGAGAGAGAGAGATCTTCTATCTTTATTCACTCTCCAAATGCCTGCAACAGCCAGTGCTGGGCCAAGCCAAAGCCAGGAGCCCAGAACTCCGTCTGGGTCTCCTGTGGTGGCAGGGACCCAAGAGCTTGAGCTGTCACCTGCTGTCCCCCCGGGCGTGCGTCAGCAGGAAGCTGTCTCAGAGGCAGAGAAGCAAGGACTCAAACCTAGCACTCAGTGTGAAATGTAGGCATCCCGAGCAGGGACCTAACCACAGTGCCAAGCACCCCCCTGTGTTTTTTCATTTGTATTTCTGTTATTTATTTGAGAGGCAGAGAGAGAGGCTTATACAGAGAGACAGAGCTCTCATCTGCTGATTTGTTCTGCAAATGCCCCCCAACAGCTGAGGAACGGGCCGTAACTTAGTCGAGGTCTCCCACACGGTTCGCTAGAACCCAGTTACTTGAGCCATCACCCTGTCTCCCATGATCTACATTTCCAGGAAGCTGGGAGTCAAACCCAAGCGCTCTGCTGGGAGACGTAGGCCTCGTAACCACCCCACTAACTGCTAGGGCGAAGGCCTGCCCCTGTGTGACAGCCGTTTGGAAAGGTTTTTTCTATTTCTGGACATTGCCAGATGTGCTGCTGGGGCAAAATCACCACTGTTGAGAAACACTAGTTGAGAGGAATTCAGATTTTTCATCGTCGCAGGGGCTTTTCTCACATCAGAGCCTGGGAGGGCAGGTTGAGCCTGCACTCGAGTCTGCCTGTGCCCCAGATGTGGTGTGATGGCTTCCCAGGGCTCCAGATCCACACAATCTCTGTGAAGTTTGCTGCAGCTTAGGGGAATCGCCTGAGGTAGAGGCTTGACTGTCGTGTCCAGGAACATCTGAGAACCAGGGAATGTTGACTTCAACCAAAGAACTCCGACTGTCCATTTCTAAAGTCAGGAAAACAGGTGTCTGATGGTTAGAACTCTATAGCTCTTGACAACTACTGTTGTAAGATACAAAATAAAACCAGCAAATCCCAGCAGTGTAAATAGCACCATTCATTTCTGCTCTAAATGTCTGTTTTAATTAAAGATAAAAGATAGCCAGACTTTTGTGTAGTGGATAAAAACGCCACCTGCACCACCAATGTCTCATTTGGCCTCTGGTTCAAGTCCCAACTACACCACTTCCAATCCATCTCCCTGCTTATGACCTGGGAAAAGCAACGGAAGATGGAGAGAGTGCTTAGTCCCTGCCACTCACATGGGAGACCCAGATGAAGCTGCTGCCTCCTGGCCTCGCTGGGCTCAGCCCTGGCTGTTACAGCTACTTCAGAGTGACCAGCAGGTGGAAGCCCTCTCTCAGTCTCCCCATCTCTCTCTATAACTCTGAATTTTAAATAAATAAATCTTTTTAAAAAATAATAAACTAAAAAATAAAAATAGGAGACATGACAATTTTTCATCAAATGTATTCACTTTATATTCAGACTGATGTCTTTCATCAGCTGTTGCCTTATCAGATCTGGCCACTACATGTTTGCTTGAAGGAGACATTGAGTGGCAGTATGAAGAGAAGTATTTCTTTCTTTTTTTTTTTTAATTTTTGACAGGCAGAGTGGACAGTGAGAGAGAGAGACAGAGAGAAAGGTCTTCCTTTGCCGTTGGTTCACCCTCCAATGGCCGCCACAGTTGGCGCGCTGCGGCCGGCGCACCGCGCTCATCCGATGGCAGGAGCCAGGTGCTTTTCCTGGTCTCCCAAGGGGTGCAGGGCCCAAGCACTTGGGCCATCCTCCACTGCACTCCGGGCCACAGCAGAGGGCTGGCCTGGAAGAGGGGCAACCGGGACAGAATCCGGCGCCCCGACCAGGACTAGAACCCGGTGTGCCGGCGCCGCAAGGCGGAGGATTAGCCTGTTGAGCCACGGTGCCAGCCAAAGAGAAGTATTTCTTTAGCTGATTTGTGCAGATTTTGAAACTTTGTTAATGAGCACCGGTTTTTTTGTTTGTTTGTTTGTTTGTTTTTTAGCGTGAATTAATGCTATTGAATATCAGCATGATTTAATCCTAGAAGTTAGCCTCCAAAGCCTAAAGACGCTCAGAGCAGGTGTGCCCGGGGAAACAAGCCCGTATCTGTTGTGTGGCGTCCCAGGTTCTCATGCTCTAATGAAAGGCTAAGAAGACCTGGGCTCATATCCTGTTGCTGCCACTTCATTTGTAAGACTTTGGCCAAGCTGTTTTCTTCCCTGAGCATTAATTTCGTCATCTGTGGTGTGGGGACGGTATCTCCCTTCTAGGGTTGCTGTGAGCACTGAATGACGCGCCATGCTTAGGAGATGGCCTGGCACACAGTGAGGCCTCAAAAAGTGCTAGCTTCAGGGTTGGCGCTGTGGCGTAGCTGGTAAGGCTGCCACCTGCAGTGCTGGCTTCCCATATGGGCACCGGTTCAAGACCCGGCTGCTCCTCTTCTGATCCAGCTCTCTGCTGTGGCCTGGGAAAGCATTAGAAGATGGCCCAAGTCCTTGGACCCCTGCACCCATGTCCGAGACCCAGACTCCTGGCTCCTGGCTTTGGATCAATGCAGCTCCGGCCATCTGGGGAGTGAACCAGCAGATGGAAGACCTTTCTCTCTCCTCTCTCTGCCTCTCTTTCTCTCTCTGTGTAACTGTGACTTTCAAGTAAAAAAATCTTTAAAATAAAAAGTGCTAGCTCTGGTTTTCCCCCAAAAAAATAATAATCAGTCACCAAATCTATTGTCATAAATATATATGGACTTCATCCCCTCTCCCCCAGCCCTAGCTCAGGTTCCAGACTGGTGTTGCTGCCTCTCGTCTTAACTCACTTCCATTCTGAACTGTACACCAGGGGTTGGACACTTTCTGTATAGTGCCAAAGAATTCTTATTTTAGAGGCTCTACTGCAACTACGTAAACTCTCAAGCAGTGGTCTTGGATAGTTCTTAGCTGATGAGTGAGAAAAGCTGCCCATGGAAGTAAGGATGGGCTTGATTTCCCTCGGGCCACTTTGCCCTCCCTGCTCTGCACCTAGTGTCAGAGCCCACTTCCTAAATCACGCTCTGCCCTGCCATCGCCTGCACAAGCGACCACCTGTGTAGGTGGGATGCCCCTTAAGTTCTTTATGTGTAATCTTTCCCCTGCCCATCTCTGTAGCCTCTTCTCTGAACACTGTTCCTGCTTGTACCTTTCAGACAGCTGAGTTCTCCCGCCTGTGTCAGCTACTTGGGCCCTGTTCTCTCCCGTGCATGTTTCACACATACCGGCACCTCCTGGGTCCCTGATTCTCCTGCACCAAGGGTGTGCTTGGGTTCACCTTACCTAGGAAGTCCCTCCTCTGCACCCCCAGTCTGGACAAGGTGCCTCTTCCTCCAGATCATTCTAGGATCCTTTGTATACATTTTTCCATGCACATTTGTGACATTGTACTGTCCTCGTTTACTTCTTCACATCACCAAAGCCAGAGTTTTTTGTTTTTTTAATTTATTTGAAAGCCTGAGTAACATGGGGATGGGGGGGATCTTCCATCACTGGTTCACTCCTCAAATGGCCGCAACAGCCAGGGTTGGGCCAGGTCTAAAACAGGAACACAGAGAGCTCCATCTTGGTCTCCCTTGGGAATGGCAGGGCCCAAGCATGTGGGCCATCTTCCGCTTTCCCAGGCATATTAGTAGGGAGCTGAATCAGAAGCAGAGCAGCTGGCACTCCAGGCAGCACTCCAGTGTGGGATGGCAGCATCACAGGCGGCAGCTTAACCCACCATGCCACAACGCTGGCTCCAAAGCCACGGCTTTTTGAGACCAGGGATTGTGTTTTTCATTCCATACAACTAATGCCCGAATTCATCCCTGGTGCATAGTCAGGCTCTAAAAATTAGTTAAAAAAATAATAAATACATTTAAAAGACGTTGTAAATACCCTGAGCTTCAGAGACTATGTGCAAGGAAAAGGAAAAGTTCACTTGAGCTATGAACTGAAGCCGGAGTGGGGGACCTGCTTTCTGGCAAGGGCCATTGGATATTTATAACATCAGTCATGGGCCATACAAAATGGTCAGCTTAAAAGTTAGCTTGTTGGCCGGCGCCGTGGCTCAACAGGCTAATCCTCCGCCTTGCGGCGCCGGCACACCGGGTTCTAATCCTGGTCGGGGCACCAGATTCTGTCCCGGTTGCCCCTCTTCCAGGCCAGCCCTCTGCTGTGGCCCAGGAGTGCAGTGGAGGATGGCCCAGGTGCTTGGGCCCTGCACCCCATGGGGAGACCAGGAAAAGCACCTGGCTCCTGGCTCCTGCCATCTGATGAGCGCGGTGCGCCGGCCGCAGCGCGCCGACCGCGGCGGCCATTGGAGGGTGAACCAACGGCAAAAGGAAGACCTTTCTCTCTGTCTCTCTCTCTCACTGTCCACTCTGCCTGTAAAAAAAAAAAAAAAAAAGTTAGCTTGTTACAGATTTATTGAATTCCTGCCTGCCGTTGGTTGACTTAGCAGAGCCAGACTGAATGATTTTGTAAACCTTACATGGCCCACGGGCTGGACTTTTCACCTCCCTGATGAAGTAATACAACTCAGGAGCTGTTCTGAGCCATTAGCACAGTGAAGTTTTAAAACCTTAAGAAATAATCAGAGGTATATAGATGAATATGTTGCCAGGAAATGGAGATACTGTATAAAAGTCTACATAGGAAGATTCTAACACAAAGCGTTGTTTTCCTCGCGCTTGCTTGGGCGGTCCTTTGTGGAGACGGAGGTTTTGTCTGTCCCTGTCTTCTGCAGTTCCTCGGCTGCTCACCGTGAAGGACATGGTCAGAAGGCTGCAGGAGCTGCGGCACACGGAGCAGGTGCAGCGAGCCTACGCGCTCAACTGCGGGGAGGGCGCCACCGTCAGCTACGAGATTCAGATCCGAGTGCTGCGGGAGTTTGGGCTTGCCGACGCCGCTGCCGAGCTCTTGCAGGTAGTACATGCTCGGCGCCGGTCCCCGCAGGGAGCCTGGCTGGAGCCCGCAGCGTTGGAGCGTCCCAGGGGCCCTCTGACTCCTCTAGTGTCTGTCCTCACTGTGGGGGCCTCCTGGGGAGAGACGTGCGATGGGGTGACCAGGACACAGGTCTGCAGCACGAGCCAGCCTGGCTGCTTCCTGCTGGGTGACCTGAGAACAAGTTACTGGTCACTGCAAAGTGGGTTGTTAGGGCCACGCCAGGTGCTGCCTAGAGCCGCTGTGCCTGTGCCTGCAGGCACACAGATGGAGACTGCTGGGAAGTCCCTGGTGTGCGGGTCTCCAGGAGACACCGCGCCTGCCCTGCTCTCCCTGGAGTGCTCACCTGGGCTCGGTCGTGGTCTCCTCCCCCCGTGGACATCTTCCAAACGCCCTTCCCCTTCTCTCCCAGGGAGGAAATGCTGTAGGTGAGGGGTCAAACCCAAGCATGAGAATCAAGGAAGGGGTGGGGGTTTGGTTTTTCATTTCATTTCTAGTAATGATTAGGTATAAGTGCAAGAACTATCCTTTACAACTAAAATAGAATTTATAAGCTGGTCTGGTCACGGCCACTGAATTTCGTCTAGTCACAGAATCTACACTTTTCTGGCTGCTGACTTCACGTTCCTTTAGCCTTTACGTTTTCAAAGGGTAAGTGTGAATACAGTAGTTTTTGGCAAGTCACTAGGCTGTTTTTTTAATTATTTAGTTGAAAGGCAGAGTTACAGAGATGGTGGGGAGAGAGAGAGAGAGAGAGAGGGAGAGTATCCATTCACTGAGGTCACTCCCCAAATGGCCACAATGGCCAGGGCTGGGCCAGCCTGAAACCAGGAGTCAGGAGCTTCTTCTGGGTCTCCCACATGGGTATAGGCCCCAAGCACTTGGGCCATCCTCCACTGCCTTCCCAGGCCCTTAGTAGGAAGCTGGATCAGAAATGAATTAGCTGGGACTTGAACCAGTACCCATAAGGGATGTTGGCACCGCAGGTAGCAGCTTAACCCACTACACCACAGCATTGGCCCCTGGTTTTAGGTTCTCAGTTTTTGTTTTTGCTATGGTTTCCATCTCTCAAATACATTACATACTCTAGTTTTCATTTATTCCTTTTGCCATCTTAAATTGTATCTTAATTTGGTGTCTTAAATTGTATGAAGATAGCTATTCTTACAATGTTTATCAAAACAGCAATCAACCATGTCATAGGTAAGGAATAGTGTTCTGTGGACAGAGTATTTATGGACCCTTGTCAAACTTTCTGGGAGGTCCTCAGTGGTATGCCTTTTCTTTCTTTGATTTTAATGTCATGTCAGTCTTATTCTCTTAGCAAAGACATTCCTGAATTAGGATTTATTGCCTGTTTTTGCATTGTCACATAGTCTCGCAAGAGATGACCGATTGTCGGGGTGTTCAGTTGAGCAGCTGTCCTTGGTAGCTGTGTCCTCGGCTGCCTGGGCTGCACTGTGTCCCTTTGCACTTGTGATTAAGGTCATCTTCTCTTGGGCTTCTGTCCTAGAAAACTGTGCTGTGCCTTTTCCTCTTGCTGACTGTTTCCTTGGATACTTTTCTTGATTTTCTCAGCCTGTAAATTTCCATCTATGAAACCACTAATAAATTCCTAACTGTTTTTAATCTTTTCAGAATCCTCACAAGTTCTTTCCTGAGGAACGTTTTGGAGACGAAAGCCCGCTCTTGACAGGGAGACAGCCCGGGAGATGCCGTGTTAACAGCACCCCTGCTGCAGAGACCATGTTTACAGAGCTGGACTCTTTCGTGGCCTTCCGTCCACCCTTGCCCCCTCCCCCCCCTCCCTACCATCCCCCCACTACCCCCACCCATAACCAGCTCAAAGCAGGCTGGAAGCAGAGACCGCCCAGCCAGCACCCTTCCCGTTCTTTTTCTTACCCTTGCAACCCATCACTGTTTCACTCTAGAACAGCTCCCAAAGCTGGCCCGCCCCCCGTCTACTTGCCAGGTGTTAAAGTGGCACCACCTGACTGCACCACCGTCCCTGGGCTGGGGAGACAGACAGTCGCTGCTGCTGCTGCCGCCGCCTCTGCGGCGGGGACGGCGGAGAAGCAAGTGGTAAGTGAACCCTCGAGTAACTTGCCCAAGATGGGAAGTTCAGGGAATCTGCAGAGTGGTCCCCTTGGCCGCGAGAGCCCCACCGAGACTCAGGAGTGCTCTGCAGTGTCCCTGAGATGGAAAGGATCGATTTGAGGGGTATGGAGAAAAGAGGAAAAGCAGACGCGGACGTGAAGAAAGCCCAGGGGAGAGAGACTTGAGGGGTGTGTGGTGGGAGCAGCCGAGCGGCCCCCCCATCTCGGGGGTCCCTGGCCCGGCGGGAGGAGGAATGGGGTCACCGAGCAGAGCAAGTGCACACGCCTGTTGCACAGTGCCGGTTCTGTAACATGCGTGGCCTGTGTCCCTAATTTCCGTTTTGTGGTTCTGTAGAAGCTACGCACCGATGCTTTGATAGGACAAGACAGGACAGTGGCAGAGGATGGGCAGGAGTTGGGTCTCGTGCTCGGCTGCACCTCCGGGCTGCTCAGCCTTCAGCCCCTTGTCTGGAAGCTCAGATGCCAGGGCAAGTCAAAGGGACATGAAGAGAGACTTCCTTGCCTGACTCTGCATAGCGTTTGAGGTCAAACTTGTGTTTTAAATAATACATTGGGGGCCAGCACCGCGGCTCACTAGGCTAATACTCCGCCTTGCAGCACCAGCACACCAGGTTCTAGTCCCGGTCGGGGCACTGGATTCTGTCCCGGTTGCCCCTCTTCCAGTCCAGCTCTCTGCTGTGGCCCAGGAGTGCAGTGGAGGATGGCCCAAGTTCTTGGGCCCTGCACCCCATGGGAGACCAGGAGAAGCACCTCGCTCCTGCCATCGGATCAGCGAGGGTGAACCAACAGCAAAAAGGAAGACCTTTCTCTCTGTCTCTCTCTCTCACTGTCCACTCTGCCTGCCAAAAAAAATAATAATAATAATACATTGGAAAAAAAATAATGATTTTTAAGTCTTCCTTCTCTATGCAGTCCCATACTATCAGTAGCATTCAATAGAGAGAGAAACAGAAGTTACAGCTGTGAGTTAGGGGCTGCCCCATTAAAGCGTGGCTTACTGATGGCCATGGACTAGTGCACACTCGAGTCCGATTACGGCGCTTCCTCCGCTCGTTGGCAGCCCTGCTGTCCCTCCCCTCCCTGCTGCCGCTCCCCAGCAGTCGCACTTGCCCTGTTTCATGAGCCCAGTGCCCATCCTGCTGGCCTGGCCCAAGTTCTGCAGTTGCAAAGTTAGTAAAAGTCCCCAGAGGGCTTTTACTTGTATGTTCATGGTAGTTTTGATTATAATAATGAAACAGTGGAAACCACCTATGTGTCCGATTACAGGAGAGTGAAACTTTCAGAAAATTAATATATGTGCAGCGAAATAAAAGATGAGAGAAATACCCCAGAACGCCGACAGTGGTTACCCTGAGGGAAGGGTAGGGTAGGTTTGTTTTTTTTTTTCTTTCTTTACGGTCACCTGCATTTCTGTCATTCTTGAAAGTAAGCACGAGTCACTTTTATAATCAGGAAACGGAAGCAGCAGCCAGCGTTTCCCAGCGAGGCATCATGCGCCCTGTTGCTCACTGCCTGCCCCTTGGTTTGTGTCCACAGGGTGCACCGCCTGTGCTGAACGACCTGATGCCGGACATCGCCATGGGTGTGTCCACGCTGTCGCTGAAGGACAGGAGGCTTCCGGAGCTGGCAGTGGACACGGAGCTAAGCCAGTCGGTGTCCGAAGCAGGGCCCGGGCCTCCTCAGCCTCTCTCATGTATGTCACAGAGGCACGCACACACTTCTCGAAAGAAACACACACTAGAGCAAAAAGCCGACGCCCGAGAGCATCAGCAGGAATACCCGGATTTCTATGACTTCTCCAGCGCTGCTTGCAGGCCGTCCACCCCTGCGCCTGGCAGACGGACCCCCTCCCCTTCACAAGGTGGATACTTCGGTCCGGATCTGTACAGCCACAGGACGGCATCACCAAGTGGCTTAAAGTCAGCCTACGCACCCAGCCAGAGCTCTCCGCAGAAGCAGGAGGAAGCTAGGAGAGAGCACCCGCTTTCCCCTGACGGGCACCTTCCCCGGCAGAAGAATGAGCCCATCCGCCTGGATGTTGTCGAGCAACCTCCCCCGCGGGCAGACTGCGCTTTGGCGGCCCCAGAAAGTGCCGGCAACGGCCCAGCCCACGCCAGGGGACGGTCCACGGTAGAAACAGACTTGACCTTTGGGCTCACTCCCAACAGACCTTCTGCGCACTCTGCGTGTGGCAGCTCTGACGCGCCAGAAGAGAGATCCAGTAGAAGACTGGCAGACAGTGAGGCCCTGGGCCCCGGAGCTCCGCGAAGTGCAGACCTGGAGAGGGAGGATTCGGTGAGCAGAGGCAGGAGGTCACCCAGCAAGCCCGACTTCCTCTACCGAAAGTCTGCCCTCTGAGAGCCGCGCCCGTGCGCGTGGGTGACGGAAGCCGGCAGCTTGCAGAGCAGTCTCAGCGCCAGCTGACCCCTCCGGTCCACATCCTTTACCCTGTGTCTGTGTGCGCGTGTGAGACACGGCTGCCGAGCGCTGCGTCTGTCTGTCTGTGTTCAAGCGACTGTTCGGGGAAGCAAGCAAGCAAGCTGGCACTTTTTTTCCTCTTTTCAAAATGATGGATTTTTTTTTGCACTTGTACATTTTATCTGTATTGATTTTATATCAGTATGTTAAAATTTATTGCCACATTTAAAGGACTGTATTTTCATACTTTTTTGCATTTTATCTTTCATCTACCAATTTCCACGTGCATTGGGTTGCACACCGAGATGTATTTTCTTATAAAATAGTTCTGTGTTTATTTTTTAATTATAGAAATTCCAAAGAACAGCACATCACAATGCTTTTCTCAGTAGTTGTTTGAGTTCAGAGATCTTCGTGCTCAATCTTCATAAATCTAATGTCATTCTTAGTAAGTCTTGGGAGCTGGTCCTCACTGCTCCATCAGGGGTCCAGCCAGGGTCCTGAGGTGTCCTGGCTCAGTAAAGGACAGGAAGGAGCAAGGGCCGGGCGTCCACAGCACAGACGCCGTCGGGATCGCTGAGGCCCTGGGCTGTGGATTAGAGCATCACTCTGAGGCTCCAGTGGAAGAGGTTGCCCGGCGTGGCCCCTGCTGGGCATGGACGCAGCTGCCCTGGAGGAGGGACTGCCCTGGAGGAGGGTTGTCTTGGTCTCTCTGTGGGAAAACAGCAAAGCTAAAGGGCTTCAGTCTCACTGTGTCATTTGGTGTTTGTAAGTGTATGTTCCGTTCCGTACGTTTTCCAAAGTTTGTCGGAATTTTGGTGTCCTTTAAAAAGTTGTGTAATGCTTTGTCACCAAAAAACAAAAAAGAAGATGGCGACATTTGTTTTCAGGTACACACTACGTGTCCTACTTGAACTCCAGTGGGGATGCTGGTTTGGCATTTACTGAACCACTGAGCACATGGGGTCTCCTCAGACCCTCTCCCTTGAAGGGCCATGCGTAAGCTGAGGACTGTTCTTTTCCTAACACTCCAATGTAAATAGGTAGTATTTGAGTTGTTAAATCACTTCATTATTTGAGCATCTACTTTGTATTTTCCAGACACATACACACACAGCCGTAGCACTTAGCAGAAAAGAGACTTTCAGAAGCTTAGCTCCGAGGAAGATTCTGGAGCCTCTTCTCTATGTATGTATATGTACAAACTATGAATCACTCAGACTCACTCTCAAACTATGCAGGGCTAGGGAGCCGTTACAAGCTACCACATAAATGAAATACGTGCACTTTGAAGTAATAGATTTCTATTGGGTGTCACCAACTCTTGATTTCTCCCAAAACTGTAGTATCTCTTACAGTCTTTTCCTACTTTACCCTGTGGATATACACTCAGGAATTACGTGACATTTTAAGAACGCGTGACAATAGATAGTGTCAAAGATGGGCACTCATCAGTGTGTCTGCACCACTGGCAGCCGCCACCGCCCCGCTAGCTCCGCAGGTGCGTCCGTGGACGGTGGTGACCTCGCATCCCGAGCTCCGGCCTTGCCGGGGGCACAGCGAGCTGCTGCAGGTCGGCTGCACAGCACCCGCAGGGCTCGCTCTTTACGAGAGAAAAGCTCAAGCCTCCGTTCTCAGTCTGAAAAGGCTTAACTCTTGCTCTAACAGATGCGGGTGTCTCTGAAAGCCCAGTTCCCGTCTGCAGAAACACAAGGTGTTCGTTCCATTGTGTTGCTTACTAAGTATTTGTGTGCATGTGTCCACGCGAATTGTTCTGGTAAAATCCTCGACTCCTCTTCTGAGACTGCTGCACTGGTGCTGCAGACCCGGTGTGGGCAGGCAAGACCTGCCTTGTCCATGTGTTAGACCAGGACTGTTGGGTCTCACACATCAGTTTTTCTGAAAAGTCCTTAAATATCCTTTCATGTCCCCCAAATTTATAAATTTTGGCCACTGTTTATAATATTATTTAACTTACGAAGTTCACTTTTAATAACTTAGTAGTTTACCTGGCTAAACTGTGTATAGAGGGAGAACCTGCTCTGGTCTGTGGGATTGTGGGCCGCTGTGACGTGCAGAAGGTAATCCCGTGGGTTTTGTATGCTTAGGGTAGGTGTTAGTGTATTTCTACTAGGTCTTGTGAAGTGTGGTGAATAGGGTAAGATGAACATAGCTACGTGCCTCTGGTTTTGGCATCCACCTATCACATCTCTCTAAAGTGCTGCTCAGAGAAAAATGCCAAGTCTGATAAGGCTGCTCCCTTAAGAAGTCTAGATCTGCGCATAATATACTATGGAGGCCCGGGACCTGGCGTTTTACCTGGTATAGAAATTTAATGGGAACCAAATCACAAAAGTAGGCCAGATCTCCTTTTGAGGCCGTGGACAATCAGGCCATTGGGACAATCGCCGCTTCCAGTGCCCGCCCCGTGCTGGTGTTAGGACGAGCTGTCTAGACACCGTCATGAAAAGACCCAGGTTCCTTAAAGGTGCTGGTGGTGTTTTCTTAATCTTTTTTCATTGCGTGGTTTTGATGAATAATTTTAAGTTCAGAGTCACCCATGGCTCCCACGGAAGAAAGCAGCGGCAGGAAAGACAACCCTGCAGCGCGGGGCTCGGGTTTTCCCGTGCGCCACGCCGTCCTCCCACACCCCTTCTGCTTCCTGGCCAGGCACGTGTGCCTAGACCCGAGCCAGCCCAGCACATCCGTCACTTGTTGGGCTTTCAGGGTTTTTAGTGAGTTTTTAAGTGTTCCGCTGTTCTCGTAGAAAACGCTGTGAAACCACCCGTCTCGCTCCGCCAGTCCTGTCCTGGTTGCAGCTGGCGCCCTTGACTGGGTTTCTTTCAGCCCTGGTTCAGCTTGTCGCAGTGGGCACAGGAGGGCGAGGGGCAGGGAGGGGGCTCGCTCAGAAGCCCACCTCCAGGCCGTGTGCGAGGGCCGAAGGAGTCCCATTCCTCCGTCACTGCTCCACACGATAGAGCTTCGCCTTTGGGCAGTCGCGTTGCCCCAGCTGCTGGCCGTGCTGTTTGGGTCTTGGGGCTGAGCTCCGAGCGAAGGCCTCCCGCGCCCCTCTGTTCGCAGCTGCAGCAGCGCTGGGTGCTGTGCCCGGGTCTGCGGTGGTCTGCGCTGTCCACTAGCTGATTGGCTTTGAAACCTCATCACAGATAATCTTACTGAGAGAGTTACCGAGCACACCACGCAAAGGAATTTTACTGTTACTCCTCTCCATGAACCCTGTCGTCTGAACAGTTTTTTTTTATAAAACACTGCCTGTCTGTCATCTCTCTTGTGATAACTGTTACGTAGTTACCACCTGGGCAATAACTTTGGTTTTTTGGTTTTTTTTTTTTTTCTTTTTCTTTCTCACTGTTTCTCTCTTCGTTCTCTTTTTTTTTTTTTTTCTTTTTTTTCTTTTTTTTTTCTTTTTTGCCTCTAGAAAAAGTCTCAGACTACACATCCCTCTTCCATCTTCTGAATCTTATGCTGTGGCTGTTTCTGTAGAAAGCTAACTCACAGGTGTGTGTCTCTGGAACACAGCCTCTTGTGTTCGTGTGGCTTCTGTCTGAGACCAGGGAAGCTCCATGCACACCTGCCCGTGACCGTGCATCTCAGTTAGCTGGGCAGGCGATCCAGAGTCCTGCCCTCAGGCGGGCGGCTGATTTAGGTTCCTGAACTCCACCTGCTGTGTGCGTTCCGCATCCACACTTCCCAGAGGTGGGGTCTTCAACACTGCATTTCTGTGGTTGTGCTGTTACTGGTATAAAGTCAAGTGCCTTCAATGCTAAAGGCTCAGAAATTTTTCTTAAACTGATTTCATGTCCTATGCAAGTGTTTTCTACAACCTGCATAACCAGTACTTTGTAAAACTTGTTTACGCTTCAATTGTACATAGTGTTTTTTAAAGAAATATATAGTATTTTTATTTAGGTACCTCCAAACTTGAATCCGTCTGTGTGAAGCATTGTAAAACGATACATTTCTCTTTTGAGTACCATTGCAGTTGTACAGAGGTTTCCACTGGTTCTATTTTTCTACTGTTACTGATAAGCATGTAACACTGACTTTATCCTCCATATAGTTGGCATTTCAAATAAACGGCTTGTATAGAACCTGCCGAGTTGGATACAGTCTTTGCACAGAACAGTGCGTAGCCTTCAATTACACAAGTGATTACGCCTCAAGGGTAGAACTGGGAGATTTTTCCAAACTGATTTCCTGTGTCTAGGATTCAGTCATTCAGTTATTCATTTGTTGCTAGTACTGTTGCTATTACAGTTTTCCTAGAAATCCTGCCTTTTATTCTGGATCACCAGGTTCATCGTTTCCTGTTACTTGGGACATTTCTGAGAGGTCTCCTTTTACAAATTTAAGCAAAAACTGACTGTGCCGGAGTTGCTGGAGGCAGTTCAGCCTTCAACCCCACGCGCCAGGCACAGGAGCACAGGGCCAGCGTCAGGAGACCTGACAGGTTCTGAGCTGCTCTCAGACTCAGGCTTGTTAATATATTTCAATTGAAAAGTGAAATGGAGTCACGGCCTAGAGTCTAGGATCCTGCAAGAAAAGAAAAGTACAAAATACAATGTTTCTAATTTCTACTTTTAAAAAATTGGCATAGAATAATAGCTTCTACTTTGAAATGTATTTTTTTTTTGTAAAGATTTTTATTGATTTGAAAAGCAGAGTCACAGAGAGCCAGAGAGAAGTTTTCCATCTGCTGGTTCACTCCCCAAAAGGCCACAAAGGCTGGAGCTGTGCTGATCCGGAGCCAGGAGCTCCCTCCAGGGCTCCCACGTGGGTGCAGGGGCCCAAGGAGCAATCTTCTGCTTTCCCAAGCCATAGCAGGGAGCTGATCAGTAGTGGAGCAGCCAGGGCTCAAACCAGCGCCCATGCGGGATGCCGACACTGCAGGCGGTGGCTCTACCCGCTATGCCACAGCACCAGCTCCTGAGATGTTTTGAATCATTTCATTAGCAAGATCTCTTCCAGCATTTCCCACTTCTAGGCAATTCTCTTTTTGTATTGTAACCATCAAGATAAAATCTAAGGTTTTTGTGGGTGAGCTTTTAAAAAATCGAAAATAGAGTAGGTGTTCAGCCTAGGAGTTAGGAGGCCACATTCCTCATCAGAGGTGCGCGGGTTTGGTTCCTGGCTCCTGGCTCCTGGCTCCTGGCTCCTGGCTCCTGGCTCCTGGCTCCTGGCTCCTGCTAATGCAGACCCTAGGAGACAGAGGGGATGGCCCCAGTAGTTGGGCTTCTGGCTCCTAGAGAGCTCTCTCTGCCTCAAAAAAAAAAAAAAAAAAAAAAAAGTTAATTTAAAAAATTCAGTGCTAAGCACTTGGTACATTTTTTCTCCAATCCTTCAGTGAGTCAAGTGCTGCTTCCTGTAATCTGTGACTTGAGTACCATTCATGCCATTTCACAAAAGAAGAAAACCAAACGAGGGAAATAACAAGTACCTTGCCCAAGTACATTGGCAGAGCCTGGATGGAAGCCCAGGTGGTCTGGCTCCAGAGCCCAAGTTCACAAGCACCATGCACCAGCAAGCACGGTGGCGCGGGCAGAGGGCGGAAGTAGGTGCATGCGTGGCATTCATTTGTTCAGCAAACATTCCTTCGTCCTGCCAGGAGTCCAGCCACTGCCACTGCTCAGGCTGCAGCCGAGAACAGGTCTCAGTCTGGCCCGCGACACAGGGCTTTCAGGAAGAAAAGACACGGAATGGTGACGAGGGAGGGCTGGGGATCTCACTGCTCCCTGCACTTCGGTGGCCAACAGGTGAGGAGAGGGAAGGAGAGTCCAGGGACCAACAGCAAGGGCGGAGCACGTGGACGAGCTCCGTGGGGTGAGATGGCTTGGCCGGAACCCAGCAGCCCTTAGGCCAAGCTAAGGATTTCCAAGCCGACCCTCCGCATAGCCAAGGCCGCTACAGGGCTTCAGCGGGGTCGTAGTTAACCGGAGCTGCATGTCACGTTACGCTGGCCAGCCTGTGAGGGAACGGCTTCAGAAGACTCATCGGCCAGCCCGGGGAGGGCTGTGTGTGCAGGCGATGTGAGATGCGAGGATGCATTACACACCTGTAAATGGCAGTTACCTGTGGAATGGGCACACAGGAAAACTGCAGGTGCCCGGTGGAGGCTGTCCACACACACAGGGGCGCTACAAGTCTTGGGGGGAGGGGAGGAAGAGGGGAGAATGGAAATCTGAAGTCCACTAGAGGGAGCTGCAGGCCAAGGGCGGCGTGTCGGCAACAAAGCCTGCAGAACACGGTGCTCAGAGGACCAGGAGGGATCCTTCCAGAAAGGAGTGAGGAGCAGGCATTTCGCACAGTGGCTTAGACACCCACATCCTGTTTTGGGCTCTAGTCTCAGCTCTGCCTCCTGCTAAGGCCCACCCTGGAGGCAGCAAATGACAGCTGGAGTTCTTGGGTCCCTGAACCCCACATGGGAGACCCAGGTGGAGTTGCAGGCTCCTGGCATCAGTTGGCCGAGCCCTGGCTGTTGTGGGCTTTTGGAGAGGGAACCAGTCAGTGGAAGATGCTTGTCTCTACCTTTCTAATAAAGTGAATCCTCCCCCCCACGCCCACCAAGCTGCTGCCATTTTGTTGGTGCCTATAACTGGGGTGCACGTCCCCTTCTCTAAACAGGGTGCTGTGATCTGGCAGTGGTCACCCCACCACTGTGTGCTCCCCTGACGTCTCACAACTGTGCTGTTGCACTGGGCAAGGGAAGACGTGAGGATACAGAGAGGCTGGGCCACTGATCTTCCCAGGACCCTGCCCACCCCGGGGCCTGCCTGGCCCTACACACAGTGCTTGAGAGCAGAGACCCAACAAGTGGGTTGGTTCTAGACTGTCTCACGTTGGCTCATGGAACTGCTGGTCAGCTGGGTCTAGGAGCCTGTGGCTAAGGCAGGGAGGAGGCTGGGATGACAGCCCATGAGGGCAGAGTAGCAAGAGCGGCGGGTCCCATGCAGGAGGAAACATGGCAGAGGAGAAAGCCAGGTGGGAGTCCGAGTGGGAGGAGCCCCGCAGAGGCGCTAAGCAGGTGCTGGGAGCCTGTGGACAGCCCCTCCTCCATCCAGACACTTGCATGGGGGTCCGGAGAGAACTTCCAGCCTTTTTCCATAGGAAAAGACACGGACTAAGAACTGGACTGAGTGCTGGAGAGGCAAGGAATCCAGTCCCTGTGGAACCGCACACACGTTCCCCACTACGGCGAAGTCTGCGCGCTGCGCGGACTTCAGGTGAGGCGTGGTGCCTTGTTGTGTCTGAACCATGAAGACTTGGTTTTTTTCTCTCCTTTTCGCCTTCCAGGATCCTGACTTCCTCCTAAGGCTGGCTCCTCTTGTGCCCACAGCAGAGGGCGACGGTCACACAGCAGGGGAGTGGAGACACAGCGAGCTGGACACGGGCACTGGCAACAAGAACACCGAGACGTGGAAGCTCACAGCCAGGAGCACTGCAGGCCCGAGGGTCTCCGCGGAGGGCCGGACTCCGGTCCTGACAGGAGCTGCGCCTGCTCACTTCTCAGATCTCTTCCGAACCAGTCCCGCACGATGCAAACCCGTCGACCGCCTACTAGCCCGGGACAGTGGTGAGGAACCAGGGGCTGGTGCTGGACCCCCTTCAGCGAGCTGGTATCCGGCAATGGCTTCAAGGGGCGTGCCTGGGAGGCAGCCTTACCTTGCCCGCTCCCACATGTTCCCTAGAGGCCCTGCCCTCCAGTGGGGACTCGACTAGCCTACTTCCTGGTCCCCTACTACTCGATCGCTCTGTCAACTTCCTTCAGTTCAGTTCCTTCTGGTTTTCCCGGCATCGACGATTGCAGGGTGTTGAGTTTTGAGCTGTAAGAGCAGCTCGAGGCTGTGTTAACTGACAACCCCGATTTAATAACTACAAGGAAGCAAGAATTGGAAGAGCACACACGGGCCTGTACACTGGCTTCTTGGTTTGCTTAGTGTTCATGTTTGAGACCACGGCTACCACGTAGGTGAGCCTCACCTCTTCTCTGGGCCGTGGGCTCGCAGCCCGCTTCCTGCACCCACGCTACCTGGGCGCCCTGATTGCTCCTAACCCAGCCTGTTGCTTTGGTCAGCCGCTTGCTTAGGTCCCAGCCATCGCAGCCCCTCCCTCCCAGGAACTGCTGGAAGGCCCGGGAGTGAAGGAGGCCTGCCCAGGGCCCGCGGCCCGGCACCTGGCACAGAACGGCAGGCAAGCTCCCTGACTCTGACCCAGTGCCCTGTGCTGAGAGCAGGATCCCAGGGCAGGAAGAGCTGTTGGAACCTACTCACGTTACACTCATTTTCTTACACCTCGCAGAGGGAGGCTGTGTAGACTGAAGGGTGACCAACAACAATCTGAAAAGCAACGGTTTTGAATTTGGTTTTATTTAAATTTTACAGAAACCTGATTGGAGTTAAGTGTGTAATTGTAAGTCCAGTAACAATTTCTACAAAAACGCACATATAATGTCAGAATTCCTTAAAAGCAACTAATACCGTATTTTTTGTTTTGCATAAAACATGCATTAATTATCAACTGCCACATGTTGGCCAAAATCAGTCTCTGTAAGAAGAGACAGTCCAATAGGATCAGTAAGAAAACTAGTGTGAACAAGAGGTAAAAAAGGAGGCTTCCCAGGACTGTAGGGAGCAGTGCCTTCCCGAGAACAAGCCCTTCAGAACGGGGGTTTGGACTGTTGTGCCGTGAGCAGCTTCACCTCCGAGGCTTGGTCCTGACCTGTCACAGGACAGGAGTTCCTGGTGGTTACACGAGACATGTGGGTGGATAGAAACCGTCAGTGCAGTCTGCAGAGGGGTTCAACACCTCCTCAGACCCGGCGCTCCCAGGTCAGCCAGAGCCCTCTCCGCGAGGCCAGCTGAGGGCACTCAAACTTCCGCAGCCGACGAGACCCAGCTCCACGTCACGCTTCCCAAGACCTGGAACTAGGAGGCTGCATGCCCAAGACAGGACTTAACTTCCTGGAGGCCTGGACAAGCTCACCTTGCTTAGGGATTGGCCGGTACCCTCCCCATGGCTGTGGGGCACAAAAGGACATCAACAGTCACATGTGGCCCCAAAGCCCCCCTGCGGCATACCTCAGTGTCACCCAGTGTCGGGGAAGGCCCTGTTCCTTGAAGGCTCTCCACTCTGGGTGACAAAAGGTGCTTCCACCCGGCCTGAGCGGCTGCCCGGACGTCACACCAACTGCAAGGATTTCCCCTTAACGCAGGTTTTGCACAATCCTCCGTGAGGATCCTCAAAAGGTCACAGGTCACCGGGGAGCCGGCTGGGGACGTGAGCATCGCCACACAAACCTCATCACGTGTGCAGCTGAATCTGTCCCACAGTCTGGCTCTTCTCAAACTGGGCACGTCCTGCCCGACTCACTACCAGTAAGCTAAGTCTTTTCTTGCACAGATTCAAAAGGAAAAACAATAATTTATTGGGGTTCTAGTAACATTTTCATAACAGAACGATATCAAAATAGGTCCATTTTTAATATAAGCTCATGAATTTCCCTGATAATGTATAGAAATCCAGAGGACTTCTTAACCGCCCAGATTTCACAGGGGTGACGCGGTCGTGTCGAGGCAGCAGAGGGCCCTGCGGCACTGGCAGACCTTCCCTCGGAAGCCCCGTGAGCACTACGGGCCTCTACGCCTGACGTCCCGGTGCCAGGAGGCTCGGAAAGGACAATGTCACTATAAACTAAGCCAGAATCTGTGACAAAGATCTGCTTCCTCAACCCTGTCACCAGTCCATCTCCCTGCACTGACAGCCAGCCAGGCCAGAAAGCCATCAGCCTGGGTGCGTCGACTCCGGAGGCCGGGCCCAGAGAGGCCTCTAAGCCAGGAGCACACCTCAGAGAGCAGAGCGGCTGGGGGAGAGAGCAGGCTCCAGGAAGCCTTGACCAAGGCACCACGACTGGAGGGGTGAAGGGACCCACAGAGGGCCTGGCTGACAGCAAGAGACCCTCCGTGACACCTACAGAGCAGGTCCTGGGAGGCAACAGTCCGGCAGCACAGTACACACGCTCGGGAGTTCAAGAACAAACCTTCAGGGAAGAAACCAACTGCTTCGTCATAACCACATCAAACTGGGCCTACTGGGGTCGGGGCTGAAGTCTATGGAATGAGGTGCATTAGCTGAGGCAGGAAGAGGGATGCTGGCTGTGGAATCAGCTCAGACATGGTGGCCACTGCAGCGCGGAGCGGCGGGGCGCCCGAGGCCGGAGGAGGACAACCGGGAGCCGTGGGAAGTGTGCCCCTTTTATTCCGGGAAGAGCGAGGGCAGGGCCGCCCACCCGAGGAGGTGCCACTGCACCTAGCTGCAGTAGTACTGCATGCCGTCCACTCTTCTTCTCTTTTTTGACTGAAACTCTTCGAAGAACTGCTGAATGTCCTCTCTCCTGACAACCTGTTGAAGAAAAGCAAAGATCAGGAAGCGGAACTCCATTACGGAAAGCGGTGCGTCCCGAGGTCAGCGTGGCCCGCAACTGACGAGGGGGTGCCGGTCTGGAGCCCACACAGGCTGCAAACATCGCACAGGCTAAGTTCCTGAACACGCCGGCTCGGCACACGGCAGTGGGGGAGCTGCAGCCGCCGCAGCACAAGGCGATAGGATCGGACGACGCAGTGCTACCCAGGCGAAGATCACAATTCAAATCCACAGTGCGGTGTCCACTGGGACGCACAGTGCGGCCACCATCATTGGCTGGAAAGACCCTGAGTCCTGAACACTCCGAAGTCGGGGCCGTCTGTACTTAGAGTGGAACTGAGACACTATCTGTGTACAGGAGGTGCAGATCACAACTCACAGAGGCCGACCTGCTCGACAGGCAGCACAGCGGAACGGCTCGAAGCTCAGGTTCCCTGTACGACCTGGGATAAAAGCAGCACCTGTGTCCCAGGGACACACAGCCCAGCCCCCATCAGGCCGCCCCAGACCCCACCCACTCAGAGCACCTGTGTCCCAGGGACACACAGCCCAGCCCCCATCAGCCGCCCCAGACCCCACCCACTCAGAGCACCTGTGTCCCAGGGACACACAGCCCAGCCCCAATCAGCCGCCCCAGACCCCACCCACTCAGAGCACCTGAATCACAGGGACACAGCCCAACCCCCCCACAGGCCACCCTGGACCCCACCCACTCAGAGCACCTGAATCACAGGGACACAGCCCAGCCCCCGACAGGCCGCCCCAGACCCCGCCCACTCAGCAGCACAGCTGTCTCTCTGCATTGCCCTTCAGCTCTGCACAAGCACCCATGGGAAACAGAGTCTGTTGGCACTCAGATCTCTGCTTTCTTCTTTACCAAGAGTGGGGAATGTTTGAAGAAAAAAAAAAATTAAAAACTTCCCTCTTTAAGAGTCCAAAATTGAAGATGTTTGCTATATAAACAAAACTGAAAAAAAATTACTATAGAAGCACTACTTTTTCTTAAAAAAGATTTATTTATTTATTCATTTGAAAGTCAGAGTTACACAGAGAAGGAGAGGCAGAGAGAGAGAGGTCTTCCATCTGTTAGTTCACTCCCCAGTTGGCTGCAATGGCCAGAGCTGTGCTGATCCAAAGCCAGGAGCTTCTTCCAGTCTTCCCACACTGGTGCAGGGGCCCAAGCACTTGGGCCATCTTCCACTGCTTTCCCAGGCCATAGCAGAGAGCTGGATAGGAAGTGGAGCAGCTGGGACTCGAACCAGTGCCCATATGGGATTGCAGGCGATAGCTTTCCCTGTGACGCCACAATGCCAGCCCCAGAAGCTCTACTTTTAGTAAATCTATTTCATGCAATAAAAATGAGAAATCTACCCTCTATTTATTGGAAAAAGTATTTAGAGCATTGTAAAAGGTGTTTATGATATCAGTAAAATAAAACATTACCCATATCAGGGCACCAGTTCAAGTCCTAGCTGCCCCACTTCCAATCCAGTTCCCTGCTTCCTAGAGCTTAGGAAAGCAGCAGAGGATGGCCCAAGAGTTTGGGCCCTTGCCACACACATGAGATCTAGATGGAGTTCCAGACTCCTGGCTTGAGCTCAGCCCAGCCCCAGCTGTTGTGGCCATCTGGGAGTGAACCAGCGGATGGAAGGTCTCTCTCTGTCTCTGCAACTGTCTCTGAAATAAATCAACCTTTAAAGAAGCAAACAAGTAAGCAAACAGGAAGGAAAGAAAGAAAGAAGTCGGGGTAGGCACAGTTTAGATTCTCGGGTCCTTCGTTTTCTTAAAAAAATATTTATTTATTTGAAAGGCAGAGAGAGAGAGAGAGAGGCAGAGAGAGAGGGCAGAGAGAGAGAGAGAGAGAGAGGTCTTCCATCCGCTGGTTCACTCCCCAGATGGCTGCAATGGTTGGAGCTGTGAAGATCGGAAGCCAGGAGTCAAGAGCTTCATCTGAGTGTCCCATGCAGGTGCAGGGGTCAAGGACTTGGGCCATCTTCCATTGCTCTCCCGGATTAGATTAGCAAGAGCTGGATTAGAAGTGGAGCAGCCAGGACTTGAACTGGCGCCCATATAGGATGCTGGCACTACAAGCACTGGCTTTACCTGCTACGCCATAGCACCAGCCCAGGGTCCTCCACCTCTGATGCAGCTTTCTGCCAATGCACACCCTGGGAGGCAGCAGGTGATGGCTCAAGTGCTTGGATCCCTGCCACCCATGTGGGAGCTCTGGATTGAATTCCAGGCTCCTAGCTGTGGTCTAGCTTAGCCTAGATGCTGTGGGCATTTGAGGAGGGAAACAGCAGATGGAAGATCTGTCTGTCTTTCAAATGAAAATAAAGAAATAAAAATTTTAAAAGTAAAAAAAAAAAAGACAAAGGGAAAATGTGGATTAAAAAGTAAACTGGGAGAGTCCAGGAATCTCTGCTCACCCCCAAGAGTGAGTCTAGGGTGACCTGGTCAAAAGCTATGTAACAGCTATCCCAAGAGACAGGTTTGATAATGCACTTTCTACTACCAAGTTACCACGTGGGTATTGGTAGGAAGGAAGGGAGGTGGGGGTAGAGAAAGAGGGAAAGAGTGAACACGCATGGGCAAAGGGGAAGGAGGGAAGAAAACAAAGCGGCAAATACTTCATCTCTTTCTCTCCCCTCCCCAGGGATGCAAGCTGCTGACACAGTCAGATGCGAGGCTAACCTGCAGCAACTTTGACAGACAGCAGCCAGCATTCCGCGTCACAGGTTCCCAGGGCAGAAGCGCTGGTCAGCCAGCCAGGGGCTGGAGCCCAAGCAGATCCAGGACAGCCCCCACATTCCAGGACTGCAGCTCAGCCTTCCAGGGCGCTGGCATTTACACTCGGAAGTGCCAGTAAATACAGGATCTGGGAGTTCCATGATGCAGTAGCTGCCCCTGCCTTGGACTACACACAGCCATGGAAAGCCAAGAGAAGCAAATCAATATCTCTGGCAAGATCACCACGGGGAAGACATGAGAGCACAGAAACTGGGATGTGCGGCTTTTGGTTTCTAGAGGCCCTCACCACAAATGGTCACACTCACCGTGGAGAGCTGCAATGCTAATGAGGAAAATTTGGGTTCAATAATAAATCATTTTATTAGTTTGACCAAGAAAATTCAGTTTCTCTGGATTTTTTTTTTTTTTTATAGTCAGACGTCAAAAAAAAGGTAGTCCATCCTCTGAGAACATCTAGGACTTATTACCTAATCGCCTGTGGACAAAGACAACCAAGTGGGTAAGTGTTATAAGCAGCTGGAGGCTTCCGTGTGTTCTGGAAATCTAGCAGTGACGTCACGGAATGAGCACTTAGAAAGTCATCACGTCAGATAGAAGTGTCAGGAAGGCTCACAAAGACTGCTCTGGTGGTCATCGGAGGGCCAGCGGTGGGAGATGCACATGAAGACTGACTGTATCTAACTGCTTTCTGGGAGTGGTGTCAGTAGGTGTGACACGACTGATAAAGAGCACCATGACCACAAAATGCATTAAGAGCACCACGTTCAAGAGCCTGCTCAGACGCCATTTGGAACGCCTCACACCACAAAAGTGCAGAGATTAGAAGACCAAGGTCCCCCTCACAGCCGTGAACAGTCTCAGCAAGAAAGCAGCATTAGTGCCCATTAGCCTGAGGACAGCCCCCGTGACACAAGTAGGAATTACAGTGTCAGAACTGGGAAGCAGTGCTCACAGTGATAGGGAAGAACATTCTAGAAAATGAGAAACCATTTAGGAAATGGCTCTTTGAACCTCTGACTTTATCATCTATTTTGCAGAAAGACAAGGCCAGGACCCTGTCCAGAAATCCAGGGAAGTGCAAGTTCACCCAGCATTTATGAGGAGGAAGGAGGGACCTAAAGTGGGCTGCAGGGTCTCTTCCCACACAGGCGCCCTGCGGGCACTCCTTTAGGGTCCAGCATACCCCATGTCCAGCTTGTTCTGTATTCTGACCACAGCGCAGTGACAGCAGAAGAAATCTTGACATGTCTAAATCTAATTACAAAGGCTCAGGAGGACAGAGGGAGAAGAGATAAGGGAAGTTACCCAGTTAGCAGCTGCTGGCAAAACTGACAAAAGGGGCCAGCGCTGTGGTGTAATAGGTAAAGTCATGTCCTGCAGTGCCGGCATCCCATATGGGCACCAGTTCAAGTCCCAGCTGCTCCATTTCCAATCCAGCTCTCTGCTATGGCCTGGGAAAGCAGTGGAAGATGTCCTTGGGCCCCTGCACCCATGTGGGAGACCCAGAAGAAGCTCCTGGTGGTTCCTGGCTTTAGATCGGCCCAACTGCGGCCATTGCAGCCATTTGGGGAGAGAACCAGCAGATGGAAGATTCTCTTTTTTTCTCTCTGCCTCTGCATCTCTGTAACTCTGCCTTTCAAATGAATAAGAAAATCTTAAAAATAAATAAATACACTGACAAAACAGTTTATGTTGAAACCCTGACTTCAATCCCAGGGACTGTTCACATACAAACTTCCTGGACAGCTAATGAACCGCAACCAATCAAACAGCAGCAAGTGCTTCTGCTAGCGTACTGCCCTCCCGTCCCGCGTACTGCCCTCCTGTCCCGCTCTCTGTGGGCAGGCAGTGCAGGCGCCCCTTCCTGAGTTCATGCAAACCCCACCTCGGCTCTGCTCCTGCGGACGTTTCCAGTGCCACCCATCCCTGCTGCTGGTGGCCGCAGCAACTGGCCTCAGGACCCGGTTTACCTTTTGTGGCAACATCTGCAATGACTCAATAGACCCTTTTAGTTCAGATCCCTGAGCCTCAAGATTTGGTCTAACAGCCAGAACATTTACTGTTTATAAGGGCAGCCTTAGAGAAATGTTGAATTTTCTTTTGTATCTGCCTTTGGAAGACAGAAAATATTCTAGAGAAACATTCTTCCACAAACATACTTTGAATAATAAAAACTGGGAAGTACTTGTAAATTTATCTAGAAGCCTATACTAAAACAAAATAAAATAAACATTTATTTAAAACTTACAGAGTTGACAGACATTTTAGTCAGCCTTAAAAATAGAGTCTCAGGCTGGCACTGTGGCACAGTGGATAAAGCCACCATCTGTGGCACCAGCATCCCATACAGGCAATGGTTTGAGTCCCAGCTGCTCCACTTTCTGATCCAGCTCCCTGCTAATGCGCCTGGGAAAGCAGCAGAATATGGCCCAAGTACGTGGGCCCCTGCACCCACATGGGAGACCAGGAAGAAGTTCCTGGCTCATTGCTTCAGACTGGCTCAGATCCAGCCATTGTGGCCATTTGGGGAGTGAGCCAGCGGAAGATCTTTCCTTTGTCTCTCTCTCTCTCTTTCTCTCTCTCTCTCTCTCTCTCTCTGTAACTCTGCCTTTCAAATAAATAAATACTTAAAAAAAAAAAAAAAGAAGACAGATTCTCTTACCAGAAATTTTTTAGCCCACAAAGATAAAGTTCTTCTACTCTAAACTACAGAACTCAGAATCTCACAAAATGGGTCTGGTTTGCATTTTCCCCAACACAACCCGAAGATCACTGCTTCAGTTCGGGACCAGCAGGATCAGCATCACTGACTTCTCCCAAGCTACAACCCCTGGCTCTGCACCCTGGGTGACGACGCTCCTCCCCCGCTCTTCCTGTTCTAGCTGGGCTTGGTAAAGATGCCCAGTGGGACCCTTCACGTTTCACCCCCCTTACTGATTGTCCTTCTGCCAAAGCTGTTATCAACAGTTTCTACAGTATTCTCAAATACCGTATTTAAGTTGCAAAATCCATTAAAATAAAGTTTATTCAAAATGTGCAGGGTTATGATTAGATTTTCTAACTTGGGGCAGGCACTCAGTTAAGAGGCCCATGTCACATATCAGAGTGTCAGTTCAACGGCAGCTCCAGCTCCTCACTACACTGTCTACTAATGCAGACTCTGGGAGGCAGCAGCGACGGTTCCAGAAACCAGATTCCTGCCACCCATGGAAGACCTGGACTGAGTTCTCAGCTCTACACTTTGGCCTCAGCCCAACCCTGCTGTCTTGGAATCTTGTTGTGAGCAAGCACATGGGAGCTTGCTCCTTCTCTCTGTCCGTTTGTCTATTTCAAATAAATACATAAATAATTTAAAGAGACAGCATTGTGGCACAGTAGGTTAAACTGCTGCTTGGGACACCCATATCCCACATCATATCCCATAGCGAAGTGCCTGATTCAAGTCCTGGCTGCTCTGCTTCTGAACCAACTTCCTACTAATGCATCAGGGTAGATAGCAGATGATGGCCCAGGTGCTTGAGCTCCTGCTACACATGGAGAGACCCAGATGGTGTTCCTGGATCCTGGCTTCAGCCTGGCCCAGTGGATGGGAAATACCTCTGTGTAGGTGTGTATATATTGCTCGTCCTTGGAAGTAGATGAAAATAATAAACATTTTTAGAAAACTTAATAAAATTCTTTAGCTCAACATACCGTGCCTTCATCAGCAAATCGCTTGAGATAGTCTTTAAGTTCAGTCTTCAAGTCATTGTATTCTAAATCAAAACCACAAAAGTATTTAAGAATTTAAAAATTCAGATAAGCCATTTGTTTTTAAAGACAAAATATTTCTTTGCCATTGACATTTAAATTAACAACTTAAGCCACATTTTCCTTAGGTGAAACCTGCATAGAAACTTGTCCCTAGTTTCTCCCAGAGTCTCTAGACTGCCTTCAGTTTGATACCTGGGACCTTTCTTCTTTAAACAGACAGAAAACAGAGCAATCCTCATTCCCATGAAGATCAGCTAAGAATTTCTTACAGGTTCCCTATTTCTCTGGAATTCTAGTACTCGAAAGACCTTGGACCCATCCAACATTAAATATTACAAATACTGACTTAACACTGCGTCAGGTAAGGCATCCCAAATGCTACAGGACTTTTAGGTGCAGCTTCCACCCTCAAAAATATTTTAGCCTAATAAATCAGAAGGAAATTAATCAAATTACCAATAAATGCAATGATCAGTGCCATCAGAGGGACATGAAAGTGGTGGCAACTGAGTGGAAACTGCCTGGGGAAAAGTCACTGACCTCAGTTCGACCTGCCAGGAAGGGATGTGAAAGCCTGCATTCCAGGGTCTGGGCCTGTCTGCCCTTCTGGCGGCTCCCTGTGAACCACTGCAGCAGCCTCATGCATGTCAGAGATGCCACGCCTTACTCCATGAAGACTACCTCGGGGGCGGGCGGGGTGGGGAATCCGCTGCTATGCTATATTCCCACACCTGCCCCAAATCAAAACACACATGTTGTGGTTTCTCAAGCATGGAACTGACTCAGCGAGAACAGCAGACAATTACTCAAGAACACAACACCGAAATCCAGCAAGTGTAGTGGAGACTAATTAGCACCATTCCTTAGACTTTTTTTCACACAGTAAAGGAAACTATGAATGTCCACACACGAGCAGCACTTACCACAGATAAGCTCCACTTGCTGGACTCTGTTCATGCTGCTCAGCGTGTCCATCAGAGGGTCACGCCGATCGGCTGCCTGGTCACTCTTGCCTTTGTTTTCATAAGCCAGCACCGTGTCGTGTTCATCTGTCAGGAACAGGACGTCTAGCTCTCCATACATCTTCTGTAATACATAAAATCAACTTCATTAGAATAACTAAAAATGCATTCAGTTTCTAAAAACTAATACCTAGGAAAATCTAAGCACAGAGTCCTTGCAGGATTCATTCTGGATGCTCCAATCTCCTTTAGAAATAGCCTGACTCGGCCGGTGCCGTGGCTCAACAGGCTAATCCTCCGCCTTGCGGCGCCGGCACACCGGGTTCTAGTCCCAGTCGGGGCACCGGATTCTGTCCCGGTTGCCCCTCTTCCAGGCCAGCCCTCTGCTGTGGCCCAGGAGTGCAGTGGAGGATGGCCCAAGTGCTTGGGCCCTGCACCCCATGGGAGACCAGGAGAAGTACCTAGCACCTGGCTCCTGCCATCGGGTGAGCGCGGTGCGCCAGACGCAGCGCGCCGACCGCGGCAGCCATTGGAGGGTGAACCAACGGCAAAGGAAGACCTTTCTCTCTGTCTCTCTCTCTCTCACTGTCCACTCTGCCTGTCAAAAAAAAAAAAAAAAAAAAAAGAAATAGCCCGACTCCCTAGCTGACTCTGTGGTCTCTAAGAGCTTTATTTCAAAACCACTGATGTACTGTAACTATCAAGCAATGTATATTTCCAAGCAACTCTATGACACAAAAAAGATAAGAATTACCATTTTCCATAAAAATTAAGGCAAATTTTTAAAAATTACATAATTCTTAATTTTTTCCACAAGCATTCAACTCTAAGTACTATTCCATAAATTTGCTTAATATGAACATTTTGAAAGTCCCTCACACTCCTCCACCAATCCCACAAACACACTGTCCAGGTGTTCTCACTGTGAACTGCCACTGAACCTGTGGCTACTCACCACACACTCGTGGCAGGTACACAATTTGCTGCGCCAGTTCGGGGGCCAATAGGTGGCAGTGTCTTTCTTCACAAACTGCTTGGCTTTAAGTGCCTCAAGCTTGCAGCCAGACTGTGGTTCTGTGTTGAGGCTTTGATTCTTAAGCGCTGTCTGAAGTAAAATTGAGTTCTGAAATACATTTTTATGACTATCATAGTTTTCAGTTTAGATTTTGTAAAGGGCTTTCTTTAGGCAAAAGACACAATTTAAATCTAAAGCTGTGGAGCTTAACAGAATTAACTTTGCTTATGTTTTCCTTTTAGGGCCTGTACTTTATTACCTGAAGATCCGATGCAGAACTAGAGCTGGCACATGGTTCACTATTCTGCTCTGCTTTAACCTCCGTGGCGACATCCCTTCTACGGTCAGGAAGATCTTCTTTGAGGGCACTGTCCTGATGAGCTCCATTTTCAGGCTTGATAACTTCCTGGTCACCTGTTCCATCAACATTCAGCACCAACCCATCATCCTCAGTAGATACTTTGGTTACTGTGGGTTCAATAAAAAACAAACACACATATATATCCACATATCTTATCAGGCAATGAAATTTCTTATCCTGATTTAAAAATTTCAGAATCTAGAAAGCAAGAAAAGTTAACCTTAATCTCTTGAATAATTTGAAAGGCAATATCAATACCTTTTTAGATTATGCTTGCCTAATCCAAGAATTCAAATAATTGATCAGTCCATTTAAAAATATCAATACTATGTAAGCATTTGTATATAAAGGAGAAAATAAGATGTTACAGAGAACTCAAGAAACAAGAGGCAGTAGGAGGAGATAACAGCTACAAATATAGGTAAAAGAATTATTTTGAAAAAAAAAAAATAACCAGTTTTTCTTTATGAGAGAGGTAGACCTAAAAGGATGGGTGCAGAAACAGGAATACTGGGACCGGTGCCGTGGCAGAGCGGGTAAAGCCGCCGTCTGTGGTGCCGGCATCCCATATGGGCATCGGTCCTAGTCCTGGCTGTTCCTCTTCCGATCCAGCTCTCTGCTATGGCCTGGGAAAGCAGAAGATGACCCAAGTCCTTGGTCCCCTGCATGCACATGGGAGACCTGGGGGAAGCTCCTGGCTCCAGATTGGCACAGCTCTGGCCGTTGCAGCCAGTTGGAGAGTGAACCAGCAGATGGAAGACCTCTCGCTCGCTCGCTCTCTCTCTTGCTTTCTCTGCCTCTCCTTCTTTGTGTAGCTCTTTCAAATAAATAAATAAATCTTTTTTTTTTTTTTTAATTTTATTTTTTTGACAGGCAGAGTAGACAGTGAGAGAGAGAGACAGAGAGAAAGATCTTCCTTTTGCCATTGGTTCACCCTCCAATGGCTGCCACGGCCGGCGCACCATGCTGATCCGATGGCAGGAGCCAGGTGCTTCTCCTGGTCTCCCATTGGGTGCAGGGCCCAAGCACTTGGGCCATCCTCCACTGCACTCCCGGGCCACAGCAGAGGGCTGGCCTGGAAGAGGGGCAACCGGGACAGAATCCGATGCCCGGACCGGGACTAGAACCTGGTGTGCCGGCGCCGCAAGGCGGAGGATTAGCCTATTGAGCCGCAGCGGGACCCAAATAAATAAATAAATCTTGGGTCGGTGTCGTGGCCTGGAGCAGCAGGCTGCCACCATATCCCATCCCAGAGTGCTGCTCGGCATGCAGGCTGCTCTGCTTGGGACCCAGACAGGGGAAGATGGCCCAGATACTTGGGTCCCTGCCACTGGCTTGGGAGACCAGGATGGAGTTCATGGCTCATGGCTTCAGCCTGGCCCAGACCACAAAACAGACTGATGGTACCCTGACCCTGGACTCCCGCCCCTCCCCGGAACGAGGAGCTGCAAATTTCCATTACTGGCCACTTGTGGAATGTGTTGTCTATGGTTTTTTATTACAGCACCCTAATCACCCATCCCCTATCCCCAACCAATAGCATGTTTTATGTTTCATAACAATTTATTTTACATCTATCATCTTTCAAACTCCAGCTCGAACACTGCTGCCTGCACCTTCTCCATTTCCGGTCTCAACCATACTCTGTAGCACGCCATTTAAACACGGATTCGTTCTTGGGAGGCTCCCAACCACTCCACAAACACACTGTAGAGAAGGAACATATCCTTTACTGTTTTCTATACCTCAGAGTCCAAATGAAAACAGTTGCAAAAAATTCTGGCTTAAACATACAGATTTCACAAGCACAACACCTACCTGCCAACTGTGCAGCGTAAGCCCACAAGAAAGAACACCGCTCCATGCAAGCCTGGCACACCATCTCCTGGAAATCTCCACTCTCGGGGGGAACGGCACCAAGATGCTGCGAACACAAAGCACCAAATATTCTCTCCAAGTTGTACAAAATGCCCATGATTTTGTAAACAAACATTACAGTTGTATGCTGATCATATCTTTATTTTTGAAAGAATAACTATAATATAAAAAATAACAATGCAAAGGGAAAAGACTCTATCTTTTTGTGAAGACAACAGGTGTCAAAGATGAAAGCTCTTACCCTGCCATGGAACCAGTCTTCGCAGACCACACACTGGATCATCTCATCTGGAATCTAACACAGAAAGGCAGCGCGTTTGTGAAGGACCACATTGCATTCTGGGACAGAAGTGAATCGGGCACACAGCAGAACAGATACCCGATAATGCTCTTCCAGTTCTGTGAGACCACCGCCCATGTAATAACAGTCACAGAGGACAAAGGAATCCTCTCTACAGACTGGGGCACTAAGGGCTGCACTGAGACAGCACCTGGCAAGCAGTCGTCAGAGCTCTCTCACAGCAGAGACTCTCACAGAACTTTAGAGGTAAGTAGGGTGTTTCTATTCTACACAACATTGCCTTGTTGTTCTTCCTAATTTTTAAAGGAAAATACGCCCACCACACACACATGTTTAACAATGCGCTTTATTGTTTTCTCTGCTTTTATCAATTTATCCAGCATCTTCTGTTTTGTCCTTTTACAACACTTTTGGAAGTGACACTTGAAGCACCAGCATTGAGGTGTACCAGATTAAGCCACCCTGACAACTCTGGTGTCCTGAATCATAATGTTGGTTTGAGCCCTGGCTGCTCCACTCCCAATCCAATTTCCTGCTAATGTCCCTGGGAAAGCAGCAGACAACGGCCCAAGTGCTTGGGTCCCTGCCACCCAAGTGGGGAAGTCGGTTGTGACTCCTGGCTCCTGGCTTCAGCCTAGCCCAGTCCTGGAGGTGTGGCCATTTGGGGAGTGAACTAGTAAATGAAAGGTCTCTTTCTCTGTTTGTCCCTCTCTCTCTGCCATTCTACCCTTCAAATAAATAAATAAAATCTTTAAAAAAAAGGAAAATTTTACCCTATCATTTTTTTTTTTTTGACAGGCAGAGTGGACAGTGAGAGAGAGAGACAGGTCTTCCTTTTCCGTTGGCTCACCCCCCAGTGGCCACTGCGGCTGGTGCAATGCGGTTGGCGCACCACGCAGATCCGAAGCCAGGAGCCAGGTGCTTCTCCTGGTCTCCCACGGGGTGCAGGGCCCAAGCACTTAGGCCATCCTCCACTGCACTCCCGGGCCACAGCAGAGAGCTGGACTGAAAGAGGAGAAACCGGGACAGAATCTGGCACCCCGACCGGGACTAGAACCCAGTGTGCCAGTGCCACAGGTGGAGGATTAGCCTACTGAACCATGGCACCGGCCTACCCTATCATTTAAAATATCCAGTTTTAAAGTTTTATTTTTGATAACTCAAAAAGATATCTTCAATTTGTCCCTCAATGCCACGTGGTTTAATAATTATAGTTGCAAAACAATTAGGAAGCAAGGAAGAAAACATAAAGTTAATTTCTCGCAATATAAAAAGCCTCTTCCTAATAAGTAAATAGACAAACCCAATCCAATCAAAACATAGACTGATGATATGTAAGGGCAATTCAGAGAGAAGGTTACCACAAACATCCAAAAAACTCATGAAAAGATGCACAATCTCACTCATGATCAGGAAAAGAAAGGTTTTTTTTCATTTATCAGAATGGCAAAGTTTTAAAGGATTGGTAATAAGTACAGTTAACAGGAGTATTGCGGAAAAAATCAATACTGTTGGTGGCTGAATCCTTTTGGCAGACACAGTCTCAATTTTAAAAACAAATGTCCTATGACCACCAGCAGGCATACTACCTAAATACTTGCAGGGGAGTGTTCAGTACATTAATGTAGAAGAGTGTTCACTGAGGTGAAAAATCAATCAGACAACACTATTTTGCTATAGACCAAGAGCTAGGTTAGCTAACTTACGGCATGTCCAATTACAGGATATTCTGCCAACAATGAAAACAAAATAGATATTATTGATTCAGAAGGAAGTCTATGATATATTGATTGAGAAAAGCCAATTGCAGAAGTGAATACATGGAATTTTCATTTTTGTTAAAAAAGGAAACCATGGGACCGGCACTGTGGTGTAGTGGGCTAAGCCGCCACCTGTGGCACCAGCACCCCATATGAGCGATGGTTCGAGTTCCAGCTGCTCCACTTCCGATCCAGCTCTCTGCTGTGGCCTGGGAAAGCAGTGGAAGATGGCCCAAGTGCTTGGGCCCTTGCACACAGGTGGGTGACCAGGAAGAAGTTCCTGCCTCCTGGCTTCAGATCAGCTCAGCCCCGGCCATTGCAGCCATTTGGGGAGTGAACCAGTGGATGGAAGACTCTCTCTGCCTCTGCCTCTGCCTCTCTGTAACTCTGCCTTTTAAATAAATAAATCTTCAAAAAAAAAAAGAAACCTACACATTGAAATAAATATACATTCATTCAATCACTTTTAAGTGCACAGAAAAGACCTAAAAAATATAAAAAAAAAGTGTTAACAGTGGTTATGCCTGGGAGTTAAGAGGTGCAGAACCAAGTAATCCATTCTAAATTTTGTATATTCTTCAAATTGAAATTGTTAAAAGGATCCACTTTGTACACTCCATTTCTTTCCTTCCAAAGAGACGAAAAGTTGAAGGTCTTTTAGAAAGTATTTGGGAGATGGAGCAGGCAGGCAGAAACGTTGCAGAGAAGAGGAATTTTGGTCCTGGGAAAGCTCACTCCAATATTTCATTTTTATGATCCAAGAAACGAGAGTTGAGCTCTGTACCAGTTATAGATTCAACCCATATTCCTGAGAGATACATGTGGAATCCTCCCACATTCCCAAAACTCCTCCTCAAATGCTGCAGAGGACCAGAGGTGCCAAGAGGCTGAGAAGTCAAAGCTAAGGTAACAGGTCCAGGTTTTAATTTCCAATTCTCTTACCTCATCTTCAGGGTCAGGATAAGGTCTCTTACAGATGCAGTATAGTCCAAAAAAGTTGTCATTGTACTTATTGCCAGAATTTACCTTTGCTTTGTCCTAAAAGATAATATTAATTTCAACATACAATATTTTAATTTTCAACTACAGCTTTATGTACCATAAAATTTACATATTCAACAAATTGCTGCATGAAATTTATCTCATAAGGTGGTTCTTCAACTTTCAAAGTATGAAGAGAAAAAAGTCACTTTTACTAAAAGGATACTTTTTCCAGGACTCAAGGAAAAAAATTAAACTCTCTTTTTGCACCTTTTTCTGTACCAACTGTGGCAAACTCAATACAGGATTAAATAAAGCGGAGATAAGAGTTAACTATGAACATTAATTTTTCAATCTATGTGAACTATCATTCGCCTAGAATTTCTATGCTCTTCTTTATGCCCAGCTGTGATAGCCAAGGCCCCTAGCTTCCTAGGAGGCTTAAAAGAGGCAAAGAAATTGTCCAAAACCAGCATCAAAGGAGGAGAAAGCATGACAGTTTCAACAGTGATGACTGAACAACGTAGCGCTTGGTAATCATAACTTCTATCAGCCCAAAAACATTTTAAAAGTTCTTTGTGCATCTAGCCCACATTCATTATTACAAAGTTTTAGGTTTTTAAGGTCAGATCCTTTGTTTTAAAAGCATCAGACACACATACACACACACACACAGAGGCACAGAGGGTCTTCGGCGCAGTGAGGGTGGCACTTGGAAAGCCTGCATCCCATGCTGGAGTGTCCGGGTTAACAGCTCAGCCTCCAATTCCAGCTTCCTGCTAATGAACACCCTGGACAGTGCTGGTGCCTCAGTACTGGATTCCATCACCCACAGGGCAGGAGACCTAGTTTGAGTTCCAGGCTCCTGGCTTTGGCATGGCCCAGCACCAGCTGTTGCCAGCGTTAGGAGAGTGAACCAGCAGTTGGAATATTGCTGCCTGTGTATGTCTCCCCCGCCTTTCAAATAAAAATGTATAAATAACATAAAAGTCTCAGAGCATAAGCACAATTAACTTAGAAAGATCTGACTCAATTTAAAAAACATTTTCCCTCAAAACTTTTCATGTTAATGACAATCTGTATTGTAGACTCTGAACATGCTGTGTAGTTTTCCCAACAAAATAAGAAATGAAAAATACTTTTGCAAGGAATAAACAGGAAAAACTCCCCTTCTGGAAAATATTTGGCAATTATAAACATCAACTTCTTTAAATGCCTTTATAGTTACAATGCTTAACTTACAGGAAATAATTTGCATTCCAAATTTTTAAACTTGCTGTTTCCACAATCACAACGAAAATTTCTGAAAAAAAGAGGACACTATTTTATTTTTGTTTTAAATCTAATGAAGTACTCTTTAAACTCAAATCATAGCCTCTTTTATATACGACTCAGTTCTAGAATCTAAAAAGGGGCTTTGCTGTTCATGTATTCAATTTGGAATTTCTCCAAGAATAAAACAATATAGAATTTTAGAACTCTGTAAAATATGCATAAAGACAAACACCTATACACAAAACAATGGCAGAGAACGATGAGTGGTTTAAGTATGTACTATAATTATATTTTAAATGGGCCTATGGAAAAATTATGTTTATGTTTTACTACGTGAACAATTATATTAAATTTCACTAATGCACAACACTTCTGGATGAAAACACAAGATTAAGTAAAAAGCACACTTGGAAAAGAATCTAAACATTTAGAAAGCATTCGGGGACAGTCTCTATTTACCTTTTTGTGTACAACTCAAATAGTTTATGACTTCCGTGACACTCGTAACTGCAAGCTAGGCAAATTCCTGCTGGTTCTTCTCCCTCTGGGGTGCAGGTACTACAAGCATATAGCGCTTGTCTCTTTACTGAGCCCTGACAGCACCAAAATAAAAAGGAAAAAATGAATTAATGACAGAGCATAGTTACTTAATACCTACACTAGGTTCTGAAACAGAATGAAAATACCTTTGGGTACGATATTCCTTTAAAAACCACAGCGACAGCTAAGAAAGTTTATACAACGGAGTTCCAAAACACCGTTGCGTGTTTCATATCTACATCAGTGCTTGTGTTCATCCAATTTTTTCTTAAAGTCAGAGGCAGTATAAATGTGTCAATCACCTGTGAATAGTTTGTTCTGCTTAATCATTTTAACATATGAAAATGTCAGAGAAAGTAAGTAATATCATACTTTCAATTTTGGAAAATGATTGTAATTACACCAAGGAGACAAATCAATGTATGCCAAGACTCTCTGATCATTAGGAAATGCAGGTTGAAATGGTTAGAGGTGTAGGGTCATCATGTCTGCAATCTGTTTTCAAATGGTCCAAAAAGAAAGCAAAGAGTATTACACAGAGAAGAGATGGGCCAGCATTGGGGGTAAGCCCCTGCCTGCTCCCATGTCTGATCTGAGACCCAGCTGCTGCACTTCTGATCCAGCTCCTTGCTGATGCACCTGGGAAAACAGTGAAAGATGTCCCCAGGGTTCCCATTCACATGGGAGACCTGGAAGAAACCCTGGGCTCCCGGTTTAGGCACGGCCCAGCCCAAGCAGTTGCTGACATCTGTGGAGTCAACCAGTGGGTGGAAGGTCTCTCTCTCTCTCTCATCCTCTCTGTAACTCTTTCAAATTAAAAAAAAAAAAAACTTAAAAAAAGGAGAGAAATAAAACAAGTGTGGCAAAATGTTAAAAAGTGAATACAGGGGTCCGGCGCCGCGGCTCAATAGGCTAATCCTCCACCTTGCGGCACTGGCAGACTGGGTTCTAGTCCCAGTCGGGGCACTGGATTCTGTCCCGGTTGCCCCTCTTCCAGTCCAGCTCTCTGCTGTGGCCCGGGAGTGCAGTGGAGGATGGCCCAAGTGCTTGGGCCCTGCACCCCATGGGAGACCAGGACAAGCACCTGGCTCCTGCCATCAGATCAGCACGGTGCGCCGGCCACGGCAGCCATTGGAGGGTGAACCAACGGCAAAGGAAGACCTTTCTCTCTGTCTCTCTCTCTCACTGTCCACTCTGCCTGTCAAAAAAAAAAAAAAAAAGTGAATACAGGGAATGGGCACAGCAAGTTAAGCCACCACTTCAAAGACACCTGCCTGTCCTGCAGAGTGAGTCCTGGGTGCTCTGCCCTGATCAGCTCCCTGCTACCGTGCCCGGCAAAGCAGTGGAGGATGGCCCATGTGCTGCGTCCCTGCCATCCACATGGAAGACACAGGAAAAGCTCTGGCCTCTTGGCTTCGGGGCGGCCTAGTAGAGGCTGTTGCGGCCACTTAGGGAGCGAACGAACAGATGAGAGATCTCTCTCCGGTCTCTCTTTCAAATCTTTTATTTACAAAAAAAAAAAAAAGTTTCAAAATAAAGAGCTGGAGGAAAAACAACGGATCTCGCGGCGCCTCCGTGAGATGACCCCCGTCTCAGGGGCGGGAGGGCGGCCCCTCACGTCAGGATCGTCCTTTGTGGAGCTGGGTGTGGGGACATGCATGCGCAGCTGCACACAGCATTCGTGCAAATTCCCCCATGTTTCACTACAAGAAGAGGAACAGACGAATTTCTGTTTTATGAAGCTAACTTTATTTCACAAACAGCTGACATAAAGACTTAGGACGTTTTTTCCTAAGTAGTTTCAGCGGTGAGCAAGGGTTTAAATACGAGCCAGCATCCGGGACCCTCTCTGGATGCCGGGTCGGCCACGGCCAGCTCGGTCCGGCCAGCCATGACGAGGGGTGTTATGAGCTCAGTCTGCTCTCAGTGCCCGGCGCCCACTCCAGCCCCTGCTGGGTCACCCTCCTCCCACCCGGTCCGTTCCCTCCCTGCCCGCGCCTAGGCGTCCACGCGCGACATCACGGCCCTGCGGTCCCGGTCCAGGCCAGGCAGAGGCGCTTCCCCGCCCCCTCCCAGCCCCGGCCGGGACCACCCGCTGTCCCGGTCCGGCCTTCTCCCGGCGCGGGGCCCCAGGCCCACACCCCAGGGCCAGGGCGGCCTCCTCCGATGCCCCGCTCCACACTCCCGGGAGGGCCAGCGGTCACGGGAACCGGCCGAGGCTGCGAGGGCCGATGCCCGCGAAGCCGGAGGAGCCCGGGTGGCCCCGGGGAGGGGGCGGCCCCTGCGGGACGCGGGCTGCGGAGCTGGGCCCGGGAGCGGGGCGGCCGCCCCGGGGGAGACGGCAGAGCCGGGCCGGGACCAGGGGGTTCCGCCGGCGCCCGACGGCAGAGGCCCGGGTCGCGCGCGCACCTGCGAGTAGGAGCACTTCTCCGAGTCGCTGCCGCCCAGGACGGCGCACGCCTCGTTCTCCAACTCCTCGTCCTCCTCGAGTACGTCGACCAGCGACACCACGGGCTCCAGCTCCGACTGCCGCCCGGCGGACTCCTCAGCTCCGGCCATCCTCAACTGTCACCCGGACCGCAGCTCAGTCCCGGCGGAGGCGGGAAAAGCGGCCGCGAGGGGCGGGGCCGGAGGAGGCGGGGTCTGAGCGCCGAGAGCCAATCCCAAAGACGGAAAGCGAAGGAAGGAGGAGGAGCGACTTCCCACCAACGGAAGTGGCTCGTCGGCCTTCTCCCGCCCGCGCTGGCCGCGGGCTGGTTTCCGCTTCCGGGTCACGCTGCTTTGTGGCGCGCTCTTGAAGCTGCGCGGTCGCCATGGAGTTGGTGGGAGAGTACGTGGGGCCGGACGGGCAGCCGCAGAGGCTGCGGGCGTCGTGTGAGCTGCCGGGTGACGCCGACCCCCTCGAGGGCCTGCTGGCGGGCGCGGCCCAGATGAGGGAGCTGGTGTCCGAGCTCTTGGGCCCGCTGGTGCAGCGGGAGACGCGGGACCGGGTGGCGGCGGCCGGAGACGCGGCCTCGGATGGTGAGCTCTGAGGAGGGGCTGGCGCGCCCAGGGCCGGCGTGGAGGGCGGGGGCCCTGGGAGGAGGAAACGGGTGTCTAGAAGTTGTCGGCACTCGCCGCCCCGTTAGCTGGGCTGCTGGCCGCCTGAGCGTTTCCGCGACCCCCCCCCCATGTTGGGGGTCAGGACTTATTTTTCTGTAGAGGAGCTTAAACTGCTTGGTTCCCGGTGGTGATAATAACAGTAATACTAATAAAAGTAGGGGAGCTGTTGGCTCTGATCGGAAATCAAGCACAGGTGGTAAGGACGTGAACAGAGTGGAGGACTTGGTCCCTGTAGGCGGGGTGTAAAATGGCGTGCCCGCTGGGAAAACCGTGTGGCCTCCTCGGGAAGCCCGTGGGAGATGGCGCGGTGTGGCTGCCGGCCCTCCGAGGGGCTCACACAGAACCTGGAGACGTCCCTGGCGGCCTTGCGCACCGCTGAGACGTGGAAGCAAGAGATGTCCAGCAACGGACCAGCTGGGGTGGCTGCGCGCGGTGGAGTAGTATTCAGCAGTAAAAAGGAGCGAAGCGTTGACACACGCCACCACGCGGCCGAACTGAAGCCGTGAGAGGGAACTAGGCCAGCACGAAGTCCCGTGCTGTGTGCTCTGAGTTCTCTGAGACGTGCGCCATGGGCACATCCACAGAGACGGGAGTGGATCAGCAGCTGCGGGGGCCGCGGGGCCGCGGGAAGGAGTGCCGATGGGTGGGGGGGTCCTTTTTGGGGTGATAAAAGTACTGGAGAATTAGTGATGGTTGCACGAGCTACTAGAACGCACTGAACTGTACGCTTTCAAGAGTAAATTCTGCGGTAAATGATTTACATCTCTCAAAAGAACGATAGGAAAGTTTAAGCGCTGAAATTCTGCAAATCGGGTCGAAAATATGCATGATTTTATTAATCCTTACAGTGAAGTGACTCATAACCGTTTTAGCTATCGAGACGTCTTTCAACCACTGAACGTAATGTCATACAACAAATATTTATTTTAAAAGGTGGTGATGAAGATGATGCAGAAGATGAAAATAACATTGATAACAGAACTAGTTCAGGTGGACCATCTGCAAAACGGCCAAAGCCATCATCATCGCAACAGTAGCTTTTAGGAGGCTTTAAAAACTGCTGCTCTGTCCTCACTGTCCCTGACCTTTAAGGAAGACTTGTGCTCTGTTTGGAAAGGCATTTGATTTTCTTTCCCAGGACATTCTTGCCAAAAAGAAAACTGTTTCTGCTGTAGAAAGATAAATAAGTGTTTAGAAATGAAGTTTGTTTTCTCAAGCAAGAAATAAAATTCAGGCCATGTAAATAAGATAGAATACTAAATTCAGCCCATGGAACAATAATAGATGACTTAATAATGTATAAAATCCTCTAAGTTGGCAACTGAATTTTTATTTTGTTTTTAAAACAGCTGTTAAATTGTGATGTCTACATCTTTTAGCTTCTGTTGTAAAAAGTACAGGTCGTGCTTCATGGGCAGTAACATTTCAAGGAACTGACATGGGCCAAGTGATGCCTATTGGACATTAGATGACATGTTGTCAGTTTCTTATAAGTAGAAGGAAAATAAGAGAATAAAAAATATTGAAGTGAAAGAAGAGTCTTGAGAGAAACCCGTGGAAATTTGAATTCAAACCTACACCGGTTGTAAAGACATCCCGAGATGACCCTATTCTGTTGACATGGACTGCTGTTCTGATGTGTCTTATATCTTCAGAGAGCCAGATGGCATGTGTTTTGTGCTCCGATGTGTTATATGTACAAGGACAAATATAATGCCTTCAGTAAACAATCTGTGTTGTGTTTTCTCTCCTTCTGTAGCCGTACTTTGTTTTTACTTACGGGATTATTAAATCCTTTTCAAAATATATATTCCCAAAATACATGTGAGTGTGTGTTCTTTTCTACTTGTCAGGGGGACTAGAGCATTTTTTGTTTGCCGTGCGTCTTTCCTGATCAATTTAGATAGCTAAAATGCAAAGAAATCTCATAGCATGTACCCAAGGAATACAATGCTTGCATTCAGAAGATTTTAGTTTGGAAATAACCTGGAAGTAACTTTTGCAAATTATATAATTTATTTCAGAGGTAAATTGAATCTCAGAATAGGTATTTAGCTAACCATTGACAGAGCTGGATTGTATACCTATTTAAATATTGGTATTAAAGTTGTTAAAAATAGAGATATTATTAACTTTTGTGATTCACCTTTATTACAAAATAATGTAAATGGATATAGTAGTACTTTGCCAGTTGTGCATTCTGAAATCTGTAGCTTACAAAGTATATGCTATTAGGAAAACTCAATTTACATACCCTTTCATATTCCTTTTTTTCTAGGATTTGTTTATTTGAAAGACAGTTTTTTTCTGGTGAGGGGCCATGGCCAGGGGTGGGCCAGGCCAAAGCCAAGAGCCTAGAACTCCATCCAGATCTCCTGCATGAATGATAGGGGCCCAAGTACTTGGACCATCCTCCACTGCCTTCCATGGTACACTAGCAGGGAGCTGGATCAGAAGTGGAGCAGCTGAGAGACCCACAGGATGCTTGTATCTAAGACAGCCACTTAGCCTGCTGTGCCACAACGTTGGTCCCTCTGCCTCTCGTGTTCCCTTTTTATTTTTATTTATTTATTTTTGTTTTTTTAAGATTTTATTTGAAAGGGAGAGACAGAGAAAAGTCTTTTATCTGCTGGATGGATGCAATGGCGGGAGCTGGGCTGCTCTGAAGCCAGGAGCTTCTACGGAGTCTTCCACATGGGTTCTGGGGCCCAAGCATTTAGACTGTCATCCACTGATTTCCCACGCCATAAGCAGAAAGGTGGGTCAGAAGAGAAACAGTTGGGACACAAACAGGCACCCATATGGGATGTTGGCACGGTATAGCCTACTGTGCCACAGTGCCCGCCCTTTGTCTTAAAATGTTTAACTTGGAACATAAGCCTTTTGCTAAGCAGTCCAAGGTAGTCAGAACAATGTCAACTGGAAAAGTTAGGAATGGTGAGGAATCGTTTGTTTAGTTTATGATAATGTTCCCAGGCCATGCAGAGAGCTGGATCAGAAATAGAGCAGCCAGGAGTTGAACTGGTGCCCATATGGGATGGCGGCATTGCAGGCGGTGGCTTTACCCGCTACGCTGCAGCGCTGGCCCCAATAATCTTTTAAAATATGAAACATACAGAATTTATGCAAGATACATGTTTTTTCTAACAGTTAATGTTGCTTTTATTCACATAAAGAAACACTTAATAATAAGTGACAAGAACTTTCACCCTTTTGTTAGGTTATGTGGTTGCTTGGGTGTGCTATTAGAATGCAGAAAAAAAATTTACTTAGGCCGGCACCGTGGCCTTGTGGCGCCGGCTTACCGGGTTCTAGTCCCAGTCAGGGCTCCAGATTCTGTCCCGGTTGCCCCTCTTCCAGGCCAGCTCTCTGCTGTGGCCAGGGAGTGCAGTGGAGGATGGCCCAAGTGCTGGGCCCTGCACCCCATGGGAGACCAGGAGAAGCACCTGGCTCCTGCCATCAGATCAGCACGGTGCGCTGGCCACAGCACACCGGCCGCGGCAGCCATTGGAGGGTGAGCCAACAGCAAAGGAAGACCTTTCTCTCTGTCTCTCTCTCTCACTGTCCACTCTGCCTGTTAAAAAAAAAAAAAAAAAGGAGCAGAAGTAAAGTATGGGAGAAAATCATTTGTGTCATGTGCCCCGACCACTCCCACCATCTAGCTCAGAGGATTTATGCTTCTGTAGCTACATGCTTTTCAAATCCTATTTGTCTAGCTCTTCTCATCTTTCAGGTTATTTGAAAGGTAGAGACAGGAAGAGAGAGAGATCGATCCTCTATCCACTGGTTCACTCCCAAATGGCTGCAATAGCCAGGGCTGAGCCAGGCTGAAGCCAGAAGCCAGGAGCTTCTTCTGGGTCTCTCACATGGGTGGCAGGGACTCAGGCACCTGGGCTTTCCCAGGCGTACCAGTAGGGAGCAGAATTGGAAGTGGAGCGGCCAAGTCTCCAACCAGCGACCATATGAGATACTAGCACTGCAGGCAGGCAGCAGTCCAACCTTCTATGCCACAGTGTGGGTCCCCCAGGAAACCTTTTCAACTGAGAAGACCTATACTTATGTTTTAATTTCTGTTTTCATTTTATTTGAAAGGCAGAGACAGACTGATCTTCTGTCTGCTGGTTCACTCCCCAAATGCCTACAGCAGCAATAGTTTGGTCAGGAGATTTGAACGCAGTCTGGGCCTCCCACATAGGTGGCAGGGACCCGAGTTCTGGAGCCGTCTGCTGCTGCCTCCCAGGGTGCTTTTTAGCAGCAGGAAGTTGGGATTGGAAACAGAGCCCAGGATCAAACCCAGGCGTTGTGATGGGAGTGCAGGCACTGCAGTTAGCGTCTTCACCATGGCACAGACTCCCCTCTGTAGGCCTAAACTTTGGCTTTTTGTTTTGTTTTTGTCTTTTAAAGATTTATTTTTATTTGAAAGGCAGAGTTACAGAGAAAAAGACCTGCCGTCTGCTTCCATTAGCAGGGAACGGGATCACAGGTGGAGCAGCTGGCATTGCAGGTGCAGCTTAGCCTGCTGTGCCACAATGCCAGTCCCTCTTTAAAAAAGAAAGAAAAGAAACTGCCGACTGGAGTGCTGGCATCCCGTATGAGTGCTGGGCGCCGGTTCAAGTCGCAGCTGCTCCACTTTCAGTCCAGCTCCCTGCCAGTGTGCCTGCGGAAGCAGTGGAAGATGGCACAAGTGCCTGGGCCCATGCCACCTACTTGAGACTCGGATGGAGTTCCTGGCTCCTGGCTTTGGTCTGTCCCAGACCTGGCTGTCGGCAACCATTTGGAGAGAACCAGTGGATGGAAGGTATCTCTCTCTCTCTTCACCTTTCAAATAAATACATCTTGAAGGGGAAAAAGTGAGGAATTTTGAACATTCTGTAAACAAGGTCAAAATACAAAGAGGCAAACAGTATTTGTATTTTCAGCACAAATGATTAGGAATTATTTCTTTCTTAGATTTCTCATCTCCTGGTCAGGAAAAAGACAACAAATACATGAAGGATAGGATGAACAGGATCATAGAAAAGAAACACGTGCCTTTTAAGTGAAAAGAATACTTTTTCAAAGAAATGAAAATATCACCATGTGATACCGCTTTTCATTTTTAAGACTGAAAGATTGGCCTTGCCATCTGCTGGCAGCCATTAAGTAAGCCAGGATGGGTGCATACAAGTCTGTCCCCAAACTGGAGAAGGTAGCCGTCTAATGTGATGCACGCTCTAAGTATCACCAGCTCTGCGAACCACTCAGCCAAATAAAGTACAGTCTGGAATATAAGACCTAGCACGGTTATGTCACACAGGATCCGTGTGTGCCACGGGAGCCACGAATGCCCAGTTCTTTAGGGTGCAACCTGTGAAATTAATCAGCTAAAGTTTGCACAAAGCCTTCAGTCTGTTGCCAAAGAGCAAGCTGGATGCTGCTGTGGGGCCTTGGAGTTCTAAATTATCACTGGATTGGGGAAGATTCTATATATATATATACATTTTTGAGGTTATTGATCTATAACACTATCAAAAGAAATTTATTTATTTGAAAGTCTGAGATACACAGAAGGAGAGGCGGGGGGGGGGGGTCTTCCATCTGCTGGTTCACTCCCCTGATGGCTGCAACACTTGCAGCTGTGTCAATCCGAAGACAGGAGTCAAGAGCTTCCTCCAGGTCTCCCACATGAGTGCAGGGGCCCAAGGACCTGGGCCATCTTCTGCATTCCCAGACCATAGCAGAGAGCTGGATCGGAAGAGGAGCAGCCAGGACTTGAACCGGCGCCCATATGGGATGCTGGCGCTGCAGGCAGCTGTTTTACCCGCTATGCCACAGTGCCAGCCCCAAGAAATGCCTAGTGAATCACCAAGCCAGTCCAGGAGGGAGAACTTGAGGGCTGACACCTGCAGGCCAAGAGTTATGGCTTTGGGAAGGGTGACAAGTTTCACTCTGACATTGGTGGTTTTCATGAAGCAAAATTAAAGTGCAATTATTTTTTTAAATTTAAATATTTATTTGAAAGGCAGAGAGAAAGAGACAGACATCTTCCTTCTGATTCACTCCCACATGCCTGCAAACAGCTGAGGCTGGGCCAGGCCAATTCACACATGAATGTCAGGACCCAGTATTTGAGCCATCACTGGCCTCCCAGGAAGGGAGAAGTAAGAAGCCGGAATCAGGAGCAGTACTGGGACCAGCACAGGCACCCATATGAGATGCACGAGTCCATGCTGTGCCAAAAGCCTACCCAGTGTTTGAAGACCAGATGATAGTGTATCCGGTTTCTAATAAGAAACCTTTTTGTCTTTGCTTTATCTAATTAGGGAGTTCTATATGTTTAAGACATGCTATGTTCTATGATAGATATAAAATAATTGTTCACAAGAAAAAGAAAAGCTGAAAGACTGATAAATATTGACCTGGGAAGAATGCAAGGTCAATAGTATATTGATGATCACAGTAGGAATTGCTCTAGGGGCTGGCACTGTGGCGTAGCAGGTAAAGCCGCCGCCTGCAGTGCTGGCATCCCATATGAGCACCAGTTCGAGACACCGCTACTCCACTTCTGGTCTAGCTCTCTGCAATGGCCTAGGAAAGCAGTGAAAGATGGCCCAAGTCCTTGGGCCCCTGCACCCGAGTGGGGGACCTAGAGCAAGCTCCTGGTTCCTAGCTTTGGATCAGTACAGCTCCAGCCGTTGGCGGCCAATTGGGGAGTGAGCCAGTGGATGAAGGAGCTCTTTCTCTCTCTCTCTGCCTCTCCATCTCTCTCTGTGTAACTCTGACTTTCAAATAAATAAATCTTTGTAATAAAAAAAGAACGATACTTCTTAAATACCATTTTTAAAAAATTGCTCTAAGCTCAAAGATGATTGATGATTCTGTTAAAATGTTAAATGTACACACTCTGACTCAACAGTGTCACTTCGAGGAATGTATCCTGCAGATAATAACACACATACACAAAGATTATTTTAATAATATTCACTGTGGGCCCGGCACTGTGTTAAGCCGCCGTCTACAGCACCAGCATTTCATATGGGTGCCAGTTCAAGTCCCAGCTGCTCCACTTCTGATCCAGCTCCCTGCTAATGTGCCTGGGAAAGCAGCAGAAGATGGCCCAAGTGCTTGGGCCCCTGCACCCATGTGGGAGACACAGAAGAAGCTCCTCACTTTGGCCTGGCCGTTGTGCCCATCTGGGGAGTTAGGCAGTAGATGAAAGATTAATCTCTCTGTCTTTTCCTCTCTGCAACTGTGACTTTCAAATAAATAATAAAAAGAATATTCATTGCAACATTATTCTTAGTAAGGTTATAAACTTAAAAATTTATCAGCAGAAAGTCATAGGTAAATAAAAATAGAGGAACATTAGTAGAATATAGGCTGGATGTGCCTGTGATACCTCTGATAGTTCAGCGGCCTCTGGGAAGAGGGAAATTTTTCATTATGTATCCTTTCATTCTCTGGGCTTTTTCTGTTGTTTTTTGGGAAAAAAAAATTTATTTTTACTTATTTTAATTTACCATGAAAGGGAGAGAGAGACTGAGACAGACATCCTGTATCTGCTGGTTTACTCTCCAGATGTCTGTGATGATCAGGGCCAGAATCAGGAGCACAGCAGGACTCAGGTCCTCCAGTGTGGACGTGGGCACCATTAAAACTCAGCTTCATAAGGGCAGGTCACCCATGGCAACAACTTTAAAACACTGTCATGTAAGTAATTCAGGGTAAAAGATAACCAACCCAGACTTAGAAGATTCCAAATTTCCCATGCAAATACTTGTCAGAATAGGGAGTAGAGGGGCCGATGCTGTGGCATAGCAGGTAAAACCTGCTGCCTACAGTGCCAGTACCCCATACTCCTGGATTTGGATCGGCACAGCTCCGATCATTGTGGCCAGTTGGGGAGTGATGCACTGGATGGAAGACCTTTCTTTGCTTCTCCTTTTATGTGTAACTCTTTCAAATAAATAAATCTTAAAAAAAAATAGGGAGTAGAATGAAACTTTCGGAGAGGTTGGGAATGCAAGGTTAAAAATAAGATGGGGGTGTTTTAAAGGGGGCTCAGGGTGGTAAGAGTAGTATGCCTAAAATACAAAGTGAGTTTCACAATGTTGCTGTAACTATTCCAGTTCTCAGGTGACCTTTGGGACCAAAATTGCTCTATTTAAAGACATGGCCCAGGAAACAGTGAATAAGCATCTAGAAATAAGCGTCTCTTTAAATCTTCTACTCACATTGGTACAACAGGCCATTGGGGTAGTTTTGTTTTGTTTTGTTTTAAGGATTATTTATTTGAAAGGCAGAGTTACAGAGAAAGAGATATTCTGTCCCCTGGTTCACTCCCTAGATGGCCACTGTGGCTGGGACTGAGCCAGGCAGGAGCCAGGAGCTTCATACTGGTTTCTCGCATGGGTGCAGGGGCCCAAGTACTTGGCTATCCTTTGCTGCTTTCTTAGGTGCATCAGCAGGAAAATGGATAGGAGGTGAAGCAACCAGGACTCAAACTGGCACCCATATGGGATGCTGGTGGTGCAGGCAGCAGCTTAACCAGGGTATAGTTTCAAATAGGAATTTACTCTTCCCAAAATTTCTGGTGGAGGTAAGAAGTGGCTTCTAGAAACAGTAGATTAAATAAGTGCTTCATGGGTCCAAGACATCGCTCTGAGTACTAGAGTACTGGAATTGTGCACTGTAGCTGAGAACTGATGCATGGTAGGTGGCTTGGGAGACTACCATGAATCCCTCAAGGGCTACAACAACCACTTGAAGCCTTGTTTATGAATGTATATGTTTTTCTTTCATCGGTAAGGAAGCTTCAAGACAATATTAAAAGAACTATTGACAAAAATGGGGAGGCTCAGTTCAAATCTAGGCCTTAACAAGAATATACCACTGCAAGCTAAAGCTGAAGAGCTTAATAACTAACTGAAAACATGACAGATTATTTTATGTAGTTAACAGTGTTAACTTTTAACCTTTATTCTTTCCGAGTGTGAACTAGGTTCTCTTTCTGTCTAGTGAGAAAAGTGCATTGAACAGATAAACACTGAGCACCTACTATGTCCCAAGGCACTCTTCTACACGGGGCCTACAGCTATGAACAGACAAAATCCCCAGCCTCATGGAGTTTAGATTCTAACAAAATATATAACGTGATGGTAATGCTGTGGAGAAAGACAGGAAAGGAGGTTGCTTAGTTTTAAATAGGACAGCCAGGGAGCAGAGCTACAGAGATTGATCTTCCCTCACTCCTGCAATGGTACAACAGCCCCGGCTGGGCCAGGCCAAAACCAGGAGCCAGAAGCTCCATCTGTGTTTCCCACACAGGTAGCAGGGGCCTGGCCACTTGGGCCATCTTCCACTGCCTTCCCAGGCGCATTAACAGGGAGCTGGATTGGAAGTGGAGCAGCTAGGACAGGAACCAGCACTCATTTAGGATGCTGGTATCACAGGCTGCAGCTTAACCCATTGCACCACTTATGCTGGATCGATAAATCTTTATTTAACAGAAAGAATCAAGAAGACCAGATTGGCTGGAGTCAAGTCAGGAGCAGAGAGACTTGTAGAAAATGAAGTGAAGGTAAAGGGCAGCACTTTATCTGTTTTTCTGAGAAGCTATAGGAAGGTTTTTGTGAGAGAGCATTTTAGAAAGATCCCATTGTCAACTGGGTTGATAATAGACTTGTAGAGAACTAAAGGAGTGGATTTTGGTGAGTAGACATCAGCAGCTTGGTTTGGGCCAGATTAAATTTGACAGGCCTAGTAGGACATCTTAGTAGACATATCAGTAGGTGGTCGCATATTCAAGTCTAGAGCACAGGAGAGAGGTGCAAGAGGAAAATGAGGGTATTTAAAATCATGAGCTTGGATGAGATCACCAAAGGAGTATCGGGCTGGTGCTGTGCAGCAGGTTAGACTGCCACCTGTAGCACCAGCATCCCTTATGGGCGCAGTTCAAGTCTCTGCTACTCCAATTCTGATCCAGCTCCCTGTTGATTTGCCTGGGAAAGCAGTGGAGGATGGTCCAAGTACTTGGGCCCTTGCACCCACGTGGGAGACCCGGATAAAGCTCTTGGCTTCAGCTTGGCCCAGCCTCGCCAGTTGTGGCCATGGAGAGTGAACCAGCAGATGGAAGATTCCTGTCTGTCCATCTCTAGCTCTGCCTTTCAAATAAGTAAAATAAATCTTTAAAAAAAAAAAAAAGTAATCAGTTCTTCAGTCAGATTAGCTACATCTAAAGGGCTCCTTTCACATGGTTAGTGGCTGCTGATTGGACAGCACAGATGGGAGAACGTTTTCATCATTCTTGGAGTTGTGTTAAACGACGCTGTTCCAGAAGCCGACTGAAGAAAGTACCTCAGGGATGGGGAACAGCAGAAATAGCACATAATTAAGGGAACTTGGACTTGACCACTGGATTTCATTATTATTTAAGTGATAATGACTTGTTGCTAGAACAGTTTTGGTAGAGTAGGGAGCAAAGCCTAGAGGACTTGCAGTGAGAAGCATGTACAGGTGACTAGATATTTACAGTTGGAATGGCTGCTGGGGTGAGCTTACAGCAGAGTATTTGTTGAAGCTACTTCAAAGGTAAACACAACTCTCAGGACCCACGTGAGTTCTTAGTAAACAATACATAAACACAGCACAAGCCAGTGATTCTCAACCCTAATAGAATCACTTGAAGAGCTTCTGAAACATAAATTTCCTGGACCCACCCCCAGAGATAGACATAATTGGATGGGAGGGGACACTGCTTGGTTGATGTCTGAGTTTTGCCTTGTTTATTTCCTTAGGTAATTCTAATGTACAGCTGTTACCTGATAGCAGGGTCCTTGTCTTTGCGCAAGAAAGAATTCAGGTGTGAGACAGAGAGTAAGTGGAAAGCAAATAGCAAGGTTTATAAGGGCAGAACGGATGGGCATCTCTCCAGACAGAACCTGAAAGAGTGCCCAGTCGCTCAGACTGGGGGAGGATCACATTTTTATTTTAAAATTGTTAACATCTTTAAAACTAGAAACTTTATGTGGTGACTAAAGTTCCATGAAGCAGATGTTTCTGTAGTTATCTGGTCCCTATATTGGCAAATTATTTCAAAGGCAGAAACAAGGGGAGAGAGACAGAAATCTATCCACTGGCTCACCACCCAAATGCCCACAACAGCCAGGGCTGGGCCAAGCCAAAGTCAGAAGCCAGGAATTCAGTGCAGGTCCCCTACACATGTGGCAGGGATCCAACGCTGCTCCCTCCCAGGGTGTACCTGAATAGGAAGCCAAAATGGAGAGCAAAGCTGGGATCTGAACCCATGTCTCAGACATGAGGTGCAGGTGTCAAACAGTGGCTTAACCACCCCTATATTTGGACCTTTGAAAAAATATCTGGCATGTTTCAGTGAAAAACAGTTAAAAGGCTACTTCACTTCAGGTGCAGCTTCAAATACAGTGAATTATCAAATCATTGTGGGCTATAGCTCCCTTATCTCTGGAAGCAAATATTTACTAGTTAAGGGTTTTTACATTTGCCATTTATCTTGCTATATGATTCTGTGTTCACCACTTCTTGTATTGTGATGTGAATATGAAATAAATGACCACCTTGTGTTATACACAAGCTTCCTATCCACTATCTTCCTCAATCTAAGAGCTGAGCCATGGGGCTGGCACTCTGACATAGAAGGTAGAGCCGCCACCTGCAGCGTACCGTATGGGCGCCAGTTGGAGTCCCAGCTTCTGATCCAGCTCGTTGTTGGTATGCCTGGGAAAGCAGCAGAAGATGGCGCAGGTCCTTGGGCCCCTGCACCCACATGGGAGACCTAGAGGAAGCTCCAGGTTCTTGGCTTCATATGGGCCCAGCTCTAGCCATTGTGGCCATTTGGGAAGTAAACCAGTGGATGGAAAACCTTTCTTTGCCTCTCTGTAGCTCTCTCTTTCAAATAAATAAATCTTAAGTAAAATAAATAAGAGGGCCGGTGCTGTGGCGCAGTAGTTTAATCCTCTACCTGCAGCACTGGCATCCCACATGGGTGCCGGTTCTAGTCCCAGCTGCTCCTCTTCCAATCCAGCTCTCTGCTGTGGCCTGGGAAAGCAGTAGAGGATGGCCCAATTCCTTGGGCCCCTGCACCCACATGGGAGACTTGGAAGAAGCTCCTGGCTTCGGATCGGCGCAGCTGCGGCCTTTGTGGCCATTTGGGGAGTGAACCCACGGAAGGAAGACCTTTCTGTCTCTCCCTCTCACTGTCTGTAACTCAACCTCTCAAATAAATAAATCTTTAAAAAAAATAAGAGCTGAAAGATTAGAAAAATATGTATTTCTCCTTTTCCTTTTTGTTAAAAGAATGCTTTGAACTAGTTATTAAATAACCATAAAGAAACTAGGGATAATGTGCAACTTGGATAAGTAATTCCTAAATAATCAAAAAAGCAGACTAACCTTAGATAATCTGAAATTTGGTTATTAAATTTGGGAATAATACACTAATCCTACTCTATATTTTAGTGTCCTATTGAGGCAGTATGATTTTGAAAGATAGAAATGGGCTGAACATTTACTTAACTAAATTCCAAAATCCTAAATTTGAGGTATAAAAATAAAACCTGCTTCAATAAAAAATTGCTCAAATCAGAGTAAGTTCTAGTGTTCCAGAATATAGGGGGGCTATTTTGGTACACAAAAATGTGCTACATACTGCATAAGGAACTGGAGGGGAGGGGTGGGGAGGTGGGGTTCTGATGGCCTTATCTGATTTGCTTACACTGTGTCCCATGAAGATGTACCTGTATTACTTGTTACCTATTAAGAAAAAAGAAATTGCTCTTTCCTAACGGACAAGTTCACCAAACCTTGTATTACATCAAGCATTTATAAAATAGATAAAAATAATTGAAATAATTTTCTTCAATCGTTTCCAGACTATCACTGCCTCAAGGCTGTGAAATTAGAAACTGCCCATTGATTTTCCTCAAATCATCCTTTTTTAAAAGAAGCATGAAGTGGAATGATAAAGAGCTGGCGCTCTAAAGCCAGACATCCTAGGTTCATATCCACTTACTTGCTGTGTGACCATGGACAGATAATTCCTATTTGCTTCAAGTTTCCTTGCCTGGAAAGTGGCACCTGTATCCGTACAATGTGTGCCTCATACCACTACCGTGAAGATCGAATGTAACTCACTCTAAAGTAATGACCTGCAGCATGCATACTAAGTACTCAAAAGATGCAACTGATCTGTCATCCGACCCTCAGAGAAATGCATGTCTGGCGCCTGCTGCCTGTCTGGAAGATCATAACCAGACCTTTGGAAAAAATGAGAGGCAATGCCGGCGCTGTGGCTCACTTGGTTAATCCTCTGCGTGCGGAGCCGGCATCCCATGTGGGTCCCGGGTTCTAGTCCTGCCTGCTCCTCTTCCAGTCCAGCTCTCTGCTGTGGCCCGGGAGTGCAGTGGAGGATGGCCCAATTGCTAGTGCCCCTGCACCTGCGTGGGAGACCAGGAAGAGGCACCTGGCTCCTGGCTTTGGATCGGCGCAGTGCCGTCCATAGCGGCCATTTGGGGAGTGAACCAAAAAAGGAAGACCTTTCTGTCTGTCTCTGACTATAACTTTTAAATAAATTTAAAAGTTATAATAAAGAAAATTAAGGGAGGCAAATGAGATTTAACTGGAGAAGGCTTGATCCTGCTGTTTGTGAATTATAAGGCACCTGCCTGATCTCTTTAAGTTTGCTATAGAATGCTCAGCCTTCCCTTCTGGTCAAATCAGATGTAGCAAAAAGGTGAAGCTGCTAAGAAACTTTCAGTCAGTTCTACAAATTGAGAAAAGCCTTTCTCAGTAATATTGCTGTTTCTCTTCTTTGGCATGACCAGGCCAGCAGTGTCCTGTGCTGATGTGAGAAGCCTACAGTTCAGTGGTTAGGAGCTGTGGCATCGAGGTGCCTGCTATTAGTTGGGTGACCTTTGGCAGACTGCTTCTACCTCAGTTTCCTTATCTGTCGAAATCTGCCTGTTTCATAGAGTCGTGAGAACTACAGGAGTTAATTCTTAGAACAGGGATTAGGCCGGCGCTGCAGCTCACTTGGCTTATCTTCCGCCTGTGGTGCCTGCACCCCGGGTTCTAGTCCCGGTTGCCCCTCTTCCAGGCCAGCTCTCTGCTGTGGCCCGGGAAGGCAGTGGAGGATGGCCCAAGTGCTTGGGCCCAGCACCCGCATAGGAGACCAGAAGGAAGCGCCTGGCTCCTGGCCAGGATTAGCGCAACATGCCGGCCAGTGTGCCAGCTGTAGCGGCCATTTGGGGAGTGAACCAGTGGAAGGAAGACCTTTCTCTCTCTCTCTCACTATCTAACTCTGCCTGTCAAAAAAAAAAGGGGGGGGATTAAAGCAGTATAAAATGTTTCCTGATATTAATGATGTAACTACTTAATAAAAGTGTATCTTGATTCTCCCAGAAGATAAAAATGCCTAGTAATTTCCACTGTGGTTATTTGCCTTGGTACCCTGGCACTACACACAAGGTAATACACATGCCAAGGCAGAGGTACAAAGATGACATCTCCACGCGATTTACCGATTGCCTAAAAGACCAGACCTTGCTCCAGAATGGAGAAGCTGCAGGATGAGGACACGCACGGTATTTTTAGAGGGATACAGGCTCTGGTACGGACTCGGACAGAAGCCCCTGGGAGCAGTACCGCAAAGGGAGCAGTTCTGGCAGTATTCTCATCCACCACCTGCTTTTTGGCCTCTATATAAATCAACTTCTTCCTTTCACGGAGTCTCTTCCCAAGGAGTTTTTTACACTGACAGCATTCATGACTTAGCCGTTACCAAGAACAAACTGTGCTCCTAAGACAGCCGTCACCTCAATAATTTTATGTGAGTGTTTCCTACTGATAGCATAAACAGTTGGCCTAGCTACAACAGGACAAATTGTTTTTTTAAGTTTGAGAAATTGAAAAGCAAGCCAAGTAGTTGTATAAAATTTAAACTTTATGACCATGTTTGGACCATTTATACACTTAACACAATGGAAACGTTTATATTCCTTTTTTTCCCCTAAAGGAAAATTTTCTGAATCATCACTATGTTGTACAGCAGAATAGAAATATAAGCTCAGGTACTTATTCAAGTTTCCAAAGAATGCAAATAACAGACACAATTTCACCTCCAAAAATCTGAAGTCGTCAACATGATTTTGTTGTACTGTGCCTCCGGCTTTACCTAAAAAGCCATTATTACTCAGATACAGTCCTCCAGTCACATTTCCTTAAAAACCCGCTGCCCACCACAACTTCCTGAGATCTGTGAGAACTGCAGCCTGCGGTCAGACTCCATGAAGTACTGGCAGTTCCGGAACAAGGACAGCGACTACGTGTCGATCAGTTGCAGTCTGCTGATCTGATTAGACGCCTTGACAAACGCCTGGTGGCGATTGCAGATCACCGCCAAGCATATGGGGATGATGCAGTAGCCCACTGTTTTGGGGTCAGCTCTTGTACAAGAGTACAGGAACAAAAACATCTGTAAGTAAGGGACCAGAAAGATAATCGTCCACAACCAAAAAGGCAGCGAGAGCAGCCGCGCTTTCAAGGAATGTGTCCATGTGGTCCCTTCCAGGGGCTCCTCGGGGTGCTGCTGGATGTGCTCCAGGGCCAGCCTGTTGTACGTCTCGTTGATCTCAAAGACGTAGTAGAAGGCCGCCGCGCTGGCCAGCAGGTACAGTCCCACTCCAATCCACCCCATCCGCTGGCGGAAGTTCATCATTCTCCATGCTCTGTGCCTTCAAAGCAAACAAACAAGCAGTCAGGGCTGGCCGAGCTGGGACGGCAGCTACTCTGCATTATCTGATTGCCTTCCAGACTCCTGGAGCACCCACACCTAATATTTAAAGAGTTCACGCACGTTTATTCAGAGGTGTCAGCAGCTTACAGGTGGTTTCATGCAAGTTACAGGCAAGCAAGGAACACGGTTTCAGCACACATCGAGTTCTGCTTTTTACGTGACTCCCCCAAGACATGTCATTAGACCCGCTTAAATAAATCGGAGTACCTGCCCTCCGCAACTGCACTTAAGCTAGCCTCCTCCGGGACTGCGCGTGTCCAGGCTCTACTCGGGCCGGCGCCGCGCCCCGGCAACACTTACAGTGGTCCCGGGGATCGTCCTGGCGCCCCGGCGGGCGGCAGAGAACCACTCAGCTCTGAGGACTCGGCCGGCTTCGGCATCTCCGAGGCAGCCGCCGCAGAAACCCCTGGGCCGCCCGCTCGGAGACGGCGAGCGCCGCCAGCCCGAAGCACCAACTCGGTGGGAGCGCGGCGTGGGCACAGCGGTCACGCGGCCCCTGGCGCCGCCGCGGGAGCCCTGGCGCGGGGCACCGGCCCGGCGGGGAGGCTCCCGCCCCTGCCGCGCCGCAGGCAGGGCTACGCCGGGCCCGGGCCTCGCCGCCGCGCAGCGCGACAGCCCCGCGCCCGCCGGCCGAACCCGCCGGCAAAGGCGACCGGCCCCCGGGTCTCACCTTCCTGTCCCGAGTGGCCCGCCCGCCCGCCGTCCCGGATGCCGCCGCAGTCGGGGCTTCCGGCTCGGGCCGGAAGCGCTCGCGCCCCGCCCCGCAGGGCCTGCCCCCCGGTGACGTCAGGGAGCCCCGACGGCCGGCTCACCTGCCGGCGCGCGCGACCGCGAGACGGCTGGAGTGCGGCCGGCCCCGGCGTCGGCCTCCGTCGGGCTGGGCGGCCTTTGCGGTTGGCATTCCCGGCCCTGGAGCCTCGTCGCCTTCTCTCCTCGTGCGGAGGGCACCGCCCTCGATCACTGCCTCGCGCGGCCTCCCGCTGTCCAGCCTGGCCCTCGGCACACGGACGCAGACCAGAGCTCTGGGCCCACGGTGAGTCTGCTGGGGACGCCAGAGGCGGAGAGGAGACCGTGGCTGCTGGACCTGCGCACGTCGCCGAGACCCGCCTGGGCCGCATCTGCGCCCCGAGCCCATTGGAGCTTCAGTCTTACCTCGGGCACCGTGGAGACTGCTGCGGGGCAGGCGCGGACCCTGCAGAGCGCAGCCGGCTGCGCCGGACCCCCTCGGGGCACAGGCTGCTTGGGAGGGTGCTCGGAGGCCTGAGAACGGGGAGGGAGCCCCGGCCCAGAGTTGTTTTAGAAAAACTTATTTCCTTGAAAGTGGTTCTTTAAGGATTTACTTATTTATTTGAAATTCAGAGTTACAGCGAGAGACGAAGAGACGAGGAGAGAGATGTTCCATCCATCAGCTGGTTCACTCCCTAAATGGCCGCAACAACCAAGGCTGGCACAGGCCGGAGCCAGGAGCTAGGAGCTTCATCCGGGTCTCCCAAGTGCGTGGGCCACCCTCCGCTGCCTTCCCAGGCACATTAGCAAGGAGCCGGATCAGAAGTGGAGCCGCCGGGATCAGAACCGGTGGCAGGCAGTGGCTTAACCTGATATGCTGCAGCCCCGCCCCCAGACAGTGAATCAATCTTCAAGCAGTTTAAATGAGTTTCTGGAGAGAAGGATGTGGCCACGGGTGAGCTGACCGGAGCTCTTGGGTATGGAAATGACCCCCTTGCTGTGGACTAGGACATGACCCAGAAGCGGGGGCGCCTCTGTTGGCACAGCCATTGGATGAGGCTCTTCAGCCTGCCCTGCCGCACCTGAAATACAAAAGGCTGAGAATGTTCTCGGGCAGGGACCCTCCAGAACCAGGGGAGGAAGAATCTGAGCCCTGGATGTCCCATACTACCCAGGTGTTGGAGACATGGCTGGTGTCAAATGCAGAGAAGAGAGCCCTGGAGGCCCAGCACCGGATAAAGAACCCCTTGATTAAAGCCCCCAATGCCTGCTGGCTCAAGTCAGCGTTTGGGGAGCTGGTGCTCATCTGCTTATGTGCCAGGGCTGGAGCCTCTATAATGGCTGGTGCCAAGAGAAGCCCTTGAGAAATATGGTGTCAGTGAGGCCCGTGGGAGGCCGGCCCAGCCCCTGGCCTGTGGCAGTTATCACACTGACAAGGGAAGAGAAGGCCCATCTGCAGGCAGGATCTGGCCTGAATCCCAGGGCACCGGGAAGGGGCCCCTGGCAGTGAACAGGGAAGGTAGAGCAGTTCACATACCCCAGGGACAGACGTCAACCAACCCCTGCCTGGTGCTGCCGATCGCTCTTCTGTGCTGTTCTTAATATAAACCCTGTCCTCAGGTCTCCTAAATGTGTCATGCACAGGAAGGAGGTTGTCTGCATGGCTGTTTGTATTCACCCCGTGAATGCTTTCTGTCACGCAGCATTGTACAGAAGGTTCATCACTTGCACCAGATAGCACTCAGGTGCATATTCTGAGCAGAGCTCATTGAGGAGTCCGCTGTCGGGTAACAGGTGCAGTGTGGCGGGTCACACGTGATCGCGTGCCATCAGTAGTTTTTAGGGGTGCCTTGCCCCACATTGATGGTGAGCGTCATCGTCAGTGGTTAAGATATTTATTATTTTTGGCCGGCGCCGTGGCTCAACAGGCTAATCCTCCGCCTTGCGGCGCCGGCACCCCGGGTTCTAGTCCCGGTTGGGGCGCCGGATTCTGTCCCGGTTGCCCCTCTTCCAGGCCAGCCCTCTGCTGTGGCCCAGGAGTGCAGTGGAGGATGGCCCAAGTGCTTGGGCCCTGCACCCCATGGGAGACCAGGAAAAAGCACCTAGCACCTGGCTCCTGCCATCGGATGAGCGCATTGCGCCGGCCGCAGCGCGCAGTCCGTGGCAGCCATTGGAGGGTGAACCAGCGGCAAAAGGAAGACCTTTCTCTCTGTCTCTCTCTCTCACTGTCCACTCTGCCTGTCAAAAAAAAAAAAAAAAAGATATTTATTATTTTCTTCATGAGTCAGAACTGTATTCTGTCTAATCAAAACAAAAGGCAGTCGACAGACGTTGTGGTGCAGCGGGTTAAGCCACAGCTTGGGACACCCACTTCCCACTAGAGTGCCAGTTCAAGTCCTAGCCACTGACTGACCCAGCTTCCTGCTACACACCTGGGAAGGCAGCAGGTAGTGGCTCAGGTGGGGTTCCCGTCACCCATGTGGGAGGCCCAGATGGAGATCTGGGTCCTGGCTTCAGTCCAGCCTGGCCCAGCACAGGCTGTGGCAGGCATCTGGGCAGTGAACCAGTGCATTGAAGGTCTTTCTCTGTCTCTGTCTCTGTCTCTGTCTCTCCATGTCTTTGTCAGAATTGAATGCTGAGGTTGATATATTTGCAGCTACCGTTTCTAACCCCACATTTCTGATGTGCGTCATCGATGCATGTGGTTCTGAATTTCATTTTCATGGTTGTTATAAATTATAGCTGTGAAGTTATAAAATTTAAAAATGTAATTACAATGACTTCTTTTCTCTGTTTTGCTTATATCAGGATTCCAGGAGGGATATCATTTGAACAAAGGGTTCCTTAAGCATGAACCTGGAAACCACTGGATGCACACAGACTTCGTCCTCTGGACTCGTTCCTCCCGTGGCCCGTGCACAGAAAGTCGTCTTCTAGGTGGAACGGCAGGAGGGGCCGCAGAAGCAGTCACAGAGCAGAATGAAGCCAGACAGGACTCAGATCCGTGCAAGCAGCAGGTCAGACGCGTGGTGTGCTCAGGGCAGAGAAGGAGAGACGTGCATGGTGCTGCCCAGTGCACGGCAAACTGGACTGAAGGTGCTCCAGTCACCTCTCCCATAATGCTCTTGCTAAGAATTCTGCTTTAAAGGAAAGCGCAGTTCCACGCGGGTGAAAATGGACAGAGAAATTAGGGGAAACTTGTGCAAGGTAAAACAGCTTGAAAGTAGCTGGGCCAGAATCCTGTCCTCCGTCTTCCTCCAGGGTCCTTATCCCTGAGACAAGAACCAGGCCACCCTAGGGTAGCTGTACCCCGAGCCTCACGAGGCGAGACGTTGTTGGTGCCCTACCCCACGTGCCCCGTATGCACCAGACTACCTTACTCGGAATCAGTGAGCCCCCTGCAGACTGCACATGCTGGCAGTGGGACATAGCACAGCCCGGAAGTCCCAGGGACGGTGAGAGGGTGGTGTGAGTCAGTTAGTCCTCAAAAAAAAGGGAAGTGGCATGGGTGTTGGGTGCGACTTTTTTATTTATTTATTTTTTTTTTTTGAGAGTTACAGACAGAGAGAAAAAGGTCTTCCTTCCGTTGGTTCACCCCCCACAAATGGCCGCTACAGTAGGCCCTGTGCCGATCCAGGAGCCAGGTGCTTCCTCCCAGTCTCCCATGCAGGTACAGGGCCCAAGCACTTGGGCCATCCTCCACTGCCTTCCCAGGCCACAGCAGAGAGCAGGACTGGAAGAGGAGCGACTGGGACTAGAACCTGGCATCCATATGGGATGCCAGCGCCACAGGCGGAGGATTAACCAAGTAAGCCACAGTGCCAGCCCGGGTGCAACACTTAAAACCTCTTGGGAGCCGGCGCCACAGCTCAATAGGCTAATCCTCCACCTTGCGGCACCAGCACACCAGGTTCTAGTCCCAGTCAGGGCGCCGGATTCTGTCCCGGTTAACCCTCTTCCAGGCCAGCTCTCTGCTGTGGCCCGGGAGGGCAGTGGAGGATGGCCCAGGTGCTTGGGCCCTGCACCCCATGGGAGACCAGGAGAAGCACCTGGCTTCTGGCTTCGGATCAGCGCTGTGCGCTAGCCACAGCGTGCCAGCCATGACGGCCATTGGAGGGTGAACTAACGGCAAAGGAAGACCTTTCTCTCTGTCTCTCTCTCACTGTCCACTCTGCCTGTCAAAAAAAAAAAAAAAACCGCTTGGGACGCTCAACCCCTGTTGGAGTACCCAGTCCTAGTCCTGGCTCTTAGCTTCCATCTAATGTACACCCTGGTAGCCCGTGCAGGATCAGGTTCTTGGGTCCCCACTATCCACATGGGAGACCCAGAATGAGATCGGGCTCCTCCTGTTGCAGGCATTTGGGGAGTGAACGAGCTAAAGGGAGATCACTCTGTGTCTCTGTCTTTCAAATAAATAAAAATTTTGGCAAAAAGAGTGAAAGTGATAGCACGAAGAAAGTTTGAAGATTGCTGAAAGGTAGGAGAAAGTCTAATAAAAAGAACATTTTATTTTTTTTTTAATATTTATTTATTTGAAAGTCAGAGTTAGAGGTAAAGACAGAGAAAAAATCTTCCATCTGCTGGTTCACTCCCCAAATGGCGACAATGGCTGGCACTGCCCCAATCTGAAGCCAGGAGCTTCTTCAGGTTTCCCTCTTAGGTGCAGGGGCCCAAGCACCTGGGCCATCTTTTGCTGCTTTCGCAGGCCATAGCAGAAGTGGAACAGCCAGGTCTCAAACCGGCGCCCGTATGGGATGCCGGCACTGCAGGCAGCAGCTTTACCTGTTCGCCACAGCCCCAGCCCCCTCATTTGATTTTAGATTCAAAAGCGTCATGTCCCTGTTGGGACTAAGTGTCACAATTGCGTTCTTTGTAAGCCCCCATGCTCTTCCACCGGAAAGCTTGATGACATGGACTTTGGATAGACTGAAAGGTGTGAGTCTACTGTTTTATTTGTAGCGTTTAGAGCTTGCAAGTTGCCATCACACAGGTGGGTCATTTGTTAGAAGTGGCACCGGCTGTGTTTTGCTGATGTGCAGATACGAACGCACGCACAGGCTCCTGCAGATGTACTCAGGGCAGTGAGAATGGCTGACATTGGCCGCTGGACGCCTTTGGTCCCACAACAGCCTGCTTGTCTGTTCCCCAGTTTAGGCAGGAGATGCACAGAGAAGTAACTTGCCCGGAGTTTCACAGCCAGCAGTGGCAGGGCAGGGGGCCGCCCCTCAGCTGTCTGTGCTGCATTGTCAGGGACTCACAGAAACTTGTCAGGAACAGGCTGTCTGTACTCCCTCACGTGTGAGAACTTGAGGCTCAGAGAGATTGGGCTGGGGAGAGACACGTGGTCTGATTCTGCAGCGCTTTTGACGGCCTGCCATGCGTCTGGTAAACAGTACGTTACAAAGAAAGGAAGGAGGAAAGAAAGAAATGCTGGGTTAGCATAGCATGTAGCATAGCTGTTGGGGTGCTGCTTGGGATTCCTGGGTTCCTGTCCAGGCTCTGCGTGGGACTCCAGCTTCCTGCACACGCACCCCAGGAGAGGCAGCAGGTGAAGGCTCAGGAGACGGAGTTGCCCTCCTGGCTCCTGACATCTGGGGAGCGGAGCAGCAGATGGATCTCTCTCTCTCTCTATGTCTCCCCGCCCCCCCCCCCCCGCAAATGTAACAGAAAAAAAGGGGGAAGGAAGCAGGGGAGCCAGCCAGAAAACCCATCAAGGCAAAAACCACGACAGTTTGAGCTACAAAATACACGTCGCAGGACTGAGTTAGAACCCAAGGTAGAAAGTGTCTGTGGGCTCGTGCCCATGTCAAGTAAGCCCCTGTGGACAAAGACTGGGGAAGACTCCCCACAGGAGGTGTGCCTTCCCTTCCCCCACTGTGGGCAGAACGTGGCGACGTGGAGAAACCCGGCAGATACCTTGTGTGCAGGCGGGCCGTGGTGGTTCGTGCTGAGGGCGTGGATGCAACAGCAAGACATTTCACTCCTGGCGTTCTTCCTCCAAACCCTCAGTGCCAGGCTAATAGGAGAAAGACACCAGAATCCAGCGTGAGGGACACTGCACAGAGTCCCCGACTAGCATTCTGAATACCGTGGAGATCACAAACAAGAAGCCTGGGAGGCCACAGAGCAGCAGAGGTCCAGACACAGTAACCGGATGGGAACAGTGAAAGGGCGTTAGTGCAAAGTGAGGGCCAGAACACTCGCTTCACAGTAACGTGTCCGTGTCCACTTCCTGGGGGTGGTCAGCGTACCGCGGGACGGTAAGCTGTTAACAGGGGAGAGGAGGTGGTTAGATGGGAACTGTACTGGAGAACAATTAGAAGAGGAAAACATGGAATTTCTGCAAGTCTAAAACTCTTCTAAGCTGAAGTGCTCGATGAAATGCATGTGCAAGTTCACACGTGTACAAGGAGATCATCAGCAGGGAAGTAGTGAACTGTACTGTCATGGGGCACCTCCTAATCATGGTTATTCATCAGAACACCACTAGAGGGCAATGAGCACTCGGGCCAGACCCCAGCCAAGCCAAAACACGAGGGGTCCTTTTTCTTACTATTATTATTTGTTTATTTTCACTTTGAAAGGCCGTGAGACAGAGAAAGACAGAAACAATGAGAGATCTTTCATCTGCTGGGTCATCCCCCAATTGCCAGCAACATCTGGGGATGTGTCAGGCTAAAGCCGGGAGCCAGGAGCTCAATGCAGGTCTCCTGTGTGAGTGGCAGGGACCCAAGTACCTGAGCCGTCATCTACTTCCCGGTGTGCACAATAGCAGGAGCTGGGACAGCATGGAGCCAGGACTTGAACCAAGGTGTTCTGGTACGCGGTACTGTCCTCTCAAGCAACGTCTAAATCACTGTGCCAACTGCCTGTCTCAGGGATTGATTTTTTTTTGTTTTGTTTTGTTTTTTTTTAAGATTTATTTATTTATTTGAAAGTCAGGGCTACACAGAGAGAGAGGGAGAGGGAGAGGGAGAGAGGTCTTCTATCTGCTGGATCACTCCCCAAATGGCCACAATGCCTGGAGCTGCACTGATCTGAAGCCAGGTGTCAGGAGCTCCATCCGGGTCTCCCACGCGGGTGCAGGGGCCCAAGGACTGGCCATCTTCTACTGCTTTCGCAGGCCACAGCAGAGAGCTGGATCGGAAGTGGAACAGCTGGGATTTGAACCAGTGCCCATATGGGCACCAGCACTGCAGACAGCGGCTTTACCTGCTACACCACAGCTCTGGCCCCAAAAGGCATCTTATCTGCCTACACCTAATACTTGGAAAACTACTCAAGTCTTTGTGTCAAAAAGTACTGAAGTGCTCATTCAATCTGAGACAATGATTTCCCCGCTGTGCCCATGAGACTTCTAGAATCTTCTAGTTATCAGACTTCTGGCCTTAACAAATGAACTGATCCCAGTCTGCACAGGTGACAGGATCCTCAGTGACCCCTTCACTCCCAGCCTGGGTGTCTCACAAAACTAAACCAGATCAGCTTCTGCTGTCAAAAAAATAAAAAACTTTATGGGGGGCTGGCGCTGTAGCTCATCAGGTTAAAGCCCCAGCCTGTAGTGCCGGCATCCCATATGGGCACTGGTTCAAGTCCCAGCTGCTCCACTTCTGATCCAGCTCTGTGAAAATGTGCTCAGGAAACCAGGAGGAGAGGACCCAAGTTCTTGGGCCCTGCACCCACACAGGAGACTCGGAGGAAGCTCCTGGCCCCTGGCTTCAGATTGGCTCAGCTCCAGCTGTTGCGGCCATTTGAGGGGTGAACCAGAGGTTGAAAGACCTCTCTCTCTCTCTCCTTCTACCTCTCTCTGTAACTTTGTCTTTCAAATAAATAAATCTTTTAAAAAATCATGGAAAATGTATATTAATTCCACTTTACCATCATCTTAGAATTGCACCTATGACATACATGAAGTCTGTCCTTTTTCTATTAATAAAATTAAAAAGATACGGATGCCCGCATTCCATGTCAGAGTGAGTGCCCGGGTTCAAGTCCCAGCTCCACTCCTGATTTCAGCTTCCTGCTGATGCACACTCTGGGGCTCAGTGTGGGCTGGTGGTTATGTCCTTGCCTCCTCGGGTGGGACCTGACCTGAGGTCCTGGCTCCCAGCTTCTGCCTGGCCCAGCCTCTGCTATTGCAGGTGTTAGGCTGATAACCCTGGGGAGAAGATCTCTCCCTCCCTCCTTCCCTCTCTCTCCTTGTGTGTGTGTATGTGTGTGTGTCTGTGTCTGTGTCTATGTCTCTTCGACTCTCCTTTTCAAATAAATAAAAATTTTTAAAATCCACTTCCCACAAACTTCTTGAAGTATCCTTGTATTCCTATCCCTAACTTCACCAGGAAACCAGTGCTTGAATAGGTAAAGTGGTTTCTTTGAAGTCTCATAGCTGGAAGCTACCAAGATCTGTCTGGTTCCAGAGCCTCTACCTTGAGCATTGTGTTTGGGGACCTCCAAGAGGGTCTGGGCCCTGAACCCCACAGCAGGCATGAGGAGATGAGTATGATCTCTGATGAGCTGTTTCTGACCATGTAACCTAAACCCATAGCCAAGAGCAAGTGTGTCCCATAGTAGTTAAGATGCGCGTGTCTCACACTGGAGTGCCTGGGTTCCATTCCTGGCTCTGGCTCCTGACTCCAGCTTCCTGCCAACACAGACCTGGTAGGCAGCCATGATGGCTCAGGTAATTGGGTTCCGGCCTTCTTGGGAGAAACCTGTATTGCATTCCTGGATCCTGGGTTTGCCTGGTCCAGACGCTGCACTGCAGGCACTGGGGGATGGGGTGGGAGCTCTGTCTGTCTGTCTCCATCTCTCTGCCTCTCAAATAATTTCCTTTTTATCTTTTAAGTTTTTTTTATTTATTTATTTTTTATTTATTTATTTATTTTTTGACAGGCAGAGTGGACAGTGAGAGAGAAAGACAGAGAGAAAGGTCTTCCTTTGCCGTTGGTTCACCCTTCAATGGCCGCCACGGCCAGCGCGCTGCGGCTTGCGCACCGTGCTCATCCGATGGCAGGAGCCAGGTGCCAGGTGCTTCTCCTGGTCTCCCATGGGGTGCAGGGCCCAAGCACTTGGGCCATCCTCCACTGCCCTCCCGGGTCACAGCAGAGAGCTGGCCTGGAAGAGGGGCAACCGGGACAGAATCCGGCGCCCCAACCGGGACTAGAACCCGGTGTGCCGGCGCCGCAAGACGGAGGATTAGCCTGTTCAGCCACAGCGCCGGCATCTTTTAAGATTTTTTATTGGGGCTGGCACTGTGGCTCACTCGGTCAATCCTCCACCTCTGGTGCCGGCATCCCATATGGGCACTGGGTTCTAGTCCCGGTTGCCCCCTTCCAGTCCAGCCCTCTGCTGTGGCCCGGGAGTGCAGTGGAGGATGGCCCAAGTGCTTGGGCCCTGCACCCCATGTGGGAGATCCCAGTGGAGTTCCAGGCTCCTGGCTTCAGCCTGGCTCAGCCCGGGCTGTTGCAACCCTTTGGAGAGTAAATCAGGTGATGGGAGATCTCTCTGTCTCTGTTTCTCCCAGTCTCTCTCTGTCACTCGGACTCTCAAATAAATAAATAAATAAATAAACCTTAAGTTAAGAAAGCAACACTCTGAGGTCCCTCCCAGCAATCATTGGCCCCTCCTTCCTGACCCATTGTACAGAAGCTTGCGGGCCCTCCCTGGGCCTCAGTTTCCCCAGGTGGACACAGGGGCTCTGTGAGGACCTGGGGAGGGGCAGGGGAAGTGCTGCTCCTGCCACGCAGTATGTGAGCTCTCAGTACTAGCTGTTGTCTCTGTTCACCGCTGCGGTGCAATAAATGAACCTGGAACTTCGGGGCTGCAAATAGCATTTGCTCAACAGCTACGACCTCATGGATCCTCCAGATGGGGAACCGGGAGCAGCATAGCTTAGATTCAGACTGCTATAGGAGTCAGGGCCAGGGCCAGGCCGTCTCCTGCAAGGTTCCTCTGCCAAGCTCACCCACGGGGGCCTCTGTGGGGCGGCCTGGTGGCAGGGAAATAGGGGGTCCGTGAGAGAACACCAATACAGACGCCCCGCCTTTTTATGACGGTATCAGAAGCGACATCCCGTTACTCGTGTCATCCTCTGGTCTCAGGCAAGCCAGGCCAGCCAGCCCAGGCCCCGGGAGGAGCAGTGGGCACCCTCTGGACCGTCCTGTGGGCGGCCTTGGCGGCTGCTGTTATTTTTCCATTTACAGAGCAGGAGCTTCTCCTGTTATTACTTCCATTTTATGTATTAATTCCCTCGTTAGAAGCAAGTTAGAAGAACAAAAATCCCCCCCTTCCGGTTCTCATCGCTACTGTAATCCTTCCCTGCGTCAGAGCAGTGATCGCTCCTGGTCGGTGAAAGGTGCTGCAGGCCCTCGGGCTCCACAGCCACCGTGGACTGCAGGCGTAATGGCCTCTGAGTCTCTGCTGCGGGCAGTAAATGCCCCGCTGTGTCCCGGAGTCCCTTGTGAAGGCCCTTCAAGGAGAAGCAATAAGCCAGGTGGCCGGGCCCTGCCTCCCGGGGGTGGGCAGCAGGCTCCTCTAAGAGACCACACCCTCGGCAGCAACAAGAGCTTTACAAAAGCCGGTGCCTTTTGTCTGACATACTCCATGTATGGAAACATACCCCCAGAAACTGAACAAGAATGTCCTCAAAGAGTGGGTTAAAGTAATGTTTTATTATGGGGCTTTTTATAATTGGGAAAAATTGGAAGCACAAATACCCAATAAGAAGTAGTAGATTGGGTCTGTTATTTATCATCTAAAGGAATATACACTCGGGCTGGCGCTGTGGCATAGCAGGTAAAGCCACCTCCTGCAACGCAGCATCCCATCTGGACGCTGGTTCGAGTCCTGGCTGCTTCACTTCTGATCCAGCTCCCTGGTAATGAATGACCTGGGAAAACAGCAGAAGACGGCCCAAGTGTTTGGGCCCCTGCCACCCACGTGGGAGACCTGGAGGGAGCTGTTATGGCCATTTGGGGACTGGGGATGGAAGATTCTCTCTCTCTCTCTCTCTCTCTCTCTCTCTCTCTCTCTCTCTCTCCCCTCCTCTTTCTTTCCTTCTTTCCTTCTGTAACTCTGCCTTTCACATAAATAAATCTTTTTTAAAAAAGAGAAACTCTGTAGCCATATTTTAAGACAGCAGTGGGTTGAAGCATGTGCGGTTACTCTCTTTGTAGGTGAAACTTAATTGAACTTTGGTAACTTCCTATGGTTCAACCTAACAGAGGGTATGTTTTTGGTATTCGAACAGGTTTACAGCCTACCCTTGGGTAGATGAAGCAGTGTACAACATTTACAGAACAATTGGGAAAGACATAAATGTTTATTGGTAAAGGAGAAATTTCTGGAAGAGCGCAGACCAAAACATCAGCATGAGTTATCTTCGGGTGGTGGAATTATAGGCAATGCTATCCTTTTTTTTTTTTTTTTAATTGATGTTCCAGTTTCTCTCCAATGAATGCGTCCTAGTCATGTAATGTTTACCTATTTTTGAATAAATAAAACAAAATAAGCCATGAGCAATAAACCGCAAGAAGCCAGCCCCACGCTGTTGTTTTTTATTGGTAATTACTAATGTATTAAGTGAAGTGGGGGTTGGGCAGGTGCCATCCTACCAGCAGGAGAGAATTCAGGAGACTGGCCCAGCCTGGAACACACAAGGGACTGTGATGTTTTTGCTAAGTGACAAACCCATACTGGAGCTCAGCAGAGACCAGAGAAACTAAAAGAATGTGCTCTCCCTCCAGGTGACTGTGGACACCTGCCTTTTCCCACAGATCAGCAGCCGCAGGGTTTTTACTTATTTGAAAGGCAGAGAAACAGAGAGACAACTAAAGGTTTCTCATCTGCTGGTTCATTTCCCAAAAGCTCACAATCCCTGCAGCTGGGAACTGGTCTCTCCTGTGGGAGGCAGGGACCCAAGTCCTGGCGCCGTCACCTGCTGCCTCCAGGGGTGCTCAGTGACAGGAAGCTGGAGTTAGGAGCAGAGCCAGGACTTGAGCCCAGGCGCTCCGATATGCGATGTGCGTGTCCCAAGCATTTCTTAACCGGCACCAGACAGCCATCCCCTCACCCCGTTTTCATATGAGGATTCTCTCCCCAGGGACCTAGCTGTACTTCACGGGTGGATGGCCAGCTAGGCCTCCACAAATCAGTGAGTCCCATCCTTCCTGGGGCTCAGTTCAGAGGTGGGCCCGTGACCCGGTCCATCTAGATCTACCCAGGTTTCTGCAGCGCCCACTTCCTATTGAACTGTAATTCTTCAATCATAGCTTTACTTTCCTGGCACTGGCTCATATTGTCTGGCTACTCCCACTTTATATTCTCCTCCTCTTAGTCACGACTGTGTTACCTGTTTCTGCCCAACTCTTCCGAAACGTAGAGGCATAAAACTCAGAGGCATCTGTTATCACTCAAGGTTTCTTTGGCCCAGGAACTCAGACTGGGCTCCGTGGAAAGGGCTTGTCTTCGCTGCCTGTCTGGGGCCTCAGCTGTTCGACCCTAGGGTGGGAGAGGGGCGGGCGGGGTGAGCTGGAATCACACAGAGGCTGACTTGTCTGCTGCTGACCCTGAGTCTCCTCAGGGTCTAGCTGGAACTCTGGGTTGATAATTATTATTCATTCAAGAGAAAAATAGAGGGAGAGCTCCCACCTGCTAGTTCACCCCAACCACCCATACCAGCTGTGGGAGCGCCGAGGCTGGGAGCCCGGAACTGAAGCTGGGTCTGCCATGTGCGTGGCAGGAACCCCACTACTGAGTCATCACCGCGGCCCGCCAGGGCCTGCACTGTCCGGAAGCTGTCACCGGGAGCTGGAGTGAGCCAGCAAATGGATGATTCCTCTCTCTGTCTGTCTCTCTCTTTCTCTCTCTCTCTCTGACTCTGTCTTTCAATATTATTAAATATTAATATAAATCTTAAAAATATAAATAAATCTTAATACATATATATAAATCTTAAAAAAGGAGTGAACAAACAGATAAAATATCTCTTCCTCCGCCTTTCAAGTAAAATAAATAAGCACATACATTTTTAAAAGATATATTTATTGATTGATTTGAAAATCAGAGTTATACAGAGAGAGGAGAGGCAGAGAGGGAGAGGTCCTCCATCCGATGGCTCACTCCCCAATTGGCCACAACAGCCAGAGCTGTGCCGATTGAAGCCAGAAGCTTCTTTCAGGTCTCCCACGCGGGTGCAGGGGCCCAAGCACCTGGGCCATCTTCTATGGCTTTCCCAGGCCATAGCAGAGAGCTGGATCGGAAGTGGAGCAGCTGGGACTCGAACTGGTACCCCTATGGGTTGCTGGTGCCTCAGGACAGGGCGTTAACCCACTGCACCACAGTGCCAGCCCCTAAAATTTTTAAATAAAAAACAAAAGTATCTGGGAGGCTATGTGTAGGGTCTATGTAACTACTACAGCATTTTATACAAAGGACTTGAGCATCCAGGATTTCGGTCCCCACTAGGGGTCCTAGAGCCCGTCCCCCATGGGTCCCGAGAGACAGCCGTAAGCCAGGAGTCTCCAGGAGTCCAGCAGGAGCTGTGCCCTTGTCATGATCTGGCCTCAGCCGTCGGCAGCTTTCCTCCCGTGCTCCCCGCGGGTTCCTGGCTGGGCTGTCACGAGGCCCCTCCCCTGCTCAGGTTTGAGGAAGGGACAAAGATTCTGCTCAGTCACATGGAGAGACGAACACACGGGCTGGGACAAACGCATGATTGGGAAATACGGTCTGTCTGGCTGGCTGATCACGCGCCGTCATTACTCCTGGGGTACATTCCACTTGCAGCTTGTTTATCTTTTTGTTTTCCACGTTCCGTCCCCAGACCCACCCTCAGGTAAGGCCCATGGAGCCCTACGCCCCTGACAGGACGTCACAGGAGTGGTTTTCCCGTCTTGTCCCATCCAGGGGGAGCCCTGCGTCCCTGCCTTTTCCTGCACGTTTGCTTGTCTTTCATGTTGGAAGCCTGAGAAAATGTGTAGTTGGTTCTCAAAGGGGTGCTGATCATTAGCTGTCGATTTCCATCTTTTTTTTTTTTAATATTTTATTTGAGAAACAGAGTTACAGACTGAGAGAGAAAGAGAGAGAGAGAGAGAGAGAGAGAGAGAGAGAGAGAGAGATCTTCATTCGCTGGTTCACTCCCCAGTTGGCTGCAATGGCCAGAGCTAGGCTGATCCAAAGCCAGGAGCCAGGAGCTTCTACCAGGTCTCCCACGTGAGTGCAGGGGCCCAAGCACCTAGGCCATCTTCCACTGCTTTCCCAGGCCATAGCAGAGAGCTGGACTGGAAGAGGAGCAGCTGGGACTCGAACTGGTACCCCTATGGGATGCTGGTGCCGCAGGCAGAGGCTTAGCCTACTACGCCATAGCGCCAGCCCTGATTCCCATCTTGAAGTGGGTGTGGGAGCTGTCTTCTTGGGTGGAGCTGGAGGCCTGGAGGGGGTTCCTCCACAGCGTGGCATGATGGCAGGGCAGCTTTTGGGTTAGGGGCCCCCAATGTCAGTCACGGAGGCCTTTGCTCCAGGCTGCTGAGTTCCTCTTGGGCAGCAGTCCTTTGGCCTCCTGCCCAGGCACTAAGAGCCTGACTGCTCCCATCCAGGAGCCAGATTCCAGTCTAGAGGCAGCGACAGAGCCGTGGAAGCAGAGCCTCGGTCAGGGCCTCAGCCATGCCCCGCACCGTGCCAGCACCCCAGAGTCAGCAGCAGCTCTGGCTCGAGTCCAGTTTGTGCACAGAATCCAGCTCCCTTCTCCAGCCAGGCTGCTCCACACGGGGTAGGGGGCTCCGGGGTCCCTGCTCCTGACACGCAGCTTTGGCGGCCGCTGCCATTCGGTGGCTTGTGGTCTCATCACCCACCCGGAGGGCCTCTTCGAACCTCTCTCTGCCCATCTTCGCGTGGCCTTCTCCTTGGTGTCTGTGTCACAGGTCCCTCCCCCTCGCCCCTGTGACTGCACTGGGGCCAGCCTGGACAATCTTGTCTGAAGAGCGTTGGCTTCATGGCATCTGCAGCATTCACAGGTTCCGGAGATGAGGACCTGAGGTCTCGGGGGCCACGCGTCACCCACCACCCCCTCCCCTTAGTCCCCCTGAGTGTCCGAGCCTGCTGCCATCCCCGATGTTCGAGGAGGGACTCACTGTCCCTGGCAGCCTCCTCTAAAGGTCTCTCCTTCAGTACCTGTCTCCCTACGGCGTGCTGACGTCTCTGCTCGGCAGTCGGTGCACCCCCTTCCCCTTGGTCCCACACACTCATACTTGTAGCCCCCAGCTGTCATTTCAGATGAGTTTCAGATGGAGACAAACACCTATATTCAAAATACAGAATTTAGGAGGCGAGCATTTGGCCTAGCGGTTAAGATACCTGCATACCACATCGAAGTCCTGGGGTTCAAACCCAAGTCTGGCCCCTGACTCCAGCTTCCAGCGCATGTAGATCCTGGGAGGTGGCAGTGATGGCTCAAGTGACTGGGCTCCTGCCCCATGTGGGAGTCCAGGCTCCTGCCCCATGTGGGAGTCCAGGCTCCTGCTCCACCCCTGGCCTGTCCCCTGCCTTTGCGGGCATTTGGGGAGTGAGCCAGTAGATGGGAGCTCTCTCTCTACATTACACACACCCACATCCACACTCACAGACACACACATGTGTGTGTGTACATATAGGCAACTTACAGCACTTAACCAAATGTCTCTGTATGCTTTAAATATTTTTATGAATAACTCTTGCTCCTTCCAATGGTTGAGCCATTATGTGCTTGTTTTCAAAATATTCTCATATTAAGAACAAGTACACAGGCCACCTCTTACCCAAAAGCAGTGGTTAAAACTGGAGACTCCCGGCCGGCGCCGTGGCTCAACAGGCTAATCCTCCGCCTTGCGGCGCCGGCACACCGGGTTCTAGTCCCGGTCGGGGCACCGGTTTCTGTCCCGGTTGCCCCTCTTCCAGGCCAGCCCTCTGCTGTGGCCCAGGAGTGCAGTGGAGGATGGCCCAGGTGCTTGGGCCCTGCACCCCATGGGGAGACCAGGAAAAGCACCTGGCTCCTGGCTCCTGCCATCGGACGAGCGCGGTGCGCCGGCCGCAGCGCGCCGGCCGCGGCGGCCATTGGAGGGTGAACCAACGGCAAAAAGGAAGACCTTTCTCTCTGTCTCTCTCTCTCTCTGTCCACTCTGCCTGTAAAAAAAAAAAAAAAAAAAAAAAAAAAAAAAAAAAAAAAAACTGGAGACTCCCATGATAGTATCTTTTTTATAAGTTTTATTTGAAAGATTTTTATTTTCTTTTATTTGAAAGACAGAATTACAGAGAGAGGTAGAGACAGAGAGAGAGAGAGGTCTTCCATCCTCTGGTTCACTCCCCAGATGGCCACAACGGCCAGAGCTGTGCCAATTCAAAGCCAGGAGCTTCTTCCAGGTCTCCCACATGGTTGCAGAGGCCCAAGGGCTTGGGCCATCTTCTACTGCTATCCCAGGCCATAGCAGAGAGCTGAATCTGAAGAGGAGCAGCCAGGACTAGAACTGGCGCCCATACAGGATGCCAGTGCTTCAGGCCAGGGCTTTATCCTGCTGCACCACAGTGCCAGCCCCGTGATGGTATTTTTAAAGCATATTCCAAAATCCTAGACTTTCTGTCCCACAGCAGCCAGTAGCATCTGAAACAGTTTTTTGAGATGCACCTGTTTTTTCCCCCAAGAGTCTTGAGCAACCCTTTCCAGGCAACGTTATCTTCGGATCACATGGGCTCTCGGAGAAAGCAGTGACCCAAAATATCCAGTTCCTTCCACAGAGGCCACAGCGCCCTGGGGACACCCTTGCTGCATTTCCTAAAGCTCATGCATTTGAAGAAGAATCAGGCAGGAACCCTTCCCTGGAACTGTCACTTCAGAGCATTACGGAATCGTGCAGGAGAAAAGGAAGTCGATCTTCTCGTAGGTGAGAAGGGAGCGTCTGTACTCCCTTCCTACACGGTAGTCAAGGATTTTCCACTGCGTTCAGTTTTCCAGGGCTGCTGCGACCAAGTACCGCAAACAGGGCTGAGAACAGAAACGTGTTCTCTGCCTTCTGGAGGCCAGACGTCCGGAGTCGAGGTGTCAGCGTGCTCTGGGGAAAGCTCTGTTCTCCACCTCCCTCCCAGCTTCCTCGGGCTGCCAGCAATCCCGGGCATCCCTTGGCCTGCAGACCGACCTAAAGCTTCAGTCTCTGCCCCTGTCCTCACGTGGCCTGCTCCCTGTGTGTCTCTCCGCGTCTCTGTTTTCTTTTCTTATAAGGACTTCAGCTGTTGGATGAGGGCCCACCCAAGTCCAGTATGGCCTTATTTTTAACTATTCACATCTGCAGAAGCCCAACTTCCAAATAAGGTTACATTCTGAGGCGCTGGGTAGAGATGGATTCCTGGAGGACACTGTTCGAGCCAGCACACCCACTCCATCACCCACCCCGTGAGTCTGGTTGGGACACGAAGCTCTCGTAGTTCACACACATCCCGCCTCCCTCTCTGGTGCTGCAAGATGTGTGACCTAGGCTGGAGTGACAAGGTACAGCCACAGAGGACTCTGTGTCTGGAGCAAGGGGTCCAAAGATGCAGGCGAAGAGAGACTCTTGAAGCTGACGTGTGCATCTGTCAGCTTTCAATGGAGTGGCACACACCCCTCACGTCTGAGTGGCTTCCGAACCCAAGTCATGCACTTCTCGCTCCCAGCTCGCGGTGGTGGCTGGAGCGTGGGCTGCCTGTGCTCTGTGCTCTGGCATCGTGGGCCCAGGTGCGCGCCCTGGGTCTCCCTCCAGAACCCAGGCTGAAGGAGCAGCCTGCTACCTGGGACGTGCTCTCCGTGCAGGCTGGCAGGAGGACCAGGGTAGGGTGCTTCTCGAGCCCTCTGCTCAGAACTGGTGCACTCAGCCCAGGTTCTGCTGGTCTGCACAGGCCACATGGCCAAGCCTGAAATCAACAAAGGGGCTGGGGCGGTGCGGAGAGGGGCAAGAGGCCCCACCGCAGGCAAGCACATAGTGGGAGGGGGACGAGGAGTCCCTCCTGGAAGAGGATAGACTTAGACCGTGTCACACCATGACACCAACTTGCAGGTGCCGGGGGCAGTGGTGTCCCAACGAGGCTGGATCTAGGCTGTGGTCCTGGCTCAATTTCTCATGTAGGTTCTCAAACCAGATGCCCAACAGCCATCAGTAAGTTCCTTTTTGGCTTCAGTGGGCCACAGTCGGCTTCTGTGGCTTGCAGCTGAGAGACCTGGAGGAGATGTGTGCTGATGGCTTCTTTCTGGCCTCACAAAGGGCCTGTGTCCCCCAGCCCCAAGCCCGTCGTTGGCAAAGCACGTTCCAGTCTCCTGGGCCAGCTGACCTTCAGGTCAGCCCATGTGCAGAAGGCCGAGCAGGAGAGGGGGCGCCTGTCCTGCTGCAGGCGCACCTGGCTGTGCTGTGTTAGCCTCCAGATTCTGCCGGTGTCTCAGACCCTGCCCCACGCCCTCTCACATGGCCAGCAGCAGCTCTCCACTGCCCCAGACTAGAGGCCCAGCTAAGTACAGCTCCGAGCTGCCCCTGGCCACTTGGGGCTCTCGGGGTCCTGGTGCATTTACGAGGCCACACTTTGTACTCCGACAGGACAGAACACAGTCTGGTTCATCACTGGGGAATCCCTGTTGAGAACCTGACTCCCTGCTGTGTGTCAACAACCAAGGCAGGGTCTGTTTCCAGAGTCTCCCTGCCAGAGGCTGGGCAGAAGCTGCAGGGGCGCCAGCCCTCGAAGGTGCCTCCCAGAGCCCTTCCCTGTAACCAGGCCACACAATAGCCCTACTCTCTTTTCTTCCCTGATGGCCCAATAAAACTGGACACGAAGTCATTGCCCATTGAAAAACTGGTTTATCCCTTCCGGAGGGCTGGGAGACTCACCCTTCAGGCACTACTGCAAAGAGAAGGGAGAATTTGCACCTGGGTGTGCCCGGGGCCGAGCAGCAAGGGCGGGAGAGAGACTTCCCTCCCTGGGCTGGGCTGAATTCGTGCAAGGCAGGGGAGACCAGAGAGACGCGCGAAACTGTCCAACTTCCACATTTCACCAGTTCTTATTCTGCCTCAGCTGTTAAACTCAAATAAACTTAAAAAGAAGCAAAGAAGTCATGAACTTTTTTTTTTTTTAACAGGCAGAGTGGACAGTGAGAGAGAGAGAGACAGAGAGAAAGGTCTTCCTTTGCCATTGGTTCACCCTCCAATGACCGCCTTGGTCGGCGCGCTGCGGCCGGCGCACCACGCTGATCCGATGGCAGGAGCCAGGTGCTTCAGGGCCCAAGGACCTGGGCCATCCTCCACTGCACTCCTGGGCCACAGCAGAGAGCTAGCCTGGAAGAGGGGCAACTGGGACAGAATCCGGCTCCCCGACCGGGACTAGAACCCGGTGTGCCGGCGCCGCAGGCGGAGGATTAGCCTAGTGAGCCGCGGCGCTGTCCAGAAGTCATGAACTTTAACAGCATGAAACCAGTCTGTTGGATGATACTCCACCAAAACCGAATCACTGAAGTGTCCGTATGGTTCTCAATGCGGAAGAGATACATTTTCAATTTGATTTTTCTCTCCCGTTTTTTCTTTTTTTCATAATGGATCATTACTTGAGTCTTTGGCATTATCACTATCGATGCTTTTCCTGGGCTTTGCATGATGACCTCCTTTATACGCACCTGCCCAGCATTGTAATGAGTGAATCAATTCGGTGATGCACACCCCCAGTGTAACAGAGAAGCGTCTAAATAGCACTGAATGAAGCGTCGCTGTTGTTTATTTCCTGCTGCACTTGCTGCAGACTGTGGCGAAGTTGGAAGGGAAAGAGGTGCGACCACACAATTCTCTGTCTTCCCGTGTCCAGCCCTGGTGAAGTGCGTGCCTTTGATGACGCCGCACACAGGTTTGTCTGCCGTGAACACAGCCTTGGCCCCAGCGCAGAAGCAGGTGCAGCAGCAGCCCTGGGTTCCGGGCGATCTGCCTTGTGATTTGGAAACGCAAACACAGCATCCTAAACGTCTGGTGGCTCCCACAGACCCACAGGAATGTGTGCGCAGGCTCAGCTGGAAAAGCGCTGCTCCAGGTAACCTGGGGAGGGGATGAGGCTGAAAAGGGGCTGCTCGGGGGCCATGGGCACAGCTCCGGAGGTGTCCACTGTGACCAGCAAAACCAGCTTGAGACAACCGGGACGGATGGGAGGAGGAGGGCGAGGGCTGTGGCGGGGCTGTGGTGTGAGTGTGTCCCCCGGCAGCGTGGTCCCCAGTGTGGTGATGCTATGAGGGACTTTTAGGGAGCGAGCATTTAGTCTAGTGAAGACGCCAGCCAGGGTCTCTCCACCCCACCTCCGTGTGCCTGATCCAGCTCACTCTCAGTGTGGACCTGGGAGGCAGCAGTAGGAGACCCTCTCTCCCAGCGTCAGCCCCGCCCAGGGCTAGCCACTGCAGGCACTGGGGATGCGAGCTCTCTTTCTGCCTCTCAATAACATTTTTTTCCTTTCAAAGAGGTGGAGCACGGTGCAGATTGGTTGGGGGTGCATGGGGGCTGTCCTCTGAAGGGATTAAGACGGCTCTGGTGGCCCTTGGCTGAGTTCTCCCTAGAGCAAGATGTCAAAGAGCCCCTTTCCGCTCGCTGACTTCCTTCCCTCTTGTATGAGCTCCCGCCATGTTCTACAAAGAGATTTATTGGATTTATTTATTTGAAAGGCAAAGTTACAGAGAGAGGGAGAGAGAGGGAGAGAGGGAGAGAGAGAGAGAGAGAGAGACAGAGAGAGAGATCTTCCATCTGCTGGTTCACTCCCTAAATGCCCACAACAGCCCAGGCTGGGCCCGGCTGAAGCCCAGAGTTCAGAAATCAACCCAGGTCTCCTACATGGGTGGCAGGGACTCAACTACTTGAATCAGCAACTGTTCTTCCCCAGGATACCTGCTAGCAGGAAGCTGGACACGAAGCAGAGGAGGTGGTGCAGCAGGCTGCTCTCCCACCTGCACTGCCGGCATCCCACCTGGGTGCCTGTTCAGGTCCCGGCTGCTCACTTAGGATCCAGCCCCCTGGTAATGAGCCTGGGGAATCAGCAGAAGATGGCCCAAGAGCTTGGGCCCCTGCACACGTGTGGGAGACCTGGAAGACACGCCTGGCTCCTGGCTTCTCTCTGGCCCAGCCTCGCCCATTTTGGCCATTTTGGGAGTGACCTGGAAGATGAGACTCTCTCTCTCTTTCTCTCTCTCTCTGCCTTTCAAATAAATAAATCTTTTTTTTTAAAGGAGCAGAAGCAGAGGAGGTGAAACACCCATCAGCACTCATAGGAAGCCAACGTCCAAGCAGCGTCAACCGCTTCACTTTTGAGGTACACATAAATTTTTTTCATTCTCTCTCTTTTTTAAAGCTGTATGTATGTATGTATGTATTTGCAAGTCAGAGTTACAGAGAGAGAGGGAGAAACAGGGAGAGAGATCTTGCATCTGCTGACTCACTCCCCGGAAGGCCACGACAGCCAGCGCTGGGCCAGGTTTCCCGTGTGCGTGACAGGTCCAAGCACTTGGGCCAACTTCTGCTGGGCCACCTTCCCCAGGCCATTGGCAAGGAGCTGGATCAGAAGTGGAGCAGCCGGGACCCAGAGCAGCGTCCATACAGGATGCCGGCATCGCAGGCAGCAGCTTTGCCCACCACGCCACAGTGCCGGCCCCGTATGTTTTCTCATGTGCAGTTGTGCTAGTGATATGAGTGCACTTTACAGGCTTTGTTGTTGTTTTAATCAGTGCTGTGGCAAAGGGCACTTTCTCTGAGGGTCAGCGCACATCAGGCGCTGACACTGGAACATGTATTTCAGAGTCTGTCTGCATTCACTCATTTCCAGATTAAAAAAAATAACAAAAAATCATTTAAAAAAATCATAGACTCACAGGAAGCAGCAAAAATAGACAGAGTTCTAGACACCCTCCATCAGCCTCCCTCATGGTGATGTCTTCCGTGATTCTAGCTCAAAATCAAAACCAGGAAACTGGTGTTGGCACAGTGGGCAAACCTTTGTCAGAGCTCACCAGTTTCTCGTGTGTGTGTGTGTGTGTGTGTGTGTGATCACCTCAATTTAATTTTTTAAAGATTTATTTATTTATTTGAAAATCAGAGTTACATAGAGGAGAGACAGAGAGAGAGAGAAAGAGAGAGAGAGAGAGAGAGGTCTTCCATCCTCTGGCTCACTCCCCAGGTGGCTGCAATGGCTGGAGCAGTGCGGATCTGAAGCCAGGAGCTTCCTCCAGGTCTCCCACATGGGTGCAGGGGCACAAGGACTTGGGCCATCTTCTGCTGCTTTCCCAGGCCACAGCAGAGAGCTGGGTTGGAAGTGGAGCAGCTGGGTCTTGAACCAGCGCCCATATGGGATGCCGGTGCTTCAGGCCAGTGTCCCACTGCACCACAGCGCCAGCCCCCCTCCCCCAATTTAATTTTTAAAGGTAGAGAAACTTGAGGTGCAGTGTAGCTCGGTGTCAGCCCAAGGCCTCCTGGGAGAGTTGGCAAATAGGTCTCTGCCAGTCTGGTGTGAAGCCTGAGGGTGGGAGGGAGAAGGGGACATGAGAAAAGGCAAGTGACCCCCGAACCCTGGACACAGGCTGCCTGAGGGGTGCTCTTTAGTGGTTCTGCTGCACTGTAGGATTGTTGGGCAAGTGTGGGGACCCATGGATAGGCTTGCCATGGGACCCCCCCATGCTGGGCTTGGCTTATAGCAGTAATGTGGATGTAGCAGCTGATTGAACTTTCCATCTAGCTGAGGATCGTGGAAAACAACAAGATGGTGCTGATGCCCTGCCTGCTGCGTGACTCCACAGCTGATCGTGATCAAGTGGCGGATTGGAGAGCTCTGTGCATGGACTGTGATTGATTGACTGTGATTGGTTGAATTCTGTATATAAGCAGACCGCGGGAGAAGGAGCGGGGCATGCCAGCTTTCCCCCTTAAGGAACGTGCATGCCATCTCTTCCCCCTTCTCCCAGTCCCCCACTCTCTTTCCCACTCCTTCTAAGTAAAAGTCTTTTGAAGACCGATTAACTGCGAGCAGCGTCGTGCCTTCTGCGGCCGAAGAAGGAGCTGACAAGTGGTGCCGTGACTCGGATCTTCAGGCCGATGACCGCTGGAAGAAGGTAAGAAAAGGATAAAACGTATATATACGGGAATCTAGGCCGGTAAAGGGAAAGGTCTAGGATTGTAACCGCGGGTAAATCAGAAAAGTAAAAGAATGGGAAACGTTCCGTCAACAACAAAATTACTGTTAAGCCGCTTAGTAAGTGCAACGGGGACGCCCGTGATAGCGGCCGTTCTTTGGCTGCTCACCAGGTTGGTAGCTAGCATGACATCCTGGCTAGCGGACGCTGGTGAGAGGAAAGAACAAAAGTGGAAAAGAGTAGGAAAAAAATTAAGAATGGTGGGAAAATCACCGGAGATTTATAGGGTGTGGACTGAACAGGCTCTTCAAAATGAGTCAGAAAATATAACAGATGAGCAATCAGAGATATCGGAGGAGACTCAGAGTGAGTCCCAATGTGGAAGTCAGGACAAGGACAGGGAGGATAGACCCCTCCCTTCCGCACCTCCGTACCCAGAAGGCCTATTTTCTCCAGGGGACCACCCGTGCCACTGTAGAGCCTTACATGACCCTCCACATTGGCAACCGCTTACGTTAACTAGGGCCCCCCCCACGAAAGGGAATCCTTCCCTCATGGAGGAAGTGGAGAGCAAGGAACCCTCCTCAGTAAGATCCAGAGGAAGGGCAGAGAGAACACGCGGAACTCCCCCCAGGTGGGAAGAGTACCAAAAAGCAGATCAGGTGTTCCCAGTGGTAGTGGATGCGCAAGGTAACAGAGGATGGACCCCTTTAGACCACAAGTTGTTAAAAGAACTACAACAAGCAGTGCAGCTTTACGGACCACATGCCAATTTCACAAAGGCAGTTTTAGATAATATAGGAACCCAGGGACTGGTCCCAGAGGACTGGAGAAACCTAGTGAAAGCCGTGCTTGGTGGTGGGGACTTCCTGCTTTGGGCTGTGGCCTATAGAGAGCTTGCTAAAACTCAGGCAGCAGAAAACGCGAGAAACGGTCAGCCAGCCTGGAATGAGGACATGCTAAACGGGGAAGGAGTTTTTCGCGATGAGAATACCCAGGCTCAATGCCCTAAGGAAGTTCTAATGCAAGTAAGAGAAATAGCTCGTAGGGCCTGGAAGGACTTGCAGACAACCTGGCGAGATGAGATGCACCTGGACCTGAGACTGCGCATGCCCTTTGATGGACTGCTCGGGGGGGGGGGGGGGGGGGGGGATGGGGGATGGATAAAAGACTGTGTTAAGGGCGAGAACGGGGGCAGCCACTTCAGTCTTTCTCCGTCTTCCTCCCGGCTGCTTCCCCCCTCCCTCCTTCCCTTCAATCCCTAAGAGTAAAAGTTCCTCGAGAACCGATCAGCAGCGGTCGTGTCGTGATTCTGCGGGTTGGACCTTTGCCAACAAGACTCGGGTTGGCGAGGGATCCGACAGGCAAGGTTTAATTTCTTTTTCTAGAAGTTTTATTTTTTACTATTCAGAAAGCAGAGAGACAAAGAGATCTTCCATCCGCTGGTTCACTCCTCCAATGCTCACAACAGCCAGGGCTGACCCAGATCAAAGCCAAGAGCCTGGAGCTCCATCCAGGTTTCCTACAGCTCAAGTACTCGAGCTGTCACCGGTGCACATAAGCAGGAAGCTGGGGACAGAAGCAGAGGAGCCAGGACTTGACCCAGCAAACTTTAATTTCTAACGACTTTAGAGTTCTCACAGCAAAACGGGAGTGACGCCCCAGCCCAGCCCTCCACCTGGGACTGACACAGCGGGACACTGCTGAAAAGCAATGCCTTGGACACGCACACTGTTGTGTTTATCCATGCGGTCGCCCTCCTAAAATGTCCTGGATGGGAACAGTCTCATAGAAACTCCTGAATCTGAGCAGATCGACTACAGTGCAGACACATCTTATGCGAATGTGAGTGGTGGAACTCTGGATGTTATGTAAAATTATGAATTAAAAAAGCCATCATGTGCTGCCTCATTGTTGAAACACAGAGTCCTGCCTAGTTCACACATTGATCAGGATCCCCTTCTTTTGGGGCTGATGTTGTGGTATAGCAGGTAAAGCTACCTTCTGCAGCACCAGCATCCCATATGGACGACAGTTCAGGTCCCAGCTGCTCCACTTCTGATCCCTGCTAATGGCCTGGGAAAAGCAGAAGATGACCCAGGTGTTTGGGCCCCTGCACCTATATGGGTAGACATGGAAAGAAGGTCCTGGCTCCTGGCTCCTGGCTTTGGCCTGGCCCAGCCCTGGCTGTTGCAGTGAGTGAACCAGCAGGTGGGAGATCTGTCTGTGTGTAACTCTAACTTTCCAATAAATCTTTAAGGATCTCCTCTTTTCAAAACTGATGGGATTTAGGCTTGTACACCGTTCACAACATTACCACAGGGTGGCGCCACCCTCGCAGGCATACATAAACTGGCATCCTGAGTCCCTGGCCGGGACCACAGCGTCCTCTAGACACGCAGGGATTTCCAGGTTTCAACTCCCATTGTTAGAAGTGCTCTGCCTGCGTGTATCTGACTTCTAATCACTTTGGCAGAAAGGTCAGCCAAGGTCGAGGGCTGCAAAGGTGACAGCACGTGCTCTGAATGTATATGGGAGCAGACAGCCCAGCCCGGCGCCGGTGCAGCGTGCAGGGGGTGGGGCAGTCTCACCCCACTGTCATGACTGTGGAGTTTGAGCTCCAAGGGTCGTGCCCCAATGTTCACGCTGATCTTATGAGAAAAGCACTCCTGGATTTTCTTCTTATTTTTAAAAATTTACTTATGTGGCCGGCGCCGCAGCTCACTAGGCTAATCCTCTGCCTGGGGCACCGGCATCCCGGGTTCTAATCCCGGTTTGGGCGCCGGATTCTGTCCCGGTTGCCCCTCTTCCAGGCCAGCTCTCTGCTGTGGCCCGGGAGGGCAGTGCACCCCATGGGAGACCAGGAGAAAGCACCTGGCTCCTGGCTTCGGATCAGCGCAGTGCGCCGGCCACAGCGGCCATTGGAGGGTGAACCAACGACAAAAGGAAGACCTTTCTCTCGGTCTCTCTCTCTCTCACTGTCCACTCTGCTTGTCAAACAGAGAAAGAGAGAGAGAGAGAGAGAGAGAGAGAGAGAGAGAGAGAGAGAGATTTACTTATGCCTTTGGATTTTTTCCCCCGATTTTCATGTTTTTTTCCTTCTCTCCCTCCCCCCCTCCTTTCCCTCCCTCACTCCCTCCTTTCCCCTCCCTCTCTGCCTCCTTTCCCCTCCCTCTCTCCCTCCTTTCCCCTCCTTCCCTCTCTCCCTCCCCCTCCCTCTCTCCCTCCCTCTCTCTCTCTATGTCCCTCTCCCTCCTCCCTCCCTCTCCCTCCTCCCTCCCTCTCTCTCCCTCCCTCTCTCTCTCTCCTTCCCACTCCCTCCTTCTCTCTCCCCCTCCCTCTCTCTCTCTTCCTCTCCCTCCTTCTCTCTCTCATTCTCTCTCTCCCTCGCTTTCCCTCTCTCTCCCTCCCTCTCTCCCCCTCCCCCCTCTCACCCTCCCCCCTTCCTCTCCCTTTCTTTTCCTCTCTCTCTCCTTCCCTGTCCCTCTCTCCCTCTCTGCTTCTCTCTCCCTCTCTCTCTCTCCCTCTCTCTCCCTCCCTCCCTCTCTCTCCCCCTTCCTCTCTCTCTCTCTCCCTCTCCCTTTCCTCTCATTTTTGAGTTGTAAATGCTGAGTCTCCAGAAACTCCTTACTCCCATTAAATGTGCTTGCCTTATCAAATTGCCATCCCTGGGGGCCGACAGATCACCTTGACTGGAGAAGACAGTCAGCTCCCTGTGTCCACGGCTTCCACGTTTTGGATCAACAAACCTCTGGTGAGAAGTGTCTGGAGAAAGGGGCAGGTGACTGGCCTTGCACTAAGGACACCCTGGGACCCCCACACCCCATACTGCAGTGCCCGTTTTGGGGTCTCTGCTCTGCTTCTGGCTCCAGCTTCCCAGTAATGTGCACCCCAACCACAGCAGGTGAGGGCTCAAGGATTTCTGTCACCCACATGGGAGACCTGCATTGAGCTCCCAGCTCCCAGCTTTGCTGACCCAGTCCCATCAAGATATCGCAGGCATCTGGGGAAGGAACCTGTGGAAGTATTTCTCTCTCTCTCTCTCTTCTATCTTTATCTCTGTTTCCAATAAATGCTTAACATTTTTTGGAAAGAAATTGCATGCATACTGAACAGGTACCAACTACCCGCCCATCAGTGTTCACTAACAAGATGGTGTAAGGACGACTTCCATGGCATTTACATTGTGTTAGGGACTGTATGTCATCTAGAGGTGGTTTAAAGGACACAGGAGGACGTGCCTACGTTATGCGTAAGCACTAGCCATTTAATGTAAGGGGCCTGAGCAAGCATGGAGGGTGGTGTCTTTGGGAGTGGGTTCTGGAAGCAATCCTCTGAGGGTACAGAGATGGCAATAATTTGATCAAAGGACACACAGCTGGCAATCAGTCAGGCTGAGATTTGAATTCGGGGCAGCTTGACACAAAAGCCCACCTTGTTCCTGTGTGCCAAGGTGCTCCTACGCTAAGCTTGAGCCATTATCTCCACTATCAAAACTTGAGAGCAGTAAACAGCCGTCTGTCTGCAATGAGGGTGGAGGCACAGATTTCCCAGGTACACATCGTCACTCTCTCATAAATGGTTTGAAACATTGTGCAGCGTCCTTGGATGAATGATTTTGTAGATAGGTTAGGTGGGGTCGGTCACACCTTCTCCCCAAACATAATGTCACCATCATGTGAGTACCGCGCCAATGGTATGTCAATCAGCAAACTTCTCCATCTGTGTCATTCACAGGATTTTATTTTAGTGAGTCAGCAGCCTTTTCATCTCCTGGAGTCAAGGAGAGGTCGATGCAGGCAGGGCAGAAGGGGTGGGAGACTGCAACACAGCGGCGCAGGACAATGCCCAAGATGTACCAATTCTTTGGGAAACTGGAAGGTTATGAATCCGTCTTCTCATTGAACACCAATCAGAGCAGGAGCCCCTGGACGGTATAGCCACTGTCAGACCAGAATGTTTTTTTTTTCTTTTTAATTTATTTGAAAGGTAGAGTTAGAGAGGAAGAGAGAGAGGTCTTCCATCCACTTGTTGACTCCTCAAATGGCTGCAGTGGCCAGGACTGGGCCATGCCGATGCTGGCAGCTTCTGCCAGGTCTCTTACGTGAGTGCAGAGGCCCAAGCACCTGGGCCACTGCTTTCCCAGGCACATTAGCAGGGAGCTGGATCAGAAGTGGAGTAGCTGGGACTTGAACTGGCTTCCATATAGGATGCCAGGGTTGCAGGCAGTGGCTTAACCCGTTCTACCACAACGCCGACCCCCAGCGATGCCTTTTAAAAACAGCATCATTTTGCAAGTGAACTGGTTTTTGATTCAATTTTTACAAAAAGTAGAGCTGTGATTAGACTTCAGGAGTGTAATTTTAGGGGACTTTCGTTGCAAAAGCTTTTTACGTCTGATACCTTCATTTATCTCTGCACAACCTCCCTGCTCCGAACTAACGTATATTATAGCATTTACCCCGTAGTTAATGTTTAGTGAATTTGTCTGTGTCTCCTACTGGTTTATGACCCTCGAGCTAGAGACCACGAAACTATAAAGCCTTAGCACTTGGCACAGTGTTAGTCAGGACTTGTTTGCTTGCAAGTTCGTAACAACCCATTGGATGCAGTTTAAGCAAAAAAGGGGCTTTGTTTCTAAGAGCCTCAGCGGGCGGGGCGGGTGCTGCCCCCTCTGGGACCGGACGACGGGCACCAGGCTCTCTCCAGTTGCTTCTGCCTCATTAGCACCTCTGCAGAAGCTGTCTCTCACTGCTTCCCGGTCCAGCTGCCTGCCAGCATCCCCAGCTGCCTTGCGACGTGTTCAGCCCTGCACGGACAGCCTCAATCACTCTTCACTCCCAACCTCCCCAGGGGCCGAGACTCTGATTGGCCTAGCCTCGGTGAGGTGTTCGGCTCTAGTCCAATCAGCTGTGGCCAGAGGGGTGAGGTGCAGGCCTAGGAAAGAGGTTGTTCCTATGGTAACCATGAGCCCGGGGCAGGAAGGAAGAAGCCACGGCTCCCAGGGACAAAAGCGGGCAGAAGGGAAGAGGCAGCCTGCACAACAGGAGGCCACATCCCCGTATATACTTGGTGCTCAATAAGTGCTTACCGGTCTGCTCTGCTCTGAATGCTGCAGGGCTTCCCACCAACCTTGACTTTACCCTGCCTGCACCCTCCCCGGCCTGGCTGACTGCCACCCTTCCTCGGGCTGTGTCTGCATCTGGATTCCCACCAAACCTTTCGATTTGCTGTTTCTTCCCAACACTCACCACCTTGCAGTTACTTGTTCAATTCCTGCCTCCGCCAGAAGTCTCAGTTCCAGAGTTACAAGTGTGTGTGTGTGTGTGTGTGTGTGTGTGTGAGAGAGAGAGAGAGAGAGAGAGACCTCATTGAACAAGCCCTTGAGCGCTGGGAGACGGGGTATGAGTGAGTTCTTCCCAGTGGAGCCGGCTTTGGGAGGAGCGTCCTGCAGGCCGAGCCCCCTCGTCGTGGCTGGGGCTCCTGCCACCTCACTTCCCCTGCACCTGTGCCCCGCTCTGTGGGATCAAACTCCCTTACAGAGGCCGGGCAAATAGGCTTTGCTGCCAGGGACCCTGGCGGGCATAAGTAAAACACCAAGTGTGTCAAAGGCAGCCCCGGTCTCCGCTTTCCTCGGCACCAGCTCAGGCTGCAGAGAGAAGAGGATTCTGGGCACACAGATCTCTGGAAACTGGGTGCTTCTCCCGGGGAGAAAGTCCAGGGTCTTATCACTTATCATCTCCCAAATGAGTGGCAACTCATGGCACAGGGACTCTGGGCCAGAGGTTGAGGGTGTGGGAGGAGCTGGCATGGAGTCCAGCCCACCTCTGGTTTCTGCAACGCGACCTCACCCTGCTTGACCCCCTCCCTGGGGTTCCCACCCAGGGGTTTTTCAGCATTGCTGTTGCTGCTTTGTCTTCAGTGTTGTTTACTTCTCTCTTACCTCTCTAACTAGTCAATAATGCCCATGATTTAAAATTCAGACAGTGTGGAGTGGCACAGTGGTCAAGAAGCCTGGGTCCCGGATCAGAGGGCCTGGGTTTGAGTTCTGGCCGCTCTGCTTCCGGTCCGGCTTCCTGCTAATGTGCACCCTGGGAGGCAGCAGGTGCTGGCTGAGGCACTAGGGTCCCTGCCACCTGCGTGAGTTATACAGACGGCTCCTGGGCTCCTGGCTCTGGCCTGGCCTCGCGCTTGCTGTTGCAGGCATTTGGAGAGAGAATCGGCAGATGAAGAGGCCTCTCTGGCTCTGCTTCAAAACACATATAAAATTTTAAAAATATTTTATTTCTTTATTTGAGAGACAGAAACAGGGAGAGACAGAGACAAAAATCTTGCATCTGCTGGTTTGTTCCCCAAATGGCTGCAATGACCGGAGCAGGGCCAATTCAAAGCCAGGAGCCAGGAGCCAAGACCTTTTTCCTGGTCTCCCACAATGGTGCAGGGCCCAAGCACTGGGCCATCCTCTGCTGCTTTCCCAGGCCACAGCAGAGAGCTGGATCGGAAGTGGAGAAGCCAGGACACGAACTGGCACCCATATGGGATCCTGCACTGCAGATGGAGGCTAACCTGCTATGTCACAGCGCTGGCCCCTAAAAGTAAATTTAAAAAACACACAGGGCATGCTTTTGGACTAGTGTTTAGTGAAGACCCCACATGGGAGTATCTGGGTTTGATATCCACCTCCGGCTCCTGACTTCAACTTCTGGATAATGTAGACTCTGGGAGGAGGCAGTGTTGGCTCAGTTCGTTGGGTTCCTGCAGTATACATGGAAGACCAGAACTGAGCTCCTGGCTTTTGAGTTCTGAGTTCTGAGTTCCTGATCACGGGCCACGCTCACATCAGGAGAGGGATGAAGGGGACAACCCTCCATCCCTATTTGCAACCAGGGCAGCTTCACTTTGTCACTTTCTAGTTTGGCCTTTTGAACAAGATTTTATTTGAAGAAAGGATCCTACTCTTAAGAAAGTTTGAAGCCACCAACTAAGCTGATAAAGGACCCATAGCTCTTCTCCCAGCCTGGCACATTTCCACACCCCCAGCCGCTGTCCCCTCTGTGCAAATTCGAGTTGGGGCTGCACCAGGCCGCTCACGGTTCTCCATCTAAACCCTTCATTTTCTCATCTTCAGCTTTGCATGTGACGTCACAATAATGTCCTGACAGCCTTTTTGTTTTTTTAAAGATTTATTTATTTATTGAAAGGCAGAGTGACAGAGAGAGAAGGAGAGTCAGAGAGATAAAGTGATCTTCCAGGGGCCAGTGCTGTGGTGCAGCGGGTGCAGTGCAGGCATCCCATATGGCTTTATATACAGAAGATCAACCTAGTATATACTAAGTAAAGATTCCAACCTAACTGGTTTTCTAAAAGATTTATTTGTTTGAGAGGCAGAGAGACAGAGAGATGGAGACGGGTCTCCCATCTGCTGGGTCACTCCCCAAATGCCCACAACACCAGGGCTACTGAAGCCAGGAGATGGAACTCAGTCGAGGTCCCTACGTGGGTGGCAGGGACCCACGTATCCAGCTCTCACCGGTTGCTTCTCTGGACGCACGTGAGCAGGAAGCTGGCTGGGAAGCAGAGCGGGGACCCAGTGCCACACACTTCAGTGTGGGCGTGGGCACCCCAAGTAGCAACTTCGCCGCTATGCCAACTGCCCCTCCGTAACTCGTTACACATATGCTGAAGTGGGAATGTACAGAGATCAACACGGCCTCTGTGTGAGCATGACACACGAGGGGTCATCACCAAGTTCCAGGACTCTGTTTATTCCGAGAAGCCTCTACATGGGTTTCAAGACTTTTCTGCACCACAACACATCTTTTCACTAGGTTCTTCCCACGAACGGCTTTGAAGTCCTCTTGTATTTTTCCAGTTCACCGCTGGAAACGAATCACAGGAATCCGGATAAAGAGGAAACCAGAAAACATTTGCTAATGTGCCGGGTGATGGCTCTGGTCACGCTCAGATTCGTGCCTCGAGACCCAGCAGGCTCCCAGTGCAAAGCCTCCGGGTGCCGGTAGGAAGGCAGCTCTCTCGACTCCCGGCGCCTAAGGGACACAGGACACAGCCTAGAACTCCGAGGGCTACGTGACACAGGCCATGGTAAAACAGGGACCCACCTAGGCAATAACCACCCGGTGCCCTGGGGAGTGAAGTCCAGGGCCCTCAGCAGGGCAGACTGGCCCCCGAGTGGCAGCCCCGGCCCTTTGGGCATCTCCAGATGCTTTCCTGCCAGCTCCTCCCCACCCCGTCATTGCTGCCTCCTCCCACACCCTCAACCTCTGGCCCAGAGTCCCTGTGCCATGAGTTGCCACTCATTTGGGAGATGATAAGTGATAAGACCCTGGACTTTCTCCCCGGGAGAAGCACCCAGTTTCCAGAGATCTGTGTGCCCAGAATCCTCTTCTCTCTGCAGCCTGACCTGATGCCCGCAAGCTGTTGCCACCACCCTACCCCACACCTGCTCCTCTCTCAGGGTTTTAGCACTGATCCCTTTCTGGTCGCCTTCTGGGCTTATTGCACTGGAGTGGGAACTTCTCATGGGAAGCGCCAATCACCGTGTCACAAATTCATGGATAGCCAAGGGGTGTCCCAATGCCCAAGTTCTAATCCTGAGATCAGGGCACAGCTCCAGCCACACCCAGCCGTCTAAGCACAAGGGTGTGTCATGGTGGGTGTCGGTGACATGATGCAAGAGAAGCCTGCCACCCATAGAAGGCAGGGAGCAGAGACTGCGGGGCCAGTGCGCTCCCTGCAGCTACGGGGCGCCAGCGTTAGGGGCATGGGCAAGTGCCCGAGGCAAACGAGGAGGAGCACCAGGAAGAACCTGGACTTCAGGGTCCAGAGATGGGGCTCCCGGCTCCAGCTCGGTCACTCAGGGCTTGTGACTGTGAGCAAGTCACTGTGTCCCTCTGAGCCTCATATTCTCATCGGTCAAAATCCACTTTCTGGAACCACTGTTGAGCTGAAAAGGGGTGTCTGTTTAAACTGCCTGATTCACAGGCGATGGGCCAATGAAGTTGTGTTTCTTTTTCTTGTATTTCTGTATTTTGCTGGTCACATGCGAAAGATTCCAACTCCTTTGAACTAAACAAAACAAGGAATTTATTGCAAGAATGACAGAGGCTGATAACTATCCCCACATTTCTGTTATCCCTTTCTTACCTGGCAAAATACTTGTTGGCTGTGTACACAGTTGTTCAGTAAAATAGCACCTTGCTCCCCAACCTCTCAGAGAGTCACATGGTCTGGTGACCAAGTTCAAGACAGTGGGATCAGCAGAAGCGATATATTTCACTTCTAGGTCATGCGATCAAAGAGAAGGAACATACTCACCCTTTTAATTTTTAATTTAATTTTTGAGAGGCAGTTGGGACAGGCAGAGAGATAGACAGACAGAAACAGAGAGCTCCCAACTGCTGGCTCACTCCCCAAACGCCCGCTATAGCGGGTTGGGCCCGAGTTGAAGCCAGAAGCTGGGAACTCAATCCAGGTCTCCCACGTGGGAAACAGGACCCCAACTGCCTGAGCATCATCACTGCCTCCCGGGGTCTGGGTTAGCAGGGAGCTGGATCAGGAACTGCAGCCAGAGATCAAGCCCAGGTTCTCCAACATGCGATGTGGGCGTCTTGGGCAGTAGGCCAAAACCTGCCCCTCTCTCCGTCTTTTCCCCTGTCATTTTGGAAGAAACGGGGCATTCTGGCAGGAAGCAGAGCAGCGATGCTGACCCCGAGGCAAGACGAGTTTTGGGGATGCAGAGGGAGGGACGGGGCCTGAGCCTCTGACGACTCGGCTGGGCTGCGGCACCAGCTCAGACTCCAAGTGCAGAGAATGACAGACGTTGCCCTTGGTTTCACCTTTGTCGATCTTTGACAGCAAAACCTATCCTCTGGGTAGCAGTCAGCCATTGGGGAGTTCACGGCACCGAAGGCAGAGCCAAACGGTCCAACGTCTGGAGCAGCAGGCATCATGAGCTCCCGGCCGGTGCTCAGCTGACCATGGGGAGTTCCCTCAGTTGGTTCCCATGTTGCTTTGACATAAAAAGCCCCCAGTGTGTTCTTTGCGCTTCCTCTCATTTGGATCAACTTGTGCTTTCCCTGCTCTGGCCTTGGGATCAGCTATTTCGGCATAGTTTTAGTTGTTTTCTTTTTAGTGGAGGGGGGTGATCAGAAACCAAGGTCTGGGTGCTGGGCCTGTTTATTGCCATGGGCTGTCCCTGCTTGTGGGCCTTCCCTCAGCCTGAGCTAGGACATGTGCACGTGTGGTGTGTGTGTGTGTGTGTGTGTGTGTGTGTGTGCGCTTACACAGGTCTACATCAGCCTCCATATCTACCTCTGTGTTCTGAAAATCCATGAGTTCACACCAACATGGCCGATTTAGTGCAATACCGCTGGTTACTCCGTCTTTCCTCTGTTTTCTGTAGGAAGTCGTATCCTCTTCTCCAACAGTGAGAAGCTGGTGTGGCCCTCAGCACCTGCCTTGTGCAGTGTGTCTCCATCAACCTTGTGCAAATCAATGCACACAGGGCACCTCATCCAGCTTGGCCCTCCCAAGTGCACCAGCCAAGCCCTCAGCCCCGATCCAGGGAAGGGAGAAGAGTCCAGAGTCAACCCCTTGAAAATAACGCCCGAGATGGACGTTCAGCCTGGTGGCTAAGATGCCCATGCCCCCGGGTTTAGGTTGCACTCTGGCTTCTGAGTCTAACTTCCTGCTAACGCAGACCCTGGGAGCAGCAGTGGTGGCTCCCATGACTGGATTCCTTCCAGCCACACAGGAAACCCGGATTGAGGTCCCCCTGCTGTGGCCTGAGCCCAGCCCCGGCTGTGGCGGGCATCTGGGGGGTGAGCCGACAGGGAGATAGGTGCACGCCATCTCTCTGTCATCGTCTGTTTCTCTCCTTTTCAAAACAAGTAAAACAAACCAGTTGCATGACAGCCCTTGCTGTGCCGCTGCTCATCAGATGGCCTCATCGCTGGGCTCCGGCTTCCTGCCTCTTGCCTGTGAGGCTGGAGTGAACTGGCCTCCTGGAGGAACCATTCCTAGCTCCTGGGCGGCTGTGACCGGCATCCTCTGCTTGAAGACATAAGGTGCCCACCGAGGAGCTGAGCTGCGGGACAGCAACCTGAAAACTGCCGGAGCAGAGCCCCCGGGCTGCCCCACCTCCCAGGGCACCAGACGCTCAGGCAGCTGCCCGTCAAGTGCATCCAACTGACCCCTTTCTGCCGAGGCCCACTCGGAGAACTGCAGCAGCCAAAGCAACACCCTGACCCCAGGTTAGCGCCGGGCCTCCCGCTGGGGGCTCTGCGTCCTCAGCTGTCCCTGTTCTCCAGCATTGGGCTCCAGGACCTCACGCGGATACCAAGATCCTCAGAAGCTCAGGCCCCTAGAGGTAGTGGTGTGGGGTCTGCAGTCTGCTCACATCTCCCCATATACTGGTGATCGTGTCTAAATCACTTAGGTTATCAGGCACGATAGAAATGCCATGGAAGTAACTGCTGCACTGTATCTTGCCTTTGTATTATTTTATTGTTGTGCTTTTTAATTAATTATATTGATTTAGAAGGCAGCGAAAAATTAGGAGATAGAGAAACAGAGACATGAGGTGGGGAGGGGACGGCCTTGCGGCGTGGTGGGTAAAGCCAGTGCCTGCAATGCAGGCATCCCATATGGGCGCCAGTTCATGTCCCAGCTGCTCCACTGCTGATCCAGCTCCCTGTTGATGGGAAGAGCAATGGAAGCTGGCTCAAGCGATTGGATCGCTGCCACCCACATGGGAGATCTGGATGAAGCTGCTTGCTCCTGGCTTCAACCTGGTCCAGCCCTAGCCACTGGCCATCTGGAGAGTGAACCAGCAGATGGAAGATCTCTCTCTCTCTCTCTCTGTCTGTCTCCCCTCTCTCTGTAACTCTGCCTTTCAAATAAATAAATATATTTTAAAAAATAAAAGAGAGAGACACGGAGACAGATCTCCCACCCACTAGTTTGCTTGTCAAATGCCTACAATAACCAAGGCTGTGCCAGGCTGAAGCCAGGATCCAGAAACTCAATCTGGGTCTCCCATGTAGGTGACAGCGGCCCAAGTACTTGAGCCATCATCCAGGGTGCCCGTTAGTGGGGCCCTGGAGTGCACAGAAGGGCTGGGACTCAGACCCAGGCACTCTGCTCTGGAAGGTGGGCATCCCAAGTAACAGTTTTCTTTTTTTAAATAATTCATTTATTTTCTTGCGAGGTAGAATTACTGACAGTGAGAGGGAAAAGACAGGGGCTGGCACTGTGGTGCAGTGGGTTAACGCCCTGGCCTGAAGTGCCAGCATCCCGTATGGGTGCCAGTTCCCTGCTGTGGCCTGGGAAAGCAGCAGAAGGTGGCCCAAGTCCCTGGGCCCCTCCCACCCGCATGGGAGACCCAGAAGAAGCTCCTGGCTCCTGGCTTCAGTCTGGCCCAGCCCTGGCCATTGTGGTCATTTGGGGGAATGAATTACTGGATGGAAGGTCTCTTTGTTTGTCTCTGTCTCTCTGCCTTTCAAATAAAATGAAAATAAAGAATGAAAATGTTTAGAAATGGTTTTTAAAAGCCTACCTAACTACATACTTCAGAAAGAAAGAAAAAGGGGCCATGTTGTGCTGCAGTGGGTTAAGCTGATGCCTGGGAGACTGACATCCCGCCTCGGGGTGCCGGTTTTCTCTGCTTCTGACCCAGCTCCCTGCGAGGTGCCGGCGAAGCAGCAGCAGGTGGCCCAAGCCTTCTCCACTTTGCTGTTTCTTTCTTCTGCCTTTTTGTTTTGGCTTTAGTTTTCTCTGACTTTTTTTTTTTTGGTTTCTTAAAGTAGGATTGTAGCGGATTGATTTCCTCTCTTTACAAAATACAGATATTAACGGCTGTTTCCTCCCAACCCTTGCTTTGCATTGTCCCGTCATTTCTTGCTTGTTGTATGTTTATTTCCAGTTGTCTCAGTGCCTTTTTGAGTTTCCCTTGCTGTTTCTTCTATAACTCACCGTCCACTGGGGAACATGCTGATTATCTACTACAAATTTAAACGGCTCCAATACCCTTCTTTTTTTGGTCTCCAGGTTTTTTCATGTTTAAATGTTGTTATTTGAGGAGCTGAGAGGCAGAGAGAGGGAAATAGACGAGCACAGAGACCTCCCAGCCCCTGGTTTTCTCCACAATTGCCCACAACAGCCTGGACTCCACCAGCCTGAGGCCCAGAGCCGGGAGCTCAAGCCAGGTTTGCCCCGTGGATGGCAGGGCCCCAGGCACTCGGCCCATCCCTGGCTCTGTCCAAAGGGCACATTTGCAGGAAACAAATGTGGAGCCAAGGCAGGACTCGAAACCAGGCACTCACGTGGAAGACGCGGGATTTACAGCGGCATCATAGCGCTAGCCCAAACGCGTTTCTGATTTTCACGTACAACACACTGAGGTCAGAAAATACCGCATTAGTTCAATTCTACAACATTTATTTAGGCTATTTTATGACCCAGCATATCATCATCTCTGGAAAATACTGCATGCAGACGTGTAGAGATCTTGCATTGTCTTTCTGAATGAAGTAAGCTCTGTGAGTGTGTGTGTGTGTGTGTGTGTGTGTGTGTAATCAATTACATAAAATAGTCCATGTGAAAAAAAAAGAAAGATGACCCAAGAACTCGGGCTCCTGCCACCCACGGGGGAGATCTGGATGGAGTTCCAGGTTCCTGACTTGGGCTTTGCCTCGCCCCAGCCATTCTGGTCATTTGGGTAGTGAGCCAGCAGATGGAAGACCTCTTTCTCTGTCACTCTGCCTTTCAAATAAATAAAACAAATCTGAAAGAAAGAAAGAGTGAAACGAGGATACTCACAGGAGAAGCTAAAGGACATTAACACTGAATGGCTGGTTGTCTAATCCAGCACATAAGTGCCTGTGCACCTGCAGCCATGGCAATGCGGCACGCGACAAACCAGACTGATGGATGGGGGATGACCCAAGTCCCGAGAGACGTGATTTCCTAAAACAGCTCCTGTTGGATCCCCAAACACCACACAGTGTAACCTTCCCTGCATGTACACAGTGCTTGAGTTCTTGAAAACACAGTGAGTGATAAGTCTGTATACAAAATAATTGGTGCTGAATTACAAAACCAGGTTGGTTTCTAGGTTCAGATAACTATAAACACAATTTTCACCCTGGGAGTCTTCTGGGATATTCTAGAGTGGTATGGAAGGCGTCACTGTCGTCCCCTCATCCTCATGATCTTGTGCACCGCAGGGTGCGTGGGGACCCTGCCCAGGTGAGCCCCCTAACCTAGGATATGGCCAGGAAAAAGCTATAGAAATTTCCAAAACTGCCAGTAGGTGGCGCTGCCACCCCAAGCCCCGGCCGCAGCCGGGCCCTCTGAGTCTCCGCATCACCCACCACGTGCTCTCTGACGCTGCTGGCCGGTCTTCCGCTCCTGCTCCTGCGTGGCCTGACTCGGGCCCCCAGCGTGAGGGGCAGCACGGCTCGGCTCGGCTGCATCCCCAGTGCCTGGAGCAGCGCGGCGTGGCGCGGGCGCTCTGGGGGAGAGTGGAGTGGGGCTGGTGTGCAGCCCCTAGAACTGTGCGAAAGTGCCTTCAGGGGCTGGGCCTCTGGCCTGCTGCTAAGACACCTGCCTCCCAGGCCCAGCTCTGCCTCCAGCTTCCGTCGGGGCAGACCCTGGGGGCGGCAGGTGTTGGCTCGTGACTGGGCTCCTGGCTCCCCTGGGGGCACTTGAGTGAATCAGAAGATGGGAACTTGGGAAGTGTGTGTGTGTGTGTGTGTGTGTGTGCGTGTGTGTGAAATAAAGAGATGAAAAATAGTTTGTACACGTGACACGTGTTCAGAATCACCTCCCAGGGGACGCGGGATTCGGCAAAGTGACCTACACTTCCTCCCTCTAAGGCTGAGATTTTTGAAGGGGGCGAGCCTGCTGGCCCTCCTCTGCTCACCTGGTACTGCAACAAGGCCTTCTGGTAACAACCTGAGATTTCAGCTCACTGCAGGAACAACCGTGATGAACGTTACTCACCGTGGACCATGTGCCCAGCACAGAGGAGCAAGGGCGGGTGGGAGTTCCTGCACCTGCTGCTCGGTCACTCCCTGCAGGAGGGAGGGAGCTGAGGGTCGCACAGGCACCGAGCGCTGGCTGTGCCCCTGCAGAGCCACCCGGCTGCACGTGGCCAGGGCAGGGCCCGGTGTTACCGCAGAAGGGAGGTGGGTTAGGGGTCAGAAGCCCTGGGTTCCAGGTGTTGACTTGGCCGAGCCGGGCACGTAGCGCCGGCCCCTTTATTGGTGAAGGAAGAGGCAGAGCGCCCAGACAGCTGGTGCTGCTCTCTCTGCTTCCCAGAGGAGGAGTCAGCTCTGCCCGCAGCCAGCCAGGGGCGCCCAGATGAGCCCCGAGGGCAACATCCCGAGAGGGCAAAGGGCGCCCGAGGGCGAGAGAGAAGGCGGGCAGGCGGGTGGGTAGGGGAAGGAAGAACCCGCTGGTCGCCACACGGGTCCCAACGCTGCCTGGCCGTGCTGGCCAGCGGTCAGCGCCCGGGCTGGAATCAGGCACACAGCGCCTCCCCGCCCCTGCTTCCACCCTGAGGAACGGGAGGTTGGGCACAAAGGAAAGAACTTTCTGGAAGCCACTGTGTGGCTGCAAGGGGGTCGCCCAGAGGAGAGGAGGGCACTGGATGTGTGGAGCCAGAAGCTTCAAGCCGTGCTGAGAGCCCTCTGTGGTGCCAGGACTGTCTGCCCGAGGGGTCCGCCCGTCGCCCGTCGCCCGTCGCCCGTCTGTCTTGGGCTACGAGTGCCTTTGCCCTTCTCTTCCCGCCTGGCCTTGGCAACCCTGAGGGGCGTCCCCGGGGACCACATGGAGGATGCGCCCTGGCTCTCCCCAGCCCCCAGAACCAGACCTGCTGGGTATTCCGGGTTCTCCCCAGAGAAAGCAGACTTCACCCACTCACTGTCAGCCGGCAAAGCTTCACCCAGCTCCTCCAGGCCATGCCCCGCCTCCCCGCGCACCCCCACGGTGCAGCCTTGGAGCCCAAGGGGCAGGCTTGCACGCTCCCCCCAGAGAGGAGGCGGGGCCACGGCTGGGGCTCCTGCAAAGGGTAGACGGAGCTCTTTGGGGTGCTTTGCCAGACAAGCACACCAGAGGCCCAGGCAAATTGGAGTTTCCCAGGGTACACTGCATCCCGTGCTCCGTCCTGGCTGCCCCACTTCCGATCCCACTCCTCGCTGATGGCCTGGGAATGCAGCAGAGTGTGGGCCACATGGGGGATCCAGGCTCCTGGATTCAGCCTGGCCCAGCCCTGGCTGTTGTGGCCATTTGGGGAGTGAACCAGTCATGGAAGACCTTTCCTCCCTGCCTTTCAAATAAATAAATAAATCTTTAAAATTTTTTTGAGGGGCCGGTGCCATGGCTCATTTGGTTAATCCTTCGCCTGCGTCACCAGCATCCCATATGAGCACTGATTCTAGTCCCGGTTGCTCCTCTTCCAGTCCAGCTCTCTGCTGTGGCCCGGGAGTGCAGTGGAGGATGGCCCAGGTCCTTGGGCCCTGCACCTACATGGGAGACCAGGAGAAGCACCTGGCTCCTGGCTTCGGATCAGCGCAGCACCGACCGTAGTGGCCATTTGGGGAGTGAACCAATGGAAAGAAGATCTTTCTCTCTCTCTTACTATCTATAACTCTACCTGTCAAATAAATTTTTAAAAAAATTTTTGAAACTCCCACTAGCAGTGAATATGTGTTATTAGCATCAGTGTATCCTGCCGCTCATTTGGGGCATGCTTATACTTAGAAAATTATTGTTTATCAGAAATCCAAATCTAATGTGGTCTCTATTTTTATTTGAACCTTCTGAGTTGTGTGTAAATACGGAGATAACCCAGGCTGTCTATTTTAAGATTTATTTATTTACTTGAAAGTCAGAATTACACAGAGAGAGAAGGGAGGGGAGAGAGAGAGAGAGAGAGAGAGAGAGAGAGAGAGAGAGAGAGGTCTTCCATCTGCTGGTTCACTCCCCAGTCAGCTGCAACAGCTGGAGCTGCTCCAATCCGAAGCCAGAAACTTTCTCTGGGTCGCCCACATGGGTGCAGGGTCCCAAGGACTTGGGCCATCTTCCACTGCATTCCCAGGCCACAGGAGAGAGCTGGATTGGAAGTGGGGCAGCCAGGACTCGAACCTGCGTCCATATGGGATGCTGGCATTGCAGGTGGCGGTTTTATCCGCTAGGCCACAGTGCCAGCCCCGAGGCTGTCACTTTAATGGGAGTGTCTTGTCAAAGGAGGACTTGGAAAAAAATTAAACAGGAGCGGAGGCTGTGGTCCCAGCAAAGTATGGCTTTGGTACGTGTGATTTATGTGTGAAAACTCAGCCCCTTTCGCCCTAAAATCAACTGAAACTGAATACCCCCAGTTTCCGAATCAGCCCTGAGCGACAGCTGCAGGAGGAGTTGGAGCCCGCTCTTGGCTGGGATGCGCTGCGGGGGCCGGGACAGGGAGGAAGCCCGCAGCCAGCGCCTGCGCTGCGCAGCTAAGCAGGTGTCCCAGCCTCGGGGCCCGCGGGCCTCGGAAGAGCCGACGGCGGAACATCGGGCAGCCACTGGCCCTCAGGACTGCAAGGCCGCCGTGCCCACGGGCCACTCCGCTTTGAGGGGAGGGGACAGCTCCATGGGAAGCATGTTACTTATTTATAGGACAGCGCTGGACCGAATTAGACGTCAACTGCGCTTGTGTTGGGTAACTTTTTCTTTCGAAGTCTCCTTCTTCCTGAATGTCCCTTAAGGGGCGTGTGCAAATGCTGCAACAGCTGGAGCTGGCCCGAACTGAAGCCAGGAGCCAGGGCGCCCACTTGGTTGCATGGCCCCAAGCACTTGGGCCGTCGTCCATCCCAGCTGCTCCACTTCTGATCCAGCTCCCTGCTGATGACCTGGAAGAAGCAGCAGACCATGGCCCAAGTGTTTGGGCCCCTGCACCCACGTGGGAGACCTGGAAGAAGCTCCTGGCTCCTGGCTTAGGCCTGGCTGAGTGCTGCCTGTTGCAACCATCTGGGGCGGATGAACCAACAGACAGAATCTCTCTCTCTCTCTCTCTCTCTCTCTCTCTCTCTTTCACCCTCTGTAACTCTGACTTTCAAAATAAATAAATAAATCTTAAAAACAAAAAAGAGGTAGTACCTATGAGATGCTCTGCTCTCTGTTAAATGACCTACAACAACCTTATGTCTTAAGCAGCTGGTGTCAATCTATGAAGAAATGCACAGCAAATCCAGATCCAAAATACAAAGAGCTTTATCTGTTTTTCTTTGAAAGACAGAGGTGCAGAAAGAGAAGGAGAGACAGAGAAAGATCTTTCATTCTTCCTCCGCTGGTTCACTCCCCAAACGGCTGCAGCCACCAGGGCGGGGCTGGGCTGAAGCCAGGAGCCAGGAACTCAACCCAGGTCTCCCATGTGGGTGGTGGGGACCAAGTCCTTGAACCATCACCTGCGGCCTCCCAGAGTGCACAGTATCAGGTGTGGAGCCAGGACTGAACCCAGGCAACCTGACACAGGAGGTGGGTATCCAATGAGGGCTGAACACCTGCCCTGTGACCACCTCTTATCTGGATGACTGTCGCCAACTCACCCGTCTGCACCTCAGCTTTATCATCTCTTAAGCGGCAGCGAGCATCCAACCTCGTTCTTGAGGCTGGGGAGACGTTTCAGTGAGGCCAGGTTCACGAGGCTGTTTATGAAGGACCGTAAACTCATAAAGGAGCCCCATCCCTCAAGCCTTGCTGTCGGACTTGCCTTGGGTGTGTTCCACGCTGCTATGCTGCCGTTACCACATCAGCCAAATGATCAGCCGGTGAAAGGCTCCGATAGGATAACATCTGTTTGCTCATTGAGCCCATAAACAGTGACTGAGCGTGCACCGTGTGCCAGGCCGTGCTCGGGGCCCTGGGGCTGGCCCGGCGATGCACACAGTGCAAAGTCCCCGTCCTCAGGGAGCGTCTATTCTTATGGACAGGAACAGGAGAGAAGTCACTAGGGCAAGGTGGGCAGAGAGAAATGCCAGCCCAGGTGTAAGTGTGCAGAGGGGACAGGGCATGGTGGGTGTCAGCCTGGACCGTCTCCCCAGGGAGGCGACACTTGGGCCCAGATTGACTAAGGTGAGCACGTGAGACAAGCCGGTACCTGAGGGCTGTCAGCAAATGCCCCGAGGTGGGCTCCAGCCGTGCTGGGGCAGAATGAGGAGAAGGTGGGTGAGGGGAGGCCTGAGAGAGAATGGGCAGGGCCAGGACGTCCCCTTGCACTCGGCCAGGAGAAGGGGACTCACCTAGTTTTCCAGGGCCACTCTGCTGGTGTGTGGGAGAGAGACCGGCGAGGGGGCGGCTGCAATAATGTCACCAAAGGCTGGTGACTCAGACCCCAGGGGCAACGTTGACAATGGTGAGGAGCAGCCAGTTCCAGAGAGCGCCGGAAGGAAGAGCGAAGGGATTTGCAGGTGAGGGGCGTATGGGCGTGCGAGCCAGGGGAAGGCTTGGACATCCGGGGTTCTTGTCCTGGGCAACTGCAAAACCGGGTTCTCCAACAGCCGAATGGCGGAGGTGGAGGGAGGCGCAGGTGTGGGGCGGGGGGCGGACGCGGAAGTTCCGGGCCAGGTCTGAGACCCCCGCCAGAACACTCACGGACACGTCAGGCAGGGAGTTCACCCAGATAAGAGAGGCCGGAGTTCAGGGCAGTGAGTCAGGCCGGAGGTGTAAACTCAGGACCTGTCAGTGTATCGTCAGCGCAGACGTTACGGAAAGCCACGGGACTGGATGAGATCACCGGGGGTATGAGTGCCGGCGGAGGGAAGGTTGAGGCCGGAGGCCAGGCTGTGACAGCGTTCAGAGGTCAGGAGGAGCAGGGACCCAGCACTGGAGCGGAAGAGTAGGAAGGGAATCCAGGGTGGGGGTTCGGCCTGGCAGCTAAGCTGCCCGCACCTGCATGGGGGCCCGGGCCCCATCCCCCCTCTGTCCCTGACTCCAGCTTCCACTCTGGGAGGCAGCAGTGATGGCTCAGGGATGGGTTCCTGCCACCCACGTGGGACCTGGATGGAGCTCCCAGCTCCGGCTTCCAGCTGGCCCTGTGCTGGCTGTCGCAGGCATTTGGGGGAATGACCCCATGGATAGATGATCTCACTGCGTCTCAACGATGTAAATACATACATTTTTAAAAATAAATGAAAGTTGATCAAAAGGAAAAACCTGGGGACAACATTGTGGCACGGCAGGTTGAGCCATCACCTGCAACTCCAGCATCTCATAGGAGCGCTGGTTCGAGTCCTGGCTGCTCCACTTCCAATCCAACTCCCTGTTAATGTGATTTGGAAAGCAGCAGAATATGGTGGCCCAAGTGCTTTGGCCTCTGACGTGGGAGACCTGGATGGAGTTCCTGGCTCCCCGCTTTGGCCTGGCCCAGCCTTGGCCGTTGTAACCATTTAGGGAGTGAACCAGTTGGAAGATCTCTTTCCATCTCTCCCTCTCTGTAACTACGCCTTTCAAATAAACTATTTTAAAAGATTTTTTTAAATGGAAAACCCATGGCTGATATAAAATGAGAGAACGCATGGCATCTGGCACCCAGCGCTGGCCCCACAGACACCTGCCCCCGCGGAGAGACCTCTGCAGAAGGGGAAGCAGTCCTGCGGCTGCCCAGGCCGTCACAGAGCTGAAAGTGATCAGACCTTGTTTTCTGATCTGCATCTTTTAATGATACGTTTTCCAATAGAGCGAAAATCAGTGCTACCACGATCAGAAACACTAACATTAATTCTTTACCATCATCTACAGCTCAATCCTTATTCAAACACCCCTCATTGCCTCTAAAATTTCCTTGTCCAAACCCAGGCTCTGCGTGGCACCTGGCTGTGGGATCTCAGGTTCCCCTCATGAAGGAGACTGACCGATGGTCCTGAGAGGAGTCAGCCTTCCGATGGCTTCTCCCCGGTGCCGTTTAGCCCACTCGTCTACCCCTGGGTATTTCCTGTAAACTGGGAGTTAAGGGCCGTGCTGTGGCACAGTGGGCTAAGTCTCCACCTGCGGTGCCAGCATCCCATATGGACACAGGTTCTAGTCTCGGCTGCTCTTCTTCTGATCCAGCTCTCTGCCATGGCCTAGTAAAGCAGTAGAAGATGGCCCAAGTGCTTGGGCCCCTGCACTCACATGGGAGACCCGGAGGAAGCTCCTGGCTCCTGGCTTCGGATTGGCCCACCTGTGGCCATTTGGGGAGTGATGGAAGCAGATGGAAGACCTTTCTCTCTGTCTCTCCCTCTCTCTGTGACTCTGCCTCTCAAATAAATAAATAAATCTTTAAAAAAAAAAGTCTATTCATGTTTTTTTAAAAAAACTTGAAAGTTAAGATCTATAGTCTTGGGGCTGGCATTGTGGCGTAGTGGGTTCAATAGCCGCTTACAATGCTGGCATCCTACATGGGCATCAGTTCGAGTCCCGACTGCTCCACTTCCAATCTAGCTCCCTGCTACAGCATTTAGGAAAGCAGTGGACGTTGGCCCAAGCACTTGGGTCCCTGCATCCACGTGGGAGACCCAGATGAAGCTCTGGCTCCTGGCTTCAGCCTGGCCAGCCATGGCTGTTGCAGCCATTTGGGGAGTGAACCAGCAGATGGAAGATTTCTCTCTCTCTCTCTCTCTCTGTGTGTAACTCTGCCTTTCAAATAAATAAAATAAGTCTTTTTAAAATCTACATTCTTATTTAGAGTTAAGTTAAAAGCTTTGGTTGAAATACAGTAGATATTTTGTATACCAGAAACTATATGGGTGCTGAGATTTTTACACATGCACCCAGCCATATAACCACAGCCCCAGTCAAGGTGGAGAGCAGTCCTTGGGTCTGGCATTGTAGTTCAGCAGGCCAAGCCGCTGCTTTCAAGGCCAGCATCTCCCATCAGAGCACAGGTTCAAGGTTTTGGCTGCTCGGCTTCTGAACCAGCTCCCTGCTAATGTGCCTAGGAAGGCAGCAGAAGATGGCCCAAGTACTTGGATCCCTGCCAACTATGAGGGAGACCTGCTTGGGTTTCCTGGCTCCCGGCTTCAGTACGGCCAGTATTGGCTGTTGCAATTATCTGGAGAGTGAACCAATGGAAATCAATCTCTCTCTCTCTCTCTCTCTCTCTCTCTCTCTCTCTCTCTCTCAGTTCCCTCCTTTGCTATCTGTCACCCTGCCTTTCAAATAAATCTTTTTTAAATTGGTTTTTAAATATTTATTTATTTATTTATTTGAAAGGCCGAGTGACAAAGGGAAAGATGGAAAGAAGGTCTTCCACCCACTGGTTCATTCCCCAGATGGTCGCAACAGCTGGGACTGGGTTGAGCCAAAAGGAGGAGCCCAGAGCTCCATCCGGGTCCCCGACGTGGGTGCAGGGGTCCAAGGACTTGGGCCATCTTCCACTGCTTTCTCAGGAACATTAACAGAGAGCTGGACCGGAAGTGGCACATCCGGGACTCGAACTGGCACTCGGATGTGGGATGCCTGCATCATAGGTGCAGTTTTACCCACTGTGCCACAACACTGGCCCCAAGGGAAAAAAGACAGAGAACATGCCCAGCTCCCCAGCTGGCCACTGCCGCGTCTCCTCTCACATAGCGGACCCGCCCCAAGGAAACCTCTGCTTTTTTATCACACCGTGGCATGGCCCTTCCCCGTCGTCTTCCTGTTTCACGGATGCATACACCTCAATGTTATCGTCCATTCTCGCCGATGATAGACCTCCAGATGATCCAAACAGCGATCAGCAATCTTGCCTAAGTCAGTGGCCAAACTGATCAGACACTGAAGTCGCTCGCCATCCCTGGGAGAAATGGGATGTGATGCCAGCATCCCGTACTGGATTGGCAGCTCTGGTCCTGGCTGCTCTGCTTCCGGTCCAGCTCCCTGCTAATGCGACTGGCAATGCAGCAGAAGATGGCCCAAGTCCTCGGGTCCCTGCCACCCACATGGGAGACCTGGATGGAGTTCTTGGATCCTGGCTTCGGCCTGGTCCTGCTCTGACTATTGCAGCCATTTGGGGTGTGTGCCAGCAGATAGAAGCGCTCTCTCTCTCTCTCACTCTGATTTCAATTAAATAAAGTAAACTTTTTTTTTTTTTTTTTTAAAGATGACACTGCAGGTCTGGAGGGTAGGTGTTCACAGGGAGTACACGGAGACTGGGGCCTTAAACCTGGTTTCCAGAGAATTTCTTTTTTTTTTTTTTAAGATTTATTTATTTATTTGAAAGTTAGAATTACAGAGAAGACAGGGAGAGGGAGAGGGAGAGGGAGAGGGAGAGAGAGAACCACTTTCCATTAGTTGGTTCACTCCCCAGATGGCTGCAATGGCCAGAGCTGAGCCGGGCAAAGCCAGGAGCCAGGAGCTCCGTCCAGGCCTCCCCTTGGGTGCACTACGGGATGGTTGTACCCTGTGCACCGCAACACCAGCCCTGAAGCCTTACACCCAAGAGTTCTCGGGGCTGGCGCTGTGGCCTAGTGAGTTAAGCAGCCATCTGCAGTGCCAGCATTCCACGGTCCCAGCTGCTCCACCTCTGATCCAGCTCCCTGCTAACGACCTGGGAAAGCAGCAGAGGACAGACCAAGTGCTTGGGCTCCCGCACCTAAGGAGGAGACCTGGATGAAGCTCCTGGCTCCTGGCTTCGCCCTGGCCCAGCCCTGGCCGTTGTGGCCATCGGGGGAGTGAACCGCAGAGGCAACATTCTCTCTCTTTCTCTCTCTCTCTCTCTCTCTCTCTCTCTTGTTTCCTGGCCTTCTACAGCCGCTCTGCAAAGATGGGTGCCCTCCTCACTTCACCGAACGTGGCATCCTCGAGGGGTGCAGTGCCAGCCACGCGTCACACGGCCACGGCGAGTGGTGCATGGCCCCTTTGTTCTGGGCTTTCCTGACCGTTCTTACTGCGGGGGAGTAAGGCGGAGACAGGAACCCTCTTCTCACGCCCGGCAGAAGAAAGAAGGAAGGAAACGTTCACAGAAGCACGGCAGGCTTGGCGTTTCGAAATGCAGCCAGCTGCAGCCACGCACCCTTTGTACAGGCCAATAAACTGAGGCAGGGGGAGAAGCTGCCGGCCCCGCCTGCTGCCTCAGCGAGGCCAGAGGCCCTGGGCTGGGCTGGCTCTGTGCTCACGCTATTACACCCCCGCCCGAAGCGGAAGCCAGGGGACAGCGGTGAGCAGGCCTGGTCTCTGACGGCACCGTCTATGGAAGCTGCTCTCTGCCCTAGGCCTGGGAAATGTCCCTCTCTAAGCTCCCTCCATGCCAAACATTTAGTGACATTCCTTAAGTCCTCTGTGGCACTTGGAAAACACAGCTACTGGCTAACTATATTAAGAAACGCCATCCACAGCCCACCCCGGCCAGCCTCACGAGCCCCAGTGACGTCCAAACTCCGGGGTCATGGGGAAAGAGGCCCCTGGTGGCCTCTTGGGTCTTAAATTGCTTTTCCTGGCACAGTCCTGCCCTCTGGCCCCTGCCAGACAGACAATTGCAAAGTGACCTTGCTTTACGAGAACTCTAGATTAAAAAAGAAAGGAGGAAAAAAGCTGCCAGCAGACGAGCCACAGTGACCAGTGTTTGGCCAGCACCTCCTTGAGCCGACACAGGATTCCATGGGCAGCAGAGAGCCCCAAACCCCATGGTCAGGTTCATGTCGATACTGAAAAGGAAGCATCCTTGCAAGAACCGTCTTCTTCAACCTCCAGGAGCACACCGACCCCCTGGGGCCCTGCTGACAAGCAAGCTGTGACCCACTGGTCTGCTCCGGGGCCCGGGACTCTGCATTCATAACAGGTGCAGCTGCTGCTGCCGCCGGTCACTCTGAGCAGCCAGGCTCTAGAAACTGTAACAAGACACAGTCAGTGCTTCCCTGGCTGCACAGAGAGCCACAGAGAGTCCTACCAACTTGAAGCAGAATGCCTGGAGGAGAGTCCGACCCCCAGAATAAACAAAACGGCACCTTGCACGCCCCAGAGAGAGGCTGTGCAATGAGATGCCTGGCAGGGTTTGAAAACCCCTGCATGGAGATCAGGAAAAGGCCGAGGGAAAACAGTGCTCCCCAAGGTATGCGGGAGCACCAGGGGGGCAGCAAAGGAATCGTGACATCGTCATCATCATCGTCGTCTCTTTTGACCGGGCGTTCCACGCTCTGCACAGCCACGAACGGCATCGCTGTGGCGCCCGTGGTTATTGGCGTCATTGCGTGCAACCGCGCACATGCAGGCGCTCTCGGCATCCCCCCCACGCGTGGTTCTTCACGACGCCTGCAAGGGTACCTCCAAGAGCTCATGAAAACAAAAACAAAAACGGGCTTACAGGAGAGGTTCACGGGGGTGCAAAAACCTCTGTGACCCACGCATCGTTTCTTCCCAGCACCCGCTCAGCCCACTGCACTGTACCACTGGGCCCCGGCCAGGCACTGCCTCCCCCTTTATTGGAGGCTGAGGAGCCCGCCAAGGTCGCCGTGACTGAATGGTGAGAGGAGAGGGAACGTGGGGCCAGCTGATCCAGCGCCCGGGCCATAAATCGGCTCCACAAACTGCAGCCAGGCCGAACCCCACCCTCCACCAGTCGCTGCAGGGCCCTGGAGCTAGGAACGGCTTTGCACATTCCTGAACGGTTAGGGGGCGAAATCAGAGGAGGAGTAATTCACCAAGTGTGAGTTGTAGGAGCCTCACGGGCGGCAGCGGCGCCAGGAGTGTGGCTGGCACGGAGCCACGCCCACTGGTCCAAGGCTCGGCTCCGAGCTGAGACCTGTGGCCCGCCGAGCCTGACTCGCCACCCAGCCCCGGCCGGAAACGGCTGCCGACTCCTGCGCTCAACGGTTTCGCTGTTTATAAATTCCCTGCTTTGCTTTTTTTTCATACATAAATGAGTACCTTTCTCCCTTCCCCACCCCCACCCTCAGACTCTGCTAAACTCTGACTTGCAAAGCTGCTTTGGGGGCGCACTTAGCCCAGCAGGTTCAGCCACCCGCTGGGGTGCCAACATCCGGAGTGAGCACGGGTTCGAGTCCCGCCTGCTGCCTCTGAACACCTGCCCTTCCCTTTCCCGAAAAGATCTTCCCCCATTCCCATTCAACTCCTGCGCACCCATCAATACCCAGGGCTGCGTCCCCCCCAGTCACCCCACAGCACAGCACAGGGCACCCTGGTCACATCTTTATCATCGAGGAGAGAGAGAGAGAGAGAGAGAGAGAGAGAGAGAGAGAGAGAATCTTCCATCTGCTGGTTCACTTCCCCAATGGCTGTGACGGTTGGGGTTGAGGTTGGGCCAGCCCCAAGCAGGAGCTGGGACTCCACTGGAGTCTCTCTCGTGGGTGAGGGGCTCAGGCACTTGGGCCACGCTCCAGTGCTTTCCCAGGCCATCAGCAGGGAACTGGACCTGAAGCAGAGCGGCTGGGACTCGAACAGGTGGCCACGTGGGACGCCGGGGCTGAAGGCGGTGGCTCAACCCACTGAGCCACGACGGGAGTCCCGTGCAGGGCATTTCCCCGGACCTCCTCGGCCTTCCTGTCTCCTGGTCATGCAGAAGGGCCGGCCCTTTCAACGCACGGAGCTGACCCCTGACCCTGGCCCCCTCCCACCCTCGTGGGCCCCGCTAGCCCCCACCCCGCGTCATTTCCACACTCGCTCCATCCTCCCTCCCCGAATAAACGACTCCGGCACTTTTTAGAGAAGACAGGGCGCCTTTATCCCAGCGGGGCCGCCGTCATGGGGGTCTGGGGGAGCGGAGCGCTCCGAGGAGCAGGGGATTCAGAACCAAGGAGAGGACTGGGCCGTGGGGCACCCAGTGTTCCCCCAGGAACACATCAGGGCTCAGGGCATCCGGGCAGGCGGCCACGACAGGATTCGCACTGCAGGCAGGCCAGGGCCGCCGGACAGCAGGGGCGGGGGCTTCCGGAGTCAGCCGGATTCTTGCGCAACTGGACAGCGCCCGAGGCCTGGCCGGGAGAGGCCTGGGGGCCTGGCCACCTCCGGCTTCTTTCACTTCTGGCCGCAGCTCCCCTGCTCGGGCGCATCCCAATCAACCCCCCTTCCGGGGCCAGTTTCCAGGTCTCCTCCGCGCCTGGACTCCCCGGGGGACGCCCACCTCGGCCCCCCGACACCCGCGGGAGGGCTCAGGGCCCGTGGGGCCGGGGAGTCCAGGGCGGAAGCTGCAGAGCCACCGAGGACAGGCGCCTCCTCCGGCCGCTGGGCCTGGGCCCCCAGGGCGAGCTGAGGGTCAACGGCCGGAGCCCGAGCTGGGCCCTGCGTGTCCGCGCCCCAGGCCGGCGCCCCTAGGGGTGAGGGGTGACCTCATCGCCGTGAGTCCCCCGCTGCGGGTCCACTGAATGGCCCGAGCAGGGCTGCAGGGGTGGCGCCACAGCGCGGGCCGAGAACGCCCACGCCACTCCTTCCGCTAGCCCCTAGAGAAAGCAGAAGCGCCCAGCAAGCGCCGCCCCAGAGACTGGGCTGCGCCCTGCACCCCCGACCCGCACGAGCCCCCCCATCACAGGCGCTCCGGCGCGGCCCCTTTAAGGGGCGGCGGCCGCGGTGCTGCCCCCTGGCGGCCGCCGGGCGCGCTGCCTCCGCTGCCGGCGGGCTCCCGGGGCCGGGCCGGCCAGCGCTCCGGCGGAGGGGTCGGCGCGGGGCCGGCCTGCGTGTGCGCGGGCGCTGCCGCCCTGGTCGGCGAGCGGCGCGTGAGGCTCGCGCCGGGGCCGCGGTCCGAGCTCGCCCGGAGCGGCCGGGCGCGGGGCGCGGAGGGCGGGCGGGCGCGCGGCTCGGGCCCGCGCGGCGCGAGGGGCCGGTGTCCGCCGCGGCCCAGGGCGCGGCGCTCGCGAGCCCGCGGCGGGCGGCCCCGCGCGGCGCAGCCAGTGGCGTCCGGCGCCCAGCGCCGCCCCCCGGGCCGGCCGCCCGCCGCGCCCCGCCCCGGCCCGCCCCCGCCGGCAGGACTGCGCGCCCGGAGCGCGTTCCGCGTCCCCGCCGCCGGGAGGAGGTGCCCGCACGCTCCGGCGCGCGCCGCCCGCCCGCCTCGGCCTGTGGGCGCCTTCCCCCGGCCCAGGCTCCGCGCCCCGGGAAGATGCAGACGTTTCTGAAGGGGAAGAGAGTGGGCTACTGGCTGAGCGAGAAGAAGATCAAGAAGCTCAACTTCCAGGCCTTCGCGGAGCTGTGCAGGTGAGGGGGACCCCCGGCCCGAGCGCCGCCGGGGAGGCTGGGGCGAAGGGGTGCGTGCGGGGGGACGGGATCCGGGCGCCCAGGGGCCGGTGCGGGCGCGGTGGCGCGGACCGGGACGCTCAGGTGCACGGAGAGCCGGCTCGGGAGGCCCCCGGGTGCCCAGGGCGCAGCGGGCGCGCGGCTGAGCGCGGGGAGGGCCCTGGGCACCCGGGGCGTCCGCGCTGCCTGGCAGGGGGCTGGCTGGTACTTTGGGCCGGAGTGGGCGTCTTCCTCCGCCCCCTTCCCTTTCTCAGGGGAGGGCACCTGCGGGTGTGGACCACCTACTACGTGCCCCGCGTGTGCGCGGCTCCCGGAGCTGTCAGCGCCGTGGCCGGCTTGAGCCCAGCCGAAGCGAGTGGCAGTACTTGGCACGTCCGTGGTGATTTGCTGTCTCATTAGCGCCTCGCAGCAGCCGTGCACATTGGCCGGGGTGGGGATCCTGGGCCACGTGTCGGGGCAGGGGGGCTGATCCGAAGAGGTGCTGCTGCAGGGGTCCCCGCGCCGGGGAGTGGCTGGTGCGCCAGAGGTGCCGGGGACATGCGTGCGGTGTGGCTCGGCCTCCTGCCGTCCGGCTCTGCCCGCGCCTGGGCCCCCGCGCTGCTGCTCCGTGGCGGCGGAGGCTCAGGTGTGCCATAGATCGCATTCTTAGTCTCTCAGCCCTCCCCAGACCTGGGTCAGGTGTGCCGTGCCCGGTTCCCAGCCGTAGCTCTGCTATGGCATGTCAGTGAAAGGCGCACAGCAGCCAGCGTCCCGAGCCTTTCCCAAGCTCCGGGCGGAAGCATTTTGTTAGACTGGATTTTTGAAAATTGGCCCCAGTTGGCATTCGTGTCCCTGTCGTGTCCCCTGGCATGCTGGAGAAGTGAACACTTGGCTTTCCTTCTGCCGTGGTATGCGGCGAGTGGCGGGTCTGAGTGGCGTCCACAGGCCCCTCTGTGCCCCTCACGGCCCTCCTTGGGGTCCCCAGGTGCTCTGTGTGCCTGGGTCGGGATGGGGGTGGTCGCCTTCTCCCAGGCCAGGTCTTCATGGGCTGTAGTGCATGGGAGCTCACAAGGAGACCAGGAGGGGCTGCGGCCGGAGCTTTGCACACAGGTCCTGGGGTTGAGGAGGGACCCCAGACACCGTGCGTGTCACTGCAGAAGTTCGGGTTGTGGAGGTCCAGCTCTGACCAGAGGCCCCTGGGAGTCTGGAACCCAGTGAGAACCTTGCACCTCCCCACGCAAGTCTGCCTGTGTGCCTGTGTCACCCGTGCCCGTGCTTCAAGTTCCGGGCTTGTCATCGGGTTGGTAGGAACTTGGTAGCTGGGAGTCCCGGCCGGGGCTCAGTGCCAGGTCCTCCCGCTGGACCGCCGGACCCGCTTGGCTCTCCTGAGGACCCCCGCCTTTCAGGGGGTGGAGGGCTTCAGGGCGGCGATGGCGTTGCGATCCCGGAGCCCAGTGTCTCTGAAGGGGCTGCTGTGCCCAGGGTCTGGTCGCCTGCCTTTGTCCAGCATGGGGGCTCCCGAGAGGAGGCCGAGGGCATGCGGGCCCCGGTAGGGCCCCGGGACGCCCACCCTGTGTTTCCATGAGGGCAGCTCTGCATGTTTTGTCACTGAGGCTGAAGAAGGAAACGAAAACACCAAGAGTTTTCTGTTTCTTGATTGCTTTCAGCGCACTGCCCCCTGGTGGCTACAGTTCCACGCTGGCTGCCGGTGACCCCAGCTTCTGCTTTTGCTGTGGTTCTGTTTGGTGTGAGCCACGCTGTGGACGGGTGCTGTCACGTTGCTGATGCTCCCGTGTTGCAGGGTGCGGAATCGTGTCTGAGCTCCCCAGTGAAACAGCCCGGGACGTTTGAGAACTCGCGGCCCCGCTCTGCGTGTGTGGGTGACCTGGGAGGACCAGGATGAGCTGTTTAGTGGAGTCTCAGGCTTAGCAAAAGTCTCAGGGCAGGACCACGCTGGCGAGCATCTCACCCGGCCTCCGCTGTTTGACAGATGGGGAAGCGGGCACCAGGGGGCAGGTTCTAGGCTTTCTCCTTGGGCCGCTGCACGGTGACACGCGGCGTTTTCTTCCCAGGGGTGGTCGGCCTCTGCTCTTTGTTCCTAGGGGCACTTTCCCTTCAAGACTGTCCCTCTCCTCCCAGGGGCAGTGCGTCGATGGCATCAGTGGGCAGTTGCAGCCAGCTCCTGGGAAGCTCCCTCCAGGGAGCTGCCCTGTCACCTGTGACCCAGCTGACAGGTGGGCCGTGGAACCAGCTGGTGGTCAGGGTCTTCCAGTGTGTCCCCCCACTCTGCAGGGCTGCTCTGGGACCAGCTGGTGGTCGGGGGTCCCGGCTGGTGCTGGCCCTCTAGCGTGCCCCCCCTACTCTGCAGAGCTGCCCTGGGACCAGCTGGTGGTTGGGGGTCCCAGCTGGTGCTGGCCCTCTAGCGTGCCCCCCCACTCTGCAGAGCTGCCCTGGGACCAGCTGGTGGTTGGGGGTCCCAGCTGGTGCTGGCCCTCCAGCGTGTCCCCCCACTCTGCAGGGCTGCCCTGGAACTGGTTGGTGGTCGGGGGTCCCGGCTGGTGCTGGCCCTCCAGCGTGCCCCCCCACTCTGCAGGGCTGCTCTGGGACCAGTTGGTGGTCGGGGGTCCCGGCTGGTGCTGGCCCTCTAGCGTGCCCCCCCTACTCTGCAGAGCTGCCCTGGGACCAGCTGGTGGTTGGGGGTCCCAGCTGGTGCTGGCCCTCCAGCGTGTCCCCCCACTCTGCAGGGCTGCCCTGGAACTGGCTGGTGGTCGGGGGTCCCGGCTGGTGCTGGCCCTCCAGCGTGCCCCCCCACTCTGCAGGGCTGCCCTGGAACTGGCTGGTGGTCGGGGGTCCCGGCTGGTGCTGGCCCTCCAGCGTGCCCCCCCACTCTGCAGGGCTGCCCTGGAACTGGCTGGTGGTCGGGGGTCCCGGCTGGTGCTGGCCCTCCAGCGTGCTCCACCCTGGCCCCGCAGGGCTGTGCTCTGGTGGTGCCATCTCCGCCCCTTCCACCTGCCCTCTGCCCCTCACCCCTTCCCTTCATGGCTTTATCACGGTGCCCAGGAGGCGCGTCAGAGGGGAGTGAAGAAACAAAGCTGTTCACTGGCCGCAGTGGGTGATTTTCTTGCTGTTTTGTGCTGTAAGCTCTCCCCCTGGGCCCTGCTGAACCGAGCCGGCCCACCCGGCTTCCCTCTGTTCTCCACTCCTCCTTCTCCCTCTGTCCTCACCAGTCTTGCCTGTGGTTGCCGGAGCCGGTGATGGAGGCACCAGGCTTCGTGAGGCCTCTCGGAGTAAGGTATGGCAGAGCATTGCCTGCGTTCACCGGAATCACAGCTGATTTTCAGTGATTTTTCAGGGCCCCTGCCTCGGGTAGCCTCCCCTGCAGCCCAGGACGGCAGCCTGGGGAAGCGGAAGCCCAGGGCGTGTCGGGGATGTGCTCTGCCGGCTGGGGGCTCCCCTGAGCCCAGGCTCCGGGCCCCTGCCCCTGCGAGCGTGGCCTCCCTGTTTGAGCGTCTGTCTGCTCAGGTGCACCTGTGCGTGCTCAAGGCGCTGTCTCAGACCAGGCTGTCAGCGCATTCTTTCCCCTCTGGGGACCCATCTGGGCAGTTCCAGGCCCCTTCTAGGGTCCACGTGTGGCGTTAGGAGCATGGCAGCAGCCTGGGGAGGGCGGAGGTGTGTCGGCCTGCCTGTTCCCCCGGGAGGGCCAACTCGGAGGCCCCCTGTGCCGGGTCAGCTTGGTGTTTCTGGGCTGGGATTCTGCGGGACAAGTGCGGGGGAGGAAGGAGGCGCTTTGCCAGGACTGAGTGATGTGGGTGTGCGTGGGTGTTTTTGTGTTTGTGTTGCTATCTGTCTTTGCCACCATTCTGGGCTACGGAGGGGGAGGAGGCACTGACTCAGGTCTCCCGTGTGACAGCACACGGTGGGGTAGCCACAACCCGGCCCCGCTACTCGGCTCCCTTCCAGCAAACCCGAGAAGAGCCCCGTGCAGACAGGCTTATCTGTTGGGAGGCCGACACAGGCCTGGGGTGCAGGCCTGGCCGCGTGGGGCCCGCACCTGACCCTGGCAGGGGCAGGACCTAGCAGGCTGCTGTGGGCCTCCCTGAGCACCCATCTCCGGGCACGTGCGCTCCGTCAGTGCCACCTTGGCTGGGCGTGGTGAGAGGGTCGTTGTCCATGGACGCCTCCGCCCTCAGCGATTTCGTGTTCTTGGATTTGGCTGTTTGAGGATGACCTCGCAGTCCCTGACAGCTGCTCACAGATCATTGGGATTTGAAACTCGGGTCAGTGGGCGAAGCTAAGGAGGGGCCCTGTCCTGCCTGGTGGTCTTCCAGCCATCGTAGTGTGGCTCCATGTTTTTTAAGATTTTATTTATTTATATGAGAGGTTGAGTTATAGACAGAGAGAGAGGTCTTCCATCCGCTGGTTCACTCCCCAAATGGCAGCAACGCCCGGAGCTGGGCTGATCTGAAGCCAGGAGCCAGGAGCTTCTTTTGGGTCTCCCACGTGGGTGCAGGAGCTTGAGGACTTGGGCCATCTTCTGCTGCTTTCCCAGGCACATTAGCAGGGAACTGGATCAGAAGAGGAGCAGCTGGGACATGAACTGGTGCCCCTGTGGGATGCTGGCGCTATAGGCAGGGGCTTAGCCCGCCGTGTGGCCCAGGTGACACCCGTGAAGCCAGGGAGGGTGTCTGCACCTGCTTCCTGGGTGGGGCAGCTGGGAGGCCAGTGAGTGGAGGGAGGGGATGCTTCCATGCCTGGTAAGTTTGGAGAGAGGGGCTGGTGCTGAGTCTCCTGGAAACGCTGGGATTCTCCATTCACACGCTTGGTGCTGGGATTGGCTACCATTGGTTGTTTACGGTTTCATTCTGAGTGTTTCATGGGTGCATACATTAAACAGAACTTCAGAGGATGCGAGGCTCACACAGCAAAGTCCGCCCATTTCCATTTCCGTCTCGTCCTGAACCCCAGTCTCCTCCGAGGGTGCCTGCAAGCCCCGGGCCCAGGTGTGTGCGGGGAGAGCCCTGCATACCCGCTCAGCTCTGCCCATCGCGGCAGCGTCGTGTCTGCCAGGAGTTCCACGCAGCTGCTTCACCGCAAGAGTCTTATGTTTTCTTTTTTATTGAAAATTTTTAAAAATTAATTTATTTGAAAGAGCTACAGAAAGAGAGATGGAGAGGAAGAGAGAGAGAGAGATCCTCCATCTGCTGGTTCACTCCCCAAATGTCTGCAATGGCTGGGGCTGGGCCAGACTGAAGCCAGGAGCCAGGAGCTTCTTCTGGGTCCCCCATGTGGTTGCAGGGGCCCAAGAACTTGGGCCGTCCTTTGTTGCTTTCCCAGGTGATGGCAGAGAGCTGGATCGGAAGTGGAGCAGCCGGGACTCGAACAGGTGCCCATACTGGATGTGGCACCGCAGGCGGCAGCTTTACCTGCTACGCTGTGACGCCGGCCCGTGTTTTCATTTTTAATGGCAAGCATGTCCAGCTCTTACAGAGAGGACCACGTTTCTTCCCTGGGGTTGGCTTCCACCGGTGCAGTGGTGTGTGCCCTGCCCTGTGCCTGGGTGCCCAATGCTGAGTGAGTGAGTGAGTGGTGGGGTCAAAGGGCACGGCATGTTACTGCTCCCGAAGCGGCGGGGCCGGGTTTGACTGGCGACTCACACGCTCCCCTGCAGTGTGTGATGAGCACAGGCTGTGGATGGCCCCCTGGGTTTGCGCTTCCCCTCTGGTGGGGGGAGGGAGTGGTGGGCCAGCACGCACCAGATGGAGCAGGGCCCCTTCGTGCAGGTGGTCCTGACTGCCGGCAGCCTGCCTCCCTCGGCTCGCTCTCCCACCTGGTGAGCACACCGGGCGCGACTGGGAAACCCTCGGCGGAGCACCGTGCTTGAGCTGTCCGACGTGGGCAGGGCCTCTCCTCCCACTCAGGCTTTAAATGCAGCTTTCAAGGGATTCTCTGGTCCCTTCTTTTTAAAAAGTGATGTTCCCTTGGGGCTGGAGCTGTGGCTTAGTGGGTAAAGCTGCTGCCCGAGATGTTTGTATTCCCTGTGGGTGCCAGTTCAAGTCCCAGCTGCTCCACTTCTGATCCAACTTCCTGCTGGTGCACTCGGAAAAGCAGTGGAAGATGACCCAAGTCCTTGGGCCCCTGAACCTGTGTGGGAGACCTGGAAGAAGCTCCTGGCTCTGGGCTTTAGCCGGCCCAGCCCTGGCCATTGCAGTCATTTGGGGAGTGAACCAGCGGGATGGGAGATCTCTATCTCTCTAACTGCCTTTCAAGTAAATATTTTTTTTAAGATTTATTTATTTGAAAGGCAGAGTTATAGAGAGGCAGAGGCAGAGAGAGAGAGAGAGAGAGAGAGAGAGAGAGAGAAGTCTTCCATCCTCTGGTTCACTATGGAGCTGAGCCAATTGGAAGCCAGGAGCCAGAAGCTTCTTCTGGGTCTCCCATGTGGGTGCAAGGGCCCAAGGACTTGGGCCATCTTCTACTGCTTTCCCAGGCCATGGCAGAGAGCTGGATTGGAAGTGGAACAGCCAGGACTTGAACCAGCGCCCATATGGGATGCCGGCACTGCAGGCGGCTTTACTTGCTACACTGCAGCACTGGCCCCTAAAAATAAATCTTTTTTTTTTTTTAAGCGACGCTTCTTTCAGGAAAGCAGTCTTCCTCCAGGAGCCCCTCACCACCTTCTTTGGCTGGCAAAGCTGCCGTGCCAAACACCTGCCCCGGCCTGCATGATCCGGGCCTGCCCCGGCCACTCCCGCTCCCGGAGCTCCTGGAGAGCCGACCTGTGGGTGTGTGGCCTTGCTTTGAGGCCGGTGTGGGGCTCCTGAGAGAAGCCCCCTGGTGAGGGCGTGGCAGGGCCTGTCCTGCTCCCACACCAGTGCTCGCTCGCGTCCTGCGGCTGGCAGAGGCTTCTTGCAAACACAGGGCACCTGTGGGCCTGGCACCCGCCCCTACTGGGCTCTGCGAGCTGGCCGGGCCTTTGTCTCGCCTGCTCTGGGCCTCCTCAGGAGACAGCTGTGCTTTGTGGCCAGCAGGGCTTCCGCACTGGCCCCTCCCAGTGCCAGACTGAGCGCTGTGACAGCCCCAGGACTGCTCCCTCTCCACCTGCTTTTAGGGTTTGGCAGGTGGCTATGTAAGTAGGGTCATTTCCTGTGAGGGGACCCCAGGCTCCTGCCTGCCGTCGTGGCCCCTGTGTGCTGGGTACCCCGCCCTGTTAACTGCTCACCTAGTGGATGCTCCTAAGCGCAGCCACCCTGGAGAGCGGGTCAGGATCTGTGCACAGCGCAGCCTCCCACGTAAAGTCAGGACCCTGAGTGGGACCCGGGGACCCCCAACTGCCAGCCTTGCCCTTGGCCTCCGACTTCTCCCTGTCTTGCTCGTTGACTGTCTTGCCTTTCAAACAGTGGTTCCATGAAGGTGGCGGAGTGGATTGGTGAACTGCTTGGTGTTTTGTCCTCGTAGCTTGGCCAGAGCCACAGTAACTCTGGGGTGCTCTGGTGCACTCAGGAAGTCGGGGGGTGGTGGTGGTGCCGGAGAGGGAGTGATGGGGGGTTGTTGTGATGGGGGCTCCGTGTTCACTCAGCAGGTCCTGTGCTGGGTGTGGTCCTCATCCTCAGGTCCTGGGGGAGGTGAAGGTGGACGCAGCTCGCAGGTGATGGAGTGGAGCCGGGAGAGAGCTGTGGCAGAGCGGGCCGTGGCCACCGTGGCACTCTGTGGTCAGAGACGGATTCTCTGAGGAGGTGACATCTGGTGAGAGGGGCCGAGAGCTTCCCCCAGGAGCTGAAAGGCCCACGGGCGGCTGGAGGCCATGTGCCTGACTTGGCCGGTTTCCACTCAGGACTCGTGGCCATGGGAGGTATCGGGGCCTCTACCCTGCCAGGGCCTGGGGACAGGAGCCCAGGCCAGCCCTGTGTCTGGCTGTCAGTGGCTCTGGGTTGTCGCTTCAGGTGGGAGCCCCTCGTGAGGTCAATGTTGGCTGGATTTCCCGGTCACAGGAAGCCTGGGGCCTTGGTGATGACTCAGCACCTGAGTCCGCCCTCCCCACGAGGTGTGGCCCTTGGGGATTCTCCAGGGGATGCGGGTGGGGCGCTGGGATCTCCTGTAGGAAGTTCACACGGTGTTTTCCTAAAACGTGCAACTGGCCGGCCCCGTAGAACCCACAGGCACGGGCGTGCACCAGTTTTCCAGGGCTGAGCTGCTTCTGAGGGGTGGGGTCTCTGCGTTGGGGGCACAGGTAGAGGTCAAGGCTCCCAGGCTAGGCTCTGTGAGAGCCCCCGCTGTGGGAGCTGTCAGCTCCCGGCTCGCTTTGCATTCCCCAGAGCTTGAGCTGGGACCCCCTCTACCTGCCAAGCCCCTTCTCAGAGGGAGCTGGGCAGCAGCTGCAGGCCCCCCCCCTCCACCCCCCAGCTCTGCCGCGTCACTGCTGTCGGCTGAACCGCTTCTCCCCAGCCTTGAAGATTTCTTGCCTCCGGCTGCTGGTCTGCCGATCTGCCCTGGGGTGTCTTGAAAGGTGGATCCCGAGGCCGGATCCGGGCTGGTTTTGCACAGCACACATTCCTGGGGACCGGCCCGGCCAGATGCGACACCGATTATGGGCCCTGCCTGGGAGAGGTGATAACATAGCCCGGGGTGTTTGCCTGTGCGGTTTACGCTGTACGCCTGTGAGTCTTCGGGGAAGGTCTGCGTGTGGCCTGGGGTCACCCAGGCGCTCTTGGGGCCTGGGCTTGGGGCTTATTCCGGAGGCCTGGCTGTGTCTCAGAAGGGATGTGTTGGGTTCCTGTGTGGCTCACACTGGATCTCAGAGGATCTCAGAGCCTGCCAGGGCTTGGGGAGGAGCAAGGGCACCTGAGCAGCAGAGCTGGGACTCGTCCTGGGGGCTGGTTGGCTTCTGCCTCTGTGCCGGGTCCAGCCTTTGAGGACGCGTCCAGTCTCGGGCGTAGCATCGCGCAGCTGCAAGCTGTGCTACTCGGGTTCAGAGGAAAAGCGAAGGGTTCCTTTTTTGTTTTTTGTTTTTTAAATTAGATGTTTATTTTCATCTATTTGAAAGGCAGTGTGACAGATAGGGAAGAAAGAGAGGGAGATCTTTCATTCACTGGTTCACTCCCCAAATGCCTAAAGCGCCAGGGCTGGGCCAAGCCAAGGCCAGGAGCCTGGAACTGAATCTGGGTTTCCCATGTGGGTGTCAGGGGGCCAAGCACTTGAACCATCATCTTCTGCCTCCCAGGATGCATTGACAGGAAGCTGGCTCAGAAGCAGAGCAGCCGGGACTCGAACCTGCGCTCTGATATGGGGTGTGGGCATCCTAAGCGGTACCATAACATCCGTCCCCAGAGGGCCCTGTCTGAGCTTTCCCTGTGTGCTGTTATTGAGCCCAGAGGGGTGATGCATCGTGGAGATGGTGATGAACTTGAACTTGGCACACAAGGCTTGTCCAGCTGGCCAGTCCTCTGCCTCCCCAGTACAGTGGGCGTGGTACCTTCACCCTAGGGCTAGTGTGGCTGTGCCTCGTATGTTACAGGACCCCACTCCTCCCAGGGCCACCTCCTCTCCCTCCTGCGTCTGTGTTGGGAGCCCCAGCCAAGGGCACACAGGGAAAACCTCTGCCCAGTTTCTTTTTCTGGGGGGGGGGGGGCAGGAGCAGTGTCTGCCAGGCCCAGCAGCCAGCTCACTGCTTCCTGGGAGGGTGGGGGTGTTCGGTGGGTGCTGGGGTGCAGAGAGGACGCGCCTGTGGCAGTTTTACTTTCGGTTCTGCCTCACACCCTACTTCCACCCCACAGCGGAGGGCTGAGCTGCAGGGGAACCTCCGGTCCTCACCCTGGGCCACTTGTCCCAGTGCAGATTGCCAGGCCCTGCAGCGAGGCTGGGGCGCGCCCAGCATCTGCCTTTTGCAAAGCACCCCATCCACTCCTTCGTGCCCTCCCACCACGTGCGCTTATTGAGTGCCTGCTGCATGCTGAGCACTGCAGAGTTCCCACCAGCCTCGGGCATCCTGAACGCAGCCTCGGAGGACTGCTCTCCGGCCAGCAGGCAGCTCCGCCCGCAGTGTGCCGGCCTGGGCGCCCTGCAGGGTCCTGGCCTCTTGGGTTTCTGGAGGAGGAAGAAGGTGATGAAGGTCATAGCCCCAAATTGAGGGCCAGCAGGTGGGTGGCTTGGATGCGCCCCTGGCCTTGCTGACACCAGAGCTTATTTTCTCTCAGGTTTTATTAAAGTCCTCACGTTCCCTAAGGAGTCCCTGAGGAGAGGAGGAATTCTGGGCATTCCATTAGGGTCCTGATGTGGGCAGGCCCATGGGCAGCACCGCATCCGGGTCCTATTGGGAGGAAGCTCCTCTTCCTGCAGAATCGGCTCCCAGGCACCCGTTTCCCACCTGGACCTGGGTGTGGCCACGCTGAGCCTGGGCCGGGTTTGCCTGCAGGCCCCCTCGCTGCTCTGACGAGGCCTGAGGCCGCTGAGCTTTCGGCCTTTGTAAATCCTGGGGTGGCCCGTGCTGGTGAGGGAGGGCTGTGCTCCTGGGGGAGCTGACGGTGCTCCCCCCCTCGCATGGAGGGGGCAGGGGGTGCTCCTCCGGAAAGGCAGGCCCTTGTGATGCTGCACTCTGTCCTGGGCTGCGTGATTTGTTTTTAAAGATTTATTTATTTTATTCAAAAGATACAATGAGGGAGAGAAGAGGGAGAGAGAGTATGCCTGTGAGCGCTGTCATCTACTGGCTCACTCCCCAAATGCCTGCAACAGCCAGGGCTGGGCCTGGTCAAAGCCAGGAGCCAGGAACTCAGTCCAGGTCCCCCACAGGGGTGGCGGGGCCATCACCTGGTGCGTCCCAGGATGCGTTAGCAGGCGAGCGGGTTGGAAGTGGAGTAGCCAGGATTTAAACTGGCTCCCTGATATGGGATACAGGCGTCCCAAGCTGTGTCTTTTTTTTTTTTGACAGGCAGAGTTAGACAAAGACAGAGAGAAAGGTCTTCCTTCTGTTGGTTCACCCCCCAAATGGCTGCTACGGCCGGTGCTGCGCCGAATCGAGGCCAGGTGCCAGGTGCTTCTCCTGGTCTCCCATGTGGGTGCAGGGCCCAAGCACTTGGGCCATCCTCCACTGCACTCCTGGGCCACAGCAGAGAGCTGGACTGGAAGAGGAGCAACCAGGACAGAATCTGGCACCCTAACCAGGACTAGAACTCGGGGTGTCGGCGCCCAAGCTGTGTCTAACTTGCTGCACCGCCGAGCCTGCCTCTGCATGATTTGATTGCTACAAGAACCGATGCTCCTGGACAGACTTGGGCTCAGGGAGGCTGTATTCCTCTGGGACTCTCCCAGGAGCGGGCTTTGAGATGGAGCAGGGCTGGATCCCTGTGGCCTGAGGTCTCCTCCAGCTGCCCACCCGCAGCGCCCCTTAGCTGCTACGTTCCATCTCCTTTCCAATTGCAGTTGGATGCATCGCTCACCTGGAGGATCAGGAAGTTCCGGCACTGACTCAGCCGATGCCCACTCAGGCTGTGAGGCCAACACACGTGGCTGCCTGCACTGCGGGTGCCCAGGCTGGGCTGCCTGGTTTGTGAAGTGCTCTGTCCAGGCCGCAGCCAGATTCCCAGGTTCCCAGGGGATCCTGCCGTGCTCGCCTGCCTGTTCCTACCTCTAACCGCTCTGAGCCTCTATGGCCAAGGCCGCGTGGCCCACCGCTCTGTGCAGACTGTCACTTCTTGCGTGCCACTCTGGGGGCCTGGAACTTTGCTGATATTAGGGGCTTAGAGGGTCTTGGAAGCTGCTTAGACCCCAGAAAGCTCAGAGCTCTTGGGGTGCTCTCACTGGTCTCAAAGGGATGCATGCCTGCGACAGAGCTTCTGGGCCAGGGCAGGTGCTTGGAGGCTGCGGTGTGGCCGTGGGACTTCGGGCCAAGCGTTCCGCTCTGTGCGTCACGTGGGAGCTCTGACCGCAGCTGGCGGCGGCTGGATCTGCAGGTGGAGTGAGCTGTGGCACCTCACGGCCCCTGCCTGGCGCCTCTGTTTGCAGTAACTCTGTTCACGTCTGCAGCTGGTGTGGGCTGTTGTAGCCGTCCACGTTTGAGCATCCACCGTGTCTGGGGCAGTTTCCGAAGCCCCCGGCAGGCCTGTGCTGGGCTCCGTGTGGCATCGGGCAGCTTGTGTCTTGCCCACTGCTAGGATTTGAACCCGAGTCAGCCTCTGACCAGATGGGTGGCCTGGGTACGTTTTGGCGCCTCGCTGGGCCTTGACTTCTTCCTCAGGGAGACCTGGCCGTGGGCCTGTGCACACAAGGTGCCCAGCACACCCAGACTTCCTCCTTTCTGTGCAGGCCAGAGCCACCTCTGCAAGGCAGAAGAGGTGACGTCAGGGCAGCCTGCTCTGCAGGGTGAGGTGGGAGAAGCGAGCCCCAGAGCTCTGAGCCAGGAAGGGCCTCTGCAGATGGCGTTTGCTGCTCAGGGGGCAGGCTTCCGGCTTCACGCACACAGCGCCATGGCTCCGCCGATCCGGAGCCCCTAAGGGACCTCCCCAGCCTCCAGGGAACCTCTGAAGTCAGGGTCTGCTCTGGGCCATCGGTGGTAGACCCGGCACTGGCCAGGATGAGCACAGGTGTTGGGTAACCCTGCGGCCCCATCCCGGCATCCCTTCCTCTGGTCTTGCTGGGAACGCCCATTCTTTGGATCTGGGGTCCCCTCCCGGGAAGGGTGGGGAGAGGGTGCCTGCCTTGAGACAGCCATCTGGGATGCGGGCAGTTCAGGGGTGCCTCTGCATCAGTGCCAGGCCGGACTCCCTGTGGACCCTGGATTCAGTGACGTGGTGGCTGCTCCGGCGCCTGGACGTGTTAAATTCACAGAGTTCTGGCCTCAGGTGCAGGTGGTCTCGGGTTTAAGCCGTGGCTCTTAGGTCCCGGTCGTGTCCATTCTCAGGCAGCCCACTGGCGCAAGGTGGGTCCTGAGGTTTACTCTTGGCCAGGCGCCATGCAGAGTCCCAAACCTGCGTTATCTCATTTGCTCTGCACTGCTGCCTGGTGAGTTTCCTAATGGAGGGTTAAATACTTGCTAGAGGGTGGCGGAGTGGGGTTAGACTGCGTGCCTCCAGGACGTCTCCCCGCCCTGAGGCAGGAGCTCTAGAGAGACTGTCAGCCAGAGCTGTGTGCTTGTCCTGCACCACGGGGGTGCCTCATTTCCTGCCACACAGTCTGGGTGTGGGTAGGGTGAACCTCCAAATGGAAGTGGGGAAACTCTTCCTTGGAGGCGGTGAGATGGCCATGTGCACCTGCAGGGACGGGGTGGGAGAGCTGCTAGTTCAGGGCTCTAGGGGACGCCTGGGTGGGGTGGGGTGAGGGCTGCTCTCCATCAGCTTCCAGCTCTGGACGGGGTTCTTGAAGGCCCAGGATGGGGACCCTGAGGGTTTGTGTACTCCTGGGTCCCTGGCTCAACTCCACCCTCAGTGAACCCACAGCCAGCCTGACACAGAGGGTCGCCCTGTGGGTATCCTTGTCCTGCTTTGTGGCTGCCGGGAGTTCAGGGTCAGTGGCAAGTGGTGATGGCTTCCCTGCCTGCTGTGGCCCTGTGGAGCCTTGGGGTTTGGCACTGAAGTGTGTCGGGGTGAAGCAGCCTCGCGTGTGTGAACACCATTGGTCTGTTGCTGTTTGGCCCCGTCCTGCTGTGGGAGGGTAGCAGGGGGACTCTGGGCCAGGAACAGCTGGGACCGATCGCCTGGGGGTTGGTGGGGCTGGAGCAAGGCCCGCCGACCTGTCCAGGGTGCTCGGCTCCACACGCAAAGCAGATCCCAGGCCGAGCAGGTCTGGTGGGAATGTGGGGGAGGACAGGCGGGAGGACTTCCACCTGTGAGAGGGGAGGAAGTGGCCTGTGCGTGCTGCTGGTCACAGCCTCAGGGTGTTCCGCAGAAGGCTGGGCCCAAGGCTGAAGGAGGCTGCGGTGGGGCCTGCTGAGGGGCTTGGGTGCTCCTGTTCCCTTCTGGAAGCACTGGGGAAGTGAGGAGATGCCTGGCCCAGGGCCCAGCTCTGGCGAGGCACCTCTGCTCGTGTTCCTGCTTCTCCAGGCATGGCTCTGCTGAACCGTGTGGCCCCCTAGGCAGCAGGTGCAGGCGGAAGGGGGCGGGCCTCTGCCATGGCCTTTGCCAGGCTCTGGGTAGCTCCTTGTGCCCCTTGGAGCTGTACAGGAAGGCGTGTAGCTGGGAAACCAGCCTGGGACCCGTTGCTTCCTCTTTAGCTGGTGTGGCTGCAGTGTGGACTCACGCTGCCAGACTGGGCGACCGAGAGCCACGAAGAGTGCCCGGAGTCTGCTCAGAAGGCTGTGAGCAGGGTCGTGGCGGCTCAGCAGCCGAGGCCGACGCCCCGGGAGCCAGGTGGCTCTCGAAGTGGGAAGTGCCTGGCAGCGCCTTGGGCAGGCCTGGCACTCACTTGGGAACAGCACCAAAACACCTTTATTAGGAAGGAACACTGCACCTGGCCAACAGTGAGACCACGCGGCCGGCACGCGGGGAAAGCCACTAGCCGCCTTCGTGTGTGTGTGTGTGTGTGTGTGTATAGAAGCAGATGTTTGCACACACACACACACGCACACGCATGCACACATGCATACGCACGCACACATGGTGGCTCTCCTGTGGCTTTGTCTCCTGTAATAAACGCACCAATGATTCTCCACCTGCCCTGGCTGCGCTGTCGGTGTCGGGAGCTAAGAAGAGACTGCGCTTTGCCGCCTCTTCTGGTCCAGCCTCAGGCCTGGCAAGGGCCCCGGAAGTCTCTGCTCTGGGTTCTGGGCCTGCCCCAGGGCTCCCCCCTCCCTTGTCTTGTTAGGCTCGGGCTGCTTTAACAGATCCCGGGACCGGGAGACTTAGCAGAAATCACGTCTCACCGTCTGGAGGCTGCAAGTGCAAGGTCAGGGTGTGGGCAGGTCCGGCTTCTGGGGAGGGCCGTCTCCCCAGCTCGTAAAGGCTGCCATGAATCCCTCAGGGGAGCCCACCAGACCCTAACCTCTTCCCAAAGGCTCCGCCTCCAGGTGCCGTCACACTGGGGTTTAGAGCCTCAGCCTCGAACTTTAGGGGGGGGGACACAAACATTCGGGTCATAGCGAGACTGCACCGGGGGTTGTGCGGTGTGAGCCGCCTGTTCCCTGAGCCCGGGAGGGGCTCCGGCACGTGTGGGTGCCCCCGGCTTCCGTCCCCAGTGCCTGTGGCCGCTGGTACAGGTGTTGTCTGAGAAGGAGGCCATCACGTGTGCTGGCTTCTGGACCCAGCCTGGTGCATAGGACAGGACTGAAGTGTGGGCCTCTCGTTCCTCATCTGTGAAATGGGCACACCAGCACTCAGTTGTGTGTTTTGGGAGTTCGGAGGGGGACGGGGCTGACTTGGCACAGGTGGTTCCGACACCTAAGGACGGCCTGGTTGCAATTTACCCTCTGCTCGAAGCTTTCTGCTTCCTGTGTTTCAGGGCTGCTTACCATCTCCGACCTCAAAACTGGCCGGGCCCCTTACACTGGGAGGGCTTGGTCTTGGAGGATTTTATATGTAAATACTTCAGCATGATTTTTCTAAAGATTTATTTATTTATTTGAAAGGCAGAACTACAGAGAAGAAAAGGCAGAGAGAGAGAGAGAGAAAGGCAGAGAGAGACAGAGAATCTTCCATCCACTGGTTCACTCCCCAAATGGCCACAACAGCCGGAGCTGGGTCGATTCAAAGCCAGGAGCCAGGAGCCAGGAGCTTCTTCTGGGTCTCCCACATGGGTGCAGGGGCCCAAGCACTTGGGCCATCTTCCATGCTTTCTCAGACCTTAGCAGAGAGCTGGATTGGAGTGGAGCAGCCGGGACACGAACCGGCGCCCGCATGGGATGCTGGCACCGCAGGCAGCAGCTCTACCCACTATGCCACAGTGCCAGCCTCTCAGCATGATGTTTAAAAGCAAAGAACTTAAAAATCCACAGGTTTCATCACACCTGGGAGTGAAGCATCATAGAGAGTGGTCATTTCAATGAGCCCAGCACGTATTTCTTGGATGTCTGTGCTGTGACTTACTAAGTTGGAATCTCGGTGACATTTTGGATATTTCCGGGCTTATTGGTGTTGCTGAGGCGGCCTCGGAGCATTTTGGGAATGTGGCCATCTTCCTTCCCTTTCTGGGACCATCTCAGTTGTGTAACAACTGCCCCTGAGCCCCGGCGGCTCTAAGCTCCCGTCCTGCGGGTTGGCAGTTGAAGCTGGGCTCAGCTGTGTGTTTCTGGTCTTGGCCAGCCTCCCTACCTCGTGTGGTCAGCTGCTGGCCCGTACCGGGGCCTGGGCCTTTGGTGAAGCGGGGCAGGGGGCTGCCCTGGCCGTATGTCTCCACCTCCAGCGGGTTGCCTGGGCTGCGTCCTGGCAGGGAGCAGGGGGTCCAGGAAGCAGTGGGCATGTTCTGGATGCCTGCTGTCTCCACTGTGCTTTCTTGGCCAAAGACCCACGGGCAGCTCCGATTCCGGGGCTAAACTATAACCACCCCACCCCACCCCCGTGGGAGCGTTCAACTCATTGCAGAGGGCAGGGACACAGGGAGGGACCAAGCACTGGGACAGCTTCAGCCAAAAGCATGACCCTGGGCACTGGGCACTGGCCTGGCGACCGTGGGCTGGTCCCCGCTAGTGCCCAGCTGGTGCCACGCTGGGCTTGGGAGGGGCACGTCTGGCCCTCAGCTGCTCACTCTCGGAGCTTCCCGACAGAGAACGAGTGTCCGTCTGTCCCTCAGAGGGCCTGCCAGGAGTGCTGAGTGGCCCAGCACGTGCCAGGTATCCCTGGTCATTGAGAAGCTTGTGGGTCGCTGACCAAGGCGACTGGGCGGGACCTAGGGCTGGCGTCACGTTCCCTATGCAGCAGTTCCCTATGCGGCTGTTTCTGTGGCTGCAAGAGGAGGATGTTGAGACGTAGCAGCTCCCCATTCTAGAACGTTCCACAGGGTGCGCCCTTGGGATTTTCAGAGGGGACAGGCGGGTATCCCTGGCCAGGACCCTCTGCTGATGCCACGCCGTTCCCAGATGGCTCCCAGGCACGTAGCCCCTGCAACAGATCTGCTTTTTTATGCGGATGTCCGTCGGCGTCCTCCTGTGCCGGCCCTGTGGGGAGTGTAGACGAGCGGTGGCCACGATGGACAAGGGCCTGTGCTTTGGAGCTGTGCCCTGTGAGGGTGGGCGAGAGGGGACCACACGTGTGGAGGGCAGTGATGAGAAGGGGCTGGGGTGGGCCCCGGGGTGAGAGGAGGCCTTTCGGAGGGAGAGCTGCGTGGCCGCACCTGACGGCAGGAAGGACGTAGCCTCAGAAAGGCTGGGGCCGCAGCGTCCACGTCAGGGCCCTCAGCAGGTGCGAAGGAGGTGCCTGGGAGGTTCCTGGGGCAGGGCCGAGAAGCAGGGCAGCAGAGGTGCATGTGGGGCAGGTGATGATGATGATGATGATGATTAACTTGAAAGGCAGGGAGAGACAGACGGGGATCTCCCATCCACTGGCTCACTCCCCACATGAGGGCAACATCTGGGGGCTGGGCCAGGCTGAAGCCAGGAGCCAGGAACTCCATCCTGGTCGCCCACGTGGGTGACAGAACCCATGAACTTGAGCCGTCAGCCCTGCCTGCCCGAGGGTGATTCAGCAGGAGCCTGGAATCGGGAGCCGAGCCGGGACTTGGGCCCAGGGACTCCGATAGGTGGTGGGGGCACCCCAGGTGGGATCTTCACCGCTGCACCGAACGCCAGTCCCGGGGCGGGGTCTCTAGGGCTCCCAGGCTGTGGCGTGCAGTCTGTTTCACATATGTGAGCGGGGAGGGTGGAGGCTCCCATCCAGTCCCCACCCAAGAGACTGAGGGCATCCCTGACTCTTTTAGAAGCTTCGAGCAGGTCGCTGCCTGTGTGTGTCACCCACTCCAGGCCATGCATAGCCCTGAGGGAGTGACCGTGTCCTGGAGCAGGTGGCTCTCCCGGGCTGCAGGGACCTGCCTGCTGTAGGGGGCAGCTGTGCTCAGCGACTTCCTCTCCCTCCTGACGGTGGGCCCGGACGCTGGCTTTGGAATGCGAGGGACGGGGGTTTAAACTCGTGTCTGTCGCTGCCTGGCTCCATGGGTTTAGGCAACGCACTGAGCTTCTCTGTGCCTAAGTCTCTCTACCTGTGGCATCCCCATGGCACTTGGCACTCACAGCATGCCAGTCAGGTGATAAGCGTCAGTGCAGTGGTCACTGCCTGCCCCATACCCAGTCCTGAACCAAGGACAGAGGGGCGTGACACTGTGGGGTGATGGGACTTAGGAGGGCGGGGCCTGTGCCGGGAACAAGAACGCTGGCACAGATGAGGGGTCTCCGTCCCGGAAGATTGCAGAGGGCTGTGCATATGAGGCCCTGCAGCGGCATCTTTGAGGACAGACAAGGGTGGGTTTAAGGTCATCCAGACAGTGGATGAGCTGTGGGGTGTGACGTCATGAGCTCTAGACAGAGGGTCGGGGGTAGCAGGCAGCTGCAGGGAGACGTTGAAAGCCGGGGCAAGGAGAAGGAGCCAAGCCTGTGTGACCAGGGCAGGTCTCGCCCCCACTCGGGAGGTCAGGTGCGGACTGCACACACCCCAGGTGGTTGCATGTGGAGCCCCGCGGTGCCTCCCTGGCTCGGATCCCAGCTGCCCCACTTCGATGTGGCCAAGCTTCAGCTGGGGACCGTACTGTCGCTCCTCGCGGGCTGGCGCAGGGTCAGGGGACATCCCTGGGTGGCACTCAACCAAGGGCAAGCACAGAACAGTAGGGCCCTGGGCGTGGAGTCGAAGGAGCTGGAGGGTAGTGTGAGGCTGGCGCTGCCCACGGTCTGTGCGACGCCTCTCAGGTTGGCCCGGGGACGTCCCTCAGCCTCCTCTGAGTTGTGGGCAGAGCAGGTTGACGTGACCCACGCTGTGTCTTGTTCCCTTTCCTTTTACACGCTGCCCTCTGCCTGCTCCCCCGACCCCGGCGGGCCCCTCTGCCCCATGGGCTGTCAGGCGGGGGGCGGGCACCTGTCCTCGGGCAGCCTTGTCCCCCCAGTGAGGGGACAAGGAAACCGGGGTGCCTTGCAGAGGTTACATAACCCCTGGGGTACAGCTCAGGAGAGAGCTCGGGGTTAGGACTGAGAATCCAGTGTGTCTGGAGCTTGCTCTCGGGGCTGGGGCAAAGCTGGACCGCCCAGGATCCTGTCGCTGAGGGAGTGCGGGTGGCAGCTGGCGGGGAGGGGTGGTGATACTGAGGCTCCCAGGGTTCTCACTGGGGGCAGGGGACAATCACCTCCTCCCCAGGGGCAGCTCGAGGCCTAGAGCAGTGACAGAGTCCAGCTCTGCCCTTGCGCTGGGGACCTCACCATGGGCCACTCTCCTGGAAGGGTGGGTGGCGTCTGCCCCCATGGAGTTGCGTGCTCTTGGTTCTTACTGAGTCTGTGAATGTGCTGAGCCCCCACCCCTGGCTGAGACAGATCCCTGAGCACAGGTCGGGGAGCGGGTGGGGAGCAGATGGTGACTGGTGTGCAGAAGGTGAGGGCTGGGAGGGGCCATGGCTGGAGAGGCCAGCTGGTGTCAGCCTGACCTGGACCAGACGCTCTTTAGCAGGCCCCACCCTCGTGGCTGGGGCAGCCTGCGGGGCCTCCCGGAAGTACAGCTGAGGCAGGGACGCCCAGCAGCCCAGCCCCTCTGGAGTCTCCTGGCACCGGGAGGCTGAGCGGCTGACGGTGAGGCTGCAGCAGGGTCGGGGTGGACGCCCAGCTGCCCTGGTTGGCATCAGCCGGACCATGTCACTGCAGCGTGGCTGGGCTCCCCTGCAGCTGTGCGCTCCAGCTGTGCCCGGCGCATCCCCCGCCTCCACCCTCCGTGGGCACTGCCAGGTGTCCTCTAGGGGGCTGAGAGCCAGTGCTGGCTGCAGGTCCCTAGAATTTTCTTCCTGGTTCCCAGCCTGGCTTTGCTGCCATGCAGCTGGCAGCATCAGCCTGCTTGGGTCTGGCTTGCTGTGCGCACATGGGCGTGCATGCCCCCCCCACGCACACACACACACACACACACGGGCTCAGTGCACATACACATACACACACAGACACACACGGTGGGCCCTGGGCTCAGTGCACACACACACACACAGACATGCTGGGCCCTGGGCTCAGTGCACACACACACAGACACGCTGGGCCCTGGGCTCAGTGCACACACACACACAGACACGCTGGGCCCTGGGCTCAGTGCACACATACACACAGACACACTGGGCCCTGGGCTCAGTGCACAAGCACACACACATATACACACACAGACACACACACGCTCTGCCCTGGGCTCAGTGCACACACACACACACATACACACACTGGGCCCTGGGCTCAGTGCACACACACACACACAGACACGCTGGGCCCTGGGCTCAGTGCACACACACACACACACAGACACGCTGGGCCCTGGGCTCAGTGCACACACACACACACATACACACACTGGGCCCTGGGCTCAGTGCACAAGCACACACACATACACACACACACACAGACATGCTGGGCCCTGGGCTCAGTGTACACACACACATACACACACTGGGCCCTAGGTTCAGTGCACAAGCACACACACACACATACACACACTGGGCCCTGGGCTCAGTGCACACACACACACACATACACACACTGGCCCTGGGCTCAGTGCACACACACACACACAGACATGCTGGGCCCTGGGCTCAGTGCACAAGCGCACACACAGACATGCTGGGCCCTGGGCTCAGTGCACACACACACACAGACACACTGGCCCTGGGCTCAGTGCACACACACACACACATACACACACTGGCCCTGGGCTCAGTGCACACACACACACACAGACATGCTGGGCCCTGGGCTCAGTGCACACACACACACAGACACACTGGCCCTGGGCTCAGTGCACACACACACACATACACACACTGGGCCCTGGGCTCAGTGCACACACACACATACATACACACACTGGGCCCTGGGCTCAGTGCACAAGCACACAAACACACATACACACACTGGCCCTGGGCTCAGTGCACACACACACAGACACACTGGCCCTGGGCTCAGTGCACACACACACACACACACACACACACTGTGCCCATGCTGCTGTGGGCCCTGCTCAGGAGGGGTGGCATCTCCATTGACCCCTGAGCCCAGTAGCGCCCAGGGTGACCACAGCAGGGCCCTTGCACTCTGTGAGCTGGACTTATGTTCCTACTCACCCCTGACTGGTCAGTGGTTCCTGCAGCCTGCCTGGACTTCAGGTTGGGCCACTGCTGTACTTGGGTTAAACGGAAGGTCGATGACCTTGACCAGATTCTGTGCCAGTCGCCATTCAGTCCCCCGGCAGTGCCGTGAGTCACTCCCATGGTCATGCCCATCTTACAGATGAGGATAACCGAGGCACGGGCTCGTAAGGGAATCTGCCCTTGGTAGTTATTAACTGGCTGCTCTTGGCATTTGGGTCTGGACATCAGAGGGAGAGGGGTATGCCTGGTGTCCTCTCGGGCCGGGCCCTTGGCCAGATGGGGCGGGAGCCAGGCTGGGTCTGTGCTGGGTTCCCCGGGCAGCCGGAAGCATTGCTCTGGGAGTTGTCTGGCACCGGCGCCTCTGCTGGCCGTGTTGTTCTGTGCCTGCAGAGGCCGGCGTGGTCTGTGCTAACGCTTAAGCATTCTTGGGGCTGGCGCCATAATCACACTGCGAGGACTTGAAATTACATCTGTATTTGCATGCTGATTGTCAGGAGTGCTCACCTGTCATGGGTGAAGGCTTATCCGCCGTCAGCCAGCCAGGGCTGCTGGGGAGTCTCTCTCCCCCGTCTCGGCTGAGAGACCATCTGCTTCGCTCTTGCCTGTTTCCCTCCAGCCCACGGTGCGCTGCCTGCCTGGGAGAGGGTCTACCAGCAGGCCCCAGTGATACTTTTCCATGGTGACTGGAGGGGGAACAGAGGAGGAGTGGAGGGGGTTGTGGACCCCTGGCTCCAGCCTTGCGATCCCAGTGTGCCCCGCATCCGAGGAGTCCTGTGTTGTGCTCGTTCCACTTGCTCGTCCACCATCCCCTCCACCCTGCTGGCTCCTTGACCACAGGAGCCCTTGCTGTAGTCCTCACTGTTGTGTCCCCGGCACAGAACCTGTGGCGGGTGCTCACCAAGCAAGCATGATGGCCCCACGTGAACCCAAGGGTGCCTCGGGCCGGAAGCTGGTCACCAGGCAGCATTTAAGAAAACCTTCTCAAAATAAAATAACAGCTCCGCCCCTGTGCCCAGCCCTTCGCAAATTGGCCTCCCTTCTCTCTCCACCTTGAGTTCTCGTCCTTACAGCAAGGCCATTCCCGGAGTCACCAGCGTCCTGAGTCTGGGGGTGGGCGTGAGCGCCCAAGGTTGGAGCAGCCAGGTGCCGGGCTGGGAGAAGGCACTGTCTAGGTCTCCCTTGGGTGCCCTCAGAGAGGTGTGGAGGATGAGGCTTTCAGTGTTATGGTTGTCCCAGGCCAGGGAGCTGATGGCGTGGGTGGGTTTGTAAGGGACCAGCCTGTGGGCCAGTCCTGGAGTCAGGTGAGCCAGGAGCTGGTGGGTGTGGGCCGCTGCAGGAGCCCAAGCTCCAGGTGGGCGAGGCAGGGCCGAGAGGTGCCGAGGCACACCGCGGGGTGGAGGGTGCCTGTGCAGGGAGGCCGCCCTTGCTGGCCCACGAGCCTCCCCATGCGCCAGGATGAGCTTTATTTCTTATATCTGCCCCCCGGGGCCCTGGCTCTTGGCTTTGGTTTCTCAGCTGCTGTGACCCCTCTATGGGGCTCTGATGAATTATCCAGCTGTTTGAGGCCTGTTGCCATGGCTCCCAGCTGCAGCTGGCAGGGTAGGAAGGGGGCAGGGTGTGTGCCCACCTGCCTGGAGCTGGCGGCCCCTGAGCCTCGACTCTTGCGGCAGCTTCTCACAGCTGCTAGAGGCCCAGCTGGTGGTGAGCTTAGGGTGCTGGGACCCAGAGGTTTCCCTGTCTCCTCAGTAGGTTCTGGAGCCCTCAGAGATGGGTGGGGTTCATGAGGTATCAGCCCTGTGCCCTTCCTCTCGGCTCGGACCGCCCGCCTTGGCCTTGGCTCGATTGCACAGTGCCCGCCACCTGTCCCCGCGGCCTGCCTCTCTCTGCCCGGGGTGGAGTAGACATCCTCCCTTCTGCTCCTGGGGACGGGTTCCTTCTGCTGGGAGGTTGGAGTCAGGATGGGCTCTCAGGAAGGCGAGGAGCAGGGACATGGGCTCTGCCTGTTCTGGGCCTGCGGTGGCCCAAGTGAGTCCCATCCACTGTGGATCTGCGGTGCCCGAGGCCAGCTGTGGCCCTCTGGGAGATGCCTTCTGGGCCCAGTACCCCAGACTCACTAGGGGCTGCTCCCTAGGTCGTGGGGCCCCCGGGCAGTGGCATTCCCCGCCCCCAGCCTTGGGGTCCAAGTGCATGGAATATTTTAGCCCGGACTTGGGGTGGCAGTAGGGGGTGGGTGGGGGACAGTTTTCCCTTCCAGAAATCCCCAGAGCCACCTTTCCATCAGACCTGGAGGACCTGCCCGCACCAGGGCCGGGTGCCCGCTTCCCCCCACGGGGTCGCACAGCGAGGCGAGTGGAGCAGGCCTCTGCAGACGGGGGCTGAGCCGCGCTGTGTCTCCACGTCTCACTTGCTCTGACTCCTTGGGCGAGATTCTTGACTGCTCTGGATTTCCCCACTTGACAACATGTGACAGAAGCACCCGCGCTGTCCCAGCTTGGGCCTGGCTTGGGGAGGGAGGGAACCCACCCAGGGACGACTTGTCAGCCACTGTCACCGTGTGGGTCACGCCTGGGGCCCCCGTAGACCTCCCTGGAACGTGAGGGTCTTGGGGGCGTCAGAGGCCGCGCTGCCTGCTCTGGAGTTGGGTTGCTCAGGGCATCTGGGAAGGGGGCTGGGCCCGGGTCCCGGACCCTAGGCTACAGATGGGAAGCTGGAAGGGGCCTTGGTGTGCCCGGTGGCCCGTGTGCTGTGCAGGCTTCAGCTGCCTTCCTGTTTGGAGAAAATCCCTGCCCAGAGCCACTTGGCAGGGCTGAGGGGTGTGGCCTCCTCCAGTGGAGCTGGGTGGCCTTTTGGGGTTGGGGGTGGCTGGCTTGCGCATCTGTGATGGGCTCAAGATGAGCCTGAGGATTGGGAAGGATCCCTCCTCTCCCTGTCACAGCCAGGACTTCTGGCCCTGGGCCCTTGGGTCTCCATCTCCCCATTCCCTTCTCCACCCCCCGGCCCCTTCCCCGGCCCCCTGCGCCCGCTACCTCTCCCCTGCTGTTGCCACCAGGGCGCTGGGAGCAGTGTTTGTTCATACCCAGAGTGGCTCACGTGAGGCTCCACGTGAGCCGAGCCCGAGCCTCGTCACCTTGTGGACTGCTAGGGCCCCCACAGACTTGGGGACGAATCCTCACCGTCTCCACCCCACTCACTGTCGCCTCAGGGGAGTGGCCAACATGACATTCCCACCATACCCGCCCTCTCACTAAGGCTATGGGACCCTTGGTCTGTCCACCGCGCCGTCAACAGAAGTCCTGCTCCGCGCGCCCAGGAGAACGTTCCGTACTCAGATTGAGTTAAGGATCTCGAGACAGGAGATTGTCTTGAGTCACCCGGGGTTGGGGGGCACAGTACAGCCACAAGGGCCCGGATAAGAGGGACCAGCAGAGGCAGAGAGAGGAGGACAGGGCAGTGGAAGCAGAGGTCACGCAGGGAGTAATGTGGCCAGGAGCCAAGGAATGCGGACGCCTCCGGAGCCGGGGTCTCTCCCTGGAGTCCACAGAAGGAAGGCGGCCCGCTGACCCGTTTCAGCCTCTTGACCCCACAACTGCAAGAGAATATGCTCGTGGTGTCTCAGCCACTGTGCTTGTGGGATTTGCTGTAGCAGCCGTGGGAGAGGAGTGCAGCACTGGGACACAGGGCCAGAACCAGGTCAAGGTCAGAGCCAGTCTGTGGCCAGCAGATCCAGGCTTCTCCATGCCCCAGCCTTAATCACTGGCCAGGAAGGAGCTGGTGTTTTGACACAGCAGGTTAAGCCACTGCTTGTAATGCTGGGATGAGTCCTGGCTGCACCACCTCCCATCCAGCTCCCTACTGATGCCTCTGGGAAAGCAGTGGAGGATGGCCCAAGTGCTTGGGTTCCTGCTACCCATGTGGGAGACCCAGATGGAGTTCTAGGATCTTGGTTTTGGCTTGGCCAAGTCCTGGGTACTGTGACCATTGGGGGAGTAAACCAGCAGAGGGAAGATTTCTTTCTCTCTCCATCTATCCTTTCCCCTCTCTCTGTGTGTGTTCCTTCTCTCTCTCTTTTTTTTTTTAAATTTATTTAACAGGTAGAGTTATAGACAATGAGAGAGAGAGAGAGAGAGAGAGAGAGAAGTCTTCCTTCCGTTGGTTCACTCCCCAGATGGCCACTACAGCCAACACTGTGCCGATCCGAAACCAGGAGCCAGGTGCTTCTTCCTGGTCTCCTATGTGGGTGCAGGACCCAAGCTCTTGAGCCATCCTCCACTGCCCTCCCGGGCCACAGTAGAGAGCTGGACTGGAAGAGGGGCAACCGGGACAGAATCCGGCACCCCTATGGGATGCTGGTGCCGCAGGTGGAGGATTAACCAAGTGAGCCATGGCACCGGCCCCTCCTTCTCTCTCCCTCTATTCTCTCTCTCTCTCTCTCTCTCTCTCTCTCTCTCTGTGTGTGTGTGTGTGTGTGTGTCTGACTCTGTCTCCCTCTCTCTATCACTGTCTGCCTTTCAAAGAAATGAAAATAAATGTTTTTGAGAGAGACCCCAGTGGAAAGAAGTGGCCGTCAGAGAAGGGTGAGGAGAGTGCTGAAGCAGGAGAGCCCTTGCAGTTTGCTGATGGCCGTGTCTCAATACTGACGGAGACTGGGGACTCAGAAGGCCTCCATAGTCTAGGCAGCTCATGTCCAGAGCCTCGGGTGATCACTGACGTCATACGTAAGAGTGTTGATTGCTAAATTAACAACAGGAGTCACTGTGCACTAACTTGCCATGCAGAACTTCCGTCCTCAATGAGTTATATTGTGAGAATTAACTGTAAAACTTGTTCTCAAACGTGTGTGTGCATGCATGCACGTGCGCAAATTGTTGGAGTCTTAGTATAGAGTTGATCTTCTGTGCATAAATTTAATTGAAAATGAATCTTAATGGAGAATGGGACTGGGAATGGGGGTGGGAGGGCGGGTATGGTGGGAAGAATCCTAAAGGTGTACTTATGAAATTTGTACTCATTAAATAACAACAGGGAATACAAAGAAAATAAATGTTTTTTTAAAAGATTTATTTATTTATCTGAAAGTCAGAGTTACACAGAGAGAGAAGGAGAGACAGAGAGAGAGAGAGAGAAAGAGAGAGAGAGAGGTCTTCCATCTGCTGGTTCACTCTGGAGCTGTGGCAATCCAAAGCCAGGAGCCAGGAGCTTCTTCCAGGTTTCCCACATGGATGCAGGGGCTCAAGGACTTGGGCCATCTTCTGCTGCTTTCCCAGGCCATAGCAGAGCTGGATCAGAAGTGGAGCAGCTGGGACTTGAACTGGCGCCCATATGGGATGCCTGCCCTGCAGGTGGTGGCTTTACCTGCTATGCCACAGCACCGGCCCTGAAAATAAATGTTTTTAAAAAGTACATACCAACGGCTAAAGGTTGTTACCTGACTGCTTATGGCCTTGCCTCTGCCCTCAATCCTCGAGCTGTCCGAGGGGTCAGTGAGATCCTGAGCCAGGTGCCCGGTGCTGTACATCGTCTGGGTCAGGGTGGGGCTGACTCTCAGCCAATCCTGGGGGCTCTGGTGAGAATGCATGGAGGCCTTTGCCCCTGCTGCTCCTGGTGCAGGGGGCCTTCTCCCCCTGCAGCCTCCCTCCTGGCCACGGGCAGGGCTCAGCTCTCAGCTGCTCATCCAACAGCTTCCGGTGCCTCCTGCTGTCCCCCAGATGCTGTCTGTTTGGGGCCCCCTGGCACACATGGCAGAGCACAGGGCATGGACTCTGTCAGCCATGCCCAGGCCAGCCCAGGGCTCCATCTTTGTCTTGGAATGCAGGGGCCAGGAGCAGCGGCCAGGAGGGAGAGTGTGGGCAGACAGAGGTCCCACTGCTGGGGAACACCTCTCACGGCTGACCGCACCATGGCTTGAAGGCCAGGGCACGCTCTCCGGCTGCTGTTGTGACAGCTCGGGCTCCCCTGAGGATGGGTGCTGGACCGTTCCGGCCTTCCTGGCCAGGCTTCTCCCTGGCCGCTGCGCCCAGGGTCCCAGGGTCTCAGGGTCCCAGGGTCCCAGGGAGGGAGGTGGCAGTGCAGGAACTCCCACCCCCCGCCTGCAGAAGCTCACCATGCTCCTCCGGCCAGTATTAGAAGGCCTGCATTTTCAGATGAAGAAGCTGCTGTGCAGGGCACACACTGAGTCATCCCCCCCCCCCAAAGGCTGGCCACCTGCTGGGGGCAGGGGAGGAGGCTGGCACCAGCCCCTCCTTTCCCGGTGCCCCTGCCCCGGCCCCCCACCAGTTTAGAGCCCACTCTAATTAGGGGGAAGAAGCATCACAGCACCTGCGCGGGGGGGGGGGGTGTTAGACCAGGAGAGGATTTTCTGTATTACTAAGTGGAGGCGAGGCCAGCGCCATTAAGGGAGAGACGCCGAGAATGCTGCGTGCAGCCGAAGGTTAGGACGATCTCTCGCCTGAAATGATCTCGCTTTGAGGCAGCAAAATGCACCCTAGGGTGACTGCCACCTGCCCCAGCCTGGCCTCCCTTGCTCCAGAGAGTTGAGGGGTGGGGTTCCGAAGGTGACCACGCCCCGATGCTACTTTCAGCTCCTGCGGTCCTGCCGGCTTCCCCAGGAGGTGCCGGGAAGGTGAGCCACCGGCCTTGCCTCTCGCCCTGGCTTTGCCAGGAAAAGCCACTTGCAGGGACCCCAAGGCGGGCTCTGGGTCTGCAGGGTGCATCGGCTCGGGCTGCTGCATCGGCCTCAGAGGACCCGGCCCCTGCCCATCCACGTCCCCAGCCCTCCGGCCAGTCCTTCCGTGGGGAGGCCTTGTGTCAAGGTGGTGGGTGACTGCCCAGTCCAGGGGCGATGCCCCCCGCCCCTAAGAGAACAGACAGACGGCAGCCTCTCGTGTCTGCTTCTTTTCCCGAGCTGCCCAAACCGTTCAGCTGTTTATGCCAGCTGTAAACTTCTGTCTGTGCATTGTCTTTATATATCGGGAGGTTTCAGTTCCTGGCACTGCTAATAGGAAGAAACTCCGACCTACGACCACAGCCTCTGTCAGCAGGGAAGCCAGATGCCGTGCAGCCGGCAGGTGGCAGGGGCACTGGAGGCTCACTCCCAGCTGTGGGCAGAGCGCCCGCCAGGCTCAGGGGCAGCGGACACAGGGGTGCTGAAATAAGGAATGGGCTGGTCTCAGGGTGCCCCCGGGCCAGAGCACGAGCACAGGGCGTCTTCAGCAATTTTTTTTATTTGACAGATAGAGTTAGTGAGAGAGAGAGAGACAGAGAGAAAGGTCTTCCTTTGCCGTTGGTTCACCCTCCAATGGCCGCCGCTTGTCCGATGGCAGGAGCCAGGAGCCAGGTGCTTTTCCTGGTCTCCCCATGGGGTGCAGGGCCCAAGCACCTGGGCCATCCTCCACTGCACTCCCGGGCCACAGCAGAGGGCTGGCCTGGAAGAGGGGCAACCGGGACAGAATCCGGTGCCCCGACCGGGACTAGAACCCGGTGTGCCGGCGCCACAAGGCGGAGGATTAGCCTGTTGAGCCACGGCGCCGGCCAGCAATTTTTTTTTTTTTGACAGATAGAGTTAGACAGTGAGAGAGAGAGAGACAGAGAGAAAGGTCTTCCTTCCGTTGGTTCACTCCCCAGATGGCCACTACGGCCCGTGCTGTGCCGATCCGAAGCCAGGAGCCAGTGCTTCCTCCTGGTCTCCCATACGGGTGCAGGGCCCAAGCACTTGGGCCATCCTCCACTGCACTCCCGGGCCACAGCAGAGAGCTGGACTGGAAGAGGAGCAACCAAGACTAGAACCCAGCGCTCATATGGGATGCCAGCACTGCAGGCAGAGGATTAACCAAGTGAGCCACGGTGCTGGCCCATCTCTTCAGCAGTTTGTGCTGGTGCAGAGCAGGGAGCAGCCATGGAGAGGATAAGTCCCAGCCGCCTTGGTGGATGGCAGGTGTTTGCCTGCTGGGCAAGTGTGCCCTGCCCAGAGGGAGCGCAGACTTGGGTCAGGCTTGGCTGTTTCGGGAGAGTGGGGTACCTCCTAGGAGAGCTGGGAAGACTGGAGCTGACTCCCTCCCTGTGCCTTGCTGGCTGCACCTGCAAACGTTTGCCCCCCTGCCCGGGCGTGTGCTGAACGGTCGGGGACATGGACAAAGGGCGTAAGCCTGGTGTCCTGCAGGAGCTGGCGAGGCTCCAGTGACACACAGCTCGAAGGGTCAGAGCCCAGACAGCGCCACGCGGGGTGCAGGGCAGCTGTCCTGTGAGCGGTGCACCGAGTCCGCCCTCCATCAGCATTTCTCTGCTTCAGCACCGTTGACACTTTCGGCTGGATCATTCTGCATTGCAGGGGGCTTTCCTGGGCCCTATGGGGTCTCTGTCCTCCGCACGCCAGGAGCACTTTACCCAGGCTGACAGCCACCAGCGACTTCAGGCATGGCCCCTGGTGGGGAACCCTTGCCGGTAGGGTCTTCCTGGCTCAGCCATGTTTGTTTCCAGGCGGTGGCTCTGGCCTGCATCCTCTGCTCCCACCCTGCTGAGGCCAGGGAGCACTGGCCGGGGGGGCCAGGCCCTGGCCGGTGAAGGCTTCCTCGTGGGAGCAACATGGTCACTTCTGTCTGTGTTCATGGGCCGAGGCGAGTCACATGGTCATGCCCAGCCCTGCAGGGTGGGGCGGGGTGTCACTGAGTGTCCAGGAGGACTGTCGGGATTGGCGGCCACCACTGATGTCCACCGCCGAGCGCTGAGTCCAGCAGAGGGCAGCGTTGGGGTGAGGCAGTCCTGCTCCGTGCTGGTGGGTGTGGGGGCTCTGCGGAGGTGGAAACTAGTGCAGGCTTCTTCACAGGAGCTGACCTCTGGGGATCGCAGGGGAGGCTGGGCAGCGTTTGAGGCAGGGGAACCGCGTGGGCCCCTGGACACACAGGTGAGAGAGGATGCCCTGTTGCCTACTCAGAAGACCCCAGAGAGGGAGAGGCCTTCTGCAGGCCGGGAGGAGGGGAGGCAGCTGCTCCTGGACGGGCCAGGGGGCCTTGCGTCTGAGATCTGGGAATTACCAAACCGTGCTACACATCGTTGGCAGTGGATGTGCCTGTTCCCCTGTGTAGTTACACACACACACACACACACACACACACACCCGGCACGTACGCGGAGTGCTGCCCCTTTCTCTTCGCCTCTTGGTGGGAGGGAGCCTGCGCTTCCAGGCCGATTCCTGGAAACTGAAATTGTTCCCTGGATTACGGTGTGGCCAGCCCTCAGCCGGTGGGGAGACTTTGCCTACTGGGAGAAAGCAGCTTGTGATGAACCCAAGGACCTTGCCACCAGCGAGAGAGACGGAGACAGAGGGTTCACTCCCCACGTGACCACAACAGCCAGGCCAGGAGCCAGGAGCCAGGAGCCAGGAATGTGGTCCAGGTCTTCCAGTTACTCGAGCCTCCCAGGATGTGCTTTGGCAGGAAGCTGGAGCCAGGAACGAAATGCAGATCCCCTGGTGTGGAATGTGGGCGTCCGAGCCACCAGGCTAAGCGCCCACCTTTGAGGCCTGTGCTCTGCTGTCTGCGCCTCGGAGACCTGCACGTCTCCAGCTGTCACTGGGCTTTGCTCCCTTCCTGGCTCCGAGGGGCCTTCCGGGTCTCAGCATAACCCTGCCCGCCCTGCTCGCACACCGTTTCCTGTGCATCCCTCGCACCTCTGCCCAGTCGGGTCCAGCTGGGCCTGCAGGTTCTGACCTGCTGAGCGGAGGGTGGCTCCGCTGCATGTCCTGTGCCTGCCGCTGGTTTTCCCAGGGCCCGGAGCCTCCAGGCCCTGCTATGCAGGGAGACAGCCCTGCTGTCGTGGAACCGTTGCCCCGAGTCTTGGTGCTGGCCTTCCTATGGCTGCCCCCCGGGGCCTGCTGTGGCCTTGCTGTGGCGTGGGCGCCGTGGACGCGCCTCTGAACTCTCCCTCACTCCTCTCCACTTCTGCCTCTGATCCTCTGGACGGGACTCCCCTTTTCTTGTTCCCTCTGCCTCAGGGTCTCCCAGGGTCATTGTCACCTTCAGGAAGTGAAAGGCCACAGTCACTTGTGGAGACAAGCGCTGGGCCTCGGCTAAGCAGAAAGCGGCGACTGAAGATCTGGAGAGAACCAGCGCCAGGCACGGCCCAATCGGGGCTGACCTGTGGCGGGTGCGTCTTTCCTCCCGGTGAGGATGCCGAGTGGACGCCGAGTGGACGCCATCTCATCCAGCTTCCGCGCGGCCCCCGGGGATGCCCAGCTGCAACCCCACCCCCGTCGTCGGAAGGCAGGGAGGCAGGGCAGACCTAACAAAGCCGTGTGCCCCGGATGAGCCTGTCCTCACTCTGACTTTCCCCGACCCTGTCCTCAGACCTGGAACAGCTGGTCCCAGCCTATCCCTGCTCCCAGTCCCCCCACCCCCACTCCTGGTTGGGTCCAGGTCAGATAAGGTCGAGGGGCGCTGCTGCTTGTGGGTGAACCCCATTTCTGAACCTGAGGCTCCTGAGCAGCACCTGGGGGGTGGACAAGCCCCAAACCTCCTGCCCAGCCCCAGAGCCCTGGGCCAGAGCCTCTGAGAGAGGGGACCTTGAGCCAGTATTTTTTTTTTTTTTAAAGATTTATTTATTTGAAAGTCACAATTACAGAGAGAGGGGTGGAGAAAGAGAGAGAGAGAGAGTGAGTTCAATCTTCCATCCACTGGTTTACTCCCCAGATGGCAGCAATGTCCAGGGCTAGGCCAGGCAGGAACCAGGAGCTTCTTCCAGGTCTCACATGTGCATGGCAGGAGCCCAAACACTTGGGGCATTTCTGCTTTTCCCCGGCCATTAGCAGGGAGCTGGATCAGAAGTGGAGTAGCCGGCACGCCATCCAGCACCCATATGGGATGCCGGCATTGCTGATCGTGGCTTCACCCTTTATGCTACAGCCCTGAGTTGGTATTTAAACAATTTTTTGAGAGGCAGAGAGAAACACATACCCCCTCTCACCATCCCACACACCACAGATCGCGCTCCTGTCTGTTGATTCCTGCTCCAGGTGTGCACAATGGTCCCAGCTGGGGCTGAATCCAGGTACCTGGAACCCCATCCAGGTCTCCCACAGGTGCCAGGGACCCAGCCACGTGAGCTGCCACTGCTGCTTCCCGGGGTCTGCGTTAGCAGGAAGCTGGAGTCTAGCCTGAAGCCCAGGCATTCCGGGATAGGACGTGGTAATCAGCGTCTTAACCTCCTAACTGCTGGCCATGCCCGCCCCTGAGGTAGCGTTTTAGACAGGCACCGGTGGGGATTCTTGGGCCACCTGCCCTGGGTGTGGGAGCCGCTGGCCCCTGGGGACAGGCCAGGCTGTGCAGTGACATTCGAGCCTCTGGGGCATGTGCTGCGTGTCTGTCCTGTGCTCCCTACCCTGCCGGCCCTCTGGGTGGCTCTTGTGCTCCTGCACCCCCAGATACCCCTCCCCAGCTCCTCTTTTCTCCTGCCTGTCCGCTCTTGGAGATGACAAAAGCTGCCTCCTCTCTGAAGCCTCCTCTGATTGCTCTCCTCCCTCCCCGGAAAGGAGCAGTCGTTTTGTATTTAAAATTCCCCAAGGGTCTGCTCCCCTTGGACCTGCGGAGCAGCTTTTGGAGAAGCAGGTGTGCAGGCGTTGCTGGGGAGCCTCCGTCTAAGGCAGAACCTGTGAAGAGAGTGAGGCTGGGAGCCGGGGAGGCTCGGAGCCAGGGAGGCTCGGAGCCAGGGAGGCTCGCCTCTGAACCTGTGAAGAGAGAGAGGCTGGGAGCAGGGGAGGCCGGGGAGGCTCGGAGCTGGGGAGGCTCGGAGCCGGGGAGGCTCGCCTCTGAACCTGTGAAGAGAGGGAGGCTGGGAGCCGGGGAGGCTCGCCTCTGAACCTATGAAGAGAGGGAGGCTGGGAGCCGGGGAGGCTGGGAGCTGGGGAGGCTGGGAGCCGGGGAGGCTCGGAGCCAGGGAGGCTGGGAGCCGGGGAGGCTGGGAGCCGGGGAGGCTGGGAGCCGGGGAGGCTCGCCTCTGAACCTGTGAAGAGAGAGAGGCTCAGAGCCGGGGAGGCTCGCCTGTGGGTGCACGTTTCCAGTAAAGCACGTTAAGGATTAGACTTGAATTCCTACCGTTACTTTTCCTTTTGTTTGGAAGTTATGTTTGTGCTTATTGTAGAAAATGCAGGAAATACAGGGAGTATGGGGGGGACCCACAGTCTCTGTTCCCACCGCAGCCTCTGTTCCCACCGCAGGGCACGCCCTTCCTATCTGGTTCCCGGGCACTGATCCGATTGTGGATTTAGAGGTGGGCAGGTCCTAGGCAGGTCGGGGTGGGGCTTCCATCTTGCCCCCCTCCCGGCCCTCTGCTATCCTACAGTGTCACCAGATGTGGGCCAGTGGGGCGGGCTGGTCTTGGACTGTGAGCCCTCCCCCCATGCCCCAAGCTGTAGCCCCGAGATAAACCCCCTTCCTTCCTAAGCAGCTGTTCTGGGGAGTCTCAGCTGAGGTGGTGAAGGGCTGCCCGAGACCTCGGGCGCTGCAGCCCGACGGCTCCTCTGCCACCTTTCCTGTTCCCTCCCAACCCGAGCTCTCCCCTGCCTCCCTCTGTCCGCCAGCTGAGTGACGGCCGGGTGTGCTCTTGGGCGGGGTCCACTCTGTGTCAGGTGCGGGCGATGTCGGCAGCTAGTTGCATGCGTTATTTCAAAAAGACGCTTTTCCAGTTTTTGAGAATGTGTTCCAGGCACGTGGCTCAGAATCCGGGAGATGCCGGAGAGAACCCCGTGAGAAAGAAGCCTCCTCCCCCCCCCCCCCCCCCCGGCCTGGGCGGGTCTGTGTGTGCTCCGGTGCCTGCACCCACACTCACCCCTGCCGTCCCTAACACACGCCCTCGCAGGCAACGTTTGCCACCCGCCCTCACACAGCACGTCTTGGAGAGGAGTCCTTACGGGCTCATGAGTGCTTCCCGGTTCTTCTTCACTCTTGGGTAGTGTTGCTTTGGCCCCTCTGGGGGAGGGGGCTTTAGTTTGTTGTCAATCATTTGTGATCACAGGGGGTTGGCAGTGAACACTGCAGAGCCTAGAATGTTCTGCGCCACATTGGAGTGCGTCTGGCGTGGCGAGGTGGGATGGTGGAGTTGAGGTTCCCAAGAGGGACCGTCAGCCACCTGACAGCCTGCTGTCTGTCTACCCCCAGCCCCTTACTTCCGTTTCCAAACCTCTGGCTGGGGCAGGAGTTCAGGGGGCCGCTCCTTAGTGCTGCACGGGGGGTCGGCACCGTCACTCTGCAGAGGTTCCTGATGAGGGGCGGAGCCCCGAGCAGGCCACGGTGCTGTGCGTGGGGTTTGCGTGCCTGTCGGCCTGCCCACCTGTTCCCCAGTGCCCCACAGCCCTGCAGGCTGAGGCTGGTATTGCCTTCCTCCATGCCCTGCTGCACCTGGCCCAGAACACCGCCTGTGGCCTCCCAGGCTCGCTGCGTGGCCCCGCCCTCCCTGCAGGGCTGTGAGATGGCAGTGGCAGTGGGGTGCCGGGTGTTGCTCTGCCTGTGTGGCCCGGGGTGGGACGGGAGGGGGAGCGGAGCCCCTCGGCCCCTCCCTCTGGAGTCTCTGCTTCTCCGCCCTGGAGGTCTGAGCTGCAGAGGAGCTCCATCCCACTATGGCTTCAGCCCGTTTTTCTCCCCGGAGGACTTTCTTGCTTGTCTCCTCATTTTCTGTGCTCCATCTGCTTTCAGAGCTACCGTTCTTTCTTTTTTTAAGGCCTGGGAGAGGGAGAGCTGTGGAGCTATAAATGTGGACGCATTGGCCAGAGCTTTGTGCCAGATAATCCGGCTGCCGGCGGGATGCACTTGGAGGGAAACTGAGTCCTCAGCCCTGAGGGTCGTGAATGCCCCCTGCTCGGTCCACATTCCCAGTCATTTGGGGGTTAGGGCTTCCGTCTGGGGCGGTGGCAGGGGCCACACAGAAGCTCGGCTAGCAGGCGTGAGCCACGTGCCGTGTGCCCTGGGACAGGTTCTGTCTCTGATGCCTGGTTTTCTCACCTCTACAGCAGGCAGGATGGTTGGGAATCGAGGTGCGGTGGGGGGAGAATAGGGGGCTCACAGGTGCTCGTAATTCAGTGTGGGTTGTAAGCCAGGGATCTGGTGCGGTTCAGGATCCTCGTGCCGCTGTCTGTCCCCTTGCCCGGGCTCTGGTGGCCAGGGCTGCGCTGTCCGTGTCCGGCCTGTCCCCCGTGGAGTCATGGGAGCAGCTGGGTGTCGGCTGCTGCCTCTTCTGCAGCCTTGGAGAGGCTGAGTGACGGTGAGGGCTGCCAAGGGCCTGGGCCACTCGCGGGGCTGAGGGGGCGCAGTGGGGCTCTTCCTGCAGCAGGTTCTGGTCACTGCCCGGCCGCTGCAGTGGCTCCCTGGAGGGCCCACTCGGGAGCTGCTGGCGGAGCTCGCTGCCGGGGCTGGCTATGTGCGCGAACATCAGTGGCGCCGGCGACGTGAGAGTGGGAAAAGCAGTGGCACAGGGCTGGGGAGGGGTGGGGGCCTGCGAAGGCCTCGGCTGCCTGTGTGTGAGCCGGGGCAGACCTGGGAGGCAGGCGAGGTGTTGGTCCGAGGTGGGAGGGCGTGGAGGGCCACAGGCCGTGGTTGATGTACGCAGGGGTGAGGTTGGTGCCAGGAAGGGTCTTGGGCTGATCAGGCTGGGGCTCTGCCTATGATGGCCTGGGCTGGGGATCAGGGAGGGGGATTTGCAGGACCCCAGGCAAGTCCTCTGGGGAGTCAGCCAGCCCCTGCAGGTAGAGGGTGGTCTGGGGGCTCCTTAGTCTCTCCAGCTCTCCCCGCGCCCTCCCGGGCTCTGGAGAACCTTCCAGAAAGGACCCCCCCCCCCCCACCTGCTGGAGTAACACTTGTTTTTTGTTTTCTCTGCAGGAAGCGCGGGATCGAAGTCGTGCAGGTGAGTACAGACCTTGTCTTGCCGTTCTCCAGGTTTCTCTTGTGAACCAGCCTTGGGGCCCCTTTTCACACGTGGCATGGCTCGGTTTTGGCGTTTCCCCAAGGGAACTTGGGCAGGGAGGCGTTGCTGTGGTCTTCCTGGGGGGTGGAGTCTATGTGAGGGGAGAAGGTGCTTCTGGGAGTCGTGGGGGTGGGGGGCTCCTGCTGTGTGGGCCCCTGTGCTGCCTGCTCACTGGGGGCACCTGGGTCAGGCGCTCCTTGACTGCAGAAGGAAGGGTGGGTGGAGGGAGCGGGAAGGGAACGCTGGTGGGTGCGGGGTGGGTCAAGCGTCCTGGGCCCACAGTGGCCAGCAGAGGACTCCCTGCCCCTGGGCCCTGAGCAGGGTGTCCAGCAGCTCTGGGGAATGATTGCTGAGTTCTGCCTCCCTGCCCTGTGGGAGATGGAATTCGTGTGTTGAACCTGTCACCAGGCAGCCGAGGTTTGTTTGGGGCCAGGGAGGTGGTGTCTGGAAGGCTCGTGTCCACTGTAGGTTTTTCATCCAGGCTCATCTTGGCTCCGCAAAGTTGTGTGACCCGCGCTGAGCCTTTCTGTGGCCCTAATTTCCCCATCTGTCAAGGGAGGACACTGGAGTCCAGGAGCAAAGAGGCATGCCTTCGGGGCCCGCTTCCCACCCACTGGTCCTGGCTGCCTGGGGGATTTTATTTTAAAGATTGATTTTATTTATTTGAAAAGCAGGGTGACAGAAGCAGGGAGAACTTCCCTTTGCTGATTTACTCCCCAAATGCAGCAACAGCCCAAGCCAGGAGCCTGGACCTGCATCCGGGTCTCCCATGTGGGTGGCAGGGGCCCAAGGAGCCGCTTCCCCGGCATGTGACCAGGGAGCTGGCTCAGAAGTGGAGCAGCCAGGACTCAAGCCAGCGCTCATATGGGATGCTGGTGTCACAGGCATTGGTTTAACCCGCAGCGCCACAGTGCTGGCCCCCTGGAGGATTCTTAGTCCAGGGGTGGGTGAGGACAGTGGTTGATTGGTAATGCCCAACGCCTGCCCAGGGTATGGGAGTGGGCAGAGGAGGTGTGGTCAGTTGCAGGCTTCCTTGTGGATAGGTCCTGTCCCAGGGTGCTGTGGCTCCTGCTTGTCTTACACCAGTCTGATGGCTGGCTCCAGTGCCTCGATCCTTTGCCACTTCACCTGCCGGGGAGGTAGAGCTGGAGCCGCAGCTCGCTCTGCAAAGGAAGGTTCTGGGGCTTCCCTGCAGTTCATTACAGCCACGTGGGAGGGCCCACGAGGGCACTGCTGCTGGAGCTGTTTTTAGAGGCGCTGTCTTGCTCACCAGCAAATACACAGCTTCACAGGGAAAGAGTATCCCCACCCCCACTCCCGCCCCATTGCTGATTCCTGTTCACAGTGTCCTGAACCCAAGACCAGCAGGATGTCCCCTCTCCTTGCCCTCACCGCCACCATGCGGGAGAGAGGGGTGTGCAGGAGGCAGCTAGGGGTCGGTGGGTTTGGTTTCCGTGGCTTTCCAGGAAGATGGAGAGCAAAACCTGTCATCCGCGTGCTCTGAGTGAGGCAGGAGACCAGAGCCATTGCTTTCGAGCAGGCCAGGCAGGAGAAGATTGGGAAATCTCTGTGGATGTGCCTGCTGCTCACTTTGGTGGTGGCTAGGGACCAGAGTGGAGCCAAACAGGATGCTTCCCCCAACCCCCACCCCCGGCCTCTAAAAATAAAACCCACCAACGCCTGGCATCCCTGTGTGTTTGGAGAACATTTACATTTCAAGACGTTGAGAAAGGCTCTTTGCAGATTGGAAGCCCAAGCACTTGGCTGGTTTTTCAACATCAGCTGGGCTTCTGTGCGTCAGATCCCAGCTGCCCGGCCCCTGGAAGCGGGGTGACAGCAACCACGCAGCAGCCACCACTGGCGCCCCCTGTGTCGGCTGCTCTGATGGACGACGCCCCCTTGTGTATAGCCACCCAGCTGTATGGCTGCAGCTGCATCCCCAGCAGAGGTGGGGGCACCGAGGTTCAGGATGTGTGGGCTCTGCTGGGGACGCAGGGGGCTGGTGGCAGAGTGCAGGTCTGTGTGGCTCAGGGACCATCTCCTCCACGCGTTCCAAGCCGCTCAGGTCACCGAGGGCTTCCCGGTCTGGGAGGGTGGCCTGGGCTTAGCTGCTGTCTGTTCAGAGGATGTTGGGGCCTTGGGTCAGGACCCAAGTTGGGAAAACGCTGATAAGATCCTATGGGATTTTTCCTGGTCGTGGGCGTCACTTCTCTTCCTGCCGCTTAATGGCCGCAGTAACAATATCAGCCGCGTATTTATTGGGGACTGCATGTACCGGGCACTGGCACTGCTTACTTTGGAGAAGAGCTATGTGTCTCCGTCCCGAGGTGGGGGTGGGGCATACTGAAGACAATGAGCTCTCAGCTCCTCACTGCTCCTCCTGCGCCGGTCCCACCCCTGGTGTGCCTGGGAAGGAGCAGGTTACCCTCCCTCCCATACCTCCCCGCTTCCTGCAGGGGCAGAGTGTGGCAGGGGAGCAAGGCTGCCTGCTTGGGTGAAGTTCCTGGTGATGTGACCTTGTGCTGGGGGCCTAACCACTCTGTGTGTCAGTCTGTCCATCTGTGGAATGGGGGTCCTCATGGTGCCTGTCCCTGCAGGCCTTGTGAGGACTAACTGAGTTAACTCGTGTAAGGGAGTTGGCAGCAGCTCTGGCCTGGGGGAAGCTGGTGATGTGCAGGGCTATCGCACCCTGAGCTGTACACACAGGAGGCCCGAGTCCTGTGTGAGCCCTGTGGGCCGTTGTAATCCTGGGGCTGGGGAGGCGTTTCCGGTTCCTTGCTTGCCACGAAATTTCAAGAGGACCTGCCGGACATGAACACTGAGTTCTGATGGCAGATCACTGTCCTTGGCATGCAGTTCTTTTTTTTTTCTTTTTCTTTTTTTTTTTTTTTGACAGGCAGAGTGGACAGTGAGAGAGAGAGACAGAGAGAAAGGTCCTCTTTTTGCCACTGGTTCACTTCCCAATGGCTGCTGCAGCTGGTGTGCTGCGACCGGTGCACCATGCTGATCCGAAGCCAGGAGCCAGGTGCTTCTCCTGGTCTCCCACGTGGGTGCAGGGCCCAAGCACTTGGGCCATCCTCCACTGCACTCCCAGGCCACAGCAGAGAGCTGGGCTGGAAGAGGGGCAACCGGGACAGAATCCGGCGCCCCGACCGGGACTAGAACTCGGTGTGTGGGCGCCACAAGGCAGAGGATTAGCCTAGTGAGCCTCGGCATGCAATTCTAAAGAAATTCAAAGACTGGGCTGCGATGAGTCTCTTTCTGTTCTCCATTTGAACAAGTAGTTTCAGCCCTTGGGCCGAAAAACATAAAATGGAGATAGAACTGATCAATGCTGTCTTACTGTAGTGACAGGTAATTCTCACCTGTGCATATGGGAAGTCATTTTTGAACAGTTCCAGTCATCTCTTCATAGATGGATTCCCAGTTTGGTTTTTTAAATGCTTATTACGCATGCAGTTTTGTTTCTTTCAGGTTGATCAATTGTGTCCTACTCGTAATGGTAACGATAATCCAGTCTCGAAGAAAACTTTGGAATTAAGAGCTTTATGGTGATGTGGAGTTTTAAAGATAGATCACTTACGCATACAGTTTGTGGGTTCAGTAGTAGAATAGAGTGATGGGTAAAGGTTTCCCAAGGTAACCCCGTGACAGTGTAACACTGCTGAGGGGAGAGGGCTGGAAATGGAAGCGCATGCAGGCCTTGGCTCTGCGACTTTACCTTGGATGAGGGTGGAGCTTGAACCGCTAAGGGATTTAGAGTCCATTGGATCCATTTGAAAGAGAAAGAGTAACAGTTTTATTTCAAAATGTTAATATTTACAGTATATTGGAAATTACATCCTCTGAAAGTATTTAACTTGTGATGAGAAATTTAGATGTGGGCTTAAAAATGTGCAAATAGATACAAAGTTTCAAACACTTAGGAGGGGGTTGCTGGCTCCAGGGACTGCTTTAGAAATTGTTCTGCCACTGAGGTCTCAGGACCAGGCTCCCCAGCAGATGTCTCTTCCTGGAGGGACAGCCGTGGGCCTGGCTCCCGTGGGCCTGCTCCCGTGGGCCTGGCTCCAGTGGGCCTGGCTCCAGTAGGCCTGCTCCCGTGGGCCTGCTCCCGTGGGCCTGCTCCCGTGGGCCTGGCTCCCGTGGGCCTGCTCCCGTGGGCCTGGCTCCCATGGGCCTGCTCCCGTGGGCCTGGCTCCCGTTGGCCTGCTCCTGTGGGCCTGCTCCTGTGGGCCTGCTCCCGTGGGCCTGGCTCCAGTGGGCCTGGCTGCAGTGGGCCTGGCTCCAGTGGGCCTGCTCCTGTGGGCCTGGCTCCCGTGGGCCTGGCTGCAGTGGGCCTGGCTCCAGTGGGCCTGCTCCTGTGGGCCTGCTCCCGTGGGCCTGGCTCCCGTGGGCCTGCTCCCATGGGCCTGGCTCCCGTGGGCCTGGCTCCAGTGGGCCTGGCTCCAGTGGGCCTGCTCCTGTGGGCCTGGCTCCCGTGGGCCTGGCTCCAGTGGGCCTGGCTCCAGTAGGCCTGCTCCCGCGGGCCTGGCTCCCGTGGGCCTGCTCCCGTGGGCCTGGCCCCCCAGGGCTGGGCCAGGCCTGTACTTCCCCTGAGACCCGGAAAGGCGCACCGAGATTTCTTTTGGCCGTGGCCTTGTCCGTGCACCAGCTGGCTTCCCTTAACCTGGTCTGCAGGCCAAGTGGTGATAATGCTGAGGGAGCCACGCCCCTGCCCAGGGCTGCTCACGGAGTAAGAGGCTGGGGGGGGGGGGTGAGGGGGGAAGCCAGAACCCCAAGACTCAGGAGCGAGGGCCCTGCTCCGTGGTTAGGGCTGGGAGCTGGGCTGGGGGACCAGGTTGTCCCCAGCTGGGAGCCCTGAGGCCCACTTGTCATGATTGTGATGGTTGTGGGTACTCGTTTGCCTCAGTTTCCACCCCTGCAGTGAGGGTGCTCCACACAGGTGTTCACAGGTGGTATCCCTCGGCGCCTCTCCTAGGCGTCTGCTGTGGACTAGCCTGCAGGTGCAGGGGACACACACGGGCCAAGGCCAGGTCCCCCCACTCTCCATGAAGTCGGCAGTTGGCAGCCAGTGGCCAGGCTGGGCAGGGACCCCGGGGCAGTCATAGAGAGGGGCTGGTTCTTCTGCTGCAAGGCCAGAGCCTTGGGTTGGCGGGGGTGGGGGGTAGTGCCCACTGGACTCCCCGGTGATGGAGAGCAGTGAGACAGCAGGTGTGATGGGGGCAGTCCTTAGACTCCCTTGGGGTACACAAGGAGGAGCAGCCAGGGGAGGGAGTGATGGTGACCAGGACAGCCCATTCAGACAGGAGAGTGCAATGCAGGCACCTGGTTTCCTGCTGGAGAGCCCGAGGGGTGTCAGGCGACTGTGCCACATGCTGTTTTCTGGGGTTGCAGGAGCTGGCTTCTCCGTGTCAGCATTCACATGTTTGGTATTTAGATAGTATTTTCACATGGTTCCAGATTGTTCTAAAAATTCTGTAGAGGGGGCCAGGGTTGTGGTACAGCAGGGTTAAGCCACTGCTTGGCGACACTGATTTCCCATCTGCCTGCTGGTTCAAGTCCCAGCTGCTCCACTTCCAATGTAACTTCCTACTTATGTGCCTGGGAGTGTAGCGAAGATGACCCAAGTGCCTGGACCCCCGCCATCCACGTTGGAGACCTGGTTGGCATTCCTGGCCCCTGGCTTTGGTCTGGTTCAGCCCTGGGTGTTGCTGCCATTTGGTGAGTGAACCAGTACTCTCTGACTGTTCTGCTCAGTCACTCTGCCTTTCAAATAAGTAATTAAACTTTTTATTAAAAGATACATAAATAAAGATGTCAAGTAGCCAGTCCCCAGTTCCCTCTGCCACCCACCCTCTCCCCAGGTCGCCCCCAGCCTGCTGGCTTCATTGCCCTTGCTGGATGCTGTTTCCAGATAACTGGGACACGGGGAGGCTTGGACACCTGTGCACATTCTTCCTGGAGTCTCGTTAGTCTGTTTTCTGGCTGTGTGATCTCCGGGACGGCAGTTGGCACCCAGGACTCCAGACACCTGCCAGGAGCTGAGGAGAAGCCGTTTATTTTTTAATTCTGAGCAGCGGTGACACAGGAGCAGGAAACAGAGCTTCAGGGGAGCCGCGCTGCCTCAGCCTGGAGGTCGCTGTGTTTTGCCACCCCCTGCCTCCAGGTTCCACTTCTGGCATCTAACTACTGTGGATCTGACCCTTTTTAAAAGGTTGTTTTATGGGTTTTTATGGTGAGTTTGAAATGCAGACTTTTCCTCGCAAACACAGAAAATGTTTTTCATTCTCAGTCATTTACTAAGGATAGCTAACAAATACAGCTAGACATATTTATGTATAAGCATGTCACCATAGTATGTTATATATATATATGTTTTTATTTATTTATTATTTATTATTCCGAGATAGACCAAGAGAGAGCAAGTTCCCATCTGCTGGTTCACTGCCCCAAAGCCCCCAGTGGCTGGGGCTGGGTCAGAGCCAGATCCAGAGCCAGAGCCAGGAACCAGGAACCAGGAATCCGATCTGGATTTCCCGTGTGGTTGGCAGGGACCCAGTTACCTAAGCCATCACTGCTGCCTCCCGGTGTCTGAATTAACTGGCAGTCGGAGTCAGAAGGCAGAGCCATGCCCTGGACTCAGGTCCTCTGACATGGGGTACGGACATCTTAGCCACTAGGCCAGATGCCTGCCCCACGTATGTCTCTGTAGTAGCAACACGTGGGCTAAGGGAAGAGTTAGATAAATCAGTGCCTGCCTGCTCACATCAACATGTCTGGTAGCCATTAAAAATATCACAGGGGCCGGTGCTGTACTGTAGAGGGTAAAGCTGCCACCTGTGGTGCCGGCATCCCACGTGGCGCTGGTTCGAGTCCTGGCTGCTCCACTTCTGATCCAGCTCCCTGCTAATGGCCTGGGAAAGCAGTGGAAGATGGCCCAAGTGCTTGGGCCCCTGCACCCACGTGGTAGTCCCTGGAGGAGCTCCTGGCTCCTGGCTTCAGCCATTTGGGGAGTGAACCAGAGAATGGAAGACCTTTCTATAACTCTGCCTTTCAAATAAATTAGTAAATGTTAGAGAGAGAGAGAGAGAGAGAGAGAGAGAGAGAGATCAGATCAGATTTTGGAAGACTGTGGGAAGTGCCTGTGAGGTGCTGCTGCAGCTGGACGCTCGGTGGTTTCAGTTCCGTCGGTTTTATTTTTATTCTCCAGCTTCTTGGGCTGTAGAAATCGCCTGCACCTCCATGCTGGGCAGCCCTGCGTGGTTTCATTGCCTGTGATTTTTTTGTGCTGTGCCTTTGGCTTGCTAAGTTCACTTGAACAAATCCTTAAAAAGTCCCTGCCTCCCGAGTGAGGACAGCAGGACACTGCCAAGCGGCGGGGCCACCTGTGCGCAGGGCACCTGGGTGCACCCTCGTGGGCAGTGTCCTGAGCCCCAGGCTCCTGCACACCCGCCCCGCTGAGCTGAGACTGTGCTGCCCCAGCATCCCCAAGCCTTGGTCGGCTAAAAGTGCTCACCTGCAGGGTGCCCAGGGAGGAGAGATGGAAGGGGAGTGCAGGGGAGTGGGGACGGGTGAGAGGGCGGTCAGCAGAAGCGGAAGCAGAGGCTCTGCTGTGAAGGTAGCGGCCACCCCAGGGCCACACTGGGTGAAATCCTGCAGAGCATCGCAGCTCCCTGGGGTCCATGTGCGGTCAGCAGTGCAGTCACTGGTTAGAGTGTCCCAATCCAGCTGAAATCCCAGCATGAACACTTGGTGCCTCACCAGCTGGCGCCCACTTGCTCTGGGGACAGAGCAGGTGCAGGCCGAGCCTGGGACTCTAGGGAGGTGGTGGTGGGAAGGTCCCAGACCACGTTCTGTTCCCAGCTGGACTGCAGGCAATGTCACCTTTAGCTAGTGGAGCAGGTACAGGCTGAGCCTGGGACTCTAGGGAGGTGGTGGTGGCGGGAAGGCCCTGGACCCTGTTCTGTTCCCAGCTGGACTGCAGACAATGTCACCTTTAGCTAGCAGAACAGGTACAGGCTGAGCCTGGGATTCTAGGGAGGTGGTGGTGGCGGGAAGGCCCTGGACCACGTTCTGTTCCCAGCTGGACTGCAGACAATGTCACCTTTAGCTAGTGGAGCAGGTACAGGCTGAGCCTGGGCCTCTAGGGAGGTGGTGGTGGCATGAACTTAAATGAATAAATCATTTCTTAAAACACAGTTTTCCTCTGCTGTTTCCCTGCTACTTTTGCATAGTGTGCTGCTCGCCACAGTGATGTGCGTCCACGCTGGGCCCTTCTGCGTCCCTAGTTTCGTGAATCATTTGGGGGATGGACGAGCATTTGCCCAGTTCCTCTACTCCTGTTCACAGTCACCCTTCCAGCAGCTGCGTCTCTTCCCCCATCTCCCCAGTGCCCCAGCGTCTAGAGCCATTTCTCTGCCTCCATCCTGGGTTCTTTTTTTTTTTTTTAAAGATTTATTTTATTTATTTGAAAGACAGAGTTAAGGTAGAGTCAGAGAGAGAAGTCTTCCATCTTCTGGTTCATTCCCCAGATGGCCACAACGGCCAGAGCTGTGCCGATCCGAAACCACGAGCCAGGAGTTTCCTCCCGGTCTCCCACATGGGTGCAGGGGCCCAAGGACTTGGGCCATCCTCTACTGCTTTCCCAGGCCACAGCAGAGAGCTGGATGGGAAGTGGAGCAGCCAGGACTAGAAACTGGTGTCCATATGGGACGCTGGCGTTCCAGGCCAGGGCTTTACCCCAGTGCACCACAGCGCCAGCCGCATCCTGGGTTGGTTTTACTCTGCTGTCACTATCACCAGTGCTGCCACTGGTGTCTGGGAACTTAAATCACATCTCAGGTCCTCTCTTCGATGGATTTCTAGAAGTGACTTTACTGAGCATAAGGTTTTGAGACCCCAGCGTGGCGGTGCCCGGCGGCCTGCAGGCCGGTTGCATCTGGTTGCATGCCAGGGTATATCTCACGGCCCCCTGTGTCTGGCTCAGTGCTGGGAGCAGGCGGTGGGAATCCCAGGCACGTCCAAGGCAGCGTCAGGTGACAGCTGATCCCTCCCAGAGGGTGGCGTATGGCTCCTGGATGAGAACACACTATATGCCCACCTCGGCCGTATGTGAGCGTATGTGTTCACGTGTTCCTTGTGAGAGTTTGTTAGCTGTTTACTTGAACCCAGGCACTCTGATGTGGGATGCAGTGTCCTGTACCGCAATTTAGCCCCCTGTGCCTAAACCCCCTTTTAAAACTGTCATCGAGGTATCCACATTTTAAGAAACTCATTTCTATTTAAAAGATTTATATTTATTTTATTTGAGTGGCAGACACAGCCAAAGCTCCCATCTGGTTCACTCGCCAGCCACACAGGGGCTGGGCCAGGGGTATAGCTGGGACCTGGGAACTGAGTCCAGGCCTCCCTGTGGTGGCATGGACCGGAGTCCTCCGGGGTGCGTCCAGGGTGTGCATTGGCAGGAAGCCGGGGTCAGGAGCCGGAGCTGGGAGTTGGATCAGGTCTTGCGACGGGGGACGTGGGGGTCTCAGCCGACATCTTGCTTCTAGGGTAAATGCCCCCCCCCCCCCACTTTTCTTATGCTTCTGAAGAGCTAACTTGTTGGGTCAACTTAAATGAAGTTCTGTTTGCAGAGAGGGGAGAATGAGTTACTTGCATTGTTTATGGTTTAGGGATGTTCTCCCGGCTCGTTAAAATGTTCATTATACTTTCTACCGCTTTCCCCGAGGGGAGGCTGATAAAACAGAGGTGATCACAGCTGAGGAAGAGAACAGGTGTAGTGTTGTGGCTGTGTAGGGAGTGAGCAGGGTTAGGAGGTGGTCTGTGCACCTGCACACTTGCCTCTTCCTCTCTCTCCCTCCCTCCCTCCCCTTCTCTCACTCCTCCTTCCCCCCATCACTCTGCCTTTCACATAAATCTTTTTATATATATGCAGAGGTATAATACTGACTGTTCACCTTGCTGCTATAGGAACACCTCAGAGCAGTTCTGAGCTTCCTGGCATCCAGTGCATGTGGGGAAATGAGATGAATTTCCGCGGGGACGCAGTGCCCTGGGTGCTCAGGAGGGAGAATGGAAACCAGGCTGAGGACTGAGCCATTGTGCCTGATGCATCGCAGGTCCCTGTCGTTGCCGCAGATGGGGACTCTTTGTCTGTACCTGGCTGAGCAGGGAGACTTCTGTTGAAAGGAGGAGTGTGGTGGCCTGAGCGCGCTCCCAGGACCCGCTCTCACAGGGGCCTTGTGACGCTCTGCTGGCCAGCTCCTGTTCGTGGCATCCTGTGCACCTGCGGCTTCACTCTGGGGCCGTCCCTGACTTCACCTGGAGTTCTGACCAGGGTCTGTATTTGGCAGCAGACTGGCAAGTAGCAGTAGCTTCTAGAATATTACGTTCATTTCTCTCCTGTGTCAAAGACACCGTTGTGTGGGCTCTGCAGAGTTGTGTAGAGTCCCCTCTCTCTGTGCCCTGTTCCCCTGCACGGCTCATTGTCACCTCCTTGCTGGGGCTTCGGCCCTCATGCCGGGCTGTGTTCCCAGCAGTGGACGGTGGCTGGGCGTGTGTCACCCCCACCTGGTGTCAGAGACGTCCTCTGTGCCCTCCCAGCTGCTGGGTCGTCCCACAGCCTGGGGGCTGGCAGTGTGGTCTTTTTGACACGCAGGTGTCACCTTGAAGTAACTCAGGATTCTGCTACCAAGGAAGAAGGAGAAGATGGGGAGGGATGTGGGGCTGCAGCTGGCCAGCTCTGACTTAGGACAGGAGATGGGGAGGGATGTGGGGCTGCAGCTGGCCAGCTCTGGCTTAGGACAGGAGATGTGCCCCCCCCAGCCTCGATGTCCTTATCTGCAACGTGGAAATGATAAGAGCAGGACCAGTCACATAGGGCTTTGAGGATTGAGAATGCAGACGGGGTCAGCGCGGAGCCTGGTGGTCCCTTGTTCTCGTTTTTATTTGCTGGTGGCAGTGCCGTCGCCGCTGGTGTCACCATCATCATCGTCAGAGGCCCATGGAGACTACGAGACTAAAGGGGGTGTTGTGGAGTTAAATGACCACACAGGCGGATGAGCCGGTGCACAGAGATCTCTCCCGTGCTTTGCTGTCACAAACGAAGAAGCCGGAAGTGTCTGTCAGTGGAAGCTGGGCTGACCGGGAAGGATTCTTGTGCTGCGGTCAAGTGAGGACCCCGCTCGTGGCAGCCTGAGGCTCCCTGCTGTACACAGGCCTGCAGCACCCCTGGGAGCTGGGTGCCATGGGAGGGCTTGGTCGATGTCTTTGCTGCTTTCTTGGATCTCCTTGTGTCCAGTGGAAATGGGTGAAGGTAGCCCCTCGGAGGGTGCTGACTCCACCCCTGGCCGTGCAAGGCCCCCCGCCCAGCCCTTGCCCGCCGCTCATATTTGATCCCGTGCACAGCAACCTCTCGGCCTTTCCAGAAGTCCTGTGAGTGCAGAGCTGTAACTTGCCTCGGCCTCTCTCCCTTCCTTTATCCAGCCCCTGGCCCGAGCAGTGTCCCCATCCTTCCCTGGTATCTTCTGGGGTCTTGGGCCAGTGGCAGGCGGAGGCAGCCCTGTGTGGGATCCTGTTGCCCAGGGGGCCTGTTCTGCTCCCAGGGGCCTCATTTCCAATCTGTCAATCTGACGCTCTGTTTTTGAACTTTGTAGAATGGCCCTGGAGCATACCCTATAAGGAGATCCCAGCCCTGCAGTGCAGTCCCAGGAACTTGGCGGTGGAGTGGGGCTCCCTCAGGCCAGCACTCCACGGAGTTCCCAGGGAGACTGACAGCATTCCAATGGGGGCTCCACTCAGGTGCCCCCAGGAACGTGTGGAGCCCCCAGACTCCCTGCGTGGTGATCAGCCCTGGTCCCTGGGCTGGGAGCGCCCAGTAGGGTTGCTGCAGAGTGCTAGGTGCCCTCATGGAAGCCCCCAGGGTATGTCCTGGAGTCTGGGCTCAGGAAGTGGCCCAGCTGCAGTGTGGTAACCCCCGTATGCGCCCTGCCGGCTGGTGCCCACTGCAGCGTCCCCGGGGCACTGCCCTGTACTGCCCGGCCAGCAATGGGTTGGGTCGGAGCTGTGTGCGGCGGCAGAGCACCCGGCCCTGGTTCCAGCCCCACCCCTGGGTAGCTGTGCAACCCCAGGCAAGTGGGCACAGCCTGTCTGAGCCCTGTCTACAGGACCGACAAGACTGGTGACCGAGGTGAGGCGAGGAACTGTCAGGGCCCTTCCTGGGGGCCGTGGCGGGCTGAGGCTGGGCGGGTGATGGGGTGGAGGGGCCTCTCCGCAGCGCGCTAATTTCCCCCCTCTGAGCTGGAGCGGGGTCTTGTGAAGCCCACCCTCCCGACTGGGCGGGAATGTGTCCCTGTGCCAAGTCCCTGCTGTCTCGGGGGGGGGGGGCGGTGCTTGTGCCTCTGGCCTGCCAGGCAAATGTGGGTTATTTACAGTGTTTTGACAGGATCCTCAGGAGCCTGGCGGGCAAGGAGGACCTTTGGGGGACAGAGCTGGGGGCCTAGGAGTGTGGCCTGGACCGGGGCTGCCTGGGGGAGAGGAGAGCTGTTGACGGCTGGGGGCACATGCTGATTAGACTTGATAAATGGGAAGGCCAGGCCTTCCTGGCCCGAACCCTGGGGCCGCCCAGGCGTGGGCGAGCAGGGCTTGGCCGGACGGTCTACTGATTGAGCTCCTGGGGCCACCGTGCAGCGCCCTCAGCTGTTTGCTGCCCCGGTGCTCAGTTTATCCCTGAGGACAAGGACCCCTGCCCATCCAGTGCGTCCCAGGAGGAGACGCAGCACCCTGGTGTGTGGTCGGCCAGACCTCGGCCAGCCTCACCCCGTAGCCAGGAGCCCCTGTAATCGCAGCACGCAGCTGCCTGGTAGGCCCCGCCCCGGCCACGTGATTTGTTGATGCTCCAGGAGGGGTTTGACAATGTACTTCCCGGCTGGCATTGTGGCACAGTGGGTCACGCTTCTGCCTGCGATGCCTGCATCCCCTGTGAGCACGGGTTCAAGTCCCTGCTGTTGCTCTTCCTCCTAATGCGCCTGGGAAGGCAGCGGAAGGTGGCGGAGTGCTTGGGCCCCTGCACCCACGTGGGAGATCTGGACGGAGTCCCAGATTCCAGGCTTCAGCTCGGCCCAGGTAGCCATCTGGGGAGTGAACCAGTGGGTGGAATCTCTCTCTCTCTCTCTCTCTCTCTCTCTCTCTCTCTTTCTCTCTGTAAACTCTGGTTTTCAAATGAATAAGTAAATAAATCTGAAAAAGAAAAGAAAGTGTGTTTCCCACAGCCCACGCGGCACAGATGTCCTTGGAGCACAGAAATGAAAAGCTATGGTGTATTTTAATTAGTTAGTCAGTGAATTTTTAAAAAATTTATTTGAGAGACAGCGCCCCCATCTGCTGGTTCACTCCCCAAATGCCTGTGGTGGCTGGGGCTGGGCCAGGGCTGGGCCAGGGCTGGAGCCAGGACGCAGGAGCTCAGTCTAGGATTCCCACTGGGGTGGCAAGAACCCAAGTACTCAAGCCATGACCTACTGTCCCCCAGTGTGTGCGTTAACAGGAAGCTGGCGTCAGAAGCAGAGCCGGGGCTGGAGCCCAGGTACCGTGTTCTGGGGTTAACCGCCGCGCCAAACTCCCACATCCGGGGTTGCTTGAGCCGGCGGGGGTTCTGCTGTGGCCTGTCCCCACGACCACACCAGCTCACTCTGAGTGCTTTCTGTCTGCGGGCCGCTCTGGCAGGCTCCCGTCCTTGCTGCCTGAGCCTCTTCTCTGATGGGAACCGAGCCCGTTTGCGTCTCGTGGTGGAGGCCGGCCCCGGTCCTCGTTTCTCACTGTTAAAAATAGCATCGTGGTGACCGCCTCATTCTCATGTCACTGGGGCCAGGCTGTGACCATTTCCTGTGGCTGCATAAATAGTAAGTTGTCTTTGACGATTTTGCAGTTTGTACAGTAACAGGCACTGGAGGGGTTGTAGAATAGTGCGTTGGATGCCCTCATCACGTGTACTCCAGGGACTTCGGCGGAGCCCCCTCCCTCCCTCATGCCCCAGACTGCCCCCTCAGTCCCCGGCAGCTCGGCCTGGGGGCATCTTGCTCCCTCTGTTGCTGGCAGCAGGGAGGGGCAAGCACCCTGGACTGGCAAGGGAGTAGTTGGCCCCAGGTGGCCTCTGGGTCCTGCAGTGGCTGCAAGCCACTCCCCTGCACTTCAGCCTCCCCATCTAGGAAGGGGCGGGGGTTGTCCCAGCCCCTGCTCTGGGGCTGAGATGGGGCATGGAGGCACTGGCGTCATGGCCGTGCTGAGCCGTCTGTAGCTGGGGTGCCCTGGTTCTTGGCTGTCAGGTGTCTGTTGGAGAGGTCTGGAGAAGGTGCCCAACGCCAGCCTGCAGTTTGGCTCCCTTTGGTTCTAACCCCGACCTGGACCCTAACACAGGATGTCCGGCATGGCTCTGGGTCACTGCCCTGGTAAATTCCGGCCATGTGGGCCTGAACCAAGTCCCGGTGCAGGGCCTGTGTCCTCTGTTTTTGGCATGTCCACTTGTGTCTGGGAGCCCCCATGACAGCTCTGGTTCTCCCCGGTGTGCCCATGGGGACAGCGAGGCTCACCTGTCGCTTGCCTGAGTGACAGACCTGAAGCCACAGAACAGCAAGCACTGACCGCTGCACGTCTTCCCACTCGGACCTGCCTGTGCCCCGCGGCCTGGGCTCTCTGCTCCGATGCTAACCAGCCTCCTGGGTTCCCCATGCGGCACCTCTCGTGGGCCTGTGCAGTCGTTCCATCCCTGAGCTCTGTCTGTACCCCTCAGCCTCCCCCCTTGAGAGGTCCGTGCCCCGCCCGCTGTCGGTTCAAGTTTGTTTCTTTTCTTCTGATCCTAGGCGGTCGCTGATGCAGACCTTGTCCTGCTCCGTGTCAGCCAGGGACCTGGCGGGGCGCGGAGCTCCCCATAGACGACTCTGATGTGGGGGCTGTTTGTGGCGGGTGGGCAGTGTGGGCACTGGATGCAGAGGTGTCCAGAGCCACCAGCAGTGGGGAGCTGTCACCACACTTCAGGCTGCCAGGCAAGGGGGAGACACGTGGCCTCAGGGCTCTGTGATGGTGGCAGGGGCTGCCAGGAGGTGGCTATAGTCACAGTGAACCATGGCCCCTGCCCAAAGCTGGCATCACAGGAGGGAGAGAGGAGGACAAGTACCCCAGCCCCTCCCCTCCCCCCGCCAGTGCCCCTGGTCCCGAGAGGTCAGCCTGATGGGTGGGGGTCAGCGGGGAGAGACCGCTCCCCCTCCACCTGCCTTGAGACCAGGGCACCGTGCCCCAGGCAAGTCCAGGGTGAGGTCTGAGTGCAGCAGGAGGGTGGGTGCAGGTGCAGGGGCTTCGAGGCCGTCACGCACCCTGGGGGCAGGCAGATCCGTCCCACCCAGCAGAACCCCGCGTGGGCGGCGTGGGAAGCATTCCTGGCAAGGCCCGTTTTAGCCGGGAGAATCATCCTTGAAACATGCTCGCATGCGGTTTGTTTAACTTCAAGTGGGGCAGATTCTGAAATGGGTTGTTTATTGTCCGAGCTGGGGTTTTAATTTCTCATAAATTCCCCACAAATTGCTGTAGTGCATTTATATTTATTGAATCTGTCAGGGTTGTTTATGGTGCTGAGGCCTGGGCTCCCGTGTTTGTGGGCTGTTGCCATGGGGACACCAGGGTCTGGGGCTCTGGAGGAGATGCTGGGAGGTGATGAGGAAGGTTCTGGAATGGGCTGGCGGAGTGAGTAGAACTGTGGCTGTCGTCCCAAGAGCCAGCCCTGGGTCAACTGTTCCGCTCAGCGTGGCCTCGGCCCTGTCGCTCCTCGGATCCAGGGCCCCTGTTTGTAGCACAGACCAGGGGCCTCAGGGAAGCACCATGGGAGGAGGGGGCTGAGCGGGCCCCAGCTGGTGTGTGCAGGTGAGGGTGCAGACGATCCCTTGGCCCGCAGGTGTCTGGAGGATCTGCTCTGGGCCAGGCAGGATGGAGGCATCAGGAGCCTTTCATCGAGCTGGACAAGAATCCCTGCCCTCGAGGAGTGGCCACGTCCGGGAGGACAAGTGGCTGAGTAGAGGAGTGTGTGTGTGAGGTGCGAGAGGTAGGGGTGGGTGAGGAGGGCCCCTGAGCAGGGCATGGGCTGAGAATGCGGGGGGGGGGAGGCTGAAACGAGGGCTGGGCGTGTGCCTGTCCTTTGCCCCTGCAATCCAGGGTGCTTCTGTGGCCCAGAGGCTCCCCAAGAACATTCCCGCAGGAGCACTCACTGTGGGTTCAGAGAGGGACCAGGCCTGGTGCCTGCCCCTGCCCAGCTGCTGAGGGCCTCCGTGGAGTGCACAGCGCTGTCCTCCTAGCCAGTGACCACTACGCAGCCCAGGAAGCCAGGCGCTGAAATGTCCTTGACCCGTGACCCCGTTCACAGGAAGTCTTGAGCCAGCAGACCACGCTGCAGGGCTAGAAGGCAGCCAGAGGTCCCCTCTGGGGACAGAGCCCTGGGAGGGGCCTGCAGGAGCCCGCAGGCCCCCCCCCCGGGTATTCTCGTCTTCATCGAGAACATGAACTTGAACCTTGGCGTATGTTACAGTTCAGTGAAAGCCTTGCAAAAATAATAAAAGGCAAAGAAGCCGTGGAGGCGAAGTGGCTGCTGAGTGACACCCTCGGGTTCTCTTTCTGCGCCCATCAGGATGCGGGAACCCCTCATCCGGTAGAGGTCCCCTGGTAGGAGGCCGGCACCCCAGGCACAGCCCCCTTGCCTCGGCTGCATCAGGGCTGCTCTGTCATCCAGGGTTACAAGTTTACACCCCAGCCCCAAGCCCGTTGTCTGGCTTGGAGCAGGTACTCGGTGTTTATGGGAAAGGGGGGTTTGTCCCAGAAGTCCCTGCTTGGCTTTGGGAGCAGAGCGTCTGGACGTGGAAACGCAGGATTCCCTCTTGTGCTTTTCGTCTGGCCGCCGAGCCAGGGGGCGGTGCTGGCGGGTGCCGACATCGTCCATTATCTGCCGTTTCCCACTTGGCAGATGTCCACGTGGCTTCACAGTAACCTGCGTTCAGCATGTGTTCACCCCGCGGCTGCCACCAAATACGCGAGCTCCACGCGCGCTCCGCTCACAGAGGAGACGGAGGTCGGAGCAGGTGCACGCGGCTGGCAGGCTCAGCTTCACCCGCCAGGAAGTGGGGCTTTGGCTGATCCCGGGGGGCTGAACCCCCGGTCAGTGGGTGACACAGAGCCCATGCCAGAGAGGAGGGGGTCACGGCCGTGTGGGGAGGAAGCTGCTAAAAGCAGGGTTTGGTGGGTCCTTGAGGGGGTGGGGAGAGCCGCGAGAACGTGCCTCTGAACTGTGTCCTTCATGTCCTTCCTCTCCCATCTTTCCTGACAACGTCTCGCCCAGGGCTTTTGTTTGTCTCCGAAGGCTGCCTGTCCTGTGTGCTTCCAGGCCGGGCGGCCCATCTGAGTCCAGTCCCCTGGGGGGATTTTTCAGAACAGACTTCAGAGCAGTTTTTGGTTCACAGTGAAGTGCAGCAGAATGGACGGAGCGTGCCCAGAGCCCCTCTCCCCCACCCCCACCGGGCCGCCCCCCACTCCCTCCCCAGCATGGCCTGGACGCCGCAGCTCGTGCAGCAGCGTGGCCGCATTGTCCCAGCCAGCGTGTTCGTGCTTGGTGTGGCGGTGCGTGTGGGTTTTGGCACATGCATGATGACACGGAGCGGTTCTTACAGAGTCACGTGGAGCGGGTTGGGGGTAGGGGGTTGGGGTCACTGGCCACAGCAGCCTCTGGGCCTCACCTGTACTTTCAAAGAAGCACTGAGGGGCCGACCACTCAGGTCCAGCTGTCTGGGGCCTGCTTGTCTGCAGCAAGTTCACGGGGATGTTGCTGCGGCTGGCTCGAGCCCCTCCCAGCAAGAGCTCCTGGCGTCCAACCACAGTGGCCGCAGTGGTGCTGGGGCCTGGGCCCCCCTGGGGCAAGCTGCCAGGGAGCCTGCATGTCTTCTAAGGCGTCTGCAAGATGGGGCCAGTGCCTTTCCCAGTCCGAGTTGGGGGCTGACCCTGTGGGGGCCGGTTGCTGGCCATGTCCCGTCTCCGCCTGCTGACCTGGGTTTGAAAGGTGGCCGTGTGGGCAGCTGTTTGCAGCGTGGGCCAGGGGAAGCTGGGGCTGATTTCAGCCATGGAGTCACTCCCCAGCAGTCTGTGACCCTGCCTGGGGGGGAGGAGGAGTCCCTTGGCTCCCCCTAGGGTTTCCCTTGGCCTTCGTACCAGGACAGACCGGGCCAGGCCTCCCCAGGCGGGGGTGGTGTCTGCGGCCTGGGCTTGAGCCTTGGGCCTTGTCTGGAGCCCAGGACACTGGGCTGTTGAGGAGAGGCGGCCTGCTGCTCGGGCACGGGCTGCCTGGGGCGCCTGGCATCTGCAGTAAAAGCCTCCAGCAGAGACTGTCTGCCGTGCATGGCCGCCCGTGAGCCCAGCCATAAAATCAATGTAAATACAGCTAACATTGGGAGTGGCTTATAAAGTACTTGAAAAAATCCCTCCCGTAAGCCCAAAGCTAGTCCTGCAAGCTGTAGGGACCATTAATTATCCTACCTTTGGGACATGGAAAGGGAAGCTTGGGAACGTTGAATAATGTGTTCAAGGTCACAGACCCACCCGGTGGCCAAGTGGGGCCCAAGTCCCTGTGCTTTCTGCTCGCTCAGCCCCTGTCCCCCACCGTAACACCTCGCCCCTCTCTGCAGAGGGCAAGCCTCCCTCTCGAGCAAGCTCTGGCCACCGAAGGTGAAGGTGCTGGGATTTCTGATCGGTTCTGAAATAGGTGGTGGTCCTTGGTTCTGCACCCAGTGTAGACGCCAGCACCCCGGCTGTGAGGATGTCAGGTTTGCTCCCAGTGTAGACGCCAGCACCCCGGCTGTGAGGGCGGCAGGTTTGCACCCAGTGTAGACGCCAGCACCCCGGCTGTGAGGGCAGCAGGTTTGCACCCAGTGTAGACGCCAGCACCCCGGCTGTGAGGGCAGCAGGTTTGCACCCAGTGTAGACGCCAGCACCCTAGCTGTGAGGGTGGCAGGGGTCAGGGGAGCCTGCTGCTTGCTGTGTGGAGGGATTGGAGGCACAGGTGGACTGCAGACTCACTGGATTAGACGTGACACCCTTGGCTCTGCAAGGCTCCCGGGGGGGCCCCTCGAGGGGGAGTGTGTCTGTGTGTCTTTCCAGGGGGTGGATTGCCCAGCCCCCACACTAAAGCCCCTCCCCCCCCCCCAATGCAGGCAGCTCTTTTATGAGCTGCGTTAGATCTGGATCCGGTTCTCCGTTAGAAATCCATCTGGGATCAGAGTGCTCTTGAAAACTCGTGGTGTGAGCGGTGGAGGCTTCGTGTGTGCATGTGTGTGTGCGCGCATGCGTGTGTGCATGTGTGTGTGTGTGCATGTGTGCACACGTATGCAGAGTGCTGCTGGCCTACCAGGTGAGCAGCAGTTGGGGCTGGCAGGCCCCAGGGAGTGAGGCTGGCTGTTGCTGCTTGATGGAGCGGTGCCCTGTTCATCTGATGTTTGCCAGCTCCTCCGCTGAGCCCCGGCTGCCATGTGCCAGGCCCGGCGCAGTCCTTTGTCTAGTGGGACTACAGACTCCGCCTTGGGTAGACTTTGAGTCCCCTCTCAGCGCCTCCTGGGCACCGTTATCAAAGAGAGGGTGGCATTTTGACCTCGTGCAGGTGTGTGCACTCCCGCCCTCACTCCCTCCGCGCCTGCTGGCCAGGTGTGGCAAGCCTGGGGTGTTCTGTAGCCGTCCCCCTCCTGGCCCCGTCTCTCGGCACACCTCTCCACGGCCAGGACTTGGGCTGGTCCCGTGAGTTCCGTGCAAGAGGAGTGGTAGCATGCAGACACTCAGCAAGGGTGGGGTGCCTGCCTTCAGAGACCCCCGCTTCCACCTGCCGGCCGCCCATGAGCACCTGGCATCAGCCCGGCTCCTCCCCGTGCCTGGGTCAGAAGCTGCCCGCCCCTTCAGGGCTCTTGGAAAAGCTCCCGGAGCGCGTGGTGCTCGAGCAGTTTGCCTGTGGTTCTGCCACGTGGTACAGGGCCCTGCCGACGGCACTGCCGCAGGGCCTCTCAGCCCCACCGCGAGGGGCGAGAAGATGAGAGGCGGCCGGTCCTGCCCAGGCCCGGACGAAGCTTAAGGCTGCAGGCTCAGTTGTGTAGGAGGGGCTGGCTGTGGGGACGCAGAGCCGGGTGACCACTGGGCTGTCCGTGGAAGGTGCCTCCTGAGCCCCATGCTCTGCGTCTGCGGGGCCCGGTCAGAGCCTGTCCTGCTATCGAAGGGGCTTCTGCCACTGGCTGTGGCAAGCAGGTGTCACCCTTCCTGGCCGGAGGGTTTGGCCTCGAGGGACCTCGTTCGCCGCTGGACTCTCACCTTGCCCTCCAACCCTGTTTCTCCTCCCACCCCCAAGCCTGTCATCCACGGCGTCTCTGTGGCTTCTCCTTCTAGAAGCATCTCTGCCCGTTCCCACCTCCGTCCCCCACCCCACGGCCCAGTCCCCGTGGCCACGCCCCGGCTGCTGTCCCTGACGCCCGCTCCCCCTGCGGAGCCTGCCCCCAGCTGCCCTGCTCTCACGCCCACTCCGGCCCCATCTTCAGGTTAAAGTCTAAGCCCTCGAGAGCTTCAGGAAGCCCTTACGTACTTAACCCTGTGGGCTGTGCAACCCCGACTCCCGCCACCCCCAAACCAAACACCGCAGGCCCCAAACCGTTCAGTGTCCCCAGGCCCCTGCACACCTGTGCCTGAGCCACCTTGGCCGACCCCCTTTCATCCTTCAAACCCCGGCCCCTCCCAGCCCCTCCCCTCCTAGAGAGCCAGCAGGCTCTGGCGTGGAGGTTGCCCGGTCTCCCCCTTACCTGCGGGCTCTCCAGGCTGCTTGCCTCGGCACCTGGTGAAGACCCTGGCAGGATCCGTGGACTTATGGACTTCACCCCAGCATCAGCTCGGAAGCCCCAGAGGTGGTTTCCAGGGCTTTTAAGGGGCTGCTGGACTCCGTGGATGGCGTTGCTCCCAGAAGGTACCAGCTTCCACACAGTCTTTTGCTTCGGGCTGAGGTGGGTGTGGGGGCAGGCCCTTGCCCTCCAGCCTCCCTTGCTCATGGTGTCCCTGTTATGTCCAGGGAAAGGATGATCTCTCTCACAAGGGACAGCTGTTGGGTCCTGTCCCCTTTTTCCTGCCTTCCAGAACCTTCAGGGACAGCTGCAGCTGTGGCAGCCCTGTTGTGACCGAGAGGCGTCAGGCGTGAGGACAGAGGTCTCCCGTGGTGAACATGACAGAACAGGAACTTGATGTCAAGCTACTGAGACACCCCACAGACCCGCCTGCCCCCCGATTTCTGTCCTTGCGATCGAAGCCGTTTCTCATGAATGCCTGAAATCAGACGCTTGGTCACTGTTAATCCCGGGCTGGTGGAAGTTGTCTTCTGTTACCAGAAAACCGAATGCAACTTGGGGACCAGGACCAGCAGTCACTGAAACGAAGCGTGGAAGGCTGGGTGTGCTCGCCAGGAGGAGGGTGCCAGCTCTGCCTGTCACCGCTGATGTCAGAGCGCAGGTGCCCAAGGGCTGACGGGCAGGCACCATGCTCATCTGGACGTGGGTTAGGTTAAAAAGCGCGTCATGAAGGCCCTCTAGGTCGAAAGTAGCAGATGGCAATGCAGGTGCACACAACTAAGGATGTGTCAGTAAGCCGCGTTTATTAGCATGTGCATTTCAAGAGGTCAGGATAGGCCGGAACCGCGGCTCCTTAGACTAATCCTCTGCCTGCGGTGCCGGCACATCGGGTTCTAGTCCTGGTCGGGGCGCTGGATTCTGTCCCGGTTGCCCCTCTTCCAGTCCAGCTCTCTGCTGTGGCCCAGGAAGGCAGTGGAGGATGGCCCAGGTCCTCCCGCATGGGAAACCCTGGCCCTGCACCCGTGTGGGAGACCTGGAGAAGCACCTGGCTCCCGGCTTCGGATCAGCGCAGCACACCGGCCGCAGAGGCCATTGGGGGGTGAAACAATGGCAAAGGAAGACCTTTATCTCTGTCTCTCTCTCTCTCTCACTGTCCACTCTGCCTGTCAAAAAATTAAAAAAAAAAAAAAAAGTCAGGATAGAGACCTGGCAGATTTCGAGCCAGTAAGGACTGAACCTTGTGCCGTGAGGTTCCGTCTTCGTCTCGCAGGCTCCCTGGGCTGGGGATGTCTGGTGGGCTGTTGCCGGTGGCACAGAAGTGGTTGCCAGCCGCTGTGCTGTGGGCCGAGCCCCTTGGGAAGCGAGAGTGACCTGAGCGCCAGCCGGTGATCTGGGGCTCGTAGTGTCTGGCCAGTCGGGCTCAGGGTGCACAGCTAGTGTGCCGGTTTCCAGGGCTGCCGCACAAGTGCACTCGCAGAACCGAAATGCGCTCCCGGATCTGGAGCCTGGGGGTTTGACGTCAGGGTGCAGGCCAGGCCGTGCTCCCCGTGAAGCCCCTGGGGGGCCCAGGCCTTCCCGTGGGGATCTCACTGCTCCACGGCCGTCTCTGCGTTCGCGCGGCTTTTCCCCTCCTGGTAAGGACGCCGGCCGTGTTGGATGAGGGCCACGGCGATGACCTCATCACCTTCCCTGGCTTACATCTGTGAAGACCCTGCTTCCAAATAAGGTCCCGTGCACAAGAACTGGGGGCACCGCTCAACCCACCGGACCCCGCCTGGCCCCATCGCTTTGTCCGGGCGACGCGATGTTCAGGGTGCCCGGTCCGAGTCGTGTCCCCACCCTAGATGAACAGGGCCCACCCCCTGGTATCCTGTGACTTGTAAGCAGGGGTGGGTGGGTGGGGTGGGGGGGAGTCTCCCTGGGTCCTGACTTGGGGCAGGCCAGGGACCAATGGCGGCAGTGGTCTCTGAGCACTCTGACGTGAGTGTTTTGCTCTGACCCCTACCCACCCAGTTCGGTCCCCAGCTCATGTTCTCTGGCTTGGGGGAGGTGGGAGGTGGGGGGAGGGGGAAGCAGAGGCCAGGCAGTGGGGAGGGCATGCTTGCTGCAACTCTGATGCCATGGGGCAGTTACTGCCACGCCCACCCGAGCAGAGCTGTGGCTGTGGGGACTCAGCCTGGGGCGGCTGTTTTGGTCATCAGGATTTACGGGCGGGACCCCGGCTGCTGTGGGAGGCAGTGAGCATGTCCCGGGCGGGAGGTCACCAGAGCGCGCCGTCCACAGAGAAATGGAAAAGTACCGCGTCTCTGATTGTGCCCGAGCTTTCCAGTGGAGCGAGAGCTGGAGGGGTTGTGCCCACCCGCTCTGCCCCAGTGCGGCTTCCTACAGCTTGGCCTCCCTTTGGACAGGGAGGGGCGGGGGAGAGGAAGCCGGAGCCAGGCCACCCGGTGCAGCTCCGGGCACCGGCCTGAGCCCGGAATTAGTGCCATGTCTCTGAGTCTCGGGGCCCTGCAGCCACACAGAGTAGGAGAGTGACTGAGGTCCTGAGTTCAGGCCAGGGAAGTCAGTTTGAGCTTCTGATAGGCCTGGGAGGTGAGAGCTGATGGCTCCAGGCCACCCGGGACGGCAGGACTGGAGTGGGAGTGGGCTCAGAGAGGGCTCTGTGTGTGCTGAGGCTTGGCTGGGCCCGGTCCTACCACGGCAGAGAGCTGGCAGCCGCCTCACTCAAGCACACAGAGAGCCACTGAAGGCTTTGGAGTAGGTGAGGAGACCAGTTCCAACACGGGTTTTCCGGTGGGTCTGGCCCGGGGTGCAGCGGGTGTGCCCAGGTGGAGGCTGGATTCGGGAGTTGGAGGGCGTAGCTTCGCTCCCGTTCGTTCGGTTCTCTGGTTAGGAGCAAACCGGGGCTCTGGTCGGTTCTGGGGGCTGGGGTGTGTTTCAGACGGAGACTGTGCCAGGGCTGTGCTGCAGAGCCTCGGGTGGCAGGACAGCAGGGGAGGCCGTGCTGATCTGGCCCCTACCATTTCCTGGCTGGCCGCCTAGCAGGACTGGCCGCCCGGATGCCCCCTGCCCTCTGGGGCTGGAAGGCGTGGGCGACTGGCAGGGATCTGGTTCTCTAGTGTTGGTCTTCCCCAGGTGGGGCCTTAAGTTCCCCGCTCCCACCTCCCTGGTCTTGGAGCCCTGGCTGGGTCCATGGGGCAGGACCTGGGCCCGAGGGAGCACTGGATTTTCTTGCTGTTTCCTCCTACCCGGCCATGGTGCTTCTGGCCAAGCATCCACCAGACCTCCAGAGACAGAGCACGCCCGTCCCCCCTCCCCACCCCACAGAGCTGCTGTGCCCTGGGCCCTCCCCTTCTCTTCTAAGACTTAACAGCGGTAAAGGCTGGTTACGGCCGAGGCGCCCACGCCAGGCCTCTCTTTATATCCGGGAGCCTGCGGTTCTTCCTTGGTCCCCAGTAGTCCAGCCCGAGCGCTTGCACCCTCTGCTAGGCTCTGTGCAGTGTCACACACAGAGATACGGCCGAGTGGGCTCTGGGATGATGTTTATGCGGGGCCCTCTCAGAACCGACTGGTGTGGCCCTAGTCTGGGGTCGGCTTCCCTGTCTGCAGAAGGGATTGGGTCAGAGCGCACATGGGCGACTCACGTGTAGCGGGGCCCATGCAAGACATTTGCTTCCTTTGTCCCTGTCGTCCCCTGTTGTCCCCTGCAGCCAGGCTCCCGATGCACTTCCCCTCTGTGGATCTGAGGTTCGTGCTCCCCGTTTAGGCCTAGGCCCCTGCCCCAAGTGGGATCCGCCTGCAGCCCTGGCCGATTCGGGAAAACAGAGACGGGGCAGAGGCTGGTCATTCACAAGCCGGATACCAGAGGACTGTGGGAAAGGGGAGAAGGAAGGCTCCTCATTTGCCCGAGACTCCAGTGCCAGCAGTGCAGACGGTGGGCTCTGAGGCATTAGCGTCTCAGGGACAGAGTTGAAGCCAGAACGGAGGGGGGTGCACGCAGGGCCATAAGGCAGGTGGCAGAGAAGGCGCGGTTCGGTACAGTGTGGGACGGCCCGAGTGATGCCAGCCTGGGCGAGGCGTCTGGAATCTTGCAGGCTCCTGACTGCAGCAGCCCTGGCTTCGGGGCCTAAAGATCGTGGCAGCCGAGCCACAGACCAAAGCCAGCTTCTCCCTGCCAGGCCGTGGCTGGCCCAGGGCAGGGAGCACATTCCTGCCTGGCGCGCTTTGTCCTTGGGGGCAGGTGGGGCTGGGCTGGGGGAGGGGCACGTGGACAGGGATGTATGAAATTTCCCTTAGGGAATCGCCCCTAAGGAAAGGGGCCTGTAAAGTGACCCACGTGTGCTGTGTGGGAGCCCTGCCTGCCTGGCTCCTGCTCCCCAGGGCCTTTGCTGCCCTCACAAACCTGCCCCTCTCTGCAGATGCCACAGTGGATGTGGGTCCTGGCCTCCCAGCTGTGTGGTCCCAGGCAACTTACTTCACCTCTCTGAGCCCTACCCTTCGACCGCGCATGCCGTGACCCACTCGCAGCCCAGCTTGCCAAGCCTGCGCCAATGTTTTGTGCCAATGCCAAGAAGTGTCTAAGGCGTTCCTCCAAATGCGGGCCTCGCTGGGCAGTGGGTGGTGACTGAGGAGTTTGAGCAGCACCCTCAGGACAGGGACGTAGCAAACCCTCCAGCAGGTGGGGGTGGGGTGGGGGGAGTTCAGTGACCTCAGAGAGTGCCAGTCATTTTCTGAAGCCCCACCCCCACCCCAGCTTTTGGGATCGGAGCTCCGTGCTGGGGAGCTACTTCCCGGCTCCCCTGGCCGAACACCGAGTGAGTGTTCGTTAGAACCGCAGGGTAGCAGAGAAGAGAATTGTGTGTCTCGTCCACTCTTCCTGGGTCTGAGCCTTGGGTTCTGACTGAGACCCAGGATGTCTGCTCTCTGGAACATGGATTGCCTTAAGGAAGCGAGCGGCCTTAGTCTGCGTGCTAGGATCGGGCGTTGTGAGGATCGGGTGAGAACCGGAGCCTGTGGGGGCCCTGCCTGGTACCGGCAAGTGGCAGGTCCACAGGTGGTCTGCAGTGTTAGCCTCCCAGGGCACACGAGTTAGCAGAGGCTGGCCCTTGCTGTCAGGAAGCCTGTGGGCACAGGCCCGGGCAGCTGCTGGGTGTTTGGGCAGCAGGCCGGGGAGTGTGGCTGTGTGGCTCAGTGGCAGGGGCGGGGTGGGCTGGGGTGGTCCTCACCTGCCTGCTGTAGGGCCCACTTTCACGGTCTTCCTCAGTCTCTGGTTCCTGAATGAGGCCTGCTGGTGCCCTTGCCAGAACCCGTGGTCACTGGGACTCAGCGGCAACACACGCCGAGGGCAGGGGAGTGTCAAGGGAGACTTCCTGGAGGAGGGAGATTGAAAGGGGACTTGGTAGCACAAAAGGTCTGGAGGGAGGAGGGCCTGGATGAGGCTGAACAAAACGACTGATGGAGAACATGGAACAGTTGTGTAGGGGGTTCATTCCTTCAGTCATTCACTTGCGGACAGCTGAGCAGGTCCGCCTACTTGATTCAAATCCCACCTTGCCAGCACAGCGTGGGTCTGGCCAGGGAGCCCCTCTGCACCTCGTTCCTCAGCTGTGGAACGTGAGCTGCCCTGGCTGTCCGGTGTGTGGCCCACAGTGAGGCAGAGTGTGCCACACTCACCGAGGCTCTGTGCTGACCAGGGCCGGGAGTGCAACTCGGAGCCTCTGGGGAGAGCTCAGTGCCTTCTGGACCCCTGGCTCATTAAGCCCCTTCCTCTCCTCACACCCGGTGGGGGGGCGTGGCACTTCCTGCTGATGGGGGGGCAAGGTGTCAGGGCACTTGAGCCACTTGGAGGTGCTGGTTCCGGGACCTCGCACCTCATTTCCTGCCTCCCAAGTGTGACCGTTCCCCACAGCCTGGTGCAGCCCCACCCCGGGGGCAGTCACCAGGAGAGAGAGGGGCAGGGAGCAGGGTGGACACGGTGGCCCACTGCCTGCCCAGGGAAGGCTGGGAGTGTGGCAGGTGCGTGAGGAGGAGGAGGAGCAGCAGGCAGGAGTTGGCTGGCGTTAGGTGTGTGCCGTGCATCTGGGGTTCCTGGGCAGGACCTTCCTCTGTTGGTGGTGGTAGCGGGCCAGGTAGAGTGTGGCCTGGTGGGCAAAGACCTGCCTGTCCCCCCAGCCCAGCCCGGCCAGGCCAGTCCTGCCCTGTCCCTGTACCTCAGACCTGGGAGATGGACCCTGGACCCAAGGCCACCTTCATGCAGAAGACAAACCTTGCTTCATGGACGCAGAGCTGAGACCTAGGCTCGCACCTGTTCACGCTCATAGCCCTGCTGAGCACCAGCTTCTTCGGTCTGTGCAGTGTGGAGAGCTTGAGCAGTTTTTAACCTTAAAGCAGGTTAACCCAAAGAAACAAGGTGCCCTAAATGGAAGGTGGGAGGTGGGAGTGGGGGTGGTGTGTGCTCTTGGGGTGCATCTGGTGCAGGACACCTGAGGGGGGTATGGGGGACAGAGGGTGGACCCAGAGGAGACATGGAGGGGCCAGCTGTTCCTACCTGTCTTGGCTTCCACCGCAGTGTACAGACACTGAGCAGGACAGGTGTTGGTGAAGGGCCCCATGCTGTGAGGAGGCGGCCGGGAGGAGGGGGCACCTCCCCTCTCCCCAGACCATGGTGATGGGCCTGGGTGGGTGGGGCTGATCATGAGTGTGTCAGGCCTGTGAGGCAGGGGCTCCAGCAGGCCCAGCATGGGGAGGGGTCTCGGGGTTGAGCTGCTGAGAAGGCAGACACAGCGCAGCCTCTGTGAGGCAAGGAGGTAGGGGCAGGGCTGTGGGAAGGGGAGAGGGAGCTGGCAGGGGCGGGCTTCATTCCGGAGAAAAGGGGAAGACACTGGTGGGGCTTTGAGCCCCGGTGAGGATGCCTCAGCAGGGTCAGCCTTCCGGGAAGCCCCTGCAGAACCTGGGGGCGTGTCTTCTGGTGGGACTCAGTTCAGAGAATTGAGCAAGAACGGGTTCGAGGTTTTAGCAGCAGTTGCGAGAGTATCTTATTTTCTGCTAAGCCCAGGAAATGCTGTTTTCCTCCGCACGCATGTTTTAGGGACTGGTGGAAGCCCCCTCTTGGTCTTCAGCAGGGCAGTTTTCCAGTCTTAGGCATAAGCCCCCTCTGAAGGCAGTGGAGGGTGTCAGTTCTTCCTCCGCCAGTGCTTATAAACACACACGAGCAGCAGCCGTGGTGCCTGGCATTGTGCCGCAGTGGGTTAAGCGGCCACCTGCGACCCCAGCGTCCGTAGGAGCTCTGGTCCGAGAGCTGGCCACTCTGCTTCCAGTCCAGCTCTCTGCTGATACACCCGAGAAGGCAGCGAAACATGGCCCAAGTGCCCGGGCGCCGACATCCATGTGAGAGTCTGAAAGGGATTCAGACTCCAGCCTGGCCCAACCCTGACTGTTGCTGCAGCTGATTAGGGAGTGAACCATGGAATGGAGGACCAATCTCTCTCTGCCTTTCAGATAAATGAACCTTTTTAAAGAGAACAAATCGAGCCGGCGCCGCGGCTCAACAGGCTAATCCTCCGCCTTGCGGCGCCGGCACAGCGGGTTCTAGTCCCGGTCGGGGCTCCGGATTCTGTCCCGGTTGCCCCTCTTCCAGGCCAGCCCTCTGCTGTGGCCCTGGAGTGCAGTGGAGGATGGCCCAAGTGCTTGTGCCCTGCACCCCATGGGAGACCAGGAAAAAGCACCTAGCACCTGGCTCCCGCCATCGGATCAGCGCGGTGCGCCGGCTGCAGCGCGGTGGCCATTGGGGGGTGAACCAACAGCAAAGGAAGACCTTTCTCTCTGTCTCTCTCTCTCACTGTCCACTCTGCCTGTCAAAAAAGAAAAAAAGAAAGGAAAAAATCGAGAGTCTAATTTAAGAGAAAACAAAGCAGCAGCCACATGTTAGCTGCTGGGGAAATTGGTGTTTGGTATTGATGATGCTTTGGTGGCCTTTGCGTCCCAGGGCCACGTTCCTTGCAGTGTTAATTAGGAGGTGGGTCCAGGTCTGTTTGTGTAGCGCCACCCCAGCTGTTTGTGTAGTGTCACCCCAGTTTTGGGGAAAACACTCATTTAAGCATCAGAGGGGTGTGTGACAGAATATTGTGGGTCACCTCTGAGGTCAAGTTCAAGGGGCTCGAGATGAACAAGTAACAGGAAATTCCAGCATCGCTCAGGGAAGAGTCAGGTCTGTCTCTCACTCATAGCCATGCCGGGCACCTTTGCCACGTGCCCCATCCTCACCTGCTGTCCCCCGGCTGTGCAGAGGCAGCTGCACCACATCAGAGCAGGTGGAGGCACAGGGAACATCACCCCTTGTCTGGAAGCCAGCTTGAATCTTAGCCCCCTGCTCTCCAGCTGGGTGTGCCTGACTCCTGGGCTCGGCCTGGGGCGCCTGCTGTGAGGTGGAGTCTGACCACGCAGGTAGGGGCAGATGCAAGCATGTACGGGGCTGTCCTGTCGGTTCAGGCCACTCGGCCCCGGGGCACATCCTGCCGCTGGTGGTCATTTCATATCCCCCCCCCCCCCCCCCCCCCCGCCGTGAGGCCTGACTTCCCATTTCCTGAAATGCCTTTAAAATTCTCTGCACGTAGAATCAGGAGAAGTCGGTGTGAGCTCAACCCTTGGCCAGCTCTTTGAAAGAAAGCAGGCATAGCTCGCACGCACGCACCCACCGTGCGACACAAGGCGAGACGGGATCTCTGGGGTTAAGGCGCACCAGCCTCTCTTCCTGGAGACCAGATGCGATCTGCGGGGATGGCTTTGCCCTGGGGTCGCCGGCTTGGCAGGAGGGTAGCTCTGACTCAGGGGCTTCCTGTGCAGTCCCCAGGGGTGAGCCTGGCCTGGCCAGAGCAGGAGCCGCCACTGCAGCAGGGGAGCAGCCGTCCAGGGCTGCCCATGTCCAGCTGCCTGGCGCTGCAGCTTCCTCCAGGAACAGAGCCCTGGCCAGGGCGGTCACTGCCCAAGAGAGGATGAGCATTGCTGAGAGGTGAGGTGGGCGGAATCGCCCAGGCCTCCCAGGCTGTGTGCCGTGGCTTTCCCCGGGCACTGTGGCCTGGGGCAGTGAGGTGTCCTGTGCCTTTGAGGGAGGGGCGTCTCAGCCCCTCCCTGTCTTCCCTGGAAGGTTCTTCCCAGCCTTTCCCAGCTCTCGGCCTCCCCTGCCCCCTCCAGGATTGAGAAGAGTGGGAGAGAAGGCAGTGGCTTGTTGGTAAGGATCCCAGACTACAGAGAATAAGGGCACTGTTCCTGGGGGAGAGCCTCCGGGGACGCTGAGCCCCGTGAGTCGTGAGGGGGTGGGGGCCGCGGAGAGCTGGTGGGGGGCAGGGGAGGGCGGGGCGGGTGCCATCAGCCAGCAGAGCAAGCGTCCGGAGGCTGGATGGGATGTGTGCCTAGCCAGCGTGCTGCGGAGTCGCCTGTCACTACGTGTTGGATCTGTTAGGAGGAGCATGGAGGGGCCCGTCACACGCCCACGGGTCTTCTCCACGTCTCTGGCTTTATGTTAATCTGTGTGAGACGTTGGCCACAGGGAGGCTGTCCACTGTGGCCTTGACCACGTGCCCTTTGGCATTTCAGTTCCTGCACCCTGGAGACTGGCCCAGGGCTGGTTGCACCAAGGAGTGGGCTGCTTACGGCAGGACAGGGACAGCGTGCATCTGGTTGGGGTCATCCCCTCCCCACGCCTCTCGTGGTTGCCGGTCGTGGGCTCTCGAGATAGGTGGGAGGCAGATTTCACCGACTCCCCAGCTGCCGCCATGGCTCCTTCGTGGACAGGGTGGCCTTGGGCTTGGCGTCCAGCCCTCCCACCTGTTTCATCCTCCCTGGTGAGAACCTCCAACTTGTCGTTGTCCCGGTGCTGGAGTCCAGCTGGGAAGAGTCGACCACTGGGCACCACGTTCCCTCCCTACCAGCCTCGCCTGCATTGTCCAGGCCACTGCCTGCAGCCCTGGGCCCCATACCGGTGTGGGCCCCAGACAGCTGTGCTCTGCTGCCCCCGATACTGAGGAGGACTACATGGATGCCCCAGTGTTGCTGGGCACTGGGCAGTGCAACGGATGCTGTTCTGGGCAGTGTCGGCGGTGCCTGCAGGACTGCTGCTCTCCAGGGAGGAGTCCCCTCCTCCCCCGTCTCCCAGGCAACGCTGCTCTTTGGCCATCTGTTGACCTGCCCCTCCCTCTGGCTTCTCAGTGCAGACTCTGTAGCACACTGCTCTGTGCTGCAGATCTGGGGGCTCCTCGGCACACTCACTCGCGTCAGCTGGGGCAGGTGGGCCGCCGTCCCCAAGGCTCAGCTTCCCTATCCCCTCCCCCTCCATGAACCCCTGTGTGCTCGCCGTGTTCTTCTGGGTCACTCTGGAGGAGCCCCTGTCTGATTTTCTGTGCTTACCCGTGTGCCTTATTGCACAAACAGTGGCTCCTTCACAAGACACCCGGAAGTCTGAATGCGAATGGCCACATGGCCCCGCTCGGCCATCCGGCCGTCAGAATGCGTGGTGTTCGCTGCCAGTCTTTTCTCCCCATGGGCGATGTGACATTGAGACCCCCCCATGGATGCCAGTTCTGCTGTTTCTGACTGCTCCCACCAGGCAGTGCGTCTGCCCTTGCTCTTGATAGTCCCTCACCCCGGTCTCCACGGGCTGCACGGGTCCCAGAGCGCTCACAGTGTTTCCAGTTTTCAGCTGGCAGAGTTCACAAGTGCACCGTCCCCTCTGCCCGAGCCTCTGCAGACCGCTCCGTTGGCTGCAGCCGGAATCGGCTCCCATGGAGGAGGGAAGTCATCCATTCCCAGTGAGCACAGCGCACCGTGAGGGCAACACAGCTGTCGTCTTTGGTGGTGGTTTTGCAGCTGTGGTGTTGCCTGTAGGAGCCCGTGACGCCCGCGTGTGCAGCTGTGCCTGTAACAGCGCAGCGGGGATCGTCTGTGGCTGTGGGTCTGCTTCAGCCCCTTGCACAGGTTGATTCCAGAGGTCGTGGCGAGGGGGAGAGAGACCATGGCTCTGGGGCTCTGGGTTCATGTCCCACAGCCCTCCGCTTGGCACAAGAGGCCTTGCATTTCTCCTTCTCCTCCTTTTGTTTCCAGGGGTCAGCTGCTCCGGAACCAGGGCCTTGGGTTGCTGCCACTCCCTGGCCTGCTGGCTCCCAGATGCTGAGCACCGGCTCTCGTGGCTCTTTCTGAGATAAACCAGGGCGATCCCACGCTTCATTCTCGGGCTGCTCCCCAGGCACTCTGATCCGAGCCCCGATTTTATTTTGCCTCACCATCCTGATGGCCTCCGTGTCTGCCACCAAGGCCTGTCCCCTTTGCTCTGGTCCTGCCCTAGGCAGGTGGTGAGTGTTCGGTGTCTGTGTGTCAAGTGACCGCCTGTGATGTGACCAGGATCCTGGGGGTCAGAGTCATGAGAGCCCATGTGAGTCCATTTGTTTCCAAGGGGACAGTGGAGCCCAGCGGAAGAGAGGGAGTGCTCAGAGAGAGGTGTGTACATGCATGGGACCAGCTTGTAGGCCGAGGTACCCAGAGGCCTGGCCCATTAATCCTGCCCTCGTGGAAGGGGGGAGGGGAAGGCCTGCTAGGTGCTGCCCAGTCCCAGGTGTACATCAGGGTACAGGGAACCTGGGCCCAGGGGTGAAGGCACACACAGGGCACGGGACCCTGGGCATGGGCACTGCCCGCTGTCTGCATGCGCCAGAGCCATGCAAGCCGCCTCTTGTCGCCCACAGGATGCATCTGCCCCGCCCCTGCTGAGTTCACTGCTCCAGCTCCCGTCTCAGCTTCTGGCCTGACCCTTCTTGCTGGGTCATTAGTTGTCCACTCGGCCAGCCACAGGCATTCGCCAGGGCCTGCCCGGGGCAGGACGTGGGAGGTCCCAGCGGTACCCGGGCCACTGGGCCAGTCTGTGCCCATCTCTCCCTCCACCCAGGGTCATCCCAGCCCGGGCATCAGGGCCCCAGCAGAGCACACACGGAAGTGAGCAGAGTCGAGACGTGGGCATGCCCTCGTTGCGACACACTGACCCTGACGCTTTGCCTGTGCTTGGTGTGGGTTTTCCGGAGTCCCCACCCCGGCAGCGGGAGGGGTTGCCATGGGAAGCCCTGGTTGTTGCAGGTGCCGTGAGGAGAAGCACAGTGCTGCACTGGGGACGAGGTGCTAAGGAGCCCGCTGCGGGAGGGTGTCGGGTCAGGAGCTGTGGCACCCACTGGGAGAGCCTCAGACTGCTTTCCTCAGGGCACCAGAAACCGCCGTGTCTCCTCCCCTCGGGTCAGAGGAGAACTGCCAGCCACCAGCCAGCCCCCTCACCTCTGCCCTTGCCTTCCGCCCACCCCCACCCCACTCCTGCCCCACCAGCCGTTCTGCACTGCAGGCCCTGGGAGCCTGGGAGTGTGGGGGTATCTCTGTAGTCCCTGTCCCCACAGACCACTCCCTGCTCCTCACACCTCCTGTCAGACCTGGGCCACCCCCCTCAGCAGAGTCTGGTGTTGCTGCCTCCTGGGGGAAGCTCCACCACCCCTCCGGCCCCAGGGCCCCACTGGTCCCTGCTGTTCCCCTTCTGGTCCTGGCCCTGGTTCGTTCTTTCTTTCTTTCTTTCTTTCTTTCTTTCTTTCTTTCTTTCTTTCTTTCTTTCTTTCTTTCTTTTTTTTAAAGATTATTTATTTGAAAGAGTTACACAGAGAGAGAAGGAGAGGCAGAGAGAGAGAGAGAGAGAGAGAGAGAGAGAGAGAGAGAGAGAGGTCTTCCATCAGATGGTTCACTCCCCAATTAGCCACAATGGCCGAAACCTCGTGGATCTGAAGCCAGGAGCCAGGAGCTTCTTCTGGGACTCCCACATGGGTTCAGGGGCCCAAGGACTTGGGCCATCCTCTGCTGCTTTCCCAGGCCATTTCAGAGAGCTGGATGGGAAGTGGAGCAGCTGGGTCTTGAACCGGCACCCACATGGGATGCTGTCGCTTCAGATCAGGGCTTAACCCCCTGCGCCACAGCGTCAGCCCCTGGCCCTGGTTCTGACGTCCCTGGTGCTGATGCCCAGGCTGAGCCCAGAGGGGCTCGGGATGCTTCAGGGGAGCCGGGTGTGCTGAGGCTTGGAGGAGGCACACAAAGCACGCCGGGGGCAGCCCTGAGACCAGTGCAGCACCGCTGCGCTCCCATTTCTCAGCGGGGAAGCCCCAGCGTGCAGGTCAAGTGGCCTCCCCTGCTCCAGGAAGCCTCCCTCAGCCCTGTCTAGTTGAGAAGACCTGGGGGCCCTACTCGCGCTGTAGGGCTGCAGTAGTAACACAGGACACACCACTGAGGTCCCTGAGTGAACTGGGGGCCCAGCAGCATTGAGGGTGCTGATTTCCTTGTAGACCTGGGACATCCCCTGCTTGCACCTCTGTGCTGCCCGGCAGGGTGTCGGCAGATCCCCTCCGCATGTTTCCATGGAGGCTTTGCAGTGGCTCACAGCTGCAGCCCAGAACATGAAGCCCCCACCAGACTCTTCGCCTGAGACCCCAGGTCCAGTCCCCAGGGAGAGGGGCGAGGCCCACGGTCTCTGCTGCCACCTGTCACTTTGCTCTGAGCTCAGAATGTGGCCATGCGGCCACGCGTCCCTGAGGCACTCCCAGGTCCCCAAGGGAGCTGGGTCGACACACGTCGTCCTGACGCGCAGAAGTTGTCCAGGAGGACAAGCTGCCCCTTTGAGCGTGGTGTGTGCGTGGCCCCCAGGGGCGGGGCCTCCCGTGGTGGTCTGGTCAAGGCACTGAGTTTCTCTGGGCTCCTTTGATTCCCTGGAATTCTCCCACTCCACAGGAGCCTGTCCGAGTGTCTGGGAGGTGCTGCCGCCAGGCCTCCATGCAGCTTGACGGAAATACCTCGGCGTTCTTGCACGAGACCGAGCGCTGCCCAGTGCCTCTTTTCCATGTGATGTTTGTGTGAAAATATCCTTCATTAGTTTTCTATCAAATACCAGTTTGGAAACTGCCCCAAGGAATGCTGTCTTTGGCTCAGAAAGAAACGAACATGGAAAGAGCAATACTTGCTTCAGGACTGAAAATAAAATCCATCTCTGCAGGCTTTCTGCACGTTTGACTCCAGAGCTTTGCTGGTTTGTTGTCACGGGGATGTGCACAGAGTGCTTTAGGCTTTGGGAGGATTCTCAGCCCCTTGTGGCTGGGGCTGCTGTTCTGGGAGCAGCATGGAGATGAAGGAAAAGTTGAGGTGTTTTCCGTCGTTAGCAGGAAAACATCCCGGGCTGGGAGTCTGGCTGGGGGAGGGAGAAGCTTTGGGATGTGAAATTGGGTTCTTGCCTGGGGGTGGGCAGCTGTTCTCATACTGCCAGCTCTCAGCCAGGCCCGGGGGCCTCAGCAAGGTCTGGGACCCCCATTCAAAGCCCAGGCCACACACTGAGTCAGTACCAGACCCCTGACCCACGGCCCACTGCTTTCTTTAAAGCATTGTGGTTTCTGAAGTTCTTACCCTAACACCCTATTCCCTGGGTGTCAGGTAAAAGCAACAGTGGCTGGAGCCAGTGTTGTGGTGTAGTGTGGTAAGCCACCATCCTGTATGGGTGCTGGTTTGTATCCCTGGTGCTCCAATTCCAATCCAGTTTCCTGCTAATGTACCTGGGAAAGCAGTGGAAGATGGCCCAAGGGCTTGGGTCCCTATACCCATGTAGGAGACCCAGAAGAAGCCAAACTTCGGCTTGGCCCAGCCCTGGTCATTGCAATCATCTGGGGAGTGAACACGTGGATGGAAGATCTCCATGTCTCTCCCTCTCTCCCTCTCTCTGTAACTCTTTCAAAAAAATAAGGCTAAAAAAAAAAAAAAAAAATAGTGGCAGTGGCCTTCCGGGAAGTGTCTTCAGGGTGTGCTAGGCAGGGCGCCCAACCTGGAGCTCATGACCTGCTGGGGGGTGTCTTCAGCAGGAGCTGAGCATCTGTCTCACCTGCTCAGAGCTTCCCATCCTGCCCTGCGCGGCCGGACCCCTGGCCTCTGTGCTGTTGCTGAGACCACAGATGCACCCCCTTTTCCTTTTTCCCATCACCCCGGGCTCCTTCCGATGGCCCAACGACAGAGCTCTGTCATCTCCCACTCTAGGCAGGAGACCCGAGCTGCATGTGCGGGCAGGGATGGTGCTCCTGGACTCCCTCCCGGTGCGGGGCTTTGCAGCGCCCCGGTGTTGGCCAGCGGGAGGATGTGGCACCCAGCCCTCCCTGGGTGGGAGTCTGCCTCGGGTCCCTACCTTGGTCACTGCCCCTCCCTCCCATAGGCATCATCTTGGCTGATTATATCTACGGTGACCCTGCTTCAGAATCAGGGTGTGCCCTGAGACACCGCAGGTCGGGGCTTCCTCCTGTCGCTTTGGGGGATGCAGTTCACCCGGGGCAGGTACACCCTGACCCTTCCCAGCATGCACTCTGCCCCTCCCACGTCAGCGCTGTCACTCACGTGCTTTGTGTCCGTCTCCCCCAAATGGAGAACTGGGCCTGGGATGTCTCTCTCTGTGCCCTCCCTGCTCTCAGCACCGCACACAGGGCCACTCGTTTACCATGAATGAGCAAATGGACTAATGAGCGAAAGCCCAGCCTTACGAGGTGGACTGCCGCCGCTGCTGCCCCGTCCATCGCTCACTGTGGCTTTGAGAGGAGAGCTGGTGGAGGCCGGCCTCCGTGTGTGATCAATGACGCTGACAGGGCAGAAGCAGGCGGGGCTGCTGTCACTGCAGGGCCCACGTCCCCTCCTTCTGTTTCTGCACGTCCTGCGGGTGGCTCTGCTTAGCATAAACACGCTGCTCCCTCCCCGCCTCAGTGGCCACAGTGGCCGAGCGAGCGTGTTGGTGTGAGGCTGGCTTGGCTGTCGGCTGGGGAGTGCAGCGTGCAGTGGGCACCGACTTCTGGTTCACTCTCTGGGTGGGGAGCTGGGGTCCGGGGCAGTGAGTCCTGGCTGAAGTGTGAGGGAGGAGGTGAGAGCAGGTCCTGGGAGAGGGGCCAGCGGGTGTCTGGAGGGGGCTGGTGACGTTTGACCTCAGCGGGCCAGGAGCTCAGGTGCACACGCATGCCTGGTTACAGCACCTGTACTCAGCTTTGGGATGGGACGCCGTGAGTGGGATCCGGTCTGTTGGGGGCTGATGGCTTGTCCCGTTGCTCCTTCCTTGTCCACTGTCTTGGGTTTGGGGAGGTCAGTGTTTGGTGTCTGATCCACATCACACCCATGCTAGACCAACGCTGGAGGCGGGGGCCCTCACCACGCTCGTGGGCTGCCAGGAAGCCCCCACCTCTGCTGCCTCAGCGTGGTGCTGCATCCCAGCTCCGTGCGCTCGGTGGCAATGGCATCCTGGAGACCTCCCAGTGTGGGCTCCCGTGCCCTTAGACGGAGATGCCTGTGCTTCACCCTGTGGGGCACCAGGCGTGGGTCAGCCGGTCCCTCCCTGATGGTTCGTGTTTGTTGTTTCACCTGAGTATTGCAAGCAGTGCAGTAGTGCCAGACGCATGGTTAGCTGAGCTCACCTGCAGGGTCTATTTCCAGACCTGAGATCCCTGGACCGGGGCGGGGAGGGGTGGCTGCATTTACAGACCTGCTGGGTATTGGTAACATGATTCCAGGCCGAGGCCCCCCAGCCATTGTGGGAGAGCTGACACAGTGTGTCATCTGTCTCTGGGACTTTATTCAATCTGGTATATTAAAAAAAATGGCTTCCTAGGGGTGGGTGCTGTGGCATAGCAGGTTAAGCCGCCTCTTAAGACACTTGCATCCCATGTGAGACGCTGGTGTGTGTCCCAGCTACTTCACTTCTAATCCAGCTTCCTACTCGGGTGCTTGGGAAGCAGTGGGTGATGGCTCAGGGACTGGAGTTCCTGCCACCCAAGTGGGAGACCTGGATTGAGTTCCTGGCTCCTGGCTTCGGGCTGGTCCAGCCTCGGCTTTCACAGTCATTGAGGAGTAAGCTGGTGGATGGAAGATCTCTGCCTGTCTGTCTGTCCCTCCCTCTGTGTTACTTTGCCTTTCAAATGAATAAATAACTTTAAAATGATACTGAGATGATTGCGTATCCATGTGCAGAGAACATCCCTAGACACAGACTTCGTGTCTTCTACCCAAAGTGAAACTCCAGATGAACCAAATATGTAGTTATAAAAATTACTCATGTAAAAGACTTGGAAAGACCAGGGGACGGTTTTAAAAATAATCTTGGGAGAGAAGAAGCAATAAATGAAAATATTGATACGTTTGAATCACAGGAAGGATCTCCAAGGCAGAGGCAGCAGGGAGGAAAGAAAGCCAGCCAGGTGGGATGTGCGCCCCAGGCCCTGTTCCCACTTGCTGGGGCCCCAGCCCTGCAGACCTGCCCCTCCCTGTTTGCTGGGCAGGGGTGCCGGGTGCCAGGCCCTTTCCCCCGGGCTCTGCGTGGGCAGCAGGCAGGAAGGAGGGAGCCAGGAGCCAGGTACTCAGCAGCGCCCCCCGGTGGCTGGGCATTTTTAGGACATGGCCTGGTTGAAAACTTCAGTCTCTCCAGCCAGGATTGCAGCATCCGCCCTGTCTGGAGCCTGGAGCCGTAGGCGGGACTGCTGGGGGAGGGGGGGGGGGCTGTGTGCCTGAGGTGCTGTCCGGCCTGTGGCTCTGACAGGTGGGTGGGAACCACCCCCTCGGACCAGATCTTAATCAGGCCCTGCCCCCAGGAAAAGTGGGCAGCTGTGTGCCAGGCCCCACCCCTTCCCAAAGCAAGCAGAAGACTTCAGAACCAGTGTCCTGGAGCCCCCGGGAGGTCGTCGCCCCTAGCTGGGGTTAGGCGACCTCAGCCCCGGTGTCTTCAGCTCCCAGGATTTCCATTATCCTGTCTGTAAAATGGTCAGAGCTGCACCCCCCCCCCCCCCCGGCTCCCACCACCAAGGGGATCAGGAGAAATTACGTGTGCTGCTTGCTCACGCCGGTGCCTCGTGTGTGTGGGGGGGGTCCCCAGCGGTCCTGGGGAAAGGGGTTGGGTTGTGCGGAGGGCAGCCGGAGGAGGCAGGGAAGACGGAAGCCGGAGAAGGTGCAGCCTCAGGTGAGGAGGAGGTCGCCCCTCAACACGTGGTAACTGTAGGAAGGTGTTTCTGTGCCCATGATCTGCGGGTGAGGACCCGCCCCAGGGCTGCACAGCTGGAGATTCAGCCTCTGCCCTCTGACCCCTCAGCACCCCTCTGTCCAGGGAGGAGCCACCTCCACGCTTGGGTGGCTCTGGAAGGAGAGAGCTGGTCCATCCTGGGGAAGGGAGTGCTGATTGCCAGAGGCCTGTGCAGGTTTCCTGTGTGCGGCCAGGGACAGGAGATTAACACACGGACCAGACCCTCGCTCCCCCCCCCCCCGACACACCCACGTGGAGCACGGGCAGACAGGGACAGGAGCAGCCAGCTGGACTCGGGCGGGTCTGGGGCACTGCAGGGGGCCTCTCTGGGATGCTGGAGAGTAGTGGTGGCCCCAGCCCACTGTGGGCTCTGTCCAAGGTTCCTGCCTTCTGACCCTAAGGGACTGGACCAGGGCTTTGCCCTTCTGGGATAAGTCCCTGTCCCTCTGGTGTCATCTGGATATACAACAGTCACTCAGAGAGAACCCAGCTGGGCCAGCCTCAGCCTTGCACTTGATGCTTTAGTTTCTCTTTCTCCATATTCCCCTCCCCTCCCCTCCCCTTCCGCGCTTCCTTCATTTCAACAAATGTCACAGAAAGACCTGGGGCGGGGGTGGGGGGGATAGGCGAGACGGTGCCCCCAGTCTCAGAAGCTGCAAACCGGGCGTCGTCTCTCGCTCTTGCCGCGTGTGTCTGGCGGTCAGCTGGGGCTGTGTTCATCGTAGTCCGGGCTCAGCAGCCTCTGTCTTGGGCCAGTGCCAGAGGGAAGCACACTCCGGAGACCCTCCTGTAATTAATGCGCAGCCTGGGAAGTCACGTGGTCCACCTTGTCCTTTAGATCATTGGCTAGCACCAGTCACATGACCATACCCAGTTACAGTGAGGGGGGATCAGGAATGAGTGCTGCCCTGTGTCCTGGAAGGGGCTGCTGTCCCCCAGTGCTGCGACTGTCATGCCTCCCACAGCCGACGTCCCACGTGGTGCAGTGCAGGCTCACCTGCCCTCTCCACGGGGACCTCTTCCCTCTTGAATGCTCATCCCCCGTGGTGTGTGTGGCCCTGGCCAGGGAGCGGCACCTGTCCCTGCACAGGTGTCCTGTGTCTGTGACTGTCCCCAAGTCAGCTTTGGCTTTCATCCTGGAAATCATTTCCTTGGCCAGCCGCCCAGGAGTGGACTTTCTGGGTCAAAGGGCGTGGGCATGTTTATCCTCATAATCTGCTCTTGAACCTGCCTCCCCGGCGCTGGGCATAGGCCAGGGTTTCCTTAGTCCCTGAGAACTGGGGGTGGGGGGCGCAGCGCTGTGGTCCTCAGACTCTCCGTGGTCTCCACCCTCCCCTCCTGAGGGTGAGAGGTTGGTCCCTGTCCTGCTCTGACCAGTTTGCTGTTTCTTCCATGGCCCCAGTGGCTGGAAACCAGTTACCGAGAAATTGGGGAATTGGCTCAGGGAGCATTTGCAATAATTCCCTCCCTGGCCTGGGGCAATGGCCTTGGCTCAACCTGCTGGCCTTGGTGGCAGCCCCAAGTGACCTCCAGCTCCTGACCCCCGCAGAAGGACACAGGGAGCCCCTCGGGACACATGCCCATTGACAAAGCACACCACGGGCCCGAGTCCTCTGAGGCCACGCGCCCACTTGAAGTCTGCCTGTGTGCCCCAGATCGTGGGAGCGCCCAGGGATAAGTCAGCCCTGAGCCCCCTCGTTCTGCCGGGCCGTTTCGGCTGCATCCTTGGTTGATCTGAAGCTTCCCTTTGAAGTCACAGCCGAAAACGCCATGAGGACAGACTGCGTCCGGAGGGGAAGGGTGCGAAAGACAAGCCCCAGGCCCCCAGGCTGCCTTCTAGCGTAGAGGTTAACCGTCTGGCATTGGCAGGAAGGGGGCCTGAGTTCCACGCAGCCATAACTCCGTGACCTTGGGCACGTTTCCGAACCCCTGGCCGGCTGTCAGCGTAGGACGTGGCCCCTGCAGGAACTTGGCGAGGGCTGGTTTTCGTCATCAAGAGTGACAGTGCATTTTCGTGCTGCAGCAGACACTTTTGCAGAGTCTGATAGGACCCAGGCTCTGTGCCGTCCACACTCTGGCCTGTGTGGGGCTGCCAGCGACACAGTCAGGGCCGTGTCCACCGGTCAGGCCATGTATGCGGGGCAAGCAGAGCGCAGGCGCGGGCTAGCGTCGCTGAGGGCTGAGAGCCGAGCAGTGGGACCACAGCACGTCCTTCAACCACGGTGCCTGGTGCAGAGCAGGCAGGCAGGAGCTGTGGCCTGGCGCTGGGATCACCAGGATGCTTTGCGTTCCGAGAGGCAGTGCCTGCCCTTATACCTGTCTCACTCCCACTCTGGCTCCAGCCACAGCTTTTGAGCCTGTCTGCCTCTCAGAGAGCCCAGGCCTCCACGATCCTAGGAAGACTGAGGCACCCCCCAAGGCCCGAGAGGATGAGCAGCCCTGGACCTTGGAGACAGCGGGGTAGGGAACCGGCTTCATAACCGGAAGTCGTGGTACATTCCCACAGGCGTGTGTGAAGGGTTCTGGGCACGCTGGTGAGCCCCGTGTGGGGTAGTATGCACGAGGGCTGCTCTGGGCCCAGGCACCCACGAGGCATGGAGAAGAAGTCATAGTACCCTTACTTTGTGAAAGGGGAAACAGGTGCAGCCCGGTGGAGTGACCTGCCCCTGCCCAGGAGCAGCTGAGCCCGGGTGGGCTTCCAGGCCTGTTTTCCTTGCCGACCCCCTCCTCACTCCAGGTGCTGGGGGATGTGGGCCCCATGTCAGGGCTGGGCATCCTCGGCTGACCATTCTGCAAGTCAGAGGTGACTCTTGGGCCGGTCTCCTGCCAGCCCTGCCCCCACCCCATGCGAGCCTCGCTGTCTTAGTCACCAGCAAACACTGGCCCCTTGTTTGCTCTGAGCACCGCACTGGATGGTGGGAGTTGGATCGTGAGCACCACGACCTCCCCCGGCCGCAGCAGGCCACCCTGTCGGGGAGATGGCCCCAGCCCCCACCACGAGAGGGACCACACAAGAGAATGGGGAGGCTCCGGGAGTGGGGGCAGGGCGGGGTCAGAGCAACAGAATTACAGCCGAGTGACAGAGGGAGTCCCCTCCATCGCAGCCACTCCAGGAGACCGTGGCTCCATGGCATCCCCTCCTTGGCAGGCTCCCCTCCCCCGAGGCATCCCCGGTCTCAGGGCCCCTCCCCCAGGAGGGCATCTCCTGCTCTCCAGGCAGCAGGGAGAGGCTGAAGCCCCTCTGAGCGTCATCAGGGACCGACCCTGCCAGGGCAGCACGGGGGCTGTTGGCCGCCGGCAGAGATGTGGGTGCTGCACGCCCAGGCCTGGCCTGTCCGAGTTGCTGTTCTTGTGTGCGGGTTTTTTACTGGCAGAAAATGCCTGGAAAATACACAAAGCAGGTGACTGGCTGCCAGGACTCCACTGTTTACCTTTGGTGCAGCGGCCAGGGCTGCACAGAGCTTATCTTCCAAATAGCCCATGGTCGTCAGGTCTGCAGGCCGTGGGCTGTTGCCAGCCGAGGATCCCCGCTGCCCACCACCTTCCTCGACCCCACAGGGACCCCGCGTGGCTCCTTCTGGGCCGACTTGTGCGCTCCAGCACTGTGGGCGGCCAGCAGGTTCATGGAGTATGGGTGACAGTGGCCAGGGCAGTGCTGCCAGGCCTCGGGCGCCTGCCTGGCATGGCTCCCATGGCCCAGCTCTCTCCATGTGTACCTGGTCTGGTCCTGTTTGTATTACCTGTCTCGGCGGAGCCACTGGTTCCCGCAGAAGAGAGTTGGTGTCTACAGAGGGTGTCATTGGCTCCCCCTCCCCTCAAAGTCTGCGTTTTCTGGGGGGAGAGTCCAGGTGGGGGGTGCTGTGGAATCCACCAGCAGAGCCAGCAAGGCTGCAAGGGAAACCAAGGCCTGGGGGATGCTGGGCCAGCTGGTGGCTCAGCAGGGAGCCTTGCTGCCTGGCCTCCGGCCACCCCCCCCTGCCTAGCACGTGGAGGTTTTTCCTTCCAGGGCTCTGGGCGTGGTGGTCCCTGGAGGTGGGAGGGTCGCCCCCGGCACCTGGGCTTGTCGTGGGATGGACGCACGCCAGGGCTGTGCGGATGCTTGGAGCTGCCCTGGGTGGTTTTGCTTTGCACAGGCTGGTTGTCACCGTGGAGAGGGGAAGAGATTCTTCAGTGTCTTCTTCTCCTGAGGTCAAGGGGCTTTTTTTTCTCCTAAATAGGGGAAATCCCGTAACTTCTTTGCTGGCAGACAGTGAAAAAGAGGAGCTAGGACGTCGGCAGGAAGGAGCTGGCACATTCCTAGGCTTAACTGGGAGGATTGTTACAGGGCACGGCCGGGTCTAAGAGACCACTATCCCGGGACGAATAAGCGTGGCCAGTGTCGCCTGCGAGGACGGGACCAAAAACGTAACTGGAGCTGCAGGCTTGGAGAGAGGCTAGGGCTGCTTTCAGAAATGCGACCCAGGCCTCTGGCCTCTTCGCTCCCCCTCTCTCCCGTCTTCGCTCCTGCCTAGAGTTGGCCTGCATCAGCCTGAAGACGAGGCCACCGGGTGGCTGGGCTGTGGCTGTGGATGGCAGCCTCCCAGGGGCCGGCGCAGGCAGGAGGCAGAGACCGGGAGGGGGCCCAGCATGGCGGGCTCAGCTTGAGATCCAAGGTGCATCCCTGCCCCGGTGCATGCTCCCGTGGAGGCCCTGAGCAGGTTTTAAGAGTCTCCGTGTTCTGCCTCCTCGTTTGTAAAAAAAAAAAAAATGTATTAGTGGAAAGTAAAATGGAAAACAAAGCAAAAGTGCACATAAGCTCCAAGCACGGTGCTTGCTTGGAAGGCTCTTCTGTAGCTGTCATCCTGATGTCTCCACTCCCCCCATGGGCACGCTCCAAGTCCTGGAGGGAGCCCCCACTTAGGGATGGGGACAGAGGCAGGGTGGGGCTCCTGGCTTTCTCTGCCCTCAGCTGAAGCCAGGTTGGGGGTCAGCCAGGTGCCGAGCTGGCGCCGTGCAGGTAATGGTGGCCGTGTGCCCACGGCAGGCATCTGGCGGGTCAGGAAGTGTGGTGTCAGGCTGCCCTGGCTGTTGGCAGGTGCTCCTGTCTTGGGGTCAGGTGATGCTGACTGTCTGTCAGCTGGCAGCTCTGTCTCCCTTGGGGCCTGATCTTCCCAACCCCATGTTCTTGAAAAAATAAAAACACATTCCGCAGCCGGGCAGGGCGAGCCTCGCTGAGCACTGAGCGGAGGAGACGGCCCTGGGCTCTCTCGCTCACCAGGAGCCCCGGCTTCAGTGAGATGTGCCGACAGCTGGTCTCCCCTCGACTCGCCAAGCCCGCAGCCTCGCAGGAAAGGGCAGATCTGAGTTCTGATCTGGCTGTGTGACTTTAATAGTTTCGCCGGCGCCAGCACCGCAGCTCACTAGGCTAATCCTCCGCCTTGTGGCGCTGGCACCCCAGGTTCTAGTCCCGGTCGGGGCACTGGATTCTGTCCCGGTTGCTCCTCTTCCAGGCCAGCTCTCTGCCGTGGCCTGGGAGTGCAGTGGAGGATGGCCCAAGTCCTTGGGCCCTGCACCCCATGGGAGACCGAGAGAAGCACCTGGCTCCTGCCATCGGATCAGCGCGGTGGCCGCGGCAGCCATTGGAGGGTGAACCAACGGCAAAGGAAGACCTTTCTCTCTGTCTCTCTCTCTCACTGTCCACTCTGCCTGTCAAAAAAAAAAAAAAATAGTTCCACCGGCCCTCTCTGAGCTCTGATTTCCCTGGGCTGCAGGGCTCCTGGGCACGGTCAGTGAGTGCTGTCTCTCTGCATCTATTTTGAGCATTGCTATATCCTGGGGAGCATGGAGCTTGAGGACCAGTCGTACAGAACAGACGCTGGGCCTGCTCATGGGGAGCCTCTCTGTGTATTTCCCAGGAGGGGCAGCCCTGTGTTGTCGGGAGGCTCTGTAGGGAGGCAGTGTGCCCGGGGTGGTCATCACGTGGGGGCCGTGGGGCCAGGGACTGAAGCTGTTGCCTTTGTCTTTGATCCCACCTTCCAGCTGAACCTCAGCCGGCCGATCGAGGAGCAGGGCCCCCTGGACGTCATCATCCACAAGCTGACCGACGTCATCCTGGAAGCTGACCAGAATGACAGCCAGTCCCTGGAGCTGGTGCACAGGTTCCAGGTAAGTAGGGGCAGAGCTGTGCTGGGCCGTGGGCACCGCGGGCACCGGGAGCTCCGGGTGGGCACAGGGACAGGACCTGCGCTAGGACGGAATACCTGAGGCCGGTGACGGACGCACGAGAGGTCTGTTTGGCTTGCGGTTTTGCAGGCTGGGATCTGCTCGGTTCTGGCTGGGGCCCGGGCTGCGTCACAGCCTAGTGGGCGGTGCCATGGCTGGAGTGAGTGTTGTGTGAGCAGCAGAGGCCCCGCGGGGAGATGGGGAGCAGCCAGGGGGTCACTCCAGCCCAGCACTCGTTCCTCCAAGGGCAGTGCCCACCCCTTGGTGGTCCCACCACCCCCAGTGTGGCCACGCGAGGGCCAAGCTTCCAACACCTGAAGCCTGGAGGGCTCAGACCATGTCCCAGCCTCAGCGGAGCCCTTATCCCACCCCCAGAGAACAAGACCCCCGAGCTTGGCGCTGAGCCCTGCCTTAGTGGTGGACCCTCCTCGCCGCTCGTTCTGGTGAGCACAGCTTGAGATGTCTCCGTGAGGCCCTTTGCATACCCCACCCCCGCCGTTTCCCCAGCAGCCTCCTGGCCCCGTAGTGATCCTGTGATCTGCTGGTCTGCTCGGGTCGCCGCCCCAACCTGCCCTGTGTTTTCTCTTTTGTGGGCAAGAAGGAGACTCCTCTGGAGACAGTTTGGGAGCCACAGAAAATGCAATTATCCTAGCGGCAAAACCCCAGCCCCCATAGGGGGCATTCTCAGCGTCCTTGGTGGCCTGGAGCTCGCACTTTCTGGGTGGGGTGCTGGGGCATTTGTCCTCTGTATCAGGACAGAGGGGTGCCAGCTGGGATCCTCAGCGCACGGGGCTGCCCCACTGCACATGCCTCGCGCCTACCCGAGGTTGGGTCAGCTGCCCCAGCCTCTCTCGCTGCTGTCCATGGCTCCCGCCTGCTTCCTGGGCTGAGGCCCCATTGCACGTTCCCACTTCCTGCCCACATGGCCCTGCTTCAGCTGCAGCCTGCTGCTGGCTGCCCTGCTGCTCCCTGGCTGGTCTGATCCCATCGCAGGCTGGAGGCCATAGGACAGGCAGGTTCAGGCTCCCCCATTCCTCGTGCAGCCTTGGTTTTCTTGTCTGCGGAATGGGTGATAGTGATAGGAAAACCTCCTGTCGTGTTGGGAGGAGTAAACCACTCGATGCACTTGTGAGCCGTGCTGTCTGCAGAATGGGTGATAGTGATAGGAAAACCTCCTGTCGTGTTGGGAGGAGTAAACCACTCGATGCACTTGTGAGCCGTGCTGTTCCACGGGGCTGGGAGCCGCCGGCTGGTGCTCTCTGAGGTTGGTGTCGTCCTGCCCGAGTTCCTGCTGGGCCCCAGGAGCTCTCACAGGCGCTGGGCTCAGAGCACACGCAGGCAGGAAACATCTGCCCGCGGACTGACTGCTCTTTGAGCCCCTGCCTCGTGCCAGGGCCCGGCCGATAAGCGCTCACCTGTGTGCCGCCTTGAAGCCTGCAGCCCCTCCAGCAGAACCTGCCAGGTGGGGAGAGAGCCAGATAGAGGAGCTGCATCGCTGGTTCACTCCTCAGATTCCCGCAGCGCTGGGGCAGGGCTGAGGCTAAAGCCAGGAGCTGGGAACTCCATCTGGGTCTCCCACTGGGTGGCAGGGAGCCAACTACTTGAGCCATCACCTTCTGCCTCCCAGAGTGGGCACGAGCAGGAAGCTGGGACTGGAACTGGGACCCAGGCCCTCTGATGTGAGACGCGGGGTCTTAACCCATAGGTGAAATGTTTCCCATGGGGGCTGGCTCCCTGCTGCTTTTCCGTCCCCTGCCACTCCCACCCCCCAAAGCGTAGCCCCCACTGGTCCCAGGTGGAGTGGTGGGCTTCCTCGGCCCTGCATGGCCCCGGTTTCCTTGTTTCCTCTGGAGACCCCAGCGACCCGTTCGCTGCCCACAGTGTCCAGGTGACCCTGCCTGGGGTGCACAGCTAAGCCTGGGCTGCCACATAGACCTCTGGGGTGGGGATGGTGCGCCTCCTGCTGGATCCAGGCGAGGTGGCCCTGCAGGGACCCTGTCACACAGCGTCTGGGGAGGCTGCTAGCAACAATTGCTGTTACTACAGCAGATAACATTTACAGAGCAGCGAATGTGCCAGGTCCTGTTCTAAAGTACTTGTTAAATCTGAGCTCATTTGCCCTGGTGAATGGCAGAGGTAATTATCCCTCTCCTATAGGTGGGGAAGCAGGTGCAGGTGGGTGGGGTCGTGACCATGGCCAGCAGGTGGGGGACTGAGTGGGGTTGGAGCTGTGTAGGTGGAACTTGCTCTCCCCGGCCTGTCCCCCCTGCTGCCTGGGAGGCGGATCCTAGGCCCCGAATTATGAGCCACATGGCCCCGTTCCCCAGCCTCATGAGAGTGCTGGTGGTTCCTGCTTCTCGGAGCGGGTGGGCTGCTGGGCAGAATTCCTGTGTATAAAGTGCCCTTGGCCAAGCGAGTGCTGACGGCCACTCCTGTTCCAGCCGCTGCTGCTCAGTCTACAGCTTCCTGAAGGACCAGTGCCCTGGGAGTTAGTGAACAAGTGCCCCGGGAGGGGCCATTCCCACTGCCCCCTCCCACAGACACACACAGAGACCGCGGCAGGTGCGGGCTAAACGGCAATGATTACTACCCCCCCCACCCCCGGTACAGACACACAGTGTGTGCCTGGGACTGGATACGTTTCCCAGGGAGGGTCAGGGCCCGGTCCCTGAGTCTGTCCCAGCCAGGGCACACACCCAGCCGGCCCCCAGCCAGGGCCAGTGACCTCACGATGACCTCCGGCTCCGATATTTCTGGACTAGGTTTCCACTGTGCTGCAGCGAGAAGCCGGATCTCTGATAAGGGCCCCGAGGTTTCCTTCTTTGTCAAAGAACAATCCTTTGAGGAAAAGGGTGCCAGGCTGCGCTTTGCAGGGCTCCAGGGAGCGAGGAGCAGGCGGGGGCTGGCAAAACCAGAAGACACAGGGTGAGGGCCCTGGGGTGAAGGCCGGGGCAGGGGCTCCTCGTGTCGCCCGGGCAGGGTGCTGTCAGCACTGAGCCCATCCGCCCGCCGCCCCCGAGGGGCGAGATGCAGGCTCAGTGCCAGGCCGTGGACTCCAGGAGGCTGATGCCTGACCTCGATCGTGCCTCTCATTCTCAGATGTCGTTTTAGTTTTCACTCTGCAGACGTCGACAAGGAGGCCGTGGTGTTGGGGGAGAAGGATGCCACAGTGAGAGGCAGCGGGGAGCTTGCTTGGGTTTGCAAAGCACCTGCCTGCCGACGGGCGAGGGCAGGGGAGCAGTCAGGTGGGTGCCGCAGAGGGGTTGCGTCTGCAGGGCCGTCTCCAGACCCCCGGGGAAGTGTTTGGGGGTGGTGTGCATTGGGGAAGACAAGTTCCCAGCTGCTCCTGACCACCCTGAAGCCCACCGCTGTGGGCTGCTCCCATGAAGCCCCTGGTGCCCTAGGGAGCTGAGAGGCCCTGGCTGCAGGCTGCAGGGCATGGGCCTGGGTGTCATCAAAACCGCCCCTCCCTTGGGCTTTTTTTTTTTTTTTGATTGGCCTCACAGAGGCTGGGCCTGGAGACCTCGCTGGGATGATTCAGTTGTTTTTCTGCTCGAGGATCATGTGGGGCCAGCAGCCTGGTGCCACGGTGGCTCTGCCCGAGATTTGGTTATCAGCAAATAGACTTGGGCAAAGGTCCCTCAGGGCCCTGCCCGTGGGGGAGTGGGGCAGTGGGTGGGTCTGTGCCTTGTGCTCAGGGCTCAGGGCCTGCAGGCCTCATGCTTCCTTGGGGGCGGGGGGTGGCACAGGAACCTTCTCGCCGGGGCACCCAGGCCACCTGGGTCGGGTGTGGCTGCAGGTATGGGTGGGTGCAGCTCTCTTTCTGTCCCTTGTATCTCCTGGCAGGGGACAGTGGCTGTGGCCCACAACGCATGTGGACCTCACTGCCCCTGACTGATTCCTCTCCCTCCCGTTTCGTTCAGCTGTGAGGACGTTAATCATCCCTCCATGTTCCCTGGGTGTTGGTCACCTGAGCGCCGTCCACAGGGGCAGCCTCCTCCATGGCGACTCCCTGGTGGTGGGTGAGGCCCACGGCAAAGCGGGAGCTACCCTCTCGGCCCCGAGAGTGGTGAGTCGGGAAAACACAGATCTGATCTGTGCAGTGTGCCCTGGCCAGGACGGTCACGACCATGAAGTGACCCACTGACCCAGCCTCACCGTGTCCCTTCCTGGCCACACTGGCCCTGCCTGCCGTGGCACAGGTGCCCACAGGCCGACTCTTGCCCACCTCAGTGCCTTCGGCCCAGGTGCCCCTTCTCTAGGGAATCGTCCCTGACTCTCCCGCCCCAGCCCCTGCTGTGAGGTGCGTGGGGGATGACTCAAGCCTTGGGAGGGTTGGAGAGGAGACCAGTAGGCCTTGAACTTTGTCCTGCAGGGGGCTGGAGGAGGGGCTGGCAGCGATAAGGGTAGATAAGGCATGAGAGAGGCCTTGTTCAGGGGAGGGACTGGCCAGAGCAGGTGCACCCAGAGCAGGTGACGACTCCACTCAGTCATCAGAGCTTGGGTGTTTCCGAGAGGAAGGGGAACCAGTGACTGTGGGGGCTCAGCCGCGCCCCCATCCTCAGCCCCAGGTCTCCTTCCCACTCCCACCCTGGCTGCAGTTCAGCCTCACGCAGCCCCCGCAGGACGAAGGCTGCTCACCCCTTGTGTCCAGGACGGCAGCTCCTTGCTCGCCCTCAAGGGTGCAGGTGAGAACGCACACTTGACCGTGCAGGTTCTTTGTCCGAGGTTGGCCTGAAAGGAAGTAGCATGCAGTTAACCTGCAGCTCCTGGCCAGGGACAGGAAGTGGCAGCCAGACACAGGTGGGGAGGGCGCGCCCTGCTCATCCCAGCAGTATAGCTGCAGGCTTGGCTGGGCTCAGCTCTGGGGCTGCGGGAGGGCCTGGCCAGGCCTCACTGCGGTGGCAGGAGTTCCTGTCTCACAGCACGGCTGCTTTCCAGCTCCTTGTGGCCACAGAGGGGCTGAGGGAGCAGCCCCTAGGCCCGTAGATAGCGGGGAGGAGAGTTAAGAGGGCAGGTAGGGAGCAGTATCCATCTTCCTGCAGGAAGGAAACCGAATACTGCAGGTTGCTTTTCTTCCTTAAAATAATTAGATATTTATTTCAAAAGCCACTTGATAGGGCTGTTTTGAGCATTTGAACTAACACGTGTGGTACCCTCGTAGAGGGAAGGCTGTGGCCACTTCACTGTTAGCGCCTGGGGCGTGGTCACCAGGCAGACCCCGGAGCACGGCCAGGCTCTCAGTGAGGATCAGCCAGGGCGGCTTGCTGCACCATCACCCCCACGCCCAACCTCCCACCGTGGCAGCAGCACCACTCCGTCTGCTGACCCGCGGCCCCCGCTGATTTGACATGGAGTCAATGAGGCAGCGGTTGTGAAACGCCCCCGAACAGCAGGTGCACAGAGGCAGAGCCAGTGGGGGTCAGATGCGCTTGGCCCTCAGCCCAGCCCCACCCCTCACCAGCTGACCCACCTGGGCCTCGGCCACCCTCCCAGACAGCACGTGAGCCAGAGGCACGGGGAACAGCCGTGTCCAGCCCCAGCCTCGGCTGCCCTGAACGGGGGGCCACCACCTCCAGGCTCACAGCCCTTGGGGCTCAGACATGCTCTCGCTCAAACCTGAGGGTCTCAGACGCTTACTGAGGTGGAGAGGAACTGGAAGAGGCAAAGGTTTTTGCTTTTCTTTGGATCTGATTAGGAAGATAACATTAAGCCTATCAGAAGGCAAAGAATACTGTAACATCTCAGGAGACCCAGAGGAAGAGCCAGAGACTTGTGTGTCTCCATGGAGCCACGGGACAGGCCACCGTTTGCTAAGCATGTGCCACGTGGCCTCTTCTGCCCTGGCCTCTTACCTCTTATCTGGTCTTCGTAGTCCCTAGGTTAGTGGAATTACGTCTCCATTTTCAGGCACAGAAACGGAGGCCCCTGGAAGCCGAGTTGTCGCTTGCCTGCTAGGATGTGTTGGGGAGGGGCAGGGCCTGGCTCGCCCCTCACCCTCTTTGCAAGTGGACCTCAGAGGCACTCTGGCCAGTGGCCCGGGGACCCGGGAGGCATGAGGGTCAGGGTTGTCTGGGGGAAGAGGCCGCCGTCCGGACCACCTCTGCCACAGCCCAGGCCAGGCGCTGCTGACTGCTGGAGCCAGAGCTGGCCGTGGTTGGTGGTCCCGGTCCCAGAGGAGCAGACCCTGGCCCAGGGGTGGCTGTGAGGTCAGCCTCGTGATGACCGCTGCCCGGGGTCACGAGGCCACTCCTCCTGTGGAGGAGATGGCCACACAGTGTGCCCATTGTGTGCTCTGGCTGATCCGGGAGGGCGGGGCTGGGAGTCGCCCTTTCTGCTGTGGGGAGTGTGGCGTCCTGCAGTGCTGTTAGCAGACCTGCGACCCTGGAGCACAGTGGCCAAGCCTGAGCCCCGAGCCAGCACGCCCTGTGCATGTGTGTGTGTCTGTGTGTGTGCACGTATGTGCGCTGTCTTGCACTTCAGGGTTGGGTGTGTTGAGTTTCAGAAACACTGATGTTTATTAATACGTTTCTCAAAGTTGTGGGAAGAACGCGTATGCACATTGTCGTGTTCTTGACACTGCCGGCGCCTGGGACTGGATAACTCCACATGGTTAGGGACCATCCAGGGCCACCCTGTGTGTTCAGGGACCTCCCTGGCCAGCACCCACTGTCCTCTCCTAGTTAGGACACAGCCCCTGCAGATGTTCCCCGGGGGACAGTCACCCAGGCTGACCCGCACCGCCTGGAGCACATGGATGGGTAGGGAGAGCTGTGCCTGCGTCGGGGGCGTGCATGCCGAGGCCCCATCGGGTTGAGCAGCCCTGGGTTTAGTGACTGGGATCTCGGTCCTGCGCTGCCGGTCCCCAGTCACACCTGCAGCAGAAGGGACGCCGGTTACCGAACTCCTGGATTGTCTCGGGGGCGTGGCTTCCTGCCTGGTCTCTGGGCTGCCCGCGGGCTGCGAGCCCCTGATAAAGGCCGGTGTGGCTTCCTCTGACCTCATGTGGTGAGTCAAGAGGAGGGCTGGCCAGGTAAACTGCCCGCGGGGCCTCTGCTGACCTTGTTCCTCTGGGGCTGGGCGGGTGAGGCACAAGGATTTCCCCCGTGCCCCTCCCTGCTCCTGCCTCAGGCTTGCCGCTCCGTCTAGTCCCCCATCTGGTCTCTGCATCGATCTGTGAGATCAGTCAACAGATAACCACTCTGTTCTTTCAATCATTCATCCGGGAAGTTCACGAGTACTGACCACGTGCCAGAAAGCAGAGTGACGTCGCAGATACAGCATAACTAAGATCAGGTGGATGCTAGTCTGTGTGTGTACATGTGAGTGTGTGGATGTGAGTGCATGTATGCTCCGTGTGCGTGTGCACGCGTCTGTGGGTGTTGAGGAGTTGGGGAGTTGGGGTGGTGCAAACACAACACAAGTAGCTAGAGGAGAAAGTGCAGAGCCCAGCTGTGGGCAGTGCGGAAAAGTGAATCAGAGGAGGCTGTGCACACAGCTCCTCACTGCAAGGGCAGGACACAGCCTGTCCTCGTAAGCAGGGCAGTCAGGTCGCAGGCGGAGGGAGCAGCCTCTGCCCAGACCCTCTGGAGAACAGGGCGTGTGGGGCCCAGGGCGGCTGGAGCACCCCGTTTACAGGGCCGGCAGGAGACAGACGGAGCCTTGCCCCGTGGCCTCTGACATCATGCAGGGCCGTCTCTGATGACTCCAAGTTGACCGATGGCCAGAGTGCCCTGTTCCAGCTCCCAAGCTCTCCGAAGAGGAAGAGGCCCTGCCCATGGCAAAGATTTCCAGCAGGGATGACAGGGGCACAGGTCCCAGCCCGAGCATGCCTGGGCCACTTGTTTGGAGGAGGGCTGAGGGGTGCAGCAGTGGCCAGTGGTCCCCAGCACCGCGTGTGCCTCTAGCTGTGCCGCTAAGTGCAGCTAGAGCCTACAGGGGTGGCTGTGTGCAGAGTGAGAAGTGCAGGGCTGCTCAGGCCTACGTGGCCCCGGTCATCCCAGAGTCCAGCCTGCTCCCTGCAAACTGTGTGCCGATTCTGGACACTGCTCTCCCCGCGACACCGGGGTGTGAGCCCTGAGTGCCAGCCCCGCCTTACACGTGCAAAGCACGGCGTGAAAAATGCAGGGCAGGCAGCCAGCCACCAGGAGGGCTCTGCTGGACCTGGGAACACAGGCTGAGAGTAAGGGTGGGGCCGGCAGAGCCTTTGGCCCCATCAGGGGAAGCTGCCCAGGGTGTCCACAGGCGCTGGGCGGCTCCACAGGCTCAGGTGAGCAGGTGCATGAGACTGGTTGGAAGACGGGCTGAGGAACGAGAGGCTGATGCAGGAGTGGGGGTGGGTGGGTGCGGGGCCAGCTCAGCGTGACCTCAGGCCAGGCAGCCCCTTCCCTGTCCTCACTTCTCTCAGCTTGTGGCCGTGACCAGGGTCACTGCTGAGACCCCCTCCAGCCCCGCCATCCTGTGATCCTCCCCAGTCTGTGAGCCTTATTCTGTTTGGTGACAGCACGTTAAATGGCCTGACCGCCTGCAGCCAGTTCCCCCAAGGATGGGATTTCTGGCTTTCCTGGTCACATGTTAGGAGCACGCTGCAGGTGCACACGCCAGGACGTGTACCTCGGTGTGCCCGTGTGCGCAGTTCTGAAGAGTGAATAACCCAGGGATGGAAATGCTGTGTGTGTTCTTAATTCCGGCGGTTGCCACGTTTCTCTCCATGGAAGCTGAACCAGTTACCCCCTGCCAACCAAGTGCTGGTCCATTTTCTGCCCCGTCTGGAGGCATTTAAGCCTGTTTATTTTGGCCTGGGGTGACTGAGGCTGCCCGGAGCCCAGCAGTCTCCTCTCGTCTCTTGGTTTTGCTCCTGGACGCTCAAGGCCCAGGGAAGGGCGATGCCTGTCTGGCCTCACTGGGCTCGCCCAGGCCTTGAGCCTCGGCCTTGAACCCGGGCTGCCTTGTTCCTGTTTGGCCCACACAGGCTCACACTCACCTTTCTCTCCTGCACTCCCCGTGCAGCCAGGGTCTGAACTCCTGGGATCGAGTGACACATCCGAGGGACAGTTGGGCCCTGGGCCGAGTGCGTTTTTCCTTTTCTTTTTTCCGGTTCTGCCAAAGCCCGGAGGTGGGGCTGTGCACAGGGTCAAGGTAGCCAGTCCACCCGTCCTGCTGGTGAAGTCCAGCACGCACGCCCCTCCGGCCAGCGTGCGCCTGTCCTGCTGCCAGGCCACGTCCCTTCCAGGCTCAGTCCCAGGGCCTTTTAGGCTGCTGGACTGGTCACTCCATAACTCAAAGCTGTCCTCATCTCCCTCCGGCTCAGGACCCTGTTGTTTTAGGATCGAGTCCAAACTCCTTAGCTGGTCTGTCTCCAGCTGTCTCTCCTGCCCTCAGTCTTCACTTTCCCCTTTGCAATCCGTGTCTGCCCCAGGCGCACAGGCTCCTGGCAGGCCCTCAGCTGCGCTGGGCGCTCTCTCCCCAGGCCTTTTGCTTCAGTGCCCTTTCTCCTCCCAGCCCGGGCCTGTGACCCTCTGTGGTTCGGCGTCTGTGGCCTCCAACACCTTTCCCCTCCTCACCCCTGGAGTGGCAAGATGCGCTCCCCACGCCCGATGCTGTGTCAGCAGGCCGTCTGTCATCGTGTCGCCCCACACCTCTCCCCAGCGCTCAGCGCAGCTCCTACGTAAGAGCCCCCTGGGAAGTGCGTAGAATGTGTGTGGATAGAGCACACACTTCGGAGGGAGGCTGGGGCTGCAAGCCCAGACGCGAGCAAGCCGTCTGGCATACAGATGAGGGTCTGTCCGACCAGAATGTCTGCTCACAGGAAGTTCAGCGCTCCCTAGGAGGCGTTTCAGAGAAGTCAGGACAGAGTCGTGAGTGAGGAGATGCCCTCAGCTTGCCCGGGCTGAATCCAGAAATGGTAGAGGGCAGCCCTGGGGTTCGGGCTTCTGTGGGCTGACAGCCGGGTGTGCGTGCCTGCCACGGAGCTGTGGCCCATGAGTCGGGTGTCCGCCTTGCCATGGAGCTGTGGCCTGTGAGTGAGTCAGGGGTGTCCGCCCTGCTTGCCCTCTGCGCTTGCCCATGGTGGACACGTGTGTCCCAGGCCTGCAGCTGATGGGAACCCACAGCCACAGGTGTGCTCCGAGGGGCGCAGGTGTCTGAGCGACTCAGCCCAAGACTGCAGTTTGCCGGGCTGAGGCCTCGAGCACTTTCTGGTTTGTTCATCACGGCATAGAATCAATGAACCCAGAACTTCAGAGTCATAAAGGATGCCAGACTCGAGGCTTCCGAGCCTCGGTTTACAGGTGGGAGAACTGAGATACAAGTGCCTTACAAAAACACACAGAGAGCAAATGGCAGTTCTAGGACTTCAACACACATTTCTTTCTTTTTTTTTCCTTTGGTAAGATTTATTTATTTATTTGAAATTCAGTGTTACACAGAGAGAGAAAGAGAAAGAGGTCATCCATCCACTGGTTCACTCCCCAATTGGCCACAATGGTGGGAGCTGCACTGATCTGAAGCCAGGAGCCAGGAGCTTCCTCCAGGTCTCCCACGCAAGTTCAGGGGCCCAAGGACGTGGTTCATCTTCTACTGCTTTCCCAGGCCACAGCAGAGAGCTGGATCGGAAGTGGAGCAGCCAGGACTTGAACCGGTGCCCATATGGGATGCCGGCATTGCAGGTAGCTTCTTTATCCAACTATACCGTAGCACCAGCCCCCAACACATTTCTCACATTTTTTTCTTCCTTCCTTCCTTCCTTTTTTTTTTTTTTTTTTGGACAGGCAGAGTTAGACTGAGAGAGAGAGAGAGACAGTGAGAAAGGTCTTCCTTTTGTTGGTTCACCCCCGAAATGGCCACTACGGCCGGCGCGCTGTGCCGATCCGAAGCCAGGACTGGTCTCACATGTGGGTGCAGGGCCCAAGCACTTGGGCCATCCTCCACTGCCCTCCCGCGCCACAGCAGAGGGCTGGCCTGGAAGAGGGGCAACCAGGACAGAATCTGGCGCCCCAACCGGGACTAGAACCCGGTGTGCTGGTGCCGCAGGCGGAGGATTAAGCTAGTGAGCCGTGGCGCCAGCCCCAACACATTTCTGAACTCCGCCTTTGTCTCAGCTTGCACAGTGTCTCCGAGTCCTTGGGTTGGGGGTTAGGCAGAAAGACTTGGCCTGCTGGTGACTGGAAGGCAGAAGCCTTGACTGACGTCAGGGACTGTTGCACAGGTTGCCCATTGCACAGCTCCACTGTAGATGCTGTGAATGGCAGGCACCCTGTGTGGCGAGGCCCTCTGGAAGTGCCTGCGGTCTGGGGTCTTGAGAGCCTACCTCCAGGGTTCAGTTGCCTGGCTCTCCAGCTCCAGCTCTGGCTGCCTGGCAGGTCCTGCTGCCCTGAGACACCTGGGCCTCCGTGGCTTCCTGGGGGCTGTCTGTGGCACCTGGTTTTCTGTGAGCTGTAATGATGCGGCAGTTGCACGGAAAGTGCTGGAAGGCCACCCTGGGCGAGCACCGCGTTCTGGCCTCGGTCAGCGTTGAGTCTGTTCAGAGTGATTGAGTCCACGGCTTCGTGGTCTGATGAGAGCATTCCCCGCTTGTCCTTCCCTGGAGGGCATTGCCCAGCCTGGCTCATCACCTTGTCCCCATGCCTGCTGCGGGTCAGGGCTCACTTCCTGCAGAACCACACCTGCCTGTGACACCGCTGTCACTCATTCGTCCTCTGCAGCCGTCCTGTGTGTTGTCCACTGCACTGTGCTGGCCCTGACGCTGCAGAGGGGCCCCTGCCCGTGCTCTTCCCTCAGTATCGCGTGGGTCCTGCTCGTGGGGGTCTCTGTGGACCGTGGCATCCAGCCACACCATTTCTGTACTGTACTAAGAGGCGTCTCTCTTCCATTTGTGTTGGCAACAGCCGCAAGCCAGAGGGGACTTCCTGAGGGCACTGGGGGAAGCCGACGGAGCCACAGTCCTGCCTCTGCCCTCTGCCTGTGCCTCTGACCTGGCTGCCGCTCCGTTCTCCTTCCTGAAAAGACGGGGCTGCTCCAGGGAACCCCTGGGTCCTGCCAGGTCCTGAGCACCTGTGGTTCCACCTGGAAAGGACACGGCCAGCCCGAGGCGTGGTTCTCCCTTGGGTGCCACCTCGCGCTGGCTCCCGGCAGACTCTGCCTGGTCTCAGGGAGCCACAGGCTGGCAGAGCAGGAGGAAGGCGCCCTGTCCCCACGAAGGCAGCTGAGCAGTGCTGGCCCTTGCTGGAACTAAGGTGCTTGTCACCCAGCCGGGCCTGTTCCTTTGCCTCGAGGGCTTGGGAGCCAGAGGACCTGGGTCCTCTCACCGGCTGGGCCCCGGGGTGCCCAGAGCCCTGGTTTCTGACTTCGTGGTGGTGTTGTCGGGGGACGGACATGCCTGTCGTGGCCCGCAGGGGGACGCAGTAATGTTCATCCCGCAGTCTCGGCACAGCCCCCACCAGGGCGCCCGGGCTCTAGGAACCAGGGGCTTCCTGGATCTCGGCGTGGCAGGAGCTGGTGGAAAGGCGAGGCTGCGCGGCGGTGTGCCGGAGGATCTGGGCTTGGGTGGTGCTCTCGGAGGCACCAGAAGGAGTGACTGTGCTGAGTGAGCCCAGGTCGCCTCCTTGCCCATAAAGCCCCCGCGAGTCATTTCTAGCAGCTGTAAGGGAGTCATCTCCCTTCTCTCATGAGGGGACCTCTCTCTGGAATCCGCGGGTGGCTGCTCATTCACCAAAACACACACGCCCGACTTGTGGCCTGTGAGGGGGTGGCCTGCATGCCACGGCCTGTTTCCAGGGCCACGTGGTGGTCAGAATCCCACAGTCCCGTTGAGCTTAGCACAGAAGGGAGTGGCCCCCGTGTGATGGCCACCATGGCCAAGGGGGATTTGAGGGAGCTGTGCCCCGTGCGCCATCTTTTCCTCTTCCACGTGGAAGCCTGGGGTTCCCGAAGGGCAAAGTCCAGGCCATCCACGCTGCAGAGCCGCCTCCGACCCAGGCCCTGCGTCTCAGGCCGGGGCCTCTCTCGTGCGAGTGGACGTACAACACACTCAGTGCTTGTGGGAAAGTGTGCAGCTTGATGAGTGTCACAACCTGGACACACCGTGTACCCGGCACCAGACGGAGCAGAGAGCCGTGCCGCCTCCCAGAAGCGCTCGGCGCTCCCTACTGTGCGCCGTGCTCCTCCCTCCCTCCTGTTCCCAGCGTCTGTCACAACTGCCACGCCCCAGCCTTGTGCCGGCAGCCCCTGCACGGGAGCAGCAGCGGGCGTCTGTAACAAGTGACCGCAACACAGGGGCACCCAGGACGGCCCACCTCTGTCATCTGACATCTTGGCCTGGGCCTGCCGGGTCCTCTGCTTCAGACCTGCCCTGGGCCGTGGTCCAGAGCCTGGCCAGAGCTGTGTTGTCCGACACTCTGCTCCCTGAGCTTGTGGGCAGAATCCGTGTCCTGGCAGCTGCAGGGCAGAGCGTCCAGGGCGGCCTGCAGCTCCTCCCCACGTGGGCCTCTGCATCCTCGGAGCCAGCCACGGGACAGTGGGAGGCTGGGGTCCTGTAACGCGGTCATCACAACAGTGACATCTTGTCTCGCTCGGTCCTCCCCTCTCTCATCGTCACAGGGATTACAGAGACGCAAGGGCCAGGAGTGAGGGGAACCTGGGCCGCCTCATGGTCCCAAGTGCAGATGGGGGTTCAGAAGCCACATCCCCGTGGCCCGTGGCGCCAGTGCCGTGTGCAGCAAGGACGCATCAGACCCCTCCCCACGCCCGTCATGGAGCTCCTCTTCCTCGGATGGAGGACAGGGACACCAGCTCTGGGAGGACGGGAGGAGGCAGGGCCCCGGCTTCCTCTGGCCCACGTAGTGCTCCCACCAGTGGCCTCCTTGCTGGCCGCATGTTTCAGAGACTTGCCTCCAACGCCGTCCTCCGCCCTGGGTCCCCGGCCGGCCCTGTGTTACTGTGCAGCTTGCCTGGCCGGGCCCCCAGCCACACACTCAGCCTGCACACCTGTGCTTCCTCCCGGGTCTGTGCCCAGTCGCCCCGTGAGTGTCTGCTGAGGTATCATTCCCAGAAGGCTGAACTTGGAGCAGCAGCCACGCAGATACCTCCCAGGGAAGCCTGGCTGGTGGCCCTCAGCGGGGCTGGCCAGCTCAGCCCCCTCCTGACTTCCCTGCTCCCCCCACTGACTGCAGCGCATACATTCCAAATGGTCCTTTGCCGTTTTGGAGATTAAAAGCAGCGCTGTGGCACTGCCGGTAAAGCCGCCGCCTGCAGTGCCGGCATCCCATATGGATGCTGGTTCAAGTCCCAGCTGCTCTGCTGGCTCTGCAGATCACAGAGTTACTCTGGGGGCCAGCACAAGGCCGAGTGTGACTGCCTGTGCCGTGGTGGCCGTCCCCATTCCTAGTGAAGACATCAGGCCAGAGGAGCTGAGAAGTTTTGTGGCCTCTTGCATCCTCACCACTAATTACCCAAGCTGAATGGAAGCACGAATCCACACAAAAACGGACACACGCGTGTTCACTGCGGCGCTACTGGTAACAGCTGAAAAGTGGGGGCGAGGCAGACACCTGCACGCGGTGTGGCCGTCCGTCCCCTGGGAGGGACTGGGGGACTGGGTCGAAACAGCAGCAGAGCCCGACCCCTGCCGGGCCCCCATGCGTCTCGGGAGCAGGGGGCGTGTGAGGGAAGCTGGACCACGTTATGGGAAATGTCCCGAGTGGGCAAGTGGTGCGGACGTGGAAAGTGGCTTCCAGGGGCTGGGAGGAAGGGGGTCTGGGCTGACGGTGGAAGGCCCGGGCTGTTTCCCGAGGTGACGGAAATGCTCTCCCGGCGGGCGGATCCTCCCGCGGCTCTGGAGATGGGTTGGGAGCCCGTGACTTGCAAACTCCGAGTCAGAAGCCTGGAATGCGGACTATGTCTGAGCAGAGCATGTTTTCTTGTCTCGGCTGCCCTAGGTGGGCAGTGCTGTCATCCCACTTCACAGACGATGCCCCTGGGTGGCAGGCAGGACGTCACCCAGGGGCTGGGCCTCCCAGCATGGCCTTTGGGCCACAGAGGGGGGGGACTGCAGGCCCCAGTTCGCTGGCTGGAACTTTCCACTTCAGTTGAGGAGGGGCAGCACGGACACAGCTCACACAGCCCTGGGGCCCGACTGTTGTCTGCTGGGTCAGGAGTCTGATGAGGAGCTGGAACACAAAGCCCTCTGGGGACAGAGCAGAGCCTCAGGGTCTCGGGGTCCCAAGAGAAGCAGGGGGGAGACCCCACCCGGCAACCCCCCTGGGTCTGGGGGCTCTGGAGCGTCCACCCCCTCAGCTGGTCAGGTCCTGCCCCAGAACCCAGGGCACCCGGCACCCTCGGATCCATAGTTTCCTGTTTTTCATGAGATCCACTTTATCTCTTTTTTTTCCCCCCAAGCCATGGTTTAATCCAGGGTTGCAAAGATTTTTTTTTTGCCAGTGTTTTCTGCTAAGAGTTTTCTAGTTTTAGCTCCTCCCCTTTAGGATTTTTATGCTAAAAGAAAGGACGCTTAAACAGGTGGACAGCAGCTGCTTTCATTTTCAACTTTAATTTTTGTTTGAAAGGCAGAGGCAGAGAGACAGAGGAGACCTGCCATGCTCGGGTTCACTCCCCAGGTGCCTGCCACAGCAGGAGCTGCAAACCCCATCCGGGTCTCCCACGGGGGTGGCAGGGGCCCAGCTGCTCGAGCCGTCACCTGCTGCCTCCCAGGGTGCATGTTCGCAGGAAGCTGGATCAGAAGCAGAACCAGGACTCAGACCCAGTCCCTGCAGCGTGGGCCATGGCCATGTCCCATGGGGCGTCGAAACTGCCACGCCGAACGCCTGCGCTTTATTTTGAAGCTGGTATTCGTGGCTGCCTGGGTTCTGTGGGCCATCAGTAAACTCGCACGGTGGTTCTCGTCTGACTACCACCTCACGTTGCTTCTTGGAAAACAGTGCTGTTTTCTGGCACTTCTGGCACGCCTGGGGGTGCAGGAGAGCAGAAGGGGAAGACTTGGCCCTCTCCCCTCCCCCTCCCCGTGGGAACTGCAGAGCCGCTGTGGCCACTCCCATTCCTTCCGCACCTCACCGGCTTCTCTGCCAGCTTCAGTCAGACGGGAGACTCCTGCCTCATCTTGCTCATTGTAGCGTGCGTCTCTAAGTCTCTAAATCCAAGAATCACAGCTCCCTGGAAAGGCGCCTGCTGGAGACCCCCTCCCTCTGAGGATGCCAGGGGTGAGCACGGGGTGGGGCGAGGGCCTCCCCTGCCTCTCTTCCCCTCAGCCAGTCTGGTGCACCTGCCTGGCACCATGGGGCAGGTGTTATGGCACATCGGATTAAGCCGCCCCTTGTGATGCCTGTATTCCATATCGGAGCATCGGTTCGAGTCCCAGCTGCTCCGCTTCTGATCCAGCTTCCTGCTAACACACCTGGGAAGGTGGCAGAAGAAGCTCTAAGTACTTGGGCCCCTGTCACCCAGGTGGGAGACCCAGATAGAATTCCTGGCTCTGGCTTCAGCCATCCCAGGCCTGGCCGTTATCATTTGGGGGAGTGAACCAGTGGACGGAAGGTCTCTCTCACTTGCTCTCCCTCCCCCCCGCCTTGTTCTCTGTCACTGGGTCTCCCTTTCAGATAAATAAATCGCACAGGCAGTGTTAAAAGACCCGAGCTGTCCCTGGAGGGCCGCCGCCTGGAGCCTGGGCTGCCACAGGGGGAGGGATCGTGTCGTGTCGCAGGAGGTCGGCAGAGGCGGAGTCTGCCCGTTCCCCATGCACAGGGCAGAGCAGGTGTGCCCTTTGCTCTGCTGGACGGGGCCAGAGACCCGGGCCGGGTTTGGTCCCGAGAGCCCGGGTGTTGCAGAACGAATGAGAGAACCCTGCTTCTGTCTCCCGACTCCTTCCACACACCCTCCTGTGGGCCGCAGCTCCCCACAGCAGGTTTATTCAGAACGCACTTCGTCCCCCCCAACTGGTACCACCCCGGAATCATGCAGCTTCCCATTCCCGGACGTGGTCCGTGGCAGGGGCAGGATCTGCGCTTGGGCTTCTGGTGGCCTCTCCGTTAGATGAGGGCAAATGCCAGGGTCTCCCTCCCCACGCGTTTCCCGCACGTGAAGATGGGGAAGGACCCGGCACCGCTGAGGTTCATCTGACTCGGATTCTCAGGGCGGAAACCTGTGTGCCACAGCCCCGCGGAGGCCTGGGTCCCCGTTGGTTGGTGGCATCCCATGGGCGTCGGGGTGTCTGGAAGGGCCTCGGGAGCCTGTCCTCTGGGCATGCGCCTGGCCCAGGGATGTGCCTCCTGCAGCTCGTCGCCTCCAGGGTCCCTTTGCGTATCTGTGGCGTCCGCAGCAGGGTCCATGTGTTCACCACTCACTGTGGAAGCAGCGGGGCCTTTTCTCCTCCAAGGGGTAGTGAAGTGGGCGGGCCCTGCCCCTCCTCCTCCCCCTCCCCTCCCCCTCCCATCACCCCCCCCCCCAGATTTTTGGTAATTCTGAGGGACTTGCATGCTTTCCATAGCACGGTCAGGTGACAGGTTTGGAAGGAGGCCCCCTGTGCATCCCCGGAGGTCTCCAAGGAGGCGGTGCTCGGGGATAGTTCTGTGAGTACCGCCACGCCCATCCCGGCTCAGAAGCCCCTCTTGGGGTTCGCACTCCCGTCCTGTGGCTCTGTGTTCTATCGTGAAAAGCCGTGTCCCAGGGCACTGTGGGGGACTGGCCGCGGTGTTGGGTTATTCTGCGGCTGCGGGCGTCTTCCTCTCGAGATGGGGGCCATCTGCCCGGCAGGAAGGGGCAGCTCCCCGCTTTACCTGGCCTCTGTTGCTGGAGACACCAGGGCCGTGCGTCAAAGCGGGAGTCTGCTGTGCCCCATGTGTGGCCCTGCCCGCGTCTGTGATGCCCCTAGCGGGCGGCTGGCCCTCCTGTCCCAGGACACCGCCCTCGGGGCCTCTGCCAGGCAGCAGTGGTCCTCTGGTCTCCGGTCCACGACTCCAGAACTCGGGGTTGGTTACAGCAACCTCGCAGATCACCTGCGGTTACTCCTCGGGTCACGTGAGGAAGCCGAGACCTCAAGAAGCCAAGTGGCTCCCCGGTGGGGGGTGACCAAGAGGTGGCGACACCCCAGCCTGGGCTGGCTGGCCACGTCCTCGCCCCGGCTCCCTGTGGGTTAGGGGAGCAGGGGGCATCGTGAGGAGCTGTGTGTTCCCAGCTCATAGCCTGGAACTGGGGTCCACCGGCCAGGACTGCACATCTGGGGATGAGGGTGGGGGGCAGAGAATGTCTCCTCCACGGATCTGGAGCCTGTTAGGGATTTATTTGTCTTGCGGGCAGTGGGTGACCTTTGTCGTGAAGCGATGCTGTCATCCGCCCGAGTCAGTCTTGGTGGGGGAGGGTCCCAGGCCCGACACCTTGTGTGCAGTCCAGGCCTGGTTTAACAGAACCAGCTGTGCTCAAGGACTGGTGCCAAAGGGACAGTGGCCCACGCGGAGCCCCGCTGGGGACAGGCCCTGTGGTGAGAACTGGGACGACAGCCCACCTGAGGCAGCTCTGGAGGATGCCTTCCTAGGGGGCGCCTCGGGGCCGTCCCCTGCAGGGGGGAGGGTGCAGATGGGGACCACGCCTGCTCCAGTGCTGCCGGGCTGAGCTCCCCTGTGGAGGGCCAGTGTCCACTGGGGAGGAAGGAGCATGGAAGCAGCTGCTGTTTGCACCTAGGATGCAGTGTAGACGGTGTGCGGTGAGAGGGGGAGTGGGAGTGGGAGTGGGCGCTCCGGGTGGTTACAGGGCAGGGGCCTCACCACTTAGGGTGGGGGGATTTTTAAACATCCAGAGGAGGAGGAGCCCCTGACCCAGTACTGTGCCGTGAAGTACGGGAGGAGACCGAGTCCACACGCAGAAGTCTGCGTGCAGTGCCGGTGAGAATGCTTACTGGGGAACCAGAGTCGGATCCCAGGAAAGGAAGTGGCCATGTGGGTCTTTGTTTTTGTTGATAACATTTCCTAAAAAGCATCATGAAGGGGCTGGCTCTGTGGCCCAGTGGGTTAAGCCGTGGCCCGCGGCGCCAGGATCCCATATGGGCGCTGGTTCGAGTCCCAGCTGCTCCACTTCCAATCCGGCTCCCTGCTAATGTGCCTGGGAAAAAAGCAGAGGATGCCCAAGTCCTTGGGCCCCTGCACCCCGGGGGAGACCTGGAAGAAGCTCCTGGTTCCCGGCGTCAGCCTGGCCCAGCCCCAGTTGTTGCAGCCATTTGGGGAGTGAACCAGTGGATGGAGGACCTCTCTCCCCCTTCTGTCTTTGTAACTATGCCGCCTTTCAAGTAAATAAAGAAATCTTTAAAATCTTAAAAAGAGACGCCTTGTGGGCATCTTTTCCCCTCACGGTTGCTGACCGCCTAGGCTGAGGGCTGGGTGGGGCAGTGGGTGCCTGGTGGGGCAGTGGGTGCCTGGCCGAGTCCCCAGCTGGGTGTCCTGACACAGCAGGCCCTGTCCTCACAGTCCCCAAGACTGACTCGGAATCAGGCACAGCAGTCCACCTGCTTCTGGAAGCTTCCAGCGAGGCCCTGTGCTGCCTAAACGGAAATCAGGCCTGGCCCCCACCTTGCCCGCCCCTAACCAGAGCGGGTGTGCTGTGCTTCCAGGAATACATCGAGGCCCACCCCGAGACCATCATCCTGGACCCCCTCCCTGCCATCCGGACCCTGCTCGACCGCTCCAAGTCCTACGAGCTCATCCGGAAGATTGAGGCCTACATGCAAGGTACAGAGCCCCGGGGGTGGTCCGGGCAGCGGGCGGGGCCTGGTCTCTGAGCACCTGGGGCAGGCCGCGGTTGGCTTCCGTGGGCTGGTGGTCGCTCCCGCGGTCAGCAGAGGGTCAGGGTGCTTGGTGGGAGAGCAGCCCCAGCTTCTGAAGGGCTTCACTTTGCTGGGTTGAGCCTGGGGGAGCAATGCAGTCGTGCTGGGGCTTGGGGTGCAGGAGTGGGGCGGGGCAGCCAGCAGGGTGACCACCGGAAGAGGGAGGCAGACCGAAGGCAGGAGCCTTGAGTCAAGCACAGGGCAGGTGCGCTGCTGCGGGGCGGGAGCCGCCCTCGCAGGTGCAGGGCCACCCTCACGGGTGCAGGCGCTTGTCCCTGGGGTCTCACCTCCACACCCGCGTCCCTCCACCCCAGGAGCCGGGCAGCTCCGGGAGAGTCAGGGCTCCCTTCCAAGGTGCTTCCAAGGTCTCTGAGAAGGACTTGTTGGGGAGATGTTGTTAGCGGGTACCCAGTCCATGTGCACCCTGACCTGGGCGCTCGTTTCCCGTGCTGGGGGCCCCGGTGGGTGCCGTGTGGCTCGCATCCTGCGTGCCAGGGCTCCATCCTGAGAGCGTGCCGTGGACCCTCTCCTGGGTCCTCTCCTCTGCCCCTCGCTGGGCTCCTCAGTGGTGGTCCTTCATGTTTTGGATGGGTCGTAGGGACCCTCAGCACGCAGCAGACCTGCTGACGTCCCAGTCTGTGGGTGGTGAGGCCAGCCTCTCCCAGGCAGGCGCCCTGGCTCCTGGCCCCTAGGTTTAACCTCCATGTCCTCGGCCAGAAGGCCCTGGACCTAGCAAGCTGCTGGCCCTCTCTTGGGAATATGCCGGAGGCCCGTCCAAGGAGTCTCCTCTGGGGTGGAGGCCAGAGGAACGGGGTCTATGGTGGGAGCACCAAGCAGGGAGGACTCCGCCCCTGTTGCACTGTTGGAGCCACACAGTCCCCGGTGGCTGGGGCGGGGGTGGCAGGGACTTAGGTGCGGGGCGCGAGACTCCCAGGCAGGGCAGCGGCGTGAGCTGACATGGGCGTGCTGCAGGCAGTCACAGGTGTTTGAGCTGCCGAGTCAGGAGTCAGCTACCTATATCCGGTACCTGTATGCTGTTGTGGGGTGACGGGGGTCTGGGCATTGGACGGGGACCCACACCCAGCCACAGGGGCTGCCTGTGCCGAGCCTTGGACAGAGCCTGCTCTGTTGGGTCCTAAACCTCCCATCCCAGGCATCATCTGCTCCAGAGCCAGGAGCTGAGGGGTCGTCAGGCCGGGTGAGAACTTGCTGACCACGCTGCAAGCAGGCTTGGTTTGCAGCTGGCAGGAAACATGGGGTGTGTGCACACCCTGGATCTTCCTCACCGTGGCCGTGAGCTGGGCCTGGAGCCCTCTCCCAGCCGCGGGGGACGCCCACTTGCTGCTGGGCATGTCTGTGAGACCCGCCCTGTCCCCTGCAGGTGCAGAGCCTTCCCGGAAGTGCATCCCTGGGGCTCCCCGCCCCAGCCTCCTATTCCCGGAGGCACCAGCTCTTTACTGTAAATGGCCATAATTACCGCTGAGTTCCCTCGGATAATTATAGCAATCCCAGCGGCAGCGCTCTGGTGTGGGCAGAGGGGGCTTGGAGAGACTCCCTCAAGTTGTCACTGTCCCCAGGCCGAGGTGGCGCTCCCCATTTTCAGAGTGCCCGGGCAGCTGCAGGGGGACAGCTGGGGAGGCCGCTGGGCCCAGGGTCCTCTGCTCTGCAGTGAGGGTGGGCGGGGTCCATGCACAGGGGGAGGAGCTCTAGGATGTGGCGCCTGCACAGGTGGGCTGCCTGCGTCCCTATGAGCATCGCCATGCAGGACCGCTGCCAGCCTCAGCTGTTTGCATATCCTGCAGCCGGGGTACGGGTGGCGCCTGCTCAGCTGCACGTTCCCAGATTTTAGTCTCTTGTAACTCAGAGCCTGGAGGGGAAGCAGGGCCTGTCCCTGCCGGCTGTCCACCCACCCATGCAGCTAACATTCACTTTGCTGTCAGCAGACGCCCCAAATCAGAGCAAGCTTCCTTTGTGTCTCCCCAGAGGAGGACCGCCTGGCACCGGCGTACAACCACAGGTACCCGGGCTCTGTCCATAGGGTGGCCCTCCTGGCCCAAGGTGGCGGCTGAACCTCCAGCCATCACATGCCCGTCCTCAGTCTGGACGTGAGGATAGAGAGGAGACTATGAAGGAGGAGGCCTATGGGGACAGATGGGCCTTCATTAGCTCTTGAGAACGGGGTCTGGAAGCTGTTCCCCCATCACTGGCTGGATTTCTCGGGATGAGCTGCAAAGGTTGTGGGGAAATGCATAGCCCTTAGCCCGTACAGCCATGGGCCCAGCTAAGATTCGGGAGTTTTGCTCCCATAGAAGGGGGGGCAGCGAGCCGTGGGGGACCACTGGCAGGGTGCCGCGTCACCATCCAAGACGTGGGTTCCTGCGCTGGGACTCTGTTTCCCACGTGAGGGGGATGGCCCTCAGGAACAAAGCCGCCCCAGAGTGCCTGGGCCGTGGCACCCCGAGGGACGGCCGCTCTGGGAGGCGGCTTCGTGGGGACCAGCCAGCACCCACAGTCCTTGGGACAGCAAAGGCAGAGGGAGCACGGAGCCTGGATCCCATCAGACCCAGTGTGGAAGCTTCCAGAAGCTAAACACTGCCTGGTGCATGTGTGGGGCAGGAAGGGAGGAGGCCGCACGGACAAACCAGAGCCATGTCCCTCGGTGGCAGCCCCTTCTGCCGCCCGGCTCTGGGACCCAGAGGGAGAAGCCCCAGGCTAAGCCCTGGCTCTGCGGCCCACAGTGAGCGATCCCGGACAAGGCGCTCGCCGCTCCCGAGCTGGCTGAAGCCCCGCGTGAGAAGGCTCCTGGGCTTGTCTGGGCGCTGGGTCAGCGTCCTCGTCCCCGGGGGTGGCAGGTGCACAGGGCCTCGGGCCTCGGGCTGGAGGGCTCTGGCGTTCTCCTTCTCCAGCCGTTCCCGCTCACGTACTCTGGGGGTGACAGATGGCCTGTCCCAGACGCCAGGCCTCCCTGGGGAGGGGCGCACACCGCTGGGGGAGCGTGTGCCCCTGGCTGGTGGGGCTTTAACCAGGGCGCGTCAGGGAGGCTGTGTTGCGACAGAGTCATCCGGGCACCAAGTGAGGAGAGCAAAGCAGGCCCCCAGCAGAGCCTCTGCCTCCCACGTGGGGGCTGCCCCCCAGGCGGGCTGTCCAGGGCTGTGGGTTAGGGAGGAGGCTCAGTCCGTGTCCTGTTGCTCTCGGGCGGCCACAGGGCACCAGGTGCTCTCCCTTGAACCTGCGGCCACCCCACAAGGAAGGTTCTGTCACCTGCCCAGAGCTGTGGGGGCGGGGCGGTGTAGGGACCCATCCCCGCAGGGCGTGCTCATAGCCAGCGCGAAGCACTGGAAATACAGTGTGGGTTCGGCTGCCCAGGGCCCAGCGGTCCCCAGGACCTCCAGGTGCTGGGGCACGGATAGCTGCACTGCACCCAGGGGCGCCCTCTGGTGTCCAGGCGGTGGCACTGCCAGGGAAAGTCCTGGTGTCCACTCGGGAGCCCAGCAGCTCTGCGGAGAGGAGCAGTGCCCTCTGTCGTTTCCGAGGGCGGCAGCGCATTGGAGCGGAAGGGAGCAAGGCCCTGCCGAGGAACCCTGGGCTCGACCCGCAGCTGCGTGCCGCCCTGTCGCAGCCATTTGCTCGTCAGTGACACCAGGTTGCTGATGTTTGCTCCAGGCCAGGCAGAGGGGTCCTGTGCTGGGTACCGGCCATACCCCCGAGTGCCAACCTGCCCAGCCCACAAGGCCGGGCTAAGGGGACAGCGTGACACCTCCCTTGAGGGGTCTGGCGTGGGGGAGAGCAAGGTGCCAAGCCTGGCCCAGACGAGCCCTCCAGAGCAGGTGGCTGTGGGAGGAGCACAGGCCCAGGAGGCTGACGGGGAGACTGGGCCCTCTTGAGGGTGCTTCCTGGGCCTCGGGGTGTCTGAGACGCACAGTGACCTTGTTTGCAGAGCCGGGTGATACTCAGGCTCTGTATTACCCCCAGCCCAGGGCTGACAGGCAGCAGCTGTGGGCCAGGCCGTGGTACGGGGCACTGGGATTGAACTCCGCCATGAGCCCCCCTCGGGTCACCTGCCTGGGGTGGGATGGGGCCATGAGCCCTGGGCCCAGGCCTGGCCCTGGTGGGGGGCTCCCCCTTTCTGATGATGCCCCCGGAGCCTCTGTGCCAAGGCTGCACAGGTGACGTCGCTCGTTTGGGGTTTCCCAGTGACCCCAGCCCCCTGCTCCTCGCTGACCCTGCAGGAGGGACGGGCCCTGTCCTTAGCTCCAGGCCAGAGGCCACCCCTGCTGCTGTACTGCTGACCTCGCACCTCACCCTGGGGGCTTCAGGGGGCCCGAGCTGACATAGCCCCTGGGAGTCCTGAAAGCACCAGCCCACTGGCCGGTGCCCGGCTGGGGCAGCAGAGGTCAGACACACCGAGGGGGGATCGGGCCGGGGCCATCTGCACTCCCCCACACCTCCCTCCATGGCCTCCCGCGTGGGCCCAGGGGCTCCTCACTGCCTGCACACTGGCTGGGGGCCCTTCCCTTGGTCTCTCCCTGCCCTGGCCTAGCTACATGGGGACAGGGGCACCTGGGGAGCATGGCTCCCCCGGCAGCCTCGGCCCTGTGTCCACGCCTGCCGCCTGGGGCCGGAGCTCAGCACCTCCCACGGGGGCTTTCAGATCCAGCTTCCTGCTGGGAGCCTGGCGGAGAGGAAGGGACGTTCAAGGCCTGGGCCGAGCCCCTCGCTTCCCACACTGTGGCCCAGGACGCAGGACTGGGGCTCTGAGACTGACAGCTGACGGCTGTGGGTCCGTTCCTGCAGAGAACCAGCCATGCACTCCCACAGACCTGAGCCCCGGCAGGCCTTGCGAGCCATCGGGGCCATGGGAGGGCCCCCCATCCCAGGAGATGCATCTCGGTTTCGGAAGTAGAAGACAGGAGGAAGCTGGCCTTAGGGTCAGCGAAACACAGTGGGACTGGACCTTGCTGGCCAAGGCCACGAGGAGCCCCCTCCCCCTCCCCCTCCTGAGGCTGTGTGCAGCTCTGCCGGCCTAACCCTGCCTCACCGTAACCTCACCTTGCCAGAGGCCACCTCCGTTCAGTTCTGAGCCATGCTTCTAGGCCCTTCTCTTACACATGGAGATACACACATTGTGCTATGACCCCCGTTCCCCACTTAGTGCCATCAAAGGTCTGCCCTTTTGACGACCGTCTAATACTCCATCACTGTCATGTGTTCACTGATGTTGGACTCAGAGTGTCACTCCAGTTCTGTCTGGCTTCTCCTTTTGAAACAAGCGGGGCTGCAGTAAAGCGATCTCTGTGCATCTTGGGTAGGATTCGCCCGGGCAGTGGTGCATCCCCGCCACAGATCGTGCACCTCCTGCAGGCTGGCAGATCCTGCCGGAGGTTGGAGCACGCTCACTGCCGGTCATGCCGGTCTGCCCCGGGGGAGTGGGTCCCCAGCACGCCCTGGTCTGCACTCTGGTGCTCGTAGGCGAGGTGGGCAGCTCTAGTGTGTGTCACCCCCGCCAGTAGATCTTCCCGGTGCTTGCCCATTGCTGCTGCTTACTGATCCATCGGAGCCCCTTCCCGACAAAGGCGACGGTCCCATGTTGGACAGTACAGCCCACGTGGTGGACATGAGCGTCACCTCTGCCCAGGAGCCCGGCTCTGCCACCAGCAAGAGCCATGGAGACCTTGTCTTTAAAGCGCCTTCCCAACAAAACGGCGGCTGCCTCTGGGGAGTTGAAGCCGAGTGGGGGCAGCGAGCATCTGCCCCGGGTGCCGGAAGCGGCCGTAAATCATGCAGCAGCTGCCGGGACTTAATCCGTGTCTCCAGCAGCCTGCAGCTCAGGAATGTCTGCGGCTGCACCAGCGCCTGCGTCTGGCTCCTCGGCTCCTGGACTTTGAACATTCCGGGGGCAAGCGGCTGTCTGGCCCCGGGAGAGGAGACGGTCACTCGCTGAGTCAGATGGGAGGGGAGCTGCTGGGCCAGCCGGCCATGGCCTGCAGCATCCGACCCTACCGGCCCCAGCCAGGAAGTGGTATTCCCGTGGCATAACCCTGTGGTGTCCTGCTGTCCCTGCCCTTGAGCAGTGACCCCCCACTCGGGTGCGGGCAGCTCCCCTGTGGCCACACAGCCCAGTGAGCGTCAGGCTGCTGGCGGTGGGGAGGCAGCAGCTGCAGGAAGGCGGGAGAGCCAGGATGGGGCGCTCTGGAGGCTGGAGAGTGACCCAAGAGTACCAGTGTAAGCGCCAGTCCAAGTCCAGGGCCCTTAAGGAGCAGAAGAGGCAATGCTAGGAGGACCAGGGCCCCAGCTCCAGCACAGCGGGGTGGGAGAGGGGCGGATCCCCCCTCCCCGTGCCCCACCTTTTGTCCTCGGGCCCCACTCAGCGGGGAGGGGCCGTGCACTGACTCAGGCTGCTCTCAGCCCCACATGCCCAGGGTGAAGCCCGGCTGGCCACCTGGGCACGGTGCTCACCGCCCTGCCCGGGCACCAAGGATGGGGGAAGCAGGGAGGAGCTGGGGGTCCGAGGGAGTGCTGAGGGCACTCAGCCTCTCCTGGGCTCCCAAGATCACACCGGAAACAGATGGCACAGAGTGGCCTGACCCCCAGTCTGCCGAAGTCTCTGCCTGCTGTGGGTGTGGTCGGGGACCCGGAGGCAGAAGCAGCCTCAGCGTCCCCTGAGACCAGTCTGCCTGTGGTCTCGGACCCTGTCCCCAGATGCTCTGTGCCCACTGGGTGCTGAGCAGCACCCAGCCCTGCTTGGGAAAGGCTCGTCCTGGCTGACCTGGTTCCCCTTGGCCTGGGGCATCCTCCACTCTAAACGCCCCCCTCCTCGCCCCCAGGGGCTGCCTGCCCGGGAGGACACCTGCAGCCTTGGGTTGAGGCTCTCAGGCAGTGCCAGCTCCCGAGGGCCCCTCTGGACCCCTGGTCAGGCTCGCCGTGGTCCCCAGGGTCACGGGGTGGCCCTCGGGGAGTGAGGGGGAGAAGAACCGCAGCCCACTTGGCCCACTGGTGCCCTCCGTGTGCCACACGTGGTCCCTGAGTGTGAACTCACAGCAGCCTCGTGGAGTGGGTGTTATCGCCCTCACCTTGCAGGTGCAGCTGAGGCACAGAGAGGCCAGGTGGCCGGCCCACGGTGAGACAGGAGATCTGGACCTGGAACCCGGTGCCTGGGCCTCGAGTCCCTTGTGCGCTCGGCAGAGGCTTCTGCGTGAGCTCTTGGGGCAGGGTGGGGGTGGAGGGACTGGGTGAGGGTCTGCTGCTCCTGGGTTTCCCAGAGCCAGGCCCCTCACGCCACATCCCCGGGGCTTGCGGCTCCAGGGCTGGGACATCTGGTGTCTTCACAAACAAAACCCGGTATTGGAATTTGACCTCATCCAGCACTGTGGATGAGCCTAGAGGTGCACATGACGTGTGCCTGCGGTCCAGTTGCTTCCGTCCTTGTTGAGTGACCCAGGCTCCCCCACAAATCCAGCCCTGCCCTCGGTGGACCCTTGGGCTGCGTGGACAAAGGCGCTTTCCTAAGCCAGTGCTGAGGGACAGCTGTGGCAGCTGCGAGGGGACGTGCGGTGGGAGCCGAGCAGTCACACACTCTGCAGATCTGAGCAGGGGAGGGCTGTGGGGTGCGGGCCTGGGCAGTGAGGGCCCCGGGAGGGGTGTGGCTGGAGCGCTGGCTTGCAGCCTTCGGGCCAGGGGAGGTGACTGGGACGTCACTGCGGTGGCGAGGACGGGGTCTCCCGCTGCCTCCCGTCCCCGCTCGGGCCTGCAGCTCCCACTGTGGAGCAGCCCGTGCCTGCACTGCTGGGCGCTGCTGGGCGGTGGCCAGTGCACGTTTGGGTTGTTTTCTGAGCTGCTGTCAGGCTACAGCGTGGTTCACCCAGGGTGCACAGAGCCACCTTCCTGTCTGGAATTCAGAGGTGACTTTGGACAGGTGGGCACTGAACGAGTCATGAGCTTGCAGACTGGCCCACCTGGCTCCTTCCAGTCCCCGTGCAGCCATCATCAGGGCTGTTCCAGACCAACGGCGCCACATGCTGGCGAGATTGGGCATTGCGGGCCACCTCCTCCCCGCGTCCCCCGTGGGTTTCCAGTGCTGGCAGCACATCTGTCAGGTTCTCTTCACTTGTGAAAGCTTATCGAGGAGAGGGCTTATTTATTTATTTATTTATTTATTTTTATTTGACAGGTAGAGTTAGACAGTGAGAGAGAGAGAGGTCTTCCTTCCGTTGGTTCACTCCCCAAATGGCCGCCACGGCCAGCACTGCGCTGATCCAATGGCAGGAGCCAGGTACTTCTCCTGGTCTCCCATGGGGTGCAGGGCCCAAGCACCTGGGCCATCCTCCACTGCACTCCCGGGCCACAGCAGAGGGCTGGCCTGGAAGAGGGGCAACCGGGACTAGAACCCGGCACCCGTATGGAATGCCGACGCTGCAAGACAGAGGATTAACCAAGTGAGCCATGGTGCCGACCCTTTTTTTTTTTTTTAAAGATTTATTTATTTATTTGATAGAGTTACACAGAGAGAGAGAGGTCTTCCACCCATAGATTCATTTCCCAGTTGGCTGCCTCAGCCGGAGCTGCACTGAGCCGAAGCCAGGAGCCTGGAGCGTCTTCCACGTCTCCCACGTGGGTGCAGGGGCCCAAGCACTTAGGCCATCCTCTGCTGTTTTCCCAGGCGCATCAGCAGGGAGCTGGGTCGGAAGTGGAGCAGCTGGGACTTGAACTGGCACCCATATGGGATGCCGGCACTGCATACGGTGGCTCTATCTGCTGTGCCACATTACACGCCCTGGCAGGGTTGTTTGCTCCTTGGCTTACGGACACGCCTCCTTCCTGCGTCTTCCCGTGTCTCCTGCTGGGACAGGGCCCCCACTGTGCCTTCATCTTATCCTCCACATGCCTTGAGAACCCTTTCTCAGGCCGGTGCCGTGGCACAGCAGGTTAAGCCACAACCTGCAGAGCCAGCATCCCGCATGCATGCCAGTTCAAGTCCCGGCTGCTCCACTTCGATCCAGCTCCCTGCTGATGCACCTGGGAAAGCAGCAGAGGATGGTCCAAGTGCTTGGGCCCCTGCACCCACGTGGGAGACCCGGAAGCAGCTCCTGGCTTCAGCCTCGCTCAGCCACAGCCTTTGTGGTCATTTTGGGGGCGAACCAGCAAATAGAAGATCTCTGCCTCTATGTCTCTCTGTAAGTCTGTCTTTCAAATAAATAAAATAAATCTAAAAAACAAAGCAAAAAGAGCTGGGAGGCGCCTCACTACAGAGAGCTTTGGAAGATGGGCTGTGGTGGGCCCGCGCGGGGTGACGAGGAAAGGCGCTGTGTGGGGAGAGGGTGCCGGTGCGGGGCTTCCTGGACTGACAGCCCCTGGGCGGTGACTCCGGCTCTGGAGGAAGCCCCAGTACCAAGGCCACTGCCCCCATTCTGGCTCGTGCTGGGCAGCTGGGGGGCGGTGACCCCTTGGAAGCGGGGCCGGCTGTGGTTCCTATGTCTCCAGATGCCCTCCATGGTGTAGCCTTACCGTGTCCCTGTCCCAGCCTGGGAGGTGGGCAGCAGATGAGGAAGAGGATCCAAGAGTGGCGGTGGCCTGGCGGTGGCACAGGGCGCAGCGGCTGGGCTGGCTCTCGGCTCGCAGAAGCAAGGCTCTTTTTCACCACCCAGTTTTGCCCTCTGGGTTCATCTGTGCCGTGATGGCTTCCTCCAGGCCCCGAGGCGCCATGGCGTCAGCCCAGTCTGATGGAGACTTCCACGTCCGTCATTATTGGGACATGTTGTCAGTCAAGTGGCCCAGAGACGCGGTCCTCAGTAAAAACAGAACCAGAAAGAAAATGCAGTCATATTGAGGATGCATAATGAGGGTGAGGCCTGACCCATCCCAGGAAGCCGGCAGTGGACGTGGCCGCTACTCAGCCCCTGCCTGCACCTGTTCTGTGCCGGGCCTCCCAGCAAGCTCTAAGAGGCGTCACTCCCGTTCTCCAAACGAGGAAAGCATAGCCAGGCCCCCTGCCACAGGTTTCAGCTCCAGGCTCGGGGTCAGCCTGCAGGTGCCCTGCTCTCCCCCTGCCCCGTCCTTGCGTAGCCTCCGGTTTGCCCCGGCCCCCTCTCTGCACTTGTGGGAGCAGTGAAGGCGTGCACTTGGGCCCTGCCCATCTCCGAGGGCTCTCCAGCTTTGCGGTCTCCGATCGGGAGTGGAGGGGAACGCGGAGACCGGATGTTTCCACTTCCCCAGGGGCTCTGAAAAGAATACAGCACACCAGAAACCCACAGCAGCCGCTCTCCCACTCCCATCCAGAAAGACAACAGACAGGCAAGCAGCACAGCCCTTGCCAGGGAAGGCCCAGCTCTGTTCTGACCAAGGGGCTACCAACAAGCCACCGCTGGCATCCAGCTTGAGCAGGAGTCTTGGCTGTCGCTGTCGCTCGCGTGGGGCCCAGGTGGTGGGAGTGCCCCTGGGACTGCCGAGCCAGGGAAGGCGACCGAGCCTCTGTTTCCAACTTACATCCATTTTTTTTGTTGCTTGTGCTTTGGTGTCCTGGCTAAGAAGTCATCGCCTGTTCTCAGGTGAGGAAGATTCGCAGCTGTGTTTTCTTCTGAGAGTTGGGTGGTTTCAGCTCTTCCGATTCGATCGTGAGTTAGTTTTGTGTGTGGTGTGAGGTAGGGACCCGGCTCCTTTCTTCAGCATGGGGACATCGGTTCTCCCAGGAGCATTGCTGAGAATCTTCTTTCTGGCGTTGGTTGTCTTGGCATCCTCGTGGAAAATCAGTCAAGCACAGATGTATGGGTTTACTTCTGGGCTCTCAGTTCTGTTCCATGAGTCTGTGTGACTGTGTCTGTCCTTAGGCCAATGCTAACTTATCTTGTAGCCTTTTAGTAAGTTTTTTTTTTTTAATAAATACCTACTGTGTTCTAAAGATTTATTTATTTGAAAGGCAGAGAGGGTACTGGCACTGTGGTGTAGTGGGCTCCACCGTTGCACTGGCGTGCCACTGGCTGGTTTGAGTCCCCGCTGCTCCACTTCCGATCCAGCTCTCTGCTGTGGCCTGGGAAGGCTGTGGAGGATGGCCTGAGTGCTTGGGCCCCTGCACCCGTGTGGGAGACCCGGAAGAAGCTCCTGGCTTCAGATGAGCTCAGCTCCGGCCGTTGCAGCCATTTGGAGAGTGAACAGCAGATGGAGGACTTCTCTCTGTCTGCCTCTGCCTCTATAATTCTGCCTTTCAAATAAATAAATCTTTTTTAAAAAAGAAAGAAAAAAAGGAAGGCAGAGTGACAGAGATCTTCCTGCTGCTTCACCCGCACATGGTTGCAGTGGCTGGGGTGTGGCCAGCCTGAAGCCAGAAGCCTGGAACATTATGCAGGTCTCCCAAGTGGGTGGGAGGGACCCAAGTTCTTGGGCCATCATTTGATGCTTTCTCAGGTGCATCAGCAGAGAGCTGGATCAGAAGTGGAGAGGCTGGGACTTGAACCGGTGCCCCTATGGGATGCCGGCGTCACAGGCCACAGCTTAACCCACTGCACCAAAAATGTTGGCCCCTCTAGTAAGTTTTGAAGTTGGCAAATGTGAGTCCTCCAACCCTGTTCTTTTTCAGTGTGTTCTGGCTATTCTTAGTCCCTTGTATTTCCCTGAGAGTTTTAGGATCAGCATATCCAGTTCCTGCAGAAGGAACTGGGGTTGGATGGGCATTGCCTTGAGTCTGTGGACCCCTTGGGCAACACCGTGAAATCCCCTATCCATGAACATAGTGTTCCTTTCCATCTCTTGTAGCCGTCTATAAGTGGTTCCAATCGCGTTGTGTGCTTTTCAGCGTTTCATTCTTGCACTTGTTAAACTCATTCCTAAGTGTTTAGTGGAATTACTTTCTTAATTTCCCAATGAGATTGTTCATTGCTGGGGCATAGAAACGCAGCTGTGTTTTGTGCGCTGGTCTGGAATCCTGCAACTGTGCTGGCCCCGTTTGCTAGCTCTGGCAGGTTTTGACTGCTGGTGGTGGGTTCCTTGGGGTTTTCTGCATACAGGATCCTATTTCTGCAGACAGCTTCCTTCCTTCTTTACAGTCTGGATGCTTCTGATTTTATGTTTCTTGCCTGAAGCCATGGCTAACACCCCCAAGTGCGGTGTTGGGTAGGAGTGGCAAGAACAGGCCTCCTGTCTTGTTCCTGATCTCAGGGGAGAAGATCCAGGCTTTGCCTGGGGCTCTGATGCTGTGGGACAGTCGGGGCTGCAGGTGGCCTTCGTTAGGGTAGTTAGGAAACTCCCTCCCAGCCGTAGTACAGTGGGTGTTTTGTTTTGTTTTTGGATTATTTATTTATTTGAAAGGCAGAGTTATAGAGACAGAGAGAGAGAGACAGACAGACAGATCTTCCATCCGCTGGTTCACTCCCCAAATGGTTGGGGCTGGGCCAGGCTGAAGCCAGGAGCGTCATCCAGGTCTCCCACATGGGTGCAGGGTCCCAGGCACTCGGGCCATCCTCCGCTGCCTTCCCAGGTGCATTAACAGGAGCGGGGTCGGAAATGGAGCAGCTGGGACTTGAACCAGGGTCCACATGGGATGCCGGTGCTATAGGCGGCAGCTTAACCCACCGGGCTGCAGTGCCAGCCCCTGTTGCACGTTTTCACCCTGCAGCGGTGTTAGGTTTTGTCAGATCTTTGTGTGCATGAATTGAGATGGTCAGGTGGCCTTTGCCCCTTATTCTGGCACAGGCGTCACCCCCCACCCACCCCGCCATCGGCAGGGAGTGCGTTCCAGGATGCCCCGTGGACGCCCGGGGCCACAGGCGGCGCTGACCTCCAGACATGCTGTGTTTGTCCTGTGCGTGCACAGCTCTGATGAAGTTTAATTTGCAAATTAGTCATAGTAAGAGAGTAACAACCACAATCAGTAATCAAACAAGACCATTCGACCAATATTTCGTAGTAAGTTTGTCAGCACCTGTACACCTGTTCTTTGGAGCCATTATTAAGTCAGGTCAAGTGTACTGGAGCAGAGGCCCAGTGCCCGGTGTCCCCGGCAGGTTCTGGCAGGAGCGCCCTGCTCAGAAGGGCATGCAGCGGGCGACTTCTGAACGTTTACACCTTCCTGGAAAGTGGCTGACCGTGGGTGTCTGAAGTGTGGCGCGTGCAGCTGTGGGGGCCTCCTCTCCCACGGGGCACTGCTTTGATGGACTGCCCCGTGCTGAAGCTGCCTTATCGAGGGGTTTGCCACGGGGCGTGCTGTTAGGGACCCCACGCAGGAGCCTCTCTCCACAGGGGAGGCCACGGTCAGTAGCACGGACTTGGGAGCCGGGGTCCCAGCCGGGCGCCCTTGCCTCTGCGACTCCAGGCAGGGACCTCTTCCCTGTGCCCCGTCTCCTCGTCTGTGAAATGGGGGCAGCAGCAGTGCAGCCTGGGGGCTCCTGGGGTGGCTAATGAGTTGCTGTGTAGCTGTGGGGGCAGCGTGTTGCATGCAGTGAGTGAGGTGCATGGCGATGACAGCGTCACCTGGGACAAAGTTTTTGTGGCCGCGTGGAGAGAGGCAGCTGGGGTGGGCATGGAAGGCGCAAAGCCAAGCCGATTCATCCGCTCTGGAGGTGCCTGGAAGCTCTGCCAAGAGGCACCTGTTCCGGCCCAGCATCTCCTAATCGTCCCATGCACGAGTACTGGGCCAAGGGTGGGGTTCAGCCCCTGCCAGGCCCAGCGAGCACCTGTCTTAAGCCCGCCCACTGCTCTTGCTAGGGCCAGGTCACAGGGTGGCTGTGAGCCTACTGCACAGCCAACCTCCCCTGGTCCCCTCGCCAGCCTGGGTGGGACGCACACATGGGCCCACCCCCTCTTCCTCACCTCCAGTTTCTGGGTTTTCGTCCCAGGCTGTGGGGCAGCCCCGCTCCTCACCCTGGCTCTGCTGTGTGGCCTTGGGCAGCAGCTGGCTCTTGGGGCCTCTGGCTCTGGTCTTGTGCCTTTAGATGCTGTCCCAGCCCGGCAGGGATTAAGGGAACGCCCGTGCAGAGGGGCCACACCACCATCGGCCAGGGGCTTGGCAAACGCAGGCTCTGGACCCTCCCCTGCCCCCAGAGGACTCTGCAACCCCCAGAATCTGTGCCCAGATCCCGACTTGGCCTGGGGGTGGCGGGGGACAGCACACTGCGCCTGCCCTGTGTGGCTCCTGGCCCTGATTTTTATGAGCTAAGCCAGGCTGGGTCGCAGCTAGCCAGCCGTGGAGCCGGCAGCTCTGGGGGTGCCGCCTTGCCCGTTGAGTGTGGTTTGCTTTCTGCCTGCTTCCACTCACACTCAGCCCATCCTGGCCCCTGTGCCCTGAAGCGCCAGGGTGGTCCCACTTCCTAGGGGGCTGGGGTCTTATCCAGGAAGGGGAAGCAGCCGTTGAGTAGTCAGTCGGGGCCAAGATTCGAAAGGCAGCTCGTACCACACAGCGCATCTGGTCTGGCCCAGGAGCGAAGCAGTGATCGGAGCAGTGTTAGAATGGGAGGCTGGGTGCTGGACAGGGAGAGGCCAGGCGCCCGTCTGAGACTGAGGGTTCGGCCATCAGGGGCTGGGCTGGAGTATGGCTGGAGTATGGAGACAGAACTGGGGGTGTGGGGAGGGGCCGGTGTGTGGCCTGGGCGCCTCCTGATTGCCCCCCTTGTGTTTTGTGGGAGAAGGGTGAGGGGCCGTGCCGGGTGTGCAGCGGGTGAGTGGTGTCCCCACGGCAGCTTCTCCTCCCTCTGAGCTCAGCGCGCTCCTCGCAGGATGCTTTTGCACTGTGGGGGTGATGTGGGCCCCTGCCCGGCGCTAGGCACGTGCTGAGAACCGGCCACACCGCCCGGTCCTCTATTTATTAAGGCCCGCAGAGCTCAGAATGGGAAAGCCCTCGCTGGGTTCAACAGTGGCCCCGGTTTGCTCAGTTAAAACTCGGGGTGCAGCTAAGTAAAGATCCACATCGGAGCGCCGGGGTTCAAGTGCCCGCTGCAGCTGCTGCCTCCTGCTCATGCGGACTGGAAGGCAGCGGTGATGGCTCAGGTGCCCACGTTCCTGTGCCCCGTGTGGGAGATCTGTCAGTCGATCAGTCAGGCCCAAGGTGACAGCTACGGGGGGGCGGCAGGTGTCGGTCCCTGGGTGTTTCTCACTTGGCTGTGCTCCTCACGGCAGACGTCACGTGTGTTGTGTAGCGACAGAGATGCTACTAAAACCGCACAGGACGGTGGCGGGGTGGGGTGGGGGGCCAGGAACAGTCACGGTTGGGGGAGCCGTGAGAGCTGCCCTGTGGGGGTGGCTGGGCCAGGGCTGGGGCGCTGCTGGCGGGGAGCTGTGAGGGCTGCTCCGCAGAGGTGGGCAGGGCAGGGCCGGGGCGGGCGCTGGCGGGGAGCGGTGCTGACCAATGGCCCTCTCCGCAGACGGCAGGATCTGCTCACCGCCCTTCATGGAGCTCACCAGCCTGTGCGGGGACGACACCATGCGGCTGCTGGAGCAAAACGGCCTGGCCTTCCCCTTCAGTACGTACCGGGGGCGAGGCCTGCACCTGCCCTGCGGAAGCTGGACGCGTGGTCTGGGTGGCGTGGGCCACCCCTGCCTGCCTCTCCCTACACGGGCCTGAGTGCCTGCCAGGAGGGGTGGGCTTGCTAACTGCTCTCTGCTTTTCTCTCCGCCCACAGTTTGCAAAACCAGAGTGGCTCACGGCACCAACTCTCACGAGGTGAGCGGAACCTCAGGCTGTCCCTGTCCCCTGCCTCCCCCACATCCCCCCGGAACCCTGGCTGCTCCCTCCCCTCTGCCTGCCTGGACGTCACAGGAGGGAGCAGAAGAAACACTGTGGCTTTGTGTGCCGTCTCCAGCCTCAGCTCAGCGCTGCCTGCCCCGTCCCCACAGCCACAGGCTGCGCTGGCCTTCATCAGCTTGGCGGCCCCAACCCAGCCGCACACAGCAGGGGGCTCAATGCCCAGACCCTGCCGGTTCCGTTTCTGGAGGCTCGAGGCCCCGGCCAGGGAGCCAGCAGGGTGGGTTTCTAGCGAGGGCACCCTTCCTCCCCAACGGACGGCTCCCTCCTCGCTGTAGCCCCGTGTGTGCACCATAGCGAGGGGAGTAGCAGCAACGGACGCTGGTCCCATCCTGATGGCCACTCTGCAGGCCCCAGGGAGGGCTCTCCCTGACTCAGACAGGGGCTGGGGAAGCAGGGGAATCGCACCGGCTGCTGTGATCCGTGGTTCACTCTGCCAAGGAGCAGGCCCCCCTCGGGTGCGGGGACAGGAGGCTGAGCTGTGAGTCCTGCCTGGGGCAGCGAAGCAGAGTCGCCAGGGAGAGGCGGTGGAGGAGGGGAGGGGGCGCATAGCCACGCGGGGCTCCCAATCCTCAGGAACCACCCTGGATGTTGTCTTCAGGCCCTGGGGGTGCATTCCAGGGTGCCCCGACTGGGCCCTGGCCCTGGACAGCCCGACTGCCGGGAACACTGCCCACCGGCACAGGAGTGCAAATGCGGGACCTAACAGCGGCGACCTGTGGATTTTTGTCGTGTTCCTTACAGTCGCCGTCCTGGTGGGCACGCCCTAACGGGGCTGCCCTGCCCCGGGAAGGCACGGGGCGGGGGGAGGGGGCAGGAATAGCTGCTCGTACCTGGCCCACTGCCCAGATTCATGTCTCCTAGGATCAGGGAGCCCTCAGGGACTCCCAGGCTGGTGTGTGCTCCACAGCCAGGGCACGGAGCAGGAAGGCTCCAGGTCAGCGCCTGGCCCCCTGTCGCCACCAGCGCCGGCCTGCCCGCTGTCTGGCCCCACCCCGGCCACCCCAGATGGTGGTTGTGCTGGTCGGCTATGGGGGTCTTCTCTGTGACTGGACTGGCCTAGGTGAGAAGCGGGGGGCGGCATGGTCACACACACACCCAGGACCCCTCGGCCCGTGCATCGGCACCTCCAGGCCTCCCACCGTGTGTGTCCTTGTAACTGAGACCATCGGGCCATTGTGAGCTCTGCAGGGGTCCTGTGGGGCTCTCCCTGGGCCTGACCCAGGGGCTTGTCTGATAATTGTCCGGGAACCAGCTCCTGGGGCAGGCTAGGTGATGGCAGGCTGATAGGCGTTCTGGGTGGAAGTGTGTTCCTCCACCCCATGGAGCCCTCCCGACCTGGCCTCTCCACCCGAGAGAGACCCAGGGGTGGGTCCATGCCCTTGGGGGAGGCCCTCACAGCCCTCGTGGCCTTGTACGAAGGTGCACCCTCCCTCACCCGGACACTGGCTGCTGTCCCAGCCACAGCCGGCCGCACGCGTGTGGAGGCCCCTCCTCTGCTGTGGCTGCCCTCCTCCCTGGGCCAAGCGGGGTAGGGGGAGCACCTCCTGTGTGTCGGGGTGCCCGGGGATGCCGAGTGCTGCCAGGACACAAGATAACCCCCTGCACAGGGCGGGCTTTCCGCAGGAAGTGGGACTTTCTGTCCGGGCCTCGCCGCGTGCCCACCTGCCCGAGCCCTGCCGGGGTCTCTGCTGTCATTTCACGCCCACAGGCCCCCCACCCACCCCAACCCAGGTCTTCTCCATGGTTTCTCAGCCCCTGGAGCCGCGCTGGCCTGCTCCCCGTGGGAAGTCTCTCTGTCTCTCACTGTGCAGCCCGAAGCCCCCGCAAAGCCACCCCACGCTGGCTGTTGTCACTTTGTAGATGAGGAGCTCGGGCAGCAGGTGCGGCGTTGGAGACGTGAACCCCATGGGACGCCAGAGCCGCCTGGGGCCTCTCCCGTGCTCCATGGTGCTTGCAGGGCCCTTGTCAGAGGCCAGGAAGACCCAGCCCGGCCCGGCACACACAGGCACTTGCTGTCCTTTTGTGTGGCCTGTGTTTGTACTTGGGTGCTGTACAGCAGGGTGCCAGGCGGGCACAGTTGGGGTGGCGCTCTGACAGCGGGTGCAGGCAGCCAGCTGGCCAGGCCCCGTCGCCCTGTGCAGCAACCCCAGGCTGAGGGATCAGCCAGGCTAGCTCCACGGGGCCGTGGGTCAGCCCTCTGTGCCCCCAGCCTTGGGCCTGGGCCTGGGCACACCCAGCCTCAGCCGAAGTGGGGAGGGTCTCCACAGCTGTCCCTCTGCCCTCCCTGTCTCAGCCCCCTACCCAAACCCCTGGCGGGCACCTTTGTCCCCAGAGGAGCCAGGGACTGGGACGCAAAGACGGATCCTGTTGGCCATGTCCGTGAGGCTCACTGCCCAAGAGGCCTGGGTGCTGGGCACACACCGAGTGCATCTTGGGAACAGGTCACCAGACAGCCCAGGGCCTCAGTTCCCTGGTCTGTGAGTAGGGGAGGCAGCATGCACGCCCCAGGTGTGCGCCATGAGGAAGACACCCACTAACTCCCTCCCGGAAGGTGCTTCCCCTGGGGCTCGGCTCAGCTTGAGTGCTCGGCAGGGTGGCCTTTGTCAGCAGAGGCTCCGCCCAAGGCCTCCCAGCCCTCTCCAGGGCTTCTGTGTCCTGCTCCCACCCCTGGGCTTTGTGGGGGAGCCTCTAGGATGCCCCAGGATTTGAGGAGCACGCAACCCAGGTGCTATTTGCTAGGACTGCAGAGTGGAGAGTGCCCTGGGACTTGTGCAGTGCGCAGCCTGCTCAACCCGACGTGGCAGGCCCAGCAGAGGCAGGATTCCCAATCCCTCAGGGCAGAACTGAGGCCCTGGTGTTCTTTGGAGTCCCACTGCACTCCCTGGTTTGAGGCTCCCCGGAGGTCCTCATGGCCCACGGACAGGGGATGTGGCCCTGGGCTGCAGGCTGGGTTTGGGGGTGAGGTGTGATAGAGCCCTGGGCCCCCTGTCCCCACAGATGGCCATCGTGTTCAACCAGGAGGGCTTGAATGCCATCCAGCCGCCCTGCGTGATCCAGAATTTCATCAACCACAACGCCGTGCTGTACAAGGTGTTCGTGGTCGGCGAGTCCTACACTGTGGTCGAGAGGCCGTCACTCAAGAACTTTTCCGCAGGCACATCGGGTAAGGCCCTGCACACCGTCAGAGGCCGCACCTGACTCGGGGCATGCTGGGGCGTGGGGGTCACCAAGGGCTGCACGAGCAGCGACGGTGAGTAGATGGAGGGGTCTCGGGGGACCAGGCTGTCAGGGGCGCTTCCACTCACCCCAACTCCAGGAAGTCCCTGGAGGTTTTCTCTGCCTGTGACACCTGGGGCTTACAAGAGTGAGGGCCCCAGAGGGCCACATGGAAGGAGGTGTGGCCTGCTGTTGAGTGGTCCCTCGGTGAGCAGGGACTGAGGCAGGCCCCCGTGCCGACGGCTCTGTCCTGCTGTTCCCTCTCCAGTCTGACTTCCCGACAGGGAGGCTGAGCCCAGGCAGCTGCCACCCCACAGACACAGAGTGACATCCATGCTCCGTCAGGGGTCCCCAGCCTCTGGGTCACAGCGCCCATCCGCGGATGGTGGTCCCGAGTGTCCCGCAGGACTCCCACGGTGGTGGTACTTACAGTGCACCTGTGGCCCAGGGGGCTGGAGGTGGACCCTAGGGGAGCAGCCTACGAGCCCCCGGGAGGGCTCCTCCCTCACCTGCTTCCGGCCTGACGCCGCACTGTCCTCGACCATTCTAAAACCCACACTGCGCTCAAACCTCATGGCCTGGGGGCTGCCTGAAGGAATGTTCTAGGGCTTCTGAGTCTTTGGAGCAGGCTGCAGGAGCCTCTGGCACAGTGGCCGTGCGTGCGGGGCCAGCATGGCTCTCCTGAGGGCTCTGTGGAGGACCCTGGTTGCCGTGGCTGATTTGTCCAAACTCATTGAGTTCCGCTGTGTGCGCGGGTCTCACTATTCCCCACCCCAGCAAACAGGACTGCCTGTGACCGCCCCCAGCCCCTGGCTGGCCAAGCAGCCCCTGTGCAGGAGCTCAGCTGTTTGGCCCTGGGGACTCTGCTCTTCCCCTCTGAGGCCAGGCCGCCCGCACCAGGCTGCATCCACAGCGCTCGCCATGTTCCCCACCATGGGCGTGCCAGGATGTTCTCGAGTGGAGAGGCCAGGTCGGGAGGGCTCCATGGATGCCTGGGTACCACCAAGAGATGTCATCCCAAGTGTGGACCAGAGAGCTTGACTTTTTTTTTTAACTCTCTTATTTTCTTGATTAAAAAAAAAGTGTTTATGTGAAGGCAGAGAGGGGCAAACATTCAACCCAGCCTCTGGTTCACTCCCCAGATGCCCAGGGGCCAGGAACTCCATCCAGGTTGCCCACGTGGGTGGCAGGTGCCCAACCGCTTGTGCCGTCACCATTTGCCTACCAGGGTGCGCGTTAGCAGGAAGCTGGAATCTGGAGCCAGAGCCAGGACTTGAACCCAGGGATGCAGGTGTCCCAGGCAGCATCTTTTTTATTATTTTTTTTTTTTTAATTTTTGACAGGCAGAGTGGACAGTGAGAGAGAGAGACAGAGAGAAAGGTCTTCCTTTGCCGTTGGTTCACCCTCCAATGGCCGCTGCGGCCGGCGCACTGTGCTCATCCAATGGCAGGAGCCAGGTGCTTTTCCTGGTCTCCCATGGGGTGCAGGGCCCAAGCACTTGGGCCATCTTCCACTGCACTCCCGGGCCACAGCAGAGAGCTGGCCTGGAAGAGGGGCAACCAGGACAGAATCCGGCGCCCTGACTGGGACTAGAACCCGGTGTGCCGGCGCCGCAAGGCGGAGGATTAGCCTGTTGAGCCATGGCACCGGCCTCCACGCAGCATCTTAACCACTGCACTGACTGCTCGTCCCCTTGACGTGTCTTAAATACTTACTTTAACTTTATGGGAAATGGGTTAAACTAAGAGCCACTCTGTCTTACACCAACGCTTTTCTTTTTTCTTCTTTTACCCAAACGATTCCATCTCTAAGAGCAGTCTACCACCAGTTCTCAAAGTTTCTTATGCATACAAAAGTGTGAGTTTTTTTTTTTTTTTTTTCTCCCTGGGTGCAAAAACCCTGCACCAGCTTCCATTGCTGCACTGGGAGCCACTTGCAGGCTGTTTGCCCCTCGTCTGACGGAGTGAGGGCACCTTGTCCTCGCGGCTCCTCTCGCGGCCTGTTCACAAAGCACAGCCCGGTGCCGAATCGCCGAGAGCCACCCGGAGCTAAGCAGAGAGACGCCCGTGATGCCCACGCAGGCCGAGCTGCGCTTGGGTGTCGGTCTGGTTCTGTGCCCACTGCCTCCGGGGCACGGTGCCAGGGCAGTGGCATGCAGCCCAGGCGTTTAACTCCGTGTTCTCTTCCTGGGCGAGGAGCACAAGGCAACAGCGACCCTTCGAGCTGGACGGGTTCGGGCCAGCCAGTGCTGTGGTTCCCACGCCCATGCAAGCAAGGGAAGGCTCCTTACTTGGGAATTTTCTGGACCTGGAATGGAGACAAGGACACACGTCTTCGTTCCACAACTGCCTTCTTTCTCCCCTCCTTGTAAAATTCTGTGTTTACTCGAGAGGCAGAGAGACAGAGCTCCCGTAGGCTGGTTCACGCTCCAGATGCCTGCAACAGCCAGGCCCAGGCCAGACAGAAGCCAGGAGCCTGGATCTCCTCCTGGGTCTCCCGGGTGGGTGGCGGGGACCCAAGTACTCGAGCCATGGCCTGCTGCTTCCCACAGTGCGCATTAGCAGGACGCTGGAATCAGACGTGGCAGAGCCGGGGCCCACACCTGAGCTCTCCAGGATGGGATGTGGGCATCCTAAGCAGCGTGTCACCTGCTGCTCCGAGCACCCGCCCCACGTGTGTGACTTTCTATAGTCAGTGGCATCTTATGGATGCCTGGAGCTGACGTCAGGTTCTTACTGAGAGACTTGACGCTGGCCTGTGCTGGCCTCCAGGAGGCATGCGTTTGTAGCAGGTGTCCAGGGCTCACATTCTGGGGCGCTTGTTGCCCTCCCGACCCAGGGCCAGGGAAGAAATGGGCAGGCCTCTTGGCCCCGAGCACACAGCGCCTTGGGCTCCCAGCTTCCTGCTAGGGCCTCTGCCGTGCCCTCCAACCTGAGCATTTTCCCCTGGGGTGTGCATACAAGTGACGTACGTCTGACACGTGGAGCCGGGCTTTGCAGACTTCTGCAAAAGGCCAGATGTTAAACACCTGTGGCCCTGTCGCAGTTATTTGAACTGCGGTGGGAGCATCGCAGCGGCTGTAGATGCTGCGGGAACGAGTGGGCGGGGCTGGGTTCCAGCAAAACGTTGTTCATCGGCTGGTTGCTGCTTTGAAGCTTCTCAACAGTGCAAGGAATGGGCGTTTACTAAAGCTGCCCGTGCCAGCTGGCGGGCAGCGCCCCGCTCAGCAGTGTCTGATCCAGTGGGAGAGACAGGACACAGGGGAAGAAGTCAGAGTGTCCACCGCCTGCAGAGACGAAGGATCCCGGGGAAGGTAGCACCGGTCCCGTGACGTCACTGGGGGAGGGGCAGCCACAGGTGGCCCCTCTGCAGAGGTGACATTTGTGTGGCCACCGGAAGGCGTGGCCCCCACCCATAGCCTTGTGACGTGCGCTTCCCTGAGACGTGTGGCCCCAGCTCGGGGATGCATTTTGGGACATTTTGGGCTGATCTTGTCATTTATTCTTTTTTTCCCTTAATTAAATTATTTGTTCGAAAGGCAGAGCAACAGAGAATCTTCCATCCGCCATTTCACTTCCCAAATGACCACAACAGTCAGAGCTGGGCCAGGCCAAAGCCAGGAACCAAGAACTCCCTCCTGGTCTCCCACTCGGTGACCGAAGCCCAAATATTTACACCCTCGTCTGCTGCCTCCCCCAGGCACGTTAGCGGGAAGCTGGCTGGGAAGCCGAGCAGCCGGGACTAGAGCGGCGCTCCGATCCGGGCTGCCGGCGTCGTAGGTGGCGGCTCGGGCTGCCGAGCCACAGCATCTGCTCCTTCACTCTTCTTTTCTGCTCGTTTCCCCCCTCTGTCCACTTCAAACACACACACACCCAGCAGTCCCTGCCCGCTCCCCCTGCCCTGCCGGCTGGTGGTGGTTGTGTGTTGCTCGGAACAAGCCCGGGAGGAGAGCGTAGACGAGAGGCCCCCAGATCCAGGGCGCTCCTGGGAACAGGGGCCTCACCGCCAAGCCCCGGAGGCCACGCCCTGCCTGCTGCCTCTGGTTTCCGGGGCCTGGGCATCTTAAGGAGCTGGGCTCCAGGGCTCTCTCCCGGGCACTGGCCCATTCTCAGCTCCCGCGTGGCAGGCAGTGGCTGGGAAGCTGCTCCTTCTCACTCCAGCCTCTGCCCAGGCCACACATGGGGCTCCCCTCGCTGCCCTCTGCGCACTGCCTGGCCCAGGTTCCCCCCAGCAGCAGCAGCAGGCAGGGGAGGTCATGTCTCCTTGAGGGTGGATGAGTGCCCGTCTGCATATCACTGTCTGTTCTTGGGGGTGCTCTTTCTGGGTGCCTTTCAGTGGGGCTGGGGGGCTTTATGGTCCAAGCAGGCGTGGAGGGGGTGCACAAGGGGGAGGCCGTGGAGGGGTTTCAGGGCAGGGGAGGAGAGCCCCTGAGAGTCTCAGCAGGCCTGGCCAGCCCCCCATGGTCCAGCTTGACCTCTGCCCGCAGCCTTGCTCGCCCCGGCCCCCAGCTCCGCTCTGCCACTCTGGCCACTTCCCCTGGATACTGGCAGGGGTGTGGGTGCAAAGGTGCCCCGAGCCTGAGGGGCCTGGGCCAGCCTGTCTGTCAGGATGAGAAGGTGGGCAGTGTCCACAGAAGGCCCCACCCCCGTCCTACGCCAGCCTCTGGCCCGTGGTGTCTTGCCACCACCCCACCCCCACCCCCGGGCCAAGGCCACCGTCTCAGCGGCTGGTGCCTGGGAGTGTGAGCACTCGTACAAGTCCTGCAGGTATCTGTTTTCCCCAGGCTCCTCCCCAGGACCGTCTCTCGTGCCCCCCGTCTGGACTGGCTCTGGTCGGAGCAGCGGGAGGCCTGTCGGGCACACCAGGGCGGCCAGGGGCCTCTGTGGCCCACTAGCGGGAAGCATGCCAGGTACATGTCCACGCCGCCCTGCTTGGCCTCCACCCAAATCACTTCCTCGTGCATGATTGTCCTGGCGCCGCTGGGGCCGCTGGCAGCCAGAGTGGCCGCCCCCCGGGCTGCCCTCAGCCAGTGCCTCCTCGTCCTTGTGCTTGGGGACCTGGATCCTGGGGATGAGCTTGTGTCCAGGAGGACAGGAGCCACCAGGCCCCACCCTGCAAGGACCCTGGCAGGGTCTGTGGGGCCACGTGGGGGCTCCCGGCCTGGGGGTCCTGTGCTGTTCGTGGGGGGACAGCAGCCTTTACCCGAGCTCGGCCCCAGGGCTCAGGGTTCTGTGCCCCTTGCTCCAGGACACCGCTCCGATGGGCCCACCACCCTCATGCCTCCCCAGGCTGACCGTGGCTCGATGCCCAAGGTCATGTCTCCTTGAGGGTGGATGAGTGCCCATCTGCATATCACTGTCTGTTCTGTTCTTGGGGGTGCTCTGTCTTTCTGGGTGCCTTAGTGGGACTGGGGGAGCTGTATGGTCCAGGCAGGCATGGAGGGGGTACCCGAGGAGGGGGTCGTGGAGGGGTTTCAGGGTAGGCAGAAATCATTCTGTGTGCTCCACAGATGGGTCCTGTGGCCGCCTGTGTCCTGGGTTTTTTTTTTCCCTGAAATAGTTGGGGAACAGCCTTACTCTCTGTCTTAGCAGTCCCGTGCCCCGGTGGGCACCGTAGCCCAGCGCGTTCCCCAGGAGAGCACTGGGGGCACCGGATACCAGGCGTTTACCAGACCTCGGCCTGTGACACCTGGGCACTCTGTCTCCCAGCCCCTTAGCCCCCTTTGTGGTGGTCCCTGGGTGACATTGCTCAGGGACCAGGGGAGGGAGCCGAGGCAGCTCGCCAAATGGGCCATTTCCCTGTGGGAGATGTTGGCAGGGAGTCCCCGGCCGGGCGCGGTCTGCCTGTGCTGTAGCCTCTCCCTGGGTTGCAGGGGTGCCCCAGCACTGCTACTGGACTCGAGCCCGGGGCCCCCGGGGCCCATGACTGGGAGGTGCTGCCCCCTGGTGGCAGCTGGTGGCGAGTCCCTGCCTTGAGGTTCCTGTCCGTTCTTTTTGCAGACCGGGAGTCCATCTTCTTCAACAGCCACAACGTGTCCAAGCCTGAGTCGTCATCTGTCCTGACCGAGGTGAGTCCCTGCCCCTCCCATGCTGGACTGGTTTCAACCATGAGCTGCCGCAGGCCTGTGCCCCCGCCCCTCTTGTGTGTAGTCCAGGCCGGGCCTGTCCTCTCCTTGTGCCCCTGCCCCTGCACCCCCGGCAGCCCCTGCAGCCCGGCCATCCGCTGGTGGTCTCTGTCTCCTTGGAGGAGCAGCTGTGGCCGGGGCCCTGGAGGGCTGCCGCTGTCCATCAGGACTTTGGGACCTGTCCCCCGGGAGCATTGGGGACGAGCAGGTTTTAAACAGGTCCCCTCAGTGCCCGGCCGCGTGCACTACGAGACGGAAGCAGGTGTTCTGTGCGCGAGAAGGTTCTCCTGTTCTCAGCTTCGGCCTCCTGTGGGCTTCTCCTGGGCAGAGCCCAGCTCGGCCTGCAGGGCAGAGGGGAGCTGCCCCTGCACACTTCCTGAGAAGTGTCCCTGCCCGCTCCTCCCAGGGCACAGGCCGGTGGCCACTGGGGCTGTTCGCCAGTGCCAAAGGGACTTCCTGGACGGTCACGCATAAACCACGTGGCTTCAGTGTCCTCGTCTGTGAATGGAAATGGTCAGCTGAAGACCTGCAGGGTCCGTTCCTCCACCTCACAGGCCTGCAGCCAGCACCAGCTTTGCCTCTTGGGGTCTCAGCCCCTCCTGGGTATCCCGGGACCAGCCTGACCCAGGCAGCTCTGTTCCCACAATCTGGAAGTGCTGTACAACCCCCCCACCCCCAGCCAGTGAACCCTAGGGTGGGCCCAGCCCCACCCAACTTGCAGGTCCCCCTTTTGACCTTCTGAGAGCCAGGATGGGGGCTTGGCAAGAGCTTGGGCCCTGTTGCAGCTGCCCGGGGTCCGACCCGTCTCGGGCAGGCCACGGTGCCCCTCGGAGCCTGGGTTCCTTCTGCCCCCGGAAGTGTCACAGATGAAAAATGCCCACAGCAGTGCCAGGGTGCTGGGGGGCTCAGGGTCCCCTGTGGTGGGGACAGGTGGCATCAGGGCCGGCCACGTGACTCCCTCACCTGCCCCGCTGTCCCCCTGGTTTCCAGAACCTCTGATTGCTCGTGTTTAGAATCCTCAGGTGGGACTTCCGTGCCTCTGCCTCGCCCTGGGGTGGCTGTTGGGTTCCGGACAATCCAGCGGCTCCTCGGGATTGCTGAGGAGGGGTCTTTGTAAGCGGCCTGACGGGGCCCTGTGCCCCAGGCCCCAGACGCCAGCACCACCCCCTCCCTGCCGCCACCGGCATCTCACAGCGTCGCTGTTTTGATTAGTCCATTTACTGGGGCAAGAACACAAGGCCTGGGGGGGCTCACAGGCTGCAGTCTGCCTGGGTCTCCGCGCCCCGGCGAGGGCCAGAGTTGTGGGACCTCTGCCCCCCCGATGAACGGGGGCGGGGAGGGCAGCAGGACAGGGTGCCTGCCACTCAGGAGACGCCTGGTGCCGTTGTGCTGGGAGGGCCCCCCTGTGTGCAGGGCGGGCGGGTGCCAGTGTGGGTCACTGTCCGCATGTGTGCAGCACCTGCCTTCAGCCTCGGGGCTGGGGTGAGAGCCCTTCGACTTGGTGACAGGCTTCTGTCCCCAGCTTCCTGGCCCAACTTCACTGACTTTTCTTTAATTCAAGTGAAATTCACTTTAAAGTGAACATTCATTGGCTGTTGTACATTTTCGTTGTGAACCTCCGCCCCTCTCGGTATCCAAAATGCTTTCATCGGCACAAGAAGAAAGCTGGGGCTAGCCAGCGCTGGGGCGTAGCCGGTAAAGCTGCCGCCTGCGGCGCCGGCATCCCGTATGGGCGCTGGTTCGCCTCCCGGCTGCTCCACTTCCGATCCAGCTCCCTGCTAAGGGCCTGGGAAAGCAGCGGAGGATGGCCCAAGTGCTTGGACCCCTGTCACCCACATGGGAGACCCGGAAGAACCTCCTGGCTCCTGGCTTTGGTCTAGCATAGCCCTGGCCATTGTGGACATCTGGGGAGTGAACCAGCAGGTGGAAGACCTCTCTCTCTCTAACTCTGGTGCTCAAATAAATAAATAAATCTTTTTTAAAAAAACTAAGGAAAAAGCCTTTTCCAGAGAGCCCCCACCCCGGGTCCCCCAGGCCCAGCCCCTGGCGCCCTACTCTGCTCTGTCTCGGAGGAAGGACCTGTTCAGCTACTTTATAGCAGGAGAATTGAGCAGGGCGTGGCCCCTAGTGTCTGCCTCTGTCATTCAGTGTAACATACATTGGTAAGTGTCGGGTTTTTCTGAGAGAGACGCAGAGAGAGCAAGTTCCCATCTGCTGGTTCACTCCCCAGACGCCCCCAGTGGCCAGGGCCAGGTGGACCCCAAAGCCGGGAGCTGGGAACTCAGCCCAGGTCTCCCACGTGCGTGGCGGTGACTCAGGGCCTGAGCCGTCACCACTGGCCCCGCGGGCTGCGTTATCCAGAAGCTGGATTTGGAAGCAGAGCTGGGACTGAAGTCCAGGCGCCTGGATGTGGGGTCTGAACCACTAGGCCAGACGCCCCTGGGTTACCTTCTGACCCGGCTTTAGCTTCATCTTGTGAGGGACAAGATGCCCCTGGGTTACCTACTGAGCCGGCTTTAGCTTGTCTGATGTGGATCAAGTCCCCCCTTCCCTTTGGCCCCCGAGCTCACAGCCCCTGGAACTCCAGGACCGAGTGCCTAGGCGAGCCCTGTGCCCCTCCGTCCGGCAGGCCGGTGCTATTTATATATATATATATATATATATATATATATATATATATAAAATTTATGTATATATATTACATATATTATATATTATATATATAATATTTATATATTATATATATAAAAAACTTTATATATATATATATATATAAAGTTTTTAAGCTTTTTAGTCAGTGGGAGAAATGCATAGGAGAGTGAGGGTCCCACCTAAAAGAAAGGGAAACCTGGACTCACACCGAGTACCAGGAGCCATGCACGTGGAAGAGCATACAGGCCCTGAAGAGTGGGCGGGGGGCCCGAAGGCGTGGAGGCAGCAAGCGGGTCCAGGGCAAGAGGGAAACAGGGCCAAAACAGGCTGCGCCCACCGTGTCCCAGGCCTTCATCCACCTCCAGAGGGCAGTGGTTAATTAGCCTGATTGGCCGCTGAGCGTGCCCAGTGTCAGGCCTGTGCTAGTCCCACCTCCCGGCAAGTGTGCGGTGGAGGCTTCCTTAGTCCCATTTTACAGATGAGCAAACCGAGGCGTAGAGAGGCCAAGTGCTGTTCCCTGAGTCCGCAGAGCTAGGAAGTCACTGTCAAGTTTCGCATCCAAATCTCCAGACTCCAGAATCCGTTCTCGCCTTGGAGGCCCTGACCAGGGGCCTGTCCCGAGCCCGCTGTGACCAGAGCAGGGAGCAAGGGCAGGTGGGAGAACTGTGGGCTGAGCCGTCCTGAATAGCCCCACAGAAATGTCCCTAAAAGCTGAGTGTCGCCGCCGGCTGCCAGGCAGAAGCCACGCCAGGCTCACGTGGGGCGTGGCTGTTAGGAAGACCCGCCGGGAGCCGCTTAGCGGTGCCCCAGCCTGAGCCCTGCAGTACAGGGGCCGGGCCCTAGTGCCTCGGTCACACAGCTCTCAGGATGGCGGGGAGTGTGGTGCTGGTCACAGCTCCCCACTGCCCACCTCTGTGTCCCCACCCCAGCTCCTTGCCCTGTACCTGGGCCTCCCTAGGTCTCTGTCCTACCACCCAAGTCCCCGAATCCCCTCGCCCTCTGGCTCCACAGCTCCGGGCCCCATAAAACATTCTGGGTCCCGAGACACTCACCTGCTTCCTCCCCACGGGGACTCGGGTTTTAGAGGCTGACAAACTCGGGTCCACACACAGCCCTGTGCTTTTGGGCTGTGTGCCCCCAGACCAGCCCCGACCCTCTCTGTGCTCGTTTGTCCGGGTGTGAAATGCCAGCAGCCTCCCAGGTAGTTCGGAGCCCGGGCAGGTAACGAGCCATGTACACTCGTTGCCCTGGTCGGCAGGGAGTCAGGACTTGATGGTGCCTCGGGGAATGGGGGAGAACTCTGCTCTGCCCACAGTCTGACCCCTTCCCCTGTGTGCTGACAGCTGGACGAGATCGAGGGCGTGTTTGAGCGGCCGAATGATGAGGTCATCCGGGCGCTGTCCCGGGCCCTGCGGCAGGCGCTGGGCGTGTCACTCTTCGGGATCGACATCATCATCAACAACCAGACGGGGCAGCATGCTGTCATCGACATCAACGCCTTCCCAGGTGAGCAGCGGGCCAGCCACCTCCTTCCTGCCGGCCCTGGACTTGCAGCCAGCCAGCCATAGACCGGGGGCAGGGGCTGAGACAGCCAGCCCCACCCCTCACTGTTGGGTCTGGGGTGCGTGCTCCCTGTGCTAAGCTTCAGCCCCACCTGCAGAATGGGCTCCTAAGGTGGGGTGAGGAGTGGGCGAGAGCCGGACACAGCACAGGAGAGCACCCTGCAGGTGCAGGTGGGCGTGGTCAGACTCCCGCCTCGGACTCCCACCCCACCGCATCAGCACTGACCCTCAGTGGCCAAATCAGCCCATCCGTTGGGCCCCCTTAGGGTCAAGAAGCCGAAAGGAGATGAGAAGGCAAGGAGACTGAGGCCCTTGGAGAGCTTAGCCCCCAACCCCATTCCCCCAGGAGAAGCAGAGGACAAGGGATGGGGCCCCTTGGTGAGGCGGCGACACCGGAGCACAGTGTGGCAAGGAGAGGAAGGAGCCACCAGCAAACACGAGTGGCAGAGCCCAGGGCCTGAGCAGGTGCAGCTGGGGCCCGGGAGGACACAGGACGCCAGGAGCAGGAGGCCGTGTGTGTTCTGCAGCCCCTGGGGATGGCCACCCGCTGTCTCCAGGCACCCTGGGTGCAGTGTGGCTGGGCCTTGAGATGAGCTGGAGCGAGAAGGAGCAGGGGAACTGAGGGCGCGATGGGGACACTCATAACGTAGGGCTTCTGTGCAATGGGGACATTCCCTGCCACACAGATACGGAAGAGGTGGTCTCACACAGGGCGTGGTGTGGAGCTGGCACCTGCGCTGCTGTTTGTGCCTGTCCGTTCCTCCCAAGCCTCTGCCCTGCCCCAGAGGACACAGCCCCACCCCGGGCCTCTGGACTTTGGGGACCTGGCGGAGTGGTTGCTGGGGCCCAGAGTGGGCCGCAGACCCCACCCCTGTTCGCACCTCCACCCAGGCACTCAGCAGCCTCCCCTGTCCACTCTGCGGCCACAGGCCTGGGCCTGCCCTGCCTCACCCCTGCCCCAGGGCTGTCCCAGGGTGGGGCCACCCAGGACCTCGTGCTGTTCAGGGCACAGTCAGATCCCAGCGCAGCCTTTTGTGACCCGTGGGACACGGGGCCTCCCGGAGCCTCAGTGCCCACTCCAAGGAAGGCATCGTCCCGGCCTGTGGCTGCCAGCCTGGCTCAGTGCTGCGTCCGTGTGTAGACGGGGAGGGGCCCGGCGTGATGCTTGCCCGGTACTGGCGCCTGGAGATGCTGCCTGCGGCCGTCCATCCCCTTCTGCTTTCCCATGGGTGCCCCTGCTCGGCCCCCTCTGGTCGCTGCATCAATGAGTAGACCCACAGGCATGCTCTGCATGGCGTCTCCCCGAGGGCCAGCACGGGGGGCCTGCATGCAAACCTGTGTGTTCCTATGCTAAGGGCTGTGACCGCTCAGCCAGGGGCCCGGCGGCGGGGGTCACAGCCGTGGCGGGGTGGGGGGAGGCGGTGCCTGGAGCCCCCCCCCAGGGCGGGCACGCTGTGGCTCCTTTTGGGGACCCACATCTGCTCCCATGGGCATCCTCGCGGCTGTGTGTCCCTTCACACCCCTCCCCTGCACGCCCGCTCAGGCAGGCGGCCGGCAGCCACCGTGGTGGACTCTCCTGTAGAAGCGGCTTTTGGGGAGTCAGCAAAATCCTCTCCCTAGATCCCAAAGCTGCCCAGTGGCTCCAGGGACTCTGCTCACGTCGGCAGCAGCAGTTTCCATTCCAGGGAAGGGGCCTCCTCCTCTCAGGGGCAGAGGGGCTGGGGTCCTGGGCACAGGTCTCAGCCCCGTGGGCAGTCCTCAGTACGTGGGGCACAGGGGCTTTCCCGTGCAGGGTGAGAAGGAGTCAGACAGGTGGGGCAGCAGCTGCCACGGTGCCAGGCTCCCCGAGACAGGTGTTTTACTCACTAAGCAGAGACGATCCCAGGGGTCAGGCCAAGGGGGAGGGACTCATTATGGGGCACAGGGAGCCACCTCCAGCCGCACCCACGCCCTCCGCCGTGCCACCATGTTGGGTTCGTTCTGGGAGACGATGGCTGGGGCTGCAGGGGTTCCTATCAGCACCAGGCCTCCAGCTTCTCGTGGCTTCCGTTGGCAGCCCAGAACGGGTTTTCCCTGAGTGGGCTCCTGCCGGTGCCCCCCTCCATCCCTGGCTGACCCCACTGCTGTCTGTGTTTCCCCCACCCCGCCCAGGCTACGAGGGCGTGAACGAGTTCTTCACCGACCTCCTGAACCACATCACCAGCGTGCTGCAGGGCCAGAGCTCGGCCGCCGCAGCCGCCAGTGCTGCCGCCGCGGGGGACGTGGCCCCGCTGAGGCACAGCAGCCTGGCGGCCGAGCGGACGTGCAGCGCCAGCCCGGGCTGCTGCAGCCTGCTGGGCCAGGACGCGGCCTGGAAGGCGGAGGCCGACGCGGGCGGCACGGGGAGCACGGCCAGGCTGCCGCACCAGAGACTCGGCTGCACCGCCGGCGTGTCGCCCAGCTTCCAGCAGCATTGCGTGGCCTCCCTGGCCACCAAGGCCTCCTCCCAGTAGCCACGGAGCGCGGGACCCAGAGGGGCGGCTGGCAGCTCCCGCCGGGGACGCTGCTACTGAGAATTCCCACTGATCTGATCCTTGTCTTTTTTAATCTGTAACCTGATCTGATGTCATGATCTGGCGACTGGGAGCTGGGAGAGGGCGAGAGCAGCGGCCCCGCCCCTCGGGCAAGGGCCAGCTGCTGGGTCCTGCTGTGTTTACACACGCTGTGTTTTCAACACTAGGGCTGAACATGAGTGGGTGTGCGCACGTGCGTGTGTGGCGGCCGTGCAGGTGGGGCCGGGGCGGGGCAGGCTGGGCCGGGTCAGGCTGCTGGTGGCTGAACAGAGCCAGCCCACGCCACGAACGGTTTCTCCTGTCGCTTCTCTCCAAGCCTGCCCACACCGGACCCTTCCTTGGCTTCTCTCCTGCTAGGAGCGTGGCCCCACCCCCACCGCACGTGCAGCCGACCCCTCTCCTGAAAGCCAGAGGAGGCTCAGGCCCCTCAAGGGAGTGCACCGTGCTGGGGGCCCCCAGGGAGGCCCAGGCCCGTGGCTGGCTGGCCCGTCAGCCATGCCTGGGGACCTCTTTCCTCCAACCTGGTGCTGCTGCTGCTCCCTGGAGCCCAGGAGGGAGGCTGCGAGGGTGGGAGCCTGGCCGGGGCCTCCTGTGCTGAGGCTGTGGCCCGTAACCCCCCCGGGGAAGCCGTCTGCCTCGCGTGGCCAGTCGGGACCAGCAAACTCCAAAAGGCTGGCCTAATGGCCGGCCCCCATGACTGTGTCCAGCCAGCTGGACGGAGCTGGACACAGGAGCTTCCCAGAGCAGGTCTCGGCCACCTGGCCGTATCCCTTGCACGCCCCGAGCGCTAACCAGCCAGGTGTGAGGGAACCACCCCATCGCTGGGACGGCGACAGGTGGGCCTGCAGCCCCTCCACCGAGATGGGGCGGGTGGGAGCGTCCTCCTTCCCTGGAAGGTGCGGGACACTGGGTGAGCTGCCTGCGACCCCCAAGTGTGCTCTGTGTCCCGAGACTTCAGCACACTCGGAAGGACACCGCTGTGCTATCGTCCAGTGAGACAGGGTGCTGGAGAGTCCCCGGGACCCCGGAGCGGCTGGGGCCCACAGGGAGGGCCGGGAGGGCCTGGGCCTCCGTGATAGGCAGAAGCCATGGGACCCTCCCAGCGTCCTTGGGGTGAGGCCGGTGGCCGCCCACGTTGACATGAGCCGAATGTCGACCCCCGATGAACGTGTGTGCGTCACCTTTCCCAGGTCTGACCCCAGGTCCCGGGACGCGGGGAAGCGTGGCTGGCCTCTTGCACTGCTTTGTCTTCAAAATAAACTACTGAAATCAAACCACACTCCACGCACATCTGCGCCATGCGACTCGTGTGTTTCGTCACCCGCTCTCCCCGTCTCGAAGGAAAAGACATTTCATTCAACAGCTTGACCTTGAAATGAAGCCCCAGTCGCCCCCTGCCTTGGGAACGGGCCACCTTGGTTACCTCCGCGGGGTCACGCGGGTGGTGTCCAGGGTCAGGTCCAGGTCCCTGCCTTCCCGTGACAGCGTTTTCCACGGCCTGCGTGTGGTGGGGAGCAGGGCCCATGTGTCTTCCACGAGTACACATCAAGGGATGGGGGTTTGCCTCATAGAGCCCTGGGAGCCACAGCGTGGGGCGGTGGGCCCGTGCTGGCCAGGGACACTGGCCGCAGGCTGGAGGGAGAGGCCGCCAGCGCAGGCGCCCTTGGAGTGGCCAGCCAGAACCCTGTTTCGTAAGTGTCCCCTGGTGCACACTCGCCTATCTTGGTCCCAGAACCAAATTGGTTTCCCCTATGGCCACCCTGAGGCCTTGGGGGCTCTGCACACTGGAAAGACCAATGAGACCGTGAGTGTGGCCTTGGCTGCGCCTCCCCAGGCTGCAGTGGCCACTGCTTCCTGGCCGGTCATGCTGAGAAGGGGCGCCACGTGGTGGTGCACGGGCAGCGACCAGGGCCTGCCTGGCCCATGTCATGAGGCAGCTGGGACCCTCGTGGCCTGAGCTCTCTCTTGGCCGTGGCCCTCGGACAGGGCAGCCAGAAGACTCCAGGAACAAGCGGCAGGGCCACATCTTGGCTGGGGTAGCATCCGGGGTCACCCCGAGCCGAGGCCCTGGGTGAGGATCTGCTGGCATTGGAAGGCGACGTCACAGGCATCTCCCCAGCTGGGTGCCGGCCGCCGGCCTCGCGGGAAAGCTGAGGGGAGTGTGTCCCGGGCGGGGGTCTCTGCCTGTGACAGGCGTGGGGCTGGGCCTCAGTCACCCAGCTGAGGCCTCGGGGACTGTATGAGGCTTCCTGTCCGTGGCCTCCCTGAGTCCGGGGCACCTCGGCAAAGGCCTTGGAGAAGCCCCCTCGACCCCAGAAGTTGGGAGACCCTAGGAGGAAACTGGTTTTTGAACCAAAGAGAAAAGCGGCTGCTCGCTAAGCAGCCACTCCAAGATCCAGCCCCCAAGACTGGGCCTTGTCTCCTGGGTGTTCTCGCTGGCCAAGGAGCCACTGGACAGAGTCGCTGATGCCCCAGGGGCCGTGTGCCCTGCCGCCTCCCCGAGGAAGCCATCACTCAGGTGGTGGGGTCCCGCAGCACCTCTCCGTGCTGTGGCTCACAGCCCTGTCAACCCCGGGGCCCCGGAGCTGGGCTAGGTCACCTGGAGGCAGACGAGGGCAGCAGCTGGAGCCGAGGTCTCTCTGGGGGTCCCCCTTGTATACGCCTCTGTCCCTCCTTGGATGAGCAGAGCCCACCCAGACCACCCAGGGCCCCTTCCAAAGCCAGCTGCTTTCTCCCTTGACTTCCAGAATCGGCCGGGACCTGACTTGGAGGGACCCGGCAGTATCCTCAGGGCCGCGTGTGGCACCACACCCCTCCCCAGGGTGTCGCCGTCAGCGCCGGCGCCTGTGCTTGGTGACAAATGCCCTTTGCTTTAGCCCTGTCCGCAGCAGCCACCCCCGAGCCCCATGTGGGTCTGTCCTCTGCAGGCGCATGCTGTCCTGTGTGTGAGTACGCGGGCTGTACATGCAGTCACAGCTCCGGCCCCGTCTGCCCTGGCCCCGTCTGCCGCCTGTGGCAGTGACCGCGCAGGTGCCGCGTGTCTGGGAGGGTGGGTTCAGACACCACGTGTCCCTGGTCCTCTCGATGTGCTGACTGGTGGTGGTAGCGCATGCTTTGGTTTTCAGCAGCCTCGTGGAATACAGGTTTGTGGCTTCTGTAACTCAGCGGAGGAGCATAAAGCTACCTCTTGAAAACTCAGGAAGAGGGCCACCTCTCTGCTGTGGCCAGGGAGTGCAGCGGAGGATGGCCCAAGTGCTTGGGCCCTGCACCCCACGGGAGACCAGGAAAAAGCACCTAGCACATGGCTCCTGCCATCGGATGAGCGCGGTGCGCCGGCCGCAGCGCGCCGGCCGCGGCAGCCATTGGAGGGTGAACCAACGGCAAAGGAAGACCTTTCTCTTTGTCTCTCTCTCTCACTGTCCACTCTGCCTGTCAAAAAATTTAAAAAAAAATAAATAAATAAATAAAAAAGAAAAGAAAACACGGGAAGAAATAAAACAGCTTCCGCCACCGGCCATGCAGAGGGCGGCCCTGTGTGCTGGGGGCCGTGAGCCCGGGCAGCTCTGGGCAGCCTGGCCTCATTGGAGAGGCCCAGATGTGCTGAGACCCTGCACAAATGACTCACGTCGCCCTAGCAGTGCTGGTGGCTGGGCCCCTCTGCGGTCTGGTAAGGAGCGAATACCACCCCCATCTTACACATGAAGGAAATGAGGCTCCGAGGGGCTGGAATGGCCGTGCCAGCCCTCCAGCTGGGCAGTGGGTTCATCCTCCCTGCCGCACCGTGTCTGCTCGGAACCCCCCGGCAGCCTGGGATCTTGGTGCCCAAATCCTAACCTGCACTCAGGACTTGGCCCTGCGGGTCGCAGCACACCTCTGAGCCTGAGTCCCGGGCCTGCACGGTCGCCTCACCACTGCCTCCAGGAGTCACCCTCCCCGGCTTACTCTTACTGAGGGTGCAGGACAAGGACATGCACCCCGGGGTGGCCACCTGGAGAGGGGACGTGCCGGCCTGCGAGCGCGGGCTGAGTGCAGGGCTGCTTTAGCTGTTAAGAGTCTGACTTCACCCGCTCAGCGGTGGCCTTGTTTTTAATTTTTGAAAACCTATTTTCGTTTTATTTGAAAGGCAGAGAGACAGATGGGGATTCCTGTCCCCTCCAGCGGTTCACCCCCTCATGCCCACAGCAGCCAGTGCTGGGCCAGGCCAAAGCCAGAAGCCCAGAACCCAGTCTGGGTCTCCCAAGTACTTGCAGGATCCCCTGCTGCCTCCCAGGGTGAGCACCTGCAGGGAGCTGGATGGGGTGCAGAGTAACCGGAAGTCAAACCAAGTGGCAACTAAACACTGCACCAAGCGCCCTCCCCAGGAGTGGGCTTTGTAAGCCAGGGCTTGTCCTGGCCATTGCTGTATGCCCAGGCCTCCTAGGCACAAGGCAGCCATGTGAAAATGTTTGACAAACCGCTCACTGCTCGGCCCTGCCACGTAGCTGGTACCCGGGGATCCAGCGCCCTAGCCTGGCCCATCCTGCTTGGGCAATCCTGCACGGTCCCCAGGCTCACATGCTTTGCCCATCACCCTGCCTGTGACTTCAGCGAGTCATTCACCTGTGCCTCAGTTTCCTTGTTTCCAAAACAAGAACTAAGATGTGCCCAGCTCTGGTGCACGTGTGTGGACTTCAGGCACCCCCTGGTCCTGTGCAGAGTCCTTGAGTCAGAAATCAGGACATGTGCCAGGCGCCCTGCAGCTCAGAGGCCCACAGCCGGTCTGGCACCTGCAGTCTGAGGCAGGCACTGCTGGGGGCTCTCAGGGCCTCTAGCTGGTGTCACAGGGGATGAGGGGACACAGACCATTAGGCTGGGGGTGGCCCAGGCTCAGAAAGCTGCATGGCATGGCTGGGAATCAGCAGACAGGCAGGAAGAGTGGGGTCCTTGCTGTGTTAGTTCATCCTGATGCATTGAGGCACAGCAGCACACCCATTGCACAGATGGGGAAACTGAGGCTCAGAGGTACAAAATCACAAACTCAGGGTCTCACACCTAGGGAGTGGAATAGGATGAACCCCCCCCCCGTCCCACCCCAGCGTGTGGCTCAGGCGGTTTTGCTGCTGCCTGTGACACTGGCGTCCCATTTGAGTGAGGGTTTGTGTCCCGGCTGCTCCACTTCTGACCCAGCTCCCTGCTAATGCACCTGGGAAAGCAGCGGAAGATGGCCCAAGTGCTTGGGCCCCTGCGCCCTGTGGGGGACCCAGATGGAGCTCCAGGCTCCTGGTTTGGGCCTGGCCCGGTCCTGGCCGTTGCAGCCGCTGGGGAGTGAACCAGTGGATGGAAGATGCTAACTCTGTCTTTCAAATAAATAAATCTTTAAGAGGGGAGAAAAAAAAAGGATGGCCCCGGGTGGACAGACCCCTTGTCCCCTGACCCAAACCCCAGCACACCCCACCCTGCTCAGAGCTGAGGGGAACAGAAGAAGGCGAGGAGCCCAGAACAGATTTATTCTCCTTGGATAATTTTGTGCAGAATATTTTACAGTCAGGCGCTCTCCGCTCTCCCCAAAGGTCAGAAGTTATTGCAGTTGTGCCCAGTGGAGGTGATGGTAGAAGGAAACTTCTAGAAAGCTGCCCGTGTTCAGAGAAGGAATAACCGATGTTGAGAGTTGGGGGGGGGGGTGCAGTGTGGAAGGATATTCCCGGGTCGAGAGTGGGAGGAAGGGAGCCTGGGGGGCGACGGGGCCTGGGCTTCGGCGGGCTGGGGGCTGGCTCCCGGCTGGAAGCAGTGTCCGGGCTGTGTGACCAGGAGCTGCCAAGGCGACAGCAGAGCCGGGACCATGGGGTGCCCCGGAGCCCTGGGCGGCCCCGCCAGCCCGCGGCTCAGCCCCGCCGCAGGGCCTGTAGCTGCTGTGCCACCTTCTCCAGCTCGGCCTCGATGGCCGACAGGCTCTCCAGCTCCTGGTCCTAGGACAGAACACCGAGGGTCACTCGGACGGGCCTGGAGGGGACAGTGAGCCACGCTGGCTGGGCTGCAGTGAGCTGCGCGGCCTGGCCCAGGTGGCTTTGCCTCTCTGAGCCTCGGGGACCTCACCTGTATCATGGGGACAGTGACACCGCCCTGCCAGGCGGCTCTGAGGGTCATTACAAGGTGGGGGCAGGGGCTGTGATCCCACTGCTCTGGAGGCTCCTGCGCCCCTCTTCCTGGATGGATCTGGTCAGCTGGGATCTCTTCCAGGGCCCCACAGAGCAGAGCCCAGCCTAGACCGAGGTGCAGCCAGGCCTGTGGGGTCTGTGTGGGCAGCTGTGTGGACTGGATGCTGAGTGCTGCCCACATCCACCTGCCCGGGGCTTGGGGCTTCGTCCTGATCGTGGCGGGGTCTCTGGCCTCTGGCTGCCAGGGCACTCCTGGGAGCAGGGGAGCCTCCTCTGAGCCCTGTGCTGTGCCCGGTTTCCAGGAGCTTTCAGGCCCCTGGGGGCTTGGACACCCACTAGGGCGTAGCCTGGAGCTCAGGGACCTAGGAGTGGGGGTCGTCTGTCTGCAGTCCCCCTGGCGTCCAGGCTGCTAGGGCCACCGGCCCCAGACCTGTACCTGCAGCCCCACTGTGGCACAGGCCACGGACAGTGGCTCCCTGGAAATAGGGACCCTGGAGTAACCTCTGGGGGCACGAGTTCTGGGATGCTGGGCTTTCTAGGAGGCCCCTGGGACTGGGCGGAGAAGACCCCGGCCCGCCCTGCCCACATGACTCTGGGGCCCCCACTTCTCTGTCTTGTGGTCTAAGATTGCCTCTGCTTGTGGAGAAGAGAACCTGGCAGGTGCCCCTGGGCACCCCGATCTCCCCAGCTTCTGTGGGGGACGACGGAGTGCTCACGGGACCCATGTTATCCCGGCTCCAAAGCCAGAGTGGGGCTGCCAGCTGCTGTTTCCTGTGGCCCCTTCCGCCGTCTCCAGGGCCTTGGGCAGATGCCCCTCCCAGCTCCTGCTGTTCTGAGGCTGCCCTTGGGCCCAGAGAGGGCTGGGGACTCGAAGAGTGGGCGGAGAACCTGGGGGCTTGTGGACAGGTCCTGGCCTCCTGGTTCCCATGGAGCACTGAGCTTGAACCAGGCAGCCCCAGGGCCCCCTCCTGCTCCACGGCCAGGAGTGCCCTGGAGCCCGGGACTGCAGAGGGGACCCAAGCCCCACCTGCCCCACAGGCAGGGCCCTTGCATGCCCAGGTATGGCTCGGATTGCGAAGCTCACGGGTGCGTGATACTGAGGTGAGTGGAAAAGACTCCTCACCCCCATTTCACATATGGGGTGAGCAATGAGGCTCAGAGAAGGGGAGTGACCCCCCAGGTCACACAGCAGGAGGAGGCCAGACCCAGGTCTGCTGCCCCCCCAGGCCACGCCTCCCCAGCCTGCTCACCGTGGGCCGGAGGTCCAGCTGGGCCTGCCTCCACCTGCACCAGGGCTTCCTGGGAGCCAGGGGTGGACGTGGCCAGACCAAGGCCCCTCTGCCCAGGGCAGGCCCCCTCCCCAACGCCTCCCAGCTCTCAAGGCCATGCGGCCCTGGACTTGGATCTCCCAGACAGCTGAGGACCCTCCCGGCTCCAAGCTCTCTGCCTCCCGCTGCCGCCCTGTCACAAGCCTGCAGGCTCCCGGCACCTTCGGGAAAAGCACCTGCCACACCAGCCCCTCACGGTGCCAGCCCGATCGCCCGCCCGGGTCCCTCTGCAGTCCCGGGCTCCAGGGCACTGTGTCCCCTCCCTAGGGCAGGGGCTGCGTGGCGGGGTCGGCTGCCCCCGGCGGGGCCCACCCTGCTGGAGCAGCGCCCACCCAGTACCAACCTCGGGCCTGCGGTTGGCGCTGCCCTCCTCCTCCTTCTTCTCCTCCAGGTAGCCGTGGCCCCGCGGGGGCAGCCCCGCCTCCACGCTGTCCTCCTGGGCCGATGGCCGCCAGCCCCGCCGCAGCTGGGGCCCGGGCCCCCTGAAGCCGTAGGCACGGGGCTGGAAGGAGAGCTTCATGGAGCGGTCGGGCTCGTCCTCGTCCCCGTCCCCGTCCCCGCCCTGCAGCCGCTTCTCGGCCGTCAGCTCCTGCGCCAGCTTCTCCATCTTGCTCCAGCGCTTGGCTCCCTCCCACTCCTTGGAGAGCGGCTCGTCCTGCTCCTCCTGCTCCGGCTCCCTGTCCTTCCCGTCCAGGGAAGGACCCCCGGGGGTCTCCGCCGGCTCCTCCGCCTCCTCCTGCCCCTCGGGGGGCTCAGCCCCAGTCTTCCTGGCGCCATCCTGGGCCAGAGCCTCGGGCCGACCTGCAGCAGGTGGTGACGAGAGCAGAATGAGGACGGCGCCCAGTCCCCTGCCTGCCACTCCCTGGGCAGCGGCGAGAGCCCACCTCTTCCTCCAGTTCCTGCACCCTAGGAGCCCCTGGCCTGGCACGGGTCATCCAGCTGGGGGAGGGGGCACGAGGGGAGGACCTGCCCATGCCTTTGTGTGGTGCCGGAGCCGCCCCTCATTGGCGCTCACGCTGTACCCAGATCGTGCGGCTCCCCCCACCCCCAGCGTCATGCTGTCTCTGCTCCCCCTCCAGCCCCTCCGCCCCTGTGGACTAGAGTGAGCCTCGTGGTGTTGGAGTCAAACCTGGGATGCAAACCCAGCTTCTGACTACGAGTGAGCTGTGTGACCTTGGGCAAGTCACTTAACCCCTCTGAGCTCAGATGCCCATCTGGACAGTGGAGATAATTCCTGCTGGCAGGACGCCGTGAGACATGGATGAGGCCGTGTCCCGCCCGCCCCCTTCTCCCACATACACGTGGCCAGGGTGAGCGACACACGTACTCGTGCCTTTCTGTTCCTCCTTGTGGCCAAGGTTGGGGTGCGGGCCACCTGCTGCCGTGGGGCCTTCCCAAGCAGGGCCGGCCTTGTCTCCAGCCTCTGCCGCCGCCGCCGCCGCCTCCTCCTCCTCCTCCTCCTCCTCCCCCTCCTCTTCTCTCTTCGCCTGCTGCCCTGGCTTTGCACTCGGCCCTCTGGCCCCGTCCCCTGGATGCCATGCGGGGCCCCGGCTGTCCCCCTCGGCCTGCGGCCCTGGGTGTTTCTGGCCGGGGAGGCTGGGTGGGGGCTGGGTGAGGGTGGCTTCTGCCTCCCCCAGGGCCGGGCTGTTGACGTCCACCGTGCTGTCCTGCCTGGGCGCTGGGAAGGCCTGGGGCCCGGCTCCGTCTGCGGCTTCCCCACTCCTCGGCACCTCCCTCGAGTCCTCCCTCTTCGCCTCCGCGTCCTTAGAGGCCACCTCTTCCGTCACCCCTGCAGTCGACACAGCACGTCAGGCCCGAGGCGCCCCGGGTCCCAGTGCACACCTCCTGGCTTCCGGCAGGCCCAGCCCAGGGCGGCCATTAGGGCTGCCCTCCGTCTGCAGGCCTGGTGGGAGCCCATCGGACTGTTTCACCCTTTTATTCTGCCTCTTAATATCGATGGGACTTAAAGCAAAACCAAAACAGGCACAGCAAAACCAGCTGACTCGAGAACTCACCCAAGAGGACAGAAGCCTGCACTGCAACTTAAGACACCAGCTGGAGTGCTGTGTGACCTTGGGCAAGTCACTCAACCTCTCTGGGCAGGCGGCCCATTGCACAGCCTCGTTCTCGGCCAGGTGCGGCTTCCCGCAGAACTCCGTTAGAAGGTGTTCTCCAAGGCCGCCCTGACCACGGCCTCCGAGCAGTGACGCGCCCTGCCGTCGCTAGGGCCGCTGCCCTTGAACACAGCTCCCGGCTGCAGCCCCGCCAGGACTCTAGGCCCACCTCACAGGGACGCAACCCAGCCTGCGTGGAGGGGAGGGGCCTGCGGCCTGCGGGCAGCGGAGCTGAGCCTCGAGCCTCCAGACACAAGTCCAGGGCCTGCGCTAGCGCGTGGCTGCCTCCCCAAAAGGCAGACACACAGACACACAGACATGCACACGTATGTGCACACACACACAGGCACATGTACATACAGACACACAGACACACAGACATGCACACGTATGTGCACACAGACAGGCACATGTATGTGCGCACACACAGACAGGCACATGTACATACAGACACACACGTGTGCACACAGAGACATGCACACAGAGAAACGCGTGTGTACACGCAGACACGTGTGCACACATGTGAACATGCACGTGTGCATATATACATACACAGACATATAGACACAAGTGTACACAGAGACTCACACATGTGAACAGACACGCGCATGTGCCTGCATGCATACCCACAGACTGCACGCGTGCACACGGGATTGCACATGTACACGCACATAAACAGATACACATGCACAGACTTGCACACACACACATACTCACATGGAGACACACTGACAGCTACACACTTGCACACACAGACACATGGACACTCAGACATGCACAGACACATGGATGCAGACGCACAGCTCACACACGGACACTCGCAGGCACACACACGTGTGTGCACCATAAACGCACACACTATTCGGTGCCCCTCTGCAGCCATAGTCAGTCCAGACACCTGCTCCCCTGGAGCCACGGGGCTGGAGTCCACGCTGCACCCGCGCAGCCGCCGTGGGGATGCACCCGAGCCACAGCTGTGGGCTCCCCACGGGCCCAGACCGCAGCCCTCTGGGACCCTGGCTCCCAGACCCGCTCACCCCCGCCCGCCAACCGGAAGGGAGCCAGTACTGCGGGGGCAGCGGGGGGTTCTTTCCAGGCGGGGGGGGGCGGCGATGGCTCCAGGGCAGGACACGGACCTAAGCCGCCATCTCTCTGACCCCTAAAGCTCTGGTCTCAAGCAAGCTGGCCCGGGTTCAGAAAGCGTTTCTAACCTCCCCCTCCTCCCGCAGACCCCCCCTCCCCGGCCACTTGGCACAGCAGGAGTGGGGAGGGGGCTCTGCAGCCGCGGCCACGGCTGGCCAGGAGGTGAAGCTGCCCACCGGCCAGGCTTCAGCCCCTGCGGAGGGTGGGCGGGGCCGATCGAGGTCTTCAGAGCCCATTCCGATCCCCAGTCACAACGCACATCTTGGGCCTCGATTTCCCCCCACTTGGGACAGAAAGAACGGTGCCCTTACGGGGCACAGAGGGGGAGGGGCGTCTGTCTCCTAAGGGGCCCGTGGTCCTGCATGCCCGCTGTGCCCAGGGCCCCGCGTGCCGCTCTGGCTGGACAGACCGGCGCTGACCTGGAGGCGTGGTCTGGTCGCTCTGGGCGTCCAGAACCTGCGAGAGCTCCTCCTCGAAGCTGCTGTGTGTCTGCTGCTGCGCCCTCTCCTTGGCCCCTGGCAGGAGACACAGGAACAAACCCATCGGGCTCCGGCCTGGCGGGCTGGGCTGCAAGTGCCGGCCTCGGTCTCCCCGTCGGTAAACTGGGCCCATCACGTTCTGGGCTTGCCCAAGACGACTCTGCTGGGGCCTGAGCTTGGATGGGGTGGGGGTCGGCTCACCTGGCAGACAGCGCAAGGCTCCAATGGGCAGAGGTCCGGGGCAGGACCTGGCTGGTGGCTCAGGCGCCCCTGCAGCCAGCGGTGCCAGCGACTGCCTGTCCCCTCCCGACTCAGACGACCCCTTACTGCCCCTGAATTTGAGTCGGCCCTGGGGAGAAGGCCGAGGATGGCCTAACCGAGGGTTGGCGCTGGCTGCTGCGACCCAGAGACCCTCCCCCTGCATCCCCTCCCTGCTGCCTCCTCTGCCAGTCCCCTGCCTGTGCCTGGCTCCCGTGCTGGCCCTTGGACCAGGCCACCTCTGCCACAAGGGGTGAGACTCTCAGGACAGCTGTGGCCCCGCTGTGGCCCCGCTGTGGCCCTGCTGTGGCCCCAGGCAGACGTGGGCTTATCTCCTAGCTCTGTAGCTGGGGCAGCGTGGACTCTCGGAGACCTGGCGGCTGCAGGGGTGTGCACAGGCTGTGATGGGGGCCTGGCGGTGGACACGCGAGGGGTGTCCACTCAGAAAGTTTGTGGAAAGGGGAATTAAAAGATACTTATGTTTACTGGCAAAGCAAGTTTGAAATGCATGCATAGTGTTTTTATAATATGCATTTCCATAAACGGTTTTGAAGATCTCTTAAATAGCCAGCAGACTTTTTTTTTTTTTTTTTTTTTTTTTTTTTTTTTTACAGGCAGAGTGGACAGTGAGAGAGAGAGAGACAGAGAGAAAGGTCTTCCTTTGCCGTTGGTTCACCCTCCAATGGCCGCCGCGGACCGCGCGCTGCGGCCGGCGCACCGCGCTCGTCCGATGGCAGGAGCCAGGAGCCAGGTGCTTTTCCTGGTCTCCCCATGGGGTGCAGGGCCCAAGCACCTGGGCCATCCTCCACTGCACTCCTGGGCCACAGCAGAGGGCTGGCCTGGAAGAGGGGCAACCGGGACAGAATCCGGTGCCCCGACCGGGACTAGAACCCGGTGTGCCGGCGCCGCAAGGCGGAGGATTAGCCAGCAGACTTTTAACAGAAAATAATACTATGGGGCCGGCGTTGTGGTGCAGCAGGTAAAGGCGCTGACTGCACACTGGCATCCCATATGGGCACGGGTTCAAGTCCCGGCTGCTCCACTTCTGATCCAGCTCCCTGCTAATGCGCCTGGGAAAAGCAGTGGAAGGTGGCCCAAGTATGTGGGCCCCTGAACCCACGTGAGAGACCCGGATGAAGCCCCTAGCTCCTGGCTTTAACGAGGCCCAACCCTGGCTGTTGCAGCCATCTGGGGACTGAAAGAGCTGATAAGATTCTCTCGCTCTGTGTGTGTGTATCTGTGTGTGTGTGTGTGTGTGTGTGTGTCTGTGTCATCCCCCTGTTTCTCTAACTTTCAAATAAAATCTTTAAAATAAAAAGTTATAAATAAAAAAGAAAAGAACACCACGTATGTGTATTGGATACACAGATCTCCCCTATATAGTCTGTGTTGACTGAATTATTTCAAGGTGACAAGTGTTTCGATGTCTAATTAACATTATATTATAATCAAATGTTTAATATCCACTTAAACAACTCAAACCCAGGACGGGCGATGATGAAATGGACCACGGCCCTGGCTCAGCCCTGCACCTGCCACGGGCCGGGCACTCACTTTCCTTCCAGCGACCCCACGAGGTGGGTGCGGGCCGCCCAGGCCAATGGCGAGGGCGAGCTGTGGGAACCGGGGTCGGCCGCAGGGGTCCCGTCCGCTGGTGATATTTTCACCTGCCCCTTCCCCCATCTCTCTCCTTTCTCCCACGAGGCCCAGTCTCCCCCTAAGGCCTCAGAGAGCAGGGGTCTTCCTGGGACTGGAGCAGCCTTCATGCTGCCCACTCCACCCAAGGCGCAGACCCAGCCCTGATGGGCCCCGCGATGTTTGGCAGCAGGTGCCAGGTTCCTGCCCCTGAATGAGCGGCCGCGTCCCCGGGGCATCAGCCCGGGCACAGGCAGGGCCAGACCTCACATTTCCCAACCTGCTGTGCTTTCCCTCCAACCCGGGAGGAGCTAGGGAGGGTCTGGGCAACACGGCTGCCTCCGTGAGCAGCCTGGCAGCCCCATCCCAGCACTCCTCCCAGGCTCTGCTTGATTGCCCTCGGTGATGGGGAGCTCACTACCTCACAAAGTCCTCCCTTCCCCCAGAACAGCGGGGACTTGCATAACCTCTTGGCAAAAGACGCAGCTCTAAATCACGCTGAGTCTGGTCTGTGTTGAGGGCAGACGAGACCCTGCCTGCCCCACTTCTCTCTGAGCAGGAGCTCTCAGGGAAAAGGGCCACTCCCCCTCTCCCTGCAACCAATCCTCCTTCAGGTTTCCAGGGTAAAGGAGCCCTCCCGCAGCCCCAGGGCACAGCACTGCTGCACGGGGTCTGGGCACGTCCCTGCTCCCTGTGTGACCTTGAACAAGTCACTCGGCCTCTCTGGGCCTTGATCTCTATAATGACATCAATTACAGAGGGAGCCAGGTGGCACGGGGCGGGGTGGGGGTGGGGGGCTCACCTTTCTGCTCTGTGATTGAAAGGAAATACCTGAGTCGTTCAACCTGCCACCCTCATCACCCGCCCCGCAGATCCTGGAATTCAGCCAGAAGACGTGTGGTGGAAAATACCTTGGAGAGCAAGGTCTTGGAGCTCCTTCAGCAAATTCTGATGCCGCAGGATGGAGAGGATCCGTTCATCTGTAACGAGGGGCAGCGTCACGGCGCTGGGGGCGGGGCCCCAGAGGGTGGCAGAGCAGACAGCCAGCAGTGTTGGCCCCTGAGCACGCGGAGTTTATTTTGGAAATGCAATGCTGGCGTGGCAGCAGCCCGATGGGGATGCAGATAACTCTTTGGAAGTCACCTCCTTTCCAAGGCACCAATCAGCTTCCGGCTGCATCAGAGAGGCGGGCCCCTGTGCCCACAGCAGACAGCACAGGGCCACCGGGCAGCCCCTGGGGACGAGCAAGGGTCTCTCCAAACTCACTTCCCCTCCCCGCACCTTGCTCGTGCCAGCCCCTCCCCCGCAGTCACCTTGCTTCACTTTTCTACTTGTTTTCATTCCCAACGGTCCTTTTATATTCAAAAGCCAAATGCTCCAGGCTGCATTGGCGGTCTAGCTGGGAAGACTGTCTTTCCCATACCCGCCATGCCATTCCTCTGTTCAGCACAAAGCCACAGGTGCCAGAGGCTGTTTTAGACACTGGGAACAAAGCTCACTCAACCCGCATCCCAGAGGCTCGCAGTCTGGCGGCCTTGCTGTTCCACTCCCGCTCGTTCTAGCCAGAATTCCAGCTTCATTGCTCGTGTGCATCCCCTCCCTACACCGCCTGCTCCAGAAACACAGGAGCTGGGACCCCGTCACCCCCCAGTGCCCCTTAGAGCCCGGCACCGTGCCCAGCCAAGGCAGACACCGTCAGCGACTGTGAGTTAAACCATTATCCCATTAGGAGTCCCACGCCCAGCCCCAAGCCCCCCAGCCCAGTAGGCACAGCCCCCTCCCCCAGCCGCCCGCACGGACCTCCGCGGAGCGTCTCGAAGCACTCCTGGCTGACAGGCATCGGGCTGGGCTTGGAAAGGGTGTCAGAGATGACCTCGACGATGCACTTCATGACCTGGGAAGAGAGATGGGGGCGCGGGCTGGGGCTGCGTTGATGTGGGCTGAGCCCTTAGAGGCTCCAGAGCAACCTGCTGACGAGGCCAGGGGCACAGCTCTGCTTCCCTAGCCAGGCAGAATTGCCGGTGCCAATAACTCCAGTCACGTGACGACAGCAGGTGCCTCTGTCAGGCAGCCCCTGGGGAGGGAGAGGTGGCGTGGGGACCTGGCGCCTGGTTCATTTTCATCCCAAGTGTTGCTTCTTGGAGGACATGGGAGCCACTTTGGGGCCTGAGAAGGATATCTTACCAACATGCGGTGGTCCTGCTCACGCCCAAAGGTCAGCTCCTCCAGGAAGTCCTTCTGGACTGCCCAGAGGAGAATAAAGGCTTTCCCAGGCTCTACCATCTAGAAACAGGGCCCGGGTCACTGTCCCCCAGCACCCACAGTGCTGTCACATGGAGAGAGTGAGAGGCTCCTAGACTGGCTCCATAGTCACAGATGGGATGAATCTGCTGGCTGTATGTGGGCACACATTGGCCCATCTGCTGCCCATCCCAGGCCAACAGCAGCTGTATCTCTGAAGGGTTTATCTAGCACCCAGCAAGGGGCTACCAATAATTAGGTCCCTGAGAAATGGATCCTGTCTGATGATGGTGCCAACTGTAGAGTGGACTCCTAGCTGTGTGATCTTGGGCAGGTGGCTTAACTTCTCTGTTCCCTCAATTGTAGCACAGAAGCGAGAAGATCTGCCCAACCACCCTCCCAGGGCAATGAGGCACCAGTGGGCAAATACTTGGTAGTAAGAAGTGCCACACACACATGCAGAGAACAACGCACATCCCCAGACCTGCTCCGCCAGCCTAGAGCTGGGGAGGAGGAGAGGAGGTGTCAGACGGGCACCAGGCAACACAGGCGGAAGTGCGGGGGGTGGGGGTGGTGTCGATGAGATGCCAAGGCAACTGAGCCAAGGCTCCAGGCTGGCAAATTGGCCAGTGCTCCACAGTGCACGCAGCCCTAACCGCAGGCAGGACACCCAGGTCTTAAAGCAGCTGCTCTGTGCCTCTGACCCTCACCGCTGAGCACAACACGGAGACCTGCGTGTCCCACCTAAGGGGTCTGGCAGGGCCCTGCAGCCTGTACCCTGTGTCTCTCTGCAGCCCCAGAGCTTGCACTGAGCCTATAAATAACCCCTGGTCCAAGAGGGCGGGCCTGGAAGGCAGGAACGGGGGTGCAGGTTCCAAGAGGGATGGGGAGCTCAAGCGAGCATGCTCCGGGATGAACAGGCCCCGCGCCCCGAGGACCTGCTGCATCCCGGCACTTCACATACAGGTTGCTGCTTGTCACACTTCTCGAGAGAAAAGAGGAAGGGGAGGCACCCAGGGAGGTTAGGGAATTTTCCCAAGGTTGCACAGCCAGAAGGAGGGGCTAGAGGTTTGCATTCTGACCCACCTGCAACTAAAAAATCAAAAATGGAATTGGAGCTGAAATATCTTTGATGTTTTGGGTTTTGACTGTGGCCTCTTAACAGCCCCAGGAAACCTGGAGGAGAAATTCCTCCGACCCTCACGTGGAGGTAAACGTGGGCATCAGAGCGTGAAAACCCCTGCTCAGACGCAGGTGAATTCCAAGTGTGCATCCCACCCAGGCCCCTGCCCAGGTGACCTCCCCCTTAGCCCCCATTGGCCAGGATCCTGTCCACAGGAGAATGTTCCCCAGGTGGCCCCTGGGAGAGCCAGGGCTCAAGTGCCTGTGCGCTGTGGGGTGCTGCTGGCAGAGCGTGAAGGTGCAGGCCAATCTCACAGGCGTGTGGGTGACTGCATGAGGCTGTCCCCACAGCCAGGGTGGGCCTCCTGGATTCCAGCAGAGCCAGGCTGCACACACAGCTTGGAGGGAGCCTGGGGAAGTCCCCGCAGCGGGACAGGAGGCAAAGCACGCGATCTTTGATGTCTTCTTTCGAAGCTGTCCCCGGGCTCAGCAGCCGCAGTGCTGGCTGTTGGCTTTATGCCAAACTCACTCCTGCAGCTGCCTGAGAACTGGCTGCGGGGTGTCCACTGGAGGCTCCCCCCCACCCAGGGGCATCCCCGTTCTTACCTCAGTGTCCCCCTTATTCATAGGGCTGTTCACGGGGAGGGCAGTGGCTGGGAAGAAAAACACAGTGCCAGGCTCACTCCTCTGTTCCCAGCAGAGCCAGTGGGTCCTAACTGGGGCCAGCAGGGCCCATTCACCCAATGCCCCCCTCAAAACCACCTCCACCCCCATGAGAGTTTGGGGCTGATTTTTTTCCCTACCCTGCCTGCTGCCTCCAGGGGCAGGGGGTGGTCCCCAGAGGTGGCGCTGGGAGCCTGGGGAAGGCGCCTGCCCTGGAGGGAGCAGGAGCTAAGGGCAAGTGCTAGAGAAACGAGGCCAGGGGCCGCAGGGGCACTGGGGTGGGGGACAGACGCAGGGAGAGGGGACAGCCCCTGGGGAGAGGTGGGGGGGGGGGGCTTGTGACAGACGACTCAAGCGGCAGAGGAGTCAAGGGCAGCAGAGTGGGAGGGTGGAAGTGGGAGAGAGGGAGAGGGGGAGCGACAAGCAGTCCTCCCACCTCCCCCCAATGACCTTGGCCGGCCTCGGCGCGGCGCAGACGCTGGCCCTGACACCGCCAAGGCCCCGCGAGGGCAGGGGGCGCAAGGGGCCCCTGTCCGGCGGGGTGTGAGTCCGGCCCGGGTATTCCGCGGAGCCGGGCGCAGCCGCACCGCGGGTCGCTGCCGGCGGGCGCTGTCCGTGGTGCTGAAAGGCGCCGCGCCCGAGGAGAGGTCGGAGGGGCGCGCGGCGCTTAGCCAGCACCTCGGTGCCGAGGCCGGAGCGGCCAGGGGCGCAGGGACCTCTCCTCCGACCCTTCGCGCTCGCTCACCTTGCCAGGCGCAGAGCAGAAGCGCCAGGACGGCGGCGGAGTGCATGGCGAGCCCGGGGCGCCCAGCGGCTGGCAGCGAGGGGCGCAGGGCGTCTGTCGGTCTGTCAAGTCCGTCTGTCGGAGCGCGCACAGCCTCCCGGGGCCCGCGCCCAGCACTGCAGCAGCGGTAGCGGCGGCAGCTGCACCCGGGCGCCCCCTTATATACCCCCGACCCCGGAAATGACGTCAGCGGGGCCGCCCCTGCCTCTGTCCCCACCCCCGGGGTCCGGTGCCGTTTCTCTCCACGTTTAGCCCCACCTCCAGCCCCTGCCGGCCTTGGTCGTTCGCAGCAGGTGGGTCTGTCTGGCCGAACCGGTACGCGGCTTTCAGGAGGCAGCACGCGGGGCTCCGCTGATCCTCTGCCCCTCGACGGTTCCACCGAAGGGCTGTGTGCCCCCCGGGCAAGTCACCCCCAGGCTCTGGGCCCTGAGTTCCTCTCCCGTACCATGCGCGAGGGTCCCGCCTTGCTCTGGAGCTGCCCTCTGGCTGGGGCGCGTCCCACCTTCCCCCCACCCGGCTCCGCAGGCTCCAGGGGAATCCCAGCTCCCAGTAGTACCTGGAGGCCCCGCAGAGGCCCCTGGAACCCTGTCTGAGCAGAGCCTGTCTCCCGGATCTTCACCCGGTGTGATGCCTTCACTGTTTGTCATTGGGTGTGTGCTTATTTATTGGAATCATAGTTACTGCTTCCAGTGCTCAGCACCGCACACTCTGGCACAACTGAATGTATTGATTGACAGTTCAGCTCACAGGTGAGTCTGAGAGGTCACTTCCACCAGGAAGCCGGGCTCTTGCAGACACTCACATGGGAGGGGGAGAGTGGGGGCTGTTCAAAAATCATGGCCCAATAGGGGTCCCTATGGCATCTGCTCCTTAGTCCTGGCTCACCTCTTAGGGTCACCTCGGCTGGAATTTATCCTGTCTCTGAGAGCATCCATCCCCACCTCTTGAGTGCTCCCCAAACCTGCAGGTGCTGTGGGAAGGCTCGTCTCCTTGTCAGATGGTTTCCCTTTGTCTGGGGGCCCTCCGTGCTCCAGCCACCAGCTCTCACCTTTTGCCACTTGACCTCAGTGTCACCGAGAACCTGCTATCCTGGGGACCCTTTGGGATCAGCTGCCACTGTCCAGAGCCCCTCCCACTTCATGCTCTGACCTGTGCCCATTCCTGTCCCTAAATGTGAGACTGAGATGGCTCCATTCATGCATTTACTCATTCATTCAACAACCATGTGCTGAACACCTACTGTGTGCTTAGAACACCATAGGACTGCACGCAGGTGTTCTAGGTGCTGAGGATGCTGCCATGGCCGGGAAAGACAGAGGCCAGGTCCTGAGGGAACTTCCGTCCCAGAGGGTGAAGGCAGGCAACGCGTAATAAAGAAGTGTGTCGGGTATTGACAAGGGCTGTGGACAGAATAAAGCAGAGACAGGGACAGACACAGGGGTTGTATGTAAGCAGGGTGGCTCTGGGGAGACCCCTCCAAGAAGTGAGGTGTTGATGAGGGAGTTGAAGTTGATGAGGGAGTGGCCAGCATGTGTTTAGGGACAAGAGCTCCATGCAGAGGGGGCAGCAGGTGCACATGCTGAGAGGGAGAAAAGCTGGAAGTCAAATGAGAGCCAGGAGGCAGAGTGAAGAGGACACAGAGAATGCGGCGGAATCGTAACAGGTGTTTCATCTCAGAGGCTTGGAAAGTACAGGAAAGGGCGTAGTGCACACCAGCTTCAAGCATTTGTCCTTTGTTGGGGCAGCGCCGCTCTGAATGAGCACTGAATGAGGAGGGGCCCCCATCGGGTCCTAACGACTGGTGCAGTGTGTGTGTGCGGGGGTCATTGTGAGTATGTGCAGGTCTGTGGCTCGCACAGCTGTTGACTTATGTCATGAACACGGCTGTCCACTACAGTATATTGTGTGTTTAACTTACAGATAGGTCTCCTCGCTGTTTTGTTTTTGCTGCTATAAAGAATAGACTTGTACCCAAACCATGTGTGTTTCTAAGTGGATGAGAATAGTGCAAGACGGGCAGCCAAAATCCCACCCCTGAGCTGGGGTTGGGGTGGGGGAGTGTGGGGAGAGCGCAGATTTGCACAGTGAGTATTACACCAGGATGCCTTTATTTTTTAATTTAAGATTATTTATTTGAAAGACAAGGTTACAGAGAGGGGAGAGAGAGAGAGAGAGAAATCTTTCATCTTCTGGTTCACTTCCCAAATGGCCACATGGCCAGGGCAGGCCCAGGCCAAAGCCAGGAGCCTAGAACTCCATCCACAAACTCCATCCACACCTCTCATGTGGATGGCAGGGGCCAGCTGGATTACCATGTAGCAAATTCAGAGAGAAATAGAGAGTAGGTTTCCAGGGCCTCGGGAGGGAGAGGTGGAGCTGCACACAGAGTTTGGGCTGTGTGAGAAGGCTCTGGAGACTCATGGGATTCTCTGAACTGTGCATCTAAAGATGATTAAAATGCTAAGTTTTACGTTGTGTGTATCTTGTTGTGATAACAACAAAAATCACTGTGTCTGTGTACTACCTTGTAGGGATGTTAATGTCCAGAGGGAGCTGCCTCCTGGCCCAGAGGGTGACAAGCAGGGGACAGAACTGGGGACACACTCAAGCACTAGTCTAGTGGTCTCCTGGCCTCCAGAGGTGGCCGTCATAGAATATAAAGCTGCCTGGCATGCTGACAGAGAGGAGCCCCGGGGGGGCAGACCCGTGCACCCTGTGGGAAGCTGCAGGCTCAGGACCGTGCCCCACAAGCCAGACCGGCACCCAGCAGGTGTAGCCAGAGCCCAGTCCAGGACTCTGGGTCCTTTTAGGGCTCTGACCGACCTCCCATGGCCAGGATCTGCCCTTCTGTACCCAAAGGCTTTTCACAGAAAAACCCCAGCTTCTTCTCCCCTGGGAGGGGCGGCTCCAAGGAGGACCTCTCTGGGCTGTCCCACAGCAGTTCCCTGGGAGGTTAAGCGCTGTCTCCTGCAGCGGTGTCTGTGTGATGGCGCTCACTTGCTGATGGCACCCACTGTATTGATAGTGCACGCTATCTGTATTGACGGCACACTTTATTAACAGTGCAAGCTGTTGATAGCACACACATGATTGGCTTTCTCTCCCTTCCTCACCTCTCCACCCTCCATCCTGGTCTTCCTTCTCCACTCTACCAAAAATTCTTAAGCAATCACATGCACACAAAGCTGTCTTTAAAATGATTTTACATTTTAATTGAACGGCAGAGAGAGAGAGACTCAGACACAGAGACATAGAGACAGAAATCTTCCATCTGCTGAAGCCAGGAGCCCAGAGCTCGATCCAGGTCTCCCACGTGGGTGGACTTGGGCCATGGCTAGCTGCCTCCCAGGTGCACATTAGCAGGAAGCTGGAATCAGAAGTGGAGCTTGGACGTGAATGCAGGAGCTCTGATACAGGTGCCCCAAGCAGCATCACAACAGCTAAGCCAAAACTGAGCCCTCAGTCAAGTCCTTAGCTCAGAGACACTGACCAAGACCGTGTCTGGTCTGACTGTCCCCATCCCTCCAATGGTGCTTGGTCCTGCAGCCACCCGGAGCTTGGTGCCCCTCAAACCTCGCCTTTCCTCCCATCCTAACAGATTCCCCCTCCCTCCCTGGCTCCAGGCTTGCCTGTTTATTGGCATTCGTTTGGAAGGTGGTTCTTCAGACACCTGTCCAACTGAGGAAGTATCTTGTCAATGCTAAGCCATTGCGAAGCCTCTGGTGGAAGCTAAGGCTCAAATGCTCCGGACAGTGACAGCCAGTGCCCCGGCCCCAGGCAGGGGTACCTGGCAGGCTGATAAGCAGAAAAGCCAAGGTGGCTGGCAGACAGAGAGTGAGGCAGGAGCAGCAGGAGGTGGACCGGCACTTGGCCAAACTGCACAGGGCCTTGTGGGCCTCGGGGAGCCACGGGGAGGAGACGGGCAGCAGAAGGTGCGAGGTGTGGGGGTGTGGGGGTGTTGGGGTGTGGGGGTGTTGGGATGTGCTCAGCAGTTCTAGCTTCTCTCTCCATCCCGGGGGCCTGGGCCAAAAGTCAGGGCGAGGGAGACAGTCACTGCCACCACCTGCCCCTGTGGCCCGAAGCATGATCTTAGGTAACAGCAGCTCCCAGGGTGACTGGCTGTTCCCCCGCTGAAGCTCTGGCCGCCCCCATGCAGGCAGCCCCTGTAGTACCCCAGGGAAAGTGGCAGCTGCTTATCTGACCACGGGGCCCAGGGCCTGGGACGGCAGCATCAACACGTCCTCGGCCCCGCTTACAAAATCATATTTTCCAGACACGCGGCTCCTCCCAGCCCCTTATCAGGTGTCCAGGTGGAAAAGCCTGGTTGCCTGGCAATGGGGCTTTATCGGCGAGGTCTGCACAGAGACCAGTAGGAGGCGATTGCGTTAGATCCTCTCCCATCTGGCTGCACAAACATCCCCAGGGCCCTTTAATTAAGGTTTGGCTGTTCTTCTTCTTTGGCAGATGTTTGCTTTAATCTAATAAAGCTGTTTACAGGTCTCCTCGATGGGTGACAAGGGCTTCGGTGGGCCCCAGCCCAGCAGTGACAGGAGAAGTGTGGGCGGGCACCCTCTGCACCAAACCCTGGGCCCGAGGCTCCCTCACTCAGGACACCAAGCACAGCACGTGGGCGAGAAGGACCGGAGAGCAACTCTCCGTAACTCCCCTCCTCTCCCCCCTTCCCCGAGCAATCTTCCCATGGGGTCCATAGCAGTGCCGCCCTCCTAAGCACGTTGTCTTCTGGGTGGGAAACTGCTAATCCCTGGGGGAGATCGCCTGGGAGCTGGGTGTGCAGGACCTCCGTGGAGAGGGTGCTTAGCAGTCTGCAGACTCTGAAGTCAAGTGTAGTAGACCAGAACTTTAGCAGCTGCAGGGTTGGGGGAGAGGTGAGGGTGAGGGTGGGGAGAGTCAGGAGCACTGGTCTGATGCGTGGACAAGACGTTGTGGTGGGGATGGAGGGGCCGGTAGCCAGATCTCCAGGAGAGAGCACTCCTGGCCGGGAGCCCCAACCCTGTGCACCCGTGCCTTTCAAGGCCTCCCAGAGAGGAGTCTTCAGGGACTTCAGGGCAGTCCTGGTCCCCACAGCCGTCTGCTGGCAGCAGCGTCTTCTGGTGGTGTCAAGAGCTCCACTTTGGGACCAGGGACACCTGGTTGAAAGCCTGACTCTGCCTGGTACTCGCTGTGTGGCCTTGCAAAAGCCATTTAACTTTTCTGAGCTTTGGGGTTCCTAGTCCACAATTCCTTGCGTGATTTCTATGGATGTAATGGAGAGATTTGGCACTCAGTAACACTTAGTGCCCAACCACGTCAGGGCCAGCTCAGGGGCCCTGATGACAGGTGGGGGACCCTGGCCTGCTGCCTGGCCCTCAAGGGTGCTCAGCATCTCTGATTGCCCCCAACTCCAGGCCCCCACGTGGCTGTCACAACCCTTCGCTTCCCTTCCTCCCCCAGGCTCTCTCCTCTGGTGGAGCTCCTGGTTCATGTGGTTTTGTTTTGCAGCTGACAGACTGAATAAATGAGCCGTGCCCTGCAAACCGCAGCATCAGCAGGGCAACTCAACTTCTGGGAGAGCCTCAGTTTTCTTATCTTTCAAATGGGTCCATTGCTCTCGTGTGGGCTTGTGGTGTTATCATGTGCCAGTCTTTCACACAGCTGCACAGTCCGTGTCAGCTCTGCCCTGTTGCCCTGGTCACTTTGGGACTGAGTATCTCTGATGTTCAGGGAGACCGAGTTCCCCACAGCTGTGTCTGATGTTCTGCGAAGGAGAGCCCTGGAAAGGAAATGTTGTGGGCCCCAGGGGCTGAGGGGTGCTGACTGCTCGCAACTGAGGCTCAGAAGTGAGCTGATGCCCCAGCCCTCAGGCCTGCGGCTCCCCAGCCAGCCCAGCTAGGGGCTGGGGCACAGAGAGGGAAGTCTTTGTTGGGGGGGTCTTTCTGGCATGGAGGGGGTGCAGAGGGAGCTTCCAGATGGCTGGGGTCTGCCAGGCAGCACTGGGCGTGCCTTGCCTCCTGACAGATGAACTTCCAGAGCCAGTCAGTGGAATGGCCTTACCCCTAAGGGGCAGGCTGTCCCCTCACCCCTTCCCCGGCGCCCCCACTCAGAGGCTGAGCTGTCTCCTTACCCTGTAGGGGGCTGCCGGAGACTCCAAGACCACATGGCCTCCATCACTGACCTCCCTCCTTACCTGGATCTAAGGAAGTCCAGGTCCCCACCCGGTGCCTCAGCCTCGCCCACCTGCCCCCAGGACTTCTCTTCCTTCTGCATTGGAATTCCCTCCCTGGGGTTGAAGCTCAGCTCCGCCCCCGCTCCCCTACCCCAACAGGGAGGGCCACACAGGAGGCACAGCCAGTCATCTGCTCGCAGGTGAGGAGGTTGTGCAAGCTGGGGGACAGGCGCCCAGCACAAGGCGGTGAGGAGGCTCCACTCGGGGGCAAAGAGCTCAGAAAAGGGCAGGAGGGTCTGCCACACTTCTCCCTTCCAGGAATGCTGGGGCGTGGGCCCTGCAGCATGATCATCTCATGTTTGTTTTTGGCTTTCTTTTATAATTCCACTCCCCTTTCTTCTACCAAGAATGCTGCCTCAGCCACAGCAGCCTGGTGATGGCCCCAATGTCCCGACACCTCCCCTTGGCATGGCTGCACCAGGCACAGGGCCCCCTGCCAACAGTGCTCTCCTCTCTTGCTTATTCACCCCCCCAAACTTTAAGACTCAGCTTAGGTTCCCCCAGTGCCTTCCAGCCCAGGAAATCTTAGTCCCCTCTACCACCCATGCCCCACTGTCTGCTGAAGTCACTTAGCTCTTACCATTGCCAACACTGCATGACTCACCAGAGGCTGTTTCCCCCTTGTCTTGGTGACTGGTGTTCCAATCTCTCATCTGCTCCACTGGGTTTCAAGTCCTTTGACAAGGACATTGCTTCAAACCATCCCTGCCCTTCATAGGAACGTGACTAACTGGGGGCGGGGATGGAGGTCCTTTCTGGACCCCTTCTCTGTGTGTGTTACCCTGAGAACTGTACTCACCCCAGCTCTTCATGTAAAGACAAATGGTTCCATTGATGCTCCATGGGTTTGCAGTCAGGTGGGTGGCTCAAGAGGCACAGGTGTTACAAGTGTTGGGCGTGGGCTTCTCTCCATGGTCCTGAACCATCACCCTCTGCCCTGATCCAGTTGGTGATTTATTTTTCTTAAATTTTGATTTGGTATAATCTAGTTCTTTTTTATTTTTATTTATTTATTTGACAGAGAGAGTTAGACAGTGAGAGAGAGAGAGAGAGAGAGAGAGAGAGAGAGAGAGAAAGGTCTCCCCTCCATTGGTTCACCCCCCAAATGGGCGATATGGCTGGCACTGCACCAATCTGAAGCCAGGAGCCAGGTGCTTCTTCCTGGTCTCCATGTGGGTGCAGGGCCCAAGCACTTGGGCCAACCTCCACTGCACTCCCAGGCCACAGCAGAGAGCTGGACTGGAAGAGGAGCAACAGGGACAGAACTGGCACCCTGACCGGGACTAGAACCCTGTGTGCCAGTGCTGCAGGCAGAGCATTAGCCTAGTGAGCCATGGCGCTGGCCTGTGGTTCTTTTCTTTTAGGTTCCAGAGGTTATTATAGTTTAAATATCTTACTTTTCCCCTAGTTGTTTAAGAAATATTTAGCTCATGAAAGAATAATCAGAATCCTGGATTTATTTCTCAGAAATTTGGGGGGCACTGACTCTCATACCTCCTTCCTCCCATGATCCTTCCTCCCGCTCTTTAGAATAAGCCAGGAAACACAGGGCATCCCCACATCAAACCTAAAAGAAGATGTCTTGTGGGTGGCTAAGCTCCCAATTGCTCCTGCCTGTCATTCCCTTCCTGTCCTGCAGGGGCGCCCATTCTAACACTTTACCCAGAGGTGACTTCCAGAACCGCTCAGCTTTCTCAGGCGGAAGTCCCCTGGCAAGAACCCTTTGGTCCAGATGTCAACAGTGAGTTGTCTTCTACACAATCTAGCGCCATCGGAGAGGGAGAACAAACAGAAGTGCACAAGGGGCTCAGGAGAAGCCACTCTCCCCTCCTCCTGGCAGCCTGCTTGGCTCCCAGCCCAGGAGGAGTGGTTCAGGGCCAGTGGGTACATGAGGCTCCAGGGTAAGCCTGGGCCTCCCACGCACACCCATCCTGGGGTCTCAGTGAAAGATCTTATTCCTGAGGCATTGAATGCCAATGAATAATAAATAGCAGTGTGGACGCAGGAACAATGATGCTGAGGGACGGAGGCTCTTGACAAAAGGTGAGAGCTGGGTCTCAAGTGCACTGGTCCCAGAGTCACAGGACTGGAAAGGTCCTCGGGAGGCCACAGCATCCCTCATGGCCTTGTGTCACCCTCCAAGCAGAAAGGAAAACAGAAGATGCATAGGGAGACCTCCAGGGAGCTGCAAGCCTAGCCTCACCCGCTAACTGGGAAAAACAGCCTGGCCCTGGGAGAGGGACCCAGGCGTGTCCCCACGCAGAGCTCACCGCAGCCTGGAGCAGTTCTGAAGCCCTGGGGGCCTCCCTTGCACTAGTGTTGGTTGAGACTGCTATACCTTGCTCTGCAGAAGATTTTTTAAATGCATTTATTTGAGAGGATGAGAGGGAGGGAAGAAGGAAGGGAAAGAGAGAGAAAGAGAGAGAGAGAGAGAGAGCAAGCTCCCATCTGCTGGTTCACTCCCCCAGAATGCTCCACAACACCTGAGGCTGGGCCAGGCTGAAGCTGGGAGTCCAGAGCTCATTCTTGAACCCCACGTGGGTGGCAGGAATCCAACCACTGGAGCTGTCACCTGCCGCCTCCCAGAGCGTGCGTTCGCAGGAAGCTGGAATTGGGAGCAGAGCTGGAACCGGAGCCCAGATCCTCTGATACGGGTTGTGGGGGTGCCAAGAGGCACCGGGACCAAACACCTGTCCCAAAGCCCTATTAGTATTATTCCCAAAGGGAAACAACCCAGCTCTCTATCAACAGACAAATGGATAAACAAGCTGTGGTATATTCATGTAAAGGAATACTACTCAGCAATGGAAAGACACGAACTGCTGATAGAGGCGACAGCACAGATGAATCCCAAAGGGGATTCAGACGAGGAGAGTCCCCGGTGCCTGGTTACCTTGTGAAGTTCTAGGGTGCAAGTGAGGCGAGTGAGTGGTGGCCTGGGGCAGGGGTGGGAGGCAGTGGGGGAAGAGGGAATCGCAAAGGGCCCAGAGGAGGTTTCGGGAGGCGATGGATGTGTTCACTCTTCCGAATGTGAAGTTGGGGTCACAGGTGTCTATGTAAACATCAACAATCACTAACCTGTGCACCTTGATTATGTGCAAGTGGGTGGCGGTGAAGCTGTGCTTTGAAAAGAAGCTGTCACAAGTACCAGGCCTGAGCTGCGCGTGGCTCCCTCTCAGGCTGGTCTCATCTTTACAGGGGAAGATGGACGGATCCCATCCGACCCAGGAAGAACTCAGGACCTGAGAGGTTAAGTGCTGGCCTGAGGTCGCACAGCAAGCCCTTGGCGAGATCTGTGCTTCCTCCTCTGATCCAGCACTCTCTTGGTGGGGCACCGGCTGTGTCCCCAGGAGCCACCCAGGGCCTGTCAGCACATCCCGAGCTGAGGACAGGATGTCCCTGGCACCTGGAGATGTAATCTCCTCTCCACTTCACACCCCTCCCTGGGGAGTGGGGAGCGGCCCCCAGCCTGCGCTCGCAGCCAGGGCGCTGGTCTAATTTGCAGATGGAGGCATGGTTACAGCACCTCCCCAGGGAAGTAATAAAGAGAGGGAGATTAGGGAGAAATGCAATGAGCTGGTGACGCTGTTACCGTGGCAGAGAAGGATGAGGGCCACACTGGTGACTCCTGCCCTGTGCCAGAGTCCCCGAGGGGCTGTCAGTGCCCCCAAGCCCCAGCCAGAGCCCCGGGACAGGTGTCATAGTCAGGGGCAGGAGCTAGGGCATGGAGAGGGGTGGAGGTGCCTGGCTGGGCCCCAGCATCTGCTTGGCTTCTGTCCCTGTGCTCTCCCCCAGCTCTGGGGACCCACAGTAATGGAGCCCGGAAGAGCAGAGTGAGCACAGGCCTTGTGTGTCGGCAGACCTGGGTGTGTGTCCTGATGTCAGCGGGGCCTCAGTGAACCCACCTGGGAAATGGGGGTAACCACAGGCGCTGTCCTAGGTGCTACCAGCCTGCCCCGTAGGGCAGTCAGCCCTGGTTCCCTCCCCTTGCTTGTCTTCTGGTCTGCGTTCTCGGTCTACTGTGCACACCAAAGACAGGGTGATCCAAGGCTGGAGGACTTGACCTTGTGAGGGGCGGGAGAGTGAGGCTATGGAGAAAGGAGGGTAGCCAGGTTATTGAGCGTTTACTGCATCCCTGGCGCTGGGCCGAGAAACTTCTGGGCCTGACCTCGTTCAGTTCCCACAGCAGCCCGTGAGGGCCTCCTTGCCATCCCATTGCACCGACAAGGACACTGAGGCCTCTTGGGATGAAGCCACTTGTCCAAGGTCACAGAAAACAGAGCCAGACAGAGCCAGGCCTTGAAGTGTGATTTTATCTATGTGTTTGAGAGTAGAGCTACAGACACGGAGAGGAAGAGACAGAGCAAGGTCTTTCATCCACTGGTTCACTCCCCAAATGGCCACAATGGCCAGGGCCAGGCCGATCCAAAGCCAGGAGCCAGGAGCTTCCTCCAGGTCTCCCACAGGGGTGCAGGGGCCCAAGCACCTGGGCCAGCTTCTGCTGCTTTCCCAGGCCATGGCAGAGAGCTGGGTCAGAAGAGGAGCAGTTGGGACATGAACCCCTGTGGGGCAGTGCCCATGTGGGTCCCAGCACCGCAGGCAAGGGCTTAGCCCACTATGCCACAGCGCTGGCCTCGGTTTTTATGTTTCTGAGTCTGGTCCCACTCTGCTGGGAGGCTTGGCCCCAGCTGGGAGCCAGGTTAAAGTTCTCTCCTCTTGTTTGTCCCTCAGCCATCCTTGCAATCCCTCGCAGGTGCACAGCACTCCACAGAGTACCGAGTACCCCCTCATGGCTCGTCTTGGGTGTGGGGAAATCGAACGGCTGGCCCAGCTCTACAAAGCCAGGGAATGACTGGACCAATGCTCCCGCCCCCTTAGATCGGAGGGCCCCAAAGCTCTTCGCTGCTTTGGAATTGATTTCAACAGGAGCTACTCCTAGCTGGATGGACGAAATGTTAACCCGTGACCCTGCCTTCCCCAGGAAGCTGTGGGGTCCTTTTCCCTGGGAGCTGAGTCCCGCCATCTCCTGAGTTAATGATCAAGCAACACTCAGCCCTTCATCTGCTCATCCGTTCTTTCTCTCAGCAAACACGGACGAGCACTTGCCCTATTGCAGGAACCATCTGGACACCTGGCCCCTGAGTGCTGATTGGTCGTTGGCCTGTGCTCTGCAAATTCACGTCCGGTGGAGGGAGAGGAGCAAGCAGGGTGAGGACCCTGTCCCCACTGAGGGTTGCAAGGTACAGAGCCCCCTAGGGACCTTGATGCACCAGATAGAAACTGACTGGAGTCAGCAGTTTCCATGGCTACCAGATCATGATAACCAGCCCAAACCAAGCGTAAATCAAGTGTCTGTTTCACTCTTCCATGTCATCGACTCCCAACTTTTTATCCACTCATTCAGCACTGCGCACCTACAAGGCTCTGTCCTTGAATGCATAAGTTAGCAAGAAAAATCATAAAAACAATCAAAATGAACTACGGTTTATTGAGAGTTTATTACCTGCCAACCATTATTCTCAGCACTGTTCATGCAATAACTCATTTATCTCAGAACAGCCCTCGGGAGAGGTACTGTCAGTATTCCCTGTGCAGCATCAGGAAAGGTGGGGGTTTCCCACTGCAAGGATGTACTGGGGTCGGGCTTCGGTGCAGTGGGTAAGCTGCCACTTGGGATGTCCACGTTTGAGCTGGGTTTGAGTCTCAACACCGCTCTCAATTCCAGATTCCTGCTGATGTGCGCCCCGGGGGAGGCAGCAGGCGATGGTTAAGTTCTTGGGTCCCTGGCATCCACGAGGGAGACCTGGATTGAGTTCCTGGATCCCAGCTGCGGCCACCCAGCCCCAGCTGTTGCAGGCACCTGGGGAGTGAACCAACGAATGGAAGTTCTCTCTCTTTTGGTATATCTACCTTCCAAATAAATAATACTCCTCAAAGAGTACTGAAGCTGTCCATCGTCATCTGACTTTGGGCTGATTCAAATATAACAGATCCGAGAGCTGAGACTTCCCACCAAGGCTGCCAGGCCACCCCTTCCTCGCCCTGGCCACTGACCCAGCATCAAGCTTTCACGTCCTTGTATCTTTCCCTCCAAACCTGCATGCAGATAAGCACAGATGGGGCCCACGGGTGGCTCCAACACAGGCCAACCTGGACTAAGCCTGCTGCGCTGTGCGGGGCTGCTCCTCATGACGCTGACCCTCCTGATGGCTCCAGAGCCAGAAGGGGTCTCTGAGAAACACAGGGGGTGAGCAGGAGACTCCTTCCCGTCTCCGGCCTCTCCCCACCACCCCAACCCTTGCCTTCATGCAAGGGAGGCCGTGAGTCAGGTGAGAAGGCTGCGGGCGTTTGAGTAGGACAAGTTAGGGACAGCAGCTGGAGGGTCCTTACCATGGGGCTTTTCCACTCGTTATGGTTCCTCTGGAGCTCTGGGGACAAGGGTGCCTCCCTCGTCCCACCCGTCCCACTGCAGTAGGCAGCTCCCCTAGGAAGCCCTGCACGACTTCCCAGCCTGCACTGGCCCCTCAGTGCTTGTCAACCTGAGGGTCACCAACTCCAGTGGCACCCACGGGTAACCTTTGGGTGGGAAAGCAAGGCCCAGCCCAAGGCCACGTGGAATTTGGAATCCACAGCCTGGGGCTCCCTGGGGCCCCTTGGGTCCTGACCTTGCTTCACTCCTGATTCGCTCAGAGACTCGTGCACTCTCCCAGGAATACGGCCTGCTCGTGGGGTCACCCCACCTAGCCTGCCCTTACCTCCTCGCCGGTTCTGAGCATGAGGTGCCATCCTCCTGTGGGACCCCACTTAGAAAGCTGCCTTTGGGTTTGTTCCAGAAATGGAGGCAGAGGGCGGCTCACAGGACCTTTGGACTGGGGCTGGTTCATGCTCGGAGGACAGGTGCAGGTGCAGATCACGTGACCGTGACCCTTGCCACGCCCCTAACCTGGGTACTTCACATGCAATGCTCTGATGTGTCAGCCCTGGGGGACGGGTGGCTGGCGGTGGCAAAGGGCACTTCCTTGTTAGTCCGACTCAGGTGGACGGAATCTTCTGTCTAGGAAAAGAACAGGTCTGTTTGGGACCTGTCTGCCTCTGTAAAGCTCCAGTTTGAGGATGTGGCATTAGCGTGAGTGACTCCATGTTGGCTGTGCCTGGTCTGTGGAACTCTGTGTGCAGGCGCTCGGCCTCATGTGTTTCTGTTTGTCGGCACCTTCCTCTACCCTGGAGTGAGACGATGTGTACAAGCCTCCCACACGCCTGAGGCAAGGCACCTTTCTTGTGACTCCGAGTGTTAAGCCGTTTGCCCACAAGAGGGAGGGGCGGGAGGGACGCAGTGGCTGAGGCAGGGCTGGAGCCCGGCTCTGCTGCTGACGTACCCGGGCTGCGGGGGGCCTCTGGGCGCTCTCTGCTCTTTCCCACTCCAGTCCTCGAGCCCACGCAGGCCCGAAGGGCTCTTTGCTGATGGAAGCCAGAGCTCCCGCCCAGTACCAATGCATCTTTCCACTTCGTGGAGGCAGAGGCACTAACTCCTAGATTTACTCTTGCTCCCACTCATGAGACCTTCCCACGGCCCCTCCTGCCCTGCAGATGGGCCCCTCCCTCTCTGGGCCTTCCCCCTCTCCTCTCCTTCTCTCCCCTTCCTTCCCTTTTTTTTTTTTTTTATTCCTTTTTTGTTGTTGTTTGAGAGGCACAGAGACAGGGTAAGAGAAAGACGAAATCTTCCATCCCTAGGTTCACTCCCCAAATGCCAGCAACAGCTAGGGTGGGCCGGGCTGAAGCCAGGAGCTGGGAACTCTATCTCGGTTTCCCACGTAGGTGGCTGGGACCCACCCACTGCCTCCCAGGGTGAACATTAGCAGACCGGTGGAATCGAGAGCAGAGCTGGGACTCGAAGCCAAGCTCTCCGATATGGGATGCCGGTGTCCCGAGCAGTGTCTTTAAAAAAAAAAAAAAGAGTTATTTATGTATTTATTTACTTGAAAGTCAGAGTTACACAGAGAAGGAGGCAGAGAGAGAGAGAGGTCTTCCATCTGCTGATTCACTCCTCAAGTGACCGCAACGACCAGAGCTGCACCGATCCGAAGCCAGAGCCAGGAGCTAAGAGCTTCTTCCCGGTCTCCCATGAGAGTGCAGGGGCCCAAGGACTTGGACCATCTTCCACTGCTTTCCCAGGCCACAGCAGAGAGCTGGATAGGAAGTGGAGCAGCTGGGACTTGAACCAGCGCCCATATGGAATGTCGGCCCTGCAGGTGGTGGCTTTACCCGCTACGCCACAGCACCAGCACCCCAAGCAGTGTCTTAACCACTGTAATCCATTACGTCCCCTGGGCCTTTGCAAACTCCACTTGCCCACTCGGGTTCTGATGGTCGCACCCACTCCTGCACCTGCCGTACTACTGATGGGTGGATGCTACCTGTCTAGTAGCCTAAGGAGAAAAGAAGCAAGCGATACACTGAAAGCCGCTGATGGACGCTGCCTTCGAGTGTCTCCCCCAAACCCCTGAGCCTGGCGTCACGGTGTGTGTGAGGTTTACGTGTGCCTGGCAGTGCTGAGCCGCTGAAACCACACTGGGAGGGGCATCTTGAAAGGCTGCGTCCTGGACCTCCATTCCTCCCTGACGGAGGGAGAGGCAGGCGGCTGTGCTGGGGGCGGGGTGGGGGTGGGGAGCTGGGGCTGCTCTGTCCAGCGGGAAAGGTGAGATGGGTATTTGGGGAGCAGGAGGCGCTCGTTACCCACAAGCAGGAGCTGGGGAGGCGCTGGGTTCCTGGGTGGGGGCAGAGGCTGCTGTTTGCTTTGGCTTCCACCAAGGTCCCGCTCACAAGTTGCCTGGCAACCATTGTTCATTTAATCAGCATTGACTTTGAAAATAAAAATCAATTTCCTTTATGACGTGAGCCGTGTAAACCCCCAAGTGTCAGCAGCCTTATTATGTTACTCAAAGATTTACGAACAAGGATGCCCACGGAGCTCGTCCTGGGAGAGGAAACGCTGGAAGGAGGGGAGGGGGGAGGGCGTTGAACCCAAGTGGTGAAGCCAAGGCCGTCTCCTACAACAGAGCACTCTGGGAAATGGAGACCGTGCTGGAGACCTGGGGTACCCCGGGCATGAGAGCGAGCAGCGCCCAGAGCAGCATTGCGTGTGGGCTTCTGTTTCACCACAGTGGAGATGTGTGCACAGGCGTGAACGCGTTAATAACACGTTCCTGAGGGCTCAGCACAAAGCTCGTGAGGATTCCACCCGCACCTCTGCTGGCCTCCCCTTACTTTAGCTTACATTGCCCCAGAGCAGCCACCTAGGAGGGAAGAAGGTTTGCTGCAGCTCACAGTTTGGGAGGTTCTCAGTCCAAGATCCACTGGCCCTAATGGCCTGGTGTCTGATGAGGGCCAAGGATGGTGGACCGTGGGCAGAGGGCCAATCACCTGGAGAGCCAGGAAGCAGAGAGAGAACGGCTGAGCTGAACTTGGCCCAGACAACCAACCTGCTTGTCAGGACGACCGCCCTGGGCAAGTCCCAAGGACCTGAACTCTTCCCACAGGGCCCATCTCCCAGACCCCCTCACTGGCTCAAGCTGTCATCTCATGCTAGCTGGGAAAAGACATCTCTCTGGGATCCATTTATCTATCAATCAATCAATTTGTTTATTGGGAGGCACAGAGAGACACAGAGACAGGGAGAGCTCCCATCTGCTGGTTCATTCCTCAAATGCCTGTCCGTCACCAGCTGCCTCCCAGGATCTGTAACAGCAGGAAGCACGGCTGGGACTTGAACCCAGGCACTCCGTGTGGGATGCCGTGTCCCGACAGTGGCTTAAACACTAAGCCACATGATCATCCACTGCCTTCCCAGGTGCATTCGCGGGGAAGTGGACCAGAGGCCCAGGGTAGCCAGGACTCAAGCAGGCACTCTGATACAGAACCTGGGTGTAGCGAGCAGTGGCCTGGCCTGCTGTGCCACAGTGCTGGATCCATTTGCGTTTGAATTGTTTTTTTAACCACCAGGTCATCACATACTGCGTTTGTGATGAAAATTCTCCCCGGTTTATCTCCTGATCTCGCTCAATCCCCAGGCCCACATAGCCTTGTGCCAGAACCATGGGCACCGCCCACCCTGCCCCTAGGGCCCCTCTGATGTCCTATCTTGATGTCCTCTACCTCCTGCTTCATGGCAGCCTGCGGGTCTTGCTAAAAAGCTGACCTGGCCATATCTCTCCCCAGCTGAACGTCCTTGGAGTCTCCCCGGCCCTTGCTAGGAGCCCACAGAGGCGGAGGGCAGCAGGTGTCTCAGATGTAGCCCAGAGCCGCACTCCCTTGCTCACCGTGTAACCCCGCCATGGCCACTGCTGTGCTCAGAATCCTCCCGTCGCCGCCCGCCTAAGCACCCTGGCAGAGCGCTCAGAGCCCATCACTCGTCAGCCCTGACCTGAGCTCCCTCCTGCCCACTGGCTCACTCCCCACTCCCAAAGAAAACACTTGCAAGCCTCAACTGTTGTGGCCTCTTCCTACCTCAGGGCCTTTGCACACACCATTCCCCTGGATAGAGCTCAACGTGTGCATGCCCTGCTTCCAAATCCAGCCCCCACCCCGACCCTCTCTGGCTCTCCCCAAAACTGCTGCTCCTCACACTAAGGTGTCGGTTGTCTAAGGCCAGGTCCACGTAAAGCAAACCCGAGAGGGGAGACTCCTGTGGAGACGTACTGGGTGGAAGCTGTGAGGAAGGGAGAGGGGAAAGCCGGCCATCCAAGGGGGAGGAGCCAGGTGCGGCCTCAGCCAGAGCCCAGACGCATCTCAGTGGGGCTAGAGAGGAAGTCGGGTCTCATGTTGTCTGCAGGTCTCGTGTTGTTCCAGGCACCTGTTCACAGGTGTAGCAGGAAGATCCAGGAGCTGGGTTCCTCTCCTCCTCCCCTCCTCCTCCCCTGCTCCTCCTCTCCTTCCCCCCTCCTCCCCTACCCCTCTCCTTCCCCCCCTCCTTTTTTCAATTTGAGAGGTAGAGACAAAGAAAAGAGAGCTCCCCGGGCCAGCGTTGTGGCTCAGTGAGCTAAGGTGCTGCCTGCAGTACCGGCATCCCATACAAGAGCAATGGTTCCTGTACCAGCCGCTCCACTTCTGATCCAGCTCCCTGCTAATGCACCTGGGAAAGTAGCGGAAGGTGGCCCACGTGCTTGGGCCCCTGCACCCACGTGGGAGACCCTGATGGAGTTCATGGTTCATGGATTTGGCCTGGCCTAGTCCTGGCTATTGAAACCATTTAGAAAGTCAACCAGTGGATGGAAGATGCTCTCTCTCTCTCTCTCTCTCTCTCTCTCTCTGTCACATTGCCTTTCAAATAAAATAAATTGTTTTATTTTTTAAATAGAGAGCTCTTATTCACTGGTTCCTTCCTAAAATGAGATGACTGGGGCTGAGCCAGGCCCAAAGCTGGAGCCGGAATCCAGATCTCCCAACCACTGAGTCACCACGGCTCCCCAGGGTGCCCGTTCGCAGGCAGCTGGAGTGAGGAGCCCGAGCTGGTCATTGGACCCAGGTACGCCGACGTGGCGTGTGGCCGTCTTAACCACCAGGCTGAACGCCTGCCCCCGCTTGCTGCTTTCATCAGAGCCTGCGCTTAGGGAACTCGGCTCACCTCTGCCGAGGGCACGCCCCTGCTGAGCCGCCACCTGCCTCGGCTCTGCCGGAGAGGTCCCAGCCACTCCTGACGCTGCACACCGAGGGCCTGGTTCCTGCAGGCGCCAGGGGCCACCCAGTCCCCAGGACTCCCCACTCCTATTGTCCAGCGACACTACAGTTCTCAGAAGACAATGGGCTGAGGGGAGGGCTGCGTGGAGCTGAACAGGGCGTGGTGGGTGCCACAGACTCCGCCCACAGCCACCCTCCTTATCGCAGCTCTGCCCCCACCACTTTCTTCTGAACACCCGCTTACATTTTAGCTACTTGGTCTTCTGCCTTTTCTCGTTTTTCTCCACCTGGAGAGTGTGGGCGGGGGGTGGGGCTTGTCTGTTCCCGGCACCCACCAGTTAGTGGTGCTAACAGGCACTCACGGAATGAATGAGGGAACATAATGAATGAATGAATGAGCAGGCACAGCCGGAAAGCGGTGAAGCCCGTACCCAAATGTGGGCTCCAACCCCAGCTCTCTACTCAAGGGACAGTAAAACCACAGGGACAGAAAGAAACCGCAAAGCCATCAGGAAACAAGACGCGTGCAGCCGGGGTGCCTGGTGCCCGTCACCGGGAGGAGGGGGAGCGCTTCTGCCGCTGCCCACGGATGGCGCTGTCACCAAGAGAGACACAGCCGAGCCCTGGGTGGAACAGCTCACACAGAGAGAGGGACACAGAGAGAGGAACACAGAGAGAGGGACACAGAGAGAGGGACACAGAGAGAGGGTCACAGAGAGAGGGACACACAGAGAGGGATACAGAGAGAGAGGGACACAGAGAGAGAGAGGTACACAGAGAGAGAGGTACAGAGAGAGAGGTACAGAGAGAGGGACACAGAGAGGGAGGTACAGAGAGAGAGGGACACAGAGAGAGGGACAGAGAGAGAGAGGGACACACAGAGAGAGGGACACACACAGAGAGGGACACACACAGAGAGAGAGAGGTACAGAGAGAGAGGTACAGAGAGAGAGGTACAGAGAGAGAGGTACAGAGAGAGGGACACAGAGAGAGGGACAGAGAGAGAGAGGGACACAGAGAGAGAGGGACAGAGAGAGAGAGGGACACAGAGAGAGAGGTACAGAGAGAGGTACACAGAGAGAGGGACACAGAGAGAGGGACAGAGAGAGAGGGACAGAGAGAGAGGGACACACAGAGAGAGAGGGACAGAGAGAGAGGGACAGAGAGAGAGGGACACACAGAGAGAGAGGGACACAGAGAGAGGGACACACAGAGAGAGGGACACAGAGAGAGGGACACACAGAGAGAGAGGGACACAGAGAGAGAGGGACAGAGAGAGAGGGACACACAGAGAGAGAGGGACAGAGAGAGAGAGGGACAGAGAGAGAGGGACACACAGAGAGAGAGGGACACAGAGAGAGAGGGACAGAGAGAGAGGGACACACAGAGAGAGGGACACACAGAGAGAGGGACAGAGAGAGAGGGACACAGAGAGAGGGACAGAGAGAGAGGGACAGAGAGAGGTACACAGAGAGAGAGAGGGACACAGAGAGAGGGACACACAGAGAGAGAGGGACACAGAGAGAGGGACACACAGAGAGAGAGGGACACAGAGAGAGAGGGACAGAGAGAGAGGGACACACAGAGAGAGAGGGACACAGAGAGAGGGACACAGAGAGAGGGACAGAGAGAGGTACACAGAGAGAGAGAGGGACACAGAGAGAGGGACACACAGAGAGAGAGGGACACAGAGAGAGGGACACACAGAGAGAGAGGGACACAGAGAGAGAGGGACACAGAGAGAGGGACACACAGAGAGAGAGGGACACAGAGAGAGAGGGACAGAGAGAGAGGGACACACAGAGAGAGAGGGACACAGAGAGAGGGACACAGAGAGAGGGACACAATCAGTGTCGGCAGTGGGCATGGTCCCTCCTGGCACCCGGCCCAGGGCCGCTGGCCAGTGCTTGCCTGTCTTGTGCCGTGGAGCAGAAGCCCTGCTCCCTCCCCATTGGCGCTGCTACATTAGGGGGTTGGCCAGGGCCCTGTGCCGCACAAGCTTCAGCAGAACGGAGGGGACACACTGCATCTGGCACCAAGAGACGTTCCTGCCGTAGGCGACACACCCAGCAGGGCTGTGAGGGCTCCCACGTCTAGGTAGCAAAGGGCTCCAGGCCTAAAGGCTATTTCTGAAAAAAAAAAGATTTATTTGTTTATTTGAGAGGCAGAGTTACAGACAAAGTGGGAGAGACAGAGAGAGAGAGGTCTTCCATCCGCTGGTTCACTCCCCAGATGGCCTCAATGGCTGGAGCTGCACCGATCTGAAGCCAGGAGCTTCTTCCAGGTCTCCCACATGGGTGCAGGGGCCCAAAGGCTTGGACCATCCTCCACTAAAGTCCCTAAAGTCTATTTTTAAAAATTATTTATTTCAGATGGTGCTGTGGCGCAGCAGGTTAAACCGTGGCCTGCAGCACTGGCATCCCATATGGATGCTGGTTCGAGTCCCGGCTGCTCCACTTCTGACCCAGCCCTCTGCTATGCCCTGGGAAAGCAGTAGAGAATGGTCCAAGTCCTTGGGACCTGCACCCGCATGGGAGACCCAGAAGAAGCTCCTGGCTCCTGGTTCTTGGCTTCGGCCTGGCACAGCCCTGACCATTGCAGCCATTTGGGGAGTGGACCAGTGGATGAAGACCTCGCTCTGTCTCTCTGTAGCACTACCTTTCACTTTATTTTCCTCTGATACGGGCTGCGTGTGTCCCCAGCACTGCCCTAACCCCATTGTTCTGGGGTGGGAACCTGGAGCAGAGCCCACATGGGAGCCCCACGGGAGCCCAGGTGCTCCGGAGCGGACGTGGACGTCCTGGGCAGCGTCTGGCCCTGTGCCCGCCCTCTCTGCGCTCGTGTGCCGTGGGTGCTCAGTGTTCTCTGCAAGTGGAGGACGGGGTCGTGCCTTTCTACTCGGCTCGGGGCCCACCGTGCGGCTTCAGCCCAAGGATTCGTGTTTCTCCTCCACCACCATTTCTTCCCACGTTGCCTGTGCCCCGTTCCTGCTTCTGCTCCTTCTCGTCCGCCCCCACCCACCCCCACTCCCACCCCGGCCCCAGAATCTTCCCTCCCATCCTCCGCCTCTGTGGCCTCTTCCCGCTCCAACCTCTCCGGCTGGAACAGCACAGCGGGGCCTCCCCGCCCTCCCCGGATCCAGCCTCACTAAGGAGCAGCTGCTCCCCAGCCCCTCGGCTCCTGCCCCGCGATGGTCTGGGCTCCAGGGATGCCTCCAGCAGCAGGAGGCGAGAGCCCCTTCTTCCACGGGGCCTCAGCCCTGGGCCCGCGGGGACAGGCAGAGCGCACGGAAGGTCCCAGCCGCTCTGCGGTCCAGACGGGACAAGACGTTTCTCTGGAGGTCTCCTGTATCCTGTTTCCTCCTACACTCATGGAAACATCCAGAACCCATTTGCCGTGACCCAGAGGGAGCACAGGCCGCGGCCACAGGGACTGGTTCTCCCAGCTCGCTCCCAAGTCAGGGCCAGGCTCTGCGCTTGTGTTCAGTCACTGCTGCTCATGCACTACATGTGTGCACCTCCCACATACACACACGCTCACACACGTACACACACACTCACACCCCCACACATATACACATACATGCACACCCCACACATACACACATGCACATGCATACACACATGCACACACGCATGTATATACATGCAAAGCCGCATACACTCCCCACACACATGCATATACACACACACACATCACACACACACACATACACACACCCTATATACATACAAATACACATACACACATATTCACACACCCCATACTCATACACATACACACACCCCACACACATACACAACCCCCCCACATACACACACATATATACACACCCTCCACACACACACACACACACACACAGGATCTCGCACACACCCCGCATGCAGCGCCCCACACGCAGCACCCCCAGGCCGGCCTGGGAACCAGCACTTGCTGGTGGGACCTTGGCTCAGGTCCTCTGCTGGACCCCAGCCTTCCCCGCACTGCTGAGGGGCTGGGGTCCCCGTGCGGACCGAGAAGGGAGGTCTGTGCCGGCAGGTGGGGGAGGCAGCGCAGGGCGGAGCGGCAGGCCCCAGGCTGTCCACACTCGCAGACGAGCAGGCCCTGGATTCGGGGGGGAGCGGCGGAACCCGCTGCTCCCGGCCCCCTTGCCTTGTGAGTGGTGACCAGCGCCTCCGAGCGATGACTGTGCCCTGGCTCTGTGCCCGGGGAGACCGCGGGACTCCCTGCCTCAGTTTACTCTCAAGGAGCGCTCGGAGCGGTTGGGAAACTTCTGGTTTACGTGGAGGATGAACGCAGGGTTTAGCGTCCAGTGCCTGACTGCTGGACCAAACTGCCCTGAGGAAGCCGGGGGGGGGGGGCTTCCACAGCGGGGAGTGGCACAAGTGGGACTCGAACCCAGCTCTCCCCACCCCGCATCTGCGCTGTGTGGCTGACAAGGCCCGTTCAGGAGAGGTGGGGCCTGGGTGGTGCCCTGCCCCAGGATCCCAGGTGAAACCTGCGCCCTCCATGCAGGTTTTGTTGCACAGCAGCGCCCCCTGGTGCACAGAAAAACCATTAAAGAGAGAAAGGGAAAAGTCCTCCAGACAGAGGCGGGGAAGAGGGGGGACGTGGAGGGGAAGAGAAAAAGGCAGAGAAGAGAACCTGAGGACCGCGTCTAGGAGCCGGAGTCCTGCAGGGGAGACCTGCGCCGCGCCGGAGTCCTGGAGAAACAGGCAGCACCCGGGGGACCTGGGAGACAACCGTCTCGCGACATCCCGCCTGGAAATACGCAACCAGCCCGGATCCCCAGCCCCCTTCCCGGGTACCCTGTTCGGGGCCTCCCGGCCGCTGTGCAGCGAGCAAGGACGCCAGCACTCAGGCCGTCCTCCTGGGCTTTCCCAGGTGCGTTAGCAGGAGCTGGCTCGGGAACAGAGCAGCTGGGACTGGAACCCGAGCTCCGACGTGCGATGCTGGCGTCACAAGCAGCAGTGTCCCGCGATGCCACACGCTGGCCCCAAGGCCCCACTTTTTACCATCGCCACACTGACGATTACGTTTCAACAGATGCGTCTCAGGGGGTGTGTGCAGACCGTAGCGCGTGGCAGCCAAATGCAAGGTGATAGCGTGGTGAGGACATTTAGACACAGGCAAGGATATTTCCATGATATTAGGGAGTCACGGTTCCTTTATAGGGCTGATAGGATGTTAGGATGATGTCAAAACAGAGGGACCTTATTTCCGTGGCCACACACTGCCGCATTAACAGAGAAAAGTGTATGACACCAAAGGTTCACTCGACAATAAATTGGGATTAGTGGAGGCCCAGGGTGCGGTGGCCCGGGTGGGATGATAACCGTGGGAAAATGAATGTCCACTCAGTTTTCCTTTACTATAGGGAAAATCTAAGACCTGGGGGGAACGTGATGTGGAAGAACAAGACTCTTAATAGTGAAGCTACTAGGCCGGCGCCGTGGCTCACTAGGCCAGTCCTCAGCCTGTGGCGCCAGCACCCCGGGTTCTAGTCCTGGTCGGGCGCCAGATTCTGTCCCGGTTGCCCCTCTTCCAGTCCAACTCTCTGCTGTGGCCAGGGAGTGCAGTGGAGGATGGCTCAAGTACTTGGGTCCTGCACCCACATAGGAGACCAGGAGGAAGCACCTGGCCCCTGGCTTCAGATCATCACAGTGCACAGTGCACCGGCCGTAGCGGCCATTGGAGGGTGAACCAACAGAAGGAAGACCTTTCTCTCTCTCTCTCTCTCTCTCTCTCTCTCTCTCTCTCTCTCTCTCTCTCACTGTCTAACTCTGCCCATCAAAAAAAAAAAAAAAAAGTAGTGATGCTATTGTCCTTGTAGCTCCCTTTTCGTGGCTGCAAGAAAGAGCGGCAGCCGACTTAACAGAGACCTGCATACAAAGTAGCAGTGTCCTGTTGGTGTCTTCCAAGCTGGTGGCTTCCATTGCCGAGGCAGCGATTTCTGTCTTTCTGAGACAGGAACTGAACTTGACCTCTTAGGGGGCGTCTCTGGGGCCAGCAGGGGAAGCCGGCTCTGTGTCCCGAGCTGTTCCGTGAGGCTGAGATCCCGGTCCAGTCCCTGGAGCTTTCCCCTGGGCTGCGGGGACCCCCTGGGGTGCACATTGATCCATGCAACCCTGGAGGCCTGACCGGGGCTGACACTCAGCAGGTGGCCTCTTGGAAATGAACAGGGGTTGGCGGAGGGTCAGATCCCACAGGAAACATCGAACCCAAACAGGAATCACTCGTCTGTCCTCCCGAGGCTGCAAAGATCGATGCGGCGTCCTCGCCCGGAGCAGAGGACTGTGCCTTTTCAAAACCCCGGCCAAGAGGCTGATGGATGGTTTGCAGAAGGTCACATCTGACTACTCAAGGTCTGGGATGAGTCCAAGGGAGGAAAAGGGACGAGGGACAAGGGACGCCGGCAGGGGGGTGCGCACCAGGAGACACATTCAGCTTTGTTCCAAGACGAGGAAACGACCGGACACTTTGGGGGCCTTGCAGGTTGGCATAGGCGTTGGACTTCTGCAGTGTTCTTTGCAGACATCACAGCCTCACCCAAGGAGGCGATCCTGCATGTGGATCCCGCGGGGAGCCTACAGAGGGCAGTGTTGAGATACCTGGGGTCGAGGATCAGAAAACAGCAGGGATGTGTCAAGGTTACACTAACTGGCTTTTATTTTCGTTTCTTTTACTTTTTATTTTTAAGAATTATTTATTTATTTGAAAGAGTTACAGAGAGGCAGAGGCAGAGAGAGAGAGAGAGAGAGAGAGAGGTCTTCCATCCACTGGTTTACTTCTCAAATGGCTACAATGGCCAGAGCTGTGCCAATCCGAAGCCAGGAGCTTCCTCCAGGTCTCCCACACTGGTGCAGGGGCCCAAGGACTTGGGCCATCTTCTACTGCTTTCCCAGGCCACAGCAGAGAGCTGGGTCAGAAGTGGAGCATCTGGGTCTTGAACCGGTGCCCAAACAGGATACTGGCACTGCAGGCAGTGGCTTTACCTGCTATGCAACAGCACCAGCCCCAACTAATTTTTAAATAATTGTAGAGCGAGAGGTTCTAAAGAAGTAAATGCACCCGGAAGCATCTGAGGAGAGAGTTGTGATGGTTGCGACTCCCTGCTCGACGGTTTGGGGGGAAGAGGAGAAGGGGGAGGAGGAAGCAGAGGAGAACAGCTGGGCAGATGCCAGCCCGGCTGACCCAGGAAAGGCGCAGTCCTCTGTCCTGTTCTTGCAACCTTTCTGTAAATCTGAACTTATACCAAAAACGATTTTTTAAAAACCCGAACACTTCTCATTGTTGTTGAAACCCCTTGTCCTGTGACGGGGGAGGAAGATGGCGTACGGGTTCCACAGGAGAAGGGGGTGATAAACAGCAAACACTTTTCTCCCAGCAACTCCGCTTCTGGTATTTGGCTTAAAGAAATCCCCAGGCGCACGTGTTGTGGGGCAGCGGGCTAAGCTGCATCCCATAGGCAGTGCCATTGTGAGTCCCGACTCCTCCACTTCCCATCCAGCGCCCCGCTGATGCGCCTGGGAAAGCAGTGGGGATGGGCCGCGCTCCTGGCTCCTGGCTTCGGATCGGCACAGCCCTGGCTATAGGGGGGGCAGATGGAAAGCCTCTGTCTCCCTGTCTCTCTGTCTCTGTCTCCCTGTCTCTCTTTCTCTCTCTCTTTCCCTCTCTCTCTCTCCCTCTGTAACTTTGCCTTTCAAGCACATAAAATAAATCTTTTAAGAAAGAAAGAAATGAGCGGCACCGTAACTTTTGTTATATGCATGAGGCCATTTCAAAAAGACTGTGGCAAACATGGAATTAAAAGTGTATTTTGGTGCCAAAAAAAAATTGAGATGCGTGCACAGCTTTTTTCCTAATATCTGCTTTCCATAAACTTTGTGCAGACAGCTCGTGTTTTACCACAAGGGAAAAAGGACAGAGCCACAGATTCACACAGACTCTCGCTAAATGCTCAGCAGTAGATAGACCTGAGAAGCCGGAACATTCTGTGACGGGGAGGGGAGGTTGTGAAACAGGACTGAGCGGGGAACGCGGGCACGAGGCGTGCTGTTCAGTATCAGGCAAAGCCCAGCCCCACGCTAAGTGAGCGACAGTTTGCGTACGCATGTGTGGTGTGCACATGTGTGTATGTGTGCACACGTGTGCCCATGAGTGGTATGTGCATGCGTGTGCATGTGTGTTGTATCTGCATGTGTGGTGTGCACACATGTGTGTGCATGTGTGGTGTCTGTGTGTGCATGTGCTTGCATGCACACGTGCATGTGTGTTGTATCTGCATGTGCGTGCATGTGTGTGCATGTGTGTGGTATCTGCATGTGTGTGCTTGTGCGTGTGTGTGCGGTGTTCATTTTAAGCTCCTTGCACGCAGGCACAAGTCCTTGTATTCCTGGTGCCGAGCTCTGTGCCAGGCAGGGTCTGTTTTGGGGCTGAATGTGGATCGCAGGGAGAAAGCCCGGGATGGGGGTTCAGAGTGTCTGGGGCAGTGTTCCTGAGCACCAAGGACGAGCGCCCTCTTTTGTCTCTGCCCACGCAGAACAGGGAGCAGACTTGTGGTCGTTCTTTTAAACAAGACAACTATCCAAAGCAACTGTGAGTTATTTAAAGCAATAAATGCAATGATTTAAAACAGCTGTAAATTCTTTGAAATGACACATACAAAACAGAAAAAAGGGATTTTCAGTCTCAAAGCCTTTGGGTAAAGGATTCTCTCCAGAACAGGGTTCAAGGTTACCCTAGCCACCTGGAAATGACACCAGCCATCCCGGAAGTGCATCAGTAGCCCAGCGCCCAGTCACCCTGAGGCAGGAGAGGGCCGTGGGTCTCCCCTGGGCCCACGCAGCACCAGTACAGAGCCGGAGCTCAGCTGGCAGCCCCAGGGGCATGTAGCAGGGCAGGGGAGGCAGCGAAGACAGGCGGGCGGCTGAGGTCAGGAGCCTGACCCCACGGGGCCCCAGGGGACCTGCCGCAGGTCCCTTAGGCCAGGCTGACACCTAGGCACTCAGCACCGCCCTGACCCTGCCGGTCCCCAGCCACCGGAGAACGGCCCTGGGTGCGCCCTGGACAGTGCGGGCTCCCTGCAGGATGACAAAGGGCTGCTCGCGTCCTGGCTCAGCCCTGTCCCTCCCATGACCCGGTCGCACAGCCGACCGCTGTCTCCCAGCACACGAGCCTGCCGGGCCCGTTGGGAAGACACACAGCCTGCGGCTGGAGCGTGACAGGCCCGCTGACACTGCCCAGGCGCTGCTCTTAAGAAAAAGCCAAAGGAGACCTTTTAACAATTCACAGACTTCATCTCTGAGAGCCGTCTTGGGTTTACATAATCACTGAGCACAAAGCCCCGCCCCCACCCCCGCCCCAGTGTGTTGGGTGCTGAGTGCTGGCTTCAAGTCATCAGCCGGAACTCCTAGTGATTAACACCCAAAATCTGTGGCTCAGACTTGTCTGTTTTTAAAAAGCAAACATAATAGGGCCGGTGCCGCAGCTCACTAGGCTAACCCTCTGCCAGCGGCACCGGCACCCCAGGTTCTAGTCCCGGTTGGGGTGCCAGATTCTGTCCTGCCTGCTCCTCTTCCAGTCCAGCTCTCTGCTGTGGCCCGGGAGGGCAGTGGGGGATGGCCCAAGTGCTTGGGCCCAGCACCCGCATGGGAGACCAGGAGAAGCACCTGGCTCCTGGCTTCGGATCGGCGCAACGTGCCGGCTGTAGTGGCCACTTAGGGGGTGAACCAACAGAAGGAAGACCTTTCTCTCTGTCTCTCTCTCTCTAACACTGCCTGTCCAAAAAAACGAACAAACAAAAAAAAAAACCCAGACATAATGTCCTTGTAAATTTTAACCTTTTTTAAAATTAAAAAAATAATAAGAAGCAGAAACAGAGAAATTAAGAGCAAGTTCCCATCAGCTGGTTCACGTCCCCAGTGCCCACACGGTTCTGGGGCTGGGCCAGGCTGAACCAGGAGCCAGGAGCCCAAGCCAGGTCTCCCACGTGGGTGCAGAACCCAGTTCCCCCTGGGGTGAGAATTAGCAGGAGCCGGAGACTGAACCCAGGCGCTCTGATGTGGGGTGCGGGCGTCTCAACAGCTGGGCTCAACGTCGGTGCCAGGAGTTCTCTTCAGGAGCCAGTGGGATCTCTGGCCAGGGTGGGCTTCCCACCGCTCTCCTCGCTCCTGGCCCTGCTTCCCGCGGGCGATGACAGGCCCAGAGGCTGACCGTGGCCGTGGCGCTGTGTCCTCCCAGAGATGGAGGAGGGAAGAGATCAACATGGCTCCTGTGCTTGGCTATTCAAAGGCTTCTTTGCCCGGGATTTTCTCTTCTATCAAACAGGGCACAGGACACCTGCCGGCCCTGCCAGCCTCAGGTCACCATCCTGTTCCTCCCGGTCTCTCTTTATTACAGAATCCGGCCTGTTCTTGACCCATGAATACCAGCCTGCAGGTCCACGCAACAGGATCTGTGTAGTCATTGTTAGTTCACTGCTATTCATTGAGACACTGTTTGTAGCAGCCTAAGATTGCTAACAACCTGAATTCCGATAGCAGGTGCTTAATGCTCTGTTAATGAAACTGAGGCATGGGTGTCCGTGGAATTCCATGTAGTTGTTTTAAAAATGAAGACTTAGGGGCTGGTGCTCTGGCGTTGCAGGTTAAAGCCCTGGCTTATAGCCCAGCATCCCATATGGGTGCCGGTTCGAGTCCCGGCCACTCCACCTGTGATCCAGCTCCCTGCCAATGCGCCTGGGAAAGCAGCAGAAGATGGCCCAAGTGCTTGGGCTTCTGCACCCGCGTGGGAGACCCAGAGGAAGCTCCAGACTCCTGGCTTCAGCCTAGTCCAGCCCTGGCCATTGTGGCCTCTTGGGGAGTGAACCAGCATCAGATGCCGCTTGGGACACCTGCATCCCCGGTGGGAGTGCCTTGCTTGACTCTCAGCTCGGCGTCTGATTCCAGCTGCCTGCTGGGTGGCTGCAGGTGACGGCCGCAGCACTGGGTCTCTGCCACCCACAAGGACTGACTCTGCTGACCTCAGCCTGGCCCAACCCTGGCTGCGAAAGGCATTTGCAAAGTGAACCAGTGGGTAGAAGATCTCTGTCCCCCTTTCTCTGTCTCTCTGCCTTTCAAATAAAAAAAAAATTAACAAGAAATGTAGAATTAAAAAATTTGGCCGGCGCCGTGGCTCAACAGGCTAATCCTCCGCCTTGCGGCGCCGGCACACCGGGTTCTAGTCCCGGTCGGGGCGCCGGATTCTGTCCCGGTTACCCCTCTTCCAGGCCAGCCCTCTGCTGTGGCCCAGGAGTGCAGTGGAGGATGGCCCAAGTGCTTGGGCCCTGCACCCCATGGGGAGACCAGGAAAAGCACCTGGCTCCTGGCTCCTGCCATCGGACGAGCGCGGTGCGCCGGCCGTAGCGCGCCGTCAGCGGCGGCCATTGGAGGGTGAACCAACGGCAACGGAAGACCTTTCTCTCTGTATCTCTCTCTCTCACTGTCCACTCTGCCTGTCAAAAAAAAAAAAAATTTAAATAGCCCGTATTTTGAGCACAGTTGTAGGGTCACAGAGATTTCCCACCGACCCCCGACCTGACACGCGCCCAGCCTCCTCCGTTACCGAGTCCTCGGCGAGCTGTGTGTTGGGTGAACCAGCTCTGATGCATCAGAACCACCTGGGCCCGGAGTCAGCTGCAGGGCCCTCGTGGTGCTATGACTCCTGTGGGTTTGGACAAGTGGGCAGTGATGAGCATCAATCATATCTTCACTGCCCTAATGGGAAGCTTTTTATTTAAAAAAGTCAAAACAATACATTTATTAATATTTGTATTTTTTAAGAGTAGGATGGGCCAGCATTGCAGCACAGCTGGTAAAGCTACTACCTGCAGCGCTGGCATCCCATATGGGCGCCAGTTCTAGTCCCAGCTGCTCCACTTCCAATCCAGCTTCCTGCGATCGCACTTGGAAAAGCAGCAGAGGATGGCCCAAGTGCTTGGGTCCCTGCACCCGCATGGGAGACCCACATGGAGTTCCAGGCTCAAGACTTTAGTCTGGTCCAGCCTTGGCTGCTGTGGTCTTTTGTGGGGGTGAACCAGTGGATGGAAGACCTCGCCCTCTCTGTCTGTCAATCTATCAAATAAATAGCATAAATCTTGACAAAGAAGTGAGGGAGAGAGCGCGTATTTGGCTTTAAGTAATGCATCACGGGGCTCAGGGGTGGGAAAATTTTCCCAGTCTGCCTTTTCATTCACATTTATGTGAGAATCACGCAAACCCATGATCTATTCACAACATGAATAAGCACAATACGAAACTAAAAATCATTTATCTTCCCATTTTATTATAATTCAAAATAAGCCCCATCCAGGCTTCTGGTGTGGACGCTCTGAGCCGAGGCGCTGTAGGCAGAGCCACTTGGGGATTGAGTGGCCATGTGACCCCCCCGACACAGAGAGGGCAGCTGGGTCGCCCCGCCCGCCGCCCTGCGGCTCCTGCCCCGGCCGGCTTGGCTCGGCCTCCATCTGCTCCTGCCAACTGAGCATCCTAATTACGGGACAACTGCTAATTGCCTGTGACTGGGCTTTTCCACAGTCCTGGGCATTAGCTGCAGTCACGCCCAGCAAGCCTCCCCGTGGATAATCCGTGCTCGCTGCTGCAGGACTTAATTATGCGTTGGCAGGAAAGAGAGGTCCACAGGGCTCACTGGGGAAACCACGCGTGCAGAGGGGCCCACTGCACCTCGGGTGGTCTGGCTCAGGTGCTCCGGGTCCCTTCCCAAGCCCCTGGGGCTTCCCCAGCAAACAGAAGGAGACTTTAGGGAAAGGCGCTGGCACGTACCCCGCCCCTGCGGTATGCAGGGCAGCATCAGCCATTGCCAACAATGTGTCATCCCAGCGAATCCTTGCAGCCAGGTGGGAGGTGAGTCCCTGATTCACACGGGAGGGGGCAGGCCGGGCGAGACCCTGACCTGACAAGCAGTGGGCGGAGAGCTAGGTCTGCCCGAGCTGCAGGCCCACAGGTCTCCGCTACTTGTTGCATGGTGGGAAGACCTGACTGATAGTGTCACCCTAACCTTGAACTTGAGTGGCGTTTTTCTCCAAAACAGTCACGAGCAGCATTCTTCATCTCACACTCGTTTATTAAGAAGACAAAACGCTGAACTACCTGAGACTAAGGAGACTGTGGTATGTGCACAGCCAGACCCCCAAGTTTCACTCCCAGCACCATCATCAACAGGGTTGGCCTTGACATTGAACTGCCTGGTTCAGGTCCTGGCCCCGTCCCCTCCTGGCTGTGCAGCCTTGGCCGGGCTACTTGCTGTCCCCACCAGCGGTGCCCAGCTGGGGAGCGAGTTGCAGGGATCAAATGGCACCCAGAAGCCCCTTAGTGTGGGGCCTGGATCCTGGGGGGTTCCCATCGCTTTCCCAAGATTTCTTCCTCTAGAGCAGGTGTGGGGAACATGAGGCCCGCGGGCCGTCACTGGCCTGCGACATCCTTTGGTCTGGCCCTGCCAAGGCAACCATGGGCCAGAGTCGAAATTCAATACACCTGCACCACGTTGATTTTTAGGGTGATGACTTCGTATGGCCCACGGATGATGGAAACAGTCAAAGGGCCCTGGGCAGAAGACAGTCCCCCTGCTGGAGCCACACCAGCTCTGCGATAGACCGACAGGAGACGGGCCCCGTCATCCAGGAGTGCTCGTGGCTTTCCGCCTTCTTCCTCTAAGAGGTGGAATCTATTTCCCCAGGCTGGAAGCGAAGCGAGGCTGGACTCTGCTCCCACAAACAGAGTGAGGCACCAGTGCCAAGCGGGGTCTCACCCCGCTGTGCTTTCCCCCTGGGGTCCCTGCCACCACCCTGTGAACAAGCTCAAGCCAGCCTGCTGGATGGTAGGGGGCACACTGCCCAGTCTCCCCACCACTGCAGCTCCAACAGAGGGTGATTCCCTGGGGCCTGCCAGCTAGCGAGAGGCCACAAGCAGGCGCCACTGAGCTCAGCAAGCCTGGCCCAGGCCAACGGACGGTTCCGCCGTCACGAGTGACAGCACTGGTTCAAGCCGCCGAGTTCCGGGAAGATCTTGTTACATGGCATAGCTAACTGACGGAGTCACTTGTGTAACTTACTCTTGGGTCAGAGCAGTGATGGGGCCTAGTGTGGTTCCCATTTCCCATTTCCTACGGTTTAGGCTTCGGCAAAAGGAGGCGGCCCAGAGCAGCCTGGGACCCGTATGCAGCCAGGCCCTGGGACTCACTCTTTTTTGAGGTTCTCCAAGAATCTGGTAGAATTCAGTCCAACAGCCCATGTTGGGGGGGGGGGGACTGAAGATGTCTTTATTTCGTCCTTATTTTAAAACACACGGGTGCAGTGGGTCAAGTGTCCACTTGTGATGCTGGTTTCCCGTACTGGTTCGAGTCCCGGCTGCTCCTCTCCTGATCCAGCTCCCTGCTCATGTGCCTGGGAAAACAGCAGAAGATGGCCCACGTACTTGAGCCCCTGCCACCCATGTGGAGACCAGCACCGAGTTCCAGGCTCCCAGCTGTCACCCTTGTGACAGCCATCTGGGGAATGAACCAGCGGAAGGAAGATTTCCCCCTGTGCCACGCTAGCTTTCAAACAAACAAATCTTTAAAAAATGCACTGTTGCTGAATATAGAATCTAAGCCCATGGTCCTGACTTCTAACGGGGGAGGCGGTCTTGTCCTGGCTTCCGGCTTCCGGTGTTGCCAAAAAGACATAGCTGTCAGTCTCACCGCCGCTTCTCTGCAAGTGAACTCATCCTCTGGGTCCTTGTCGGATCCTCGTCTCTGTTCACGCCATTGCATCACTATTTGTGTGTGGGTGGGGGTGGCGCCAGCACTCAAACCCGGGCGGCTTCCCCATGGGATGCGGCGTCTCAACCCCCGGGGGCGGACACCTTAACAGACTCACACGGATGTTCTTTGCCCTTTTGTGCCTTGGAGGTTTCTTTTTCCACTGAGTATCTTGTTTCAATGGCCATGTTTCTCATGTCTGGAAGTTTCATTGGATGATTTCCCGAAGTCGTTTTAGCCATCTCTTTTCTGACCATCTTTTCAAGCTCACGGTCTGCTATGGGCTGAATATATCCCCCGAAACTCGAAGGCTGAAGCCCCCGTACCCAGTGTGAAGGCATCCGGAGGGGGAGCCGTAGGGAGTGACTGGGTGTGGAGCCCCCTTGGGATTAGTGTTCTTATAGGGAGAGGAAGAGACTGGAGCCCTCTCTGTTTTCACCATTTGAGGACACAGCAAGAGCGCAGCTGTCTAGAAACCAGGCCCCCCGCCCCCCAGGCACCAGGTGTGAGGTACCTCGAACTTGAACTTCCCAGCCTGCAGAACTGTGAGAAACGAGCCCTTTCTGTTTAGGCCTCCCTGGTGCACTGTCATAGCAACCTGGAGTCTGTCACTTGCACCCGAGCTGCCGCCCTCAGGCCCCATGTGCTGCTCGGGGCCCCCGGCAACCTGGGCCCCCTCAATGCAGCTGTTCCCTGAGTGAGGCCAACAAGGACGCCCCAGCCCGCAAAGGCAAGACCTTCTGTCACGCTACATCATCACCAGACGGACACCCTGCACCTGGGCCACACTCGGGGCACAGAGGCCTGGCACAGGGCCCCCTCACGAGGTGTGCACAGGAGGCAGGAAGGCATTGCGGTCAGTGTGGGGTCTGCTCTTCACCAAGGATAAGCATGGCTGCCCCGCCCACCTGCCCGCCACCCCGCACCCCCTGCTCAAGGTGAACCTGAAGGGGCCATTTGGGCTCATCTCAGGCTTTCCTCATTCAACAGCGCCTGTTGCTGGAAACGGGCACTGAAGGGCACTGTTCTGCACGTGGACTGCTTGGGATCCTCGCAACGTGCATGTAGCCATTTATTCTAGAATTAAGTACAGTAAAAGCTGAAAATCGCTCATACGGCGTGACTTCCAGTAAGGGCGCTCCCCCTGCACGTCCAGCCATCATATGCACAAACACACGCACTGGCCCACGTGTGACTTCTCATTCCGTGTGGTGGGTCTGTGGATGAGTGATGCGCTCTCTGCACTTTTCTGTATTTTCCACAATTAAGGAGCATTATTCTAATAATCGGGGGGGGGACCCCAAGTGGTTTTAAGTGCTTTGAGGTTCAACTTCACAGGCCGAACCCAGCACGGCCTCTTGTTCACCTCCTGCAGAAAGGCAATTTCCTGCTTGGGTGGCTGGTGGCGTGTCTGTCCCAGAGCCAGACACACATCAGATGGCCGCGGGAACACACACCTGCTTCCTCTCACACTGACGGGGAGCGGTTCACTCTCAGCGGAACGCCCCTGGCTTTGCCCCAGGACTGAGAGTTACTTGGAAAAATGTGGCAGGTCTTCCTCTAGTGATTAAAAACCGCTGGAAGGTTCTAGCCAAAATGGGACATAGACGACTCATGTCAGACAGATTTGGGAACCCAATCTGCTTCATAGCCAGAATCCAAAACCGTAGCTCTGAGACAACAAGGGCTGTTCGAGCCCATTTTTATAACGAATCGGAGGACCCTGGGGTCTCCGAACCCATCTGCTTGCCTGCAGCGTCGCCGATCTGACCACGAGGAGCTTCGGGGCCCACTGGCCCAAGCGCAGGGCTGCAGTCAGAGCAAACAGTAATCAAAACCAAACACAAACTCCGGATCAGGTGCGTCGGGCTTGCTCCGCAGGGGAGGACGTGTCCTCGGCAGTCTCTGGGGACGGGGCGTGGCTCGGGCCTCTCACGGGGTTTTTAGGCTTACACTGGAGACTGGAAGGAAGAGCAAGGGAGCCAGGCCAGCCCTGGGTCGGGTGCTATCAAGAAGCAGGGCGATTTGGCGCCTGAACACTTGATAGTTGCTATCTAGGTTTTCTTTTGAAGGTTTTGTTCAATAAAAATGTTAGTTTTCAGTAAGCACAAGGTATAAACAAAAGGAAATTTTAAAATAATCTGATCTGGAGGCTGGTGCTGTGCCGCAGCAGGTTACAACGTCACCGGGGATGCCGGCATCCCATACGGGCACTGGTTTGCGTCCCGGCTGTTCCACTTCTGATCCAACTCCCTGCTAACGTGCCTGGGACAGCAGTGCAGGATGGGTCAAGTGCTGGGGCCCCTGCACCCACGTGGGAGACCCTGAAGAAGCTCCGGGCTTCAGCCTGGCGCAGCCCCAGCTGCTGTAGCCACTTAGGGAGGGAACCAGCAGAGATAGGAAGATCTCTCCCTATCTCTGTCTCTAACTCTGCCTTTCAAATAAATAAATAAAATCTTTCAAAAAAAAAAATCTTCCAATTGACACCTATGGACAAGGCACAGGAGCTCTGATGACCGTGGTATATGTGTGTGTGCATTTACATGTATGCGGCATGTGTGTGATGTGTGCCTGTGTGCATGTGCCATGTCTGGTATATGTGGGTGCATTGTCTGTGGTCTCTGTGTGTGCCCTGTGTGTATCTGTGGTGTGTGCATGCATGTCTGTGTATGTGGGGTGTGTGTGTGTGTGCAACACTAGTTTTATTTAAATGTCTCTGAATACACTGGACTGAGGAGGAAGCACTCCTGCGACCCCCTAACTAGAACCGCAGGGTTCTGGTTCCGGAGGTCGGGCGGGCAGCACCCCGCACTCCATCAGTGTGTTGCTGGCCAACAATACTGAAACTGAAACCCAAAATCTGAGCGAGCAGAGGAGGAGGATTCCGGAAACACTCTGTCAAACCATTTCCAGGGCCAAGAATGTGCAGAGCGTGAACAGGAGATTTAGAGGCTTCCCAACCCAGGCCGGGGGCCACTCACAGAGACAGGAAGTCTGGCAACACGAGGACGAGGCCTGCGCCATCTTCCATTTTCAGGATGTGACCTGGCTTCAATCACTGCCCAGAAACGTCCCCAAGCTGGAAGACAGACTGACGGTGCATTACCAAGACTAAACTCTCGCTTCGTTCTGCTCAGGGCCAGACGGCTCCCCAGCGGACTGGTGCCCGAGCAGCCGCGACTAAGAGCCACAGCGTCAGCCCGACCCCAGCGTTTACTTTCCTGTGACGTGGACCCTGCTGCCTTTTTTATTCATGCCAAATTTAGAAAAAGCCCAAACACACCTGAGATGACCTCTGAAGCTTCACTGTCTAATGCAAAGTAATAAACACACCCAATCGTGTCGCCAGAGTTCTGAAGGTTTACAGGGCTTGGCGGCCAGGTGAAGCCCTGGAAGTTCCGCCATTAAGAAGAGAAACCCGGGCTGGTGTTTGGCACAGCAGTGAAGGCACCGCCTGGGATGCCACTTCCTGTATCACGGTGCTTGGGTTCACGTCCCAGCTCTGCCTCCAGTGCCGGCTTCCCGCTTCACCTGGGAGGCAGCAGGTGGAGGCTCAAGTCCCTGGGTCCCTGCCACCCCGTGGGAGACCCCGACTGAGTGTCTGACTCCCAGCTGTGGCCTGGTCCAGCCCCAGATAGGTGGGCGTTTTGGGGAGTGATCCAAAGAACAGAAGACCTGTCTCTCTGCCTTTCAAATAAATAAAAACAGACATCCTCTGTTAGAAAGGACTCTACCTTGTATGGCCCAAGATCCACACCTATGAGGTCTTCAAAGAATTCACAGAAAATGTCTATGATGAGGAAAACTGCATGGATTTCAAAAATTTTTGCATCAAAGCAAATATTTTAATTCTGCTTTTCCACTATTTGCAGTTCTTTCAAGTCTGCAAAGAGAAGTTGAAAGAAACGTGCTCTGGACATAAAGATGATGTGTCTTTTTGAAGACTAATTCTGTATCCCTGCACTGAAGCGCTTTTAAAAAACGCAGGTTGCTAGCCGGCGCCACCACTCAATAGGCTAATCCTCCATCTTGCGGTGCCAGCACACCAGGTTCTAGTCCCGGTTGGGGCGCCGGATTCTGTCCCGGTTGCCCCTCTTCCAGGCCAGCTCTCTGCTGTGGCCCTGGAGTGCAGTGGAGGATGGCCCAAGTGCTTCGGCCCTGCACCCCATGGGAGACCAGAAGCACCTGGCTCCTGCCATCGGATCAGCGTGGTGCGCCGGCAGCAGCGCGCCGACCATGGCGGCCATTGGAAGGTGAACCAACGGCAAAGGAAGACCTTTCTCTCTGTCTCTCTCTCTCACTATCCACTCTGCCTGTCAAAAAAAAAAAAAAACAAAAACAAAAAACGCAGGTTGCTGAAATACTGATTCCTAAGGCTACAAGCAAGGACTATGGATGAAGGAGAAAGCCAACGAGCAGACACGAGCAGACCAGAATCTAAGGAGGACGCCCAGGGGAATCGCAGGGGAGATCAGCGAAGCATTTGGGGAGGAGCAGCAAACCTGCAGGAGCCACTTACCAGGGACGTCAGCCATGACTCCCAGCTCTCCTTCCAAAGCCCTGGATGATGGCCGGCCACGGTGGGGCCTCCTGAGTCCGGCTCGCTCGCTCGCTCTTGGGAGGCTGACCGCCGAGCTCCCATCAGCCAGCCTCACTGTGCCAGTGTCCTCACCGCCAGGCTGACCTTCCAGGAGCCCCAGCCAGGGGCCTGAGGGGCTACTCCCGAAGCACCCAAGCTCCAGACCCAGCTGCTTCCCGATTTGTCGAAGTGTAAAACCACGCATTGTCCACCTCCTGCAGACCCAGGACCGCCAGCCGCCCCGTCTGGAATCCCAGACACGAGCACACATTCACAGAGATGCCATCTCCACTTCCGGTCTCAGGATCCCCGCTCACGTGGGGACACCATGTGCTCTAGGCCACCAATACAATACAAGTCCATCTGGAAAGGACTTGGACTCGTTCAATGGGGATGAAAAACCATTATTTAAAAAAAGAAAAATGCAAAATTTTATTTATGTATTCATAAAGATTTACACCAAGTAGGCCTTTAACATGTACAAAGCAAACCTCTACTTGCGAAGTTAAATATATGGAAGTACAAAAGTCAACTGAATTATCAAAAGAGAAAACGTTTTATTTTTTTTACTAAGTACAATTAGTTTCCCTGATTATTAGCCCATAATCAGTGTCACCTAAAATCCAGGAAGATATGTACACAGGGGAACCAACCCAGTATCCATCTGTCTGACTGTCTCTTTCTCTCTATATAAATATATATATATATAAGGGCCACTGAACCCAGGAAAACCGGAGCTGAGCTTATTAAATCACTGTCTCTGTTTCAGACACTCTTACCACTTGAAAGAAAGCAGAGGAGATCTAGCAGTGGAGGACTCGTATAATAACGTAAAAAGATAAGAGCTTGTAGTGATAAAACAGATCTGTGCCCCTCCCCAGGGACTTCGGGCAGCCGGCCTTTCCGCAGCTTCCGAGCCGAGGAGACGCTGGCCCAGGTCACTTGCCGTACGGCTGGTCGTGGTGCATTTCCGGGCTGTAAGTCAGCAGCACAATCATGACCCAGAGATGAAGCAAGGCCTGAGGACAGACAGACACGACTGAGGGTCAGCAAGAGCTGGGTCTTGGTCACAGACGCTCTGCGCAGTGCACCGTGGGCGGGGCCCGGTGCTCGCTGTGTGTGTGCCCTGCTGGAGGGCACCACGTGTGGAGCGTGGCAGGGCCTCCGCACACCTTTACTGGACAGAGCCCAAGGAACGACTGTAAAGCACTGCGTGAGCAACGTGCACTGGAGGGCAAGGAAGCCTGCCAGGGCCACAGGACCCTCTGCTGAGAGGCGTGAGGGCCTACACTGCCGCGTCCGCACGCACAGGCATGTGTGCAGGGACGACCGAGCAGGCGTTCATCACCGAGCAGAAAGCGAGACTGGAAGTGCTTGCACACAAGAAGTCGGTTGGAAGGGCTTAGAACAGCTCTGGCTGGTGCTTTGAAGCCTTTAGCCAAGATCTGGGGAAGAGGAGCTGGGAGACTCTTCTTGACAGGAACAGAAGGTCGGGTTTTGGAGAGGGATCTACACACACACACACACACACTGTCTGTGACCCCTGATGCCGAATTTCCACTAACGCCCTCAGGGCAGCACTAAATGGTCATGCCAACCACTTCCTGGTGTCACTCGGCATCTCCAACACCTGGGCTGTCGGCCTCTAGGGGGCGATATTCTGAATCTCTGAATCCTGTCTGACACCGTTCCTTTTGTTTGATTCTTCCCATCCTTCCCTTCTTTAAAACTTCTTATTTAAAGGCGTACTCTTCCCTCTAGTGGATGACAGAGAAATTTCCTTTTCAGTAGGTTTTTCTTTCTTTTTAAGAAAACAGCCCATCTCAAGTCACGCAACCTCTTCTGGATAGACCCAATCAGGACAAGAGAGGGCTCCTGGGGACCCCCTTCTCCATGGCACCCCCAGTTATCAACATTATTTAATAAGTGAAGGAATCAGCAAGAAAATAAACTAACTTTGAGATTCTTTTAGAAAATAACAACATCAAGATAAAAAGGAAACCGACAGTTCTGTACTGCATGCTTCCCCCGAGCAGGACTTACCAACGGAGGGAACCATTAAACTGTGCTAAAGTTAGATTTACTTGTAGGAAAGGACTACAGATTCCTATTATTTCTATTTACAGACACACGAATTGTTCATTTACCTACTTTAAGAACAAAAAATCTTCAAGATAGAGCATGAGTTCTTCTAATTTTCAAAACGGATCGCCCAGACAGCGGCGAGGGCAGCCGCGGAAGGGAGCGAGGCGCGCGGCTCAGCACTGCCCTCCGTGACAGGCTTACTCACCATGTAGATGATGACAAACACCCGGGCCACGGGGTACCTCCGCAGGAAGATTCCCAGGCGGATGCTGCGGGAGAAGGGAGGGGTTACACTCCACACGAAGCCTCCAACTGCGGAAAGGTCACGCACTCACACTATCTGTGTGGCCTCCCCAGAACGATTTTTCTAGAATACTGTTAAACGGTGACTTGAAATAACCACGTAGAAATGCCGGAGCAGTAAGCCAATCCTTGGCTCATGACTGAGGCACTGTGGAGCTCAGAACTTCAGCACAAGGTATTTCCCTTCATGCTGGGGCCACAACCACAAGGCCCCTCTCTCAATCCTTTTTCTTTTAGGAGCTGAAGAAGTTATGAGGGATAGGGTGGATGTTAAACACTGAACAGGAAGGACAATCCTGGTCGGCGCTAACGTGTGGACAGCTGACCTGCAAGCTCCACGTGGCTATGAAGCTGCAGAAACTTGGGGAGGCGCAGGTGAGCACTGGGGAAGCAGCAGTACGTGCACCCCGACCACGCCCTGCCACAGTGGATGAATGCACAAGAACATGCGCCTTTCTGCTCCTGCTTTCCCTGTGTGGAGGATGCGATGTCCTGCACACAGGCTCTGCAGCAACCGTGCGATACGCCGAACTAAATGATCCACTGAGAAGAGGTGATTAACATGGGGACAGTGGCTCTGGGAACCCAGACTGAGGCCTCAGGGTTCTGACTGTGCGAGTCTAGGTGCTGATCACCACAGCCCTATTCTGACACTAAAAGGTAAAAACGATCACCATTATGTGGTACTTCATTAAAACTGTGTTTAATTAAACACTAGAAAGAACAACAGTAAAGTAGGTTATTTCAAACATGAACTTTATCAAGGCTATGGGTAAACTGTTAGAACACATCCTTGATAAGGCAAATTTTTGCTAGTTTAAAAACATATATATAAATGTAGATAACGTGTAAGCTGTTTATTTCTGTGGCATCTCTAAAAGATACAGTAAAAGGAGAAGAGTCCAGTGACGCATGAGCACGGAGGCTCTGTTATTCCAACCCCGTGACAGAGCGCTAGGCTGACACCCACATGGAGCTCTCACAGGGGGCGGAGGCTGTCCCGATGAAAGTGAGTGAGTTTGTTGCAAAAGGACAGAAATGACCGCGGTTAATCATCTTCAAACGCAGGCACTCACGGAGCTCCTGAAGCCGCCACATAACACCGACATACCATAAAAAGAGCAAGATGAATGTCACCCCACACACCAACACCTCCTGCAGGCTCACCACGCCTGCGACCACGGGAAAACCTATAAAACCAGCAGCCGCCACCACTCTCCCTGCGGGCACTGCTTACCTAAACTGGTCAATGGAGCTGGCGGCTTTTCGAACTTTTCCATACATTCCTGCCAGGTTAGTCTCTGTGTCATTAAAAAGAACAGGAACATTTCGCAGACGTGTGCCTGTTTAAGCAAGAAAATAAATGAATGTACTGACACCAAAGTCAACTTTCTACAAAAGTGATGGCTGGAAATACACTCGGCCACATGTGGAAGAAATTCTCACGGCCGACTTTCTAAGCACCGCCCCCAAAGATGAAACCAGGTAACTCTGGTTAGACAAAATGTTTGAACTTCTATTTCTACAAAAATAAAACCTTAACAATTAAGAAAACAATTTTAGCAAAAATGAAAAAGAGAACAAATGCCAGGCGTTGGTCAACAGTCAGTGTCAACGGCCCTTTCGTTGCTGTAACTGGACAGCAGTGGAGCCCTCCACGAGGTGGGGATCCCCAGAGGTGCGACTCCTGCCCTGACTCCCTGCATTTTCGACTCATCCCACGGCCGCTCGTGCCCACCTGGACGTCTGGCAGATCCTGGGAACCCAGCACGCTTAGCCCGTGACCCTGATCCCCGGCCCTCACTGCCAAGCTGCCTCTCCTGCCTCCTCCCTCTAGCACCCTCCTACCTGCTCAGGCCGAACACCTTCGCTCTTCTTTTCTCCCTAACCCCACATGACTCTGTTGGCTCATCTCGACAATCAGGCCTTGACCCACGCCCACCACCCCACTGTGGTCTGAACCTGCCACCTGAGGACATAGGGCTCCTGATCAAATGCAGGTCAACGTGCTTCCCTGGCTCTCAGCTTCCTTGGAGTCCAAGTCTTCACGCAGGTGCACATGGCCTCGCCCCGTGCTGTGGATCCACCTTCCACCACGCTCCCCGCCCCGGTCAGAACCAGCTGCTCTGGCCTCCGTGGTGCTCCTGCAACATCCAGGAACACCCCTGCCGCAGGGCCCTAGTGCCTGCCCCTCTGCTGCGTGCCACTTTCCAGTGAGTTCTCCTCCTCCCTCCATTGAACCCACAATCCCTTCCCTACACTTGCCACTCTGCATCCCTACACAAGATCTCTCAGCCAGAGACCTGGGGTTTGCAGGCCTTACGAAATCGTAAGATTAAACAAATAATGTGTCGGCGCCGTAACCTTCTTGTTGACTGTGTCTTTTGAAGACGTGTGGATTTCTCCACTCAATCACAGAGCATGGATATACTCATGTACTCTGTGTTGGCTTCAGTACGCCTACTCTGCGAGGCTTTCCTGTCTCCCGAGCATCATGTCGTTAGGGGTCTTGCACGTTTCAACACGACGGTTAAGGCCCAACCCCAGGGAAGGACATGAACTAGTCCACTCCCTGGTTCACCAAGGACAACACTGATCCCGCGTGGCCCAGACCCACACCAGGGGAAAGTTGGGCCCTTGTCTGGATGAAGCTTCGTTTCAAGCACAAACCCTCTGTCTGTAGTTTGTCCCAGTCCTGTTCAGATGACACTCGGCTGAGGTGCCCTGTGCTGTCTGTTACCTTCGCCGCTGTCCACTCCGGGCATGTGAATGGAGGAGCCGTTGCTGGAGCTGCCCGGGGCCACGCTCATCTGCTGCTCCAGGCGCTCCAGCTGGAAGACCAGCGAGTTCTTCTCGGTGCTCAGGCTCTCCAGCATGGTCTGCTTCTGGATCAGGGTCTCCGTCAGCTGGTGGAGGCGGTTCTCTAACTCGGACTGGCTGCTGTGGCTCAGGGCTTTATTGGTGAGCTGCAAGGCCAAGTGTCCATCAGATTATTACAGAGGAGAGAAGCCGTGCCACACAGACATCACATCACTGCACTCTCACAGGTCACTGTGGCATCCACGGATTTCTCAAACTCCGTAACGGTTCGTCCACTGTCCACAGAAGTGAGTTCAGACTGAACCCGAGAGTCACAAAACCAATTTGGTGGGCCAGAAGTCAGCTTTAAAACCAGAGCAGAACGGGATGTTTTCTTTTTTTTCTTCTTCTTTTTTTTTTTGACAGGCAGAGTGGACAGTGAGAGAGAGAGAGAGAGAGAGAAAGGTCTTCCTTTTTCCCATTGGTTCACCCTCCAATGGCTGCCGCGGCCGGCACACCATGCCGATCCGAAGGCAGGAGCCAGGTGCTTCTCCTGGTCTCCCATGGGGTGCAGGGCCCAAGCACTTGGGCCATCCTCCACTGCACTTCCAGGCCACAGCAGAGAGCTGGCCTGGAAGAGGGGCAACCGGGACAGAATCCGGTGCCCCGAATGGGACTAGAACCCGGTGTGCCGGTGCTGCAAGTCGGAGGATTAGCCTAGTGAGCCATGGCGCCGGCCCGGGATGTTTTCTGATTCACAAAACACACAGTATGTGAGAACATGATTTTGTGCAGCCTGGTGTTAGACACTGAGTGTGGGACATGATGCAAACCATTTTATCCTGAGGTACTGTGGTCAAACACCCTCGCGAGCATGGGTGCGGGAGGCAGCTCAAACGTCCCCCGCGGCTCGGCGGCTGAGGCAGGGCAGAGGTGAGTCTCAGGTCTGCGTCCCTGCTCTGCAGTCTTCAAGCTGACCACGGACGGTCTGTTCCCCCTCTGTGCATCGCCTTCCTCGTGTCAGTGCGGACAACAGCCCGTCACGGGAGGAGCATGGAGGCAGCAGCCGGGAGAGTTCTCGCGGGGTCTGGCTGCACTGGCACTTCCCATCCACCCTGTGCGGACCTTGCTTGTAATTTACCTCCAGCGCAACAGCGGAATCGGGGGCAACAAGGTCTTACCACACTCACAACCAACATCCTCACCCCAGCCAGGAACAGTCCTACCTGATTCCTGAGCTTCTGAATTTCTTCTTCTCGATCCTTAATTCTGCTCTGCAATGTGTTCTTTGTTCGATACAGATCGTCTTCTATGTAGTGGAACTCCTATGAAGTGAGTCGGGAATAAGCAAAAGCCAAGTCAGTTTCCTGATCCATCCCCAGCAAAAGAGTTAAAGGGGTGGGGGGCAGGGGCAGAGGAGTGGGTGGGGAGGGAGGGAGGGAGAGAAAGAGGGAATCTTTCATCCACTGGTTCATTCTCCAAATGGCTGCAAAGGCCAAGGGGAGCATTTAAGAGGCAGGTGTCTAGCATGCTGGTTAGAACTGCCTGCTCATTAAGCATCCCGTATCAGAGTGCTTAATATATAACTTAGCTATAAGATTAACTGTCCTAATTCATTCAAGGCTATTATGAATGAAATGGCCACAGCTTGGTGTCCTTGATGGTTGGCGAGATCATCTGTTTATTGTGGCAGATGGCCTTGCGGCACCCTCTCCCCATGCCCTTTATTAAATGAGGGAGGAAGGTAGGGGAAAGTGGTCGTGCGGTGACCACAGGCCGTCTCCCCAAGTGACCAGATGTTGTAGAGGTGAAGAACCGGGGCTTGGGGTCAAACACTCCTCAGTAATTTCAGTAACTCTAACCCTAAATTGTGTGCTAGCCTAGAGCTTGAATGAAGTCAGGCAAGGCCATGTTAAAGTCTGTCATTCTCCTTTCTCGCTTCTCTCACACTTTTCCCATCTGTTCCGTGACCAGGCTGAGCCAGGTGTCTGAAGTCGTCCCCGGCAGTTTGACTGCCCCCATCTCCGATACTTCTTCCTACGGCTGCTTCTCCCTGCTGTGTGCACGGTTAGCGCAAGGCTGGGCAGCCCCAGGCTTTCCTCCCTGCTGCACACTGTATTTCAGTGATGCGGCGTGGCTTTGGATCGGCATGTGCTTTGGTCTTACGTACTGACCGACTCTGCCTCCGTGGACCCGTTGTGCACTGCAGCAGTGCCCTGGTACAGTCGGCCGTGAATCCAGAAGCATTTCTCTCTCTCTCTCTCTCTCTCATCAGTGATGGAGCAAAACCAGTGCTATCCCCGAGTCTCATGAGCACTTGACAGGCTGCTCAACAACTTTTTTTTTAAGATTTATTTTCTTTATTTGAAAGGCAGGTTTACAAAGAGAGAGAGAGAGAGAGGCCTTTCACCCACTGGTTCACTCCCCAAATGGCGACAACAGCTGGGGCTGGGCCAGGCCAAAGCCAGGAGCTTCCTTTGGGTCGCCCACGTGGGTGCAGAGACACGAGGACTTGGGCCATCTTCCACGGCTTTCTCAGGCACGGTTGCCAGGAGCTGGGTCAGAAGTGGAGCAGCCAGAACCTGAACCGGCACCATGTGGAATGCCAGCACTGCAAGCAGTAGCTTAGCCTGCGTTGCCACAGCATCCAGCCCCTCACCAACATGGATTACTGAGGAACTGCAAACTGAACACCATGCACCTACTAGAAAAGCTGCGGCTATGAAGACTGACGGCAGCGAGTGTCAGTGAGGACGTGGGAAAACTGGACTCCTCGTTACTGCTAGTGGAAACGCAAAGCAGTGCAGCTGTTTTAGAAATAATGCAGAAAACAATCGGGCTAATTTTTTTTTCTCCTTTAGGTTAGATACACACTTACTAGATGATCCAGCGGTCCTGTTCTTACACATCTACTAAAAATAAATAAATAAATAAAAGCATAAGACCAAGGGACCGGCATTGTGATGTAGCTGGTTAAGCTGCTACGTGCGATGCCAGTATTCCTCATGGGCACCAGTTTGAGTCCCGGCAGCTCCACTTCAGATCCAGCTCCCTGCTAATGCACCTGGGAAGGCAGCGTAAGAGGGCCCAGGGACTTGGGTCCCTACCCACGTGGGAGACCCTGATAGAGTTCCAGGCTCATGGCTTCAGACTGGCCCACCCTCTGCTGTTGCAGCCATTTTGAGAATGAACAAGGGATACAAGATCTCTCTCTTTTGCTCTGGCACTCTTTCAAATACACAAAATAAATCTTGTTTTAAAAATAAAATATTTAGGTTCAGGGAGCAGACAACTGCTAGCTGAAGAATGACGTAAAATTTTAAACAAGATCAATAGGAAGAGTCTGTTATAAGCACTTTTTTCTCACAGAGCAGTTAACATGGCGCTAACATGGTATGCTATGTACATATACATAGATTTACTGTGGCTTCTGGAAAGTATAATGTAATAAGTACTCATGCCGGCTGACTAATCTAGTGCATTCTGAAGTTTTCTACAGAATTCTCTGACAAAAGGTAAAATACAAACGCAGGGTAGCGGGAAGAAAGTGGGCACTCAGACAGGTCCTGGCTCTGTTCCATTCTCTGACCAGTTGTCCAGTCCTTGGAAAGTCTCATTACTATTTTGGGCCTCTATTAAAAAAAACAAGCCCTCGGAGGGGGGGTGGTCAGGTGTGTGGGACCCATAAGGGCCCCCAGCCTCCCGCTGAGCCCACGCTCGGCGTCCCGCTGAGCCAGGCCCCTCCCACACGAGCAGAGGAGGGTCTTCCTGGGAACTGCAGGCTCACCTGCTTCAGCCGGTCCAGCTCCGTCTCCAGCTCTTGTTTGGACGCTCTCTGAGCAGCTACTTGCTCCTGCAGGTCCTGTAGCTGCTCTCTCGCCGCCTCGGCCTCGCTGACCTGCTGGGCCTCCACGTCCTACAAGCAGAAGTCTTCATGTGAAAACAGCAACCAACCATTCAGCTCAGAATTTACGGAGGGGGTCTTCAGAGTTCCCGGAAAAGAGGAAAAGCTGCAGAGATTTCAATTTTTTTTTTTTTTTTGGCATCAAAATAATCTTTGATTCCGGTTTCCACAAGCTCTCTGAAGTAGCCGCCTGCTGTGTGCTGTGAACTGGGCTCTGCCAGCGCCGATGGGATGAGAGAGAGACGCGGCAGCAGCTCGCAGCTCAGCACACCGACACCCGGCAGGGCGAAGGGCGGCGCACAAGCCGTCTGGCTTCCTGGGGAGGAGACCAGCTCTGTTCAAGCTGACAATGTCAAACAGAAGAGAACGTCATGCCCAAACGGCTGCGTCGCCGCACCAGCTTCCGGAGCAGGCAGGGTAGAATCTGTGAGTGCAGAGGACACAGCGCTCCCGCTCGCACCTCCGCGGAGCCCGTCCTGCATCTAGCTTTGTGACTCTGATTCACACCTCCCACACCTCTTGATCTCATTTCTTCACTCAAAACCACCTTCCGGATTTCCTGTGGGATCTACCATTGGCAAAGAGCGCAGCTGGAGGTCTCGGTTCTTTTTCCTATGGGCTTAGGCATAACCCGCTCAGACAGCACACGAGGGGCTACAGTCAGCATCTCGACTCTGCGTGTCACCTTCCGGTCCGTTCTCTCAACACTCACCTCCGCAGACTCCAGAAGCTCACGCACTGCTGGGAACGACTGAGACAAACAATGCAGCCAGATACTCACAGCGCATGCAGTTCTAACTCCACAGCCCCGTGCAACCCTTCTGAGATTCTGGGGTTGGTGGAAGGTAGATGAATCTGTCATCAACTTGACTACAGGAGGCAAATTCCTCAGAGGCGAGCACGCACGGTGGTTAAGAACACACGTTCCCGAGTCAGGACAGGCCGGGGGTCTAACCCTGGCTCTGCCACTGCCAGCCTCGGGGGGCCCATCTTCAGCTACACATGAACCCACCATCCTCTCCCTCACAGGGCTGCGGCAGGAATCAATTTCAGCACCAGAAAGACACGGGCCAGGTGTGAATAAGTTCAGCATCTACCCAATTTTATGTTCACAGAACCAAATTTGTTGGAATTTGAAATCGTTTACAGATTTAAAAAAATCCCACGTAAGGGGCTGGTGTTGTAGCAGTGGGTTAAATCACCACCTGCGATGCTGGCGTCCCATAGTGAAGTGCCAGTTCAAATCCTAGCCACACTGCTTCCAGTCCAGCTTCCTGCTAACGCCCCTGGGGAAGCAGCGATGGCGGCTCAAATACCTGGCCCCTGTCACCCACGAGGGAGACCAGGATGGAGCTGCTTCCTGTTGGTTTCAGCCTGGTCCAGCCCTGGCCACTTGGGGAGTGAACCAATGGATTTTGGAAGATCCCCCTGCCCCTTTCTCTCTGTCACTCAGTCTTTCAAATAACAAAGCTGTTTTCTTTAGGATTCATAAACAATCCTAAAGAATAAGAAGAAAATCCAGGAGTGACGGCGGCTATGATTACTGAGGCCTATCACATGTCAGGAGCAAGGCGAGGCCTTCACTCTGCAGCGGGTACTGTGAACCTGTGTCTTCCAGATGGGAACGCTAAGCGCCTCAGGCAGGGAGCATCTACTGAGTGCCGGAGACGGGCTCCACACGCAGGCCTGCCTAATATCCTAGTCTCACAATGTCTACGCTTTTCTCTTTTTTATGTAGTGTACACCAACACCAGCAATCAACGATTCACAGAGTGAGTGCATGGATGAATATCCTCACACAGTGTCTTTTTTTTGCTTTTTAAGGAATGGCAGCTTGGGGTGAGCTTTTGCAAGTGGCTGACATGCTGTTTGGAACGCCCATATCCCTTATCAGGTACCTGGGTCACATCCTGGCTCCTCCACTTCCAATCCAGCTTCCTGCTGATGTGTAAAGGCAGCAGTGACTGCTCAAGTGTCCCTGTGTCCCTGCCCCCATGTGGGAGGCCTGGAATGAGTTCCAGGGTCATGGCTCTGGTTTGGCTCAGGCCTGGCTATTGTGGGCATCTGGGACACATAGCAAATAGATTTCTTTCTTTCCTTTTTAAAGATTTATTTATTTGAAAGCCAGGGGTGGAGAGGGAGGGAGAGATACCAAGATCTCTGTCCACTGGTTCACTCCCCAAGTGGCTGCATTGGCCAGGGCTGGGGCAGGCCAAAGCCAGGAGCCAGGAACTCCACCTGAGTCTCCCAAGTAGGTGGCAGGGGCCCAAGCACTGGGGCCATCTTCCTCTGCTTTCCCAGGCACATTAGCAGGGAGCAGCCGAGACCTGAACAGGCACTGATATGGGATGTGTGTGGCACAGGCAGCTACTTAACCTGCAGTGCCGTGATGCTGGCCCCCGGAGAGAAGATTTCTGTCTAACTCTCTCTCTGCCTTTCAAATAAGATGGAAATAAATCAATAAGAGATTTAAGAAAATGAAGTTCAGTACCCGCCCTGTGTTTCCTCATCCTCAGTGGCTCTCTCCTGTAATATTTAAGTCAAAGGCCCCTGTTTAAGTGAAATGAATGGTCTGGCTTTACTTTTGGATTAAATACACTAATTAAACTATATGTAAGGTCTTCAAAAGTTTATGGAATGCACATTTTGAAAAAACGAAGCATGAGTTTTAACATGTTTTTGCACCAAAATAAACTCATCTTTTAATTCAACTTTTCCATAACCTTTCGCTTTGCAAACTGAAAGATCATGCTTAACACTAAAAGGCCATCTCTGAGACCATTCTAATATAAGAAATCATCCCAGTTTCACAGAAAGCTCAAATTGCATTGCTTTTAACCACCAGAATATTGTATCTTCGCACACGAAGATCCTTTCTGGCTCCCGTGGTAACTCCAAGCCTGGCACACAGCAGGCACCTGCGAATGCAGGAATCTGGAGACCCATGTTTGTTACTCCAGAAACTTCATAGTCATTCCACGGGCGACCCAGCTCCCAGGCCAGCGGCATACACCGTGATGTCACTAATGGCCTTACCCACAACAGACTCCACGCCCTCCCAGGCTAACTGGCTGCTGTGACGCTGACCCACCGGGGGCTTACCTGTAACTCAGACCTCAGCTGGTGGATCTGGCCCATCAGCTTCTGTATCTCCTCCCGCTGCATCTCCTTCTCGTGCCGAAGTTCCTCCAGTTCCATGCTGTTGGCAGTGCTGCTGTCCAGGCCTTCAAATCCAGAGCCTTCCTTTAAGCTGTTAATCAATTTTTCTTTAGACTATTTAAAAAAAATAAACATGTTTCAGCAACGCAGAGATTACTGTGTATACTGAGTATCAACTGCCACACAGAACTGAGCCCACTATGGAAGCACTCCAATTACCACTGTCATCAAGAATTACTCTAACAATCCACAGATGATTGCACCCATGGGGATAAGATTAAAGGAGATCCTTGCTGCACAGGGACCTGGATTCTAGTCTCCATGGTCATGTTCTAGTTGCAAACTGCCAGAAACACACATTTCTCACACCCTCCCCTACTACAGTCCCCTCGGCTAGGCTTATGGAGCACCCACAGTGAGTCAGGCACTACGCTAAGTGCTCTGTGTAACAGAGACAGTGTCTCTCCCTCCAGGCAGTACCCTCTGCCTGGCAAACTGCACGGGAAGTACCAGCACCCAGTAGGAGGCGGTGAACACGAGCTGAGAGACAGACGGTCAGGTCACCTGCAGAGGTCTAGGGGTGGAGCCGCTTCTGGGGAAGGGAAGGCTTTATCTGAGGGACAGAATTTTTGCTGCCCTTGAAATGTGGCTAGAATTTTAAAAACCAAGCAGAAAACAGAGGGAAATCATAGCAACGTGGAGGCAGAGAGACGCAATTCAGTGTGGCAGGTCCCACTGGGGGGGTCCCAAGGCCAGGTTAAAATGTTCCCATTTCACCTGGTGGGCTGGAACCAACGACCAAGCAGTGGCCCAGGTGGGGGTGGGGTGTCAATCCTGCAGTAGGTTGAGTAGGTGTTCCCAGGATGAGCTACAGCCAATTCTCCCTGTGGCCTGTTTTTGTAAGGCCTCCAAGCTACAAATGATTCCAACATCTTTATAGGACTGAAAAGAGTAAAAGCAAAGACTGTGACAGAGACCACGAAGTCTGCAGTATTTACTATCTGGCCCGGCACAGGGAGACTTTGCTGACGTAGGTGCAATGCAGGCGTTGCGAGAAGAGGTTTGACTGAAAGACTGGTTTATAAAGGCTCATTCCAGGACAGTACTGGGAGGACCAGAAGTTACTTCCTCCATCCACAACACCTTTCCCATCTCTAGATGGCAGTTACGGGTGTTCCCATTTCCTTCAAACACTTTTGGTATTTCTCAAATTTTCTATAAAAAATGTGATTATTCATATGACTTTATTAGCAACCATTTAAGCCCCCCCCCCCACATAAACCCCCATCTACCTTCATCCTTTCCTCATGTCCAAGGTCAAGCAGCGCTGCCCTCCCGTGTGTACCTCCCAGTGCACCCCACACCTCCCCGCTGTCTGGTCCCCAGGGACTCCCAGCTGCCAACTCCAACGCCTCTGCTCAGCCCTCGCCACAGCAGCACCTGCGGCCCACCTGCCTCGCTGGGCTCCCGGGGATGGTGTCTGGCTCTTCCTGGTCCTCCTCTTACTCCCCTCTCAGGGGTCTCCTTCGTCGACCTCTGCCGTTGCCTGGGTTATCAAGGCAGATGTCTAGAGAGATCTAGGACTGTGTTCTCAGACTTCCCGGGGTGCACACCCTGCCTGGGTAACTCATCCATCATCAAGCTCACACCTGGCCGAGGCCACACCATGGCGGGCAGCAGGCCTGTTTCTAATGACCTTCCCCACCCGGTTCACAGGCTCACAATCACCTGTCATCATCGCCTCCAGGCCCGAACTGCGGTCTCTCTCGTGGAGGGGGACGGCGCTCAAACTTGGGCCCGAGTCACTTCCCTCCCGGCAGTGACAGCTCAGGTTCACTGTCCCACATCCAACAGGTCCTGTGGCTGCCCTGTGTGGCATCCTCGTGGCTCCTCATTATTTCTCACAGCCACCTCTTTACCACCCACAGGCCCCTGCGCTCCCCAGCCCACCCCTCTCCCTGCCGCCCTCAGCACCCTCCCCGTCACCTCCAGGATAGTCACAGCTCCTCTGTGCCCATCCCTGCCCTTTATCTGCCATCTCTGAGTCTCTGTGCTTTATCTCCGGCTGCTGCAGCCCCTGGCTCGGGCGCAGACTCCTCGGCCTGAAGCTCCCGCCCTAGCAGGAGTCTTCCCCTCACCCTTCCTGACCACTCTGCACAGCAGGAGCCTGACGGCCCAGACACGTGCTGAGGGCTCCTCTCTGCAGCTGGCGCTGTCCCTGCACCACACCAAGATCCTCACAGCACCAATGACTGCGGTCTCTGGTTACACTGAACACTCCGTAAGGAAGAGCACGTGTCCTTCGAGCTTTGCACGCTGAGCACCTGTGCCAGTGCCCAGTGAGCAGGCAGGGGCTCTCAATGACACCTCTTCAATGAGTTAGAGCGCTAGAGTGATGCAAGAAAAACAGTAAGGGTTTTGAGGACATGGATATGATAAAAGGCACTCACAGCAGCAGGAGAACCGGGCTAAAGAGAAAGATAAGAGTCAGAATGCCTGGGGGGGGGGGGGCTCTTGGTGCCGCAGGTAAAGCCGCCGCTCGGGACACCAGGCATGCATCAGAACGCCGGTTTGGGTCCTGCCTGCTCTGCTTCCAATCCCACTCCACATTAATGGCATCGGAAGACAGCAAATGATGGCCTACGTGCTTGGGCCCCTGCCACCCACGTGGGAGACCCAAATGGAGTTCCAGGCTCTTGGTTTCAGTTGGCCGCAGCCATTCAGGGAGTGAACCAGTGGATGAAAATCTCTGTTTCTCCCTCTCTCTATTGCTCTGTCTTCAAATAAATAAACCCTTGGGGGGAAAAAACACCTTAGGGATTTTAAGCTTTATTGTCAGATGGCAACAGTATTTGCCAAAACAAGAGAATGAAGGAGACATTGGGTTGGGAGTTAGGACCCCATCCCTGCACAAAACAGACAGAAACAAGGCTTGTGAAGTCAGAGTTGAAGACACACTTGAAGTCACATGCAGACGACAGTCACAGGCAGAGTTATGCCAATGCGTGGTAAGAAAGGACAATCAGCGTAGTCAAGACAGAACCTGAGAGGACTCTTTGGACACGGGAAGCAGGCCCAAGAGACAGAAACAGCCACAGACGGGTCAAACTGAGTCAAGGTGGGACGGGCTGCTTGAAGGCTGGAGTTTCAAAAAGGTGGTGGGGTGAGTGGTGTCAGATGCTCCCTCGGGGCTGGCGCTGGGGCGTAGCGGGCTAAGCTACCACCTGCAACCAGCATCCCGTACAGGCACCAGTTCGAAATCTGGCTGTTCCACTTCCAATCCAGCGACCTGATAATGCCCCTGGGAAAGCAGTGTGAGATGGCCCAAGCGCTTGGGTCCTGCACCATGTGGGAGACCCTCAAGAAGCTCCTGGCTCCAGGTCTGGCCTGGCACAGCCTCGGTCACTGTGGCCATTTGGGGAGTGAACAAGCAGATGGAAGACCCTTTTCTCTGTCTCTTCCTCCTTATCTCTGACTTTCCAAAAAAATAAAAAAAAGGCTCTACCTCAAAGCCTATGGACATTCATTCAGAAAAGGATAAGCGCTCTGAGAAACACAGCTTCAGAAACAGAGCAGGGCCGGACACTACACAAACGAGTTAGAGCTAACAAGCTCTGAAGAAACGAAATACGACGGACTATAAATGATGGTTCTGTCAAGTCTGACAATACAAGAAAGACGATGGAGCAGTTCAAAGTGGCCAAGAGGTTGTTTTCCTCTCCGGTTCTAGACTCCATCCCTCCAGAATAACCAAACGTGCTGTCAACTGAGGAGGAGGCCGGCAGCAGAGGGGCAGGTGCCAAGGTGCTGCCCACGTCCCACTACCGCCTCCCACACTGGAACGCCTGGTTTGAGGCCCAGCTTCCTGCTACTCCACCCAGGGAGGCAGCAGATGACAGCTCGAGTGCTAGGTCCCTGCCAGCCACATGGGAGTCCGGCATGGGGTTCTGGGCTCCTGGCTTTGGCCTGGCCCAGCCCCAGCTGTTCTGGGCATTGGAGGAGTGAACCAGCAGATGGAAGATACCTCTCTCCCCCTTCTCTGTCTGTCATTCTGCCCTTCAAGTAGATGAAAGTAAATAAAATAAACATTAGGAAATGTAAAGGAGGAAGCAGCGGAGGGAGACCTGCACGGGCAGAAAGGGGGCGAACGCGTGGAGCAAAGGCTTCAATGAAGTGGGAGGAGAGGGACCAACGCACAGGCCGGAGAAACTTCCCTCTGATGAGAGAGGCGAAGGGACGGGAAGTTGCAAACTGCACGAGGAGACGCAGCCTTGCAGCAGAGTGGAGGGCAGGGTCCCCTTACAGCACAGCCCAACAGGGATCAACAAGGAGGAATCAGAGAGCCGCTCCCAACAAACACCCACGTCGTCCCAGGGCTCAGGGCGATGGGGGGGACAACCTGCAGTAGGTGCTGACCGAATAAATCTGTTAAAGGAAGGGAAAAACAAGGGCAGTGTGTCCTTTCCATGGGATTTCTGAGTACAGCAAAGCACTGGGAGTGAGCCAGGCAAGTCAGGCCACGGCACCGGCGCTGCGTCTCGGGTCTGCCGCGTATCCGGCTCAACACTCCAAGCGTACACGTGACGCTTACTTGCAGTATTCGCGTGGCTTTCTGCTTGTAGTCCATCAGCTCCTGCTTCGAGGACTCCACGCTCGCCTTGTGCAGCTTGACTTGCTGCTGCAAGTCGTCAACTCTCTTCTTCTCCTCTGCGTACCTTCTCTCTGCCACCGTAACTGCTTCCGCCAAATTCTGCCGCTCCGCTTCCACTTTATTCAGACGTGCGGCAAACTCACTCTGAAACAAGTTCACATCTTTATTATCTTTCGTATCTATATTACATTTACGTATTAGCTTTGGACTATATTTATTTATAACCATTCATTCAAACATCTCATAGGATTAACCAGCTCAGCCCAACAACATAATAAGGAAGAGAAAAAAATTCTTCATTTGGTAGGGGCTAAAGCACAGAGCAGCTAAAGTTGTGGCTCCCAACATGGAAATGCAGCAAAGTCCCTTAGGGAGCCTGCAGAAGCACAGCCCCTAAGGCCTTTCCGACGCTCGCTGAGTCGGAATGTCCAGACTGGGCTTGGACTCCGCGTCTAAGGAAACTCCAGGGGGCCAGCACTGCAGCACGGCAGGTTAAGCTGCTGCTTGCGACGCTGCATCACAGCGCAGTGCCAGTCGGAGGCTTGGCTGCTCTACTTCCAGTCCAGCTTCCTGCTGATGTGTGTGGGAGGCAACAGGTGATGCCCCAAGTGCTTAGGTCCCTGCTACCCAGGAGGGAGACCCAGACGAAGTTCCAGTTCTTGGCTTCAGCTTGGCCCAGCCCTGGCTGTTGTGACCATGTGAGGGGACGAACCAGCAGACAGATTTCTCCTTCTGTCACTCTATCTTTCAAGACAGAAAAGAAAAGAAAAGAAAAGAAAAGAAAAGAAAAGAAAAGAAAAGAAAAGAGGAGAGGAGAGGAGAGGAGAGGAGAGGAGAGGAGAGGAGAGGAGAGGAGAGAAGAGAAAGGAAAGAAGGAAGGAAGGAGAGGGAGGGAAGGAGGGGAGGGAGGGGGAGGGGGCAGGGAGGGAGGGACTTCCCGGGTGAATCTGTTCCAGGTACTGGCTGATGATCGCTGGCCATGCAGCCTAGAGAGAAGTCTGGTAGAAACCCATGGCAGAATTAGGGAAACCTCGAGACCTTGCTAGTATCATGGCTATGCTTTCCCTAATCTCAACTGTTCTAATAAGCTAGTCAATGTGCTTTTTTTTAGCTTAAGAAACTTTTAAAGCACACTCTAAAAACACAACATCACTTTTTGTCCATTTAGAAATAAATCCCAGTTCTGAAAACTGTCAGCTTTACTCTCAAAAGCTCCTTCCATCTGGAAGCCCTGGGAACAGAAAGCTCTTAGTTACAAGCCACCACTAGAAGCCCAGGAATGTCTGATGCATTACCCCCTCCTGCCTGTGGAGCATGTAAAATGTGTCCAACTGCAAGTGAATTTTTAATTTTATTCACTGTAATTAAATTGAAATATAACAATTCATACTCAGTTCTGTTACTGGGAAACCTTTTTACATAACAAATATATTGAGATATAATTCATCTACCATGAAGTTCACCCTTCAAGTCGTAACTCAGTGGTTTTCAGTGTATCCACCCAGCTGTGCAATCATTACCACTATTCGAATTCCAGAACATTTCCATCAGTCCTCTGAGAAATTAACTACCCATTCCTCAGCTCCACAGTGCCTGGCAATCATTAATCTACTTTCTCAACAGACCTGCCTATCCTAGACACTTCATATAAATGGAATCATATAATATGTGGCCTTTTGTTCTCAGCTTTATTTAAATTAGCCCCATGTTTTCAAGGATCATACACAATGTAGCATCCAACACATTATTTGAAAGGCAGAGTTACAGAGCATGGGAGGGGAGACAGAGAGAGATCTTCCATCTTCTGTTCACTTCCCCAGATGGCTAGGGCTGGGCCAGGCTGAAGCCAGGAGCTAGAAGATTCTTCCAAGTCTCCCACATGGGTGCAGAGGACCAAGCACTTGAGTTATCTTTCCCAGGCACATTAGGTAGAGAGAACTGGATTGAGTGTGGAGCACAGCCAGGACTGGAACAGCCCCACATGGATGCCAGCACCGAGGGCGGGGGCCTCACCTGACTGAGTGGAGCTCCCTTGCATGGATACACGACAGTTCGACAGTTCGCTTATTCATGTAGCAATTGGCAGGCATCTGGACTGTTTCCAGGTTGGGGCTATGATGAGGAACGCTGCTGTGAATACCCAGAGCTATGTCCTTCTGTAGCTCTACCTTTTCAGTTCTCTTGGGTTTACACCTAGGAGTAGAACTCCTGTGTTGTGTGTATTTACAATCTCTTTAGCAACTGCCTGTTCCTGGAAAACTGAAAATGTTTAAAACACCTTGGGCAGGTGAATCTACCTGTTCACCTATAAGTCTTATGAAACACAAATACCGATCACATATTCCCCAAGAAATTTTAGTAACTCAATGAGATGTGCTGTGAATTTTTTACCATAGTTTAAAAAATCAGTATGCAAAAAAAGGTAAAACATCTCACTAATTTTTAAGATTAACTACATGTCAAACTCATAATACTTTTAATATCTGTGTGAAATAAAATATTATTAAACTTTTAAAAAATTTTTTTTGACAGGCAGAGTTAGACAGTGAGTGAGTGAGTGAGAGAGAGAGAGACAAAGGTCTTCCTTTTTCCACTGGTTTACCCCCCAAGTGGCTGCTACAGCCGGCATGCTACAGCCAGGAGCCAGGTGCTTCCTCCTGGTCTCCCATAGGGTGCAGGGCCCAAGCACTTGGGCCATCCTCCACTGCACTCCCTGGCCACAGCAGAGAGCTGGCCTGGAAGAGGAGCAACCGGGACAGAATCCTGCGCCCTGCCTGGGACTAGAACCCGGGGTGCTGGCACCGCAAGCAGAGGATTAGCCTAGTGAGCCACAACACTGGCCCTATATTATTAAACTTAATAAAAGCCACACCTGAAATTCATTTTCGGGCCTGAAGGGTTTTTTTTTTTTTTTTTTTTTTTTTCAAAACTGTAATTAGGTATTACCAAATAAAGTAAATAAACAACTCTTAAGAGTGCAAAATGAAAACACCTTCTTGTTTTAAAGGTGCAAAATCAAGAAAATACAACACAAATATATCCACATTTTAAATAGTTACATGGTGAGTAAATGGCATTTTAAAACATTTTTAATAGAAAACTGATTTATAAGTCAATTTACAGGAGATTCAAAAAATCAAATGTTTAATACCAACTTTAATTATAAATAACTAAAAAGAAAAACCATCCTCTATTCTTTTATTTTTGCATCAACATCTACGTCTTCTGCTCCTTGCCTTTTGGAGAAAACATTGCGTTGTAAGGCTGCCGTCTTTTTGGACGAGGACAAGGATCAAGATCTTCCTTAATGTAACCTCTTTCCACACAAGTCTGAGTGGATGGAAAACCAAGGGTTTTTAATCTATAGAAAGACAGCCCTGACCAGTGGTTCAAACGCCGACTGCCCACGAGGCCCCCTGTAAGCGGTAAAGACACCGGGAGCAGTGCGCCGGCCCTCTCTCTGCCAGTGGACTCAGCCTCTGGGAGTCAAGGTGGCAGGAGACAGCATCGCCCAGGTGGTTCTGACAGGCAGACAGGGCTGACGGAACTCAACACAGGCCCTCGTATAAGGGAAAAACTCTAAATAATGCGCAACTTTCTCTGGAAATAAATGAACCCAATTCAGCTGGAATCAGAAAAGGCTGAAGCAGACAGACGAACAAGATGTCCCAAATCAGCATTTAATCAATAATGGCAATGGCTGATATGCAACCAAATTAAGTGAACTATGGCGATCACTATTAAATATTACTGTAATTAATAAATAATTGATAAGGATCAAGCTAAATTTTCATTTTGATCATAGAAAATTTTAGAGAAACAGAATTTTCAGAGACGCACTGCAATTTTTATTAAAGAGGAAATGTGGGAGCCGGCATAGTGGTACAGCAGGTTAAGTTTACCACCCGTAATGCCACCGCCTCCTACAGTGCTGGCACTGGTTCGAGTCCTGTCTGCTCCACTTCCAATATAGTTCCCTGCTAATGCCAGGGGAAGATGGCCCTGTCCCCCAGTGTGGAGACCCGGATGGAGTTCCAGGCTCCTGGTTTTGGCCTGGCCCAGCCCCAGCAGTTGTGGCCATGTGTGGAGTGAACCAGTGGATGGAAGCTCATTCACTTGCTCTCCTTCTTCCTCTGTAGCTCTGCCTTTCAAATAAGTAAAATAAATCTTAGAAAGAAAGGCGAGTGCCTGACAACAGGATAAAACACTTCCTCCGTGGCCCCAGAGCAGAGCTCTGTCGTCTAACCTGCATCTGCTTGTAGCTCTCCTGCTCCCTCTTCAGAGCGGCGTCTGCTTCGTGCAGCCTCTCCTGCAGAGTCTGCAGAGCTTGATTGCGCAGGCTACTGCCTTCATGGTGATCCTGCATCATCCTGCAAGAAAAGGCAGCGCGAGACGCACTCTCATCCAGCGCAAGAGGCCTTGGGTGGAGCAATCTGTGAGAGCGTCAGCTTGCTGGATTTCGGTGCCTTGACTGAAACAGTCTGAGATTTTTTTCCCTTTCTAATGGAATGCAATTTATATTTGTAGGCGTTCCAATAGAAACATACACCATGTACAGGTGGAACACCCCCTACCCAAAACGCTCTAGACCAGAAGCGTTTTGGAAACATCTCCTGGAGGCGAGACCCACGTCCACCCATGAATCCTATCTGTTTCATTCTCAGACACATTATAAACATAGCCTGAAAGTAATCTGTCACCCATTTCAGAGGTCTGACGTCCTGGTGTGTGGTGTTGTCAGTGTGCTCGTCCCCAGGGGCCGGGTGTGGAATCTTCCACTGTGGCATCAGGGCAGTGCTCAAAAGGTTTTAGATAGTGGAGAATCTCAGATTTCAAGTTCTCAGATTAGGGATGCTCAATGTGTTATTAAAACATGAATGAAGCCAGCGCCGAGGCTCAATAGGCTAATCCTCTGCCTTGTGGCACTGGCACACCGGGTTCTAGTCCCGGTCAGGACGCCGGATTCTGTCCCGGTTGCCCCTCTTCCAGGCCAGCTCTCTGCTGTGGCCCGGAAGTGCAGTGGAGGATGGCCCAAGTGCTTGGGCCCTGCACCCCGTGGGAGACCAGGAGAAGCACCTGTCTCCTGCCATCAGATCAGTGCGGTGCGCCGGCCATGGCGGCAGCCATTGGAGGGTGAACCAAAGGCAAAGGAAGACCTTTCTCTCTGTCTCTCTCTCTCACTGTCCACTCTGTCAAAAAAAAAAAAAAAAAAAAAAAAAGAATGACACTCTGCTCTTCAAACAGGTTTAGACTTGGAGTCTGCATCTCAAGGTTTAAAGTGAAGTCTTCCAGGGCCGGTGCTATGGCGCAGTGGGTTAATGCCCTGGCCTGAGGCGTTGGTGTTGTGTATGGGCGCTGGTTCGAGCCCAGCTGCTCCACTTCCGATCCAGCTCTCTGCTGTGGCCTGGGAGAGCAGAAGACGACCCAAGTCCTTGGGCCCCTGTACCCACGTGGGAGACCTGGAGGAAGCTCCTGGCTTCAGATTGGTGCAGCTCCAGCCACTGCGGCCAATTTGGGGGTGAACCAGCGGATGGAGGACCTCTCTCTCTGCCTCTCTCTGTGTAACTCTTTCAAATAAATAAGTAAATTTAAAAATACAAATATAAAGCGAAGTTTTCCTAAGGCAGGACACACACATGTCTACCTTCCCTGTACTGGAAAGAGAACTGTTGAAGCTCATGTCTTTGATTTCGGAAGGAAGTACTGACCGGGACTTCTCACTCTGTAAGGCTTCCAAGGCTTCCGTTCGAGAACTCAGCAGCTGGTCAGCTTCCTGGAGTCTGACCTTCAGCACGGCCAGTTGGGAGTCCTTGGCGGCCACGGCCTCGGTCAGGTCATCCACCTGGGCTCGGAGCTCCCGCGTCACTCGGTCACTCTTTGAATGGTCAACGTTCCACTTTTCAACCTTTGCTCTTGCTTTGTTTAATTCTATAAAAACCAAAATTCCTCTGTATAAGCAAAATCAAACACGTCTTCCTCGGAGCACACGCAGATTTCCCTTTCAGAGCCTTCAGTAGTTTGCTTATGGCCAAAATTAGGAGCTTAAAAATATTTTCAATTATCTTTACCCCTACCAGCATATCCATTTTTCAAGGTCAATATTCACACCTGTATCTGCGTGAACAGGCTAGACAGCAGGGAGCTCCTGCTTCCAGGTGTATCATCAAGCATCTGTGAGTACAACCAGCAGCAGCTCCGGTGTCGACACTACAGTCAGTCAGCGGAGGGGGGCGTTGTGGGGCCGTGGGTTAAACTGCCACTCAATGCCTACATCCCCAGTGCCAGTTCCAGTCCCAGCTACTTCGCTTCCAACTGCGCTCTCTGCTACGGCCTGAGAAAGCAGCAGAGAATGGCTCAAGTGCTGGAGCCCCTGCACCCACATGGGAGACTGGGACAGTTACTGGATCCTGGCTTCAGCTTGGCCCAGCTCTGCGTGAAGCAGGCATTTCGCACATGGGAGACCTCTGTCTGTCTTATTCTCTCTCTCTCTCTCCACCTTTCAAATAAATATGGAAAATTAACGACAACACCAATGGCATTTCCATACCCTCATTTACCACCAGTAACTGCAGTCTGCCACAAAACCAAGTTTCTAATACTGAGGCAAACTGGACAGGGCCTCAGGGAAAGCTGTTTCTAAGCCCAAGTGAGCCTGAGTGAAGTGACGCTTGTTCTGGCACGAGACTGAGCCGTCCTAGGCTGTCTTCCCAGTCCACTCTCCCGGGCCGCTGCCCACACTCTGGCCAAGCTTCTCCAATGCCCCTACTCCTTCCCAGGCAGCCCCAGGAGCCAGGACCGTGGCTCCGTGTCTTCGCCTCCTCCTCCGCGACCCGGTGGCACGCCCTCCCCCATCACCACCCCGTCATGAGATCCCTTCCTTTCCGTCACCCAAGTCTGAGGAGTCGGAGGCTCTTCTACCCCAGGCCGCCTCAGCACCTTAATCCCCAGGGCGCTTTTCAGCCTGCGGCAGCACCACTGGGACCCTCCCCGCCTCCTGCGCTGCTGGTCTCTCCGCTTCACGGAACAGCTCCCGAGACACTCAGGACAGACAAGCCAGACGACTGCTAAGTACCCTCTCCTCTCGGGGCTCAAATCCGAGGTCCTTAAGGACGACCCAAGAGGGTGGCGCGCTCGGTTCCAGCCCCGCATCTGAGCCCGCGCTCCCACGCACACGGGCACCTCCCATTCTGCACCGCTCACGGAGACCATTTCTGCTAGCACGGGTGGGAGGGTCGGAAGTTTACTGTGCACGTTTAAATCCCTAATCCTAAGTCACTGAACAAGGCTCTACCTTCTTGCGTCTCTTTGGACCGCTGGAGTAAGGAGGCCATTTCTTGATTCAGAGACTGAACCTCGTTCCTCAGCAGCTGATTCTCCAGGCGCAGGTTGGACAGCTCGTGGGACTTGCTGTCGCCGCTCGGCGCTGCGCTGTGGTCAGTGCTGGCAGCAGCCGAGGACGCGTCTTCCTTTGAAGACTCCTCCTGTGTTCCGGGTGCAGAACCCACACTACTGGTGGCTTCTGTAAGAGAAAACACATTTTGGTTGCATTGGCACCCTCTCTACATAGGCATTAGTAACCTACTTTGGTAGGACGCCCTCCGTCTCAAGTTGACTGTTACAGCTAACATATAGCGTGTAAACTTAAATTCTCCAACTGCCTCTGATGAAAATTCATTCTCACAAATGGAGCCTCTAGGCCCCCAAGGATCTCTGGACACATGAGGAGAAGGGCTGACCTGCAGTGTGTCCCTAAGACAGAAATCTATGCAAACAGGAGACCGCTTAACACGGATGCGCCTCACTAAGAAAACTGCATGAAAGAAGCCAGATTAAGAAGTCTATAGACTATGATTTGTTATATGAAGTTTTAGAACAAGCAACAATGAATTAAAAAATAAATCCCAGTGTGAGCTTCCAGAGAATTAACTAAAAAGGAACATGAGGGACTGTCTGGGGCAAAAGAACTCCACCAAGACACAGGTGTGGCCCACAAGGGTACAGTTATTTGGCTGCACGTGTATGATTTTTGTACATACTGATATATGAACTTTATCTAAAAGAAAAAAATTACCACAAAAGACTAACATTCACATGCGGGCAGCGAATGGGTGGAGACAAAGATCTAAAAATGGGAATGTTGGGGCACAGTGGGTAACCCACCACCTGCAATACTGACATGCTGCATGGGTGCAGGTTCAAGTCCTGGCTGCTCCACATCTGATCCAGCTCCCTGCTAATGCACCTGGGAAGCCTAATACACCCAGAAGATGGTCCAAGTGCTTAGGTCCCTGCTACCCACTTGGGAGACTTGATGGAGTTCCAGGATCCTGGCTTGGGTCTAGCCCAGCCATTGTGGCCATTTAGGAAGTGAACCAGCAGATGGAAGCCCTGTCTCTCCCTCTCTGCTTTTCAAATGAAACAATCTTTAAAAAAAAAAAAAAAGGGAGTGTTAATCAGTATTGAGGATGGGTGGTGGTAAGGTTTAGTATACTATTCTGTTTACTCAATATACTTTATATATTTCATATAAAACACAGCTTCTAAAAGCTGATGGGGCAGGCAATTAGCCCAGAGCTAAAACACCAGTTAAGATGCAAAAGCCTCATCTCAGAGCATCCAGCTATGATACCCAGCTCTGGCTCCTGACCCATTTCCCACTAAAGCAGACCCTGGAAGGCAGTGGTGATGCGTCCAGTGACTGGGTCCCTGCCACCAACACGAGACCTGGATTGAGTTCCCAGTTCCTGGCTTCAGCCTGGTCTAGCCCCAGCCACTGAGGACATCTTGGTGTGAACCAAGAGGAAGGGGGCTTGCTCTCACACACATGCTCTTTTCCTCTGCCTCTCAAGCAAACCCAGTTCACATCCTGGCTGCTCTTCTTCTGATCCAGCCTGGGGAGGCAGCACAGATGTCCCAAACACCTGGGACGTGCCATCCGCGTGTGAGACCTGGAAGAAGTTCCTGGTTTCAGCCTTGCCCAGTCCTGGCCATTGCAGACATCTAGAGAGTAAACTAGTGGATGGAAGATCTCTCTCTCTGTGTAACCCTTTCAAATAAATAAATCTTCTTAAAAACATTTAAATAAAAATTGACTGCATAAAGTCATTGTTTCAAGCAAGCAAAAAAAAAAAAAAAAAAGGAAGTGAAGACAAGAATGCCACTGTACAAGTGTCAAGTGTCACACCCTAGTGTGCGTACACAGCACTCAAACGCAGGATAGGTCTCCTTTCCAAGGACTGCTGGAGCACTCAGAAAAGCTGATACACGAGGATGGAAAACACACCCCAGATTTCAAGGCACTGCTGTGCTACAGACCAGGCTATTTGATCTCATGCAAGTAAGCTGGAAGTCATAACTTCAAACTAGTATAATCTCACGCTTTGAAATAAGAAAAAAAAAAAAGTTTTAGTAACTCAGGGCTGAAAGAAAAATCAAATTAAAACTGGACTGTATTTAGGACTTCCACATAATTTTTAAAAATACACACTTGTTTAATTCAACAAAAAAGCATTACAGCTTCTATTTTTTAATAGTAAAACAAATGTTTATAGAAGAAATGAGGGGCTGGCTCTATGGTGTAGCAGGTAAACCCACCGCCTGCAGTGCCGACACCCCATATGGGTGTTGGTTTGAAACCCAGCTGCTCCTCTTCTGATCCAGCTCTCTGCTATGGCCTGGGAAAGCAGTACAAGATGGCCCAAGTCCTTGGGCCCCTGCACCTGCATAGGAGACCCAGAAGAAGCTCCTGGCTCCTGGCTTTGGATCAGCACAATTTAGTTCTGGCCATTGTGGCCATTTGGGGAGTGGACCAGCAGATGGAAGATCTCTCCTTTTCTCTCTCTGCCTCTGCCTCGCCCTATCTGTATCTCTGCCTTTCAAAAAAATAAATAAATCTTTAAAAAAAGAAGAAATGAAGTGAGACCTGGGATTTGCTTTAAAATAGTCTTGTGGAACAGGTCAGCATTATAGCATAGGGAGTAAAGCCACGACCTGCAGTGCTGTCATCCCATATGGGTGCCGGTTCAAGACCCAACTGCTCCACTTATGATCCAGCTGCCTGCAAATGCACCTGGGAAAGCAGCAGAAGATGGCCCAAGTGCTTGGTCCCTTGCACCATGTGGGAGACCAGAAGAAGCTCTTAGCTAGCCCAGCTCTGGCCTTTGCAGACATTTAATGAGTGAACTGGCAGATGGAAGATCTGTGTGTGTGTGTGTGTGTGTGTGTGTGTGTGTTTCTGTAATTCTTTCAAATAAATCTTTAAAAAAAAAAAATTCTGGGGGCTAGCGCCGTGGCGCACTAGGTTAATCCTCCACCTGCTGCGCCAGCATCCCATATGGGCGCTGGTTCTAGTCCCGATTGCTCCTCTTCCAGTCCTGCTCTCTGCTGTGGCCTGGGAAAGCAGTGGAGAATGGCACAGGTCCTTGGGCCCCTGCACCCACGTGGGAGACTGGGCAGAGGGACCTGGCTCCTGGCTTTGGATCAGCACAGCTCCAGCCGTGGTGGCAATTTGGGAAGTGAATCAACGGAAGAACTTTCTGTCTATCTCTCTCACTGTCTATAACTCTACATGTCAAATAAATAAATAAAATCTTTGAAAAAAAAATTCTATGTAAGAAGGAAATAAAGAAGGGGGAGGGGGTTAAAGGAGGCAATGAGCTGTTGCTCCCAGAGCTGGAAACAAGTCACGTGGCAGCTCATCAGTCTTCTGGTATGTTTAAGAGTTTCAAAATAAAGATTTTTAAAAAAATTAAAGTATAAACCAAACTTGGGTAATATCTAAAGCAGCATTTAGAAGGAAAATTATACCCTTATGCTTTACATCAAAGATGAAAGGAGTAAAGAAAATTAACGAGTTACACACCCATCTTAAGAATCCATAAAAACTACAAAATAAGCCAAGAAAGCAGAAATTAACAAATCAGAAAGAAACATGTAGGGCCAGACATGTGGCACAGTAGGTCAAGCCTCTGCCTGTAGCGTGGCATCCCATAAGGGGGCCGGCTCGAGACCCGGCTGCTCCACTTCCAATCCAGTTCCCAGCTAATGTGCCTGGGAAAGCAGCAGAGGATGGCCCAAGTGCTTAGGCCTCTGCACCCACACGGGAGACCTGGGTGAAGATTCAGGCTCCTGGCTTAGGCCTGGCCCAGTTTGGTCATTGTGGTCATCTAGGGAGTGAACCAGCAGTTGGAAGCTCGCTCTCTCTCTCTCTCTCTCTCTCTCTCCTCCTCCTCCTCTCTTTGTAACTCTGCCTTCCAAGTAAATAAAACATAAATCTTTAAGGTGCTAGAGAGACTCAAGGTAACTAGCAGCCGTCTTCTGGGAGAAAAGGAAACGCTGGGCCAGTTCGTTTTAAAATGTGTGTGACATTGAAGCCCTTCAAATTGTACACTTAAAGTAGGTGCAATCATGATATACATCTACTACGTGACAATTATATTCCGTTAAGCTGTGTAAAAAAACACCCCAGGACTGCAGCACTGCCAGGCACCGGTGAGCGTTCTGTACAAGCCAGAGGGTGACCTCCTTCTGGCGGCAGGCACGGCCACACTTTGGCTTCTGCAGGACCAGAGCAGACGAGTAGATAATTTCCTGCTGTGACAGCCTCATTATCTTCCTGAAATTAAACCAAATAAATGCAGTACCCCTCAAAATGTACATGAAATACACAAATTCTTAGGAAAAAAATATGTATGACTTACCAAACACAGACTCAAGAAAGAATCAATAGTTAAAATCTTTCACTAATACCCAGGCCCTGAAGGTTTTACCAGTGAGGTCTAGCAAACAGAGAAAAAATCTCAGTCTTAGCCAATTAATTAAGACAACAGATTTCACAATTTTTTTTTTTTCATCTTAGAGCACAAAGTCTGACGTATTCCTTAAATGCCAGGCTGGGGAAGTTAGCCACAGACTACATTCAAAGGCCCCTGCAGCACTGCCCATAACCGGCCCTCCCACTCTGAGGATGCTCCAGGCTGGGACGACGGCCAAATCTGCTCAACGCGAAAGGAACGGAGGACGGGATAACTACCATGGCTTTGGCTCCCGGCACTCTCTTCGGTGCTTCTGACGGTTCCGCTGGTGTCCCCAGAGCTGACGCCAGAGGCCCGGGAGCTCGCGAAGACAGGTGTCTTGGTCTTTTCCTTCTTGATTTCCACCTTCCCGGAGGGCTCCTTTTGTGAACTATTAAGAAAATCAAACAGCAGCTCATCGTCAGGCTCCGACTTTCTTCTTCGAACGAACTGGGAAGAAGGCCTGGGAGCAGACACGTTCTCAACCGGGTGGGAGGCCTCTGCCGGGGCCCGAGAGCCCACTCTCACATTTGCGGTGCCGGCTAAGATGGTGGCTTTCTGACTGCGAATGTGATCAGCTGCTGAGGCGATGTAAGAAGCTTTGGGTCCAGTCTGATAGGTCACGTCCGCGTTCCGCTGGGGCAGCTCAGCATAGTCGGTATCTGTGCTGTACACGATGTGGCTGGCGCTCTCTTTCCTACTGAGAGCGGTTGCAGCCCCCTGGTCGACTCGGTTTAAAAGATCTTCCGCCCTTCCAGCAAGATCAACAAACCAAGACATGATGGTGGCAGAACAATCGTCTCAGCGAACCTGCAAAACAGACATCAGATGGTCGGTGTGGCGTTCAGCGCAGCGCACGGGCTAAGACGAGGCTCGCAGCCCGCAGTGCTAGGTGCACCTCCTAACGCTGCCTCCTACCAGGCAGCTACCTCGAACGAGTTACCTAGCTGAAGCTCAGAAACCTTATGCAGAAAATGAGGAAAGTGTGCTTACCTTACACAACGGTTTTAAGATAAAAGCACGTACTTAAAAAACACTCTGCAACATGCTTACCCCACAGAAAACACCGGTGTCAGTAGCTGCTACCCCCACCATGACAACCCCCACTACTGTCGTTACTAGTAATTCATGAAGGTAAATCCTCACGGGGCGGAAGCACCTGTCTGGGGCTGAACTGTGCCACCCCCAGGCACGCACTGGTTTCGACCCCCAGACTCAGGACGTGACAGCTTTGGAGACAACGTCTTTACACAGGTCAGTAGGCTCAAACGGGCCTTTAGGGTGGGCCCCGGGAAGCTGGGGGCCGCGGCGGGCCCCGGTTCGCGGACGTTCCGTCCACCCGTCAATCCCCAGCACCGAGTGCTCAGTAGGCGCACACGCCCACGGCGGAGCACCAGAAGTGCAGACCTCTCCCATGTGCGTGTCACAGTCACGCTATGCGATAAGTAGCAATCACAAAAAAAAAAGGCGGAACAGGTTTAGAAAGACCCCGAGTCCCCGCGCAGCTCGGACCCGAGTCTCAGCCTGGAGCCCAGCTCCCGCCGCGGCCTCCCCGGCCCCGGGGCTCAGCCTGGAGTCCCGCTCGTCTGCACGCCCACCCCGTGCCCACCCACGCGGGCCGAAACGCTCAACACCGCAGGGCGCCGGCGCCGGCGGGCAGGTTCTCTCCGGTACGCCGACCGGGACGGCAGGCGGGGCAGCGGCCCCGGGAGACCCCGGCCCCGCCCGGCTCGCGCCCCCGCACCAGGCCAGGGCCCGATCGGGCCGCCGACAGCCTCGGCTGCAGCCCCCGACGGCGCGGGGACGCGGACCGCCCAGGGTGTCCACCGAGGGGCTGCACCCGGCTCGTCCCACGGGGCCCTGGCCGCCGCCTCACCTGCGGGCTCCGGAGCGGCGGCGCCGCGCGTCGACGCCCCCTGGGCCGCAAGCCCTCGGCAGCCGGCCCGCGGAGGGCCAACGCTGAGCAAACCGCCGGCACCCCGCTACTTCTTCCGGGAGACGTGGAAGGGCGGCGAGGACCCCAAAACAGAGTGCCTTCCGAGCTGCCTGATCGGCAGCCGTCGACGGCGGGCTCCGCAGGTGATTCAGGCGGCGGCGCTGGCGGCCGCGGGGGCCTCGCTCCTGGCCACGCCCCCTTCCGCCTGCGGCGAGGCCGGGCGGGGGCGGAGCCTGCGTGCGTGTGACGTAGCTCGCCTCCAGAGGACTACGGCGTGCACGCGGCCGGCACAACATTGGAGGCCACGCCCACAGGGGGCGGCTCCTCGCTGCGGGCCACGTGGTTGGCTGAAGCTGTGTCTGCCTGCCCCGGAAGTGATTTGAGGTTTAGGTGGGGCGAGGCCTGGGAGCCAGGTGAACCTCTCCGGCTTCATGCTTGTTCTCAATCTGCCCGTTTTACGGATGAGGAGGCCAGAAGGTGGGCGGGCGGAGAAAGCGACCCCCCATGTCATGGGGCGTAGAGACAGGTCCCGCGTAAAACCAGCGAGTGAGCATAGAGGGTGCGAAGACCGGAAGTGAGGGGCAGTGGCTGGAGGTGGGGAAGTGCTTTAACTCGGCAGTCAGGGACGGTCTTCTTGAGCTGCGACCCGGGATGGAGCTCGTTTGGCCCTGACTCGAGCCGGCAGCGCAGCCCCAGGTATCCCGTTTTCGCGTTGAGGAAGCCAAGGCTGGAGGAGGTAACTGGTCTGAGATCGCCTGCCCTCGTCTGGAGTCCCCCCTACCCCAGAGCCCCGGGTCCCCATCCTCTGGACCCTCTTGGGTGTGACGACAGCTGCCGCTTCTCGCCGGGCTCAGCCCAGCTTGGCGGCAGCTCCGAGCGGGTGAGGATGGCGTCCGACACCTGTCGAGCCCCTAGCGAGTGGGGGAACTGTTAGCGTCGGCTGGTCTCACAGCTGGGGGTAAGGTGCCGTAGGCGCTCCTGGTCATCGCTTGGTCATCCGCCTGGCCGCAGTGCACCTGCCGGGGGCTGGATGGGAGGAACCGTCTTCGGCCAGCGGGATGCGGGCAGATGTGTCTTCCACCGCATCTGAGCAGACCCGTCGTGTGTCCCCGCCAGCGCTCTGGGTCTGCTGTCACTCATGACAGTGGCCGGTCCAGGTGAGGCTGCTCCCCGGCCTGGGTCCTGGAAGCAGCCCGCATCTCACTCGGCACGAGTGAAAAACAGGCCTCTGCGTGGGGAGCTGCGGAGAGGTTGGACTGTGTGGGTGCAGTGTTCCCTAGGAAGTCTGACTGACACACTCCGCAGCTCACAGAGGAAGACACTGATTCCGCGAGTGTAGTTACGAACCCAAGGCCAGCGAGTGTAGACGTTTGGTGCTCAAACCTGGGTAAGGGTGACTCCAGAACCATTGATGGGGGGAAAAAGACAGACAGCTGAGGCAGGGTCAGATCTCCCGCACCAAGATAAATGGCAGTGGGCAGGCCCCCAAGCAAGTGTTGGGAGAATTCCTAGTTGCACTGCTTAGGGGAATTAGCAAAGTCCCTGGGGGAGGAGGGGCGTCGCCTGCGGCTCAGATTCCAGCTGAGACATTGCCACCCAGTCCTGGTGGCCTTGTTGCAGTCCTGGCTCCCTCAACGCCAGCTCCTGCTGATGCTCACCGTAGGAGGCACTGGTGATGACCTCAGCGGTTGGGTCCCTGCCACCTGTGGGTGAAACCCGTATTGGCTCCTTGGCTCCTGGCTTCCACCTGGCCCAGCCCCAGCCATTGTAGGCACTTAGGGAGTGAACCAATGGGAGATTTGTCTACCCCCCTCTCTAACTCTGCCTTTCAAATAGATAGATAAATCCTATAAAAAGAAAAAGAACTAAAAAATTTTTAAAAACCTGAGCAAAACACCAGAATTCTAGGAGATAGGGATAATGGGGTGGAGGGAGATATTTGATGGAAAATGAGTGGAAATTTCCCACATTTGATGAAAACATTATATATCCAAGAAGCTCCATGAACTCCACAAGAAATAAGCACAGAAAGATACCACCTGGGCACGCACTAGTCAAGCTGTTGAAATACAAAGAATGTTAAAACTGCAAGAGAAAAATGACTCAGGACAGACAGAGGAACAAGACCAACAGTGGACAGCACATCAGAAACTGTGGCGGGTCAAGGGCAGTGGGATGACATTGGAACAGCTGAAGGGAAGGAAAATCTGCCAACCACTAAGTCAGTCTCCAGGAAAACGATCCTGGAATACTGCGGGCAAGATAAAGACATTCCCAGACAGACAGAGTCCCTGGCTAGCAAACCTGCTTACGTGACATAGTGGGGATCATTGAACCCAGAAGCAAATGATACCAGGTGGTACCTCGGCTCCACAGGAAGAAAGTAAACACATCTGGGTGCTACATCCTGGGACAAGTCTGTCCTAATGACCACAAGTGGCTGAGACACATGGAATCCGGCGAGATGCTGCCAAGGAAGCTGATTCAAAAGAGAAAGTGGGACTTGGTGCTAGTGGAGTTGAGAATTGTTGGTAGGAATTAAACTGTTTCCTGTCAGAGCTCCCGAGGAGGAGGGGCTTCCTGATAAACAAGTGAGCTCGAACCTCCAGGTGTCTGCTGGCTCTGGTAGTGGGAACATAGCTCCCTGTGGGAACACTCTGTGTTCACCCTCTACTCCTTCACAACATTTTACACAGTTACAAGGCCAGGCAGGGGCAGTGTCTGCTCGGTGTATGGCTTTATCAGCAGAGCCCAGGAAGGCACATGGATGAACAGAGCTCTTAGGTCATGAATAATGAATGGGTAATGATTCTGTGACTTGAGATGGCTTGGGTTCCTACTTAGTTACCGATTAGCTTCAAGTGACTCAATCTCTCCCAATTTTATTATCAGAAAAATAAGACTAGAATGAGCTAGACTATATGTAGGGGTCTGGTGTAGCAGTTGGCTCCCGATATGGGATGCCGCATCCATATTGGAATGCTGGTTTGCCCTCGGGCTGAATTGCTTCCCGGCCAGTTTTCTGCTCCTGCACCTGGGAAAGGCAGCAGGTGATGGTTCAAGTACTAGGACTCCTGAAACCGCTGTGGTAAGCTGGGTGGAGTTCCCAGCTCCTGGCTTCAGCTGGGTCTAATCTTGGCTGTTGCGGCTATTTGGGAATTGAGCCAGCAGATGGCAGATCTCTCTGGCCCTCGCTGTCTCTCTCTCACTCTGCCATTCAGATAAATAATTAAATCTTTTTGGGAAATGGAATATGTCCAGGCTGACAGTAGGAAAGCTTTGGTTCTGATGGTGGCTCGCTAGCTCCTAGCTGAGCAAATGAAGGTGTGGAGTTGGATCCGGAGATCACAGTTTGCAACTTGAGTTAATTGCCTTCGTCTGGTTTCTTTTGGCCATAGCACAATCTTCAATTCAAAAGAACACATTAAAATGCCCTCAGGGTGTATTAGGAAGGGAGTGGGGCACGACTCATTCTCACGCTTTATTGGTAGAAATGTGAACTGACAAGCTCTATCAAGGATAAGGTGGAAACATCTGTCAGCATTTAAACTGTGTAAACTCGCTGAATTTGATGGGCACACGGAGACAAACTGAATCTTCCATTTTACACCATACACATAAATCCATTTCAAAAAGGTTGTAGAGGAGGCGTGGTGGGCTAAGCCTCTGCCTGCGGCATCCCATATGGGTGCTGGTGTGTGTCCTGGCTACTCCTGTTCTGATCCAGCTCTGCTACGGCCTGGGAAAGCAAAAGATGGCCCAAGTCCTTGGGCCCCCTGCACCTGCACCTTGGGCACCTGCACCCTGTCTGCTGCACCTGCTGCGTGGGAGACCTGGAAGAAGCTCCTGGCTCCTGGCTTCGGATCGGCACAGCTCCCGCTGTTGCGGCCATCTGGGGAGTGAACCATCAGATGGAAAACCTCTCTCTCTCTGCCTTTCCTCTCTGTGTGTAACTCTGACTTTCAAATAAATAAATCTTTTAAAAAAGGAAATATTATTAGTACAATGTACGCAAACATTTTAAAAAATCTTACAAATATACTCCTATATATGGAAACTAACAAAGCTAATTATAGCATTGCTTATAATAGCAAATGTTGGAAACAATCAGAATATTCATTGATTTTAAAATCTTGGCACTTTCATCCAATGGGATCTCATGTAGCTGTTTAAGACACAAAAGCCCTTGTGTAGGGATATGAGGAGAGCTTAACAGTGTATGTAAACGTGGAAAGAGTGGAGGATGGCATATGCTTGTTGTGTTTATGTGAAACTACCCTTCTAGGGCGACTTACAGACACGTTGGGGGAGAACTCTGAGCAAGGGAGGTGACGGGAGGTCTTGTTTCCTGATGGATCCCTGCTGTGTGTGCCCTTGGAACTCCACCATCAGAAGCTCTTTCTTGTTTGATTGTCTTTGAGCTCACTATTTTTAATTTACATTATACTCAAAGTCTCATTGGCTCCCTACATAAAGAGTTCAACAAATAAACAAGCGAAAAGACCATGGCCCCGCGGGAAAACTGGCCAGGGCTGCCCACAATAACCAAAGGAAAAGTTGTTCAGCTCCACTCATATAAAGTAAATTATTGTTTTTGTAGCAAATAACAAGGTTTTATTCACTTTTGGTACCTAGGAGACGGAACTCACGTCCGTGTCTTCCCAGCACTGCCTCTCTGGATTCCTGGCTCCCAGAGTGTTTGCTGCCCGCCCAGCCCCTGCTGGCTGCCACCTCTGTGACCCTCCCAGGAACCTCTCCCAGTTCTGTAGAGCCCGGGCTCTCATTCCACTTCCTTATTACCTGAATGTAAAAGCTGTGCGCCGCCGTGCACTTGTAGCGTCCACCACCAGAGGGCACTTTCGTACTCACCGCGCGTGTGTGGGGAAAATGCTTATTATGCATGCACTGCATATTTTTTGCGCTAAATTCAGCTGTTCTTATACGTCTGTTTTCCCATAAACTTTTTTATTTTTTATTTTTGACAGGCAGAGTGGACAGTGAGAGAGAGAGACAGAGAGAAAGGTCTTCCTGTTGCCATTGATTCACCCTCCAATGGCTGCTGTGGCCAGCGCGCTGTGGCTGGCACACCGCGCTGATCCAAAGCCAGGAGCCAGGTGCTTCTCCTGGTCTCCCATGGGGTGCAGGGCCCAAGCACTTGGGCCATCCTCCACTGCACTCCCAGGCCACAGCAGAGAGCTGGCCTGGAAGAGGGGCAACCGGGACAGAATCCGGCGTCCTGACCGGGACTAGAACCTGGTGTGCCAGCGCCGCAAGGCGGAGGATTAGCCTGTTGAGCCACAGCGCCAGCCCCCATAAACTTTTTTAAAAAGATTTATTTATTTCAAAGGCAGAGTTACAGAAAAAGAGAGGGAGAGACGGAGAGATGTTATCTGTCTGTGGGTTTTCTCCCCAAATGGCTGCAATGGCTGGGTCTGGGCCAGGCCAGAGCCAGGAGCTTCTTCCAGGTCTCCTCTCGTGTGAGTGCAGGGGCCCAAAGACTTGGGCCATCCTCCGCTGCTTTCCCAGGTGCACCATCAGGGAGCTGGATTGGAAGCGGAGCAGCCGAGACTTGCACCGGCACCCATGTGGGATGCTGGTGCTACAGACTGTGGCTTAACCCGCTACACCACAGCGCCGGCCCCTCCCACGAACTTTTTTTTTTTTAAGACTTATTTTATTTACAAGTCAGAATTAACAGAGAGGGGGGAAAGACAGAGGTTGAGAGAGAGAGAGAGATCCTCCATCTGCTGGTTCATTCCCCAAATGGCTGCAACAGCCAGAGCTTCATCCAGGTCTCCCACGTGGGTGCAGGGGCCCAAGGACTCAGGCCATCCTCTGCTGCTTTCCCAGGCCTTTAGGAGGGAGCTGGATTGGAAGCGGAGCAGCCAGGGTTCGAACCGGTGCCCATATGAGATGCCGTTGCTGCAGAGGGCAGCATGACTGTGCCACAGCACCGGCCCCTCCCATGAACTTTTTGAAGTCTCCTTCTTTGTATGCGTGTGATAAGTGGCCTCACAAGCAAGATGAGTACTGCCGCCTCCTAGAGCCCTGAGCAGTTTCCAGGCACTGGCCCCATGACCCCTGGGAAACCCCCAGATGTACCAGGTCAATTCTGGTGCCCTGTGCTGAACCACTCCCAGAGGGGAATCCCTGGACCACTGAGCCCCTGAGGAAGCGCCCCGACCCCCAGCCACATCGCACCTGGTGACCCATGCAGACAGCAGGTCTAGGGGGAGGTGGCGTGCCATGCACCCTGCACACAGCGCAGACTTGGAACCAACAACCGGCAGGGTGGGGTCCCGCCTTCCCTCCTGGGGCCTCAGGAAGTGGTTTCTAGGGTGAGTGTGAGCGCTGCTTACGCCACGAAATTCGTTCTTTAAAGGAAATCTCATGTCTACACCACCCGTGTAGCGCTAAATCAGAGTCAAAGAGTAGAGAACAGGGCGGGAGTGGGGCAGACGGTGCCCAGAGCCCTGACCGAGACCCTTCCGTGACCCGACATTAGTCTGGGTCTCCAGTCTTCGCCCAGCCCATCTGTGCACTTCCTTGGAAAATCTAGTCTTAGCAAGAAAACCTCACCGAGGACATCAGAGCGGGTTTCTAGTCCTCAGCCACCCCTTGGGGACATCTGACCACCCTGGCCCACCTTCAGCAAGAATCTTGTTGATTTGGCCAAATTCCCACCCCCCAAGGCCAACTGCTGATGTTTCCTCTTTGTAATTTTCCACCCACCAACCCCCACCCCGCACCTTGGCCGTAAACTCCCCTTGCCCCTGCGGACTCCAGAGTTGAGTCCCATCTCTCCCCCATTGTAAAATCCCATCGTGTGGCTCCACCCCCTACCTGAACAAAATCTGCCTGGAGCTCCACGCGTCCTTTTTCTTTAACAACCAGCCATTCTCTGTCCCCCACCAGGCAGCTCCTGAGGTGGCTCAGAGGATCCCCTAGGAAGTCTTCGCACTGTGTACTGGGTGCCCTTGAGTCCCGTCCAGCTGATGGCCTGGGATCCGGGAAGCCAGGCAGCCCAGGTGCAGGCGAGGAACCTGCCCCCTCCCTTCTTTGTGACGTCAGCCTCTTGCCTCCTTGCAGAGCTGTGTCCTCAGGTGCAGCAGGTGATGCGCGCGGGATGACGGGGGCTCTCCTGGAAGTCATGCAGAAACACCGTGTCAAAACGTTTCAGAGCCTGGTGATCCAATCACCTTCCGCATCTGTATTCACACATCGAATAACACAGCGTTCACGGCCGCCTCTTCCCTGCAGCTCACACGACCTGCAGGTTCTGGCCTAACTCTCTCTCTCATGCTCTTAAGTTGGGTGTAACAGTTCTTCTCACGCACGCAGGTGCACATGGTGCAGGCATCCATCCCTGCCCTCGGGAACGTTGGCCTAGCTGCTCCCTTTAAACCTCTCTCCCCTCTCAACCTCCCCCTCCCCTCCCCCTACTTCCTCTGGTCCCTCCCCATCCTGCAGCTCTCCAAAGCCCCCCCCCCGGGGGGGCCTGCCCTGGAGACTCTGAGGAAGCTATGCCCCCCAATCCTGTTTTTCATTTATAATATTTAAAAGCTTCAGTTTCATCGCTGTAGAATTAGGGTTCCTACAATTAGGGTTATGCAAATGTACCATTTGTGCTATAAAAGCTGGGCTAAATACCTCTTTCTTTTCCTTTTCATATTCCAGTGTGTAGGCAGCCCATAAACAAGTCATAGACAAGTCTTGGCTTGTGGAATTCCTGGGATGAAAAAGTCCCATACTCCCATGTTGAAGGAGAATGATCAAACAAGAACACTGTGCTAAAATTAACTATGTTAGGCCAGCGCTGCGGCTCAACAGGCTAATCCTCCACCTTGCGGCGCTGGCACACCAGGTTCTAGTCCTGGTCAGGGCACCGGATTCTGTCCCAGTTGCCCCTCTTCCAGGCCAGCTCTCTCTGCTGTGGCCCGGGAGTGCAGTGGAGGATGGCCCAAGTGCTTGGGCCCTGCACCCCATGGGAGACCAGGAGAAGCACCAGGCTCCTGGCTTTGGATCAGCACAGTGCACTGGCTGCAGCGTGCCGGCCGATGCAGCCATTGGAGGGTGAACCAACGGCAAAGGAAGACCTTTCTCTCTGTCTCTCTCTCTCACTGTCCACTCTGCCTGTCAAAATATTTTAAAAAAATAATAATAAAATTAACTATGTTATGACTGTGTTGCAGAAAGCCTGATGAGTTGCTTGCCTGTGTTGTTAACTTCTGTGTTGCCTTGAGCTGCAGCTGGTTAGGTACAAAGTATTGCTGAGACGCTGGAATAAACGAACCTTGATCAGCCTTGTTGTCTTGGCTCCATTCTCTGCGCCCTTGCCCCTCTTTTCATTCCCACTCCCTCCTTCAGGTTTCGTATGACTGGTGCAGCTGGCCCACACAACAGTGGACAAAGGCAACCTGCTGAACTTGTGACTGGCAAAAATATCTGTTCCAACAGATAAATAATGCTTGCTTGGACATTCCAAACACCCTAAGGAAGCCAGCTACAGTTACAGGGTAATCTGGCCCTGGGGTCAGCACGACTGCAGGTGTAAGTTCGCTGTAATGAAACACGAAGGGGAACAGCAAGCAAGGTCTTCTGTTGTCCTCGCAAACCTCCCTCTGTTGTTTCTTTTTTAAAAATAGATTTATTTATTTATTTGAAAGAGTTACACAGAGAGAGGAGAGGCAGAGAGAGAAGTCTTCCATCCGATGGTTCACTCCCCAATTGGCCACAGCGCCCGGAGCTGCAGCGATCTGAAGCCAGGAGCCAGGAGCTTCCTCCGGGTCTCCCACGCAGGTGCAGGAGCCTAAGGACTTGGGCCATCTCCCACTGCTTTCCCAGGCCATAGCAGAGAGCTGGATCAGAAGTGGAGCAGCTGGGACTAGAACCGGCGCCCATATGGGATGCTGGTGCTTCAGGCTAGGGTGTTAACCCGCTGTGCCACAGCACCATCTCCCCCCTCCCCCCCCGGTTGTTTTCATTGATCACAGGAGACAGGGACTGAGCTTTAGGTAGCACAGTGTGTGTGTGTCTGTGTGTGTATTCATTGGTTTGTGTATTAAATGCCCATCTCCCCTTTGTGCAGGCACAGACCATACCCGGCTGGGTTCTCCGTTGTGTACCTGCCACCTGGCCACCTGTTTTCGGTGCTTATGTCATTGTATTTGTTACCTGAATGCATGCAGTGTGTCGACTTGGAGGACTGGAGGAAAGGTTCCAGGTGGTGGTAGAGACCTCAGGAAGAGTCTGCTGCCTATGTGAGCATCCAGCTCAGCGCCCAGCACGCAGCAGACATGGCATCTGGCACAGTGGTTAAGCTCCCGTTTCTGGGAGCGTGGGCTCGTGGCCCAGTTGTGTTTCCAGTTCTAGTTTCTACCTCCGTGCACCCTGACAGGCAGTAAGTGCTGCCTAAGGGACTTGGGTCTCTGCCACCCGTGTGGAAGACCTGGGTTAGACCCCAGGCTCCTGGCTTCAGCAGGGCTCAGCCTGGCTATTGGAGGCACTGGGGGAGTGAGCCAGCCAGGGGGAGATCTCTTTCTCTCCTATGTCTCTCTCTGTCTCTTGCTCTCTACTCTGAGAGACAGAGAGAGAGAGAGAGAGAGAGAAGTGTTGGTGTGATTTTTTATGTCTTTGGAGTTCCCCTGCCTGTCTTTCCTGCTCATTCTTCTGCATCTAAAGACCCCCTGGCCCCAGCTCCATCCAACAGGAATGCCTGGGCCTTGTCCTGGGCCTCGTTGGCCCCCTGTCCCTCAAGGCCCATCACTCTTTTCCCCTCAAAACCCATCACAAGCAGCTTCCCGTCTTGGCTTCCCCGGGACGTGGACAGTCTATGTGGCTGGCACGCAAGCATAATGAAACCTGGCGGAGGCCCAGCCCCAAAAGGGGTTGTGTGGCCCAGAGGAGGGAACAAGGGTCAGGGCCTGTCCAGCCTCCTCTCGTGATGAGCCAGGAGCCCAGAGAAGGAGTTGGGTTTCAGGAAGCAGGGTTGGGGAATGGGAGTTCCCTGAGTCATGTGACAGGTCCCACACTCAGGGGCACTGCATTCCCCATAAGCTGACCGCCAGCCCTGATTAGGGGTCCATCATCCGAACACAAGCTGGGCAGCTCTGTGGGACCTGTTCCTCCAAAGAGGAGGTGGCCGCGTGTCTGCCTGCTCCGATCTCCATCTCCTGACTGGCCTGTTCTCTCCGAGGAGGGCACTGAGGCAGCCTAGCTGAGCCCTTGGTGCCCTGCTTTACCCGTCCAGAGCTATGCCCCCAACAGGTGCCCTCTGCTCCAAGCAGACGAGGATGGGGCTTCTCTCCTAGAGTGCGGTGAGGACGGTGGGTTGTGAAATCACAGGAAGTGCCTCAGTGCAAGGTGCACCAGGCCCTGGGGAGCAATGAGCTCCATATGCAGATGCTGCAGAAGGACGGGTGACACCACCGTCTCTTCCAGCAGGTGCAGGAGGCACCGCACCGCTGTCACTCCGGCCCCAGGGCCCTGGGCACTGTGTCCCCTCTGCCTCTGCTGCTCAGACAGCTTGTGCCCTCCTTCACTGAGGCTCCGTCTCCTGCTGCGTTATCCACCGCTGCCTGCTCCTGCTGGCTTCCACTCAGCACTTACCACCTGCTACGCGGTTACAGATTTGTTCATTGCCAAAGTATTTGAGGGAGATACTTTGGAGCTACATAAATCTCCTGTTTTTTTCTTCGGAGTTAATAAGTATCTTGGGGAGGTACTTTGCAGCTCTGGGATTATCTTGTTTCTCATCCGAAGTTCACCTGCTGGGAACAGTTGATGAAGCTTCTGGCCTGGATTAATCACTGTTAGGATGGCTCAGTGGTCATTTTCTGATTCCACCACTTCTGTATTAATTAGTTGGTGTTCTGCGGCGAGGAGTTGCTTCCTCTCTTCATTTGCTCCTGTCCTGCAGTCAGTATGGATTCCTGTTTTCTTGAACAGAATATAATCCGTTACCCCGACTTAGTCCGATGTCCCAGTGGTCTTAGAATCGGGCTTCTGTGACAGTTGTGACATGTCAAAAGACTTGGAGCATGTCTTTGCTTTCTCTCATCCTAATTTGTCCCCTTAGACTAGATAGAAGCAGTATCTCGAACCCAAGATCTGGGTCCTAGAGTCTCACTGTCAGCACCTATGAAGCATTCTGGCCAAAAACTAAAACCTGTGTCTTACCACGTCTTCAGAAAGGAACATATCAGCACTCTATGGAAATGTCATCAGCAAAGTTGAAAATGACTTGATTTTCTGGATAAATGAACTGATTTCCCCAACCAACAAATTACAAGGCAAAACAAACAAACAAAACAGTAACAAAGAAAAGGAGAAATATGGGTCCGATGCTGTGGCATAGCAGGTTAAGCCACTGCTTGAGATGCCGGCATGCCGCAGAGCACCAGTTTGAGTCTCAGCTGCCCCTGGCTTCAGCCCAGGCCAGCCATTGCAGCCATTTGGGAAGTGACTCCTCGGATGGAAGATTCTCTCTCTCTCTCTCTCTCTCCCCCCCCCACCACTCTACCTTTCAAATAAATTAAATAAATCTTTGAAAAAAAAAGAAAATGAGAAATACAAAGACAGAGGAGGGGGAAGGGTAAGCTGTAGATTTCAACGTGTGACATTTAATTGGGTAAGGATCCAAACAAGTAAGAAAAAAAAATATATAAAAAGAAACCATTGGGGGGAATTTGAGCAATGATTGGGTTTTGATAATATTAAGGAGGTAGAGTTATTTCTTGTGACAATTGTATTGAGATGCTGTTTTTAAAATGAGTCGTTTTGTGGTGGTGGAATTGTTCTGTATCTTGGTTGTTGTGGTTGTTATATAAATCTACATATGAGATCAAATTGTGTAAAACAGCACACACACAAGCACATGAATCAAACTGAGTGAAGTCTGCGGTCCAGTTAGTGGCATGGTACGACTGCCAGGTCCCTGGTTTGGATAAGTGCTCCCGCTACACAAGATGTCACCGCCAGACAGAGTGGGGTGAGGATACATTTCATCCCTTGGCTCTACTTTTGCAACTTCCTGTGAGTCTGCAATTATTTCAGAACAAAAACATGGGAAGCCTCCTTGTCTTGTAGAGACAGGTGTGGACATTGCTGTGGATGATATATTACCAGCTGGCCGGCGCCGTGGCTCAACAGGCTAATCCTCCGCCTTGCGGCGCCGGCACACCGGGTTCTAGTCCCGGTCGGGGCGCCGGATTCTGTCCCGGTTGCCCCTCTTCCAGGCCAGCCCTCTGCTGTGGCCCAGGAGTGCAGTGGAGGATGGCCCAGGTGCTTGGGCCCTGCACCCCATGGGGAGACCAGGAAAAGCACCTGGCACCTGGCTCCTGCCATCGGACGAGCGCGGTGCGCCGGCCGCAGCGCGCCGACCGCGGCGGCCATTGGAGGGTGAACCAACTGCAAAGGAAGACCTTTCTCTCTGTCTCTCTCTCTCACTGTCCACTCTGCCTGTAAAAAAAAAAAAAAAAAAAAAAAGATATATTACCAGCTATCAAAGCAGCCTTGTTCTACACCGCGGTAAACATTTCCTAATCTGCTGGGGGTCAGGAGGCTGGCTGCCACCCTTTGCCTTCTGGTCCCCAGTGCTTCAGTCCTGCTGACCTGAAAAATACACTCTTGTCCTCCCAGGGTCTTCAGAAATCTCATCCAGTACAGTACGGTCTCAGCATTTCCATCCTATCTAGGCTCATCCGAGACGGCTATTCTGGATGTGAGGATCTGCGAAAGACGAATCTGCCCTGTCCCGACACGCGGTGCTGTAACAGACTTGGACAACTGGTCTAGATGCTTCTGTTCAAAGACAAGGTGCTGGAAGGCACGCAGGAGTCCCTGCCCCACGCCGGTGGATTCTGAGATCCCGCAGGGCACGTGTTGGTAGTTCCTTGATTAGGGCTCAGGGCCAGAGAAGATTCGCCGTGGTTCTTGATTGCATGCTCTTATTTTTCCTTTTCCATGAAAGACAGTCTATCCTCACTCCCGGACAGTTTTCTTAGACTGCTTTCTGCCACCCAGATCTCTTAATTCTGTACTGTCCTATTTCTTTCAATCCCAACAGGTCGTGTTTCTGCAAATATAATTTTCCTTGTAACTCGTGTGGTCGCCTATGAATAATATGGGAGTTAACTAGACAAATCAATACCCATGCATCTGTTTGTGATAAGCCCTTCCCTACTTAGGCTTCGCTTGCAAACACCTAAGAACAATGCTGTTGGGGAGGGCATTGCAGCGTAGCATTGCCGCCTATGACACTGGCTGGAATCCCGGCTGCTCCACTTCCCATCTAGCTCTCCGCTATGGCCTGGAGAAGCAGCAGAAGATGGCCCAAGCCCTTGGGCCCCTGCACCCAATTGGGAGACCTGGAAGAGACTCTTGGCTCCTGGCTTTGGCCTGGCCCAGCCCAAGCCCCAGCCATTGAGACCATTTGGGGAGTGAACTAGCAGATGGAAGATTGCTCTCTCTCTAACTCTGCCTTTCAAGTAAATAAATGAATCTAAAAACCAAACCAAACAAAACAAAAACAATGCTGTTAAGGCTCTTAGAAGCCCTGTTGTTTGACCAGTGATCTAAGGTACTGTCTTCTGTTTTACTGGTGTGTTAGAGACCGGTGTGCGACCGGTGCACCGCGCTCATCCGATGGCAGGAGCCAGGTGCCAGGTGCTTTTCCTGGTCTCCCATGGGGTGCAGGGCCCAAGCACTTGGGCCATCCTCCACTGCACTCCCAGGCCACAGCAGAGAGCTGGCCTGGAAGAGGGGCAACCGGGACAGAATCCAGAGCCCCAACTGGGACTAGAACCCGGTGTGCTGGCGCCGCAAGGCGGAGCGGAGGACTAGCCTGTTGAGCCACGGCGCCGGCTTGTTTGCCTCCTTGACAGCCACTCAGCCACCTCTAACTGCCTTTTTGGGGCCAGTAAGGCTTTCTTTTTGTAAAAAAAAAAAGTTTATTTATTTATTTGAAAGAGTTACACACAGAGAGAAGAAGAGGGAGAGAGAGAGAGAGAGAGAGAGAGAGAGAGAGGTCTTCAATCTGATAGTTCACTCTGCAATTGGCCAGAGCTGTACCAATCCAAAGCCAGGAGCCAGGAGCTTCTTCCAGGTCTCCCATATGGGTGCAGGGGCCCAACGACTTGGGCCATCTTCCACTGCTTTCTCAGGCCATAGCAGAGAGCTGGATTGGAAGAGGAGCAGCCGGGATTAGAATCAGCACCCACATGGGATGCCAGCCCTGCAGACAATGGCTTTACCCCCTACACCACAGTGCTGGCCCCAGTAAGGCTCTCATAACAACATCCAAGTCCATCTCTATCTCTCTTTCTGCTTAAGAAAAGAAAAACAAAGCAAAATATAGCAAAGCAAACAAAGAAAAGAAAGGAAAAGAAAAGAGTAAATGGTGTCACTTTCTGACTTTCGGCTGTAGAATTTTTGAACTAGAATAATTCTGAAGACGGTATGACCCAGGACCCTGGTTGTTAAAGCCAGGAACTCAACTGTGGGGTGCAAGGGTCTTAACCAGGACTCTAACCACTAGGCCAAATACCTGGCCCTCTGTTTTGAGTTTTATTCTTCAGTCCACAATCTCACTTTTAATCAAATGTTTGCTGTAGAGAATAAAGAGGAACTCTGTTTTCATATGAAACTGTTTTTATTCTTGAAATAATGTTAGTGTATTTTGCTGAGCATGACGTTAGTCTGTGCCTTTATGCAATCCAGCCATGATTGGGGAAGTTAGATTGTAAGATATCAGCCCCAAATCAGAGTGGCTTTTATCAATGTCTGTTCATGCTCAACGACTAATAGGAAATATGACAAGAGAGAGATAATATTGACAGTACTTCTTTGATTTGCTGAGACTTTGTGTGTTAGAGAGAGGAGGTATAAATAAGAGAATCAAACAAGATGGTACTAGGAGCTTGGTTCAACAAGTAACTCTCAGGGCATGTCTGGGGGTCGCCTGGGGGTCAGTCCAGATTTAGCCAACAGGTGGAATCAGCCCAGTGTCCACTAACAGGTGGATGTTTAAATGAAATGTAGTGTAACTTACAATGGCGGGTTTCTGAACCATAAGAAAGAATACGGTAGTTGGGTGTTGGGTAGAGTGGTTAAGCCCCCACTTGGGACACCCATATCCCATATCAGAATGCCTTGTTTGAGTCCAGGCTCTCAGCTTCTGATCCAGCTTCCTGCTGATGTACACCCTGGGACACAGTGGGTGCTGGCTCAAGTACTTTGGTCCCTGGCACTCACTTGGGAAGTTCAGGGCTCCTGACTTTGTCCTGGCCCAGCCCTGACAGTTACAAGCATTTGGGGGATGAACCAGTGGACGGAAGATCTCTCTCCATCTATATGTCTGCCTTTCAAGTATATAAATAAATAAATAAAAATTTAGAAAATGCATCTAGCACTGATATATGCTATAAATGGAAGAACCTTAAAGACATTATACTAAATGGAAGAAACCAAACACAAATGGCCACATATTGCAGGATTCCATTCTATCAAATGTCCATCAAAGGGGCTGTGGTGCAGTGGGCTAAGCCTCTCTCTGTGGATCCAGCATCTCATCTGGGCATTGGTTTGAGCCCAGCTGCACCTCTTCCAATCCTGCTGTCTGCTATGGCCACAAAATGCAGTAGAAGTGGCCCAAATGCTTGGGCCCCTGAACCCATGTGTGAGACCCGGAAGAAGTTCCTAGCTCCTGGCCTCTGATCGGCCCAGCTCAGGCTGTGGCGGCCGTTTGGGGAGTGAACCAATGCGAGGAAGCCTTTCTCTCTTGTCTCTCCCTTTCTCTGTAACTCTACCTCTCAAATAAAAATTTTTTAAAAGAAAAAGTTCATCAAAGGCAAATCTGTAGATATGGGAAGTAGGTCAGTCCTTGCCTGGGCTTGGTAAGGGATCCAGGAAGTGACTGCTAATGAGCAAGAAGAATTTTGGGGGGTGATGGGAATGTTGGAGAATCAGATTGCGTAACTCCACAAATCATTGAATTGTATACTTACAGTGAGTGAGTTGCATGGTATCATGGAGTCTACTTCCATAAAGCAGTTTTAAAAATGAAGAGGAGTGGGACCGGTGCCGTGGCGCAGGTTAATCCTCTGCCTGCGGCACCGGCATCCCATATGGGCGCCGGTTCTAGTCCCGGCTGCTTCTCTTCCAGTCCAGCTCTATGCTGTGGCCTGAGAGGGCAGTGGAGGATGGTCCAAGTGCTTGGGCCCTGCACTCGCATGGGAGACCAGGAGGAAGCATCTAGCTCCTAGCTTCGAATCAACACATCTCTGGCTGTTGTGGCCATCTGGGGAGTGAGCCAATGGAAGGAAGATCTTTCTCTCTGTCTCTCCCTCTCACTGTCTGTAACTCTATCTGTCAAATAAATAAAATCTTAAAAAAAAAAAAATGAGGCGGAGTGAGCCAGGGCACAGGGCCTGTATGGAAAGGAAGTCACCAACCCTCTTAGCAGCGCCTGCTTTTATTCTGGATTCTTCCCTCCTGCTCTGTTTCCCCTCCAGCTGGCCTGTCCGTCCGTCCTTTCTGGAAATGATGTGATAGAAAATGGCCCTAGTCGTTGTTCATTGTCCTGCTTTGGAAAGCAAAAAACGTCCCCCTCTGTCAGTTCCTGGAAGTTTATGAAGACTGCTGATCTGGGAAAACCAAGTCCCTGTACTTCCTATCAGAACAACCTAAGGACGGACATTCTGGACAGGTGAACATGTTAAGAAGCCAGTTAACCTGGAACACAGGTTTCCTGGGGGAAACGCTCAGCTCCATGGAGCCAGCTAATCTGGACGAAGAACCTCACTCCGAGCAGCTCACGCCGTCACGTGACAGCCGGAGTCTGAAATGCAGCTGTCAGCTGCTGAGAAGTGCTTCTTACGTTCCAAAGGAGAAATGTTTGCTCTCTGTGTCCCGAACTTTCGGTACTTCCCCAAGGCTGGCAGAGCGGGACATGTGACTTCCCAAGGCTAAGGCTGGACCCCAAGGCTGCAATCTCGATTTCACTCTCACTGCAGGGGTGCCGGTGCTGTGGCCTAGCGGGTAAAGCCGCCGCCTGCAGCACCAGCATCCCACCCAGATGGGCGCCAGCTTGAGTCCCGGCTGCTCCAATTCTGACCTACCTCCCTGCTGAGCTTGTGGGAAAGCAACAGATGATGGCCCAAGCGCCGGGGCCCCTGCCACCAAGTGGGGGACCCGGATGGAGCTCCTGGCTCAGCCTGGCCCAGCCCTGGCTGCTGGGAATCATTTGGAGAATGACCCAGATCTCTGACTCTCAGACTCTTCTGATGTCTCTGTTACTCTCTTTTCAAATAAAATAAGTCCAAAAAAGAGAAAATACTATACGTCTTAGCTCATCAGTACAAAGTTTTCTTTTTTAAAAAAACCTTCTTGAGATATATCTAGTATACCATACGATTCACTCTTTTCAAGTGTATGATGCAGTTGTTTTTAGTACCAAAAAATGAAGCCTATTAAAAAAAACAACAAAGCTGAATAAGCAGAATGGTTAGTGCAGCCAAAAAACCAGCACTTCAGCCTCACGCACAAGTTGTGACAGCCCCCGAGCTGGCCCCCAGCACTGCCTCTCGCCCCCTGTGGTGTTGGCTGCCAGGAGCTCACCCAGTACCTTTCTCAGGTGGGTGAGAACGCGGTCCCCGGCAGGAGGCGGCTGGGAGGTTGCCCCACTCCGCCATCAGCTGCAGGCAGATGTTTCCCCGCTCAGCCTTCTTGCCTCTGGGCGGAGGACCCGCAAGGCACCTGCTACGCTCCAGAGCCCCTGTGGGGTGGGGCTGAGGCCCAGCTCTACCTGAGGGGCTTCTTCCTCTCCCTGTCCTTGTCCCTCACTCCCCTCTAGGGTTCTCCCGACAGCAGGAACTCACGCAGTGCTCACCTCTCAGGCCTTGACCTGCGGCAGCTCCTAGGGGCTGTCCCTGCCTCCCTAGGTGCCCTGCTTTGCTTTGCAAAACATCATTGGAAGTTCATCTTAGGACACTAACTCGCTGTCCTCAGCGTTGCCTAACACAAAGACCTTTACATTTTTTTTCTCTATTCCTGCTAAAAATCTGAGACACATCACGTGGCACCGGAGCCTGACTCCACAGAATCAAGTCTTTTCCTCCCAAGAGCAAATTTTTGCATTAAAAGAGTAACCTGGGGGAGGGGATGGGGAAGTAAAAGAACAAAGAGCAGTGGTGGTATCATATGATGTGGCCAGAAAGGAGTCTGAAAGCTGTGGGTTGGGTTTCCTTTGTGTGGGCCACAGATTTTGCAATGAGCCTTGTATTTATCAGTACACGCACACATGCACACACGCAAACACGCATACACACACCTGCAGTTCACAGTGTCTCTCCTTTAGGAACCAATCGTATTAAGGCCAGTTCGGGGGGAGGGGCCACTTGGTATAGCAGTTAGGATGTCGCTTGGAACACCTGTGCCTCCTAGTAGAGGGCCTTAGCTTGAGTCCCAGGTCCACTTCCAATCCCACTGTCTCATTAATGTGCACTCTGGGAGGCAGCAGGTGGTGGCTCAAGTCCTTAGGCCCTGCCGCCCTTGTGGAAGACCTGGACTGAGTTCTGGGCTCCTGGCTCTGGCCTGGCTCAGCCTGACTGTTGTGGGCAGCTGGGGAGTAGACCAGTGGGTGGACGATCTCTGTCTCTGTTGCTGCCTTTAAATCAATTGACCAAGCAATCAGTATAAAACAAACACAAGACCAGGTAGGAATTTCCACTTTGGTCCTCTTCAGAAACATATTCCAGTTCCAGCAGGTAATGAAAGACACGGCTGACAGCATCCCTGGGGAAGGAAACCCCACCCAGCTCCACTCCTGACCTCTGCTCTCCGAACTCACCCTCCTTACGAACCCTGAGCCACTCATCTAATTTCTCTGAACCTGAGTTTTCTCACTCGTAAAATGGGAACACTAATAGTCCCTGCTTCATAGATTCGCTATGAAGATTAAATCACAAGTCAGGGTGGGCGTTGTGGTGCAGAAGGTTTAGCTCGGGACGCCTGCATCCAGAATCGGGGTGCCTGGGATAGACCCCGCCTCTGCTTCCTGCCAGCACTCATCCTGCTGGGCAGAGATTATGGCTCAAAACACTTGGACGCCTGCCACCTGCGTGGGAGACCCGGATGGAGCTCCTGGCTCCTGGCTTCAGCCTGGCCCAGCCCTGGCTGTTACGGGCATTTGGGGAGTGGACCAGTAGTTGGATGATTTCTGTCTCTCCTTTTCTGCCTCTTGAATAAATAAGAAATACGTAGAAGCCTTTTTAAAAAATCCGGCTAATGATAGTACCTGCTCCATAGGACTGCTTCTCACGGGGTTGTTGTGAGCGTGAAAAGAATGAATGTAAGCCAAGTCTTGTATCCATTAAGGAAGTAAAAAGAATTCAACCAAAACAAGGACAGAAGATTATAAGCTCTGTCTTCCCATAAGAGAAATACACATAGACTGTAGTGTCTGAAGTCAGGAAAACTAAAACCAGGGCTGGCGCTGCGGCACGGCGGGTCCAGCTGCTGTCTGCCGTGCCGGCAGGGAGCTGCACTTTCCACCCTGAGAACCTCTCACGCTATTGCTCGTAAAAAAGCTCCTGGCAAATGGAATTCCCAGAGAGGCTGATTTCAGTGCAAAAACATTTTGAAATCCACACATATTAGGGATCTTAAAAATTCAAGGAGGGGCCAGCATTGGGGTGAAGTAGGTTAAGCCACCTCCCGCGAGGCTGACAACCCATATGGGTGCCGGTTCCAGTCCCAGCTGCTCCACTTCCCAACCAGCTCCCTGACAATGCGCCTGGGAAAGCAGCGGAAGATGGCCCAAGTGCTCCAGCCCCTACCTCCCGTTTGGGAGACCCGGATGGAGTTCCTGGCATCGGCTTGGGCCATCCTCAGCTGTTGTGCCCATCTGGGGAGTGAGCCAGCAGATGGAAGATCTCTGTTTCTCTCTCTCTCCCTCTCTCTCTGTAACTGCCTTTCGAATTATTTACATTTCAGTGGCAAGCCAGGAAATTCACAAACAAGAGAGTGAGAGAGGCTTCCGTGCTATCTTTGGCCCACGTGGCTCAGGACAGGCCCTGAGGAGGAGGGGTCAGCAGTGTGACTGCAGGAGGCAGGGCATTCCCAGACCCCCATCACGGCAGGTGCGGGGCAGGTGGCAGGAAGTGAGGTCCTGGGGACAGGCAGCGATCAGGTGATGTTAGCAGAGAAGGATGTTTCTCTAGGAGGCGTGGAACTGCTCTTGACCTGGAGATGCCGATGGTGAATTCTGGAAACAGTGGCGATGTTCACACAGCCACTGTGCGTGTGTGCATGTAAGCCGTGCTGCTGAACTGCGCACTTCAAATGGCCAAAATGGTAAATGTTATGGCGTCTACTTTTACCACAATCAAAAACAATTGAAAAGGATGAAAATGAAGAATACGTAGTAGTTGATCAGAGTGAAAAGGAAAGGACTTGGGGGCAAGAGGAAGCAGCATGAGTAAACCTCCAGGGGAAGGGAGGGCCTAAACACCTAAAAAATCAACTGGAGGGGGCTCCACTTTTTATCCGAGTGTTGGTTGCCTGGATGTGTTTACTTTGTGAAAATGCATCAGCTGTACATTTATACTTTGTGCACTTTTTCAATCTATATTGTTCTTGAACTGAAATTTTTACCTTTTTAAAAAGTTCAGCATCTTTTCCGTTTTTGTTGCTAAAACAAAATTCCTGAGACTGATGATTATAAAGAACAGAGGCTAATGCGGTGGGTGTTGTGGTGTTGTGGGTTAAGCCATTACTTAGGAGACCTGCAGGGAGTGCCAGGGATTGAGTCCCGCCTCTGCCTCCACTTCCGATTCACCTTCCTGCTAACGCACCTGGGAGGCACTGGGTGATGGTCCAAGTACTGAGTCCCTGCCACCCAAGTGGGAGACTCAGATGGAGCTCCTGCTTCCTGGCATTGCCCTGGCCCAGACTCAGCCCCAGCTGTTGCAGGCCTTTGAAGAGTGATGAGTGGATGGAAGATCTCTCTCTCTCTCTCTCTCTCTCTCTCTGCGTGTGTGTGTGTGAATACAGGAAACAGGTGTTTTGGGTTTGTGGCTCTGGAGGAGTTTGAGAATCCAACAGCGTGGCACCAGCATCCTCTTGGCTTCTGGTGAGGGCCTTGTGCAGGATCACAACCTGGCGAAGGGGAGGAGGTAAGAGAAAGCTGAGGAGTCGAACACGCTCTCCTGAGAGCTAACTCATCCTCACCAGAGTGGCATCAGTCCCTTCAATAGGATGGAGCCCCCGTGACCCACATGTCTCTTAGAGGCTCCCACACAGGAGCTGTGAGGGAAACACCCATACCCCAGCAGTGACCTCACCGGTGGTGGGGTGGGGGACTGACTAGAGGGACCCCGAGGGCTCAAGCTAGTGCCCGGCACTTGTCAAGCACCACAGTGCTGTCACCACCCATGGCCCCATTCTCTGTCACTCTGTGATGTCACTCAAATCTGGCGTGAGGCTCACCAACTCTGAGCGCGTGGGATGGTGGTAGCAAGGGTCTCAGCCACGATTCTTGTGAGAATTTGTCCAGGGACATTGATGGGCGGCTCCAGAGGGAGGCTAATGCCCTCTTGTCACCCGTGCCATTCCCCTCCCGCCCCTCCCCGGGCTGTTTGGCTGCCCACACCTGTGCTTCTGTGGGCTCAGCACTTCCCACACCCTGGGCATCGGGGGAACGGACAGTTCCCAAGCTCGCAGCACCCCACCTTGCTTTCCTCACTGGAATTCTCAAGGCCCAGCAGCCAGAGGATCCCGAGCCCGGGTCAGGGTATTTGTGCCATGCACTGTGTCCATAAAGTTAACTCGCGGGCAGCCGGTGGATGCAGCGCTGGGTGGCGCAGGACCGCACCACGCCTACGGGGCGAGTGTGTGCAGCTCCCGGGGAGGTAATAACAGCAAACACCCGAGAAGCGCCATTGCTTAGGAATTAGGAGCTCTGGCTTCTGGGGCCAGACTGCCCAGGCACCAGCTCTGGCCACTGCACACGTGTGTGTCCTTGGGAAAGCTCCCTTAAACCCCCTCCCTCCGTCGGTTGCCCTGCGTGCAAGGCCCGGGCGACAGCAAGCGTCTGCTCGCCCCAATCGCCTGGGCTCCTGGAAGATTCCTAACCCGGCCACAAGCAGACCCGCGAATCACAGCCACCTCTGGGGTGACATCGCTTCCCTCCGGTGGGCGCCGTGTGCAGGCGAGCTTGGAAACCAGTGGGAACCTGAGAACTTTTTGTGGACGCCTCCGGAATCTAGGCGCCTCCAGTCCCCCCGAACCCGAGAACCCCGACCCCAGCTCGCCGCTCACACACAGTTCAGCCTTCGGGGGCTACAGGGCCCAGGAGGCCCTGCGCTGCACCCTGGGACTCGCAGTGTCCCTGGGGGCGCTCGAACGCGTCATCACCTCCCATTGGCTTCCGCTGAGGCCACGCCCCGCAGCTCGACCAATCACCGAGGCGCAGTGGGCGCTGGCCGAGTGGGAGCGGCGGCGCCGCGCCTCAATCACAGCGGGGCGGACGCCGGAGGCGGCGCGTCGGAGGCTGCTCGCGGCCCGCGGTTCCCACGGTCCCGCCGGCGCCCCTGACGCCGACTTGCAGAGCGCCGCCGCAGGTGATCGCGGGCCCGGGGCGGGTGCTGGGCCGGGGGCCGGGGCTCCCGGCTCGGGGCTGGGCTGTTCCTTCCCTCAGAGACCGCCAGGTCCGCCGGGCTACGACGACCGCCCCCTCAGGGAATCCCTGCGGTCTCCGCCCGGCCTCCTCCGGCCGCGGGTGGCGGGGGCGGGCGGGGCGGGGAAACTGAGGCACAGAGGACCCGGGATGTGCCGAGACCCCCTGGGCGGGGGGCGCCGATGGAAGCCGGGCGCGGTGTGGTTCTCTGAGCCGGTGGGAGTGCGGGGCGCCCGCAGCCCCTCGCGGCCGTGCGGGTGCCGCCGGCGCCCAGGCTTGCCCTGCCCTTCACCGCGGGACTGCGTGGCCGGCGTCTGCGAAGCCCTGCTGGGCGCTCTGGGCAGGGAGAGACTCCGCCGGGGGTGACAGTCTCCGGGAAGCGGTTCCAGGGTCGGAGGGGCTGGGGCGCGGGCGTGCGCGGGGGCGGCATCCGACCCTGCCTTGGGGGAGAAGGGGGTGCCCCCGGCTGGGTTCCGAGGCTCCCGCGGGGAGCAGGGCCAGAGCTGTGCTGGAAACGTGGCGCGATGGGGGTGCCCGGAGTCTCGGACGTTCGCTGCGGGTGGCCCCGAGGCCCAGAAAGCTGTGGATCTGCACCTGAGATGGTCCGCAGCCTAGCATGGGAGGGTGTCGGAGAGGGAGAGACCACGCGGGAGGGAGCACAGGAATCCCCGGGGGGATTCTGGAGGGGTTTTAAGGTGGTTGCAGGGACAAGGAAGAGGGAAGAAAGATCCCAGCGCTGCTAAGGAAGTCGGAGAGCCAGACCCCGTGTGGCCCAGTAATAGCCATCTGTGCTGAACAACCGGCATGCCTCGAGAGGGACGCACCGCCAGGCCGTTTCTTTCCTTCCCTTTCCAAGATTGATTGATTGATTTGGAAGGCAGAGTGACAGAGGGAGAGAGAGAGGAAGAGAGAGAGAATCTTCCATCCACTCGTTCACTCCCCAAATGGCCACAACACCTGGGGCAGGGCCAGCCTGAAGCCACTGTAGCCGGGAGCCTGGACCTCCATCTGGGTCTCTCCCCTGGGCGGCCGCCCACTCGCTGCAGCTGAGAGGTGCAGGGGTCGGAGGCAGCTGCTGGCCAAGCACCAGACTGGTGTACAGTAAATGTTTTTTCACTAGGAGAGGAAGTACACTGGAAAATAATGATTAAAACGTATGTACACGTGGCCTGCAGAAAGTCTGTGGGGAGAAAGGAAAAGTTTACTTTGGTACCAACAATTTTTTTTCAGATTCATGTATTTTTTTCATCATGCATGTTTCCCACATGGTATGAAAATAGTTTTTACACCAAAATAAAGTCACACTTTTAAGTGTATTTTCCACAAACTTTTTGAACTACATTAACCAATAACACAGTAACTCATTATCATGATCAAGTGGTATTCACTACATGTCAGTGTGCTGTATTTTTCTAAGCCTGGCGATGCGGTAGGTTTATTTATACCAGCACCGCCACAACCGCAGAAGTGATGCCTAGTGCTATGATGCTGTGGTTCATTAGGTGATAGGAACTTCTCGGACCTTTTGGGCCTTGATGGACCAAAACGCCATTGTGATACGCATGCCTGTGTGTTGCAGCGACTCTTGAGTCTTCTGACCTGTGACTCTCTTTTGAAGAAATACTCGGCACTGTTTTTAAAAACTGGGTGGCCAGGGAGTGCAGTGGAGGATGGCCCAAGTGCTTGGGCCCTGCACCCCATGGGAGACCAGGAGAAGCACCTGGCTCCTGCCTTCGGATCAGCGTGGTGCGCCGGCCGTAGCGCGCCGGCTGTGGCAGCCATTGGAGGGTGAACCAAGGGCAAAAAGGAAGACCTTTCTCTCTGTCTCTCTCTCTCACTGTCCACTCTGCCTGTCAAAAAAAAAAAAAAAAAACCTGCAGAAGTTGGTTTGTAGACTTTAATTTGAACCCCAGTGTATGATGGGGAAGTTACCACATGTGTGGAGGGTGTTGAAATCTGAATGATTAACTAGACATATGATATGACTCAAATTTTCCCGTGATTGAGGGCAATGTACATTAAAACCATAATTGCATTACTTTGTATTCATCAGATTAGGAACTGCAAATTCTTTTTTTTTTTTATTTTATTTATTTATTTATTTATTTATTTTTTTTACAGGCAGAGTGGACAGTGAGAGAGAGAGACAGAGAGAAAGGTCTTCCTTTGCCGTTGGTTCACCCTCCAATGGCCACCGCGGTCGGCACGCTGTGGCCGGCGCACCGCGCTCCTCCGATGGCAGGAGCCAGGAGCCAGGTGCTTTTCCTGGTCTCCCCATGGGGTGCAGGGCCCAAGCACCTGGGCCATCCTCCACTGCACTCCTGGGCCACAGCAGAGGGCTGGCCTGGAAGAGGGGCAACCGGGACAGAATCCGGTGCCCCGACCGGGACTAGAACCCGGTGTGCCGGCGCCGCAAGGCGGAGGATTAGCTTGTTGAGCCACGGCGCCGGCCAGGAACTGCAAATTCTTTTTATTAAAGATTTATTTATTTATTTGAAAGTCACAGTTACACAGAGAGAGAAGGGGAGGCAGAGACAGAGAGAAAGGTCTTCCTTCAGCTGGTTCACTCCCCAAATGGCCGCAACAGACAGAGCTGCGCAGATCTGAAGCCAGGAGCCAGGTGCTTCTGGGTCTCCCATGTGGGTTCATGGGCCCAAGAACTTGGGCCATCTTCTACTGCTTTCCTAGGCCACAGCCGAGAGCTGGATTGGAAGTGGAGCAGCCGGGACTAGAACCGGCGCCCATATGGGATGCCAGTGCTCCAGGCCAGGGCATTAACCCGCTGTGCCACAGCACCAACCCCAGAATTATAAAATCTGATACTGTCAGGGGATTATAGGTGTGTGGAGAAAATGAGATTCTCATTCGTTATTGGTGCGAGTATGGCCACTAGCAAAAATGGGTGTAGGTTAGGAACCAGTGGTTCCACTTTGAGAAAATTCTTTAGAGAAACAGACATTTGTGTACAAGGAGGAGGCTGTTAGGATGTTGATTGCATCACCGTTTATAATGGTGAAAAAATTGGAAACATCCTAAAAGTCCATTAGTAGGGGAATGTTTGTAGAGTAGATATATATTTTTTAAAGTACAATAAATTGATTGGAAAGAAATGTTATTTTAGGACAGTGGTAACCTTGCAGTATGAGAAGGAATGGAAAGAGGTGGGGGTTTCACTTGTAATGTTTTATGGGGAGAAGAGACTTAACAGATTTATAAAATATTAATAATTTGTAGAGGGTATTTCATGTAAAAATTATACTTAAAGTAAAAATTTAACTTAAGAATTGATGGCAGCTGTAAAAGTTATGTTAAGTCGTTTTGGAAAAAGGCTACAAACTGCGTGAGTACTAGGTTTTGAAAGTAGTAATTTAGGTAAAATTCAAATCACCAATACACATTGAAAATTAAAATGTGGGGAAACTGTTAACCATTGATCAGAATTTACTTTGGTAGATACCTAAAAGCTCCTAATCGTTAAGAGCTTAAAAAAATTGTGTTTGACTGTGTTTGTTTTGAAATAGGAGTGAGTTGCCTGGATTTTAAACTTAAACGAATTTTTTTAAAAAAATATAGTCATCACTTGTACAGATATACAAATGAACATGGGCTAAGGATTTTGTTTATGTCATTTGTAAGGAAATCTGATGAAGTGTCACAGATGAGAGAGGGCACAGTCCCGTTTGTGGCTCAGCAGTGTCAGCGCGTGTCCAGATGTGGGGCGGTGCTGGCCCTCAGTAGAGGAAGGAAGCCAGCGGACCCTCATGTTGACGGGGTGCATTTCCTTGTCTGTTATCCGCGGTGTGGAGTTGAAAACACTTCGGGCAGAATTAAAATTAGATAGCCTGGAAGCTTCTACTCTCATCTAGAATCAAGTTTGCCAGGGAATCACACATTTTCCCTATGGGAGAACAAAAAGATAAACTAACCTGATTAAAATGCATTGCTCATTTGAGATACGATTTCACTGGGTTTTGTTTTAATCCCATCAGGTAACCAAAAATGATCAAAGAATTTTGAGACCCGAACTGGCCCTTAATAATGTATTAAGTACATTATTCATAATGTACCTCTTATTTCACAGGTGGACAGTTTTCCCTGAGTTAGTAGCTGTGTGTCTTGTGTTAAAGAAAAATTACATCAGATGCTTTCTAAAAACAGAGAGGCAGGTTTTCTTGTAGCTACTGCAGTAGGGGCGCGAGAGAGTTCAGCATAGAACTCAGCTCAGTCTCCCAGTAGAGCAGGCCCCCAGGAGGTTTGTAGACCATGGTCAGTGGAACTCCTCAACTTGAGATACTAGGTGTGCCAAGCTGCCAGTTGTGGGATTGATTCTAACTAACACTTGGCTCAGGAAGAGAGTTCAGAGGAGACTGACTGGAGCTAATGTACCAGGTACGTTGTCACTGTCCTTGTGTGTTGTCAGCCAGACACCACTTGCATGATGACTTTATTCTAAACCCCCAGAGAGCAGAGTAGGACCAGCGCCTTCAGGGTTGGGAGCTCACTGCAGATGTGTAAGTGGCTGCTTTGCTGTGGTCTAACCCGGAGCCACCAGTGAATGAAGCTGTGGAGAGACAGAGGTCATGCCGGATGCTGGTTGAGGTGTCAGACCTGGGTTTGAACTTGATGGTGCTACTTATATGGCTTTGCGACCTTGGCCTTATTGTTTATGTTGCTGATGACAATTTATGCAGCATGGCCACTCTGCTCTAAACTCCCAAATCAATTAAACTCACCTGATGGCTCATCTTTCAAAGTCAAGTGGGGTCTCTTATGTGACTCACTGTGGGAACAGGGGGCTTGTCACTGAGGCTGGGGAACTTTGGCAACCACTTGTGCGCTGACTCTCACTGGGTGTGGTCCAGGTTCCGCGTTGGTGGGCAGACAGGAGTTCTTCATACAGAAAGCCTACTGTGCCTTAGACTAGGAGGGCAGGAAGGGCACCTGGGCGCCCTGCGCAGGAGGAAGCATTGAGGGCCTGCCCTGGGGCTGCACCCTGGGCTGGGAGACGTGGGGCCTGTGGTTACGGGGCTCCTCCCCTCTCACACAGGCCATTCTTTTATTTTATTTTAAGATTTATTTATTTGTTTGAAAGGCAGAGTGACAGAGAAAGGGAAGAAAGGTATATATCTTCCATCTGCTGGTTTACTCCCCAAATGCCTGCAACACATAGGGCTGGGACAGGCTGACTCCAGGGGCCAGCAATTCCATCCAGGTCTCTCAGGTGGTTGGCAGGGGTCCAAGGACTTGGGCCATCATCTGTCGCCTCCCAGGTACACGAGCAGGAAAGCTGGATGGAAGTGCGGAGTAGCTAGGATTCTTACTGGAGTAGCTGGGATTCTCACTGGAGTAGCTGGGATTCTTACTGGCACTGCAGAACTGTATGTGTGTGTCCCAAGCCGCTCTCTGTGACAGCAGGTCGTGCAGTGGAACAGACACATCCTTTGCAGTCAGATGTGTGTGGTGTCCCAGAAGCATCGCTGTCCGTCCTCCCCTCTCTCTCCGCGAGCCTCAGTCCCTGCCCTTGTCGGAAGGGAGTGGTAGTGCTTGGGTGGCATAGGAGGTCACTGCAGGTATTCCGCTGTCCCACCCGTGTCACTGCCAGAGCCCTCCCCCCGCCTCCCCAGCGTGGAGAAACAGTCTGCTGTGTCCTCCCTGTGCGTGGGTAGATCACCAGAGCATACCCCCAACAGCGGACAGCTTTCTGCTCTTGGCACAGTAAGGTCTCCTTACTCTTTCTGATGGCCACACACTGTTCTGTTACAAGGGTGTACAATGACTGACTGAGCTGGACAGTCCCATGGGCATGGCCATTTATGTGGCTTCCACAGCTTTGCCCTTTCACACTTCTTGCTCCTTCACCTCCCTGACATCATTTTCCCCTTTCCCCCTCTCTCTCTTAAAGATTTATTTATTTATTTGAAATGTGGAGTTAGAGTGAGAGAGAGAGAGAGAATCGTTCATCCTCTGGTTTACTCCCCAAATGGCTGCAATGGCCAGGGCTGGGCCAAGCCAAAGTGAGGAGCTAGGAGCTTCTTCCGGGTCTCCCATGTGGGTTCAGGGGCCCAAGCACTTGGGCCATCTTCCGCTGCTTTCCCAGGTGCATTAGCAGGGGGCTGGATCAGAAGTGAGCAGCAGGGGCACGAACCATATGAGATGCTGGCGCTGCAGGCTGTGGCTTAAACCACTGTGCCACAGTGTCACAGCACTGGCCCCACATTGTCCCCTTTTAAACATGCTACTTCCCGTTCCTGCTGTATCCGTGTTGGTCGCTCTGGTCAGCATCTAATAAGCTGTGTATTTTTTTTTTTTTTTGACAGGCAGAGTGGACAGTGAGAGAGAGAGACAAAGAGAAAGGTCTTCCTTTTTGCCCTTGGTTCACCCTCCAATGGCCGCCGCGGCCAGTGCATTGCGGCCGGCGCACTGCGCTGATCCAAAGGCAGGAGCCAGGTGCTTTTCTGGTCTCCCATGGGGTGCAGGGCCCAAGCACTTGGGCCATCCTCCACTGCACTCCTGGACCATAGCAGAGAGCTGGCCTGGAAGAGGGGCAACCAAGACAGAATCTGGCGCCCTGACCGGGACTAGAACCCAGTGTGCCAGCGCCGCAGGCAGAGGATTAGCCTATTGAGCCGCGGCGCCAGCCATAAGCTGTGTATTAAAGATTTTGTCCTTTCTTCTGGAACGCCAGCTCACAGAAGGGTTTGTCTCTGGCTCACTGCTCAGTGCAGGGCTGTTGTGAGCGGCTCACAGGGAGTCAGGCCCCGCTTGTTGGATGGCTTGGGGAGACCGCATTGGAGGGGGCAGACGGGGCGAGTTCAGGGAGAGAGAGGATGGCCCCTGTATGAGTGGGACCGTGGAGGGTCCTGAGTGAAACAGCAGAGTCTCCGAGAACTCGTTCAGCGGGGCTGCTCACTTGTTGCTCATCGATTTTTCACCTTGATGTAACAAGAATGGCAGGGACGTTTCAAGGTTATCCGTGACTTCTGGAAGAGTAAAGGGATAACGCCGTTCTGGAGACCTGCAGCTGAGGCCGGCTGCTCATTGTTGAGGGTAATGGAATGGTTGTTGTACTCGCACCTCAGCTTCACCCAGGCCCCAGTACGTTCCCCAAATAGCAGCAGCGGACGTGTTTTCTAAGCGGCATTGTGAAGCCAGTGGCATTCTGTGCAGCTTTTCTCTTAGTATTGTGTTCAAAGAACCGCAGCTCTTGTTTGTAAGAAAAAAGGCTGGTGGAGGGAGCCCCACCAAAGGCTGACTCTGGCCACAGCATCCGTGTATTTATCAAGCTGAGGAGTGACTTGCTGGTATGTGAGAAGAATGGAGATGAACTTGATTTGTAAGAATAACCAGGCAATTTTTTTTTCAGAGCTCCCTGTACTGTTTGCTAATTTGGGCTGTTCAATTTGATGTCCATTCTGTTGTTCATAGTCAGGTCAACCTTTTATAAAGAAGTTTTAAATCTGTTAGCTATTTCTGTTTATTTGAAAGATGAAGGGTAAGGGTGGAGGCTCTGTTAGTTCACTCCCCAAACGCCTGCAAAAGCCAGGGGGCTGGGCCAGGCTGAAACCAGGAGCTGAGAACCCAATCCAGGTCTCCCACGTGGGTGACAGGGACCCAACTACCTGAGCCCTCGTCTGCTGCCTCCCAGAGTGAGCATTAGAGGAACTGGGGTCAGAAGTGGAGCTGGGACTTGAACTTTGCCCTCCAGTGTGGGATGTGGCGTCCACGCGGCAGCTTAACTGCTGTGCCAAATGCCCAATCTCAGGTCACCCATTTGATTCAGTGTTTTATTTGTTGTTTTCCCCCCTAAATATGAGGGGAAAGTCACGCACCAGTGCCCTCAGAGGAATGAGTCTTTTGGGGACTTGATCCGTGACTCGAACTCCGAGAAGACAGGCATGCAAATCAGGGAGTCCATTGACTGACTGATGCTGAGAGATTATGATGATAGCCAGGCGGGACCAGGGGTGTGAGTGCAGCACGTCGGGCCAGGAACTACGGTCCATGGTCCAGACAGAGCACCTGTCTGTGTCTGTTCTGTCTCTGGCTGCTCTTGTCATGCAGTGGTGGCGTCCAGTAGTTGTGTGGGGGATGGCCGGGCCTGTGAAGCTGGAGTTATCTGCAGTCCAACCTTTATAGAGCAAGTTTGCCGACCCCTCCCCTAGTGGGGGGCTTCCCAGGGAGGCGCAGCTGGGAAGAGGCCTGCTGGGTGAGCCCAGAACCAGGAAGAAGCTGCTGGTTGGCTCACCCCCTGGGCACTGCCACATCTCCCTGCAGGGCCACTGGGGAGCTCTAGGGACGTGGCTGCCTCTTGCCTGACCTCACTGTTGCTGCTTTATGGAATTCTGTGATTACACCTGTCATTTGTTACCTGCCAGCCCTGGGTGAGCCCCGCTCAGGTCCCCGTACTCAGGGTTAATAGACCAGCAGGTTCTAGCATTTGGGGGGGGGGACTCTGCAGCCCACCAACTTATGTGTTGTGCTACCCCACCTCCACCGAAAAAAGAAACCAACAAAAGCAAATCTGGGGTCACCTCCTGAAGTTACTTATCCATGGACTTTGAAGGCAGAATAAAAGAAGCCTGAATTTAGCTCAGTTCAGTTTAGCAGATTAAGGGTTAGGTTCTTGGGCAGGGATTATCCCATGAGGATGCAGCGGTGCCATTTCCTGACCAGGATGCTGGCTTCTGCCAGAGGTGGAGTGGAGCAGCTGCGGTAAGGCAGGTGGCTGCATCCAGGTGTGGCCCGAGGCCAGGGCACCAGCTGGAAAGGCGGCCTCGGAGGACCAGCACGTGGCTCAGCAGGCTAAGCAGCTGCTGACATCCCTCCTGAGCTCCGGTTCTAGTCCCACTGCTTCACTTGTAATCCAGCTCCCTGCTAATGCACCTTGGAAAGCAGCAGAGGGTGGCCCAAGTGCTTGGGCCCCTGCATCCTCGTGAAAGACCAGCATAGAGTTCCAGGCTCCTGGCTTTAGCCTGGTTCAGCCCTGGCCATTGCAGCTGTTTGAAAACTGGACCAGTAGAAGGAAGATCTCTCTTTCTGTCTCTTCTTCCCTCACCCCAGCTCTTTCAAATAAATAAATCTTAAAATAAAATCTTAAATAAATCTTAACATAAATAGATAAGGCTGGGGCCAGTGCCGTGGCGCATTAGGTTAATCCTCCGCCTGCGGCGCCAGCATCCCATATGGGTGCTGGTTCTAGTCCCGGTTGCTCCTCTTCCAGTCCAGCTCTCTGCTGTGGCCTGGGAAAGCAGTAGAAGATGGCCCACGTCCTTGGGCCCCTGCACCTGCAGGGGGGATCAGGAGGAAGCTCCTGGCTTCGGATCGGCGTAGCTCTGGCCGTTGTGGTCATCTGAGGAGTGAACCAACAGCAGGAAGACTTTTCTATCTGTCTCTTCCTCTCACTGTCTGTAACTCTACATGTCAAATAAATAAATAAAAATCTTAAAAAATAAAAAAAATAAGGCAGCCTCGGACCAGAGCTCAGGCCTGCTGAGCCAGGAAGCCAGGATCTGCACCCTCACAAGACTCCCCAGAGATGCAGGTCCAAGTTCAGGGTGGAGAAGCTGCAGCCTGAGACTCTGCTGGTTGTGCAAACTTTTGCAAAAGACTCCGGACGTCTTGTTTCCTTCACTCCACCAATTTGCACAGAATGCCAGGCACAGCATGTTGAGAATGGTTTCTTTGGCTTTGAGGTGGATCCTGCCACAGCTGGCTGCTCACTCTCTGAGGGCAGAGGCATTGTCCCTGTCCCTGTTGAGGTCCCAGCACCCAGCACGCGGTCTCGGAGAGCAGTCGAGTGCAGCTAGCCAGGCCTGCGCAGTGGCGCTGGAGGCACAGGTCAGCCTTGCGGCTCCTTCTGCTCTGCGCCACTGTGTCTCCGAGACTGTGTCTTTTCTCTCACCCCAGAGTTGTAGCTGGGCTGTGTTCTGTCTCAGGAAGGCTGCGCTGCTAGAACAGGACATGGGAGACTCTGATGCGTAATGCAAGGTGGCCAGGACTCAGCTCATGCCTGCCATCTGTGCCTTAAACATTCATTTAACATTTCAGCATCGAAGTAGAAAACAGGGTGTGTATCGTGGTATTTCAGAAAGTTCATGGAAAAATGAAATAAAAAAAGTTTATTATTTTGGTGCAAAATTTGCAGCCTGGGGCCAGCGTTGTAGTGTAGCAGGTTAAGCCTCTGCCTGTGATGCTGGCATCCCATAGGGGCACCAGTCCAAGTTTGGCTGCTCCAATTTCAATCCATCTCCTTGCTAATGTGCCTGGGAAAGCAGGGGAAAATGACCTAAGTCCTTGGACCCCTGCACCTACGTGGGAGACCTGGAAGAAGCTCCAAGCTCCTGGCATCAGCCTGACCCAGCCTTGGCTGTTGTGGCCATTTGGGAAATGAACCCAGGAACAAATGTTTGCTTATAATTTTTCCAGATAGTTTACCATCAACTTAAATCACGTATCAGTGTTAACATTGTGTATGCATTGATTTCAACAGGCATTCTTGTATAAGTAATATGCATTAATTATACTAAGAGGAGACAGACATGAAGAAGAAAGTCACCCCAGCCCCACCGCTCTCTACTGGTAAATTTTTGGATCTGCTGTCTATGCACAATTCATATTACATATATATTCTTTTCTTACGACAGTTCATAGTGTGTGGTAGATATTTTCTCAGTATGATGAATTGTACAGGTGACTTTTTTTAATCCACGTTGCTTTGAGTTGTGACAAAAGCTTGACAGGGTGCCCAAAGAACTTTCTGGATATTTGATTTATACTTCAGCTTGTGGCAAAGGTTGGTATTAGGAGCATGTGGGCGAGAGGGCAGCCGCGCTAACGTATTCGTCATCTCTGTCCTTGTTGCCCTTGGCGTGCTCTTCCTCACCGTGAAACGTGAAACGGTCCCCTCATTTTGATCTGTCGGCTGTGACGGTTCTTTACCCGGGGCCAGTGTTCGGATTGTTCCTTTCTGACCCCGCCTTTTTTCTTTCCAGATCTCTGCAGTTGAAACGCCGAGGGACACAATGATTTGGAAAGTGGCCACGTTCCTCGGCATGGCCCTGGGGATCGGCGCCATCACCTTGGGTGTGAAAAATCCTGAGAATGGCATCAAGCACTGGGTGGTGATTGTCGCGGGCTCCAATGGCTGGTACAACTACAGGCACCAGGTGAGCACAGAGCTGCTCATGCACAACGCTGGCGTTCTGTGAACGCACTTGGACCTTGTAAAAAAGGACGATTTGGGGAGCCATTCACATACCTGTTAGGCTGGCTACACTACATGTGTTGGTGAGGATGTGGAGAGATTGGAGTCGAATCCATTGCTTGGGGGCTAGCAGATGGGAAGGCCGTTTGGAGGAGTCTACAGGTTGCTCCAGAGTTACTGTGGGATCACCATAGTTGGGTGTGAGGCTCCGTTGACATTCGGGCCAGTGATTCTTTGATGTGGGGCTGTACCCTATGGGAGGGTGTTGGGCAGCATCCTTGGCCAGTCCCCTGTGGATGACGGCAGTGCCCCTCGTTGCACGATCATGACCCAAATGCCTCCAGACAGCACTGGATGTCTCCAGGTGGAGGCCCACTGTGCTAACAACTGTATCTTAGAGTTAAGGAGAGCGAGGAGATGACCTGTGCCAGGCCACGGGCAGGTTGAGACCAGAAGGGACTGAGTCCTGGCCTCTAGGTCCCTTTGCCCTTGACACCTCTGCCCAGCTGCTTCCCTCACTCCTCCTCCCCCAATCCTGGCACTTCCGCCAGATCTGCCTGTCGGGAGCTGGAGAGAGAGAGAGTCCGTGTGTGAGCGAGCAGTGCCAGCCCGGCCTCCTGGTGGGGCTGCATAATGCTGCAGCCCTTGGGAGCGCTCTGGCTTCCTGGGAAGGTCAAGCCTGGAGCGGCCTCTGACCCAGTGGTCCCACCTCTAGTGGACGCCCAGGAGCAGTGACAACGCTTGGCCCCGCAGGAAATTGCACAGGAAGGTTCATCCCAGCCTTACCTGTAACAGCCCCAGCAGGAGATAACCCGATGTCTGTCATTTGATGAGCGCATGGACCCAAAGTGCTGTGTATTCCTTTTTTTTTTTTTTTTTCTGTAAGATTTATTTGAAAGTCAGAGCTACGGAGAGAGAGAGAAACAGACAGAGCTATTCCATCTGCTGGTTCACTCCCCAGGGCTGAGCAGGCCAAAGCCAGGAGCCAGGAGCTTCTTCCAGGTCTCCCACATGAGTGCAGGGGCCCAAGCACCTAGGCCATCCACAGCTGCTTTCCCAGGTCATTAACAGGGAGCTGGATCGGAAGTGGAGCAGCCAGGACTCAAACTGGCGCTCCAACCTGGGATGCCGGTGTCGCAGGCAGCAGCTTAACCCACTGTGCCACAGTGCCAACCCTTCAAGCGGTATATTCCTGTGAGAGAATATTTGGCCGTGAAAAAGAATGAAATACTCACGTGTGCTTCAATGTGGACGAACCTTACAAACAGGCCACGTAGAAGAAGCCCATCACAAAGTCCACACGTTTATGACTGCAGTTGACTGAAATGGCAACTCAGGCAACTCTAGAGGTGAGAGTGGACGGCGGAGTGGACGACGGTGAGAGGGCTGGGGAAGAGAGAACGGAAAGTGACTGCGAGTGTTTTTGAGGTTCTGGGTGGTTTTTTTTTTTTTTTAGGTAGTGAAAATGTTCTGGAATTAGAGAGTGGTGATGGTTGCACAATGTAGTGAATATACCAGAAACCACTGAACACATGTTTTAAAAGACGGGCTTTTATGGTGTGTGACTTGTAGCTCAGCAGAGCTGTCTGTTATCTGAAGAATTCGTTTGATCTTTTCGTTCTTGGAAGTAAGATGCTCGGACCAGTGCCGTATCTACGTGTTGGGCTCTCTTCACAGGTGAATGCCGGTAGCCCCCACCCTGAGGCTGTGTGTGGCAGGTGCAGTTCTCACCCACTCTCTGCAAATGACTGGGTGGAGGCAGGATCAGGTTGGCGATTTGCCTGTCATGGCTGATCCGGCACATAGTGGAGCCAGGATTCCAACCCAGGCTAATGGTTCTAGAGCACCTTGTCCACTGGAGACCCATGTGTGTCATGATAAATGTCCTAGTGGCCACATTTATAACAAGGAAAAATGGCAGTGAGAGTTTGGTCTAGCGGTTAAAATGCTGGTCAAGGCATGCATCCCTCAGGGCTGGCATTGTGGTGCAGTGGGTAAAGCTGCTGCCTGCAATGCTGGCATCCCATATGGGCGCTAGTTCAAGTCCTGGCTGCTCCTCTTCCAATCCAGCTCTCTGCTAATGCACCTGGGAAAGCAGCAGAAAATGGCCCAAGTGCTTGGGCCCCTGCTACCCATATGGGAGACCTGGATGAAGCTCCTGGCCTTGGCCTGGCCCAGCCCTGGCTGTTGCAGCCATTTGGGGAATGAATCAGTGGGTAGAAGATCTCTGTCTTTCTCCTTCTCTCTGTGTAACTGACTTTGAAATAAAATTAAATAAATATTAAAAAAAAAAAAGCAAAAAGATGTGCCAGACTGGCGTGCCGGGGTTGGTTCCCAGCTCTAGCTCTTGACTCTGGTTTCTAGACAGACAGTGCAGACCCTTGGTGGCAGTACTGGGGATCAAGTAATTGGATTTTTTTTTTCTTCCAAATATTTATTTGAAGGGCAGAGTTACAGAGACAGGATGGGGGTTGGGGAGAGAAAAAGGTCTTCCATCCACTGGTTCACTCCCCACATGGCCGCAGTGACCAGGGCTGGGTCAGGCTGAAGCCAGGAGCCAGGAGCTTCTTCTGGTCTCCCACATGGGTGCAGGGGCCCAAGGACTTGGGCCATTTCTACTGCTTCCCAGGCCGTAGCAGAGAGCCTGATCGGAAGTGGAGCAGCCGGGACTTGAACAGACACCCGTACGGGATGCCAGCGTTGCAGGCAGCAACTTAACCTGCTACACCACAACGCTGGCCCCTAGTAATTGGCTCCTTTCCACTGAGGTAGGAGTCCTGGATTGAGCACCCGGCTTCTGGCTCCGCCTCGCCACTGCAGGCATTTGGGGAATGAACCTGAATGCTCTCTCTGTCTCTTTCTCTCTCTTTTAAAGATTTATTTTATTTATTTGAAAGGCAGAGTTACAGAGAGTAGGGGAGAGAGAGAGAGAGAGAGAGAGAGAGAGAGAGAAAGAGAGGTCCTCCATCCACTGGTTCACTTCCCAATGGCCACGAGGGCCGGGACTAGGCCAGGCCAAAGCAGGAGCCAGGAGCTTCTTCTGGGTCTCCCCTTGGGTTGAGGGCTCAAGCTCTTGGGCCATCCTCCGCTGCTTTCCCAGGCACATTAACAGGGAGCTGGATGGGAAATGGAGCAGCCTGCAGTGGAACCAACGCCCATACGGGATGCCGACGTCGCAGGCTGCGGCTTAACCCACGATGCTGCAATGCTGGCCCCACATCTCCCTTTCCCTGGGTCATCGCCCAGCCCGGCTTGTATGCAACCACCTTTCGAAAACAGTATCGGTGAAACATCATTAGGATAAGTTATCCAGTTACCCTTTGTTCCTAGAAACCCCTTTATCAGAAGTGCTGCTGGCTTCCCCAGGCACAGCACTGGACCTTGCATTAGAATGGAAGGCGGGCAGAGGAAGAGGCCACAGCCGGAAACCTTGGTCCCCAAGTAAGAGGGATGGTGGCCTGAAGGCTGTGTAGATACGGACCGGGTGCCGCGTCACCCTGACCACGGCCTGTGCTCACTTTCTTAACCTCGGAGGCTAATCACAGAGGGAACATCGGAGAGGACGTATTCATAGGGGTTTAGATTTTCCTTGGGGGAACACAGCGTGCCTCCCCACGATCTTTTTTTTTTTTTTTTTTTATAGAAAATGGACCTGCCATGCACCATTAGCTCACTGCCGGGCGCCACGTTTTATCGTGGTTTATTTATTTGTTTAAGCTGTGTTTTGTCTTGACCAAATTGGGATTCTCTGTGTTCCGTTTCTGGCTGGAGCTAACAGACTGGGTGGTGCTGGGGATGCAGGCAGGACTTCTGCCTCTGTGGGAGCCGGGAGCCGAGCAGCAGTGAATGTACTGGAAGGGTGAAGCAGGCAGTCATGGGAAATGGGCAGCTGCCCAACACGAGGGCCAGGGCTGGCCGGGGCTGGGGTGGGCGCACAGGGCACCTCAGAGACGGTCTTGGCGAGATGGCTGGGACCAGGGCTGGGAGGGAGGGGCCGGCATTTGGAAGGATGACCCGGGTGCTGTGGCTGTCACACCCACTAGGCCAAACACCTGCCCTCGCAGCCCCCTTGTAAGCAGGATAAACAGACTCAGAGAGGCTGCACACCGTCCCAGCTCACGCAGCCGGCAGGGGTGGAGCTGGGGGCTGACGCGCAGTGCTGTGCCTCTGCGGTCTGTGCCCAGGAGCACTCTCTCTGTAGTCATGTGGCTTGGGTATCCTGGCACCACTTTATCATCTTTTACTTTATACGGATGTTATTTATTTATTTGTATCTATTTGAAAGGCAGAACAAGAGCAAGATCCCAAGACCTTCCATCCTCTGGTTTATCCCCAAATGCACTCTACAGCCAGGGGAAGGCCAGGCCGACGTCAGGAGCTGGGACTCCCCCAGGAGGAGCTGGGGGAGGTGGGTGTGGAAGGTGCTGGGACTCCCCCAGGAGGAAGTGGGCGTGGAGGGTGCGGGGCCTCCCCAGGAGGGGCAGGGGAAGGGGCACTTGTTCCCCGTGGAGGGAAGAGCATGCAGTGGCAGTAGGAACTCACACTTGAGAATGGTCAGTGCCATTTAAGCAGGTGCTTTCCTGTGCAGCAAGCCCGGCCCTCCTGTGTGGAGCTGCAAACCCAGATCCTCTCTATTTTTCCGCTCTGCCATCATGATCGTGATGACCTGCCTTCAGATAAGCTATCCTCATGATCACAAGAGGGCTGCGGCAGCTCCAGATGTCACAGCCAAACAAAACCCTGTAGCAGGAAAAGAGGCCATCTGTGTGTCTTATCTGTTTGGCTCTGTCCTGATCAGCATACAAGCTTGTTTTCTGGAGCCGTGGGTGAACTTTGCCCTATGTCTGACCAGCATGGATCACATGCTCATGTTTATGTTCAAACCTGTGCCTGGCGAGGGGAAAGGGTTTCCATTTCTGACTCAGGGAATCTCCTGACCACTGGAGCAGGGCGGTCGTCCGAGCAAAGCCAGGTCCCTGACAGAGGGGCAGGGGGGCCCAGGTAGAAGGCGACTGGGAACCAGGGAGAACGTGGCTGGCAGCTGGGCTGGGGCTGGGGCTGGGCTCTGGGCTGGAGCTGGGTTCTAGGCTGTGGCTCAGCTCTGGGCTAGAACCGGGTGCTGTGCTGGGGCTCTGCAGGGAGCCTACTGCGACCACCACAAACCTGAGCAGAATCTCAGTTTAACGCGCGCAGACAATAAGACAGGGACGCGGAGAGTAGGGGTCGCCTGTGGGTCTGTGGAGTCCACGGCCATGCGTCCCCCACGGCCCCGTCCACGGCCATGCGTCCCCCATGACCCCGTCCACGGCCATGCGTCCCCCACGGCCCCGTCCACGGCCATGCGTCCCCCACGGCCCCGTCCACGGCCATGCGTCCCCCATGACCCCGTCCACGGCCATGCGTCCCCCATGACCCCGTCCACGGCCATGCGTCCCCCATGACCCCGTCCACGGCCATGCGTCCCCCACGGCCCCGTCCACGGCCATGCGTCCCCCACGACCCCGTCCACGGCCATGCGTCCCCCATGACCCCGTCCACGGCCATGCGTCCCCATGGCCCCGTCCACGGCCATGCGTCCCCCACGACCCCGTCCACGGCCATGCGTCCCCCATGACCCCGTCCACGGCCATGCGTCCCCCATGACCCCGTCCACGGCCATGCGTCCCCACGGCCCCGTCCACGGCCATGCGTCCCCCACGGCCCCGTCCACGGCCATGCGTCCCCCATGACCCCGTCCATGGCCATGCGTCCCCCATGACCCCGTCCACGGCCATGCGTCCCCCATGACCCCGTCCACGGCCATGCGTCCCCACGGCCCCGTCCACGGCCATGCGTCCCCCACGGCCCCGTCCACGGCCATGCGTCCCCCATGACCCCGTCCACGGCCATGCGTCCCCCATGACCCCGTCCACGGCCATGCGTCCCCCATGACCCCGTCCACGGCCATGCGTCCCCCACGGCCCCGTCCACGGCCATGCGTCCCCCACGACCCCGTCCACGGCCATGCGTCCCCCATGACCCCGTCCACGGCCATGCGTCCCCATGGCCCCGTCCACGGCCATGCGTCCCCCACGACCCCGTCCACGGCCATGCGTCCCCCATGACCCCGTCCACGGCCATGCGTCCCCCATGACCCCGTCCACGGCCATGCGTCCCCACGGCCCCGTCCACGGCCATGCGTCCCCCATGACCCCGTCCACGGCCATGCGTCCCCCATGACCCCGTCCACGGCCATGCGTCCCCACGGCCCCGTGCTGCCTGTAGCTGCACTAATTGCCCACGCCCTCATCACACCCCATGTCTCAGTCCCACTGCCCTCCACCCTGGTCCCTTCTCACTACGCCTCTTTGAAAGCATGTTTCTTTTTTAAAAATATAAACGTGGTATTTCAGAGCCAGCATTGTGGCAAAGCAGGTTAAGTCACCACCTGCAATGCCAGCATCCTACGTGGCTACCAGTTGCTGTTCCTGTTTCCCATCTCTCTGTCTCTGTCTCTCTCTTTAACTTTTTCAGGTAAATACATACATCTTGTTTTCTAAAAAAACAGTGATATTTTGTACTAACGTGGATTAACCTCAAAAAGCATCACACCGGGGTGGATACCTGGTACACTGGTTGGGACGCTGTTTGAGACACTGACATCTCCTATCAGGGTGCCCAGCCCCAGCCCAGAGCCCAGCTGCAGCCCCAGCCCAGAGCCCAGCCATGGCCCAGTGCCCAGAGCCCCACCCCGTGCCCAGAGCCCAGCTGCAGCCCCAGCCCAGAGCCCCGCCCCGTGCCCAGAGCCCAGCTGCAGCCCCAGCCCAGAGCCCCGCCCCGTGCCCAGAGCCCAGCTGTAGCCCCAGCCCAGAGCCCCGCCCCATGCCCAGAGCCCAGCTGTAGCCCCAGCCTCAGCCCAGAGCCCAGCCGCTGCCATGTGCCTAGACCCAGGCATGCCCACGGTATGGTCGCCTGTCAGGGGGCAGTCCTGGCTAGAAGGTGGATCCCTTCACAGTGACCACGACTTGGGTCACGCCAGTTGTATTTAGACTTTGCTCCAAGCCCGTTGCCTTTGTCCAGCCGACAGACAGGTGGCTGGGTAGAGGCAGTAGGTACTTGAGCAGCCAGGACAGTGGCGCGCGTCGGGAAGCCACGGGGTCCTTGTGAGACAGCCAGGACTCCTGACGCAAGCTGGGAAATTTTGGCTGAATCATGACAGTCTCTGCTCGTCATCCCAGAGGGTCAGCCCTTCTTAGGAAGTCTTGCTCAACACCTCCTCTCTAGAATTAACTCCTGCGGCTTTCCTGTCCCTAAGGAGGGAAAGGCAGAGGTCAGACATGTTCAAGGCAAGTAACTCAGGTCGTTTTAACACCATTGGCTGACGCTCGCCTCTCTTTCTTTCCATGCCAGTCAAACACTTGACCCTAACAAAGAACCCCAGCAGCTAACGTTGTGGCAGCCAAGCAGCTCCGAGGACCCTGGAGAGAACCACGTCCTGGCTCAGAGACCCCCCACGAGCGGGACGGAGCGCGTCGCCATCGGAGTCAGGAGGCCTGGCGGATCTCTGAGCAGCCGTGGCCTTGCCTGAGCTCGCTCGCGTCTGTAGAGTAGTTGGAGCCCTGCAGCACAGGACGCAGTAGCCGGGCGCAGCTGCCCCTGTGCACTGGGAGCCTTGCTGAGACACACGGATGCTCCCATTCCAAGGGAAAGGACTTGAAGGGTTTTTAGTAAGCTCACCAAGTTGTGTGTGTGTGTTCTAGAACATTCCCAGTACTCTTGACACATTTGCAGTTCCTGCCTCCAGCCCCAGACAAGTGCTAATCTCTACTGTCTATAAATTTGCCTTTTCTGAACCTTACATAGGAATGGAATTATATAATGTATAGTATAGTCTTTTGTGCCTAGCTCCTCTTAGAGTATTTTTTTTTTCTTTTCATTTCTTTTATTTGAAAGCCAGGGAGACAGAAAGAGAGAGAGACATACAGAGAGAACACTTACATCTGCTGGTTCACTCGGCAATTGCGTGTAGCAGTCAGGCTTGGCCAGGCCAAACGGAGACTAGAACTCAATCCAGGTCTCCCCCGTGGGTGGCAGGGGTCCAGTTACCTGAGCCAGCACCACCCGCCGCCCGCAAGGCTGTGCGTTGGTGGGAAGCTGTGTCAGACGCGGAGGAGCCGGGTTGCTGGCGTTGTGACGCGGGGTTGGCTGCTGCTTGCAATTCTGGCGCCTCGTAGTGCAGGGCCAGGCTGAGTCCTGGCTGTTGCCGTTCCAGTCCAGCTTCCTGCCAGTGTGCCTAGGGAGGGAGCAGAACATGGCCCCAGCACTTGGACCCTTGCCACCTATGAGGGTGATCAGGATGCAGTTCGTGGCTCCTGGCTTCAGCTTGGTCCAGATCTGGTTGTTGTGGCCATTTGGGGAGTGAACTAGCAGATGGAAGATCTCTGTCTCTCCCTGTCTCCTGTCGCTCTGGCTTTCAAATGAATGAATGAATGAATGAATGAATTTATTTATTTGAAAGGCAGAATTTTAGAGAGGCAGAGAGGGCGAGAGAGAGAGGTCTTCCATCTGCCTGTCCCCCCATCTCCGCTAACAGAGGCATTTTTCCGTGGCTTGTTCTGTTCCTCTTCATGTTCCTGGGCTTCGCCTGTTCGAAGCTTGGTCTGTTTGATTCAACTTTAGAGATTTCATTTCTGTGCACATATGGCGGTTTATTTTTCTGGCTGCTGATAGTCATTGTGTTTCTTTCTTGATATTTGCCATTATAATGGGGCCGGGAATAACCTCCTGTTACATATTTAAACAGTTTAGCAGTTTGTTTGAGTGGGAGTGTGGATGTGTATTTAAAAGTGACCTTCATTTATACCTTTAGCCCTTCGCTGTATTGTCCCGGGCCTCTGTGTGTTGGGTGGCTTCTCTCCTGTCCCCGCGGGAAGCAGTCTGCAGCTGAGGAGTGGCAGTGCCTCCGTGTGACCCGGGCAGCTCATCTCCCCTCCCTCGGCTGCTTTCACCTGGAAAGCGGCCAGCATCAGCTCCGTGCATGAGAACGCGTGAGATGATGCGTGGCTGTCCTCGTCTACATGCTGGACAGACAGAAGTCAGTGAGCGTGTTAGTTCCCATGTTGATCCATTCATCCAGCAGCCCTTTGGTGCCAGGCCCTGCGCATGCTCATTCAGCCTTCAGCGGCTGTGCACCCAGCACTCACGTTTGACGTCAGATGGGGCTGTTTGTGCGGAGCGTCCACAGGCACAAGGCCGGGTGCGGCGTTGCATGTCGGTTCCTACTGTGGCGATGGACGCAGGTCCAGCTGCCGAAACTGCTTTTCCCTAGAGTCCTGCAGTGGGGCATGCTCCTCCCTCTGTCTGATTTATGTCTCTGTTCCAGGAAAGACCTAAGCAGATGTGGGCAGACAGTTAGGCAGCATTTTTCTTTCCGGCCTCACATGATTCCGATGGCGTGAAGCGCCGTGAGTGTCACCCGGGAGAAGGAAGCAAGCCTGTCTTCGCACTCGGAGGGCAAGGAGTTGCACTTGGAACTTTTTTTTTTAACCTAATATTGGTCTTTTTTTCTCTTGTATTTTTTTTAAGCTAAAGAACACATTTCTCCTTTCAATTCCTAAATTGAACTTCTGAGTTCCCGCTCAGTTCTCTGAACGGTGACTGGAAGTCAATGACAAAGACCCTAGAGTCAGAAATAATTGTTGAGTGATTCAGAACTGGCCGCCCCTCTTCTATTCTGTGGTTCACCACTCCGAGCCATTCGGTTTTTGAGACCTAAATCTGTGCTCTCAGGAGACTCTGAGGTGGTTTGAAAATTGAAAATTAGTTGTTTAGGACTTTCAAAGCTCTTGTCACACATAGATGTGGGGGTGTGGTGTGGCCCACATATGTGACTTCTGGATGAATAAGAATTTGCATAATTTGGGTGGATGAGTGGAATTTTTAAAAATTGAGGCAAGAGGCTGGCGCCGCAGCTCAATAGGCTAATCCTCCACCTGTGGCACCCTGGGTTCTGGTCCCGATGGGGGCGCCAAATTCTGTCCCAGTTGCCCCTCTTCCAGTCCAGCTCTCTGCTGTGGCCCAGGAAGGCAGTGGAGGATGGCCCAAGTCCTTGGGCCCTGCACCAGCATGGGAGACCAGGAGGAAGCACCTGATTCCTGGCTTCAGATCAGCACAGCGCACCAGCCACAATGTGCCAACCATAGCGGCCACTTTGGGGTGAACCAACACAAAAAGCAAGACCATTCTTTTTGTATATCTCTCTCTTGCTGTCTAACTCTGCCTGTCCAAAAAAAAAAATTGAGGCAAGAAAAATGAAAATATATGGTTTTAAAAATATTATTTATTTGAAAATCAGAGTTACAGAGAGAGAGAGAGAGAGATGAGAAAGAGAGAGAGAGAGAGAAAGAGAGAGAGAGAGAGAATCTCCAGCCACTAGCTCACTCCTCAGATGGCTGCAATGGCTGGGGCTGGGCCAGGACGAAGTCGGGAGCTTCATCTGGGTCTTCCAGATGGGTGGCAGGGGCCCAGGCACTTGGGCCATCCTCCCCTGCTTTTCCTAGGCCATCAGCAGAGAGCTGGATTGGAAGTGGAGCAGCTGGGACTTGAACTGGTGACCATATGGAATGCTGGGGTTGAAAGTGGCAGCTTTACCTGCTATACCACAGCACCAGTCCCAAATATATGTTTTTTTTTTCTTTAAAGATTTATTTTTCATTTACTTGAAAGGCAGAGTTATAGAAAGAGGAGAAGAGACAGAGATCTATCTGCTGGTTCCTGCTCCAATTGGCGATAATGGCTGGGGTTGGGCCAGGCCGAAGCCAGGAGCCAAGAGCTTCTTCCAGGTCTCCCACGTGAGTGCAGAGGCTCAACCACTTGGCATCATCCACTGCTTTCCCAGGTGCATTAGCAGGGAGCTGGATCAGGGAAGTGGAGCAGCAGGGTCTTGAACTTGTGCCCATTTGGGATGCTGATATGTGCTGCAACATGGTGCCAGCCCCCAAGTATATGTTTTTTAAAATAATCATTCAAGGGGCTGAGCAGGGGCTCCCAGGAAGTCTTCCAGAGACAGACAGGTTACTTGCCACAGCTCCACAATTGGCCCCCTTCTGGGCAAAATCTACCCCGAATTAAATGTCTTCTTCCAGGCAGACGCTTGCCATGCCTACCAGATCATTCACCGCAATGGGATCCCCGATGAGCAGATCGTGGTGATGATGTATGATGACATCGCCAACGCCAAAGAGTAAGTAGGGGGCTTTGGGAAGGAGCTTCCGGCCATGGAAGCCAATGCATCCGGGCTCATGGGCCCCTTACAGAGTGGCCCAGTGCTGAGACCTGCACAGCCTCATGCTTAGCTTTGACCCTGGCTGGGGTGCACCCTGGCAGGGCAGGGCCCTGCTCAGACAGGTGCTGCCGGGTGTTTTGAAACAGTTGATAGAGCAAACACCTTCTCACCTTGGAGAACGCTTCCCTGGGGTCTCTGTGCTTGTTCCTAGCCTCTGAGCATAGACAGCCTGCAGGTTAGAGCCTAGTCTTCCTTCTCTACCTATTATTACCTCTATCTAACTGGGACAGCAGAGGGAGAGCTCCATCCACGTTCACTCCCCGGATGCTCCCAGTGGCCTGGGGCTGCGCTGCAGCCCTCAGCGCCTGAGCTCTCCTATGGGCCCTGTCTTCTCTCCTAGCTCCTTCTGAAAGTAGTTTTGTTCCAGGATCTTTTGAGGAGGCCTTGCCCGCACGCTGCCACCACCTCCCTGCGGGGAGCCAGGGGCACTGGGCTTTGGGCCTTGACCTGAGTTGTTAGAGCTCAGCCCCTCCCAGTGCCCTGACGAGAGCTCCCAGGTTGAGGGACCCTGAGGTCCCCAAGTGGCTGCTGCCACCGCGAGACCAGCCAGCACACAGGCGGTGAGAAGCCCGTTGACTATTGTTCACACAGCAGGGTCCTATTTTTGAAGAGCGAGGTTTCTGACACCTGCCACGTTGTAACTGTGTCCTTTAATTCCCAGCAATCCCACCCCAGGGATTGTGATCAACAGGCCCAACGGCACGGATGTGTACCAGGGCGTCCCGAAGGACTACACGGGAGAGGTGAGCGGGCTAGCGGCTGGGACCGGCGGGGCTGCGTTTTGTTTCAGCAAAGATTTGTCCTCCTTTCTTGTGTTTCTCAGACCAGAACCTCCCTAGCCTGACTTCAGTGTTTCCTGTTTGTATTAGGGTTTGTGCCTGTAGAGAAAACAGAAAAGGAACAAACAGTGTTCAAAAACATAAGTTACGTGGTCTGCTCACACTCAGGGGTTAGTCTTCTGGGAGGCCGAAAGCCCGATCATGGAGTTCCTTCGATAATAACCTGATTTCCTAGCCGTCAGTTAGATGATAGAGAGTCTGTACTCTTTACCGAAGCTGTTCTCTCAGCCTCACACCTGCCGCCTGCTACCCTACAGGGGGATGCTGAGACCAGCTGGTTTTCAGTCACTGTTTTCCAGTATAGCCCTTCCAAAATTTCTGTCTTCCTCCCAGTTGACTGAGCAAATTGACACGGTTTTAAAGACGTAATGACTTCAGTCTAGTGGTTTTTATAGTCTGTTTTTCTTCATTTCCGAAGGGTCTTTTAGGAAGTGATATTCTTTGTGACAGAGAAGTGTGTGTTTGGTGTTTAACAGTTCTTTCAGTTTCTTTCTTTCTTTTCTTTCTTTTTTTTTTTTGCAATCAAATGCAGTTGGATCCAACATTGTATATGCCATGCAGTTGAACGAATTTTCAGGAAATCGTTTCTTTCTCTGTGGTTAAGTGAGGGGAGGTTTGGAATCCAACGGCAGATTTTTTTGGTGTTGAGTTTTCCCTTTTGCGTGTTTTTGCTTTATTTTTCCCGATCAGGTCTCAGTTTTACAACATGCTCTCAAGGGGCCTCGAATGTGCTGGGGATCCGGCCGGGTGCAGGGGGAGGGCCCCTGGGTGACGTGCCCTCCTCTGCTTTTCTCCTCCCATCAGCGTCTTTGGGTTTCTCTGTGCTGGCTTGGCAGTGGTCAAGAAGAGACAGCGGTAGCTAGCTGCGTGGCCAGCAGCCGGGTGTGGGGTGGGGCCGGCACAAAGGGCCTGTGTGTGCCCCAGAGCCCTGCCCTTGCTCTGGGCCCCCTGGGTTCCAGGGTGGCCGCGCCTCAGCACGGGCCTCGGAGGCGTGTGAGCTGCTGGCCTGGCTCTGCTGCAGGCCCCAAGGCCACTCTGCTCTGGGGCGATTTTGACCCTGCCTCCCCCCCCCCCCCCCCCCCCCCCGGTTCCTTGCAGAATGTTACTTCCAAAAACTTCCTGGCTGTGTTGAGAGGCGACGCAGAAGCAGTGAAGGGCAAGGGGTCTGGAAGAGTGCTGAAGAGGTGAGGCCTGCTTTGTGGGCGCCACACTCGCCTCGGGGCCTGCAGCCTGGGTGGGGGAGCTCAGTGCTGACCTGGGACGGGCGAGCAGGGCTGGTGTCAGCGGCCCCAGTGCAGCCCGCAGCTCCGAAGGAAGCCCGCAGTCCAGGGCCCCTCGGTTTCTTCTTTGTTTCTTAACATTTTTATTTATTGTCATTTTATTTGAAAGGCAGAGGCACATACACAGAGAAAAACAGACAGCCATACAGACAGATGGAGAGAGGCCTTCCATCTGTTGGTTCACTCTCCAAATGCCCATAACAGCCAGGGCTGGGTTAGACCAAGTCCAGGAACCCAGAACTCTGTCTGGGACCCGGCTACTGGAGCCCTCACCCACTGCCTCCCACAGTGTGCATTTCTGGGAAGCTGGGGTCGGAAGCAGAGGAGCCGGGGCTCCAACCAGCACTGTGATACGAGATCCTGGCACCCCAGGCAGCAGCTTAACCACTACACCAAATGCTGTCCTCTTCCTGGTTATTCTTTAACAAATGTTCCCGGGCCCTTAACTTGCTATCCTCTGTTGCCCGTGGATGGTAGCTCAGGCACCGCCCTCCACAGGGGAGCACGCGGGCAGCTTGCCCAGCGGACAGACACAGTCCCGAGCTGACCTCTGACCTGGGGAGACTCACCGCATGCAGTGCTGCCGGCGCAGTAGAGGCGTCTTGCCGTGTCGGGTCTCCTGGCGCAGCGTTTTCACGCGATGCTGGGACCGTCAGCAGCAGGAGACCTGGGTACTGAGTGCAGGCTGAGCCCCAGGGAGGTTGCCCTCTCTCTGCCACCTGGAATGGAAGCCTTGCCCTCTGGTTGGTGAGGGTGGGCAGTGGTATCCTGGCTGAGGGCTCAGGGCTGCGGGACTGTGTGCAGCTGTGTGTCCTAGCGCCTTTCCTCATTTGGGGGAGCCCTGGTGGGAGCATGGGGTGTCTGGGCTGGACCCCACCATCCACATCAAGCCAGGCCAGCTGCCCAGCAAAGACCCCTCCTACTTTCCAGCCAGAACTGAACTGAGTCCTTTGTTTATTGTTTTAAAGATTTATTTGTTATTTATTTGAAAGACGAGTTAGAGAGAGAGAGAGAGAGAGAGAGGAGGGAGAGACAGAGAGGGAAAGAGAAATCTTCCATTTGCTGATTGATTTCTCAAATGGCCACAGCACGTAGGGCTGGGCCAGACTGAAACCAGGAGTGAGGAGCTTCTTCCAGGCCTCTCATGTGGGTTCAGGGATCCAAGCATGTGGGCCATCCCCTGCCACTTTCCCAGGCACATTAGCAGGGAGCTAGATCAGAAGTGGAGCAGCCTGGAATCAAACCGGTTCCCATATGTAGCCCATACCTGCTACGCCACAACACCAATCCCATAACTGAGTCTCAAGGCTGTGGGATACCCTCATGGTCAGACTAATGCTTGGGGACCCCTTGGCCTTGGGCTCCTGCCTGAACCTGCTTGGCCCACAGTAACCCCTTGGGTTTTGCCTGGGGAAACAGCGCCCCCGCCCACGTCCTCACTGTGGCCCTCTCTCGGCAGCGGTCCCCGGGACCACGTGTTCGTGTACTTCACAGATCATGGAGCTACCGGACTACTGGTTTTTCCCAACGATGATGTGAGTTTTTCTTCCTGTTTAAAGACATCCAGAAGATTCGGAAGCACAGCCCGTGTGTTGAGATGAACCTGTTGGGTGGATTTGCTAATGTGTGACCAGGGTGTGTTTGTCCCTGTATGGGACAAGCTGCACAGCCTAACAGCTAAGCAGGAACATCCCTGCAGGTCTTGTCCCGTCTCTGTCCCCTGCAGGCTTAGGACGCGAGGAAAGAGTAAAGCAGAAATGTTCTGTACCCGGTGAATGGAGAAGCTGATTCTTGTCTCATTTTAAAATACGTGCATGAAACACTTGGTGACATTCCAGGATTCTACTAGGGTACTTCAAAAGGCTCATGGAAAATGAAATTAAGAGAGAAGTTTATTTTGCCACAAAATTTTTTTGGAATTTCATGTCTATCTTTTTCATAATGCCCATTTTTCTTGTAAAAAAGATTTATTTATTTGAAAGGCAGAGTTAGAGAGAAGGAGAGACAGAGATCTTCCATCTGCTGGTTCACTCCTCAAATGACCTCAACGACTGGGGCGGGGCCAGGCTGAAGCCGAGAGCCGGGAACCAGGAGCTTCCTCTGAGTCTCCCCGGCAGGCGCAGGGGCCCAGAAACTTGGAACATTTGCTGCTGCTTCCCAGGGGCATTAGCAGGGAGCTGGCTCAGAAGTGCAGCCTCCAGGTCTCAGACCAGCGCCTGTACGGGACGCTGGCACTGTAGGTGGTAGCTTAACCTGCCACGGCGCCGGCTCCTAGTGAAGAACCCTCATGCAGAGACAGCAACATTTTTTTTTTTTTGCCCCGAGATAAACTTACAATTCAGCTGCATTTTCTGTGAACTTTGGAAGCGCCCTGGTAGCGCTGCCCGCTGGAACCATTTGTGAGGCTTGGTGACAGAGACTTGTTAAAGTGACAGAGGCTGGTCCTGCTGTGCCGTCTGAATGTCATTGTTCTCCCCTCTCAGCTGCACGTGAGGGACCTGAACGAGACCATCCATTACATGTACAAGCACAAGAAGTACGGAAAGGTAACGCCAGCCTTTGGGGCGGCCCTGGGAGAGAGTGCGGGTGGGCAGCGGAGGCAGAGCCACAGCTCCCGAGCTCCAGGTGGCTAGGTTCCTGGGAGGGAGTGTCCCGAGTCTCCAGGTACTGCTCCTCTGAGGACTGCTGCTCCTTGTACTTAGCCGGCACTGGACAGCCGGCACTCTCCTGTCTGACACCTTGTTTTCACTGTTCCGTCCTCTGGACACCAGAGCACCATCGTCAGGGTCAAGGCTGGCCCTGATGGCTCCTGGAGGTCACTCTGTGGCTCGTGGGTTGCCAGCCACAAGGTGTAATGGAGCGGCCTGAGAAGAGCAGCTTAGGAGGAAGGAGGTTGTATTTTGGCCCACAGTTGGGAGGTTCACAGTCCAAGATCACGTGGACACTGGTGAGGCTGGAGGATGGAGGAGGAAGTAGCGTGTTAGATCAATTTATTCTATTGCCATGATTTCACTCCATCTGGTTGGCATGGCAGCAGCTTCCGTAGCCTCTGGCAGCAGCCTCTTAAAACAGTGGCTCCCAAAAGCCAAAGTGAAAGGCCCAGGGAGTGAGGAATGCACAGAGCCCCAGTGGCACATGCCTGGCCGGCGTGCACCCACCTGTCTGGTTCTGCCTCCCAGATGGTGTTCTACATTGAGGCTTGCGAGTCCGGCTCCATGATGGACCACCTGCCCGATGACATCAATGGTAGGTGGTGAGAGCAGCGGCCTCTGGGCCAGGGTGGTGGGCAGGTTGCATGGGTGGTACGGTTGGTCATCCTCAGATACAGCCGACATGGAGCCAAGCACTCAACGTGAGCAGGGCCTGCCCCGTGCGGCCTGCTGCACAGACCCGGGGGGAAGCCTGCAGGCTGTGCTAGGCTTCTACTCCCCAGGGATTCGTACCAAGGGACTAAAGAATTTGGATATGAGCTTCCCAGTGCTCTTCCAAGTTCTAGGGAAGCTACTCCAGTCCCAAAGCCCTGGACCTCAGGCCAGCCATGGTTGCTGGCTTCTGGTCGCTGCCCTCTTTGACCCTCAGTTATCCTCGTGTTGCAGTGGGGCTCGAGATAGTGCCTGTCTGCTGGGAGGGCTCTGTTTTAAATGATAACCTTTGTCCAACACAGTTCTGAGCCGATGGCGGTCAGGTAGTAAATGGTAGCTATTGTATAGGTTCAGCCAATCTCATTGTTTCTTCAGTAAGTATTAACTCTCTCTGGAACTTAAATCAGGTGCAGGTTCTTTAAGTTCCCCCAGCTGTTAAGATCTGTCAGCATTCTTGCCAGACAGCGCACGTGATGTCTTAAGCGCGTGCGTCTGCTTGTTGCTGCTTTCTTCTGCATTTAATGTTCCAGGAGTTACCTTAGCAGCATGGACAGGCCTGCATACGGTGCCTGAGCTGAGGGTGGGTGGCAGGCTCCCCTTTTGTCATTCTTTCTGGGGGGAATCAAAGCAACCGAAAGGCATCTTTCACTCCTCGCAGTTTACGCGACTACCGCTGCCAACCCCACCGAGTCATCCTACGCATGTTACTACGATGAGGAGCGGGACACCTACCTGGGGGACTGGTACAGCGTCAACTGGATGGAAGACTCGGACATGGTGAGCCCTCCGCAGGGGCGGCCAGCCAGTGGGGCTTTCCCGTTCAGGCTCTGGTTGCCGAAGGACTTTCACGTTTTCCCTTCTGCAGGAGGATCTGACCAAGGAGACGCTGCACAGGCAATACCAGCTGGTGAAGTTGCGCACCAACACCAGCCACGTCATGCAGTACGGGAACAAAGTGAGTGAAGAGGCAGGAACGGACCCGACTCATGGCCACAGCGTCCTGGGGGCCCTCGCAGGCACTGAGTCAGCTTAGGCTAGTGAGTTGTGAGGCTTTGGGCAGGGGACTTGAACCTGTTTGCATTGCTCACGGCCCTAACCCACAAGGTAGCTGGGGACGTGAGAGCAGATTGTGCATACCAGACACTAAACACAGGCCTTGCACACAGTGTCCATAGAAGCCCACACCTTGGACTCTTCCAGGCTCATCTCCCTGCAAGCTGAGGTTGCAATGTTTCTCTTTGGCATCGACTAGAGACTTTTTACCCTGCTCCAGCCGTGTCCAGGAGGGTTGGAGATGGTTCAGCGATTAAGTCCATCAGGGCTCTCTGCACAGTGCCACGGCAGGGGCTGTGGAAGCCCTGGGCAAGCCCTGGCATGTGCTGAACTCAAACAGGGCCTCCCAGCAGTCCTCAGGCCTGTGCACCATGCTCCAAACAGCCCGCCACTGTCCCAGAGCTTGCCAGCTGAGGTCCGTCCTTTGGGCCCAAGTATTGTCCTTCTAGAAGAACTTTGAAGCCAGAAAGTCCAGCTGTCTCCAGTCCTTTCCCCCAGAGTGTGGGCTGGGGGCCCTGGCCAGGCCTCTGGGTGTGTGTGGGTGAGAACAGAGCAGAGGGGAATAGGGAAAGGTTAAGTCAAAGACCGCGCTGCCCTGGCTCTGTGGGGGCCTGCTTGGGCTTCCCAGTCTCTTACGGGGTCCTTAGCATCGGCCGTTTCTGGTGGGGCTTGAGGAGGTGAGATGGATTGTTTCTGAACTCTAGATTTTATTTGTATCTGTCTTTCGGTGTTTGTTTTAGAAACATTTTTAGATTCCCACTGCTTGGTCTAGGAAGGAGAGTGCATGCAGCATTTCTTTGCACTGACTGGGAGCCAGTCTGTAGAGGCCTCTGTAGGTAAATGGTGCCTGACGGTTGTACTGTTAGGCCCTGAGGCCCACGTGTCAGCCCAGCCTGCCTGTGGCCTCAGCTCCGCCTGTCTCCTTGGACACAGAGTTCAGCCGCCACCCGAACAGAGGTTTCATACCTCCCTGCTGATCAGTGGGGCCTGGTGGGTGAGCAGAGCTCGCGTCACCAGGTGGAACGGCCTTGAGTGAAGCTCTGCCCGCACTTGCTTTCCCATGTGACAGGGCAGTGGTTTGCTGCAAAGCATGCTGGGTGTTTCTGTAGTGCATCGTTGGTGGATCTCAGGTGCTCCAGCGGGTGGCCTGCCCTGTGCTGTGGGCTGGCTGCAGGTTTTCAGGCAGTGACTGGGACCTTACCCTGGCCGTCAGACCATGGGGAGGGAGCTGGGAGCCTCCTTCAGAGAGACCAAACCTGGGGCACACTCACCACGTCTGCTTTCCCCCCTCCAACCCACGCTCTCCCTCCCTCTGCAGTCGATCGCCAGCATGAAATTGATGCAGTTTCAGGGCACGAGGCACAGAGCCAGTCCTCCTGTCTCGCTGCCTCCAGTCACACATCTGGACCTCACCCCGGGCCCGGACGTGCCCCTGGAGATCCTGAAGAGGAAGCTGAAGCGCGTCGCCAACTCGTCCCACGGCGCCAACTCGTCCCAGTACAGGAAGTTCTCGGCAGAGATACACAGGCTCCTGAATGTGAGTGGGGGCAGGAGGAGCCTGGGCCAAGCGCTGTTCCCAGCCCAGCTGGGCAGGGTGCAAGGCGTGGGCAGTGCCTCCTGGCCACGTCCAGCGTTGCTCAGGGCCAGGTGACAAACGCGAGGTCCCTTCTCCTGCCCCAAGGGAGCGTGTGGGAATAGAAGCCAGCCTTTGTGGGTTACGTGAAACCCAAGCCAGCAGCAGAGTGGGGCCGTCTTCACTCGTTGCACTCAGCTAACCTTGACCTCTTCGGCAGGAAGGAGCAAAGCAGTGGGGGCCACCCCCCCAAAGCTGGGCCGTGCCCACCCTTCCCTCCTCAGAGCCCTGTTGCCCAGAGACTGTCATTTCACTACGTGTTGAGGACTAGCCGCACTTTCTTTGATGACAGTTCTCAAACATTTCCTGCTATCTCAGGAAGTCAGCCGCAGCCTCGTACCCGGGCGCATTAGCTGGGCGTGCTGTCGTTGAAGCGGTTACGCTCTGTTCTCAGGAGCACGTCAGCTGGTTTGCAGCCAGCAGAGTGGCTTTTCAGATCACAGCTGTGCGCTCACGGCGACGCTGGGCCAAAGGGGCCCTGTCCCTTCCAACAATAGGAGCACGTGTGCTCCCACATCCCTGTTGTCAGCCAGCACAGGGAGGGACGCCCCGAAACTTGAAACGCAGCCTGGATTTCCCAGGAGAGAAGAAAAAAAATCTACGCGGCTTGTTTTCTTTTATTAAAATCTTTAAAAAGTATTATCTTTTGAAAGGATTTATTTATTTTTTATGTGAAAGGCAGAGTTACAGAGAGTGAGGGAGATATATATATATATATATATATAGAGAGAGAGAGAGAGAGAGAGAGAGAGATCTTCCATCTGCTGGTTCACTCCCCAAATGGCTGCAATGGCCAGGGCTGGGAGCCAGGAGGTTCCTGCAGGCCTCCCACGTGGGTGCAGGGGCCCAGGCACTGGCACCATCTCCCACTGCTTTGCCAGGTGCATTAGCAGAGAGCTGGACTGGAAGCGGAGCAGCTGGGAATTAAACCATCACCCAAATGGGACGCTAGTGCCATAGGAGATGGCTTAATGCATTATGCAATGACGCCGGCTCCAAAAAATTATTTTAAAAAATGTTTATTTTCATCTGCTTGAAAGACAGAGTGACAGAGAAAGAGAGAGAGAGAGAGAGAGAGAGAGAGAAACAGAAAGAGAGGGAGATCTTCCATCGGCTAGTTCATTCCCCAGTGCCCATAACAGCCAGGGCCGGGTCAGGCGGAAGCCAGGAGCCCACAACTCCATCCAGGTCTTCCAAGTGGGTGGCAGGGACCCGATATCCTGAGCATCATCTGCTGCTCCCTGGGGTGCCTTAGCTGGACGCTGCGTCTCCAGTGGAGTAGCTAGGACTCAGTCCAGCCCTCAGTGCGGGATGCAGTGTCCAAGCAGTGGCTTAATCTGCTGTGTAATTTATCTGAGAGGCAGAACCAGAGGCAGAATGCTCCCATCCACTGGTTCATTCTCCAAACGCCGGGGTTGGGCCTAAGGCCAGAGCTTGGAGCCAGGTACCCAATCCGGGGTCTTTCACATGGGTACAGGATCGCACTAGCTTGCACTATCACCATTGCCTCCCAGGTCTGCACTGGTGGGAAGTGGAGCCAGGAACCAAAGCCAAGAACCAAAGCCAGGCTCTCTGGGGTGGGCTGTGGGCATCTCCGTGGCTAAGCTCCCATACCCTGTGATGTGTTTTATATTCATGGATGTAACTGCCGTGAGAGTGACAAACACCAGGGCGTATCTCTACCTGGGATCAGACAGTGTAGCAGGGGCCCTGTGCTGTGACACAGATCTGCAGTCTGCTTCCTACAGAGCAAGCCCAGTCCTTAGATGTAAGCATTGGCAGCGTGGCCATTCGCCCCCGGGGGCCTGGCACACATATCTCATGCCCACCTCAAAATGTCTTCCTTGACTTCTGAGCTGCGGGGGTTCGGAGCTGTGTGAGAGTGAGTGTGTGAGCTGGCTGCTGGTTGGTCCAGGAGTCCGAGAGACCACGCTAAACGGATGTTTGTCCGCAGGCCAGGGCCATCCTGGAGAAGTCGGTGAACAAGGTGGTCTTCCTGCTGGCAGACTCCCAGGAAGAGGCAACATGGCTGCTGTCCACCAGGTCCCCGCTCACCAAGCATGACTGCTACGAGGCGGCTGTCACACACTTCCGCACGCACTGTTTCAACTGGCACTCCTCCATGGTGAGCCCACGCCCCAGCTCCCTGCACCGTCCTGCGACTTCACCTCTCACACATGGCTATGTAGAAGCTGCCATCTGGCTCAGGGGCAGGCTTGGGTGGGGAGGAAGGCAGAGTTGTGGCCTCAGAGCACTGCTGCCGGCCCAGCAGGTGGGAAGTTCTGCCGGGCGCTTCCAAAGATTGCTGGAAAAATAGGACTGATAGGGAAGTTCGTCTTGTTACCAAAAACATGAATTCCATGCACAGTTTTTTCATTATAAGCTTTTTTTAAAATTATTGTTTGAAAGGTGGAGAGAGAGAGAGTTCTCATCAACTGGTTCACTCTCCAGATGCCCACAAGGACCAGGAAGGGGCAGTGCCAAAGCTGGGACCAGGCGCGCGGCCAGGGCCTCTAGTGTGGGTAGCGGAAACTCCACCTCTTGAGCAGCCCCCCCGGGGTCTGCTTAGCAGGAAGCGGAACTCAGGAGCCAGAGCTGAGGGGGGAGCCTGGGCACACTCTGCTGTGGCACGTGGGCATCTTAACCAGTGCCATTTTTATTTTTGATTTTTTTTTAAGATTTGTTTATTTATTTGAAAGGTAGAGTTATGGAGAGGGAGAGACAGAGAGAGAGAGAGAGAGAAAGAGCTTCCATCTGCCGGTTCATTCCCAAATGGCCACAACAGCCAGGACTGAGCCAGGCTGAGCCCAGAGTCAGGAGCTTCCTCTGGGTCTCCCACATGGGAGGCAGGGGCCCACGCACTTGGACCATCTTCTGTTTCCTTCCCAGGAGCATTAGCAGGGAGCAGTGGGGGCTAGAACCGGCACCCATATGGGATGCTGGTGTTGCAGGCCCGGCTTAACCTGCTACACCACAAGTCGGCCCCTTAACAATGTCTTCATTGGTGAGCTCAATGACTGCCCCTAAATAAGCACTTTGAAGACTCCTTGTGTGCATGGATCTCAACATTTGCAATCTCTTCACTGAATCTTCCACAGACTTTCTGACACCTGCCATTTATATTGGCTTTGAAGGGTGGTGCTTCCGGGCGCACTTTGGCTGTGCCCGCCAGACCCTGCGCCTTGGCCCTGCGCCACTCCGCAGCCAGGGCTGCCTCTTCCGACCCTTCCCCACAGCTGAGCACTGAGGTTAGGCCCCAGGCCGTGGGGAGGGCAGCAGTCCAGGTTTCTGCAGGTTGTGGGCCGTCAGGGTGGTCTGTCCTGTGCAGAGCTTAGGGCCTGGCAGAGCAGGGCCACCTCCCGTCCGTGGCCTGTTTCCCCCACGGCCTTTTCTGTCCGTGACGTTTTACTAAAACCCAGCTACGCTCCACTCGCGACAGCCAAGTCCTCACCTAGCTTGGCTTTTCTGCCCCAGCAACTGCCAGGTGCCCCCTCCCTTCTTCCTCATGAGGGTCCCAGGCTCTTCTGAGGTGTCTCGAGATAGACACCCCCAGGTGTTTCAGTTTCACCTGTTGTGGTCCAGCTTGGCGTTTGCATCCCATCCACCCCCCACCCCCATCGAAGAATTAGGTTCCCAGCAGGTAGGAAAACTTCAGGGTGGGGCGGGGGGAGGTCCCAGGTGGCCGAGGGGAGCCCTCCATCGGTGATCCAGCCTTCGACAGAGGGAACCGTCGGATGCTGCTGCCCCCTGTGGCGGGTGTAGACCCTGGCCTGTGGGCACTGTTCTTGGAAGATGGTCCCTAAACACCACCAGACCATCCCCGGATGCTGAGGGTCCGTGACCCACCAAAGGCCCCGGGCCACTGCTCAGGACGCGGTCACTGTGTGTGGCCGTCCGGCGTTGGGGTTGGTGGTATGGTGACGGGGTGGCATCTGATTCTTCCCTGTTTCTCCCCCAGTATGAGTATGCGTTGAGATACCTGTATGTGCTGGTCAACCTTTGTGAGAAGCCGTACCCACTGAACAGGTAAGTGCGCTGTGGCGTTGGCAGAGAGAGGGCACGCACTGCTGACCTGCGGCTGCGCTCCCGTCCAGGGCGTCCAGGCAGCGCGCTGCCCGTGGGAACTGGTGGGTGGTCGGTGAGAGATGCCTGCCGGGCTCCCATGTTCTTCCCTGTCTGTTTTGCAGAATCAAACTATCCTTGGACAAGGTGTGCCTTGACTACTACTGAGCCGCCTTCCTAGCGCTTTTCCAGTGTGAACGCTGCCCCTTAGCATGTGTACTGATCCGAGACTGAAGAGGTGGAGCGCGAGGAGGCCCAGGCGCGTGGCCCTCCCGAGCATGGTCGCCGCTCTGGGCTTGCCTCCCCAGCAGGGCCTGCGCGCCTTTCCCCCTTCCCCGGCCTTCTGTGGGACGTGCAGGACGCTCTGAGGGAGCCCCGGCTGCGAGAGGGCAGCGCTGTGCTGAGAGGGGCGCGCTGGCTTCGCGGGAGGCCTGGGGCTGGCCTTGTCCTGCCCGTGGGCGTAAGGCGCGGGAAGGCCACTGGGCTCCTGTAGCCGGTGGAAGAATCTTTGCCGTGAGAAGTGGGAAGCCAAGGCCTCTTCAAGTCTTCAGAGGGGTTTTATTGAAGAGGGCCTGTAAGCCCCAAATGGAAAACTATTTTTTAGAAATTGTTATAATTTTTGATTGCTTTTGTATTTTATTTTGCAATACTGGACAAATCCTGGAAAATAAATTTCTGTAACTGAAGCCGAGGATTCATTTCCTGTCCCCTCCCCGGCGTGGCTTCCAGCCTCACCTCCTACTTCCCATCTTCCCCTGTCTTCCCCTTCTTCCTGCCGCCGTCTGCGCTGCCACCTGCTCCGCCGCCTGTGCCGTGCTACACGCTGTTCCTCTTGCCCTGCGGTGCCTTTCCCTTCGTCCCCACGGCCCCTCAGTGTGTGTCCCATGGTGCCCTCCTTCCTCTGAATGGTTCTCAGTGACCCCTCATCAAAAGTACAGTTGCCTCTGTCTGCCTTTTTTTTTTTTAAATTAGTTTTTTGAAAGGCAGAGTTACAGAAAGAGGAGAAATATAGATCTTCCATCCATTGGTTTGCTCCCCAAATGGCTGCAATGGCCAGGTTTGGGTCAGGCCACAACCAGGAGCCAGGAGCTTCTTCTAGGTCTTGCACTTGAGTACAGGGCCCAAGCACTTGGGCCATCTTCTGCTGCTTTCCCAGGTGCATTAGCAGGGAGCTGGATCTCAAGTGGAGCAGCAGGGACTTGAACTGGCACCCATATGGGATGACGGCACCGCAGGTGGTAGCTTTACTCGTTGTGCCACAGCGCCGGCCCCATAAGTGTATTCTGATGTCAAAACTTCTTTGAAATACATACAGATGAGCGTCTTTAAAAAGTTCATGGAGACACATGTTACGAAAAAACTAAGGTTTTCAAATATCTTTGTACCAGAATAAACTGGTTTTAATTCTCTTTTTTTGTGAGCATTTTGAAGTATCCTCGTACAGGTGGTTCAGTGCCTGTTCCTCTGCTTTCTAGAACAGTTGGCTGCCACCATTCCTTGCTTCTCTCTTTTTTATTAGACCCCCTGTAGAACGACGGTCTGCTTCCTAATTTATTCAAGGCAGAACCTGGATGTTCATGGGTCTCAAAGTGAAAAGCAGCTGTGTTTCATTTCCCAAATAAAGGAGTTTCATCAGTGACAAGGACATGGCCTTTTCCCTCCCTGGTGTGGTTCATGGGCCCCAGTAGGACTGGTCTCTGTGCCTTGGATTTAGGTCCTTTCTGGTACATGTCTGCCTGGCCATCGTGGGCCGTTGTAACAGCGTGCCTTGCAGGGGTGCTTGGGAGCTGGAGAGACTGAGATCGGGGCGCCTGTCTGGGTGGACCCAGGGATGGTCCTACACTCGGGTAACAATCGAGCACGTCATCTGTGGCTCCCGTTATTCCAGCGTGGGCCACTGGCTGGGATGAGACTTGGCTCTGTGTCCTGGCCCGCTCAGTGCAGCCACGTCTGTTCTTGTTTGACGCCATCCTTCCTGTCACCGCAGGGTGGGCTGGGCTGCCTTGTCTAGTTCCTGCCCCTGTCCTAGAGTCGGCCATTTCTCCAGGAGCCCTGGCTCCTTTAGTCATGTCAGCTCCTGTCCCCTTATGCCCTTCAGTGAGCTTGTTCTAGACGTCGACAGTGCAGTCAGGCGCTTTGGGAGCCGTCCGCATCCCCTTCTGGGGCCCCTGACTAGCAGACATTAAGGTTCATTGTGCCAGAAACTTCCATCTCTTGACGAATGGATGACGCCAGGCATCTGCCTTGCGTGTGTCACACAGGCTGCTTTCACTGCCTGGGAACCTCCCGAGCTCCAGCTCTTCGCCCTCCCTTCTGCCCCTTTCCTCTGGCACTCACCGGCCTCCCCCAGCCCCACCCTGGTCTCCGTACCCGTGCCTTTTCCAGAGCGGCCTCTCATTGGTCAGAGCTGCACAGCTGTTGCAGGTAGCGACAAAGCCCTGGTTTTCACGGTTGACGACTCGTGTCTTCCCCGCGCTGAATTCCATTCTGTGAATGAACCACGATTTGTCCCTTCGCTGTTGAAGGATGCCCCGGTTGCTTGCAGGTTTTCTGGTACTTGGTTGTAGGTTTTTGGGCGGAGACGGTTCTCTGTAAGTGTGTGAATGCCCAGGAGCGACTGCCGGACCTATGGGGAGCAGGGTCAGCTTTGGAGGAGCTGCTGCACCTCTGCGTTCCCTCCAGCAGCAAGTGAGGGGGGAGGGGGAGGGACAGCGCGCAGGCCTCTTGCTTGGGCTCAGCCCTGCTAAAGGTGGGTGGTGCGGTCTCTAGTCTAACGTGTAATTCCCTAGTGACATCACCTCTCGTGTATTTTCATTCGCTTCTTTGCCACCTGTGTGTCGTTGTGAGGTGTCTGTTCCGATCTTTTGCCCATTTTTAATGGATTTATTTTTACATTGATTATACCAAGAATCCCTAGGGGATGGAGTCCAGCAGCTCAGGCTCTTTCCCGTGGCTTCTCTGGGTGGGGCAGGCTGGCCCGTCAGCTGAACCTGTGTTCCCTTCTCTCTGGCTTCCTTCTCTCTCCGATCATCTCCCTTCACACGTGTCAGGAAGCTACCTGGCTCCTGGAGTGTGTTACACACTCAGCACGCACACTGATGCTCTTGGCCCGGATCTTGCCCCTAACGTGTTTGTTTGCGGCCTGCTGGGTCACACTGTGGGCGCCCCTGGTGTGGCCATGGTAACCTTCCTTCCTGGTCAACCGGACCCATTTTTTGATGTTTACAAAGTCACTTTCCTTGTCAACGCCCATGTAAGTGGCCCAAGGAACTCCGTGTTTTCTAAAAGGCCGGAGAATGTGCATTGGGTGCCTCCCCTTTCTCTTGGCGTTTGCTATCTTGGCAAATTACTGGAAGGTGGCAGTTCTAGCTGGTGGATTGTTTTCTTGTTGAGGCTAAAGAATTTCTTTTAAAAGATTTTTTTAAATTTTATTTGAGAGACAGAGTTACAGAGAGAGGGAGAGAGAGAAGTCTTCCATCCACTGGTTCACTCCCCAAATGGCTGCAATGGCTGGAGCTGGGTGGACCTGAAACCAGGAGCCAGGGGCGTCCTCTGGGTCTCCCACATGGGTGCAGGAGCCAAGCACTTGGGCCGTCTTCACTGCTTTCCCAGGCCATCGCACAGAGCTGGATGGGAAGAGGAGCAGCTGGGACTTGAATCAGCGCCCATATGGGAGGCCGGCGCTGCAGGCAGAGGCTTAGCCTACTATGCCACAGCACTGGCCCCCAAAGAATTCTTTATATATTTTGAAAACAAGTCCTTTATCAGATATGAGAGTATTCCAAACGTATGTGAAAAACTATGCATGGATTTCAAGATTTTTACACCAACAGAAATTTACATTTTAACTCATTTTTTCTGCCTTTTGAAGCACCCTCATGTACATTTTGCAAATATCCTCTCTTAATTTTTGGCTTTTTTGTTTTTAAGATTTATTTATCACTTGAAAACCAGTTACACACACACACACACACACACACACACACACACAGGTCTCCCATCTGCTGGTTCACTCTCCAAATGGCCACAATGGATGGGGCTAGGCTAAGCTGAGGCCAGGAGCCAGGAGCCCCATCCAGGCCCCCACGCTGGTGGGGGGGCTCAGGCACGCGGCCCATCCTCTGCTGCCTCCCCAGGCGCAGCAGCAGGGAGCTGGATTGGAGCAGCTAGGACATGAACCAGCGCTCATGGGCTGCCGGCCCTGCAGGACATGCTTGACCCGCTATTTTAGGTTGTCCTCTGTGTCTTACCTGACTTTCCTCCTATGTTTAGCCCTTTGAAATAGATTGCATTCAATTTTTAAATTCAAATCAATTTTTAAAGATTGACTTGCTTGAAAGAGAGACACAAGGAGATCTCCCATCTGCTGGCTCCACCCCCGATTCCTGCAACAGCTGGGGGGGGGGGCTGAAGCCAGGAGCCTGGCACTCAGGCCAGGTCCTCCATGTGGACCGCAGGGTGCACTCGCCCCGGTTACTCTGCCTCCCAGGGTGCACGCTAGCAGGAAGCAGGACTCGGATGAGATGCGCTGCACCCAAGGGGCGTCCTCACTGCTGTGTGATCCCCTGCCCAGAGAGCGTCTCTGCACTAAGGGGTGAGGCGGGGGAGGGGTTCACCTTTCTCCCTGTCCGCAGGAGACGTGGCCGCTTTCTTCCACCCATGAGGAGTAACTGAAGCTGAGGCGGCCGCAGCCTCTCGTGGGCCAAGGCCTGGGGAGGACCGGGAGTCCGCAGGGGCGCGCGCCGAGCCACCAGGGATGGTTTTGCCCTCCGCGGAACCCCCTCCCCTCCGCCCTTCCAGAACAGTCTGCGAGGGCCGATGGCCCCAGAGTGTCCCTGCACGCCCGCTGGGTGTCCTGCGCGCCCTTCACGCCCCGCACACCCACAGCCGCCTGCCTCGCAGGTCTCCGTCCCCCTCCTCGACATCCCCACGAGAAACCCGGGCGTCTAGAGTTCTCCCACCCTCGCCCTGTCCCAGCCGCGCCTCCTCGCACCACCCCTGCCGCCGCCCCGTTGGGACCCCGCCCCACGCCCGCCTGCAGCCCAGCGCCTCGTGGGCTCCCCGGGCCGGCCTTTCAGCCTCCTGTCCTGCCCCTGGCACAGGCCCGCGTGTTGCTAGGAGTTTCCCTGTGGTTTTCGCTGTCTTCCTTCCCGCTTGTGCTGAAGTGGGAAGGGGCTGAGGTTTGACCCCACTGGCACGCCAGCCGGGAGCCGGCCGTGGGTTCAGGACTCCGGACACCCCCGGGCCGGCGGCTGCAGGAGCGGCATGCTGGCTATGGCGCCACCTGCCGGCCAAGTCCGGGTGCGCCGCGGGGCCGGGCCCTCTGCGTCTCCGCTTAGGAAACTCGGTCCTTTCAAAAAGGCTGGGGGCAAGCCGGCCCGAATTAGGCCCTGGAGGGGGACACCCCTTCCAAGGTGAGAGACGTGGTTTTATTATTATCCTGGTCAGAGAAAACAAAGCCGCTGCTGTCTTCATAGGGGGAGGAATGAGCTGGATCTTCCCAAATAGTCTTTCAAACAGAGTGTGGTGGTGGGGGGGGGGGGGCGCTGTGGCACAGCAGGCCCGGCATCCCATATGGACGCCGGTTCGAGTCCTGGCTGCTCCGATCTAGCTCTCTATGTATGGCCTGGAAAGAAGTAGAGATGGTCTAAGTGCTTGGGCCCCTGCACCTGTGTGGGAGACTGGGAAGAAGCTCCTGGCTCCTGGCTTCAGATCAGCTCAGCTCTGGCCCTTGTGGCCATTTGGGGAGTGAACCATCAGATGGAAGACCTTTCTCTGTTTCTCTCTCTGTAACCCTGTCTCTCAAATAAATAAATTTTTTTAAAAAAGATTTATTTTATTTATTTGAAAGACTCCCCAGATGGCCCCAACGGCTGGAGCTGTGCCAAGCCGAAGCCAGGAGCCTGGAGCTTCCTCCGGGTCTCCCACATGGGTGCAGGGGCCCAAGGACCTGGGCCATCTTCTACTGCTTTCCCAGGCCATAGCAGAGAGCTGGATCAGAAGAGGAGCAGCCGGGACTAGAACTGGCACCCATATGGAATGCCGGCACTGCAGGCCAGGGCGTTAACCCGCACTGGCCCCTCAAATAAATAAATCTTTTTTTTTTTTTTTTTGACAGGCAGAGTGGACAGTGAGAGAGAGAGAGAGACAAAGAGAAAGGTCTTCCTTTGCCGTTGGTTCACCCTCCGATGGCCACTGCGCTGATCTGATGGCAGGAGCCAGGTGCTTCTCCTGGTCTCCCATGGGGTGCAGGGCCCAAGCACTTGGGCCATCCTCCACTGCACTCCCGGGCCACAGCAGAGAGCTGGCCTGGAAGAGGGGCAACTGGGACAGAATCCGGCGCCCCAGGCGGAGGATTAGCCTGTTGAGCCATGGTGTCGGCCTCAAATAAATAAATCTTTAAAAAAAAGTGAAAACTGTCAAGGGCTCTTCCCCATACCTGCAGACATGGACATGGAAGATGGGTGTATTTATTGGAAAGGCAGAGTTACAGAGAGGGAGAGACAGAGAGCGAGAGAGCTTCCATCCACTGGTTCACTCCCCAAATGGCCATGACGGACAGAGAAGCCAGGAGCTTCTTCCGGGTCTCCCACGCGGGTGCAGAGCCCCGAGAACTTGGGCCATCTGTGCTGCTCTCCCAGGCGCACTAGCAGGGAGCTGGACAGGAAGTGCAGCAGCGGGGCCTCGAACAGGCGAAGGCTTTAGGGGCTGCTCTGCGCCACCCTGGGGGAGTTCTATCGGCTCTGCCCCTGGCCGGCCCCTTGTTCCTCCAGACCCAGCCCGGCACCCTGGGCTCCTGCTGGGGAACACGCTCAGGACACACTGTGCCTGCTGCCGCCATCCTGAATGGAAAAGAGCCCCAGGCTCAGCGGCCTAGATCGGGATGTCCCCTTAGATCTGGAGGACAGAGCACGGACTGACGCCCACTGGCCCCCAGGGCCACCTAGCGTGGGCCGGGAACCTGTCCCCCTCCCCGCCACCTGTGAACCCCCCACTTCTTAGCTTTTTGAGAACATCTGGGACCTCTCCCGCCTGCGCCCTCCAGGCCCTGGGAGATCAGCACTCTCACTCAAAGAGGGGAAACCGGGGCTCCAGCCATTGCACGACGGGCTGAGGGCACACAGCTGGCCTGGGGCCCAGGGCCGCTGGGCCGGTCAGCGAGTTCCCACCCTTACTGCTGTGTTGCGTTCCAGATCTTGAAGTCCGGCACACTGCAGAGTACCCACCTGGGGCCCGGCGCGGGGGCCGCAGAGGCCGGCCCTTCCTGGCCAGGCCGGATTCATGTGGCAGCCGGGGAGAGGGGAGCCACTGCCGGGCTGGCACGTCCCACTCCCTGCCACAGCTGCTGTCCTCCGCCGGCCCAGATGACCCTGCCGGCCGCGGGTCTGGAATCCGGCGGAGCATGGTCACCAGCCCTCCCAGACGTGGCCCTGGCTGCCCAGTGGGGTTGGGGGCCAGGATGTGTCCATGGCAGGGGTGGGGCAGCCGGGGTCCCTTGGGGTCTCGCCTGCCTTCCTCGGATCTGCAGGCCCGGCAATGCCCACTTGCTCTTGAGGGCGTCTGATAACCCCATGGAGGTCGCGTGGGGTCGCCACGCCTGGGCATCTTTAGGGCTGGTTTGGGACTTCTGAGGGGCAGGACTTTGTGCCCAGCTGTCCTAGCAGGGCCAGGGTGTGCCCGGTCTCCAGGGAGACCCTGATGGGCTTTCTCCAGCCCCAGGAGAGAGGAGGGAGCCAGTGTGCCCCAGGTCCCCACCGCCTGCAGCCTGGCCACCCTGGACTCTTCGCCAGGGCCCAGCCCTGCTGAGCTCACCTGGCTCCTCTGGCAGGGGCCCCGGGAGCCGGGACTGAGTTGTGTACCCCCAGAAGCCCACAGGTTGGAGCCCCGACCCCCGGTACCCAGTAAGGTTCAGGGAGGTCATCTAGAGGGGTCCTGAAGCAATGGCTCCTGTGTTCTTGCGAGTAGACGGGGTCAGGGGGAGGAGCAAGGGGCCCAGCGGACAGAGGCGTGGACTGGGAGAGAAGGCAGCTGCCTGCAAGCCGGGGAGGCCTGGGGAGTGGCCGTCCAGCTTCCGGAAGTGAGAGGCACTCCCTGTGGTTTAAGCCCCCGGTCCCCTGCATGGGAGCCCCAGGAGCCCACGACACCCCGGTTCTTGAAGCCTTGATGACCTCGCCCACAAATGCCTCCCTCGGGGCTGTGTGGGGTGAGTGAGATGGTGCAGGGGAGCCGCACAAGGCACCCCCAAAGCTCAAGCAGGGGTGAGGCCATCTTCTGGGAGCAGCACACTCGGATGATGGGAGCGCCCCCTCTATTCTCGGGGCTCCCTGGCCTCGCTGACAGCTGGGCCCCAACACTGGCCTCATGCACACCCAGGCTTCTAATAGGGAGCCCCTCAAACCAGGCTCGGTCCTTTTCCTGGGGACCCCAGGGTAGGCATGGTGCTGCCCTCTGAACCCCGACCCAGCCAAGTGTGGGCCCCGCCACGGGCTTGGGTGCACGGGCCCCTCTGGCCTTCCCGCTCAGCCCAGGGCTGGTGGCAGGTGGAGGCCCCGTGCCCACAGCTGCTCAGGGCCCGGGGCAGTGTCGCAGCCCAGGCAGGGGCATCTGCAGCACACGGCCGGCCGCGCGGGGAGTCTGGGCTTGTGGCCAGCTGCCCTCAGCTGCGTGGGCTTTGCCTGTTTGCTCAAGCCGTGACACCAACCTCCAGGGCCAGGCTGTATCCTGGGGGGTCCCGCATCTCCCACTGCGCCAGCCCAAGCCAGAGTTGGGCAGAGTCTGTTGACCAGCAAATGAGCGGGCTGGAACCTGGGACTGGGCCGAGCTGAGGTCAGCTCACCCCGGGGGGCGCCCAAGGGCTGTGTTGTGTTCTGTGCTGCAGGCACCCAGCAAACACCCGTCCCTAATCAGGGCAGGGGACACAGACACACAGCTCCGTCTAGAGGCGACATCTACCAGCACCTGCATTTTGATGGGCAGGAACACGGATAAGCACAGTTTGGTCCAACCTGGGCAGTCCCAGAGGCTTCCTGGAGAAGCTGGGTTTTGAAGGGTGTGTAGGAGTGGACCAAGCAAAGCCTAAGGGAATGGTGTTCCAGTGGCAAGAAGGGGACAGATGGCTGTGAAAATGACCTTGTGGCTGGGAGGAACGGGGACCAAGGTCAGAGGCTGGGGGCAGCCACAGCTAGGACCCCGGAGGCTGCGGGAGGCCGAGCCTGAGCCCCAGGCTCTGGAGACACGGCCCCCTCCCTCGGTGGCAGCAGCGCCGCTCCCGACCCCCACCCGGGAAGGGGGGGGGCTGCGAGGGGCCCCGCACTGGCTGCAGCTCCTCCAACAACAGAGACGCCATTTCCCAAAGGGTCTTTATTCGCCCCTCCCCACGCAGCTGGGTCTCTCCCCACAACTGCGTGGCCCTGGGGGACGGAGAGGGTGTGTCCCCCGCACGGTGGCTGCGTGCTCCTGGGGGCTGCGTGCTCCTGGGGGCTGCGGGGCGCTGGTGGCCGAGGGCTGGTCCCGAGCCCTCCATACACACCTGGGGCGCCCCGGAGAGGCCAGGGGGAGCCCCCAGCTGCCGGCCGCCTCCCCGGGGGCAGGGGAGCAGCTGCGGCCACGTCCTGGACACAGAGCTTCCTCCCCGGCCCGAGGGGCTGTGCACGCACAGCGGGTGGGCTCCTTGCTGCCAGCCTCAGTTTCCCCTTGCGTCTGAAGAGCGAGGGCTCTTGGGGCTGGGAGTCGCCCGCGGCTGCTGCCTCGCCGTTTTCCCCAGCGTCCTTGGCTCTCTGCGCGCTGACACGAGCGCGCGTGGGCACGTGTGCAGGTGTGCGCGCCTCACAGGAAGTTGGGCTCCCGCACCACGAGGCAGGGCGGGCTGCCGCCGCCGTCCAGCGGCCGGTACACGAAGTGGAAGTCGCGCTTGGGCTCGCTCCGCAGCAGGTAGCCCTTGATGGCGTGCGGCAGCGCCTCGTCGGCCAGCTGGAAGCGGCGGCCGTCCACCAGCACGAAGAGCCGGTGGTCGCGCGCCTGCGCCACCTCGAACTTCTCCGCGCACTGCGCGCACAGAGCCTGCGCCTGCGTGTCCGCCCGCGACGCCAGCGTCCGCGACTGCTGCTCGGGCTCCAGGTACGACACGCAGATGAAGTCCTGCGGGGCGACAGCGGGGGTCGCGGTCACGGCGGGCCCGGGCTGGCGGCGGCGGCGCGCGCGCGGGGGGGGGGCTGGACGGCCCCGGGTCCCGCCGGCACCTGCGGCCCCTCCCTCCCCGAGCCCCCAGAGGCAGGGCGGAGTGGGGGGCGCACGATGGCGGCTTCAGGGCAGGTCCAGCGCGCACAGCGGGAGCGAGGGGGCCCGAGGGGAGCCGGGGCCTGCGGGGCCGCCGCGACCCGCCCGTCCCCCGTGACCGTGTACCCGGGGCTTCCCGGCGCGTCCGCCCCCTCGGCTGGGAACCGAGGGCTGCCTCGGCCCTGACCTTACGGTAGGGAGGAGAGCGGACGGAGATGGCGCGGAGCCTGGAGCCGCAACCGCTGGCCCACCGCAGGCGCCCCCAGCGCAGGTGCGATCCGGCGCGCGCGGGCTGCCCCCTAGTGGCCGGAGTGGTGACAGCAGCCAGGCCACCCGCGTGAGGCCCACCGCCCCTAGCAGGCAGGTGCTTCTGAGATGCCGGGCTCGGGAGGGGAAAGCCCAGCCCTCTCCCCCTGAGCCATCCTTGTCCCCCAAAGGCCCCTCTCTTGCTGCCCACAAGGGAAAGGATTTAAGGCACGGGTGCAGGGGGGGGGCACTGGCAGGGGGCCGAGGGGCCCCTCTCCTGAGCGCCCTTCTTCCCTGTTTCGGGATCCATCTCGCCCAGGTCCTGCCTGGCACAGCACCGGGAGCTCACAGCGTGGAAGAGAGAGGCAAGGGAGGCCTGGGGGCTGCAGCCGGCTCGGCCGAGCTGGGGCGCGCTGACTGCACACATCCCCTGCTCCACGTCAGCTGCGCCAGGCTGAACTCGCCCTGGACGGTTTTCACAGCACGGAGATGGATGGAAGCTAAAACTGGAGCTTTGCTTTTCCTTCCCAGAGAGCCAGTTACTGAACACTGATCGGGATGCGGGGGTTACAGGAAGGGGCAGCCTCCAGGCATAGGGAAACTGTGCTGCAAGAGGGGCGTCCAGCATGCGAGCCCCCTGTCTCCCCGGCCATCTTGGGAGCCGGGAGAGGGGTTCAGGACCAGTGTGCTCCGGGTGCCGGGGGAGTGAGTCTGCATAGCCCCGTGCAGTTGTGGATGGCTGCCCAGCTCGGCGGCCCCTTCCACACACGCAGGCCTGCTCTGTCCCGAGCCCTGGGCCTGGAGGCCCTCAGACGTGTGAGCTGCAGCTCCTGTGCGCCCAGAGATGGCGTGACCACGTGGTGAGGGTGGGCGGCACACAGAGGGGAGTCTCGCCCAGCCTGGGGGTACCAGGGACGGCCCCTCAGCGGGGCTGTTCCACGATGGGCAGGTGGAGGGCAGGCAGCCGGGCACGGAGCGCTTCGGGGGTGTGGGAGGATGTGGGCAGCTGGATCTGATGCGGGCTGGGGCCGCCAGGGAGGAGGGTCATGGGTGCCGAGAACGTGGCGCAGTCTAGCCAGAACTGGATTAGTGTGTGTGTGGGGGGGTTTGCAGGCTAGGGATGGAGGCCTCTGCATTTGTTCAGGATCCCAAGGCAATAGGACAGCTCGTGGGCTCCCTCAAGCCGGACACCCCCGTCTGACATCCAGCAGCGCCAGGACACAGCAGGTGCCAAGGGATGCTGGTGGCTGTCTTACCTTCCTACGCTGGAACAGGACACAGCCCTGTCCCGGGGCAGAGAGCGGGACACACTGGCGGGGGCTGGAGGGACTGGGGTCCCTTCCCCACTGCTCTCCTGAGGGCCCGCCGCGCCCCCCGCCCTGGCCCCAGGTCGCACCGCACCTGCACGGAGGAGCGCGAGGCCCGGGCCTTGTTGAGCGTGCGCCGGCGCTCCCAGCGGTGGATGGAGTCCTGCACCTCCACGCTCAGCTGCCGCGTCACCGTGAGCTTGTCATAGTTCTTGATGTGCTCCAGGGCTCCGTAGGTGGTGGTCAGATAGTAGGAGCCTGCGAGGACAAGGGTGTGGAGGCTGAGCCGGCCCTGCCCCCGCGGGGAGGGCGCTGCTCCGGGCTCGGCCGGCCCCGCCCCCCGCCCCAGGCTCCACCCACCGTCGCTGCACCTGCGCCCAAGACTGGGCTCCACCTTACCCTCGCCCTTGCTCAGAGCTCACTAGCTCCCCTTCCGGAGGATACCTGCTTAGTTTCAAACGTTTGAAAACGAGTTTAAAATAAAAAATGTTTAAAGGCTTATGCAAGAAACTGAAATAGGGGGCCGGCGCCATAGCTCACTTGGCTAATCCTCCGCCTGCAGCGCTAGCATCCCATATGGGCGCCGGGTTCTAGTCCCGGCTGCTCCTCTTCCGTCCAGCTCTCTGCTGCGGCCTGGGAAAGCAGTGGAGGATGGCCCAGGTGATTGGGCTCCTGAACCCGCGTGGGAGACCAGGAGGAAGCACCTGGCTCCTGGCTTTGGATTGGCACAGCGCTGGCCCCCATATAAATGCTTTAAAAACCTAAGCTCTTGGCCGGCGCCGTGGCTCAACAGGCTAATCCTCCGCCTTGTGGCGCCGGCACACCGGGTTCTAGTCCCGGTCGGGGCACCGGATTCTGTCCCGGTTGCCCCTCTTCCAGGCCAGCCCTCTGCTGTGCCCAGGAGTGCAGTGGAGGATGGCCCAAGTGCTTGGGCCCTGCACCCCATGGGAGACCAGGAGAAGCACCTGGCACCTGGCTCCTGCCATCATAAGATGAGCGCGGTGAGCCGGCTGCAGCGCGCTGACTGTGGCGGCCATTGCAGGGTGAACCAACGGCAAAAAGGAAAGACCTTTCTCTCTGTCTCTCTCTCTCTCACTGTCCACTCTGCCTGTCAAAAAAATAAAAATAAAAAAAACCTAAGCTCTTGTGACTGTATCATCTCTTCTAAAAACGACGTAGAGGAGATTTCAATTATGGTTATCCAATTGCATGCAATGCTTAAAGACCAAAAATCAGCATTTTCATGGAACGCTTCCTTTATTTTTGCCGACTTCGGTTAGTGCCGGCGCGTTTTCACTGGCCAATGCGTCCTGAAGTGACTCAGGCTTTGAGAGCCGAGTGTGGCCCCAGCCTCTCCATGAGGTTTGAAGATAGGACTATTGTGCATGGACGCTTCCAAGTCCACTCTGCTTTGCGTGGAGGCAGGGGGTGGGGCAGGGGGTGGGGCGAGGCCTCCGCTGGGGCAGCTTCCACCCCCCCCCCCCACTTTCTCCCCCAGGCCTCAGGACTCACCCACAAAGCCCAGGATGCAGCTGTGAGAAGTCACTGCGTGAGTGACGCTCAGTGGCTCTTGACCCCAGGGGGTGCTCTGGAGGCCTCTCCCCAAATCGATGACAGCTGGGGAGCCCGGAGCCGGTCCAGGGCCCCCCAGCTGTTCACACCTGCGGGCCAACTTCTCTGGGGTCTGAGGCCACGCAGTGCAGGCCACGGCCACTAGGCGGCAGGAGAGCCCACCGGGAGCTCCGGAGCCCCTTGTGCGGCCCCCATAGCCTGGCCTGGCGCTCCAGGGACCCTGGGCCAAGGAGCCCCTGCGGGCACTTCCGGGAGAGCTGTGTACTCTGAGCTGGCTCCAGAGTTGCTGGTCTCCTGCGTGCCCCATGATTTCTCAGAGGGGTGGGAGCAAAGGAGAGAGGCCAAAAAGGGGGCCCTGGCCCCAGGAGCTGGAATCCAGCGCCCCCTACTGCTTATAGGAAGCCCCGATCTCTCTGGCCCCACACACCCGCTGCACAGTGGGACCCAGCGCCTGGCCCCTTGCTCCGTTACAGCAGTTGGGCTGGGCTCAGAATACAGGGGCCACAAGAACACAGGACCTGGCTTGCAGGCCCTGTGCTCAACAGAGGGGTCGGCTCACGGGAACTCGGACACACGTGAGACAGAACCCGACTCCAGCTCCCAAGCGCTACTGTCTCAGCTGTGTCCCCCAAAGCCCAGCTGTTGAAATCCGAGCAGAGACCCCTCCTGCCGCCCGCCTGGCTCCTCCACCCTGGCCCAGCCACAGCCGTGTGGAGGGTCGAGGGTCGAGGCTGCTGGAAGGCAGGGCCTCTGCCCAAGCCTGGCCCAGGTGCTGAGGCCTCCCCAAGCCTGGCCATTGGGCAGGACAAGGAGAGGTACAGGGAGGCTCCTCCTGGCACCTGCAGTGCGTCACGGGGGCTGTCTGCAGGTGCTCGCAGCTGCCACGGGTGCACAGGCTGCCCAAGCGCTGCGGGGCGGGGCCTGGGGAGGCTCCGCCCTGCCCACCACCTTTCCCTCTGATGTCCCCAGGTGCGCCTCTGACCTCACCGCGGGGCTGGAGGTGGGGCGGGGCTCTGGTGCCTGCAACAACAGGACCAGTGCACTCGGGCAGCCTTGGGTCAGAATCTGTGAACTGCTTGGCCTTCGTGGATTTTTATTTTTATTTTATTTTATTTTATTTATTTATAACAGGTAGAGTTATAGACAGAGAGAGAGACAGAGAGAAAGGTCTTCCTCTGCTGGTTCACTCCCCAAATGGCCACTACGGCTGGTCAGCGCTGCGCTGATCCAAAGCCAGGAGCCAGGTGCTTCCTCCTGGTCTCCCATGTGGTTGCAGGGCCCAAGCACCTGGGCCATCCTCCACTGCCTTCCCGGGGCCACCGCAGAGAGCTGGACCGGAAGAGGCGCAGCCAGGACAGAATCCGGCGCCACAACTGGGACTAGAACCCAGGGTGCTGGTGCCGCAGGTGGAGGATTAACCAAGTGAGCCATGGCACTGGCCCCATCCTTCATGGATTTTTAAAATAGATTTATTTGAAAGCTAGAGAGAAAGAGAGAGAGAGAGAGAGAGAGAGAGAGAGAGAGAGAGATCTTCCATCTGCTGGTTCACTTCCCAAATGGGCGTAACAGTCAGGGCTGAGGGGCTGAGCCAGGCCAAAGCCAGGAGCCAGGTGCTTCCTCCTGGTCTCCCACATGGGGGGCAGGGGCCCAAGCACTTGGGCCATCCTCCCCTGCCTTCCCAGGTGCAGTCACAGGAAGCTGGATTGGAAGTGGAGCAGTGAACCTGGCCCGGTGCTCCCACTGGGAGGGGATGCGGGCGTGCTAAGTGGCAGCGTAACTCACTGTACCACGACACCAGCCGCAGACCTTCATGGATTGATCTGTTCTTTGGTTTGTCGCGAAAAGACTCAAAGGAGCCCTGGACAGACCAGCTCTCTGCTGTCTGAAGAATCCCCTCTCCCACCCAACTCCCAGAGGCTTCTGCAATCAAGAAGGACCGCCGGAGCCTTGTGCAGGAGCGGGCAGGGCTGCAGGCTCACAGCAGAGGGAGGGCTGCTCCCCGCCCTGTCCCTGCTCTGCCATGAGGCCCAGACAGCCCCCCCCACCCCACCCCCCGGCTGCAGGGCTGCAGGCCAGGGATGGAGGAGGAGTCACAGAGGTCGCTGCCACCAGAGAGGGGGCCAGGCTCACACATGCACAGAGCCCAGGCACCTGCCCCCTCCCAGCCCCAAATGACCTCGGCATCTCTGACCCCCCCCCCCAGCACCTGCTCCCCAGGACCATCCACAGCACCTGCCCAAAACAGAAGAGAAAAGGCGGGGGAGGTGCTGACTGCTCAGAGCTCAGCGCTCTCCTGGCCACCCGACGCCCCCCCCCCTCATCTCTCCAGCCCACCAGCCCACTTCCCCTCTCCTTAGCGTTCACCACACGGGACAGGAGCTCGAGTGCCGAGCCGCTCACTCTGGTCTGAGTCCCCCACTGGAGTGGAACCCCTGAGAAACGGGATCTGCATCAGCGGGCGCGCAGGCTCAGTGCAGGCTCAGCTCAGGCACCCGTGCTGCGTGAGTGGGCGCGCGGCCTCTCCAGTGCCGGGACTCTGGGGCCCCCACGGAGGCCTGAGAGCCTTCTCCCCAGGCAGGCTGCGGGTCCTGGGGGTCTGATCTGTGGGAGCCCTCTTCCTTGGTCTGCCCTTGGCTTGGGGTACTGTTTATGGGGCTTTTCGACCTGTGAGCCTTGAGCCGGCGCCGCAGGCCCGAGACCACGCCGAGGTTCCTGCGGGGCGTGCGGGGCAGGTTGCCGTCCCTCGCGGGGAAACGGGGTGCCCAGCAGCTCATTCTCACAGCCCCGTTACTCACCCCACCACCCTCAACTGGGGGCCTGAGACACAGGTCGGTGATGCCGGGAGGCCCCGGGCCACGCCTCCGCCTCGGGACCCCTCCATGTGTGTGCTCAGGGCCACACAGAACAAACAGGAAGGCCCGTGAAGGCCCCGGGAGGGGGAGGTCCTGAAGTGTGGGGCGCATTGGTTCTGATGAGGCCCCCAGCCCTGCCTATCTGCCCTGCACTACAGCCCAGGTGTCTGGCAGGGGTGAGGTGTGGGGGATGGATGAGTGGGTGCACGGATGAACAGGTGAGCAGATGGATGTGTGGAGAAATGGATGGATGGACGGGTAGACGGGTGGATGGCTGGGTGGACTGATAGGGAGGTGGATGGGTGGGTGAATGGGTGGATGGAAGGATGGCTGGGTAGACAGATGGACTGATAGATGCATGGATGGATGGATGAAGAGACGGGTGGATATATAAATCGATGGATGATGGATGGACAGGTAGATGGGTGAGTAAACGAATGGATGAAGAGACGTGGATATACACATGGCTGGATAGACGGGCGGACTAGTGGGTGAACACATGGATGGATGGATGGGTGAAGAGACAGGTGCATGTGTGGATACACAAGTCGAATGGATGGCTGGATAGGCACATGGATAAAGGCACAGGTGGATGTGTGGAAATGTAAGCTGACTGATCAACAGGCACGTGCTTGTAGATACATAAACTGAAGAATGGCTGGCTGGATGCAGACAGGTGGATGCGTGGAAATATAAATGGATGGGTGTGTGGGTGGAGGTACCAGGCAGTAGATAATCACTTCTAAATAACGTTTGGCTTCTCCTGAATTCCTGGACCCTCCTAGGAAACACATTGTTCTAACTTCCGGAAGATTTTAACTAAAGAAGAAAATGAGCAGCTTCGGAGGTCCCCGAGCCCCAAGCCAAAGGCACACAGGATGGCAAAGGCTGGGGCTCGCGCAGGCTCCCTGAGCTGCCCACAGCTCACAGGACCACCTGTCACACTTCCCCAGAGACCCACAGATGTTACAAACACATGTGGTCGCAGGGGGCCAGCTACGCCCACGGGGCCGGCAGGGCTTGGCAGCCTCACCCCACCCTTCAAGGCTCAGAGGACGAGCTGGGCTCCCCCAAAGCCTGTGTTGGCTCCCTGGAGGCGTGGCTGAGGCTAGGTGGGCGAGAGGAAGTAGGGGGAAGGCAAGCAGAGGGTGAGGTGGCACAAACCACATCTCTGCCCCCACCTACGGGGACACTGGGCGCTCTTTCCACAGCACTGCCCCCTCCTACCGCAGAGGCCCCTGGCAGGGGACTGTCTAAGCACTGAGACTCCTTCCTGTGGGCGCCGCCCACCGTGTCAGCCTCCTGGGCCACACTCCCAGCCCCTGTTGCCCCTCGTCCATCACTGCCTTTTCCCTTCCTGTACCTGGCTGGCTCCTACTCATCCTTCAAAGGCTCAGCTCTGGTGGCACCTCTTCCAGGAAGCCATCCAGGGAGCACGCTCCAGCACCCCGTGGGTTTCCTCCCATCCCAGCAGCTGTTGGTCTCTTCCTCCTGGTTCATCGCCCCTCCCAGGCTACACGCTGGCCCAGGAGTCACACTCAAGTTCACGTCCCCCGGGCTCAGCCCGAGCCCTGCACCTTGCACGCTGGGTCAGGGGCGAGGCAGTGGGGGACTCACCCTCCCCCAGCTGCAGGGCGGGGTCCATGAGCTCCATCATGTACTCCACGTCCAGGAGCAGCTCGGTGAGGCTGCTGCGGGCCAGCACGTACATCAGCACCGGCAGGAAGTCGTCGGCCCCGTAGGGCTTCCCTGGGGGAGGAAGGACAAGAAGTGACGACCGAGGGGCTCTTTCTAAATGTGTTGATTATTTTCATTGATTTTCCAAGGCAGAGACGGAGAATTGCATCTGCTGGCTCATTCCCCAAATGCCTGCAAGAGCTGGGGCTGGGCCGGGCCACAGCCAGGAGCCAGGAGCCAGGGGCTGCAGCCGGGTCTCCCACATGGGTAGCGGGGATCCACTCCTCCGTGGGATCAGAAACCTGATCCCAGGCGGTCCCGTGTGGAATGCAGGTGTGCCAAGTGAGGCCGTAACCACCGTGCCCAGTGCCCACCAGGGAGGCTGTCCTCGCGGCCCTGCCCTGCCCAGCGCCAGGGCCAGGGATTTGCGGGCTGAGGGGGAGAAAGTTCCTGTTCCCTCTGACTCTCAGGGGGGCCTGGGCTGGGCCTCCTGGAGAGGCCCAAGGCAGCAGCCAGGTGCCCTCTGGGCCGTAGCGAGACCCGGCCCCCTTACCCCTCCCAGCTCTTCCCTCGACCACCCTTGGCTGCCCGCTTGGCGGTCAAGTTCACGTCACACTTCTACCATAGCACTTCTGCCTAGCAGCAGCTGTGGGCCTCACATCGGTGCTTCTGGGAAGGTTCCCCCCCACCACCCCGACAACCACGCGTCTCCTGCCCCACCCGGGAAACAGACGCTGGCCTGAGACCGGACGAGACCTCACATCCCACTGCTCGCCGCCACGCTGGGGCTGTGGCCTTTCCAGGTGTCTTCAAACTGAGCCCTCCGGAAGGAACGGCTCCTGGCCACGCTCGGGCCCGCAGACAGCCCACAGGGCTCAGCATCCCGCCGCCAGCAGCAGGTGCTGTACGGGGTGCGAGGTGCCTCCCCACGAGGCTCAGGCTGGCTCTGAAGACACAAAGCCAAAGGCTGGGGCTCCGGGGGGAGAGGAGAATCCCCTGGAGGTCCTTGTGGGCGTCTGGGATGCCTCTGCAGGCCCCTGGGGAACTGTCTGCCCAGTGGAGGATGGCCACGCAGCCCCCAGCCGGCTTCTCACTTCCTCTAACCCACGGGGCTGAGGCAGGGGTCCCTAGATCTCAGCCGGCGGTTCCCAGGGCTGCGCGTGGCCCCAGCAGGACGCGCACGGGGCTGTGGCCCTTGGTGTCTCGGCTGAGACTGACCCATCAGTCCGCAGGCGCTTCCTCCCGAAGCCTGTGTCCACTGGCGCGTTTCAAAAGGACTCAGGCGACCGCAGGGGGTACAAGGGCACTGCAAGGAGCTCTTGGGAAACGGACAATAAAGCCAAGTCTACTTTGGTGCAAAAAACTTTCGAAACCCACGTATATGGGTCTTTGAAAGCTTCCTGCCCCCGTCACATCGTGGGGTAACTAGGCACGGACTTCGAATTCTTTTTGCACTCCAAGAAACTTATCTTTCAATTCCATTTTCCAAAAACTTTTCTGAAGTCCTCACATACACCTGACAAAACAGGAAAATCGGAAAAATAAAGCCAATATAAAGACAAGTACCAATTCCAGGAGGAGGAGCCGTACTGTAGGAAAACCTAAATGCACAAGAATAAGCAAGAACCTACAAACCTTCTCACGTTTGGCTTTGAGCTTCCTGGTGGCTAAAGTGAAGAGGGACACACAATCATTACGCCCTTCTCTCGTTGTCTTTGAGAAGGAAATACGCCTGTTTCTTGGGGGAACAACTGTTTTTTCTTGCCCTAAGCGCCAGTGGCTCCATCTGCGGGACATGAAGAGACGTGATTGGCAAGATCACATTGACGGGGACGATCTGCTCATGACGTCATCCCGCTCAGGGCCAGCAGCTCCTGCAGGGGACTTCACACCTGCTCCTCCGAGCAGTGCCACGGAGGAGGTGGCACAGGCTTCGGGGAGCTGAACTCCCAAGGTGCAGTGGGCAGAGCTGTGCCTCCGGCCTCGGGCCTGGGTTCGAATCCCAGCTCTGCCGCTCAAGTCCCTTCCCGTCTCCACCCTGGCATCGAGGCTGCAGGCCGAGGTGCCCAGGCCAGGTCTGTGCACATGAAGTCACACAGTGGGCAGAGCCAGGCTGAACCACACTGGGCCAGAGCCACAGTTAGTTACCAGAACGGGCTCTCGGGTGCTGAACCAAGTGGGAAACAGAGGGGTGCTTTGCCGTAAGCAGTGCCAACGCCAGTCCCCCCTTATCTGCGGTTTCATTTTCTGAGGCCAGCTGTGGTCTGAGAGTATTTCCGGGGAAACTCCAGAAGTTCCAAGTGGTGCGCCGCCCCAGGCGGGCAGCAGGTGGCGCTCTCCTGCTCCCTTATGTGAAAGGCCCGGAGCAGGCAGCAGGTGGCTGGGGACTGAGGGAACCAGGGAACGGGGAGTGCCAGCCAGCACGCACAGGGCTTCTTCCTCGTGTGGCCAAAATATTCTGGAATTGGAGCAGCTTTGGACGCACGACCTAGCAGCCATGCTAAAAAGCACTCCATTCGTTTTAAGCGTGTACAGCACACACGTGTGATATGCATCACACACACAGCAGGTGTCATGGTGACTGGATTCTCCGGCACCCCCATGGCACTCCCCAGCCCTGGCTCACCTCACCCACACCCTGGCCCTGCAGGTGTGGCCGAGGCAGCGGCTGGCATGAGACCAGCTGGGCCCATGCCAGGGGCACACGTGGGCCGCCCGGGGAGGACCTCGCTCCTCCACTCCCCCGTTTCCTCGGGGCCCTCCACGGCTCCTGCTGTCCAGTGCTCCATCGCAGGGGTGTGAGTTCTGCTCACAACTCGCCAGCTTGATTTTCCAGAGAACAGGTTGGGGAGTCCTGCCTTCCTGGCCACACTCAGTTTCTGCATCTGCAAACTGGGGCCAGCAGGACCGGCCCTGATGCCCTCGCAGGGCCTTTGAGAGAAGATGAGAGCAAGAGAGCGATTCAGAACCCACTGGGTGTGGCAGCGAGGTGGGCGATCTGAGAACACAGCACCTTTTGCAAAGACTCAGACCTGCGGTGTTAAGTCCTGGTGCGTGTGCCTGCAGGCTGTGTGACCTTGGCCTGATGCTTCACCTCTCTGAGCCTGTGTGCTTGCCTGGCACAGAGAACATGGCCTTCCTACGGGGGCAGTGAGGCATTGGCGCTTGGTCCAGGCCACTCTGGCAACATCTGGGGTGGCTTCTTGGAGGTGACAGCTGCGGAGGGTCAGGGACGCCGTGCAATGTCCTGCAATGCCGGCGTGGCCTCCGGCACTCCCCCGAAGGGGCCACGGGCCTGGGGCAGGACATCCTGCTTCTAGCCGAAGACCAGCCCTGCAGGCAGGGTGGACAAACCCTCCCCACGGCCTCTTGGGGCATCTCAGCCAAACCCTTGGGAAGGGCTTTGGAGCCCATTCCCTGTCCCCTCCACACCGTGTTCAGCCTCCCCGCTGTGGGGGTCTCCCGACTCCATGAAGGCCCCCAGCCCCTGCCACGAGCAGCTCATCTCTGTCTCCGGGTACACAGAGGACAGGAGCAGCACCCGTGAATGGATGGATGCGGAGCCCCCAGCCAGAGCCCGGAGCCCTGACTCCCATGGGCCTCTGCAGAGCCCCGACAAGTGCTTCCCCCATCAGCGAGGACTCGTCTCCCCCTGGGGCCTCCCCACCTCTGTGACGTTGCCCACCCAGGGCCGCGAGTCCCCACCCCTCCTCGGGGGCCACCTGTCCTGCCGTGGCTGGTCAGGGCAGAGCCCCAAGCAGTCTTCCTGCTTGCCCCTTCTGCCTGCCCGGGGAAGCCGCGTCTTGTCCTTTGATCCAGAGCAAAGCTCTCATCCCACTTGGTCTCAAGAGCCACGTGGACGTGGACGTGGACGTGGACACGTCTCCAAGTTCCACCTTCTCCACGACGTCCTCACGGGTAGCTCGCTCTGCTTTCCAATTTCCAACCCAGAAGAACATCTGCCTGCATCCGCCTCCCAGGCATCCCCCGCTGTGTGGCGTCACGGGCCAGTCCCCGAACTCTGAACACACGGTCACTCCGGATCCCTTCCCACACAACACTCCCCTGCCCGGGACGCCCCGGCCGCCTCCCCCGTCCCCACTTCTCCTGTCCTCGCCCACATCCTCCTGTCTGGCTAGGTGGTCCCTGCTCCAGCGCCCATAGGTCTTTACAAAAAGGTTATTTTATCTGCAAGGGAGAGAGAGCTCGACCTTCCATTCCATCCTCTGGTTTACTCCCCACATGCCCCCAACAGCTAGGGCTGGGCCTGGCCGAAGCCAGGAGCCCTGAGCTTAATCTGGATCCCCCGCGTGAGTGGCGGGACTCCAAGCGCTTGGGCCATCACCTGCTGCCCCCCCAAGGTGGGCTGGGCCAGAAGGGGAGCAGCGGAACCCTAACCAGGGCATCTGCCAAGAGACGTGCACATCCCAAGTAGTCCTAACCTCTGAGCCGGGTGCCCAGCCCTCCGTCCATCCTGACCGTGTCAGAGCCCGCCTGTCCCTCACACAGGCCACTCCCTGAGGGCAGGGATGGAGGCTGTGGGAGCCGGGGCAAGTCGCTACACCTCTCTGAGACTCTGCCCATCGCTGCCTTCCTGGTCCCCAGCCCTGGGCTTAGGATGTAGGATGCTGACAGGGGACTGACCCGAGGCCGGGTGTGTTCTCACTGGACACCACTCTGTCCTGCCCGGGTCAGGGTCAGGGGCATGGACACTGAGGGGAAGCCTGGAGTCCCAGGCCCAGCCCTGCGCACCGTGGGGCCTCAGGCAGTGCCACTGGGACGCTGGGCACCTGTCGCGTGCAGGGTCAGGGATCACGCCCAGCTGGCTGCATCCTGCACCTCCTGGTGACTTCTGTGGTCCCCCGTCAAGTTCCAGCCGTGTGCCGCCTGCAGGGACACTGGGCACCTGTGACAAGCTGGCCAAGGGGCTGCACGCGTGTTTCACCTGCTGCGAGACGCTGGAGAAGCAAAGTTCTCCTTCACATAAAAACGAGCTGCAGGTGATCCCGGGAGTGCTCCCCACGGAGTGCTCAGGAGTCCCTGCTGCTCGACTACTGCTCAGCTGAAAGATTTGAAGCCGGCTGCGGGCCCCCTGCGAGCCTGCGGCTCCGTGGCGTGGGGCGGGGCTGCCGTGGCGTGGGGCGGGGCTGCCGTGGCGTGGGGCGGGGCTGCCGTGGCGTGGGGCGGGGCTGCCGCGGCGTGGGGCGGGGCTGCCGTGGCGTGGGGCGGGGCTGCCGTGGCGTGGGGCGGGGCTGCCGTGGTGTGGGGCGGGGCTGCCGTGGCGGGAGGCGGAGCTCTCTCGGAGCTCCCCGAAGCCGCCCTGCACACGTGCCAGTTGGTTCAGTCTCAGTTCTGCTCTGAGCAACACCGCACCCACAGGCACTGGCGCCGGCTCCCTGCAGAGCGCCCAGCTCAGCAGCCCTGCAGGCCGTGGGCTCGGAGGCCTGGAGCCACAGAGGCCCAGCCTGGCTGGAGAGGGCTGGAGGCCATGGAGGCAGCGACACGCAGCCTGTGCGGCCCGGGTCTGTCTCTGCCAAGCTCATTTCTGACACCAGGATACGGGAGAAAAGCCAGCTGGGGAGGCAGGAGAGGGCAGCACCTCAACATGAGACCTGGGTTCAAGTCTCAGGTCCACCACCCACCTGCCCAGGTGTGACCCTGAATGTGCTACAGGACCTCACCAAGCCTCAGTTTTCTTGGCTGTAAAATGGGGATAATGACGGTGCCCACATCCCATTGGGTGGTGCTTAGCTTGGTGCCTGCTAAACATTGGACACGATAATCATGCAAGACAGGAGGGGGCGTGTCCTATAAAACCTCAGAATGGAAGATGTGCAAGACCAGGGTGGACAAGCAAGGTCAGGGACCTACAACACCTCCCTTAGCCTGGTGAGGCCTCGGATCAGACACTGGCCAGGGCGGGTAATAACTGCAGTGCGTGCCGGCTGCCAGCCGCAGCCAATGATCAGCTGGCGAGGTAGGCACAGCTGCGTCCCTGCACACAGGGGGACACTGAGGCTGTGTGCCCAAGTGACCCGAACCTGGTGACAGAGCCAGAAAGGGGCAGGGCTGGGTCCTGGGCAGCCTGTGTGTTCTGATGCTGCCCCCGGCAAAGGGTCCCCCGCTGGGGGGCTGGGCGGCGAGGGGCCCGGGCTCCATCACCACCCCTCGGTCCCCACGTCCCATGGCCTGGCCCTGTGCACTCTGTTCCCTGGCATGGAGGAGCGCTTGTGGCATCAGCGGCTTCAACAGACGGCAGAAGGAGCGAAGAGGCCGCCCCCTCCCCCGGGGAGGCTCAAGCTCCTCACAACGGAATCTCACCTCCTCATCCCCCTTCCTGCTCCCATCTTAAAGGCGTCCTGGGCTCGGATCTGTCTCCCCCAAATGGCAGCACCTGCTCTTAGACGTCAAAGAGCCGGGAATGACTTGGGGCCAGTGCAGGGGGTTGGCCCAGTGTCCGCAACGCTGGCATCCCACACGGACGCGGCAGCTGGAGTCCCTGCTGCTCTGCTTCCGATCCAGCTCCCCGATCACGCGCCTGGGAAAGCAGCGGAAGATGGTCCCAGGGTCTGGGCCCCAGGTGGGGCTCCTGGCCCAGCTCCTGGCCATGTGGGGAGTGAACCAGTGGCTGGAAGGTCATTCTCTCCCTCTGTCTCTCTCTCTCTCTCTGCTATACTGCTTTTTAAATAAAATCAATCTTTTTTCTAAAAGGAGGTGGGCATGACTTGGCTGTCAAAGGGACAGCAGGGCTGAGTCCAGAAGTTCTAACGCTCTCTCCAGGAACCCAGTCTGCTCCTGGCCGCAGGACGGTCAAGTTCATCCAACGCCGTTTGCCTGGGAGAACCACAATCGCCTGACCCAGGACTCCAACCCCGGCCCCCATGGAAAATGCTCCCGAGGGGGGACTCTGAAACTCGGGTCGGCTCCCGGGCTGGCTGCCTGGCGTGGGATGTCGGCAGGGGCTCCCCAGCGAGAGGATTCTCGGCCTGCGCCGGGCCATTCGGCAGCCGGGGCACTGGAGCAGCTTCTCTCTGGGAGGAGCCGATCCGCGTCTCTGAGTCCACTCTTTTCTTTATTCTAAGGGGCAGGCAGCAGCCGGGCCCCTATGCAGTCCTGTTTCCAGCGGGCCTGGGTGAAGCCAGCAGGAGGCTGCGGCACCCTCGCCGGAGGCCAGGGCCGGGGCAGTCGGGGAGCAGAGCCGGGGCAGGCTGGGTGGTGGGGTCGTTGGTGGAAGAAGCAAGTTGACAGAGGCCGGCAGGACGCAGCCTGGGGTCCCCGGGGCCCTGGGTGACACTGGAGTAGCCAGAGCACAGGCTGCACCAGCCGCTGGGTGCCCACGGTGGGGGAGGCGGCAGTCGGAGGCCTGAAATCGCTGCTTGTCCAGGTCAGAAGAGACTGTTGGGATCTGGCTGATAAGGCCCACCCTATCTAATCTTGAGAAACGGCCGACAAACCCCAAATGAGGAACTTCCATTACAGAGAGGGTGGGGGTGGGGGGCCTTCCTCAAACACATCAACGTCCTCACAGCCAAGGGAGGCTGCGGAAAATTCCACAGGAAGGAGGCGGGAGGACGGGACAGCCACAGGCACGATCTGCACTGGAGGCAGGGACGTGCTCACGGGGCCCTTAGGAGGCCAGGCGGCAGCGTGGGAGGACGGCGTAGGTCCGGCCCACAGGCACTCAGCGCAGGCCAGCTCCGCGTGGGAAACCCACCTGCTCACGCACGTGCCCTACGGGGTCCGAATGCCCCCAACAAAGATGACACTGGCGCTGCTGGGGCTCGGGGGCGGGCTCGAAACTGATCAAGAGGCGGGGTCTACGTTACTAAGTACGAGGGGAGCGGGCACCCCTGGCCCGAGCACCACTGCTGTGCGTGGAGCTCCCAAGTCCGAAATGATTTCCAAACGACAGGTTTAAAAACAGCAGCAGCAGAACCCACACGCAGCCCTGCCTGTAACCCAGGGGCCTGTGGGCTGGCCTGGGGCTCGGCCTGTCCTGTGGCACGTGGAACCCAGCTTAGAAACCACTCGGGAGGCTGAGCCCCCACGTTTTGGGGAACTCGCTGGGGAGCCAGTGGCTCCCGCATCCCAACACGTGAGAACACACATCTCTGATTCTCCTGGCTGCTCTGAGAGGTGGTCCCGGCCCCATTTTATGGGTGGGAAAGCGGAGGCTCAGGTGCTGTCCGCATGCATCCCATGCGCTGTCCCACCCCTCATGCAAGAAGCATCTCACCCCATGTCACGCACTTGGGGGCGCAGTGGGATTGATGCCCAAGGACACTGCTCCAAAGCTGGGGTTCACGCCCACGTTTGCAGGTAAACCCCAAAGCATTTCTCTTCCTGGGGGAAACGGACTGAGCAGGTCGGCCCCAGCCTGCTAGAGAGCAGATGAGCCCGGGCACCGCTGGACTCCCAGTGCAGTGCTCACCTGGAGTGGGAGGGGCGTGCGGTCTGCCTGGTCCCTGATGAGAAACGCAGTGATTCCCATGGGAAATCCTCACCTGCCCCGCTCAGAGTCTCCCTGTCCGGACCCCGTAAACCCTGGGCTTCGCCTCACTGCCAGCCATGCCAGGAGTGCAGGTTCTAGCCCTGCCTGCCTTCTCCCCGCTCCCTCGCTGTCCCTGCTCTCCAGGAAGGTTTCAGTTGAGCAAACTCACTGTTGGCAAAGCTCACCGTGTCTGACCACAGCCGCCCAGGACCGGAAACAGGACGGAGCCCCACTAGGATGGAATGGCCCTTTCTCAGCCCCCACCGCAGTCTCCATGATGATGTCACGGGGGCGGAGCCCTTGGCCCCAGCCCTGCCCTCAATCCTGGTGAGGCCTTGGATCAGATGCCCGGCCAGGGCGGGTAATAACTACAGTGCGTACCGGCCGCCAGCCACAGCCAATGAGCAGCCGGCGAGGTGGGCACGGCTGTGTCCATGCACACAGGGGGAGACTGAGGCTGTGTGCCCGAGTGACCTGAACCTGGTGACAGAGCCAGAAAGAGGCAGGGCTGGGTCCCCCGAGCAGCCTGTGTGTTCTCTCTGAGGCTGCCCCTGGCAAAGGGTCCCACGGGACCTCACTCTGTTCTGACCCAGTCTCACTGCTGGTCCCCTCCATGCGCACCTCCGAGCCTGCATCCCCCACCCCCACTGCTGCAGACCCAGGGCCGCCTCACTCTGTGAAGGTGTGAGCAGGCACCTGGCTGGTCCCCGCCAGCCTTCAGCTGGGCCATGCCGCTGCTGCAAGGCATGCTGGGTACTTTCCCAGGGCTCTGGACCCCTAGGGCTGACCATGCCAAGCTCTTGAGAGCTCTGGGTTCTGCCTGCTGCCCACTGATCCCCACTTACTTTCCTGTTTTATTATTATTTTTTGTAAGGCAGAGAGGGAGAGAAGCAGAGAGAGAGATCTTCTGTCCACTGGTTCACTCCCCCAATGGCTGCAATGGTCAGGTCGAAGTCAGGAGCCAGGAATTCCACCCAGGTCTCCCGCATGGGTGCAGGGGTCCCAGCACTTGGGCCATCTTCTGCTGCTTTCCCAGGTGCATTAGCAGGGAGCTGGATCAGAAGTAGAGCAGCTGGGACTTGAACCGGTGCCCATGTGGGATGACCGTGTTGCAGGCGGTGGCTTAACAGCTCCGTCACAAGGCCAGCCCCTCTCTGGGGTTTCACAGAGGGTCACTCAGTTGTGCAGCCTGCATTCTGGGCCTGTTCTCTGGGCTCCTGACTGCACGGGGCACCTGACCCCCAAGCTGAAGTCCACGCCACAGAAGCAAACCCTTCGCTGTGTCCGTCTGCTATGGCCCCCTCTCTCCCAGCCACAAACCCGGCATCGTGATGGGGGTTACAGCGGTTCTGTCACTACGGCCCCTGTCTCCAGGGAAGGCTACTCCTAGCAGCTGGCCACGGGGCACGCATCTTAGCAGCTGGCCACAGGCCATGCATCCTAGCAGCTGGCCACGGGGCACGCATCTTAGCAGCTGGCCACAGGCCATGCATCCTAGCAGCTGGCCACGGGGCACGCATTGGTCTCACAGAAGACAGCGACTCCCGCTCGGAACTGCGGCCCAGGCAGCCTGTGAGGGGAGCTTTTCTAGGGCAAGGGGCCCTGGCACAGCGGTGGCCGCGAGTCCTGAAACAGGTGCGTTTGTGGCTGCTTTGATCGACATTTGCCCTGAACCACCAGGGGCCCCAGTGTCCCCTCTCTGTAAAGCAGCTTCCTCGCCGAGGCCCTCGGGCTCTAAGTAAATCATTCGCAGTAGTGAGTGGCAGATCAGGATAATGCTTCTACTCCCCACTACCGTATCTTCCACGCACAGTTACACAGGTTGCTCACTGTACAAGGGCATCCAGCTAGAGGGGTAACTGGTGGACAGAATCCAGCGAGGATTCTGACCACCGGGTGTGCACCAGGCACGGGGACACCTGCTCCTGTCTGCTTGGGGGAGCACAGTGATAAGCTGACGACCAAGGGTCCCAGGGATTTCCCTTCTTACGTCCACACCCCTGCAATGCGACCGCGGCCCTCCCTCCTCACCCCTGAAACCGGGCTGCTCTGTAACCAAGGAACACGTGGATCAGAGCGCCAGCTCCGCAGGTCTCAGTTCTCGGTTCTCTTCGTACCCCAGCAACGGCCGTGGGCACAGGCCAAGCTGACCTGTGAACCTCATAGCCCAGGCACCACCACCCTGGACCGGCCAGCTGCCTCTACCCTCAGTCCCGCAGGGGGAGCCCAGCCAGGCCGCAGCGCGCTGCCCCAGACCCGCACGCCTGCCCCACGGCCCCACGGCCCCACGACCCCAGGGCTCCGCGGCCCGGGCAGCCGTCAGCAGTGCTGGCACCTGCCATGACGGGCACCGAGTCCCTGCCACCCCCTCATTGCGTGTGACCTTCCGCATTTAAGACCGTGGCCTTATTTGGCAATGGCGCTGTTGGAGCTATAAATAGCTCAGATGAGGTCACACTGCAGTAGGGAGAGTCCCTAACCCAGGGACTGTGTCCCTAGGAAAAGGAGAAGCTTGGGCCCAGGACACTTACACAGACCCCGCCCGGCACAGACCGCGCCTGGGGAGCCCCGGCTCTGACTTCCCAGCCTCTGGTGCTATAGGCTGACTGTGTGCCTCGGCTTGTGGTGCTGTGTCCTGCAGCCCTGTGCCTCTTCCTATGGCCTCCAGAGGCCTGGGATGGGCTGGCTCACTCCTGGTCTCCCAGGGCCGGCCACTCAGGGCCCTCCTCCTAGTCCCCAGGTGACTCCCACCTGGGTCAGCAACCATCAAGCCACCGCCCCTCGGGAGCTCAGGGGATCACCTGGCATGCCCTGGACCCTCACCCTGACCCCTCAGCCGGGCTCCTGTGTCTGGAAAGGCACTAGTGCCAGGCTCTCCTGGGGGTCCCAGCCCTGCGCAGCCGCCTCCAGGCCGCCCGCCGGCCCTACCTGGGTTGCTGAGGGCCATGGAGTCGTAGATGAGCTTGCAGGTCTTGAGCAGGATGGAGATCTTCTTCTCGGGCGAGTAGGCCTTGTGCATGCTGGCGAACTTCTGCAGGATCTTCTCCATGGTGGGCAGCTCGGGCACGCTGGTGGTCACGCCCAGGTCGGTGGTGGTGGTGGCCAGGATCACCAGCTGGTTCTCCTTGAGCTGCCGCAGCGAGCCGTCCCTGCTGTGGATCTCGTGCAGGCTGGAGTTGATGGCGTCCTGCAGCGGCTTCAGGACGCACTTGTACAAGGCCGACTCCACGATGGCCTCTGCGGGTGGGCGAGAGCAGGCGGCGGTAAGGGTGGCGCCGGCAGTGACCCTGCCCCCCGGGGACCATCTCACAGCCCCGGTGGCTAGACCCTGTGGTCCTGGCCCAGGCGATGGGGGTGGGGGGCAGGCACAGGCACCCCTGGGGTGCTAACACCAGAGCCCTTCCAACAGTGCGTGGGAAAACGGAATGCAAAGGTGAGTTTATTTTGTGCAAAAACTGTCTTCAAAACCACAGAGACACCCGCCCCCCGACCGTATGCACAGATTTTAAAATTTGTGCGCCAAATCAATGCACCTTGAAAAAAACCGTTTATAGCTATTTGAGAGTCCGAGAAGAAAGAGAGTGAGAAAGCGCTCCCATCACTGGTTCATCTCTCACTGGGCTGAAGCCAGGAGCCTGGAACTCAACCCAAGGTCTCCCAACCGGCTGGCAAGAACCCCGTCCCTTCAGCCAGCACTGCTGCCTCCCAGAATTCGCTTCGGTGGGAAGCTGGAGTCGAGAGCCAGAGCCGGGGGAGAGCGCTGTGGCGTAGCAAGTAAAGCTGCCGCCTGCAGTGCCGGCATCCCACATGGGCGCCGGTTTGAGTTCCGGCTGCTCCACTTCCGATCCAGCTCTCTGCTATGGCCTGGGAAAGCAGAAGATGGCCCAGGTCCTTGGGCTCCTGCACCCGCGTAGGAGAACCGGATGGAGCTCCTGGCTTTGGATCGGCACAGCTCTGGCCGTTGCAGCCACCTGGGGAGTGAACCAGCAGGTGGAAGACCTCTCTCTCTCTGCCTCTCTATCTCTCTCTGTGTAACTTTGACTTTCAAAATAAACAAATACATCTTTAAAAAAAAACACCAAAGAGCCAGAGCCAGGATTCAAATCGAATCCAGGCACTCCGATACGAGACACAAATGTCTGAACTGCTAAGCCAAATTGCCCGCTTCCAAATTCTCTTTGAATTCCATTTCCCCACAAACTTTTTGAAGTATCCTCATACGAACTGGTCATTGTATCCTAACGCTTTCCACATGGCCTAGCACAGATTCAACTCTCCCAGGGCTGCCAGCAGCACACAGCTACAGGGGGTACTATTCACACTGAGTTGTGCAGTGGACAACCTGAGCAGCTGTATGCTGAGGGCCAGGATACTCTGTGAATGATTGGTGGAAAGATTCTGGATGTGTCTTCTTCATACTCAAGTGCAGGGCAGGCCCACGGCACGGCAGCTCACACGCCGGCTGGAACCCCTGCGTCCCCTATCTGAAAGCCTGTGTTCGTGTCCTGGCAATGCGCACCTCGGAGGCAGCAGGTACTCACGGTCAAATCCGTGGGCCCCTGCCCGTGCACATGAGAGTCTTTCACTGAGTGCCGGGCGCCTGGCTTCGGCCTGGCTTAGCTCTGGCTGTTATAGGCATTTGAGGAGTGAACCAGTAGGTGGGCAATCTCTCTCCCTCCATCCCCCACACAAGTAAGTTAAAAAAAAAAAAAGCAGTTAAGTGTCAGGTTGGGCAAAGGGATGGGTTCAGCTACTGAGACAGCGAGCGCTCAAGTCCCGTTGTCTGTGACCTCGAACACACGGTGGACCCAGGCCGCGGCCCCGCGTCACTCTGACGCCGGCCCCCACCTGCACTGGTCAGGCCACCATGGCCATCGCTCGCCCGAGTCATGGCAGCGGGCTCTCCCCTGGCCCCGAGGGCACACTGTCACACAGCACGGAGTGTCACCGTGATCGGCACATTTGATGGTGACGCTGCCTGTTCCGTCTCCAGTCTCCCGTGTCACAGGCACTCAGACCCAAACCAGAGAGCTCCCTGTGGCCCCGAGGCTCTGCCGTGACCGCACTGCTCTGCGGGCTCCCCCCCCCCCTTGTGCCGCTCTACCAGCTGGCCGGGCCAGCTCAGGCGCTGATGGGTGGCTTGGGAGCCGGACAGGGATTTGAATTCATGCCTGCTTGGCCAAAGCACCCTTCAGCTGCTCTGGTGACAGCAGAGGAACAGCCGCAAGGAGGCGTGGCCTCCCCCGTCCCCACCCAGGGGAACGGTCTTGGCTACTTGGCCAGCAAGGGAGCATCCCAAGTCCTGTCCCCACAGGGAGTCACCTGGGCCACCCTGTTGGCGGGGGACGAGCTCCTGCTTCCATGGCTGAGTCTCAGCTGAGACCTGGACAGGCCTTCTCTGCTGTGTAGCCTGGCCGGGGTGCCCTGGGTCCTCCCTCGCACCTCCCTCTTCCCCCTGAGCAGGGACACGTGGTGGCCCTGCCTCCACCCCGATCCTGTCACCCTGCCAGGCTCACGTCTCGACCTCAGCGCCCTTGGAGCCTCTGCAGCTGGAGGGGCACTGACCTTGCACCACCCCAGGATGCTGCGTGACCTTGGCCACGACCCTTCCCCTCCAGGGCCTGTTTCCTCTCTGCCTAAGGATCTGCCCTGGACTCCACATCTCCTCCAGCCAACCCGGCCCACGGGCAGAGCTGGGGGGTGGGGAGCAGAGCGGCAGAGGGGGAGTTCCTGGTCAGCGTCAGCCTGGCTGTGCACTGGCTCCGTGCGTGCACTGGCTCCGTCCCTGAGCGTGGTTTCTTGGAGCAGCAGGAGCCCAAGGCCACTAGGCTTTGGGGTTGTCACGAGGCTGAGACGTGCAGTGTCTGGGATGCTGCCGTTGCTCCTGTCGCCTGCTCGGCCCTGCTCTGCCACCTGCAGCTCCAGGCCGCCGCCTCCCCGGGGGCCCAGCTCACAGCCACCCTCTGCCTGGAAACCTCCTCCCTCTGTCTGTGGCAGGCTCTGGGGACTCCCTGCCTTCGCCTGATGGACCACTCTGAGTTTAGGGCCTCTTGGCATCCGGGCACCGCAGAGCTGCCCAGAGACTCCGGGGGGGTCTGTGTCCTGCCGCTGCCTCCCCAGGCGAAGTCTAACCAGCAATTCCACCTCTGTCTGCCCAGGCTTCCTGGTGCTGGCCCTGCCCGTCCCAGCCGCTGGCCCAGCCTCCTGGCCCGTCTCCTGCTGCGTCCCCTCCACACACCCTGCCACCTGCAGGTCGGTCCTCAGCCCGACCTCCGCGGCCCCCACCCTGCTGCCTCTGTCTGCGCTGACGTCTCTCTCTGGCAAGGAAGCCCTCCCACCACTCTCTCTCCACAACACAGCCCGTCTGGAAGGCAGTGCCGATCGCAGATTCCTCCAGGCTGCTCTGAGCCACTCCTGTCCTTCCACGTCCTCCCATGCCCTTCCAGGCCCTCTTGGCCGGGCTCGGTTCTCCAGCCAGGATGGCCTCATCTGGTCTCACGGCTCTACGTGTGCTGCTGGTACCCAAACATCTCTGTTTGGCTCACCCGCTCCCCTAAACACTATGGACTTGGACCTCCAGGGCCCTACTCGAGTCCCCCCCGCTGTGTCTCCAACACCCCACATCTGGATCCGAGCTCCTGTCAGGTCAGGACAGAAGGAGCTGCCACTTCAGTCTTCCAGGGACAACACTGTACTCACCCTGCCTCTGTCAGTCACCCTGCCCCTGTCACTCACCCCACAGCCACTCCTGCAGCTCCGTCCTCACTGTACTCACCCTGCCCCTGTCACTCACCCCACAGCCACTCCTGCAGCTCCATCCTCACGGAGGGTCAGACCCCAGCCCCATCTCTGCACCTGCACCACTTGCTCACCACTGCTGGCTGCTAGCTGCCCGTCTGCTTACGGGGCTCACTGACTCCCAAACAATGAGCTCTGCAGGGCACAGCCAGTGTCACTGCCTCTGTGTCCCGGCTGTGGGTTGCTACTGGGGGCCTTGCTTACACAGCCCCTGAGCTTCCCGCCTGAGCAACCCTAGGACCCCTGCACCATGTGCACAGTGCAGGCCTCAGGCCTCAAGTCCACCTGCCGCGCCACCATCGATCCTGCCGCCGGGCAAATGGATCAGTTTCCCGAGTCTGCTATCAAAATCCAATTACCCCAGGGCGGGCAGGCGTTTGGCACAGGGGCCGAGAAGCCACCTGGGATACCTGCACCCCACATCGGAGTGCCTCAGTTCACATCCTGGCACTGGCTCCCTGCTATGCGCCTGGGAAAGGAGCAGGTGGTGGCCCCAGGACTTGGGCCCCTGCCACCTATGCGGGAGACCTGGATGGAGCTCAGGGCTCCTGGCTTCAGCCTGAACCTCCCTGGCTATTGTGGCCATTTGGGGAGTAAACCAGCAGATGGAAGATTCTCTCCATCCACCCTCTCTCAATCTGCCTTTCAAATCAATAAATCTTAAAAAAAAAAAAAAAATCCCACGGCCCTGGGAAAGTTATCACCTCTCACTCCTTTTTGAAGAAATTCTAAGCTACTGAGTCGCAGAACCACAAATGCTCCTTCTTGTGTCCAGCACTGACCCTGGAATGCATGAGGCATGCCAGGGAGGGTGGCACTCGGAGAGCCGGGGGCGGCGCCTGCTCCCCAAGCAACCAGTTCAGGAGCAGGCTTGTGTCCTAACCATGCTGGCCACAGCACCAGGTGCTGACTGAAGATTTTCGGTATTTGCCTAGGTGTGCAGTCGAGTGGGAAGTAACACAGCTTTCTCCCCGTGGATCCCAATCAAAAACGGTTTGAGAGTTGCTGGGTTCCAGGCTGGAGGCTGGGGCACGCTTGTAGAAGGGGTGTCAGAGCAGCGAGCTCTCTGAGGACAGAGCCCCAGAGTGGGATCCGGGCGCTCCTGACCGATCACAGGAGAGCTGGCAGGAAGGGGAGTGAGGGGGAGCGACAGCAGGGGCCAGCTTGGCTCCCACCTGCCTGGGGCAGATACTGAGCCACAGAGCAGCCCTGCCTTGAGGCCAGGGGGCCAGCCTTTGTCCCCGCCCTGGGGAACTGGCTGTGGGCAGAGAGGAGATGAGGGGGTGTGGGTAATGCGGATCCCACCAGGGGGCCCCAAAGAGGAAAATGCGCATCAGGCAACATTCTGCGCCCCAAACTTGTCTTTACATTCTGCTTCCCCAGGAGTCCTGCGGTACACCCTCACACGTGGCTGATGTTCTAGCAAAGGGGGCAGCCACGGGCTTACGCCAGCTGGGGAGGGCAGCTCGCGCCCAGGAGAGGGGACAGGAGGGGGGCACCAACTGCAGGCGGCCTCCTCTATGCCCAGGGGCTCCCAGCCCAGGGCCCTGCCCATCGCCCCGCCCCCAGCCCCTGGCCGACACTGACCGAGCTCCTCCTCCGAGTGCAGGCCGGGGTCCACCATGGCCTTGAGCTCCGTGCTCTGCAGCAGGTAGCTCTTGAGCTGGGTCATCATGGTGCGAATCTCCTGCAGCATCTCGGTGCTGGAGTCCTGGCGCGCCATCATCTCCAGGCTGTAGGCCTTGTAGTCCTGCACCAGGCTGCCGAAGTACGAGGCCTTGTCCTGCGCCAGCTCCACCACCTTCTTGTAGAGCTTGCGGTCGCTGGAGAGTAGGGCCTGGAAGACGCTGGTGAAGCTGGCGAAGCTCAGGCGGTGGCGCGCCTTGCCCAGGATCATCGCTGGCTTCTTCTTCACGTTGGGGAGGCTCAACTGCTCCGGCTCCTCCTCTGTGCTGCTGGTCGAGTAGGAGTCCTGGTCCCCGGCCAAGGCGGGCACTCCCAAGCCGTCGGGCAGAGAGGCCAGGGAGCCCTTGAACTCTGGAGAGCTGTGGGGTCGGGGGGTGCCGGCCTGGGCATGGAGGCATGGGGGCCCAGCCTGCCGGGCAGGGCTCCGGCCTTCGCTGGGGGCTGGAGGCGTGGGCTTCTCGGCGGCAGCCTCGTGCGTGGGCGGCGCGGCGCTCTCTGCGGGGCCTGGCGGCACACTGGCCAGCTGCCGGGAGATCCGCTTCTTTCTGGGGGGCGGGACCGGGGGTTGTCTGGTCTTCCCCGGTGGCGGCGGCGGCCCTGGCACCACGCCTGGATCGCCGGCCTTGGCCTCTGCTTCCTGGCCTCGCTCTGCAGTGCTCTGAGGCCGCTCCTCCAGGCTGTCCAAGGGCCCCTGGGGAGGCAGGCTCAGTGGGGTCGCCCCGCAAGAGCCCGGCTGGGCCCCCTCTGCCGCCGCCATCCCCGCACTCTGGTCCTCCAGGGACACCCTCTCGGAGAGGCGGCGTCTAGGGGGCGCGGCGGGTAGGCCCTTCTTGGCCGGCAGCGGAGGGGCGGTGGCCAGCGGTGCGGGGCTGGGGGCTGCGCCCGGTGGCACCTCCTCCTCCCTGAGGGGCCCCAGGCTGGCGTCCGGGCGCAGGAGCCGGTCGCAGGCTGTCATGGGTGGCTGGCTTGGTCGGTCCGGGGGGCCAGGGGCGTGGGGGGCGGGGTGGGGGGCAGACGCCGGGCGGGCAGCGGGCAGAGGACACACAGGAGCCGGAGGTGCGGGAAGCCGGGCTGGGTCCGCGGGGTGCAGGGCGGGCGCCGGGGGCGGCGGCGGCGGTGGCGGGCGGCGCGGAGCCCACCTGGCGGCAGGCGAGGTAGCATCGGAGGTGGGGGGCGCAGGGCGTGCGGGGCAGCTCCCCGGGGGCGGCTGGTCCGAGGGCAGGGCGCCCCCGTAGTCTTCGATGAAGAGAGGGCTCACAAACCACAGGCGGTCGCTTCCTACGGACAGCTGGAACTCGCAGGAGCAGTTGGCGGAGGGCGCGGGGGCCCTGGGGCTGGCAGCAGGAGGCGCTCCGGGAGCCGGGTCCCTGGCGGGCTCTGGGGGGCTCTCTTCGCCTCGCTGGGGGTTCAGCGAAGAGTCCCAGAAGCCTGTGGGAAGCAGAGGTGGGGACAGGCGTTGGGTCCCGGGACAGGGGCCGCGGCCTTTCTGGGTGCCTCTGAGCCTCTCCCACCACTTCCTGCCCCGGGAGGGGAGGCCCCACGCCTTCCTCCCAGCGGCACTGGGGTGCGGCCGCCAGGGTGACAGAGGCTGGGCCTCAGTTCCGGCTCTGGGTTGAGAGCCCACTCAGGGTGACACAGGGTGGGGACGCATGTGCGGGGGGCCAGGGAGGCAGGGGGAGGGCCTGCTGGTGGCCTGGAGTTCCCGTAGGGGACCAGCTGGGTGTTGGGGCACGGCGCTTGGCTGTTATTTTCTATTTCTTAATAACTGCAGGAAAAATCTCCACTATTTATTTATTTTGAAAGGCAGGAGAGAGAGAGAGAGAGAGAGAGAGAGAGAGAGAGAGAGAGAGAGAGAGAGAAATTGTCTTTGTGCTGATTCACTCCCCGAATGCCTGCAATGGTTGGGATTGGGTCAGGCTGAAGCCAGGAGCTGGGAACTCAATCCAGGTCTCCCACGTGAGTGGCAGGGACCCAGGTCCTTGAGCTGTCACTCCCAGGGTGCACATGGGTGAGAAATCAGAGTCCAGAGCCTGAGCTGGAATTCAAACCCAGGACCCTCATGTGGGATGCAGGCATCTTTACCGCGAGGCCCAAAGTCCACCTGCATTGGCTTGGCTTTTCTAGGCCTCGGTCTAGCCATCTCTAAAGTGGGGTCACAGTAGAACCCACAGCATGGGTGGAGGAGAGACACCATTGGATCAGGGAAGTGGCCACCATGGTCGTTACAGCTGGGAAGAACTAACCTCTGGGCGGCGGCTGCTGGGCTCAGAAAACATGGCTGCTGCACCGCCGAGGCAGGTTCTAGCAGGTGCCTCGCTGCCGACCCCGTCTTGGAGGACTCGGCACACAGCAGTGGCCACCTGGCTCAGGAGTGCCAGCGCTGGCTCCCACGCCCCTTCAAGTGTCTGCTGGACGCTCAGGACCCTCCCCAAGGGGCCCAGGGACATGACATCCGAGTCTCACAGGCCACACTGAGCTCACGCAGGGAGCTCCTCCCAGAGAGGCACGCAGGCTCCGGTCTTGTCCAACCTGCCAGGTTCAGAGACGGACAGGGTGCAGCCAGGCAGGTGCATAAGGGTTGGGAATGGAGAGGCTGGGCGCTCAGCCCTGGCTCCTTCCTTCCGGGCCTGATTCATCAGCATCACCCAAGCTGGAGCAAAGAGCCGAGTGCCAGCCCGCGGCTGCTCGCTTTCCCTGGGTTACGCCCCTGGTCCGCAAGCAGACTCATCACTGTGGCGCGGGCAGAGATAAGGGGCTCAGACAGCTCAGAAAACTCGCCGAGGCCCAGGGTGGGTGAGTGGGGAGCTGGGACTTGCCCCAGTGGGGCCAGCTCTGCGTGTGCCCCCTCCTCCACGGGAACTTGCGCCATGTCCCACTGGGTTGCTCTCTCAGCACTGGTGAGTGGCGGGGGCGGGGTGCCTGCACCCCAGAACTGGGGATGTGGAAACGTGAGGGGCACCAGACACCGAGAGGAAGGAGAGTCCACAAGACGGTGGGGAGCCGCCGAGCCCATGCCCGCTGAGAGATGGGCAGATGTGAGATGCTGAGACCTGTGGGTTTTGGCTACCCTGCTGGCCAATGGGCTGCCAGCCCCATCCGAGTGGGCAGCGTGCACTCACAGGTCCAAGGGGCTACTGAGAGACGGATGCCCTCGGCTCTGTGCGGCCCCTTATAGGGGCGCAGGCCGGGGCCTGCACCAGTCCCGTCCTGGGCAGAGACCCTGCTTGTGGAACTAGTGGTCACCATGGCAACTTGGGGACCAGCTTTCACACAACGTTCCACTGTGCGCAGCTCTGTGCACATCACGGCCGCGGGCTACAGCGGCTCTGCCATGCCCTGGCCTCCAGGGCCGACTCACACTGCAGCCGCCTTGCATGGGGCACACAGGTGCGCTGGCCCCCTGGAGCAGACGCAGAAAGCACGGTGTATGGGCGGTTTCCCTGCCAAGGGGCAGCGGGCAGCCAGCGTGACCCACAGGGCCACTGGGCAGCAGCCTCACGCGTGAGCCAAGTGAGCTGCCGGTGACTGCCTCCAAGTCCCCACAGACCTCCTTTGGGTGAAGGGGGCAGCCACGTAGGAAGAGCCCACCAGGGCCTGGACACTCCCATACCGCATACCTGGGTCACGGCCCTGGCCCCCTGGTCCCCATTCTCCTCCCAGGAGCACAGTAGGCCCGATTGCAGCTGGGTGAGACCCTCTTCCGAGTCTTCAACCAGCATTCGCGGCCCTGTCCATCTCTCCTGGTGTCACCTATGCAGGAGTTTCACTCCAGTCCACCCATGGCTCACTTCTTCCCGAACATGCCGCGTGCTGCTCGGCCTCAGGGCTTGGCTAATGCTGTTCGCCCCCTCCCCACTCCCCCTCGGGGACTCAGGTCCCAGACCGCCTGTCTGGTGGAGCTCTCCCGTGCATTCGGGCCCCCCCGCAGTCCTGTGGGCCCCCCGCTAGGCCGTGCACCCTGACCACAGTGATCAGCACGGGGCCTGTAACTCTCTGCTTCTGTCCGACGCCCCCTCTACGCTCTGAGCTTCCAGAGTGGGCGATGAAGCTGCATCCAGCTGGGTACTTGCAGCACCTAGGACAGAGCAGGAGCCAGGCCAGCCCCTGAACACACGCGAGCGGAGAGGCTCAGACAGGAGGAGGGGCTGCGGAACACAACACTGGATGCTAACGTGGGCACGGCCTTTACCTTGGGGGGACGGCTAAAGACAGGAGAAAGGGCAGGGGCTGGTGTTTGGTGTAGCAGGGAAGATACCGCTTGGAATGCCCACATCTCCTATCAGAGTTCAAGTCCCAGCTCCGCTCCTGACTCCAGTTTCCTGCTAACGCGCACCCTGGGAAGAGACGGCTCCAGTACTCGGCTCCCTCTCATGTGCGTGGGAGACCCAGGTGGAGTTCTGGGCCCCTGGCTTCGGCCTGGCCCAATCCTGGACGTTGCAGGCATTTAGGCACACAGGAGGTCTGCCTGTCTGTTTTGTGTCTCTCTGTCTTTCAAATAAAATGAAACAGATAAGTAAAAATTAAAAACCAGAGACAGTGAGAGGGAGGAGGCTAGAAGAGGCTGGAAGCACCGTGTCTGCAGAGGGAGCACTGACTTGTTTTCTGGCTGGGGCAGGCAGCAGCACTGGGCTCAGGCACACAGGCCCAGCCTGGAGACTAGGATGCTGCTTTCTTCCTCCCAGGATGGTGGTTGCAACCTAGCAGAGAGAGGGAAGCTGGGAGCTGAGGGCTGCATCCTACAGCCTGGGGCTTGGTTAGGGAACCACGGGGGCAGTGCAGGCCTTTAGACTTGAAAAGAAAAAAAAAAGGAAGTAGGCAACTTTCTCTGCAGCCTGCAGAAGCCTGAGGCCAAAGGAGAAGCAGAACTCAGTGTCATGCAATCTGGTGGTTGGCAAAGCTGTGAGCACCAGTGCCCAGTGGCACCACGCCAAACCTGGCTGAGCGGCCAGAGTTCCCCAAAGAAAGATCTGACCCGTCCCGGCCTCTGTGCCGCCCTCGGATGAAAACAGCCATTTGGCTTGCACGCGGCACACAGGTGTGCGGGCCCCTGAGGCCTCCCGAGCCTCGGCTGGGGACGTCGCTGCCAGGGGCCCACACCTGCAGTCCTCAGGGCTGGGGCTGTGCCAGGTGCTGGAACGCAGGTCCCGAGGGCAGAGTCCTGGGCCAGGGGAGGGACGTAAAGGGGACGGAGAATGTGACAGAATGACCCAGACGCCCTGGCAACAGCCCAAGTCTGATGAGTTCAAGGGGTCCATATTTTTGTGGCATCTCAAAGATGTGCTGTTGGACAGTCATTCAAACTCAGATCTTCAATGTATTTTTAATAACCAGAAAGATTCTCATTGTATGATGTAAAGGAAGAAGCACGTTGTACGTACAGTTGGAGAGTTATGGACCGTATGTCTTTTCTAAAACTTTTCTAGAAGTACTGAGGCTGGTGTTGTGGTGCGGCGGGTTTAGCTGTACCTGTGATGCTGGCATCCCATATGGGCACCGGCCCAGGTCCTGGCTGCCCCTCTTCTAATCCAGTTCCCTCCTAATGCACCCGGGAAAGCAGTAGAAAATGGCCCAAGCACTTGGGTCCCCATCATGTGGGAGACCTGGATGGAATTCCAGGCTCCTGGCTTCAGCCTGGCCCAGCCCCAACCACTGCAGCTGTGTGGAGACTGAACCAGCAGGTGGAAGATTCTCTCTCTCTCTCTCTCTCTCTCTCCATCTTTCTCTGTAACTCTGCTTTTCAGAAAAACAAAATTAAAAAAATATTAAGCTGTGCAAACATGTTCTAAACCAACTACAAATAACCATCATTCTCTGAGAGCACACGTTTGGGATTGAATTTCTCCCTATGCTCGTCTCGTGGCCGCAGCCGGCCTGTGGGTCACAGGGTGTGCAGCCTGCACTTTTGAACACGGCCTCTTCCCAGTCAGCCTTGCGTGAGCACCCTGGGCCATCACGTGGTGCTGAGCCTGCAAGGGAACAGCTCTGTTTCAGCATCATCAGCCCTGTCTGCATGGCAGGGCTTGTGCAACTCTCTGGATACTCACTACCTCCTACTCAGTTTTAAAATATTAAATACAAAAGTGCTGGGGGCTGCTGTTTGGCCTAGTAGTTAAGCTGCCTGTTGAGATACCTGCATCCCATATCAGAGCGCCTGGGTTTGGGTCCTGGTTCTGTGCCTCATTCCAGCTTCCTGCTAACACACACCTGGGAGGCTGTGGCAGCCAATCAAGTGAGTCTCTGACCCACGAGGGAGACGTGGAGGGTGCTCGGCTCCTGGCTCAGCCCTGCTGCTGCGATCCATCCCAGCAGATGGGACTCTCTCTCTTTCTCTGCTTCTCAAATAAATAATTAAGTAACTTTTAAGATATGTAAAGTTGATAACGCTGAGGATAACAGAGAGCCACATGAACTCACTGCAACTGTCAGAGCATCAGGCGGGCAGAAAACCCAGGGAACCCTTGCGTTAGCTGCTTCTTGGCTCTGAGCTCCGGGAAGAGGCTGCCAGTCACAGCTACGATCACATCAGACCAAACCAAGAGGCAAGGTCTGAAGCTGCATTTTCAGGCTGTGCTTTAAATAAAAATCCTGGAAGGAAACCACACCCCAAACTTGCAGCAGCGGTGGGGTTCCCATAATGTTCTGCTTCATCCTTTTCTGGTATCGTCAGTTAAAACCAACAAGCTACTGGACCTTCTTAAAAGAAAAAAAACCGTAAAATCACAATCATGGGGGCTGGCAGTGTGGCGCAGTGGGCTAAAGCCCTGGCCTGCAGCACCGGGTGCCGATTCGAGTCCCGGCTGTTCCACTTCCGATCCAGCTTCCTGCTAATGTGCCTGGGAAAGCAGCAGAACACGGGCCCAGCACTTGGCCCCCGGCCACACATGGGAGATAAGGGTGGAGCTCCAGGCTCCTGGCTTCACCCTGACCCAGCCCTGGCCACTGCAGCCATTGGGGGATTGAATCAGAGGTTGGGATTTTCAAATACATATTTAACTTTTGAAACAAAAATAAAAAGTACCCAGGTAGTTTTTAGCATATCCACAGACTTGTGCAACCATTGCCACGATCACTTTTAGAACATTTTCATCACTCCAGAGAGAAGTCCCTTACTCACGCACGGTCACCCTCTGAAATCCCTTACTCATGGGGCCACTCCTCCTCCTTTGCCTCCACTGGCCCTGGCAGCCAGAAGGCCACTGTCAGTCTCTACGGGCCTGCCTGCTCCGAAACCCTGCAGAAATGGAATCACGCGACCCGTGGTCTTTCACTCCTGGCAACTTCCACCGAGCATCATGTTGTCAAGGGTTATCCACGCTGCACCCTTGTCAGTAGTTCATTTTTTTTAACAGCTAAATAAGCCCTTTTGAGTCTTTGAGTTTCTGTTTCCTTGTCCGTAATGGGTTTTGGGGGAATAAATGAGATAACGAATGTCCGCGTGGGCCTACGTCTATGAACTTGCCTCCTGCTGTCCTTTCGGTTTTCCCTGAAATGCTGACAATTCCAGGGAAGCCCCTGGCTCATGAGGCCCCCTCCCCGCCTGGCCAGTGGTCATCGAGGCTCTCCCCGGAGGATCTGCAGAGAGGGCAGTGGCCAGGCGGGGCGGGGGCTGGAGAGGCAGAGGAGCAGGACGCTGAGAAGGCACAGCACGGGCACAGGACAGCTGCCACTGCCCACTAGGGCTGCTGACTCTCAATCTCCGATTCTTGGAGATTCACCGCCCTCCCTCCTCCTCTAAGTCTGTTTTCATCCATGCTACTTTGCATGGTTTCGGTTCTCTGCCATGAATGAGTCCCTTGCCTAGACCATGCATGACAAGCTGAGCAAAATGCTGGGGGGCACGCAGGCCCTTGGCACACGTCGTCGTTTGCATATTTATCACCACTTCTGCACGTGAAGGTTGGCAAGGCCCCAGCCTCTGGCCTGTGACGGGATGTACTCTCCCAGCTCCCATCTCCCCAGGATACTCAGGGAACGGAGGAGAAAGTCCACCTTGCCTTGGCTCTGGGAAGAACCACCTCAGGGAGCATGGCCTTGTGCGTGCAGCACCAGGGACGCTGGGTCTGCACAGAGCACGCGGGGGCTGAAGCTGCCACAGACTCAGGCTTCGCTGTGATCTGGTTCTCAAGGAAGCCAGTGCTGCGGACGGCTCTGAACTCGCTTCCCCACTTGCGCCTCCAGGGGTGGGGGTTATGCATGCCAAAAGAGCAGAAGCGTGTGTCGCATGCAGAGTTCCTAGGTCCTGGGTGGCCAGGCCCTCCTAGGTCAGGGCCTGCAGGGGCTGCCAGGCCAATCAGTCCCAGGGACATGGACAGGGACATCTGCAGCCAACTGACCTGTGCATCCCATGTGCCCCACCAACGCGACTCCAAGGTGGCCACTGACGGCTGGTTGTGAGCTGCAGCTGGGGAGCTGGCACCAGCCCTGGCTTTGTCAGGGGCTCCTGCAATACGCAGGACAGCGCCAAGCGCTCTGCTGTACTCAGAAAGAGCCTATGTCCCTTGAGATCGCAGGAGGCTCAAATGAAGAAACACAAATGGCCAACAAACACGTGAAAAAACACTCAGCACCACCAGCCACCAGACAGGCAAATCCAAACCACAATGGGGCACCGCCTGACCCTGTCAGGTGCTGGAAAGAGACCAAGAAACGCGGGCGAGGACGAGGGGGCGCTCGCAGGCTGCTGGGGGGGATGGAAAGGAAGGCAGCCGCTGTGGAAACAGGTGGCGACTTCTCAAAACACAGAACAGACTTGCCAGGTGATCCAGCAACCCCACTGCTGGGTGTACCCCAGAAGCCACGAACACAATGTATCCAAGAGATCCCTGGCCACCAAGTTTGCAGCAGCGCTGTCCACAACAGCCAAAACTGGAAATCAACCGAGGTGCCCGTCATCAGACGGAGGCATCCGGAGAATGCGGTAGGTGCACACCATGGAATATTATGCGGCTATAAAAAAGAACGACATTCTACCATCTGCAGCAGGATGGACGCAGATGGTGGACATCATATTGAGTGAAACAAGCCAGACACAGAAAGACCAACACCGCATGTTCTCCCTTATATGTGAGAGCTGAAGTTAAAAAAAAAATGAGGCCAGTGCTACGGCTCACTAGGCTAAGCCTCCACCTTGCGGCGACAGCACACTGGGTTCTAGTCCTGGTCGGGGCCCGGATTCTGTCCCGGTTGCCCCTCTTCCAGGCCAGCCCTCTGCTGTGGCCCAGGAGTGCAGTGGAGGATGGCCCAAGTGCTTGGGCCCTGCACCCGCATGGGAGACCAGGCTCCTGCCTTCGGATCAGCGCGGTGCGCCAGCTGTGGCGGCCATTGTGGGGTGAAACAATGGCAAAGGAAGACCTTTCTCTCTGTTTCTCTCTCTCTCACTGTCCACTCTGCCTGTCAAAAAATAAAAAACGAAAAGACCTCCAGTGGACGTCATTTGGACAAAATGGCCACCTGTCCCACACGGACGCTCCCAAGAGGGTAAAAGCTCAACAACTAAGAATCAGACCGGTGGGGGCAAAGGTCCGTGTGTATTCCCACTATCAACTGAACACTGGCACGGGGTCTACAAATGCTCATCCAGGCCTGGGGGCATCCAAGTCAGGAGTCAAGGGCAGCGGGTGCTCGGGCTGGCCAATGACCCGGGTTCAAATCCCTGCTCTGCCAAGCACTCTCAGTCTTGGCTTCCTCGGGTATCAATGGGGACAGTCGTGATAACGATGGTTACCCAGCAGGGCTGCTTCAAGTAGCCGTGAGTCAACGCAGCGAAGGAGCTGAGCGCGACGTCCGCATCCACTTAGTTCTGACAGCCAGGGGCCTGCGGCCTCGCCCTGCCCAGCCTCCGACCAGGGGCAGCCCCGGGCGTCTCTTGCATGGCTGGCCAGAGGCCCCGGGAGCCAGGGCGTGCCTTCTTGGATCCCAGGTCTGTCTCTCATTTCCTCTACAACCCACTTCTGCCGCAGCTTTTTCCACTCACACGATACTGGCGGCCAGGGCACCCCGGTGTTCCGGGCGCGTGCCAGGTGCAGGCAGCCCTGCATCGTGCTGCAGACCCTATGGGAGCAGCCGCCCAAAACATGCTCTCCCTGTCCCTCCTGGGCAATTCCCTGATTCTGACACGTGCAGACAGAGGCCCTGGCCCCCAGCAGCCGCAGATGGGCGAGCGTGGGCTTCCCAGGGCCTGCGCGGTCAGGCCCTGGTCCTAGGTTGGCACCGGCTGACTCCATCCTTACCGCGGGCTCAGAGGATCCCACACAGGGAAAAGGCCCATGGAATGCAAACATTCCAGTCCGCTCCTCTCCCACTGCTCCTCGCCCTCCTCATCGGCCCAAAGCCTGGCAGGGGCGGGGCACAGGGGGAGTGCTGAGGGTCAGCTGGCTGGGCAGGGGCAGGCTGAGGAGTGAGTGGCCGTCGCCAGTCACGATGGCCTTCTGCTGCTTTCTCTTCTGATGGGGGCATGGCTGGGGCCACGTGGCTCTCTGGCCACCACTCCACTCCTCCCTGACCAGGCGCAGCTGGTGGGGCAGCCCCTCTGGCTCTGATCTGCACCCTGTTCCCTCTGACCTCCCAAGTGCTGTCTGGAAATTAAACCCTCTCCTTGCTGTGCAGGCTCAGCAGCCCGGCTGGTCCCACGGGAGCTGGGATCAGCTCCACCTTGGCCTGGGGGTCGCGCCCTGCACAGGCTGTTACTGGACCCAGAATTAGGGTCTATTTCCTCAAGCCCCACCTCCGGTCTCCGAGCACACGGGCACAGTGGGTGGGGCACTTACCCAGGCCCAGGCTGGAGATGGTCTCGAGGGCTGGGTAGCTGCTGGCCTCCAGGATGGCCTGGGGCAGCCGCAGCGTGAAGGGTAGGAGGTCTCTGTGAAGACACAGGGGTCGAAGGTCAGGCCTGGGGAGGGTCCTGTGCTGTCTGTCCCCACCCTCCACAACTCCCACGCTGCAGCCCAGAAAGCAAGAGCCCGAGGAGCCCACTGGCTGCCAGCATCTCCACACAGGCTGGAAATTTCTTGGGAGCTGGCGGACCAAACCCCAAGGCTGAGAGAGCCTCTGGCCAGGGCTGGGTCCTGGGCCGGCTCCAGGGACCCTGAGACACAGGAGCGCCTGCTGGGGAGCCAGGCGGGGTCGCACTTCTCCCTGGCTTCCTGCTTCCTTTAAAAACAGTGTTTAGGGGCTGATGTTGCGGCATAGCCGCGCCAGCATCTCACGGTGTGAGCGCTACCAGAATGTGTGCTTTTTAAGGCTAGATGTGTTTAAATCAGAAAAGAGGCACATATTCCTGAAACAGTGTAAGCACACGGAAGTGTTTAGAATAACTCGGGCGGGTCTGCTCCACTTCCGAGAATCCTACGCACAGCACTCTGGGAGGTGACTCCCTGGCCATCCCCTGTTCATTCACACGCACACACATGCATATTCAGGCACATGCACACGTGCACACACACACGTATGCACACAAGCACCGTGCACACCCACACACATACACGCACACGCACGCATATTCACACACATGCACCTGTGCATACATGCATACACACACACACGTATACACACAAGCACCCATGCACACCCACACACATACACGCACACGCACGCATATTCACACACATGCACCTGTGCATACGTGCATATACACACACATATGCACACAAGCACCCGTGCACACCCACACACATACACGCACACACACGCATATTCACACACATGCACCTGTGCATACATGCATATACACACACATGTATGCACACAAGCACCCATGCACACCCACACACATACACACACACACTTTAAAGGGAGAATGGCCTTATGTTATCTATGTATAGCTCTGCATCTCTCCTGCTCATCACTTAACACGAAAGTTCTGGCTGGTGAGTGAACTCTGCACAAGCCCACGTGCGCTCGTACTGACCGCTTTCTGTTTTGTGGGCTGTGGGCCACTCCAGGGGAGGACTGTCATTTATGTCTCTTCTTCTGATGGACAGCCAAATTCGTCCTTCCTTCCTTTCTCCTCCCCTCCCCCCACCCCCCATCCCGCTAACACTTAGTAGGGTTTACTCAGCGTCCCGGTATATCAGCTTTTTAAAACAACATTTATTTTATTAATTTGAAAGGTAGAGAGAGAGAGAGAGCGAGCAATCTTCCATCTGCTAGTTCCCTCCTCAAATGCCAACAATGGCCAAGGCCAGAGCTGGACCAGGCTGAGGCTGGCAGCCAGCTCTCTTCTGGGTCTCCCGCATGGGTGCAGGGCCCCAGGACTTGGGCCTTCGTCCACTGCTTTCCCAGGTGCATTAGCAGGGAGCTGCGGTGCAGTGGAGCAGCCGAGACTCCAGCCATCACCCATAAGGGATGCCGCATCGCAGGCAGAGGCTTTACCCACTAGGCCACAGTGCCGGCCCTGTATTAGCTCCTTCAATGCTCTCAACAACGCCACACAGCAGGCGCGTGCCTCATGGCCACCTCACAGCTGAGAAAGTGGGGCACAGAGACACTTAGCGGCTTACTCCGTCCCACAGCGTGGACGTGCCAAAGCCGCGAAGCCTGACTTTGAATACAGACAGACTGGCTGCAGGATCCCGGCTCCTGACCCCTTGGCTGCCCTCAGTCTCAGTGAAATGATTCCGAGTTGCTCCAGTGCTGCCAAGAGCCATTGCAGCACGGACCCGCCCCGCCTCGGGCTGCCACTTCTCTCGGGCAGAGCCCCAGATGTGAGTCTGCCAGGCCACAGGTGCGTCCTAAGAAATGACAGACTTTCTGAAGCTGACTCCTGCCCTGGGCTCATCCCGGTTTCCCAGCAACAACGCCCATGAGTCGGGCCCCAGAGCGGAACGCCTGCGCCAGTCCCCTCTGACGGCCTCCTGCCCAGCTGCAAGGGCGCAGCCTGGCCCACTGCCCGGTGTGGGGCCCGGGGGGCAGGCGGCTCCCCCCGTCAGTCTCGTCAGGCAGCCCGGTGAAACTGGAGAGGAAGGTGTGACTTACCCGCACCCCGACACTGAGTCCCCGCGTCTCGGGAAACGCGGGGAAAGCCCTCCAGACAGGGTGCTGGGTGCTGGGGCACCCTCCTGAGCACCCACAACCCCAGCCAAAAGCTGAGGGGCTCCGCACTCTGTGGCTGGCCTGGGTCACTCTGTGGGCTGCGTCCAGGGGCTCCCAGAGTCAGGTCTGGGGGTGAATGCACGTTTTGCAACAGCTTTCAGTAGTGGGGGGACCCTGATGGACGTAGCTGTGGGTGGGAGTCACAGACCCCCAAGGCACATGTTACCAAAAGTCCTTAACGTTCAGCAAACTTCCAGATCTGTGTGTATACTGCATAGGCCCGGGGATTTCCTTACAAACTGCTAAGTCCATCATAAAGCATCCACCAGGGCTGGCGCTGTGGCATAGCAGGTAAAGCCACTGCCTGAAGTGCTGGCATCCCAAATGGGCACCAGTTCAAGTCCCGGCTGCTCCACTTCTGATCCAGCTCTCTGCTATGGCATGGGAGGGCAGTGGAGGATGGCTCAAGTCCTTGGGCCCCTGCACCCATGTGGGAGTCCCAGAAGAAACTCCTGGCTCCTGGCTTCAGATCAGCCCAGCTCTGGCCATAGTGGCCATCTGGGGATTGAACCAATGGATGGAAGACCTCTCTCTCTCTCTCTCTCTCTCTGCCTCTCTGTGGCATAGCAGGTAAAGCCGCTGCCTGAAGTGCTCTGCCTCTCTGTAACTTTGCCTTTCAAATAAATAGATAAATCCTAAGAAAAAAAAATTCACCAAAGCAGAAATTTTGAAAATGATATTTTTCTATTAAGCATTCCCCCACCCCCACCGCCTCCCACACCCTGGAGGTTGTGCACACGGGCCGACAGTGGCTACTCACCTACTGACACAGTAGAACGCGATCAGCCTGAAGATGTCTTCAAACACAAGGACCGAGCCTTCCAGGTACAACACTGCGGAGAGCAGAAAGGGCTCGGTGAGCAGAAAGGGCTCGGTGAGCAGCCCGCCAGGGACGGGAGGAAGGGAGCCGGCAGCTCGCTGGGGGCTGCGGCAGGGCGGGTCTGCCGTGTTCGCCGTGGGTCCTGGTGTCCACCACGGTACCTGGCCTGCGTGGCTGCCAACCTGACATCCACAAGAAGTGGATTCCGGGGTGTTCACCCACTGAGATTTCAGGGGTTACCTACTATGGCAGCTGCTGTTAACCAACACTCATTCTTGGCAAGAGAATCCACAAGATTCTAGACTTTAAAAGCAGAATTAAACATCTGACAGTTCCAAGAACTGCCAGGGGCCCCAGGAGGGAGTTGTCATATTCCACACTGGCCTCTAGGAGGCGCTGCGACCCAGGGGCACTGAAGGGACACCAGGCTTTCACTTGCCATCCACAGTCTCTAAGTCCCTAACAACACATGGCTGCCAGGCACCCCAAGGTGAGGGTGGCCCTGATGTCCCACAGCTCTGACGATGGAGAGGGCTGAGGGGGGGGGTGCTGCAGCTAAGCCTCCTGGGAAGTGTGCAGGTGACACAGTGCTGAGGCTGGACAGGAACCGAGCAGAGGAGGCCCCAGGCAGGGGGCTGCAGGGCCTGGGATGCCCACGGGGCTGCTGCAGGTGCCCCACAGCACTGCCCCCACTCCTGACCCTCATCCTGGCACCCCACAGCCGCCACGGGTGATGCTCCCCCCAGGGATCCTCCTGGGCCGTGCCAGGGTTGAGAAATGTGTGAACATCATGTCCGAGTGCCGGCGCCCTGACGTCCTCCCAGCTTCTGGGCTGCGAGGCCCAAGGCAGCGCCTGGCTCCCAGGTCTGGACTGACTCTGGCTGCAGCCACATCTCTTTCCCTCTTGGTGCCTCCGCTGCTTGTGGGCAGAGATTGGGAGCCCTTCCCACGCTATAAGCACACACATCAGGTGCCACCAGGCTGCTACCACCCTCTTTTAACACTCAGGACAGCCCCCCACTGTCTGGGTCTGAGAGAGGGTTGGGGGGGACAGGAACCAACATAGGAAGTTTGTGGGTAAACGAATTAAAAGGATAAGTTTATTTTGGTCCAAAAAATCTTTACATTTCATGCCTAGCTTTTTCATACTACGTATGACATACTGTGACATAGTAGGCTAAGCCACCACCTGTGGCGCCAGCATCCCGTATGGGAGTCAGTTTGAGTCCCAGCTGCTCCTCTTCTGAGCCAGCTCTCTGCTGTGGCCCAGGAAGGCAGTGGAGGATGGCCCAAGCGCGTGGCCCTGCACCTGTGTGAAGGCCGGGCCATCACCCGCTGCCGCACAGGGTGAACAGCACCAAGAAGCTGGGACTGAAAGCAGAGCTGGGATTCTGCAACAGGAGTTGTTGAGACATTTCCCAGCCATGGCTCCCATTTGAAGAGCTTGCCCAGAGTTACCCTCTGCCTGGGACATTTTTATTACACATTCCTTCATCGACAATTAACTGTGCTCATAATGGAGCACGGACAAACGGATAAGGAAACAGGAGGAAGCCTGATGGTTAGAGGTGTGGAAACTGCCAAGGATGGGCCATGGAACCCATCCGGAACCGCTGGGGGGCAAGCAGAGTCAAAGCAATCAGCTCACCCCCCCCCACACACACACACCCTGCCCCGTGCCAGCTGCTAGCTCACTCCTTAAATGCCCGTGATAGTTGGGTGAGCTGGACAAAGCTGGTAGCCAGGAACTCTGTCCAGGTCTCCCACATGGGTGGCAGGGCCCCAAGGACTCCAGCCATCACTACTGCCTCCCAGGGTGCGCATCAGCAGGCGGCTGGAATCAGGAGCAGAGAGAGCTGGGAGCTGAACCTAAGGGACTCTGTTGTGAGAGGTGGGCATTTTTCTGATGACTGAAAGCCCGGGAGGGTGGGGTGGGCAAAGTGTTGATCTGATCAAAGAAGCAGCTGGCCCAGCCTCACTGTGCAGCGGTCTCTGGATGAGTACGGGGAGGGTTAGGACTGCCCCAGCAGTGAGCGTCAACGGAGGAATGCAGTGAGAGCTTTGTGTGGCGCCTGCAGGAAAGGTGGGGTTGCTGGCCTCCCCCAGGTCTCAAGGCTGGAAGAAGACAAAGGCCCCGCACCTGGGTGGGGCAGGCAGCCTCTCCAGTGCCCTTAGGTGACACCTCTAGGCCAGCCTTCTCTGAATCCAATCCTCCTTCTGGCTGGGCTAGGCCAGGGGTGCTGATCCCGAGGACTGAAGGTCGAGTGACAGGAAGCTGGGGCGTGGGGCATATGCGGAGGGTCAAGGGCTGTCCGGGCAGGGACCCTCCCACCCGCTGGGCTGGCGAATACACCGCCAGGGTCCTTCCTCACCCTGACGGTCACTGCTGCCCTCACAGATGCCCACACCTGACCGCGGTTGCCATGGGAGCTGTCCTCTTGCTGCTAACACCAGGCCTCATGCAAAACCCTGGGGTTTGGGGGCCGGCGCTGTGTCGTAGAGGGTGAAGCCTCCTCCTGCAGTGCCGGCATCCCATATGGGCACTGGTTCGAGTCCTGGCTGCTCCACTTCCAATCCTGCTGTGGCCTGGGAAAGCAGTGGAAGACGGCCCAGGTCCTTGGGCCCCTACACCCATATGGACAATCTGGAAGAAGCTCCTGGCTCGGCTTTGGGATTGCCCAGCTCTGGTCATTGCAGCCATTTGGGGAGTGAATGGAAGACCTCTCTCTCTCTCTCTCTCTCTCTCTCTCTCTCTCTGACTCTGCTTCTCTCTGAAACTCTGCCTTCCAAATAAATAAATAAATCTTTAACAAACCAAAAACTAACCCTGAGGTCCTGAAATGGACGAACACGGCTTCCCCAGTTCCTAGGGGTGGATGGGGGCGGACGGTGACCCCTGGGGGCGGACAGTGACTCCCTGTGGGTCCAGGTCCGGCTCTGGCACCCACCTGCTTGGAGATGGATACTGCAGCGCAGCCCTTGCCTCTGAGTCTGGAGCTCAGCCCCCTCCCCACCCGAAGGAAGGGCACCACCAGACCAGAGCTGCCAGCATCGCCGGCTCCAGCAGCAGGCAGAGCGCCAGGAGCCAGCAGGCACCATCCCAGGCTGGCAGGTGCATCACACCTGTTCTCCAAGAAAACTGGCCAGCAGCCACGCCCAGGCCTGGTTCCAACAAGCACTCTTGGGGTCTTGCCCCTCTAAGAGGAACAGAGCCCCTCCCGGGACCTCCGGGTGGCTGTGAGCAGGCCCAGCAGTGCCCGCGAGGGAGACTCAGGGTGAAAACCAGCAGTCACTACACGAAAGGCACCACAGAGACCCGGAGCCTTGGGGGTCCCAAGAGCCGGAAGGATGCTGCCTCGAAAATACGCAAGGGAGGTCTTTCTTCTCTCTCCGGGCTGTGAGGGAGCCAGGGTGGGCACCTCTGCCCCAGGAGCACCGGCTGGCCCTGGAGCCCGTGTGTGTGCAGCCTGCCCGGCTCCCCTGCAGAGGACCCTCACCCCGTCCCTGTGGCCCACCGCCCTCGGTATGCAGTCATGCTCCCAGCCCCGAGGCTTCCCCTCCCCCATATGCCTGGTTCCAGGGGCCCCCTGGTCTAGGGGCTCGTTCTGGCCTGCCCCTGCCTGGTCCCTCCTCCCAGCTCCCAGGCACTGGGCTGTGCACAGATCAGAGCCTCCAGGTTGGCAATGGAGGGTTAGTTTTCCAGGATTTCATAATACCATATACCATTATTAAGTGCCCACTGTGCACCAGGTCTTTATTCCTCATCTCACAATGATGCCATTATCTACATTTTATAGGTAAGAAGACTGAGGTTAAGTTACTGGCCCAGTGGTGTGGTCAAGTGGTGACCAGTGCCAGCAGTTTACTGGGTGCCTTGTGTTCGGGACAGGTGGCCCAGGGCAGAGGGAGGGCGTCTCTCTCGAACACAGTCACTGGCAGCAGAGACCCCTTTCCTGTGGGCCACAGTCTCCTCCTCTGTCCCTGGGCAGGCCCCAAGTTCCCCCTCCCCTGCCCTGGCCCCAGCCCTGGGCAGACCCCCAGCCCAGAGCATGGTGGCGTCACTCCATCATTAAGTCACGGGCCTGACTCAGGCCCAGACAGCAGGGCCCACAGCTGACTTCTCTGCCCGGCCCCAGGCCCAGGCCCCCACAGGGACAGCCACACTGCACTCCACTGCCCACCCGGTGCTAAAAGACCCCTTTTCTTGGGAGCTTCCATTCCCCACCAAGCAAGCGTGGAGACAAATCTAGCAGAGTGAGACAGGAACGCAGGGCAGACAGTCACCATGCAGCAGGATCTCGTCCGGGAACGATTTATAGGTTCAGATGCCAAAACAGAGGTGGGTCATGAGGCAGATTTGAGAATTGTCAAGTGTCACGGAGACTAAATAAAGAATAACCAGGTAGGGAGCTTGCCTGGGAGGTGGGGAGCGGCCAAGCAGAGGAGTCCTGGCCCAGCCGCCGTGAGTCTGGGAAGGCAACCCTGTGTGCACCTGCTCACACTGTGGACCGTGACGATATGACTGCACCCGTCAGGGAAGAGCACTTTGCTCCCCTACAGGAGAGGGGACAGGAGCAAGGGAGGGGGCCCAGAGCAGGGACATCCCCAGGTGCCACAGCAGAAGGACCCACCATGGACGCCCAGGAGATACCAGCTCCAACTCTGGCATCTGGCAAAGTTGGAACTTTGATTCAAGGTCTGGGAGGAAAGTGAGAGCCGTGGGACCCACAGAGGTTAAGCCGCTTGCTTAACAGAGCTGGGAAGTAACGATGCCGGGATGTGGCCTGGAGCCAGTGTGGTTGTATGGCCTGTGGCCTTGCCAGCCACGCTGGGCCAGTGGCCCCCTGGACCCCACTGTCCAAGAGGAACAGAGTGACAGCCATGCTTGCCATTTAGAAATTGCTCATAGAGACATCAGTTAACAGAAACAGGTCAAACTAATCTTGATAATAATATATATGTTGCTTAATTTGTTATATCCAAATCATTATCATTGCAACATACTGTATATCTTTTTTTTTCTTTGACAGGCAGAGTGGACAGTGAGAGAGAGAGACAGAGAGAAAGGTCTTCCTTTGCCGTTGGTTCACCCTCCAGTGGCCGCCGCAGCCAGCGCACCGCGCTGATCCAAAGCCAGGAGCCAGGTGCTTCTCCTGGTCTCCCATGGGGTGCAGGGCCCAAGCACTTGGGCCATCCTCCACTGCACTCCTGGGCCACAGCAGAGAGCTGGCCTGGAAGAGGGGCAACCGGAACAGAATCCGGTGCCCCGACCAGGACTAGAACCTGGTGTGCCGGTGCCGCAAGGTGGAGGAGACAGGGGGCTGAGGTCTACAAAGACACACTCAGCACCTGGTCCACAGCAAGGCCTCAGTAACCAGGGTCAAAGGCTGCAGAGAAAGATCCCACGGCCGAGTTACAGGGGAGCTGGATTTCGCCTGGGAGACCCTATCTTTGTGGGTGTCAAGGTCAGCCCTGGACTGGGAAGAACACTGAAGGAACATTCCGGCAGGGGGGAATTCCTCCACAAGTCTCCTAGAAATTTCCACCGTGAAAACCATGACCGAGGTATCAGCAAGCACAAACAGGGATAGGATGGCCATTGCAATGACTCACTGATCCCTGATGAACAGGGAGATACCCGTCTACTTTCACGGAACCTTCCAGAAGGTCTCACCTCTGATGAGTTCCTTAAGTAGTTTGAGCGGAAGGATGAAGTTGGCTGGACAGGGACCATGATGTGGCTCCCCAGGGGCCGCCTGGGCTGCACGGACACGGGGCCACGTGGGTTTCCCTGCGCTGTGATGAGGCTTTCTAACCCAGGTGCCAGGAACATTGCAGTTAGGCGAATGTATACGCTTTATTCTGACACGGCGTTCTGTATCTATCTCTTGCCAGGTGAGCTCAAGAGTCCCTTCTGCTATGAGGCCCAGAGACACTGAGTGACTTGCTTAAGGTCACACAGCAAGATACCAGTGGAGCTGGCTTAGAATCCAGTTCACTGAGACGCACCCATGGCGTCGCACAAGCTCACCCTGGTTCTGACTTTGCTCATACGTCCTAGTAGGGAAGATACCTGGGACCACCAAGGCAAAGCCAAGCTGGAACATGAGCTGGGGATGCTCAGAGATAAGTCGACCTCCTGCTTTGGGTAAAACTCCCAAAGCGTGGGGGCCAACACTGTGGTGTCCTGGGTGGGGCCGCTGCCTGCAGGGCTAGCATCCTAAACGGGTGCCGGTTCGTGTCCTGACTGCTACACTTCTGATCCAGCTTTCTGCTATGGGCTGGGAAAGCAGTGGAAGACGGCCCTGCACCTGCGTTGAAGACCCGGAAGAAGCTCCTGGCTCCTGGCTTCAGATCAGCACAGCTCTGGCTGTTGTGGCCATCTGGGGAGTGAAGCAGCAGGTGGAAGACCTCTCTCTCTCTCCCTCTGCCTCTCTATAACTCTGCCTCCCAAAGCTGAGTTCCCGGCAACCTCTCTTTAGAAGCGTTCTGGTGGGGTGACCTGCCCAGGACACGCTGGACGTCCATGCTGGGACATCTCGGACACAAAGCACTCACAACATCACGTGGTGTGCTTCTTCCGCCCTTGGCGTCGATCCACTCGCTCGCCTGTGATGCTCTCAGGGCGGGATCTGGCCGGTGCGGGGCCCTGAACCCTCTCCCTGGGCTCCTCCCTCGGCTCCTTCTGATCACACCGTGCGGCAACCCTGCTTCGCTGGCCAGACTCAGGCTTCCTGGGGACAGCGACTCTGTCTCGCGCCAGCCCAGTGACCCACGTTCGGGAAGGAAGGGCCGGAGCAGGAAGCAGCTCTCTGGCATTTTTGCCAGGCTTCGGGGGTGCTCACATCACCCTCTCCTGCGCCCCTCCCAGCAGCTTCCTTACAGTGTCTTCAACAGCGCCGGGAGGCTGGGGGGAACGAGGCCCAGAAGTCAAAGGATGGGCTTTAGTTTAGAGTCAGATCAGCGGAGGAAACCGAACCGGAAGCCACGTTTAAATTTCCCGCTGGGTACTGCTGTTGCTGCATCCTACAAACTTGAAGTGTTTTTCTTTTTTGGTCAATATTTATTTTATTTATTTGAAAGACAGAGTTACAGAGAGGTAAAGACAGAGAGAGACAAAGAGAGAGAGGTCTTCCATCTACTGGTTTACTCCCCAAATGGCTGCCAACAGCCAGAGCTGAGTCAATCCAAAGCCAGGAGCCAGGAGCTTCTTCTGGGTCTCCCATGTGGGTGCAGGGGCCCAAGGACTTGGGCCATCTTCCACTGCTTTCCCAGGTGCCTTAGCGGGGAGATGGATTGGAAGTGGAGCAGCCAGGACTAGAAGCAGCGCCCATATGGGATGCCAATGCTGCAGGCCCGGGCTTTAACCCACTGCGCCACAGCTCCTGCCCCATTTTAACTGTGTTTTCATTTACTTCAAAGTATTTTAATGATTTCTTCTGGGCCCCATGTGTTAATCATAAGTTTGTTGTTTAATGTCCAAGTACTGGGGGATTCTCTAGCTATTTTTATTGTATTGATTTCTAGTTTAATTCCATTGTTCTGAAAGCAGGCCTGGCGCGACTTTCATTCAATTTGCACACCTATGTGCTATGGCCGGGAAGCGCTCTATCTTGGTGGATCTTCCTCGTGAGCCTGAGAAGAGGCCTGCGGGGTTAGGTACACCCAGCTCACCAGCAGTGGTGCCCGGCATCGGTTATACCCAGTTCACCAGCCGTGGTGCCCGGCGTCAGGTACACCCAGTTCACCAGCCGTGGTGCCGAGTTCTGCTGAGTCCCCACCAGCCGGATCTGCCCTTTCCCGACAGAGGGCGCCGAGGTGTCCAACGTGCCGGAGTCTGCTGTTTCTCCTCCCCCTTCTGCCAGCTTCGCCGCCAGCGTTTTGGAGCGGTTAGGCACGCGCTCAGGGACTGCTGTCTTCCCGAAGCCCTGGCCCCTTGATCGTCACACCCGCGCAATACCCGTCTCCAATCCTGATAGCTTTCCCTGGACTTCTCTCTGCCTGAAATTAATACAACCATTCCTGTTCCCTCCCCAGCCTTTTTTTTTTTTTTTTTAAGATTTATTTATTTGAAAGTGTTGAGAGATGGGGGGAGAGAGAGAGAGAGAGAGAGAGAGAGCTCTTCCATCCACTGGTTCACTTCCTAAGTGGCTGCAACAGCCAGGGCTGAGCCAGGATGAAGCCCAGAGCCAGGAGCTTCATCGGGTCTCCCATGCGGTTGGCAGGTACCCAAGCACTTGGACGATCTGCTGCTGCTTTCTCAGGCCATTAGCAGGGAGCTGGATCAGAAGCAGGGTTGGGGGGTAGGCGCTATGGCATAGTAGGCTAAGCCTCTGCCTGAGGTGCTGGCATCCCATATGGGTGCCGGTTCAAGTCCTGGCTGCTCTTCTTCCCATCCAGCTCTCTGCTATGGCCTGGGAAAGCAGAAGATGGCCCAAGTCCTTGGGTCCCTGCACCCACGTCAGAGATGTGGAAGAAGCCCCTGGCTCCTGGCTTCAGATCGGCTCAGTTCTGGCCATTGTGGCCATTTGGGGAGTGAACCAGTGGATGGAAGACCTTTCTCTCTGTCTCCCTCTCTCTGTCTGTAACTCTACCTGTCAAATAAATAAATAAATCTTTTTGTTTTTAAAGCAGGGTTGGGATTTGAACCCAGGGACTCCAATCTTGGATGTGGACAAACCCACGTGTTATCTTCGCCACTGTAATGGATATGGATCTTTATATTTTAAATGGTTTCTTGTAGACAACATATAGCTGGGTCTTATTTTTTGATCCACTGTAACAATCTCTTTAATATCTACTCTATTTGTTACTATTTTCTATTCCATGTCCTGTTCGTTGGTCCTATTTTTGTTTTCCACTTTTTCTGCTCTCTGTGATTTTAACTGAGCATCTTATGGTTCCATTTTGCCTTCTTGCCTGGGATACCACTCTGCTGGTTCACTCTCCAAAAGCACACAGCAGCCGGGGCTGGGCCAGACCTAAGCCAGGAGCCAGCAGCTCCACATGGGCCCCCATGGAGGGGACAGGGACCCCTCACCTGCCGCCTCCCGGGTGTGCATTAGCATGAAGCTGGAATCCACAGAAGCACAGCTGGGCCTTGATCCCAGCGCTCTGATGGGGGATGCGGACGTCGTAACCACGGTGCCGAGCACCTGCCCCTCCCCTTCACTTCCGAAGGGTAATTTTTTAGGCGTGGAATTCTTGGAGACTTTACTCTCTCAATACTTCAAATATGGCATCCCACTCTCATCTGCATGGGTCCTGAGGGCAGTGGTCATGCTATTGCTCTACACACAAGATGTTTTCCTTCTGACTACTTCCAGGATCTCCTTTTTTAAGATTTATTCAAAAGGCAGAGTTACAGAGGCAGAAAAAGAGAAAGAGACAGAGAGAGAGAGAGAGAGGTAAGTCTTCCTTCTGCTTGGTTGACTCCCCAAATGGCTATAACTGCTGGAGCTTGAGCCAACAGGAAGCCAGGAGACAGGAGCCAGGAGCTCTTCTGGGTCTCCCATGTGGGTGCAGGGGCCCAAGCACTTGGGCCATCGTCTGTTGCCTTCCCAGGTGCAGGGGAAGGGTGCTAGATCAGACGTGGAGCAGCCAGGAATAGAACTGGCGCCTGTATGGGATGCTGGCACTGTAGACAGCAGCTTAACCCACTACACCACTTTGTAACGTTTCTCCATGACCCCACGTGATGCACTGGGTTAAAGGCACTGCTGTGAAGAGGCCTTTGTTAGGTGGTGGGAAGATGTGAGGGGAAGGAAGCATCCCACGGCCCGAGAGAAGCTCCTGTCTTTTCGGGAGCCTTTGCCCTTGCCCTGTGGACTTCATGTGTTTCCCGTTTTTTTTTCCTCCCTGCCTTTTTATTTATTTATTTGGACAGGCAGACAGAGAGAGAGAGAGAGAGAGACAGAGACAGAGAGACAGAGAGGTCTTCCTTCTGTTGGTTCACTCCCCAAATGGCTGCCACGGCTGGTGCGCTGTGCCGATCTGAAGCCAGGTGCTTCTCCTGGTCTCCCTTGCAGGTGCAGGGCCCAAGCACTTGGGCCATCCTCCACTGCCTTCCCGGGCCACAGCAGAAAGCTGGACTGGAAGAGGGGCAACCGGGACAGAACTGGAGCCCCAACCAGGACTAGAACCTGGGGTCCCCATGCTGCAGGCGGAGGATTAGCCTGTTGAGCCGCGGCGCCGGCCCTCTCCCTGCCTTGTATCGGGCCGCGTGGCTAGAATGGGCTGTAGTTGGTTAAGCTCTGGCAGAAATCCAGCAAATCAGGCTCTGGTTAAAAACTTTCTCCTGGGGTCGGCGTTGAGGTACAGCAGGTGAAGCTTCTACGTGCAACACCGGCATGCCATGGGAGCGCCGGTTCGAGTTCCGGCTGCTCCGCTGCCAATCTAGCTCCCTGCTAATGCGCCTGAGAAAGGCAGTGGACGATGGTCCAAGTGCTTGGGCCCCTGCACCTGTGGGGGAGACCTGGCGGAAGCTCCTGGCTGCTGGCTTTGGATCAGCCCAGCTCTGGCCATTGCAGTCATTTGGGGAGTGACCAGCAAACGGAAGACCACCCCCCTGCCGCCTCACTTCTCTCTAACTCTGCCTTTCAAATAAAACAGGAAATAAATAATTTTTAAAAACAGAAGATGCAGTCATCAGGAGGTGATTAGGCCACGAGGCTCCTCCCCCACGCATGGGACTGAGGCCCTACGAGACTTCGCCTGCAATCAGCTCACTTGCCCTTCCCCCTTCCGCAGGTAAGGACGCAGGGCTGCTGCCTCCCGAGGAGGCAGCCACAGGTGCGACCTTGGAGCAGAGAGCAGCTCTCACCAGACACCTGCACCTGCCAGCAACCTGATCCGGGGCTTGTGAGAAGCAATTTCTGTTCTTTATAAGAACAGGTACTTTTGCACACATGGCTACATGCTGAACTGAGCTCACCCCCACCCAGCCCCCTCTGTCCTCTGGGGCCTGCACCCTGACCCCCTCCTGTAGTCAGAGCTGTGGCTATGCAGAGGCCCCATCCCCAGCACAGCTGAGCTGGGCTGCCCTCTTTCAGATGTGTCTTCCGGAGCTGCACAGCCCTGCACACAAAGGCCAAGGCCACCCTGGCACTAGCCCATTTCCTGTGCATCTGCTCCTTCTCTTGCCTCTGAGGCCTGTGTTCCAGATCTTTCTTTATCTCTATCACACACCCCCTCCTGCATCTGATTCTCCCAGGGCCAAACAGTTCCCACAGTCACTTTTCTAGAGACATGGGCTGCACCCAGAACTCTCCCCAAGGCCCTGGCTGGCTGCCCCTTTTCTTAGCCCCCCACCCCAGCTCCTGGGACACCTTCCAGAGCTGCACCCTGGCCAGGTCTCTCAAACCCCTCGCTCACCACCCCCGTCCTGGCTCAGCTGCCGTCCCACCAGCTCCCACGCTCCTGAGGCTGATCACGCTTCCTCCTGCTCAGAATCTTTGTGCTGCCTCCCACGGTGTTACAAACCCCGTCCCTAGAGGCTCGGGGCAGTGGTCAGGGCCCTTGGGGACCCGCTGAGTGCCACCCTCCCAGCCTCAACTCTGATCACACCCACCAGCGCCTCACCCTTTGCTGCCTCTGAGACGTGATGCAGGCCGTGGTCCCAGGGGATCACGCCTGCTCCCCGGTCTCTCTTTCACAGTTGGTTCCACCCTCCCAGGCCCGCAGCCAAGGGCCGTCGGTGTGGGTGCCCGCCAGGTGCAGGCTTACCTAGCACCCAGGACAGTGCTGGGATTTCTGGCTAAGCGTGCACGCGTCTGTCTTTCCCACTGCTCCAGGACAGCGGCTGCGTCTTCTCTCTTTCAGAAGCCATTTGGCACAGATCTAACGCACTGCAAGATCTTGGCAATGTTTAGTAACACGGAGAAAGCTCGTAATAAAATGTCAGAGTGAAAAAAAAATGAAGGGTAAAAAACCATAGACACCACTAGGATTGAAAATCTCTAAAAGAACGGAAAGAAATCCGCCAAACTTCCCCAGCACAGTTTCTGGAGTTAAACTATTGCATGACGTAATTTTTCCCCCAGCCCAACTCCGGCTTTGCAAGCAGAAAGGGAATGCTGAGAAGAGGAGGGGATGAACAGTGGTTATCTGAGCCAGGATCACTGGGGAGATAACCAGTGTAAGAGACACCAGCTTCCAGCAGGGGCTCTCCGGGCGCGAGGCACTGCAGGAAATGAGAGGTTTCAGAGGAGAACTGTTGGAGCCAGCGCTGTGGGGCACTGGGCAAAGCCGCTGCCTGCGACGCCGGCATCCCGTACGGGTGCCACTTCGTAACCCAGCTGCTCCACTTCTGATGCGGCTCCCTGCTAATGACTTGGGAAAGCAGCAGATGGCCCAAGTGCGTGGGCCTCTGCCACCCACACGGCAGACCCCGAAAAACCTCCTGGCTTCGGCCTGGCCTAGCCCCAGCCATTGCAGCCATCCAAGGAGTGAATCAGCAGGTCTCTGTAACTTTGACTTTCAAGTAAATAAATAAGTATATAAATAAGTATTTTTTTTAAAAAAAGATGGGGATTGCACTCTGCTTCATCCCTGGAGCTAATGAGAACTGCTGGCACCCTTGAATTCCTACTGCACGTGGCACTGGAGATGTGCCCGTTTCACAGATGAACACACTGATGCAAAGAGAGGCTCAGTAACTTGCCTGATATCACGAAGTGAGAGCAGAAGAGAAATCCAGAACTGTCCGCTTTTCCAAAGCTCACAGTCTCGAAGAGGCTTTTAAGGACAAGAATGCAAGACTTAGCCATACGCAATCAAGGCCGCCTCAGCTGGAAGGCCCAGAGGCCGCCTCTCCCTGCCAACAATCAGCATTGCTCCCGGCCTCTCTCTCCATGGACTCAGCACATCTTGATGCAGGCCACATCCCATGTGGGGACGAGTCAAACCAGGAGCACGGAGACATCAAAGGCGTTCGGGGCCACTATGCTGCTGGGAGGACTTGTCCAGAATCCCAAAGCCCCCCTCAGCCCAGGGGAGAGAACCGTGGGTGCCACTCAGCACAGGATCCACACAGCCCCCTGCCGGGCAGGGGACAGAACCACGGGTCCACACATCAGCCCATGTCTGGGCTGCATTCCCAGGTTAGAGCCAATCTGTCAACTCCAGCTACCGGACCTGAGCCACACTCCAGTGAGCGCAAGACACTGGCTGGGCCAGGGAGCAGCTGGGCAGGAGGGAGGGGACAGGGAGTGAAGTTGGGGCTGCCTGGGGAACGTGGACTGCATGGCCGCAACGGGCAGTGCTGGGGGCACCCCTACGTGGGCCAGACCACGCTGTCCATCACTTTCCCGCGGCTCCTCTCCCAGAGACAGGGCCAAGGGACCTTCACGCCATCACATGAATGTCATTGTCACCATATCCAAAGCCCACGAGTGAGAAAGAAGGTACAGTTGAGCATCCCTAATCTGCAACTTTTTGAGAGAAGCGCTTGGTGCCAAGAGTGGAAAACTGCACACCTGCCTTCACGTGACAGCTCACGGTCGAAGCGGATGTGTACCAACAGCGCAGCGCGGGGCGGGCACTTGGCCGAGTGACTGACGCCCACGTCCCACATCAGAGCGTCCGCGTTTGACACTTGGGGCCGGCTCCTGATTCCCACTTCCCGCTGACACTGACTCCAGCAGGCAGCAGTGGCGGCTCAAGGACTTGGGTCCCTGCCCTCCCTGGGGAGACCTGGCTCGAGTGCCGGGCTCCTGGCTTCCTTCTTGGGTCAGGGCTGTTGTGGGCATTTGGGGAATGCAGCACAGATGGGCTCGCTCTCTCTCTGCCTCTTTTAAAGACTTGGGAATACTGCGTAAAATCACCTCCAGGCTTTCTGCATAACGTGTCTACGAAACACATGAATTCCATGTTTAGTCTTCAGTCTGCTTGTGTACATGCAAATATCCCGAAGTCTGAAACAGTTCTGGTCCCAGGCATTTCGGAAAAGGGCTACTGGAGCTGGAGTGTCCCCCTGGCCAAGGGGTTCATTTGGCCCATCTGGGGCAGGGCTGCCGCCGGGAAGCCATTCTGACCGCCCTCCACCCCCTGTCCTGCTCCATCATCCCCTGCCCCCTACCCAACCCCCGCCCTGGCCCTTGCTGGCTCCACTCCCTCTCCGCACATACAGCAGGCCTGGGGGGTTTCCACTAAGGCCAAGAGGTGACCTGGCATCTCAGTCTTCCTGGGGGACACAGGAGATGATGACACTTGCTCACAACACTTGCCCCGCCCCATGCTGGCCACATGCGCCCCCCGGGGGGGATTCTAGTTCCCATCCACTTCCCACGGATGTCCATCCTGGTCACGTGACCTGTCTCGGCCAATGAGATGTGAAGGGAAGTGGCACCCGCCACCGCCAAGGGGCCCTTTCGGGCCATCCGGGTGCTGAGTTCTGCCCCTCTCCTGCCCTGTGCCCTTGGGTGCTGCTCCTTCAGCCTGTGCTGCAGCATGCCGATGTTATCAGGAGGGTCAGCGGGCACGTCACAGAAGGGGGATGCGCTGGTCACTCTGGGCTAGCCTGGGCTAGCCTGGACTAGCCTGGGCGGCCCGGTGCAGGCTGTGTCAAAGATTCCCTTCGCAGACAGGAGAGGACACCCAGAATGCACACAGACATGGTCCCCGTGCTCCCTGGTCGCAGCGGAGTGGGGCCACACATGAGCCTGACCGCCCACTCCCGGGGTATCCCCTCGTCTCCTTCCCTCGCCTAAGCTCTGAGTGGGGAACCCCAAGACACGGCCCCGGACCTGGGCCTTTTCCTTGCTCACTTCCTCCTCCAGCCACCCCGAGTGCAGCTGCCACTCCCTTGGGGAGACACCAGCGCCGTTCCCCTCTCATGGACAAGGACACTGAGAGGGAAAGAGACTGGCCCGCGGTCACCCAGGCCGAGCTGGGAAGCAGACAGAGACTCCAGCCCAAGCTCGAGTCTATGCCACAGAGGGAGGTGCGGGAGCAAGAGACAGGGACTCACGGAGGCAGGGAAAGGGACCACGGGCTCTTGCTTGGTGTGCCAGAGGCGGTCCTGGCGGAGCGCCCTGGGGAAGGAGGGCGGGAGCAGTGGGGAAACCTAAGAATGAAATAGAAACTGCAGATGAGAGCTGAGCTGGCGATGAGCATGCAGCACCAGTGACTGCAAGACGTGGGCTACACAAAGGATCTGGGATTCTGGTTTTGATCATCGTGTTAGCATACCTGAGCATGGTGGTTTTACATATGTAAAGATTTTTATGCAATTTATGTAAAAGGCAGAGTGATGGAGAGGGAAGGAGAGAGAAAGAGATCTTCTGTCTGCTGGTTCACTCCCCAAACGGCTGCAACGGCCAGGGCTGGGTCAGGCCGAAGCCCAGTGCCTGGAGCTCCAGCCAGATCTCCCTGGTAGATGGCAGGGGCCATGCACTCGGGCCTCCTCTGCTGCCTTCCCAGCTGCATCAGCAGGGAGCTGGAGTGGAAGCAGGACTGGCAGGACATGAACCGGTGCTCTGATGCGGGATGCTGGCAACACAGGCAGCGGGTTAGCCTGCTGTGCTACCACGCCGGCCCTGAGCGCTGAGGTTTTAAAGGTGTCAAAGTGGAAAATGAGATTCGTCCACAGGGGCCTGGGAGGAAGACAGGAACCCAGAGAAGCAAGCAGCTTCCTTCCCCGAACACCCCGTTGTCTCTGAGGCTTGACGCACCTCTGCTTGACAGAATGTTAGGGAGGCTCCTGACTCTTCTCCCAGGCCCACCCGTGCGCTTCCGTGTGAAATCCAGTTTCAGCAGGAAGCTTGCAAAGTGGGCTGAGCAAGACCCCCAGCCTTGACATCTGATGCCCAGGATATGGGATCAGGTCCCTGCCGCCCCACACGCCCCGCCCCGTGGCGGGCGATGGCCCTGGACTGCCAGCAGCAGGAATCCTGTCGCCTTGGTGCAGCCGCATCCTCCCCACCCACTGAGGGCCCCTCCTCAGCTGTCGATTCCCAGCAGCCCATGCTGGATCCAGGATTGAGCCGGATTCCACGCTGAGGTCTCCTTCCCCCTATCGCAACAGCTCCTGGACGAAACCTGCTTTAACGACTCTTCAGCCCTGATCCGAAATGAGACGTCAAGGTGCATCTGACCTGGATTCCCAGAGGATGTGACAGGGCTGGAGAGACCCAGAAGTGATGACCCTGGAGGTGGCAAGGGAGCCCGGGCCAAGGGGGAAGGCAGAGCTTCCAGATCCCCTGTGATCTCTTCCAGGAAGCCTTCCTGATTGTCCTGCCCTTCAACGACCCCCAGGCTCCGGGCCCAGGCTGCCAGGCAACACTCACACATCATCCTGTGCCGCTTCCAGCAGCTTCCCCAGCGCTGGGGTTGGAATCCAGCCGCACAGCGGCCCTGAGGTCTCTAAAGGACCGCAGGGAAGTGGGGTTCCTCTCCCAGGAAGGGGCGGGACTCACACGCTGGCCCCAAGGTCAACGGCAGGGGAGCATCATCTCTCAGGAGGCCATCAGCTGTGCGGCCCCCGCAAAGGACGCCTTCCCCTGGCTGGGTAAGAATGGAGCCAGGCTCTTACAGGGCAGCTGAGGCCCCAGCAGCCTGACCCCTTCCACTGTCACCGGAGTGCACCACACACTTGGTCCAGGACAACTGGTACTCACTCCCTTCCCTCTTCAAGAACCCCATACTTTCTTCCCCACTGGGCTCCATGGGGCACAGGGGTCATTTACAGACCAACCTTCACCTTGGCTGCACACTCCCCAGTGAGCACACTCCCGGCAGTCCACCCAAACACTCAGCTTCCTCCTGGGCACTCAGTTTAACTACATTTCCCAGGCTCCCCCGCAGGTGGGTCTAGTCACATGACTAGTTCTAGCCAATGGGATGGGAGCCCAGGTAACACACCCACCCAGAAGCCCCCGTTTCCCCTTTCAGAGCCTGTGCTTGGGGTCAACTGTAGGGAACAGGAGGCCACCTGCTGAGCGTGAGGTCTTTGATCGGGAATCTTGCAGTGAGCAGCAGCTCACTGCTCCCAGGTTTAAGCCATTACACCTTCTGTTGTTACTGTGGCAACTGCTGTTCCTCCGTGCTCCCGTGTGCTCCTCCACCAGACTCCCCATCCGACAGGGAGCCTGACACCCTACGCGGTCACTGATGTGCTGTCTCCTCTCCACCCACGTGGAAACTCCGAGAGGCAGGGGCTGTGTCATTCCTCCTGTGTGCCCAAGAGCAGAGCAGGGCCTGGCATACAGCGGGTGTCCTGGGGCCAGCAGCGTGGCACAGCAGGTTAAGTCGCCATGTGTGATGCTGGCATCCCCTATGGCAGTGGTGGCTCGAGTCCTTGCTGCTCTGCTTATGACCTGGCTCCCTGCTATTCTGCCCCCAGAGAGCAGCAGTGGATGGCTCAAGTGCTTGAGTTCCTGCCACCCACATGGGAGGAGTGGATGGAGTCCAGGCACCTCCCTTTGGCCTTCCTAGGCTGCTGTGGCCACTTGGGGAGCGAGCCAGTGGATGGAGATCTCTTGCTGTCTCTGTTCCTCGCTCTCGTGCGCTCTCTCTCTCACCCTGACTTTCAGATATATGAATAAACCTTAAAAAATAAGAGTGGGGGCCAGTGCTGTGGCACAGTGGGTTAATGCCCTGGCCTGAAGCACCGGCGTCCCATATGGGCGCCGGTTCAAGTCCTGGCTGCTCCATTTCCAATCCAGCTCTCTGCTGTGGCCTGGGAAAGCAGTAGAAGATGGCCCAAGGCCTTGGGCCCCTTCACCCACGTGGGAAACCCAGAAGAAGCTCCTGGCTCCGGATCGGCACAGCTCCGGTGGTTGTGGCCAATTGGGGAGTGAACCAGCGGATAGAAGACCTCTCTCTCTCTCTCTCTCTCTCTGCCTCTCTTCTCTTTGTGTAACTTTGACTTTTAAATAAATACATAAATTTTAAAAAAAAATAGGAAGAGTGGACATCCCACACAAAGGCATGAGTGGCACCTTACCCACTCTGTGTGGGCCTGGGTCTCTGTGGAAAGACCCCCTGCATAGCAGGACTTCCTCGTCCAAGCCTGGGGCTGAAAATAAACCTTGAATTAGACAAATGCCCCTCCTTTGGGACGCAGCTTGGATGTCCCCTCCTCTCTGCTCCTCTTCCCTCAAGACCTGCATCCCCCGTGGCCCTCAGCCACAGCTCCCTCCACAGGGACACTGGTCACTGTGCACAGGAAGGGCCAGCGCCTGTCCCAGCTCAGACTGGAGACCCTGGAGGCGGGGGGCTCTGCTCTGGCCATCTTCACATCTTGCTGGTGTCCGGCACCAGTGCCTCTTGAGAAACCACCCCGAGGGTGTCCAGTTGAGCCTCTTTCTCAGTGGCCACTCAGCTGCTAACCAAGGGGCAAAGCTTCCTGCCCAGCCCGGGTCCTCTGGAGGTGCGTGTGAGCCGGCGCTCGGGACACTGCCTGGGTTCTGCCTACGTTCACAGGTGCAGGTGCACCCACGGCCCCCAAGGAGGGGGAGCCGGTACAGATGGCCGAGCCTGGCAGCGTGAAGGGGCCCAACCTGATGTCACTGTGGAGCAGGGTACATCCGCCCTGGTCCCGGGGCCCCACAGATCCCTGCAGCCCCGCGCGCACAGTGCTCTGTCGGGCGGAGTGCTCACCTGCTGCACCTGGCAAACAGCCCCGGAGCCATCACAGCCTTTTCACAGGTGAGAAAACCAAGGCGCAGAGGTTGACTTGTCCTGGATCCTGGTTTGCATATACACTGAGCTGGCCCTGAGCCGTGTACACGTACATGTTGAGCAAAATATATGTGTATGTGCTGGGCTGCACATGTGTATATGCTGAGCCGTGTATGTATATGCTGAGCCATATGTGTATATGCTGGGCTGTATGTGTATATGCTGAGCCGTATGTGTGTATATGCTCAGTTGTACATGTGTGTATATGCTGAGCTGTATGTGTATATGCTGAGCCGTATGTGTGTATATGCTCAGTTGTACTTATGTATATGTTGAGCCGTATGTATGTGTGTACGCTGAGCCATATGTGTGTATGCTGAGCTGTATGTGTATATGCTGAGCTGTATATGAGTTTCTTTTTTTTTTTTTTTGACAGGCAGAGTGGACAGTGAGAGAGAGAGACAGAGAGAAAGGTCTTCCTTCGCCGTTGGTTCACCCTCCAATGGCCGCCGCAGCCAGCGCACTGCGGCTGGTGCACCACGCTGATCCGAAGGCAGGAGCCAGGTGCTTCTCCTGGTCTCCCATGGGGTGCAGGGCCCAAGCACTTGGGCCATCCTCCACTGCACTCCGGGCCACAGCAGAGGGCTGGCTTGGAAGAGGGGCAACCGGGACAGAATCCGGCGCCCCGACCGGGACTAGAACCCGGTGTGCCGGCGCCGCAAGGCGGAGGATTAGCCTGTTGAGCCACGGTGCCGGCTCCTGTATATGAGTTTCTGCTGAGCTGTATTTGCTGAGCCATATATGCATATACGCTGAGCTGGCCCTGGGACTCGGACATCTCTGCTCTTTTTTGACTTTGTCCTGCGTCCTCGCACAGCTCCCGGGCACGACAGCGCTTAAGTGGAAATGAACACAGAGTTCTAGCGATGCGCAGAGTTCAAAACAAGCCACGCCAGAGGCCTGAAAGCTTCCCCTCCTCCCCCTCAGCTCCTCCGGCAGCAGGAGAGGCTGTGGCTGGCAGGTGCAGCCTCCATCCTGGCCGTGTGGGGGCAGTGAGAACGAGGAGGAGGGCACTTACTGGATTTCTCTTCTTTAATGGTGTATTCCAGCACCTCGGACGCGCCCTCGTGCAGCGAAGGGAAGTGGACACACAGCACCAGGTGCTTCAGGCTGCAGTCCCGGCGCACCAGGAACATCTGAAAGCAAGACAGGGAAGGGGCTGTGACTGAAGGGTCTGAGGGGCCGGTGCTGTGGGACAGCCTCCCCCTGCGACACCAGCATCCTACCTGGGCCCCTGCTACACCACGTCCGATCCAGCTCCCTGCTCATGTGCCTGGGAAGCAGTGGAAGACGGCCCAAGTGCTTGGGCCCCTGCACCCACGTGGGAGACCTGGATGGAGTTCTGGCTCTTAGATTTGATCTGGTCCAGCCCTGGCTGTTGCAGTCATTTGAGGAATGAACCAGTGGATGGCAGATCTTTCTCTCTTTCTCTGTCTGTCTTTTCCTCTTTCAAATAAATAAATACATCATTTTTTTAAAGGTCTGGGAAGAGGATAGAGGAGAGCAAAGGATCGGAGAGCAAAGGGATGCCTTCTGGAAGGCTCCCGAGACAAGGTGGTGGCTGGGGCAGTCACACGTCGCTCAGGAGAACTGGTTCCTCCCCAGGAGCCTGGAGTCCATGCCCTACTGGGAACTCCTTGAGTCTCAGTTTCTCATTTGCCCACTGAGAGCTTCAGGCAAGTCAGAGCTTCTCAAAGGGAGTTGTGGACAGAGTCCATGGGGCGGGGGATGCAAACAATTCCTGGGCCCCGTCCCAAGATGCTGATGCTGAGGTGGGTGGACGGGAGTCAGGCTGCATGGTGGGCACTGGGAAGGCGGTTTGGGACAGTCACAGATATTGGCAAATCTCACTCTCCCCTCCCCCGCAAAAATGAAAATGGCTGGCCGGCGCCGCGGCTCACTAGGCTAATCCTCCACCTTGCGGCAGCGGCACACCGGGTTCTAGTCCCGGTCAGGGCACCATATTCTGTCCCGGTTGCCCCTCTTCCAGGCCAGCTCTCTGCTGTGGCCAGGGAGTGCAGTGGAGGATGGCCCAAGTGCTTGGGCCCTGCACCCCATGGGAGACCAGGAGAAGCACCTGGCTCCTGCCATTGGATCAGCGTGGTGCGCCGGCCGCAGGGCGCCAGCCGCGGCGGCCTTTGGAGGGTGAACCAACGGTAAAGGAAGACCTTTCTCTCTGTCTCTCTCTCTCACTATCCACTCTGCCTGTCAAAAAAATACAAATAAAAAAAAAAAGAAAGAAAATGGCTAAAACAGTTAACATAGCACCCTGGTGTGACAGACAGGTCCTGTCTGTCCTCCCCATGTGTCAGCCTCATTTCTCCACACTTCCTCCCCATGGCCTCCAAACCCCCCTCCCCCCCCCGGCCACAATAAGGCTGTCAAAGTCTGCACCTGCCAAAAACACTCAACATGGCTGCTGAGTCCCAGCCACACCCCCAGGCCTGTTGTCATTACAGTAAAATTCCCAGAGCTGACACTCCCATTCCCATCATGCACCTGACGCCATGACACTTCTGAGAATTCCTCAGAAGTCATGAAATCCCTGGAAATCCCAGCTCTTTCCTGGAAAACCCCACCCGAAGCTGCACCTGCTGTGGCTCCAGATCGCATCAGGGCCCCGAACCTGTGCACAGCTGCAGCTCACGCGGCTCAGGCTCACACTCCCTCGTGAGTGCGCACTTTTGTTTGGCTGCTAAGTTTTACTCTCCTGCTGTAACATCACATCTCCATCCTTGAATTCTTTCTGCCTCAAGAGAAGAGCCTTGGACCCTTGGGCCCCCATGGTGACCCTCATTTCATGGGTGAACAGACAGGCACTCTCCCATCTGAACAGGACCACGTCCCCAGGCTGTTGTGATGACTAAGGGACAGCCTACGAGGACTTGGCCGCAGGACCCACTCCAGGAGGTCAGCCTGAACAAGGTCTCACAGCTCTTGGGTGCAGCCCCCAAAATGGGTGCTAGGAGCCCCCACATAAGAGACCTCTCCTTATAGGCTCAGCCCCACCTGGCAAGGTGGCTCTCGTCTCCTGTGGATTGATTTTACTCTGATAACACAACGGCCCTGGGCCCCGAGAGTACACCAGTGCACCCACCACCAATGTTAGCTGAGGTCTCAACCCCAGCCGGCGTCTGCTTGCATCTACTGCCCAGGGCCCGTGCTCAGCTAGGGCCACTGCTCTCCCAGGGCCATTGCAGAGAGGGCACTCAGCGCCTTTCATAAAACCTCCTTTTCAGAGCCAGCACCGGGGGGCAGTGGGTTAAGCTGCAGTTTGTGAGATGCCAGGTCCCTTATCAAGCGCCAGTTCAAGTCCTGGCTGCTCTGCTTCCAATGCAGCTCCCTGCTCATGAGCCTGGGACAGCAGCAGAGGGTGGCCCAAGGACCCAGACCCCTGTGCCCACGTGGGAGACACAGATGGAGTTCCTGGACCCTGCCTATAGCCTGGTCCAGCCCTGACTGCTGGGGCCATTTGGGGAGTGAGCCAGTGGATGGATCTGTCTCTGTCTCGGCCTCTTTCTAACTGTGTCTTCCAAATAAATAAACTAAACGTTTAACAAATAAACAAATAAGCCATTCTTTTCAGAGGTGGCCAGCCCCGCCAAGGGCACCCTTCTTTGCCAGGTGACATGTTCTGGAATCTCCCCTGCCCCCTGGGGGCAGCTGTCCCAGGGAAGGGGAGTCCCTGAGTCACAATGCTCCCCTCCCCTCCACCCCTACCCAGACCCCACGGTCTGGGGCTACAGGCTGGGAAACCAGGAATCTGGCCTGTGGCCAAGCGGGGCTGGGGCTGGGGCATCTCAAGGGTGAGGATGTGGCCACCCCCAGTGGGGAGCACTCCTGGGCCCCCACAGCTCCCTCTGGCCTCCGTCCCTCTGCTCCACATTCTGCTGCCACTATTAGTGACTACTAGCCTTCGTACTGCTGGCTCATTACGATGAGTCACAAAACACCAACATGGCCACTGATCGTGTCCCAGCCACGACCTTAGGCCCATTACCATATCATTATGGTAAAATGTCCATGGCTGACATTACCATTGGTGGCACTGCGACCGATTCAGTGGCTGGCACACAATGCCTCCCTGGTTTGTCCCAAGCCCGAACACAACTGCCTTAGCTCCCATGATTCCACTTCTCTCACTCAATCTGGGGGAAACTGAGGCGGAGAGCAGCAAGGAACACTCCGGCTCAGGAGGCTGGGAGGGCTGGGCTGAGATTTCAGCTCAGCCTTGGACCCCACACTCTGGGCCCTCAACTTCTCGTCTGCCTGAGTGGCGGGGTGGGGCGCTGGCTTTGAGGTCAGGCCAGGGGAGACAGCGTGAGACCCGTGAAGGGTGCGTCTGGGGTGAAGTGCAGGCAGGCGGGGGTGCCACCAGCCTGGAGCGGGCCCTGCTCGGGGGCCCAGAGGAGGCATCTGCAGCCTTGCTCTCTGCTCAGAGGAGACGCTCGGCTCCCAGCACGGCCTTGCTCTGCTCTGAGCTGCAGCATCGCTGGACTGACACCAGGCCTGTCGCCTTTCAGAGAAAAGGAGTCACGTTGCCCCTTCTGCAGAGGTGCCCCACTGAGCTGCCCCTTGCCCGCCCGGCCCATGGGAACCAGCAGGGGTGAGGTACTCGGAGTGTGCCCGTGCGAGCACACGAGGGTATGTGTGAGTGTGGCAGAACAGTAATAAAAACACAGAGCTGGCCTTTGTGTAGGATTCCTGGCACGGAGCTCCAAACCCTGGGGATTTCCTGTTGTTGCTCACAACAAGCCCTTCCCAACCACACCACGCCTGGCTGAGGGACCCCTGGGGACCCTCGGCTCTGGGGAGGGGCTGGCCAAGCCCCTGACTAGAGGGTGTACCTGTCTAGCCCGCCTGGGCTTGATGGGGTGACGGGGAGAAGGATCGGAGACCGGGCTCCAACCGCCCCCTGAAAACCTCTTAAGCTGCGAGTGCCGAGCCACTTCCTGGCTGCCGGACAGTCTCACACCCGAGACACGCTTCCCCTGGGACCCCGATGACCGCACCCTCTGGGGGTCCTGAGGGACTGTCTACTGAACTAACATGGGCAGGGGTCCTGTAGCCAGTTTTGGGGGAAGTGCTGACAGTCTGGGAAGCCAAGGTGTGGCTGGCATGTGAAGGAAAATGGTCCTGAGGGGACCCCCTCACACCCCACTCTCACATGTGTACACACACGCAACCAACCCTTGCTCACATGTGCACACACTCCCACCCTCACTCATGTACACACACCCATACCCACCCTCACATGTGCAACACTCCCACCCTCACATGTGCACACACTCCCACCCTCACATGTGTACACAGTCACACCCTCATATGTGTGCACAGCCACACCCTCACATGTGCACACGGTCACACCCTCACAAGTGCACACACTCCCACCCTCACTCATGTACACACACTCATACCCACCCTCACGTGTGCAACACTGCCACCCTCACAATTGTACAGTCACACCCTCACATGTGCACACTCCCACCTTCATTCACATGTGCACACACAGCCTCACATGTGCAACACTCCCAGCCTCGTGTATACACACTTACACTCCCACACACCCTCACGTGTGCACACACTCCCACCCTCACATGTGTGCAGTCGATCACATGTGCACACTCACACTCCCTTCACTCCCATGTGCACATACACACCTCCACCCCCACTCACATGCACACACACTCATACCCCCACACTTACATGTACACACACACCTCCACCCCCACTCACATGCACACACACTCATACCCCCACCCCTACATGTGCACACACACACCTCCTGCCCACTCACATGTGCACATACTCACACCCCTCACATGTGCAACACTCCCACACACCCTCACGTGTGCACACACTCCCACTCCCACCCTCATATGTGTGCACAGTCACACCCTTGCTCACGTGTGGACTCAGACCCTCATATGTGCACATACACTCCCACCCTCACTCGTGCACACACAGCCCCACCCCCACTCACATGTGCACACATTCGCAGTTACACCCTCGCTCGTGTGTCACACACTCACCTGCTAACATCAATTCTGCAACACCAAGTTGGTGTCCAACAATTCAGTTTGGACCCTGCCCCCCGGGACTCAGTGCCGACCCCACAAGTTCAGGCCAGGGCCCCCGCAGGACCATCTTCCTTCACGTGCCAGCCACACCTGGGCTCCCCAGACTGTCAGCACTTCCCCCGAAACTGGCTACAAATGTGGGGGTTCCCAGGACCCCTGCCCAGGTTAGTTCAGTAGACAGTCCCTCAGGACCCCCAGAGTGTGCGGTCATCGGGGTCCCAGGGGAAGCGTGTCTCAGGTGTGAGAATGTGTTTGCCATGTGTGTGTGCACATGTGTGTACATGTGAGGGTGGGGGTATGTGTGCACACGTGTGTGCACATGTGAGTAGGGTGGGAGTGTGTCCATGTTTGTGTGTGTGATTAGTGAACTCTGGGGGACCACTCCCCTGAGTAAGACACAGGAGAGAGACGAGCAGGAGCCAGAGGTGCCCCCAGGAAGGTCGACAAGGCAAACTTTGGCCCAACCCTGAGCCAGGGCCGCAGCTGAGCCTTGCCATCCTGACCTGCCCTCAGCCCGGGGGCCCCGTGTTCTCGGGGAGCGCTCCCCGGGCACTGTGGGCGCAGGTGCAGGCCGAGCTCCCTGCCCACCCGAGGCATCGGCCCAGGCACAGGAAGGATGGGCAGTGTTTCTCAAACTGTGGGTCACAGCCCGTTAGTGTGACTGTCACTTGCAAGCTTCTAAAAATAAAACAGAAAGGGGCCATGTGTTAGGCTGCCACCTGCACTACCCACATCCCTTTTGGGGGCTGGTTCAAGTCCTGGCTGCTCCACTTCTGATCCAGCTCTCTGTTATGGCCTGGGAAAGCAGCAGAAGATGGCCCAACTTCCCGGGCCCCTGCACCTGCGTGGGAGACCTGGAAGAAACTCCTGGCTCCTGGTTTCTGACTGGCACAGCAGGGGCCATTGAGGCATTTGGGGAGTGAACCAGTGGATGGGAGACCTCTCTCTCTGTTTCTCCCTCTCTCTGTGACTCTACCTTTCAAATAAATAAAAAAGTAAGTAAATAAAAACAAAACAGAAAGGAATGAAACAGAAGACGCTGGCCTGTAGTAAAATAATCGTGTACTAGAGAGGGAGAAAGGGGAGAAGCCACGGGCCATTTACTCCCAACGACTGGCTCCATTCTCCCCTCAGGACCACGGCCTCCATCCAGCTCTCCCCAGGCAACCACAGGGCCACCGGCCTCCACTGGAGCAACCTGCGCAGCCCTGCGGCCTAACCAGCCCTTCACAGCCGCACGGGGCCACCTCCAGACTCTGTCACTTTGCTCAGACGCAGCCCCCGTCCTCTGCCCTCCCAGTCAGAAGCAGGAAAGAAGACGGGCAGGAGCCCCCAGGCCCTGAGCAGCCAGCTTCCAGCTCTGTGACCCCTGGGCCTCAGGGCTGCGATCTGAAAATGCAGTACCACGCCTTCCGCCACGCAGCAGGTGCACAGAATGCAGAGCCCCGCCTCCCGCGGCTGCCCGGGGTGAGCCGGGCTCCACTTGCTCCTGGTTTCCCTGTCTCAGGCTCTGTCTGGAGCTGGGCTCCCATCACCACGTGTGTGTGAGTGTGTGTGTGTGTGTGTGTGTGGTGAAAAAGACTGCAAAGGCGTTTCCTCGTGGTCGGGACACGAGGTTCCCAGAGGCAGGTCAAGAGCAGCCCAAGCAAGCTGACGTGCAGACAGTGGGGATGGGGGGTCGGTGGCGGGCGAGGGGCTGGCGTTAAGGCAGCGGCTGGGCTGCCGTTCACGCTCTGAGCCCGGCACCTTATATCCGCCAGCACTGTGCTCTCTCGGCTCTGGAAAACCCGCAGACTTGGGGCACAGAGGGGTTGGCTAGACTCAAGGCCACACGGTGGGCACGTGCAGACCAGAGCGGGCGCTGTAGCACCTTGTCTCTTGCCAGCACCCAGGTTATCTACTGGTTGGGGGGCAGGGTTTCAACAGGGCTGGAAAGTCCCCAGGCTGAACTCTGCGGCCCCCGACTCTCTGCACACCCAGCACCCGCCTCCAGCGTGACCACAGAGTCTTCACGCAGTGCCTCTCTGTGCCAGGGCAGCCATGGGGCTCTTATCCGAAAACCGTAAGGCACTGCCTGGGGGTGGTGGGGCCGTGAGCTCCGAGCCCTGGGCAGGGAGGGAGGCTGAGGTGGGCCGCAGTGGCTTCTTCCTGCTCAGGTGGCTGTGGGTGCCCACTGTGGTCAGTGGCCTGCTTGGCCACCTGGAATGAGCGTCCATCCTGTTCCCCTCTGGGGAGGTTCAGCCGCTGAGCTGCTCACTGAAGGCCCTTGTAGGAGGCCACCATGACAGCAACTCAAAAACAGTGCCACTGTGTGGCAGGGACTTCTGAAGAACATTCTAGATCATGGCAACTGCCTTCCATATCCTCAACCTAGCAGAACGCGACCCAGGTCAGTGCCGGGCAGACCCGTCTGGGAGCTGCATGTGCGCATCCTGTCCTCCCAGCACCAGGTGTGCAGAGCTTATGCTCGGGAGAGCTGCAGGTGGGCACCCTGAGCTCCTTCCCCCACACCATGGGGCTTCCACGTGCAAATCCTCCAGACCCCCCTTACTACTCGCTCTCCCCGCTGCAGCCAGCTACTGAAAACGAATTCATCTGTGCCACGAAGGAGCTGTGTGCAGATCCCGGGACAAGTTCCATTGACTTCCTAGACTCAGTTTCTTCATCGGGACGTGAGCATGAGAACGCCCATCATTCAGGGTGGCGGTGAGAACTGCTGACCCTGTGTACAAAAGGCCTGGTACAGAGTATGCCCTTAATAAGAAAGTGGGGGCCGGTGTTGTGGTTTATGGGTACCTGCAGCGCCGGCATCCTATAGGGTGCCGGATCATGTCCCAGCTGCTCCACTTCCGATCCAGCTCCCTGCTAAGGCCTGGGAAAAGCAGCAGAAGATGGCCCGAGTGCTTGGGCTCCTGCTACCCACGTGGAGACCCAAAAGAAGCTCCTGCTCCTGGCTTCAGCCTGGCCCGGTCCTGGAGTGAACCAGAGGATGGAAGATCTCTCTCTCTCTCTCTCTCTCTCTCTCACTGTAACTCTGACTTCTAAACAAAAGCAAATAAATAATTAGTAATCATTAGTATTATTAAGGACTGCCACCATTAGCTGGGAACTTAACCATGTGCTAAGATTCCAAGTGCATAATCTCATTTGAGAAATACATTATAATTATTAGCAAGATTACCACTGTGCTTAAAACAAGACTGAAAAAAGACACAGGAAAAAGGACTCAAAGAGCATTAAGCCCATGTGACAGGTCAAAAATGGCCACAAGTCTTCGCTGCTCCTCCCATCAAGGGATGCAGTCTATTTCCCCACCCTTAGGAGGGTGGCCTTGAAACTGCCATTGGCCAAAAGAATGCAGCAGAAGGTCAAGGTGGAGTTCTGGGCCCAGACTTCCTGAGACTTCCCAGCTCCCACGCCCGGCTCTTTGGTCCACTGCTGTCATGTCCTGGAGCTGTGTGGCCCAACCAACAGCCGGCATCCCTGCTAGACACGGAAGTGAGCCCATCCTGGACCATCCAGCTCCAGGCAATCAGTCTGACGGCTCACCCCAGGAGCACCCAGCAGAAGAACCTCTCAGCTGAGCCCAGTCTGGACTGCTCAGAATGGCGGCTGTTTCGAGCTGTGTATGTCAGGGAGGTTTGTTTTGCAGGGGTAGGTCCTAGCCTTGGTGTACCCCCTTTCTCTTCCTTCTTGCTGCTGAGGGGTACAGAGCTCGGTGGGGAAGCTGGAAAGACAGTGATGTGGCCCAGCCCCTCACTCTACAGCCAGAGAAACCGAGACCCCAGGTGGGTATAAAGACTTCCTGAGGCCAGGACAAGGACACAGGACCAGCGACCCTCCCATCAGGGCTGTGACCACTGCAATCCACAAGCTCCAATCACCCCGCCCCTCCAATGTTAGATAAGCAGGTGCTCCACGCCAGGCAGCAGGCCAGGGGCCTTAGACATCGGGAAGTTATGCCCACTGCACAGACGGATGGCTGGGATGCCTGGAGCTACAGCTGGCTTCCTGCTGGCATAGGGGGACAAACCTGAGCACCAGACACCGACACCTGGAAGACGGGAAAACAGCGAGTGTGAAGGAACCTGGAGAGCTGGTGCCGGACACCTCACTGAGCTGCTTGAGCCGCACTGGTCCCGACCCCAGATCGCTCAGGTCAGCCGAGGACCCTTACGGAAGAAGCTGCCACCCACTGGGTTTGTGGCTGTTTGAAGCTAAAAGCATTAACTGCTAATCCCATGCCTCAGGGATGGCTGAAAAGTCCTTTGATATGTTATAAACACCAACAGGTGGCACTTCCTTCCCAGCCCCCCCCCCACCTGGCACCCCTGAGGACGGTGGCACTGGCCCCCTGTGTGCTGTGCCTGTCGTCAGCCGTTCAGGGAGCACTACACGAATCAGAAAGGCAGTGGGCGGGACACGAGGCTCCGGACCCAGCAGCTCTGGACCTCAAGCCCCAGCCCTGCGTGGAGGCATGAGCCAGAGTGAGCCAGGAGGGACCCAGATGACAGGTGCAGGCATGGGCCCTTCTCTGTTCATCTCAGGACCCTGGCATTACTACAAATGGAGCCGTTCACGTTCAAGTCCACGGTCAACTCCACTGGCCGAGAGCGTCCCCTGATGAACACACGTGGCGGGGCCCCAGCGTATCCCCTCTGGGCTGAGTCAGCTGTGCCCTCTTCTCCCCGTCTCTTCTCTCCTTTCGTCAGCTTCCCCAAAGCCCTGGGCTAGGCCCCCTGGAAAGCAGAATTCTCTCCCCTAATTGTGCAAGCTGCTGGGCCTGATTTCTCTGAAGAGCTGGGATCCCACCTCTCCAAACCACAGTGGGGGCCACGAGTGGGGACACTTCCCAGTTCTGACGCCAGAGGGCTCTGTGTTCTCTGGCAGGTCACTTGCCCTCTCTGGGCTGGCTTTTCCCAGCCTGTAAGGAGAGTAGGGAATCCTACCTTCTAGAAGACGCTTGTTCAGCGTCAGTGCCCCGGGGTCTTTCCTGCTCCTCGTGAGGCCTGCAGGAGGGTAAATGGATGCAAGCAGGAGGCTGTGCGGCCAGCGACGGTGACCTCCCTGGCGACCTCAGTGGGCATGGGCTTTGGAAAGACCCACTGATTTCAGGGCAGCTGGGACAGAGAAAGCTCAGGGAGAGAATGAAGCGGCCACTGCAGGCCCCCTCCTCTCCAACCGCATAACAGCCCAAAGCGAAATGCACTGTGGATGTGTTTTCCCTTTTTGGCCTGGACACCCCAGAGCTGTCTGCTTTTCCGCTGTTGCTTGGGGAAACTCTCCAAGCACACTCATTAGGGCAGGAACCTAGCGGCGGTGAGTTCTCTGGGAGGCCACGTGGCAGGGGCTGCTGGCCTGAGGCCCAGCCTAGACACACGTGGCGTGCATGTCAGCCTGCAGCAAAGGCCTGGGGTCAGGAGTGAGTGTGTGTGAATGTGTATATGTGTGTGTGTGGGTCTGTGAGTGTGTGTATATGTGACCACGTGTGAGCATGTGTGTGGAGGCAGATGAGAAAGTACGGGTGTTCAGGTGTATATGTGTGTGAGCATGTGAGTGAATGCATATGTGACAGTGTGTGTGCCCACATGTGTGTGTGCAGGTATATACGTGTGAGTGCATGAGTATGTATGGGACTTTGTGTGAGCATGTGTATGCGTGTGTGCATGTGTATGTTTATTTGGAGTATGAGCATGTGTGAAAATGAGCGTGTATGTGTATATGTGAGAGTTTGTGAGCATTGAGCATGTGTGAATGTATGTATATGTGTGTATGTGTATAAGTATGTGAACATGTGTATGCATGCGTGTGTGTGCATGTGAATGTATGTGAGCATGTGCATGTGTATAAGTGAGAGTGAGTGTACACGTGCATAAGTGTGAATGTGTGTAATCGTGTGAGTATGTGAGCATGTGTGTATGAGTGTGTGCATGTGTATAAGTGTGTGAGCATGTATGCATGTGTATAAGTGAGTATGAGTGCACATGTAAGTGTGAATGTGTGTGACCGTGTGAGTGTGTGAGCATGTGTGTATGAGTGTGTGCATGTGTATAAGTGTGTGGGCATGTGTGTGCATGTGTATAAGTGAGAGTATGAGTGCACACGTGAATAAGTATGAATGTGTGTGACCGTGTGTGAGCATGTATGTATGAGTGTGTGCATGTGTATAAGTGTGTGAGCATGTATGCATGTGTATAAGTGAGTATGAGTGCACACGTGAATAAGTGTGAATGTGTGTGACCGTGAGTGTGTGAGCATGCATGTATGAGTGTGTGCATGTGTGTAAGTGTGAGCATGTGTATGTGTATAAGTGTGTGTGTGTGCATGTGTGCGCATGTAAGTGTGTAAAGAGCTGTACAATCCTTAGAATCACCAAGGACTGCAGGTGGGAGAAACAGACACTGCCGAATCCCACTTCACATGTGGGGAAACTGAGGCTGGCCCTCCTGATCCCTGCATCGCCGACGGCGGTGCTCGGCCCTGGCTGCGTGGGGAAGCCCCAGACGCGCTGGGGCAAGAAAGTAGCATCTCTGGGCGGGGGCCGTGTCACTGCAGCTTCAAGCCCCTGAAGGCTGTCAGTTCAAGCTGTGACGTGAAGTCGGTCACCCTCCGCCCTCAGCAGCCCCCCCCCACCCCGTCCTCAGGGTGGGCTCCTGGGCACCTCGGAGTCGTCTGACTTACGGTACAGAGCCCCTGTGGGTCTCAGGGTGGCTGGAAAGACGAGGGCCAGCGCTGGGCCCACCGCAGCCCTGCACAGACAGACGGCCCCGCCCCAGGAAGGGGCCCCAGAGCAGCTCACTGAAAGCGTTTGCCGAAGTGACAAAGTGACATGGACAAAGCTGGCATTCCCGGGCTCAGGCCTGTGAGGCGCCTCAACTGCGGCCAGGCCAGCCCACGTCACAGCTCCGGCCGCTTCGGCTCCTGCTATGTTTAAGACACATGTTTTGGGGCTGGCGCCGTGGCTCACTTGGTTAATCCTCTGCCTGTGGTGCCAGCATCCCATAGGGGCACTAGTCCCGGTTGCCCCTCTTCCAGGCCAGCTCTCTGCTGTGGCCAGGGAGTGCAGTGGAGGATGGCCCAAGTGCTTGGGCCCTGCACCCACATGGGAGACCAGGAGGAAGCACCTGGCTCCTGGCCGTAGCGGCCATTTGGGGGGTGAACCAGCAGAAGGAAGACCTTTCTCTCTGTCTCTCTCTCTCACTGTCTAACTCTGCCTGTCAAAGTAAAAAAAATTAAGATACATAGATACATATTTTTTAAATTTGTGTTTATTATTTGAGAAGCAATGAGAGAGAGACGGAGGTCTTCCATTCCCGGGGTCACCTCCCCAGTGCCCACTACTGCCAGGGCTGGATCAGGAAGAGGCCAGCAGCTGCAGCTCCACATGTGGGTCTCCCACACGCACAGCAGGCCCATCCCCTGCTGGCCGCAGCGTGTGCATTGGCGGGGAGCTGGCCCTGCGTGTGGAGCCGACACTGGAACCCAGGCTTTCCAGTACGGTGGCCGCACCAGACACCTGCCCCGACTGCCACTCGAGCCAGCCCTGCTGCCACCAGCAGTCAACCAGACGGTTCTGAAAGCCACGTTCTGGGGACTGGCACTGTGATGTTTATCAGGAAAGCAACTGCCTGTGACTGGCATCCTATATGGGCACTGGTTTGTGTCCCAGCGGCACCACTTCCGATCCAGCTCCCTGCTAATGGCTGGAAAACAGTGGAAGATGGCTCAAGTGTTTGGGCCCCTGCACCTGTGTGGGAGACCTGGATAAAGCTTCTGGCTTTGGCCTGGCCCAGCTTCAGCCATTGTGGCCATCTGGGGAGTGAACCAGCAGACAGAACATCTTACTCTACTTTGGTCTTTACCGCTCTCTGTATAACTCTGACTTTCAAATAAATAAATAAATCTTTTTAAAAAGTCACCTTCTGGTATAGAAACATGGCACCCCAGAGTGATGAGCAACCACAGCACCCAGAGCTGGTGTCACCTCCAATCACACGAACCAGGCCTGCTGGGAGAAACGGCCAGTGCCGGGCTGGGGCAGGAAATACCCAAGAAGAGGCCGTAGCCTCCCGTGTCGCCAGGAAGTAACAGAGTCGTCAACAAGCAGACAAGGACACACATCCGCACGGTGACGGGGACATGGGGCTCCCCGTGGCCAACCGGGGAACAACCTGAGCAACGCAGTCGTAAAGTAGCACTGGTGTGCAACCCGGGAACAAAGTGAGCGTGCACGACTTGTATGGAAGGGACTGAGTAAATAAATGGGTGCAGAAGCCCCAATAATTCCAGCGGATTCTTCTCTGAGGAGGTGCAGCACAACGGCCCGCCCCTTAGGTGGCCGGGCCCTGTGACCCCTCCACTTCCCCGGGAAACAGAAGGGAAGGGGGAGGGAAGCAGTCACCGTAGACCCCACCACAGCCAGGAGACCAAAGTCAACCCCGCGGTTGTCACTCGGGCAGCACCCCACCTTTCCCTCCCCAGACCCACGAACGCCAGTGGAACCATGAGACGAATCCCAGTTGAGGGATAGAACTGCCAGGTGCATGACCGGTCCTCTCTGAAACGGTCAAGGTCACCATAAAAGGAAGTTGGAGAAACTATCAGAGCCGAGAGCAGCCCAAGGGGCCGTGCTGACTGCTGGGGGGTCCTGGGGCTCAGGGCAGGAGGGAAGAGCTAAGATGTGAGAGTGCCCCAGCTCTGACAGGCACCTGTGCCTTTGTCGTGGCCAACGCACCGCACGGAGGCTGGAGGCCAGCCCGGGGAGAAGCGGAGTGTGGCGCTCTGGGTCCCCCTCCACTAACTCAGCAACCTTTCCGTAGCCCATCCTGATGCAAAATCAACAGAGGTAGTTGTTTTTTTGACAGGCAGAGTGGACAGTGAGAGAGAGAGAGACAGAGAGAAAGGTCTTCCTTTGCCGTTGGTTCACCCTCCAATGGCCGCCGCGGACGGCGCGCTGCAGCTGGCACACTGCACTGATCCAAAGCCAGGAGCCAGGTGCTTCTCCTGGTCTCCCATGCGGGTGCAGGGCCCAAGCACTTGGGCCATCCTCCACTGCACTCCCGGGCCACAGCAGAGAGCTGGCCTGGAAGAGGGGCAACCGGGACAGAATCTGGTGCCCCGACCAGGACTAGAACCCGGTGTGCCAGCACCGCAGGCAGAGGATTACCCTATTGATCCGTGGCGCCGGCCCAGAGGTAGCTTTTGATTGCCCTGATTCTGAACACATGCAAATCAAAGCAGAGGCCCCCATGTTCCCCACGCCTTATCAGAGAAGCGATGCCACCAGGGCAGGGGAGGGACGTGGTGGCCAAGGTCACAGGGACATTCCCACACAGAGGCCGGATCCTTAGCCTCCCAACCAGGGCCTCTCAGCGCTGGGGCCAGGAGGCTGGGTCCCAGAGGACCCGGATGACCTCTGAGCTCCCTCCGGGGGGAGAGGGGCACCCATGCTTTGAAAAACCACGAAGTCCTTGTGCTGGTGGCAGCCAGGGCCCGACCTCCCGGAGATCACACCGCAGGACTCGGCTCCCGCTGGCTGTGTCGGAGAAGACGGCACGGCGACTCAAGGCGGCCACCCTTGGCATCGGGGCGTGAATTCAGGGCTTTGCAATGAAGCTCACGGGGAGGAACGGGCGGGGCGGGCAGAGGCAGCGGCGCTGCCCACGCTGCTGTCCCTTGGGCTGGTCCAGCCCCCATGGTCTCAGAAGGCGGCGGTGAGTGGGTGGTGCTGACCTTGACTGTGGTCTCCAGGGGCCTCAACTACTTCCTGTCCTCAGTGACTGGATTGTGGGACACATCCCCTGCCCGGGGTCCCAGAACCACCTGCAGTGGCTGAGAGCCCAGCCGGAACCTGAGCTGGAAACCGAGCGAAGCTTCGAGACCTCTGTCTCCGTCTGTAGGCCATGGGCAATCTGACCCAGCCTTGTTAGCGCCCAGCCCAGGCCCTGCCCACCCTGCAGCCTTCACCCCGTTGTTCCAGGCCCACTGGGGACGGGGCTGAGTCGGACAGCGGAGCCACGAGGGAGACGGACCAACACTGTCCAGCTCTCGAGGGGCTTGGGTTGGCACCAATCCCTCCTTCCATGGCCTTCTATCCCCGTGTGCCCAGCCAGGCTCACGTCCACCTCTGGACCTTGCCTGGCCATTCCCCCACTACCCACCCCCTAGCTGACTCTCTCCATGCTCCCACTCCATGCTGCCCACGCAGCCTATGAGTCCCAGATCTGTGTTTGCCTCCTCCAGGAAGTCAGCCCAGATCACCTGACCTGGGTGAGCTCCCTCCCTCCTCCCTGCAGCCCACTGTCCGGTATTTCACATGGAGCCTGGACACGCCCTCCCCATGCCTCTACTGTTCATGTTTGCGTGTGGAGCTCCCACAGGCCCCTCTGGAGGGCAGTGCTAACATCCTGTCTCTCTCATCTTTATGAATGCCGCCCACGTCCAAATTCATCTAGCACTGGCTGACCTCGGAAAGCTATTTCCACTGCTCTCCGCTCCTCACCTGCAGGGGGCGCTTCCACCCAGCTGGAACTGTAACTCACCAGCGTGTGGCACTGGCCAGGTGACCACACTCTTAGGGTAGAAGTCGCTGGAGCCCCCGACGGCCCGCAGGGGCCTCTGGCCCCACCTCGGCCGCTTACTTGGCATCTCTTTGCCCACGAATTGGCTCTGGCAAGAGTCAGGCCTCACTTCGGATGCGCGTTTGCTGTTCTCACGTTTGGTATGGACTGCACGCTTGTCTGTGTCCCAGGAGCAGGCCACGCTTAGAAATGCGTGGGGTTCAGTTCATTGGCAGACTCGGCTCACTCGGGCAAAAGAGGTCAAAATAGACAGCTGGCCCGGTTTATCCCAGACAGCCACTTGGCTACTCCTGGGACCGCCCCTCCCTGTGGGGTCTGCACACATGCCCTGGGAAATCCAGACAAGAGCCGTTCCCTCGGGCACCAGACACTTGCACCCCCCCGCAAGCGGCGGGGTTGAGGCCGATCTCCTGGGCGTCTAACAGGGACGTGGGTGACCAGCCGGCTGCAGCTGGGGAGAGTCCCCTGGTGTGACTTCCTCCCTGGGGTCCTCGGCTGAAGCCAACAGTCACAGCACAAATGGGAAGTTTGGGGGAGAGAAAGGAAACCCTGGAAGGGCTCTCTCCAGAGCTGCAGCCGCTCCCCTGAGCTCCTCCCACCCGGTCCGCTCATCCCTCTGAGAAACGAGACATCTAGGAACTGGGCTGGGACAGACGCCTCGCCAGGCCAGCCGCCGGCTCTGGGTCTTGCCTTCAGGGTCCCTCAGTCCTCATCCCCGTGGCAGCTGTGGCAAGGGGAGCCTGGGACTTGGCCGGAGGTCCCATGTGCAGGCCCACAGGAAGTGATCTGTTCCCGTTAAACCCCAGGGTCCTAAGCTGATGGTGCTAAAAAAGTGGAAAGTTAATTTGGCTGTGCTGTCTACAGCTGGGGTCTTTGGGGGTGATAAGATTAGGGCGTGAGAGCAAGGGCCCGTGACTGGATCCTGGGGCTTTATGAGGAGGGGCAGACGGACCACCCTGACATGGACAGACGCATATGCTCCCTGCAGTGTGTGACCAAGGGCAGCCCCAGCCAGAGCCTGTGTCCTGCTGTGTGGACTTGGACTTCCAGACCCACCACTCAGAATCAACCTCTCTTCTTTATAACGTAGCCTCCTTGGGAATTTCATCACAGGATCCAAGGTGCAGCCGCCAGTCGGATGGATTTTCCCTGGTCTGGGGGAACCAGCCCACCAATGGGCTGAGCCCTGTGTCTTTGTACCGAGGCCTGCTCCTTGGAGACAGTGGAGCGCCATGAGCTGTGCCACAGGAGAAGAGCAAGCATGTGACCCCACTGGTGCCCACTCCCATCTCTCTCTCTCTCTCTCTCTCTCTCTCTCTCGTGTACCTACCTACCTACCTACCATCCACCCACTCAGCATCTACCATCTGTGCGTCTGTCTGTCTATCCATCCATCCATCTTCCATGTCATAGGCACAGCACTCCTGGGGGTGGGATTAAGGCCCCCATTTCAAAATGACGAAAGTGAGGCTCAGAAACCAAAGGTGCTGGCGGCAGAGCCGGACTGCGTCACCCAGCCCCCACCGTGGGGAAAGCCGTCTTCCCTCGGTCCTGATGCGCTCAGGGGCCGGATGTCTGGCTGAGCTCTCCAGGTCGGAGCAGGACAGCGTGGGGGTGCTCCTGACCACACCGGCACTGCCTCTCGGGCGCCCCCGTGCCCAGACTGCCTGCTGGCCCCCCCACTCCCTGCCCTCCAAAGCAGAAACTGGCCGACCAGGCCTACTGCCGAGTCCTGGAAAGACACGGGTGGAAAAGCTGATCGGCATAAGAACAGAAGGCAGATGGGTAGCTGTCTCGTGGCAGCTGCATCTGCGTGGGAGCCCCGGCACACGTGGAGTACACAGAGCTCCACACAGCTCTGCCTGCCCTTGACCGCGAGATGGAAAGACCCCAACTCACCCCAGCCGCCTCCTGGCGCAGGATCCTGGCAGCCTCTTCCCGGCCCAGCCCCAGCTGCAGCCACACAGGACACGTCTTGATGAGCTTCTCCAGGACGCTGAGGCCCCGGCAGGGACGGCAGTTCTTCAGGGTGGCCGGCAGAGACAGCCTCGAGCCCTCCTCCTCCTCTTCCTCCTCCTCCTCCTCGCCCTCTCCTTGGCCCACATCTGGAATAGGACTGAGACACAGAATGGAACCATCAGCCTCTGCAGCCCCAGAGAGCGTGTATCACAGATGGGGATTAAATCCTGGCATCTGTGTAGCCAGGAGCCCTCTGGGGAAGTAAAAGTGAACAAACCCTGGCCTTCAGCTTAAAGCACTCACAAGAAAGCAGGTGCAACACGCACAGAAAGAACCGGTACTGGCTGGATGGACATAGAGCGAGCACCAGTGGGAGACACGCTGGCACTGATGCAGAGCCCTGAAGATGAAGCCCGACGCCTAATTAAAGAGTAATTTACACACAGTGACATCTACAGATCTGAGCACCCAGGTGACTACCATGCAGAGCGACAGTTAGACCTTTGCTCTCCAATGCCATGGCCACTAGCCAGCCACGGTGGTTCCTGACTTCTTAAACATGTCTGGTCTGAGTCGAGGGCGTATGGCACAGTGGTTAAGCTCCTGGCTGGGACAGCCACATCCTGTAATTGGCCTGCCTGCGTTTGAGTCCTGGCTCCACATCCGAGTCCAGCTTCCTAACGATGTGCGCCCTGGGATGCAGGCGCTGATGGCTCAAGGACCTGGCCCGTGCCACCTACGTGGGAGATCTGGACTGTTCCGGCTCCTGGCTTTGGCCAGGCCCAGGCCCGGTTGCTGTGGCCATTTGAGGAGTGAACCAGCACATGGAAGTTCTCTCTGTCTTTCTGCTTTACAAATACATACTTTCAAAAAAGTGTCTGGTCCAGGCTGGCGCCGTGGCTCAACAGGCTAATCCTCCGCCTTGCGGCGCCGGCACACCGGGTTCTAGTCCCGGTCGGGGCGCCGGATTCTGTCCCGGTTGCCCCTCTTCCAGGCCAGCCCTCTGCTGTGGCCTGGGAGTGCAGTGGAGGATGGCCCAGGTGCTTGGGCCCTGCACCCCATGGGGAGACCAGGAAAAGCACCTGACTCCTGGCTCCTGCCATCGGAGGAGCGCGGTGCGCCGGCCGCAGCGCGCCGTCCGCGGCGGCCATTGGGGGGTGAACCAACGGCAAAAGGAAGACCTTTCTGTCTGTCTCTCTCTCACTGTCCACTCTGCCTGTCAAAAAAAAAAAAAAAAGTGTCTGGTCCAAATTGAGACATGTTGTATAAATAAAATGTACATGGGATTTCAAAGACAGAGTATGATGAAAAGAATGAAAAATTGCTCATTAATAATATTTGATAACAGGACAGGTGTTATGGTGCAGCAGGTAAAGCTCCCACATGGGACAACTGCATCTCCTGTCAGAGTGCCACTGTTCTGGCTGCTCTGCTTCTGATCCAGCTCCCTGCTAATGCACCTGGGAAGCCGCTGACAATGGCCTGAGAGCTTGCGCTCCTGCCGTGCACGTGGGAGACCTGGCCCAGCCTGGCCCAGCCCCTGCTGTGGCGGGCATTTGGGGAGAACCAGCGGATGAAAGATTTCTCACTCTCTCGGTCACTCTGCCTTTTGAATACATACATCTTTACAGAAGCATTTTGTATTGATTATATGTCGAAATAATATGTAAGATACATTGTTAAATAAAACATTATTCAAATTACTTTCACCTTTTTCTTTTTGCTGCTACAATGTGGCCATTAGAAAACTTAAAATAACCGATGATGCGGCTTGTATTACATTTCTGTTGGACAGTGCTGATGTAGAATATTTCTAGGCAGTTCCCTGGTGCCCCTCCCCCCTCAACACTCCTCTCCCCTCCCCCCTCGATTCTCCCCTCCCCACTCAACATTCCTCCCCTCCCCCAGGATGAAGACAATGTTGATAACATGTTGACATCAGGATGGGGGAGGGAGGAGGATGGAGAGCCAGGACAGGCAAAAGCCAACTCTCAGGTGCACTGGGGGCCAGGCACTGCCGGCTGTGCACCCCTCCAGTGTTAAAGGATTCCAAGCCCTGCCCCCATTTTAGACATAGGCTGGCAGGGTGGGTTTGATTCCAGGAAAGGAGAAACAATATCTTGGCGCCTCAAACCCTGAGCTAGGAGGGCCGGGAGGTCAGTCTGCCTCCTGCCCCAGGACCTGAGCCTGTCATGGCTTCTGCGGGGGTGAGCACCTGCACCAGGCACAGCGGGGCGCCCAGGGTGCAGGAGGAGGGACAGGTGCCTCTCTCCGTGCCCTGTGCCTCTGCGCTGTTGCCTCAGGGTAGCCGTGAGCTGGGCTCATGCTCCTTCCAGAAGTGCCCGGACATCTGCTGTGAGGAGCCGTGGGAGGAAGAGGAAGGTGAGGCCAGACCATGTCCTGTTCAGAGGCCCAGAGAAGTGGAGCCACTGGCGAGGAGGCCAGGGCCGAGGGCAGAGCCTGACTCCGTCACCCAGCCCCCACCACGGGGAAAGCAGTCTTCCCTCAGTCTTGATGCGCTCAGGGGCCGGCATTTCCCAAAAGGCAGGGAGGGGCAGGAAGTGCTGGATTTCTCAGCGGCCACAGCACTGAGTTGTTCAAGCTCCAGGCTTCGCAGAGACCTGACCAGGAAGGTGTGTCCTGGGCAGGAATGTGCGAGTCAGTGAGATGCTGTGTACAATATGTGCTAAAGCTCTCTGCTGGGGCGCAGGGTGTGGCTGAGTCTTTGGGCCGTACCTGTGGGTGGCTCCACACGCCCAGAGCTCCCTGATTCCCTGCTGAGGGTCACTGCTGCGAGACCTGTGCCCACAACGAGGACTGTGGTTCTTGTGGCAGCGTGGACGAACATTGTACCCACTGGGGCTAGAGCCCAGGCACTGGCCTCCTTTGAGGAGAGGAGGTGAGCATGAGACTATGCCAACAAAGCAGAACAAATCTCCCCTCTGATTGGAAAAAATAAAAAAAGATTTACCATGCTCAACTTGGGTGTCACCTTGGCCATTCCCTTCACCCTGGAGCACTGAACAGAGCTCCCTGGCCACACTCAGCACACACCTCTGGGAATTCACTGAAAGAGTGGACACTCCACTAAGCCACAGAGGCACGGTCCAAAGATAAAAGCCATTACAGGGGAAAAAAAAAATCAACAAGTATCTCCACAAGTGCTGAATAATGAACACAGCAATTCAAGAAACAAGAATAAGGAAGACAACTTGGCACCCCCAATAGAACACAACACTTCAATACTAGAATGTGAAAATGAAGAAATGCCAAAAAATTGAATTACTTAGAGGTAATCAGAAGCAAATCCATGAGCTAAAGAAATCCGTGTATGACATGAATGAAAAATTTTCCAAAGAAATTAAGATTTTAAAGAGAAATCAAAATTATTTTTTGGAAATAATTTAATAGTACAAATAAAAAATGCAGTGAAAAGCCTTAACAACAGACTCAATGAGGCAGAAGAAAGAATATTTGAGTTAGAAGATAAATCTCTGCAAATTCTATAGTCAGAGCAAAAAATAAAAATAAAAAAGAAGAAATTAGAAAACTAAAAACAGTGTTGGTGATCTGTGGAATACTATCAAACGACCCAACATACAGGTCTTAGGAGTTCCTGAAGGCATGGAAAGAAAGAGTGGATTAGAAGGCGTTTTTTTATTGAAATAATTACAGAAAACGTCCCTAATTTGGAGAAAGAAAGGGATGTCCAAGTACAGGAAGTACATAGAACTCCTAATCAGCATGACCAGAAAAGATCTTCACCATGACACACTGTAATCAAACTCTCCACAGTCAAACATAAAGAAAAGATTCTAAAGTGTGTATGAGAGAAATGCCAATTACTTTCAGAGGATCTCCAATTAGACTCACAGCTGACTTCTCATCAGAAACCCTAGAGGCTAGGAGAGAATGGTGAGATATTCTCCAAGTCTTGAGAGAAAAAAATACGGTACGCTGCAAAGCTCTCATTTGTGAATGAAGGTGAAATAAAGACCTTCCATAACAAACAGAAACTGAAAACATTTGTCACCACTCACCCAGCCTTTCAAAAGATGCTCAAAGATGGGCTACACACAGAAACACAGTCATCACTGTGAAAGAAGGTGAAGGCAAAAAATCTCCCAGTAAAAACAAAGGGAAATCCAAAGTAAACAATAGGAATATTTATGGGAAATGGCAGGGCCAAGTCATTGCTTATCAGTAGTCACTCTGAGCATAAATGGCCTCAACTTTCCACTTAAAAGATACAGACTGGCTGAATGGAAAAAAGATCTATTTGCTGCCTAAAAGAAACACATCTCACCAAGAAAGATGCATGCAGACTGAAAGTGAAAGGATTGAAAAAAAATCCCGTGCCAACAGAAACAAAAAAACGAGCTGGTGTAGCCATCCAAATATCAGAGAAAATAGACTTTAACACAAAAACTATTAAAAGAGACAAAAAAAAGGGCACCAAGTAATATTAAGGGATCAATTCAACAGGAAGATATGACTATGATCAATGAATAAGCACCTAATTATAGGACACCAGGCTATTTAAAAGAAATGTTAAGAGTTTTAAAGGGAGACACAGACCCCAATACAACAGCAATAGGGGACATCAATACCCCACTTTCAGAAATGGACAGATCAACCAGACAGAAAATCAATAAGGCAACAAGAGTTCATTGACACTGTAGACCAAATGGACCTAACAGATATCTACAAAACTTTTCACCCTACAGTTGCAGAATACACATTCTTCTCACCAGTGCATGGAACGTTCTCTAAGATAGACCACATTCTAGGCCATAAAACAAGTCTCAGCAAATTCAAAAAAATCAAAATCATCTCGGACCACAACAGAATGAAGCTGGAAATCAACAACTCAAGAATCTCTAAAACATATGCAAATACACGGAGACTGAACAACATGCTCATGAATGAACAGTGAGTCACTGAAGAAATAAAAAGAGAAATCAAAAATTTTTTGAAAAATGAAGACAACAATACATCATATCAAAACTTCAAGACACACTACAAGGCAGTTATAATCAAAACAGCCTGGCACTGGTACAGAAACAGATGGATAGACCAATGGAACAGAACAGAAATGCCAGAAATCAACCCATGCAACTATAGCCAATTTACCTTTGACAAAGGAGCTAAAATCAATCCCTGGATCAACCACAGTCTTTTCAACAAATGGTGCTGGGAAAACTGGATCTCCACATGCAGAAGTATGAAACAAGACCCCTACCTTACACCTTACACAAAACTCTACTCAAAATGGATTAAAGACCTAAATCTATGACCCAATACCATCAAATTATTAGAGGACATTGGGGAAAGAATCCAAGACATTGGCATAGGCAAAGCATTCTTGGAAAAGACCACAGAGGCACAGGCAATCAAAGCCAAAATTGACTAATGGGATTACATCACATTGAGAAGCTTCTGTACTGCAAAAGAAACACCCAGCAAAATGAAGAGGCAACTGACAGAATGGGAGAAATTATGTGCAACCATGCAACTGATAAAGGATTAACAACCAGAAGATATAAGGAGATCAAGAAACTCAACAACAATAAAAGAAACAACCCAGTTAAGAAATGGGCAAAGGACTTAGACATTTTTCGAAAGAGGAAATCCAAATGGCTGACAGACACATGAGAAAATGCTCAGGATCACTAGCTGTCAGGGAAATGCAAATCAAAACCACACGAGGTTTCAGCTCACCCGTTAGCATGGCTTTCATACAGACATCAACACACAACAAATGCTGGCAAGAACGTGGGGGAAAAGGTGCCCTAATCCACTGTTAGTGGGAATGTAAACTGGTACAGCCACTTTGGAAGAAAGCTGAATGTAGACCTACTGTATGACCCAGCCCTCCTACTCCTGGGAATTGACCCAAGGGAAAAGAAATCAGCAAATAAAAGAGTTATCTGTGCCCCCATGTTTACTGCTCAATGCACAATAGCTAAGATATGGAATCAACCCAAATGTCCTTCAACTTAAGATTGGATAAAGAAATTACGGGAAATTGTACACCATGGAATACTACACAGCTTTTAAAAAAATGAAATCCTGTCATTTGCAATAAAATGGGTGAAACTGGAAAACATCATACTCAGTGAAATAATCCAGTCCCAAAGGAACAAATACCTTATGTTTTCCCTGACCTGCAGTAACTAATAGCTCTCCTAAAAGGAAACTGACACATTGAGATGCAATGACTTTGAACAACCCTTGTCTTGACTGTTGAGGAACAGTTTTTTTTTCATACAATTTGTTGAACTCTTTTTTTTTTTTTTTTTTGGACAGGCAGAGTTAGACAGTGAGAGAGAGAGAGACAGAGAGAAAGGTCTTCCTTACATTGGTTCACCCCCTAAATGGCCACCATGGCTGGCACACTGCGCCAATCCGAAGCCAGGAGCCAGGCACTTCCTCCTGGTCTCCCATGAGGTTGCAGGGCCCAAGGACCTGGGCCATCCTCCACTGCACTGCCCGCCAGCTCCCTCCAGCCCTGCTTGAAGGCACAAGATGTCTCCTGGCACCTGAAGCCTTGGTACCCACCCTTCAGCTTCTTCACTTGCCCCTAGACCTGCCCCAGGGGCCCGGGTAGACTCAGAGCTGGCAGTGAGCAAAGCCGCTCCCATCTCCTCTCTCCACTGGCTGGCTGAGATCTGGGCCCAGTCCTCTCCCACTCAAGGTCTCCATGTGCTCATCTGTAGAATGGGCAGTGGGAGAGGGTAGACCGGAAACCTCTGCCATTGGCTGGGATGCCCAAGGCGAGCCCTGACCCCTCCTCATTTTCTCCTGTGAAACCAGGGCCCATCAAACAGAGGGGCCGGGGGGAGGGGCATTGCCTCCCATGCCTGAGGGTCTTCAAGGGTCACCTGCTGTGCCAGGCACAGGGTAGAGCAGGGGACAAAACAGTAAAGAAGAAAAAATAACCCAAGCCTTGCTGGCTTTTCCCTCCTAGGAGGAGACAGGCAGTAAGCGAGGCAAATGGGAGATCTATGTGTGCTGGGGGTGGCATGGCCGAGGGGGCAGAGGAGGAGGCTGCGGCTGGGGGCAGGGGGCAGGGGGGGCTTCGTCTTCACACTGGGAGGCCAGGAAGTCCCCACTGAAATGGGCACTATGGAGTAAACACTTGGACGCAGGTATCGGAGATGGGACGAGACTTCCAGGCAGAGGTAGAGTGAACTCTGAAGCCTTGAGTTCCTGTTCAGGAGGCAGGGGAACTTCGGGGAGGGGGCTGCACTGACAAGGGTGGGGCCCCATGAGGATTGTGGAGGCACTGGGGGCTCTGGTTGTAAACCCACTCACACCAGCAACTTCCCCGGGGCCGGGCTTCTGGCTAGCTCTGTCTATACCAGCCCACTGGCTTCCTGGGCAAGGAGAAGTGGGTCTGTTGGGGTCTGCTGGGATCTGGTGGCCTCTGGGCCCATGGAGAGAGTTCCAGAAAAAATCCACAGTGATAACGTCGCTCCCTGCCCGGCAGTCCCGTCTGCCCTCCAGAGGCGCCAGGGAGTGGTTCTCAGGGTGACCACGTGGAAACTGCCGGGGGCCAGCATCACTGGGGCTGGCCATCTCTGTCTTGGGACCACATCTTCTCTGCCCTAAAGCCATCGATGGATCCCAGTGCCTAGAGGATGCAGGCCACCCCTAACGTGAGGCTACAAAGGCTGGCCCCTATCGGCCCCAAACCTGCCCTTCCGTACCCTGCTCCTGGGCAAACTGCTCCATCCTCTTGCAGCTAAGTAGAGTCTCTGCTTGGTCCTCCCAAGATTCTCTCCAATAGCAAGCAAAAATATCCAGAGCACAGGAAAATCAGACTACATCAGCATTGCAAACCGCTGCCCATTAGACCACAGCAAACAGGTCCAGCAAGAACAAGTAAATCAGCAACAAGGCTGGGCAAGGGATTAGAGAATGGCCAATCAGCAGGGGAGAAGGGGGCATCTGTTCTGGGGAGTGAACCAGCAGATGCAAGATCGCGCGCTCTCTCTCTCTACCTTTCAAATAAAATGAAAATAATTAGTAATAGTTTAAAAAAAAAAAGACCAAGGGAGTCCAGACGATGCCCCGTGACACGTTAGAGAACGGCCTGGTGGCTGCAGACCAGGCACCAAGAGTACACAGAGGACGTGGGGCAGGTGGGAGGGGCCGGGCAGTACCAAGCAGGCAGCCTGTCTCACCTGTGGGAGTCCGTGACACACAGTGCCCACTGGGAGCCCACCCTAAGCGCCACCACATTCTGTTAATTCAGCCGTCTTCACACCTGCCACAGTAGGTTGAGAATTGTGTCCCCCCAAAGTCATGTTCAGCTCCTAACCCCCAGCACCTGCGGATGTGACCTTGGACAAAGGATCTTTGCAGGTGCAATTAAGGACCCTGAGATGGGCTCACCTGGCCTTGGGCGGGTCCTGAAGCCCATGACAGGTGTTCTCACAAGAACAAGGAGACTCGGAGGAAGGTGGAGGCAGACAGTGGAGCTTCGCGTCCCACCCCCCGCAATGTCATGCATCAGTGGCCATCACTAGGAGCTGAGACAGAGGCAGGGCCCGGATCTCCTCCCAGCCCTCCACCCCCGGGCCCCCGCCCAGAGCCTCAAGGAGGACCCCACTCTGCTGGCTCCTTGGTTTTGGACTTCTGACCCCCAGACCTGCAGGAACTACGTTCCCACAGGTGTGCGTGCGTTCCTGGCGACTCGCGCCTGCAGTCCCCGGAAGTGAACACACCTAACCTGCACCTGGAAGTCCGGCGAAAAGACAAAGACGCTGAGGCACGGAGGGTGAAACCACTCAGCGAGGCACACAGCCACCAGCGCCGGGCTGGGGTCCCGCCCAGGCAGTCTGCCTCCAGAGCCTCTGCTCCTCACCGGCTCGCCCAGCTCGCGGAAGGATTTTAAATCTCCTGTGTTCGTGTGTCTTTGTAGCACCCACAAATAAAGCATATCCAATGTTTGTTATCCTCCTTGGGGATGTACACCAACACACAGGGGCACATAAGTCCACGATGGAGTCATTTCCAGAAGCCCAAGTCAGAGGTTAAAGATAGCTATTTCTGAGAAGTACAGGGGTGTCTCAAATGTTTGTAGGAACCATGCATGATTTATATGATTAAACATCGCTTCAATAAACAGCTTCCTTGGGGAGGGCATCTGGTCCAGTGGCTGAGACGCTGATTAAGACACCTGCGACCACATCACGGCACTGGGTTCAGTCACCGGCCCTGGCTCCTGACTCAGCTTCCTGCTGACACACACTGCGGGCGGGCGGGGGGGGGCAGCGGGGAGCAAGTTGCTGGATCCCTGCCCCTACGTGGGAGACCTGCATGCAGATTTCAGGTCCTGGCTTCAGCCCAGGCTCAGCTGGGCACTGGGGGTTGAACCAGAGGATGGATGCCCTCTGTCTCTCTGTCTCTCTCTTCTCCCCCTTCCCTCTCTCTGCTTCTCAAGTAAATAAATACATTTTACAAAAAAAAAAAAAAAAAAAGCAAGGGCTGACACTGTGGTGTAGTGGGTAAAGCTGCTGCCTGCAATGCTGGCATCCCCTATGGGTGCTGGTTCACGCCCCAGTTGCTCCACCTCCGATCTGGCTCCCTGCTAATGGCTGGGAAAAGCAGCAGAAAATGGCCCAGGTCCTTGGGTCCCTGCCACACATGTGGGGGATCTGGAAGAAGCTCCTGGCTCCTAGCTTCAGCCTGGCCCAGCCTGGCCATTTGGGGAGTGAACAGCAATGAAGACTGATCGATTGATCGATTGATCTTGCTCTCTCTTTTCTCTGTAACTCTGAGTTTCAACAAAATAAATAAATCATTAATTTTTTTTTAAAAAAAGCCAGTTTTCTCCTCTGTACAGCAGAACTGGAAATACTTCAAACAGCTCACGTTTCTGGCTTCGGGTTTGTGACCCCCCAGGAACACCTGCCGCCGTGGGGACAGTGACCCACTCATTCTCCCCAGCAAGCCTTGCTCACACCCGCTGCGCCCACTTATGGTGGCTGCAACAGGAGAAACGGCTGGAGGTTGGTGAGAACCCACCACCCAGCACCCTGCAATGGCCGGAGCTCCAGGCGGGCAGAGCACCTGGGAATGACACACTGCACCTTTTGGGATGACAATCTGGCAAATCTAAGCAGTGTGACGCCGAAGCCCCCGTGTCAGCAGCCACCCCCAGGACCCGGGTACGAAGGAGACGGTGACGACAGCTGTGGCTGTGGTGCTTACAAGGAGAAAACGGGGAGACCAGCATCCAGCCAGACAAGAACAGGTACAAAAGTTGGGGCTCAGTCCACGCCTGTCTATCTATCACATGACCAATCAAAGGCAGAAATCCCCAAATCCTGCTTGTTGCCCGAATGTTAACTTCCTGATCCATGCCTTGTGCTGAGGTTATGTAAGAGGGTGTCCTGTTTCAGGGACACCCCCGCAGCACGTGAGCAGACATGACACCTGCACCTTTCTCCCCCTGCAGTTCAGAGAGAGGAAAACAAGCCACTGGGAAACGCTCCTAGCCAGGGGATCCGGGGAAGGTGACACCAACCCGGAACACCTCCTGCTGCTCCTGCAGCTTTCCTGGGAGGCCAAAGTCACGGCCAAGGCGAAAGGTCAAAGCTTTACAATCAGACAGCCAAAAACCCACACATTAAGTGCAATAAGCAAATTACAGGAAGAAGAAAACATTTCCGTAAAGCGTAAAAGCATACCCAACAGTTGTGTGTCTTGTTTGTGGGTCTATACGCACATAGATTCAAGGTGAAGGCCAGCCCTGGGGTGAGGGAGAACACGAGGAGCTTCCAATCAGCTCTGCAAGCACTCGATTATTATAGAGAGAGAGCGACAGAGAGAGAGAGAGAGAGAGAGGGAGAGACAGAGAGACAGACACACAGAGAGAGAGAGAGAGAGAGAGAGAGGGAGAGAGAGGGAGAGAGAGGGAGGGAGAGACAGAGAGACAGAGACACACACACACAGACACATGGAGAGAGAGAGGGAGAGAGACAGAGAGGGAGGGAGAGAGGGAGAGGGAGAGGAAGGGGGAGAGAGAAAGGGAGGGAAGGAGGGAGAGAGTGAGAGAGGGAGGGAGGGAGAGGGGGAGGGAGGGGGGAGAGAGAGAGGGAGAGAGACAGAGAGAGAGGGAGGGAGGGAGGGAGAGAAACAGAGACAGAGACACAGAGAGAGAGAGACGGAGAGAGAGGGAGAGGGAGAGAGAGAAAGAGGGAGGGAGAGAGTGAGAGGGGAGAGGGGGGAGAGAGAGAGAGAGAGAGACAGAGACAGAGACAGAGACAGAGAGAGAGAGACCTCAGGCAAAATGATGGAATTCAACCAAGCCGAATCACAGCTGCGTGGGGCTTTGCTATGTCTTTCTCTAGACTTCTCCATGGTTAATATACCTAATTAAGAATAAAACAAAAGGCCCCATGCACGCACGCACAAGCACACGCACCCCTCCTTCCTGCCAGGTCCCAGAGTATGTGACAGCTGAGGTGTGGTGAGGGGCGTGGTGTCCAGCACCTAGGGCTGTCCCTGCTGCCTGCCAGTGCCCATGGCCAGCTGTGTTCTTGGCCTTCTAAACTAAGGTCCGTGTTAGCCTGTCACCAGGATGATGCCAGCCCTGGGGATGGAGCCGTGGCATCCAAATCATCAAGCCCCCAGGCACATTCAGGGACCTCCTCTGACAACTGCCACAGGTCAGCAGGGCCGTTTTTCTCCCCTGGGGCAGCCGCAGGCCTGGGCCAGGGCCATCGTACCCTGAACTTCCTGACTGCAGACCAAGTTCACTGCAGGCAGGTGCTGTGGGCCAACTTCCGCTGCGAGGCCTGGCTGTGCTGCACAGAGGCAGCTTGGGGTCAGGCGGGCCTGGGATCCCAGCAAGCTACTCCACCTCTCTGGCCTGCTTCCTGGTCCATAAAACAGGGAGACTACGTGCCCCACCTCCAAGGTCAGATGAGGAGGAAACAGCTCAGTGTAACTGAAGAACCGGCAGGTGACTGGGGACAAGTGGCAGCTCCCCAGTGAGATCGCGGAGGTTGGGGGTGGGGGACCTGCAGCTGGATTAGACTCTGGGGCAGAGCAGGGAAGGGTTTCCCAGCGCAGGGGGAGGGGGATTTGGGACCTGTTGGGTACTGGGTTTGGATCAGTGATGTGCTAAGAAAGCACCTGTCTAGGACAATCAATCACTATAAATCAACCAATCAATACAAAGCAAAAGCCTGATGGGTAAGACTGTTCGTGTCCCAGGTGCGAACGCTCCCACCACGGTGGCGCCAAGCTCTCCGGGCGCTAACAGCGGCTCCCAGCATCCCTGGACGCTAGCCTTGTCGGAGTGCAGCACCACACTTGAACCAAAGCTGTACTCCACCCCACGTGCTCCCCCAAGGGACGGGCATCCAGCACTCGGGTTAAGACACCCACAGCCCACGTCACAGGACCTGGCTGTTCCCAGCTCCAGCTCCGGACTCCAGCTTCCTGCTGACGCACCCTGGGAGGCGGCAGTGACGGCTCAGGGCTGCCGCCGCCCACCTGGGAGAGTGGGGTTGAGCTCCTGGCTCCTGGCTCCAGCCCAGCCCTGGCCACTGAATCAATTGTACGTCTCGGTCTAGGAAATAAAAAAAAATCCCCCTAACAGTGCAGTCCCCTCTGCACTGCCCCTCTCACATCCCCGGTGGCCTCCAGTTGAAGACCTGTAACGACAAGAGCTCCCTATGCCCCTGGCCAACCTGCTCCAAGGAGCAATTCAGCTTTCGACTGAGACGAAACCTGTTCCCTGAAGTTTCTCCCTGGCTGCTGCTTCTACACCTTGCAGGGGACCACTCTGCCAACTAGGCGATGACACCAGCACATGTCACCTCCCCTCCCCCCCGCGTCCCAGAGGTCCTGGGCACCACCTGCTTGCCCCAGGACCAGCCCTGAGCTGGCTGCGGGATATGCACCTCTCCTGACTCCCACAAGGTGCACAGTGAGTGTTCTGCGTGTTAACAGCATGTGAACTTCTCAATTTACCGGTTTTCAACACAACCAATCCCAATGAAATCATGCAGTGCTTTTTTAAAAATTTTTTATTTGAAAGGCAGAGAGACAGAGTCAGAGACAGAGACAGAGAGAGGTCTTCCATCCACTGGTTCACTCCCCAGATGGCTGCAATGGCCGGAGCTGCGCTGATCCAAAGCCAGGAGCCAGGAGCTTCCTCCGGGTCCTTCCACTCAGGTGCAGGGGCCCAAGGACTTGGGCCATCTTCTAGTGCGATCCCAGGCCACAGCAGAGAGCTGGATCAGAAGTGGAGCAGCCAGGACTAGAACCAGCACCCATATGGGATGCTGGCACTGCAGGCGGTGGCTTTACCCGGTACGACACAGCACCGGCCCCATGCATGTGCTGTTTTATGATTGGCTTCTGTCACTCGGCACCACATTTTCATCAGGGCTGGTCCACGTGCTGGCCGCTGGTAGAAGAGACTGGTACGTCCACATCAGTCGCTCACTTCTTTTTTGCAAATACTGCAGTACAGCGCGGACACACCACAGGGCGCTCGGCCATCCTCAGACGACGAGCATTGCGGCTGTCTCCACAGACAGCTGCTAACACTCAGGTGCACATCATGCGTGGAACGTGTCCTTTTGGTTCTCCGGGCAGCCATCAAGAAGGGCAGCTGCCGGATCGTAGGGTGACCCGTGTTGAGCATTTTGAGGACCTGCTCAGCGGTTTCCTGCGTGGCCACGCCATCCTACAGTCCCACGGGCAGGACACGGCGTTCTAATTTTCCACAGCCTCCCCAGTTCCTGCTACTGTCTCTTTTAAAGTGTATTTACTTAAGAGGAAGAGAGTTGGGGCCACAGAGAGACAGAGACAGACACAGCTCCTGTCCACTGGTTCAGTCTCCAAAGGCCACACTGGTCAAAACAGGGCTGGCCCCAGCCGGGAGGCAGGACTCAATCCAGTCTCCCACCTGGGGGCAGGGGCCCGAGCCCTTGAGCCACCTCTGCTCCTGCTGGGTCTGCTGAGCCGGAAGCTGGGACTCAGAACAGAGCAGGGCTGGTCTCCGCGGCGTCTTCTGCAACATAAACAGCGCTCCTCTTGCTGAAGCCGGTCTGCCTCTTGGTTCTTTCGTAGCTTGTGGTTTTGGTGTCCTGTGTGTTACCTAACCTGAGAGAGCATGAAAACGAACGTGCCCTTTTTTCCTTCTGAGAGTTGTATAGCTGCAGTTCTTTTTCTTTTAACAGGCAGAGTGGACAGTGAGAGAGAGAGACAGAGAGAAAGGTCTTCCTTTGCCGTTGGTTCACCCTCCAATGGCCGGTACGGCCGGCACACCGCACTGATCTGAAGCCAGGAGCCTGGTGCTTCTCATGGTTTCCCATGGGGTGCAGGGCCCAAGCATTTGGGCCATCCTCCACTGCACTCCCGGGCCACGGCAGAGAGCTGGCCTGGAAGAGGAGCAACCGGGACAGAATCCGGCGCCCCAACCAGGACTAGAACCCGGTGTGCCGGCGCCGCAGGTGGAGAATTAGCCTAGTGAGCCGTGGTGCCGGCCTAGCTGCAGTTCTTACAGTGGGCTGTGGGGTAGGAATCCAACTCCCTCCCTCGGCACGTGGACCTCCAGTTACGCCGGAGCTGTCCCGGCAGCCCCGCGGAGTCAGCGAGCGGAGCCCCTCTTCCTGGGTTCTCCTCCTGCGTATGCCGCATGTCCTCCTCTGCAAGGGGAGACCTGTCCCCGGTGGTGGGCGGGGGAGCTGCACTGCCCAGAAGGGGGTGTAACCACCTCCTCCTTCCATCGAGACTCTCTCGCCCTGCTCACACGGCCTAGGATGCCATCAGCTTGTCTGCGGCTACACAGTGCTTGGGAAGACCACCTGGATGCTGAGGGAGGGTCGTGTTGTGGAAACGAAGGGAGGCAACAAGGGGCTGTGGGATGGACGCTGCCCTACCAGATCCTGGGTTCCTGTGATGCCCGCTGATGGGCGGCAGACGCCTGGTCTGCGCGGGAAGGCTCCACTAAGACAGAACACGGGGCTCTGCTAGTCATGTCTGCCACGGGCTCCGCACGGGATGACGGTGGCCGCTGGGCTGTGTGATCACATCAGATGCTAAGCTCCTGCCAGCTCCGTGAAGTCCATGATTCTGCGATTCCACTGACCCCTGGCTAGGGGCCCCTAACAGGCTCCTCTCGCAAGCCAGGCTGGCCCTGCCCCAGTCCCAGCGCCGCTGTGGCTTCCTGTCTACCAGCTCCTTTTCCTAGAAGCGCGTGAGGCCGAGCCACGGCGGCTGCCTCGTTCTTCCTCCGGCCCCGGCTTCGGGGCTCTCAGGACTGACAGCGCAGCCGCAGGCCGGGGGCCCAGTGGGGACAGAAGCAGTGAGGCCGCCCCACTCGGAATCAAAGCTGCTCCCGCACGTGCAACGCGCAGACCCGCCCCGAGCACCTCCAGCCCGGCTCCGGGGATGGGGGAGCTCACGACGCCCAGTGAGTTCCCTGGCCTCTCCTCTCACAGGTGAGCAGAAGGCTGACTGAGCAGACGGGGCCGGGGTGAGGTGGAAGCCCCCGACCTCCGGGCAGGAGCGCAGGGGAACCTGGGCCGGGCTCTGCAGGCTCTGCTCGTGGCCTCTCAGAGGGGAAGTCGGCCTAGGCGGGCCTTCCGGCCCCCGGAAGTGTAGACAGCAGGTCAGGCTGCTTTGGCCCCCAAGGTGCAGGCCACATCAAGGGGCTGGGCGGGTCAAAGGCCTTCGAACTCGCAGTGTCTTGTGTGCTGCGGGCCACCTGCTGCTCCAGCCAGGCGCCCACTGCCCGCACTGCCCCTCCATGGGCCACGGTGCAGCCCCGCCTCCCTGCTGAGACACACTCTGACTGTCATTCACAGCTCTCTGCCCTCGGGTCCACGGCCTCCAGGGCCAGCTGTTCTGTTTCACTCTGAACTCTGGTCTTGAGAGCCCTGGATACCCTCAGTCCCCAGGGCCCCGAGCGATGTTCCTCCACCTCCTTCCGCTGCCGCCAGTCCTGGGCAGGGCTGTCCACTGTCACAGAGGCCTGACTCTCCCAGGATGGCACCAATTCTAACTCCGGCACTGTGCAATCAGACCAGCGGTGAGGACCAGGGCTGAGTGTCCCGGGTTTAAGCACGGAGCCAGGCAGCTGGGGTGGAATTCCAGCTTGGAAGCCTTCGCAGTGGGGAAACCTCTCTCTGCCTCAAAGCACAGACACTGACAGTGGGCAAGGTGAGCACCACTCCTATGGGGTTAGGAGACACAGCCCAGGGGGGCGCCCCGCACACAGCAAAGATTCAGTGTTAGCGGCATCCGTTCCATCATCCAGGAAGCGTGGACCCGGCCTTGACCGTGGACCAGACGCCATCGGAGGCCTCCCGTGTAACAGTGACAACGCTCAACACACAGAGTGAAAGAGCAGCTGGTGCCCCGGCCCTCCCCCACCCCCATAAACAACCTGCAGTGGGCAGGACTCGGAGGAGCAACGTCCCACATGGAAGTGGAGCTGGAGGTGGCGGGGACACAGGAAGCCCAGGCCCTGGGCACATTTGTCACACATGTACGTTGGGATGTGCTGAGGCCACTCCTGCACGGGACCAAGGGGTGGCCTGGAAGGGACCTGGGAGGCCGGGAGGCAGCATGGGAGGGCGGCTGTCCCCCGATGCCCCTCTGTGCCTTTTGGATATGAACACGTGATTTCACTGCCTACGCAAACACACTGAATACAACTGGGACAGGTGCTCCTTGGAAGGACTTCGCGTGTGGGCTGAGCCGGGCTCCAGGAGCCACGCTGTGAGCTGTCTGTTCACCTGTTCCCACTGACATCCTGTGTGCTGGGCCACTTCCCTTCTAGGATCCACCTCTTTACAGACACAGTCACACGTGTCCAAAACGACACATGGACAGAAGTACTTCCTGGTGTCACGGGAGCACTGTTTCTAACAGTGAAGTGGCTGGAAACAATCCAAAGGTCCACAAACAAAGGACCGGGCTCATACACGGAATACTATACACCCATCAAAACGAGGATGCACTCTGCAAACACACGAGGCAGGGCTTCGGGGCCAGGTGGGGAAGAGACCGAAGTCAAGCACAGAGCAGCAGGTCTATTCTGCTCCCGTGCTGGATAGGAAAAGAATAAGAACTTGGATTTGCACAGAGACTCTGGGAGAAGACACGGGAATCTAACGACTGGTGCAGCTGAGACGGGAAGGGGACAGACGTGGCCTGGCGATGAAGACGCCACTTAAAACAGCCGCATGCTGCCCTGGAGCACCTGGGAGGTGGGGTCCTGCCACCCACAGGAAACGCCTGGACTGAGACTGAGTTCCTGGCTCCTGGCTCGGGCTCTGGCCCAGCTCCGGCCACTTGGAGAAGCTGGTGGGGGGGGGGGTGGAACGAGAGAGTAGGAATTCTCTGGTCTTGCTCTGTCTCTAGACTAAGGATGGAGGGGAAGAGATTTTCACTGCACAACTCTTTCTGTGTGGATATTTCCGAGTCCTGGGAAGGAGCCCCTACTCAACAGTGGATGATCCTGTTCCCAGAGTGCTTTGTTTACTGTGTGCCGAGCATGGCTCACCCCGCTCTGGGCATTCTAAGTCAGTCTTTCCGGACCAGGCAGCTCTGGCTACCACTGCCATCTCACAGAGGACGGTACTAAGACCCAGAGAAGCTAAGCAGCTCATGGAGGCTGCAGACTTAGCAAGAGGCAGAGCTGGGGGAGCAAGTCTGGCCGGGTCTACAGTCCATGTCCTGAATGATGGCCAAAGTCTTCCCGATAGCCGCTTGTGACACGGGGTTAAAGGCAAGCCCCACAAACACCAGACATGGGCACACGCGGCGGAAGGACGGCGCTTGTCCACGGAGTGGAAGGGACTGGGTTTGCACAGGCTGACCCGCAGGAGCAGCACGGCGGTGAGAATCCCCAAGGGTCCTGGGGCAAGCACACGGGGTGCGGAGGGCTGGGAGGGTCCAGGGCCCAGGGGAGGAGGGGGCGGATGTGACTTCCTGCAGAGCAACAGTGCAGGAGGGGGCAGCGGGGCAGGGGCAGAGGGAGGCCCACGGCGGAGTAGCACAGAAATACAGCCCTGCAGTCACAGCCCCCAGGGGCCTGGGCGGCCCCCGGGGAAGCCCGAGGAGGGTGCAGTCTTCCCAGGAAAAGGCACCGAACAAACCGCGGACCCAAGAGGGGCACGAAAGAGCCCTGGCCGCGTGCACGGCCGTCAGCTCCAAGCGGACTCTGTCCCGACCCAAAGCTGAAGAGCAAAACGATGAAAATTCAGATTTTTCGCAGGAGAGGCTTCTTCGCCAGCACGCACCCTGACCTGAAATGAACAGACTGCAGGTCAGGGCGAGCACAGTCAAACCAAGGCTGCGTCCCCCGAGACGCCATCCCCAGGGTGCGAGTTCCAGCCCCTAGGGGAGACGTGTGCAGCACACAGAACGGACAAAGGGCTCGCGGCCAGACTGCGTGCAGAACCCGCACCATCGACAGGGACAACGCAAGCCAGCCAACCGCAAAGCGGGCCCCAGGCCTCCCCGGCACCTGACACACAGCGGCCTGAACGCTCCCACGCAGACTCACGGCGAGCGTCACCGTCACCAGGACAGCGGGGGAACGTGGCTGGGGCCCTGCTCGGAGGTGGCATCTCTGGGTGACGCTGAGGGACCGGAGGCCCTGGGGGGGGGGGCCTGCTCCTACAGGACTGCGGCTTCAGAAGAGGAGGAGGAGGAGAGGAGGTGGAGGAGGAAGAGAGGGCCCCCCAGGACACCTGGTCTCGCCAGGAGACGTCCTCTGCCACCTTGGGATCCTGCCCAGAAGTCCCCAGCAGCGAGAGCAACCTCGCCACAGGCAGCCGCTCCCCCTGGACGCCCCACCTCCAGGAGTGCAAGCCGAGCAATCTGTGTGTTAGCCATTACTCAGTGCTAAGTAGCCCAGGGGGTGTCCAAGACCCTGGGATCCAAATGGTCTGCAAGCACACGGGAAGACACTCAGCCGCGCGAGCAGCCAGGGGGTCTCAGCCAGCAGGCACCCACTGGGAAGGACCTGGGGTGGAGACCACGCTGCCAAGCGCGGGGGCGGCCGTGGGGAACAATCCGCTTTGCAGGCGGCAGTGGGACCCGCACCACGGCGGCGCTTGGCACTGACATTCAGCGACCCCCTCCTCTTCGCTACACCGAACAACAGGTGAAAATTTCAGGGGAAACAACAAAGACCTAAGAATACGAGAGGTATTCAGAAGGTTGGGGAAAATATGTATTACCAGAAACACCCACGCAGGCGCAGGCGTCACGGGCAGCCAGTGCAGCGGCTGCTTCGGATGCCCACGTCCCATTGCACTGCACCTGCGATTCAGCCCCGGCCTCTGACCCAGCTCTCTGCTGGTGTGCACCTGGGAGGCAGCGGGCGATGGCTCCACTACCTGAGTCCCTGCCACCCGTGTAGGAGGCCCGGATGCAGCTCCTGGCTCAGCCCCAGCTGTTGAGGGCATCTGGAGAGCAAACGCAAGACCCCTCTCTCTCTCCTTCCTTCCCTTTTGTTTTGCCTCTGGGATAAATATAACCAACTAAACAAACCTTACAAACACACACTCCTGGGGCCTGGGTCCCTGTCCCCCTGCAGCGGCACTGGGCACACCCCGGGTCTCACACTCCACAGAGGGCCAGGCTGGGCTCGGGGGTCCCGGGCCCTGGGAATATCCGGGCTGGGGAATAGGATTCTGCCTTGAAACAAACACAAAGCAAAATCAGACCGGCTTTCAACTGCTTTTTTTTTTTTTTGACAGGCAGAGTGGACAGTGAGAGAGAGAGACAGAGAGAAAGGTCTTCCTTTACTGTTGGTTCATTCTCCGATGGCTGCTGCGGCCGGCGCGCTGCGGACGGCGCACCGTGCTGATCCAATGGCAGGAGCCAGGTGCCAGGTGCTTCTCCTGGTCTCCCATGGGGTGCAGGGCCCAAGCACCTGGGCCATCCTCCACTGCACTCCCTGGCCACAGCAGAGAGCTGGCCTGGAAGAGGGGCAACCGGGACAGAATCCGGTGCCCCGACCGGGACTAGAACCTGGTGTGCCGGCGCCGCAAGGCGGAGGATTAGCCTGTTGAGCCACGGCGCCAGCCTCAACTGTTTTTGGCACTGAAATAAACTCATCTTTCCAGGAACTTTCTGAACCACACCCCCCACCCCCACCCCGCCGTGGACGGCCAGGAGGGAGACTTTCCAGACTGATCCGCGTGTCTGAGTCTCTCTCATACACAGTGGACAAGAACACGCAGGGATCAGAAGCGACCGGCACTGCCCCCTACAGGCTGCACCCCAGCTACCCCGTGCAACCCAAGGGCGAGGCTTCTGGTCCCCAGGGACATCCCAGCCTCCCATTCACCTTCATAGCAAACACAGAAGGGAAATGCCATTCCCATACCCTGGGCAGGCGGACGGAGCCGTGTGTCAGAGCTTTGGTAAACTCATAGGCCTGTCTCCATAGAGACCCACACCTACGTACACGCCTGAGAGATTTCAAGGGAATCAAACCGTCCGGGCCGGCAGGGTTCTCCTAGTGTACGGTCCAGCCAGCGCGGCCCCACGGAGTTCTGTACATGGATGGAGACGTCTCCACCTGCCCTGCCCAAGGTGGCCCCGCGAGCCACATGTGGCTTCCGGGCAACGTGAAATGAGGCTAGCGCGGCCACACCTGCATTTTAATGCACTTAACTGGAAGGCAGCCATGTTGGCCGGCGGCTGCCACGTGGGCTAAGGTAGGTCTGGCTTTCCTCTTGCTTGTCTTTTTAGCGTGCCCGTGAATTCCTGCGTGACCGTGGGATTTGTTTCCCGCCAGGAAGAAAGAAAAACGGCACAAGTAAAGAAGAAAACCACATGCACGCTGAGTGTTATTGCCATCAGCACCCCTCGCCCCGTCAGGAGAGCTCCCCTCCCCCAGGGCGGCTCTGCAGGGCCCGTGCCGGTCAAGGCCCTCGGCTGGGGCCTGGCTTTTGCATCTAGAGCCCAGCTCAGTCCGTCCTAGGCTCACCCCCCACAGAGCCCCAGATTTCCGGAGGCTCCTCGCACTCGTGCCCACCTGTCTCCTGCCCAGGCGTGAAGCAGTCTGGGAGAAGAGGAGCCAGAAGCCTTGAGGCTCAGACACGTGGGCAGGCGTGTCCTGGGCCCCGCGGGCCACCCTCCCCTCCCACCAGGAGCACAACACGTGGTGGCCCACACATCCCGTCCCGTGGGGACCTGGCCTCTGACCCTACCGGCTGCTTACTCAGCGGCTCCCCGTTGTCTGGGGTGAGGCTGGGAACAGGGAAGGAGACTGCAGCCCTCCCCTCCCCCACATCGGGGCAGAGGGCGGGGGGGGGCAGTCCAAGGGGCTTCGTGGAAGGGGTGGCTGTGGACACACTGGTGCCGAGAGAAGGCTTCGGCTTGCTGCCCCAGCCTCTGCCACAGGCCTGCGCTGTCTCCCTCCCTCCCTGGGCCTCAGCTCTCTCCATGCCATGAGGGTGTCCCCAGGACAGGGGACACAACCATGGTGGGGACAAGGGGAGACATGCATGGACCCCCGATGTCAGCACGCAAAGCCGGCTCTGCAGGGCTGCCCTCCACGGGCGCTGCCGGCCAAGGACAGTGCAGGAAACTGCTGTGGTGTCACGGCCACACACACACCCCCTCCCCGTGACACTGAGTCACGCTGCCACCTCCAGCAGTTGGGACCGCATTTCCTCCCCTAGGACGAAGGGTGTCCGGTGTGCGGCTAGAGCACACTGCAGCCGCCCAGGCCCCGGCCCACACTGAAGAACCACCTGGAGACTGAGCATCCTGCCTGGAATCCCAGCCTGGGGCTTTGGCTCCCTGGTAACGCCCACCCCACCTGCCCCCATGGGATCACACGCTAAGGTTGCTGAGCTATCAAGAGCGGGAGACGGGAGGGGGGCGAGGTGCCACAGACTAAATGATTATGCACCCCCCCCCATAACCCGAGTAAGAGCATAGGAGGCGGGGCCTTTGGCAGGTGCTTAGGTCAAGGGGGTGGAGTCCTCCTGATGGGGATTAATGCCCTTGTAATCGGGAGCCTAGAGAGCTGTTACTTTTGCCACTAGGGGACACAGACAGCAGACTGCCCGCTACAAACCAGGCAGCGAGATCTCGCCCGGCACCCAATCTGCCGGGGCCCTGACCTGGGTCTTCCCGGCCTCCAGCACTGTGAGCAGGCAACTCGCACCGTGTCAGCCACGGGGCCCTGGTGCCAGGACCGCGGCTGGCTGCAGGGGAAGGGGCCCACGCGGGGCAGTGCTGCGGCACACAGGCACACCGCACCCCAGCGCCCAAAGACTCCCAGGCCAGGGCCTCTGCCGGGGACCACGAGGGAGAGGGGCAGGTGGGCCCGGCACGCCTCCTCCTCCCAGGGTCTCCACCAGGGCTGTCCTCACGGGGCCAGCTCTGGCCTCAACGAACTTGGATTCAGGTCCTGACCCTGTCACCCGCTGCGCCTCTGTCTCCTCCTGGGCACGGTGACAACCGCCTGAGAAAAAGCTCTTAGCAAAGGGTCCTTGCAGGCGGCAAGACACCCCTGCTGGCCGGCCGTCAGAATTCCTGCTGCTGGCTGCCGGCTGCCTCCGCCCAGGGGAAGAATTCTTCCTCTGGAATCGGAATCGCAGGGTGTGAAATGCAGGCCTGGCCGCTCCCCTCTTGGCATCTCTCCTGTCCAGCTCTTGAACTGCAGAGACGGCCACAGCCGCCAGACTGGAGGGATCCCGCCAACCCCGGGGCCGGCAGCAGAGGCCCGACCGTGCAGGGGGCAGGCCTGGGGCAATCACACTGCAGAAAGTCGGGGGGGGGGGGACTTGGAGTCAGCAGATCCTGAACCCCAGCTCTCGGGGATATCCTGGGGCCGGCTCCTGCCAGCCTTCGCTCACAGCACTGCCGGCGATGTCCCATGCGTGATCTCTTCTGCTCAGGGCACCTCTCGATGTTTGCATCCCAGGCTCCCAGCCGCGACGCTAGGGCTCAGGCCTGCAGCTCCTCCCCTCCCCGGCCCCCCAGTGCCTGCGTGCCAAGCCTGCGGGCTGTCTTAAACAGAGACCTCCACCAGGACGCTGCCTCGCAGCTGAGAGCTGAGGCACGCAGGCCGCGCGTCCCCTTGTCCAACCTCAGCTGGGGCGGTGCGCAGCTGCTGCTTGACTCAAATAGCACCCCCACCTCCAGGCACATTCTTGGGTGGCTTGGAAAGGGACACCAGGACCCACCCACCTGGGGCTCACAGGTGATCGTAAGTAAGCAGCAGGATTGCAAATACAGAATCTATAAGCAATGAGAATTGACGCTAAGCGTCGCTTTGTCAACCACATCTGCCCCTCTCTTCCTACCTCGGGCGCCAGCTCCCCGCTGACCACGATGTTGGTGGCGACTGTGGGCGGAGCCTCCGCCTACCCCAACGTGGGGGTGTCCCAGCCGGGAGTCTCTGAAGCCCCCAGTGTGTGTGAGCTGCAGCGTTCCATGCTAGCTGGGCAGTGCCTGCACACCCGGGATTCGCAATGACTAGAGGCGCAATGAGGCTCCCCAAGGTTCCACAGCCACTCACGGAGCTGGCGCCCTGTTGCCCCATGGGGGTGGAGTGGACAGGAGGGCGTGGCCTCAGGGCCTTACGGGGAACCACGAAGAACCAGCCACGTTTATTAACTCCTCATAGGTGCCCCTCCTTCCCACACACTGACTTGTGGTCCACGGCCATCACCTCCCTCTGCCCACCAGCAAACCCAGGCCACCAGACGGACTGCCCAGCCTCAGCCCAAGCACCAGACTGTCCCAGCCCCCCCTGCCTAGCCAGCCAGGCCGAGTCGTGACCACCACCATCTCCCCGCCCCCACAGCACACACCTGATCCACGGCCAGGTTCTTAGAGCATCCCACACCCACTGCCTGGACCCCAGCCCAGCGGCCTTTCTGGCCTCGCTTCCTGCCCCCTGCACACCACAGCCCTAGTGCCAGCTGCCCACGCGCTTCAGCTAGGAAAAAACCCACACCCACACATCTGCATTTGCAATCACCAAAGCCTGGAGCTGAGCCAGAGGCGCCCCAGCGATACTGGCACAGCCAGGTCACAAAAACTCAGCGACACAACAGGGCTGACTGCTCACACGCAGCACGCCACCAGGGGGCGCCACAGGGCAGGGCCCCCACCCCCACCCCCATCCCAGGATGCGGGGGAAGTTGGCCAGAGCGACTGCCAGGGCAGGGAGGGGCTGGCCACAGAGGGCTCCGGCTCCGGCGGGTGATGGAGCCGCCTTGTGTCTCGCCTGCTGCCCAGGCTAGGTAGGATGGGGGAGAGGCGGGGGGGGGGGCTGCTTCCCTGAGACCCCCACCCCCCCCCCCCCCGGCTCGGCTGGCACCTCCCAGACACCGCCCTGGAGCAGCCAGGGCGGCCTGCAGCCTGTGGCACCGGGCAACGGTCCTGTGTCCCCCGAGACCGGGCAAGGACAAGGTTCCAGGTCACCGCTGGACCAGCGCTGCACAGGTCAGGGCGGGGCGCAGTCTAAGGGCGGGAGGAGCTGGGGCTTCGGTGGCTCCGCCCTGCAAGGGTGGGGTGGAGGCCGAGCAGGTGGATTCTCCCTTTCTCCAGCCACTTAGGGTCATCAGCCCTCATTCTGCTGCCCGCGCCCCAGCTTCGGCGCCCGCCCCCAACACACTGCAGACCTCACAGTGGTCCCCTCCCTTCCCTCAGGGCCCCTCTGTCAGTTCCTCCTCGCCCCTCCCTTTGGCATCAACCTGTCCTATATTCATTCAACAAACATTCCCCAAAGGCTGTGCCAGACCCTCCTCCCTCCCCGCCCACGGACACTTACAAACCAGGCAGAGAGGAAGCTGCGGCAGGCGGGAGGGGGGCCCTGGAGTGCTGCTGGCCAGGGGCCCTGCGTAAGCGAGAGCCAGGTGCTCCTCCCTTGCTCGCCTGGCTTCGGGATGACCCCCACCTCTGGGTGACACACCTGCCGTAACATGCGGTCTGGCCAGGGACCGAAGGTGCGGTGCCCCCACCTGCCTTTCTCTCGGCCAGGTGCCCTTGAGCAGTGAACAACCCGCACAACAGTACGCAACAGTCCTGGGAGGCGCCTTGCTGGAGGTGGAGGTAGGGCAGGTGCGCTCAGGCCTTGAGGCAGGAAGCCCTCGGAGCCTTCTGCAGGGCTGGAGGGAGAGGCAGCCCCGTGCTCCCACCTCTGGGGCCTGCCACGTGGGAGCGCCCCGTGTGCCTGCACAGGGCCCAGGATAGAGCCTCGGGGAAACCAGCCCCTGTGTGAGCGCAGAGCGTCCCGGGCAGGGCCTGGCTGGGGGCTCCCCGGAGCAGCCCTGAGCTCCAAGGCCCGCAGGGCTGGGGGCCGGGGTGGGCTGCTCTGGCCGTAGGAAGAGAGACCACTCTCCAGACAGCTTGCCCTGCTCAACCCCAGGCCGTCCCTGGGCCCCCAGGGTCTGGCCACATCCAGGGCCGATGCGGGGCCGTGGGAGGGCAGCTCTGAGCAGGAGCCGTCGCAGCCGTGGGAAGGGGACGTCGGGTCCTGGCCGGAGCTGGGCCGGCGGGCACCAAGGCCTCTGGTGGACAGCAGGCAGCCAGCGAGGGCCCACGACAGGCAACGGACGTGAGCGTGATGGCAGCCAGGGAGGACACCGGAACCGCCCAGGAGGTCGGGACACAGGTGCACGGGAGGCGTGAACGGGAGAGAGCTGGGTCTCAGGTGCAGACGGGGGCGGAGCCACAGAGACCTTGGACGGGACGCAAGGCGTTGGCGTCACAGACGCAAGCCAGAGCCGCTGACCTGAGGCTTGTGAGCCTCACTCGACATGGGAAACAATGTTTGTAATCCCGGCTCGGCTGGTGGGGAACCGGCTCTCTCCTCCGCCTCCTCCTTCCTGCTGATGCCGGGGCCAAGGACCGCAGGGAGCCCGGCAGGGCAGCTCAGCGCTTCCGGCACGTGACTTGGTGCCGTGTCATGAGAGGACAGCACTCTGGGTCAGGGAGGACCGGCTGTGTCCACCAGTGACAGAAAGTCCAGAACAGCACAAGTCTGGGTGGGCAGTCCGGGGAGGGTGCTGCTCCAGCACGGCGGGGACCCTTACTATTTTGTCGTTCCACTCTGCTGCACAGTTTCCACTCTCAAGTTCACCTCAGAGTCCAAGATGGCTGCTTCAGCTCCTGCCATCATCTCTGCATTTCAGCCAAGAAGAAACAGGAAAGGTGACACAGACGTACCCCTTCACTTTCAGGGCATCTTCAGATGCCTTACATCTCACAGTCCTGAACTTACACGTGGCCACACCCAGCTATAAGGAGACTGGGACATAGCTGCACACTGACAGCCAGCTGAAATTCAGGGGCCGATCAGCAGGCTCTGCCTCGCCCTTGAACTCAAGGCTCCGGGATGGTGATAGAGCCACATGGGTTTTCAGGAGCTTCGGTGAAAACACGGGGGACCCAGAAAGAAGCCAGGAAGTCAACCGAGACCCGTGACTCAGCTGGCTCCAACCGGTATGACGACCCCGCCAGGAGGAAGCCGGCAGAGTGGGCAGGGGACGAGCTCCGGCCGCAGCTCAGCGCCAGGCGCGTGCGCAGGAAAACGGTGCACAGAGCACAAAGCGGCACGCACACCCGGACGGCGAGGGCGCAGGCTCGCGCGGCGGGGCCAGGTCCAAAGGCGCCAATTCTCTGGCTGCACACGGCTCCGTGTGCTGGAGGGGACCGTTATCCACGTGCACACACACAACCCACACGCATGCGGGCGGCAGCCCCCAGCTGCACACCGCTCCCCTCTGCCCGTGCCCGCATCCGACTCAGCAGCGCCTCTCCCACTCCCCCATCCGATGCCTCCTGGCCACCTGGAAGGCTCTCCCTGCCCCATGTCAGCAGTTAAAATCTCACTCATTCTTCGAGACCAGACGCAAATGCCACCTCTTCCAGGGAGTCCTCCCTGCCTGGCCAGGTACGAGAGCCCTGGTACCTTTTTATACGATACCCTCGACTTCAATCGTGTGCACGTCTCTTGTTTTCCCTAGAGGATAAACTTCGAACTGCTGGGTGCTCAAGTACTCAGAGGCTGGCTGGATGTTGGGGCGGGTAGCTGGCTGGGCAGAAGCGTGGGAGTGCAGAGGCGGTGGCCAGGGGTCGGGTGAGGGGTCCTGGAGGTGGTGGAAGGTACAGACGTAGGTACCACGACACCGGTGAGGCCCGGGGGTCCTGCTGGCCCCGCCCCACTGTGGGCCCCTCCTCCCTCAGGCCTTCTCCTGATACCCCACTGGGGAGGGGCGCCACCCAGGAGTGGGAGGGGCTGGCGTCTCAGTCCCCTGGTTAATCAGAGTGGACAAGGGTCTTAGGAGCCCAGGGCGAGGCGGGGGCGGCTTCAGGGGCGCTGAGGCGCTCCCCTCCCCCCAGCTGGGGGTCTCTCCTCCCAGTCTGCCTGTCCCCTGGGGCCCTCACACGCAGAACGGATGCAGGGTGAGGGGCGCCATGGCCCAGAGGATGTGGCCTGAGCAGGCGCGGCCGCCGCTTCACAGACAGACCCGGCCCGACCACAGCGGCCCCCAGGCCGCCGGTTCCACCAGCAGCTGCCAGATGACTGGCAGGATGGGGCGTGGGGGGCTCTGGGCCACTTCCCACGCTCCCGCTCAGCAGCGCTACTTCCGGCCAAGCAGTCCCCTCCGAGGAGGGGGGACACGCACGGGGCCAAGCAGAGGCGACAGGCGAGGCCGTGATGGCAAAACTGGCTTCCAGATGGTTCTACAAAAGGCCCGAGGCTCTCAGCCACACAGATGCGGGGTCAGCAAGGCCCTGCCTGTGCCCTGTGGACACCCGGGCTGGTCTTCAAGGCCACACGAGCCGTGGAACACTGTGTCAGGAGGAGAGAGGCACAGAGTGTCACCGCTGTCCCCTACGCTGGGACAGGACGCTGATCTCAGAGGCCACAGCCTGGCAGGGAGCCCCTTCCCCCGGCCCCATGCCAAGTGGACAAGTGGTTCATGCGAACGAGGAGTCCCTGCAAGCTGGCATGCATGGAAGGCTTCCTGGAGGAGGCAGACCTTTTTACAAAGGGCAGAAGGGGCTGCCCTGGGCAAGGCACAAGGCTGTGGCTGGGAAGGGCAGAGCTGTGGAGGTGACCAGGCCGGGCCACGGAGCAGGCCGCGGGGGGACCTGCTGCTCTCCCTGCCCAGCCCGAGGTCCTCGCCAGCGGAAGCCACAGCAGCAGAACGGCTCCTCCGGGGCTTGGGACCGAGCAGCGGTCAGCAGGCGACGGCCCCGCTGTCATGTCCATTGTCAGCTCCCACCCTGGAGGACACGCGCGGGTTTCAGACACAACTGGGGTGGGGGACAGGTCAACTTCCTGGTTCTCAGAATAAGGGCAGACTCCAGGGAATAGTTACATGAATGGAAAGTTCTAGAACTGGCATCAGTGGACTTCCCAAGACCGAGTGACTCATGCCCCACCCCTGCTTAATGGGGGGGACAAACAGGAAGTTAGGGGGCTTTTCTGAGTCACTTCTCCCACATCGGGGCCCACTTTTCATCAGCCCCATCCCGGGCAGCATCTGCCTTGGGGTCCCTCACACTCAACTCACTGTCCACGGGGGGGTGGGGGGGGCGGTCACCGGGCCCTGGGCCCTGGGCGCTGCCGGCGGCCTCCACCCCCACCTCTCTCTCGCTGCGCCTCACCTGTCACTGCCTAGGGGACTCAATCTTGCCGTGCCAGTGGGAACTCGGAGGGGTCAGGGGGCAGGGTGGGGGTCCTCTGTCACTCCCCCCCCCCCGCCTTGGGCAGGAAGCCCCCAGTCAGCTCTGATTCTTCCATCTCCCACTAGGCTGCAGGCGCCTCCCGGGTGGTGCTTTAGGAAAGATCACTACACAGGGCAGGCCCAGGGCAGGGCGGGGGAAGCAGGGGCTGGGGCAGATGTGTAGAGCAGCCCCTCACTCCAGCTGAGTCAGATGACCTGGGTCTGGGGGTGGGGGTGGGGGACAGGAGTGCGGGCCTGGGCATGGGACCGGAGCCTGTGCGCCAGAGTGGGGATGTGGGTCTAGAAGGTTCTGGAAGGGTCTAGTGGGGATGTGGGTCTAGAAGGTTCTGGAAGGGTCTAGTGGGGATGTGGGTCTAGAAGGTTCTGGAAGGGTCTAGTGGGGATGTGGGTCTAGAAGGTTCTGGGTCTCAGGCAGGAATGGTAGCAGGAACTGGTGCGCTGGCCCCTAGAGCAGGGAGGCCCGGGGCTGGGGGCAGAGGGTGGGGGCTGTGAGGTGGGACCCTGAACCCATCACCAGCTTAGCTCCGGGCAAGCCCCGCCTGGGAAGCCCCTCCCCCAGTGCCTGTGTTAGTGGAGGGGCTCCCGGGAGCCCCCTCTTCCTGTTAGGCCCTGGGTGCATCCGCAGCTCCAGCGCCATTGAGGAAGGCACCTCCCCTCCCTGGGCTGTGTCCTCACTGTGAAACGGGATTAGGTCAGGCTGGGGCAGCTCGGGGACGGCTGCACCGTTGGCAACAGCGGACTCTCCAAATGGAATCTTAGGCAACCCTGCCTCTCCGAAACTCACGACGACACAAGACCTAGGGCAGCCGTGGGGGGCGGCAGTCGTCGCCGCCTGGGAGGCCTGCAGGAGCGCCTGGCCCAAGTGCCCAGCTTCCAGCTCGTGCGCACTCCGGAAAGCCGCAGTGACGGCTCCAGGACTTGGGTCCTTGCCGCCCGCCCGCGTGGGAGACCTGGACTGAGTTGTGGGCTCCTGGCTTCAGCCGGCCCAGCCCTGGGCTATTGTAGGCACCGTGGACAGGATATAAGATCTCTTTCAGTCTCTCTCTCTAGCTCCCTGCATCTCAAACCAAAAAATGAGACTAACTAAAGAAAATGTTTTTAGATGCAAGTGCTTGGCTTGCCGGGGCAGGGCAGCATGGGTGCCTGCCAGGGGTCCCCCACCCCAAAAGGTTCTGGCTAGAGGGGACTCTGGGAGGAGCCACCCCCGGGTGTTCCCTGGGCACGGTTGCACCTGTCCCCTGAGGTGTGGCCCCTCAGCAGCCTCACTCAGCATAGCCTCCCACTCTCCTCCAGGCCATCAGCAAACCCTGGGCCCCCTTCTCCCAACTCCTGGCCTCCGCTTCCGCCTCTCCCTGCAGTCTGCCCACAGCCATGGGCAGGAACCCTCCCTGGCCACAGCCCTCCAGCCCATCCGAGGCCTCGGTCGGCCGCACACCGGGGAAGCGCCCTTCAGTTCTCTGGGAGTGTCCTCTCCTCCTGCTGGGCTCCTGGGCCCAGATCAGCCCTCTGAGTCCCCAAGCCCCTCTGCCCCAGCTCTGCCCCTCCCCGTGGGGATGTCAGCTGCCGGTGGGGGCCCCAGCCTGCCCGGCCCACAGGCTCTCTGATGAACGGCCCTGGAATGCATAAATGCAGAGCCCAACAGTGGACAGACAGCGCCTGGACCTGGCCTGCCGGCCCTCCTCTGCCTGCATGTTCTCTTTGCAACAGGAAGCAGACAGAGCAGGCTTGCAAACATCCGCAGGGTCCTGGTTTTGGGGGCTGGGGGTGGGGAGACAGTAAAGTGGGGGGTCCTGGGTGGTTAGCAGAGCCCAGGGCTGAGTTGGGGGAAAAAGGCCGCCCATTCTTTCTGCTCCAATCTTTGTGTCCTGGGGGGCCATCCGCGCACTGCCCACTAGCACTTGACGCAGGGCCTGGGATCCGGGTGGGGGGGGCAGACTCTCAGAAGACAAATTAGCAGGAGGCAGCCTCCTGTCTTCATTTCCTGCTTGCCACCAGTGGGAGTGAGCTTTCCGTCACCAGGGGTATGCAAGCCAGGGAGCTTATCTAGGGGATTCCTGCACCTGACGCACTTACACGAGATGCCATCTGGGGGCAGTCATTGTGTGCTTGAAGTACAGGGAGCCACCCAGGGAGAAGACGGCCCAGGAGTGAGGGGACAGAGGCAGGAGGAAGTGGACCAGGCCAGGTCCTACCTAGGGAAAACGGGAAGTTGATGAGGTCAGAGCCCCGGCTCTCACCCCCCCCCGCCCCCGCCCAGGGACGCCTCCTTGCTGCGCCTCCTTTCCGCTCCGGGGGTGTGGCGGGCCCTTGCCCGGGGGGCCCTGCCCCAGCGGAATTCCCTGTTCCTTCCACCGGACGACATGTGTTTTTGTAGAGGTCGCTTCCAAGAGAAAGCAACAGGCGTCCAGTTTCCGGGCTGAGGTCGCTGGGGTGGGGGTGGGGGAGGCGTTCGGAAGCCGCGGCTGCAGGCCTGGCCAGCCCCCTCAGCGCCCCCGCACCCGAGCGCACGCCCGGCTTCCCCAGCGCCCCCCCGCACCAGAGCCTGTGTCGGGCTCCCGCCGCGGCCCCCAGGCCCCTGCGGCGCAGAACCCGGTTTTCCAGAACTGAAGCCGGAGGACGACGGACCCAGGGCTTCCACGCCGAAGCAGGGAGGCCGGAGCCCGGCTCCCCGAGACGCGCGCCCGGCCCTCGGCGCCCGAAGGCTGTCCCAGGGGACCGCCGCCCACCTGGCACCTCCTTCACACCCGCAGCTTCCCGGGGCGCCCACCGGGCTCTGCGGGGCCGGGGGTCTTCTCTGCTGAGCAGTCTTAAGCAATGCCCGACGAGGCGGCGCGGCGTGGGGAGCGGGCAGGGGGACGTGAAAGGAGACCCCTGGGTCCCCTCTCTCAGAAGCCGCTTCCCAGGCGCCAACCGCGCGTAGCCGGCGCGCCCGGGACCCGACCCAGGTATCGGCTTGACAAGGCCAATCCGAAGGTCACTGTCCCCCCGAAGGCCAGTGGGGCGGGCAAGGGGTCCTCGGTTTAGGCAGTGAGGGTCGCCTGCTGGGCAGCGGGAACGCGCCGGCCGGACCCCAAAACCCGAGGGGGTGCGCAGGGGCTCGGGCAGAGCCGCGAGTGCCAGAGGCTGGAGTCGCCGAGACTGTGCGTGTTTGCATCCAAAGTTCAGGCGGAGCGGGGCCGCGTCTACACCGGCAGCTCTGACAGGTCGGGACGCCCTCCCTGGCAACCCGGCCGCCCCAAATTAGCGCGGGTTCCCTAATAGCACCGTCTGCGCTTCCCAGTGTAGCCAGGTCGTCGCGTCCCGCACACAGCGGGGCTGCCCTCCTCCGCGCAGGACCGGCCGGGGTCTGGCTCTGGCCGCGGCCGCGGCCGTGGGTTCGTCTCCGCCCGCCACCGCCGGTGTCCCTCGGCCGAGGAGCTGCGACGGCTCCTGGGGGCGGGGAGGCGGAGCGGGGCGGCCCGGCGGGGGCCGAGCGCGGGTTGGGGCTGGGGGGGGGGGGCGCCGCGACTTACCCCGCGGGGTCCCGGCGCGTGGACGCCCCGGCGCGTCGGCTCATGTCGGCGGCGGCCGCGGGACGCTGCTCCGAAGGGCTCCGGCGCGCGGTCGCGTGCGCTCGCATGGCCCCGGGGAAGGGCCCGGGCGGGCGCCGCCGCCGCCGCCGCCCCGCGCCGAGTAGGGAAGCCGCCGCCGCCGCCGCGCGCTGGGCGCTCGCTCCCGGCGACTTCCTGTATCGCCGCGAGCGGGGCTTTCAGGAAGAGGCTGGCCTTGGTGGTCAAGGTTTTTTTGTCAAGAGCCATTCGGCGGCGGCTCGCGGCCCCGAGCCCCCTGGGGCACACGGAAGCCCCAGCGGCCGCGCCCCCGGGGCCGGGCCAGGCGGCGGGCGGTGCCGGAGCCGGCGCGCCCGGTGCGGACGCCCAACCTCGGAGTGCCGCCTCCGCCCGCTGGGGCAAACTCGCGGAGAAGTCTGGGGTGGGCGCGGGGCCGCGAGCCGAGTGCGCCGACTGGGAGTCCCGGCCTCGCCTCCACCGGCAAGCCGCTGCAGCCTCAGATCCAAACGGGGCGCCTCCTCCACGTCCCAGACCGGGGGCCAGGCTGCCTCCCCTTGGCTGCCTCCACGGACGCCTAGCTCCCTACCCCACGAGGCTGGCCTCCAGTTCATCTGTGTGGGGCGGCGGTGGGGGCTGCAGGTGGAGACAGCCAGCCAGCTGATTCGAGGAACAGCCCGGCCACCCAGGCGGGACCCAGAGGCCTCCACTGTAGTGCCTGGCTCTCCAGGTGCCCCTTGCACCTGCCCAGCCCCCAGAGTCGCCTTGTGGGCAGGACTGGAGCCTCAGTCTAATGCGTGTCTCTCCGCCTGGGCGCTGGAGGTTGGGGGCCAGACAAGGCTTTGTTAGCAGGGGCTGCCTTGGGTACTGAGTGGGGAACAGCACCCTGGGATACCAGAAGCTCCGCCTCTCCCGCTGACAACCCCCAATGCCTCTCCTGTTGCCAGCTGGGCTTTCATAGATAAGGATACTGCCGGGAGAGAGAGGAGGGGCCTTGTCGGAGACCCCTGGACCAGTTGAGGTTGGCGGGGACGCAAGCCCAGGGCTCATCGGACAGCACCTCCAGGCCCTTTAGCTGTCCCCCCGTCCCCCACCACGCACTCACACTTTCTGCCCCCTCTCCTGGCACTTGTGCCCATCTGCCTTCTGAAGCTAGAAGGGACTCCAGGTCCCAGCGAGCAGTGATGGCTGCCCAGTGCTGTTGCCACTGGGAGCCATCCGGCACTTCCTGGGAAGGTTAAACGGAGCGGCCTCTGACCCAGCGGTCCCGCCCCTAGGTGAAAACACCTGACCTGGTGAAACCTGCCCGGGGTCCAGGGCAGCAGGTGCAGCCGCATGTCATGCTGGCGTCCTACTTCCAATCCAGCTCCCTGCTGGTGCACCGGGGGAAGCAATGGAATCTGGCCCAAGTGGTTGGGTCTCTGCCACCCACGTGGGAGACCCAGATGGAGTTACGGGATCCTGGCCTTTGTAGCCATTTGGGGAGTGGACCAGTGGATGGATGGAAGCCCCCCCCCCCCCCCAGTCATTCTGCTTTTTAGATAAATCTTTGGAGTCTGAAACTCCATCTGAGTTTCCCATGTGGACGGCAGGGGCCCAAGCACTTGGGCCATCCTCTGCTGCTTTCCCAGGCCATTAGCAGGGAGCTGGATCAGAAGTGGAGGAGCCAGGACTCGAACTGGCACCCACATGAGATGCCGGCATCATAGGCCATGGCTTAACTAACCTCTGTGCCACAATGCTGACTCCCAAAATAAATCTTGAAACAAAAACCTTGCACAGGAACGTTCATCCCAGGCTTAAGGTGGGAGCCACTGGAAGTCTGTCACTTGAGCGGATGAACACCATGCAGCAGACTCACACGGTATTATTATTAATGCTAATATGTATTAACAATGTTAATATTACTAGGCCATAAGAAGGAACAAAGTGTTTTTAAAGTTTTGTTTACTTATATATTAGTTTGGAGAGACCGATGGAAACAGAGATCTTCCATCCACTGGTTCACTCCCCAAATGTTTGCAACATTGTGGACTGGCCCAGGCTGAAGCCAGGAGCCGGGAACTCCACGCAGGTCTCCCAGGGACTCAAGTCCTTGGGTCATCATCCACCGCCTTCGCAGTGGCATTAGCAGGGAGCTGGATTGAAAGTGGCACTCCCTGGCCAGCACCGAGGCTCACTAGGCTAATCCTCCACCTGCATTGCCAGCACACCCTGTTCTAGTCCTGGTGGGGGCGCCGGATTCTGTCCCGGTTGCCCCTCTTCCAGGCCAGCTCTCTGCTGTGGCCCGGGAGAGCAGTGGAGGATGGCCCAAGTGCTTGGGCCCTGCACCCCATGGGAGACCAGGAGAAGCCCCTGGCTTCTGCCATCAGATCAGTGCGGTGTGCCGGCCGTACCGGCCATTGGAGGGTGAACCAACGGCAAAGGAAGACCTTTCTCTCTTTCTCTCTCTCTCTCACTATCCACTCTGTCTGTCCAAAAAAAAAAAAAAAAAAAAAAAGTGGCACTCCCACAGGGGAAGTGGGCATTCCAGGAGTCAGTTCAACCTCGGTGCCACAACGCCTGCCCCAGAGACCAGAGATCAGTTCTGATTTTTGCTACAACCCAGCTCCTCAGAAAAATGCACTAAGTGAAAGAAGCCAGTCGCCAAGGGCCACGTCCTACCTCTATGAGATGTCCAGGACGGGCAAATGCAGAGGCAGAGGGCAGGCTGGTGGCTGCCGGCGGCTGGGGCGAGGAGAGACCAAGAGGAAGCCTGGTGATGGTTACGGCGTTTCTGCTCGCCGTGCTGAAGATGATGTAGAATTGATCGTGGTGATGTTGCACAACTTTGTGGCCACACTAAAAACCCTTGAGTTACACTCTGTAAGTGGTGACTTGTGTGGTATGGGAGTTGGACCCCAATAACATGATGCTTTTAAGCTGGGGGGGGGGCATGTGCAGGCTCTCGGAGGCCACGGAGCCTTGCCCCAGCCCACACCCCATCCCGTGTGCCCGTTCATTCAGGCGCCCTTAGCACATCATGCCCCTGCCCCCCGCCGATGCTCCTCCCTTTCAGAGGCTGAACTGGGTCCTCCCTGTGTGGGAGACCCAAGTTCAACTGCAACCCCGGGGCTTTCTGGCTCGGTAGCCCTGGGAAGGTCCCTTGCCGGAGCCTCAGTTAGCTCACCTGGGGAAGGGACGACTACGAACGAGTGAGGTGGGCAAGAAGACGCCCCCTCCAGGGGGCCGCTACTGTTCCTCTGCTCTGAAAACAAGCCCCCTGGCACCTGAGGTTGCACAGGCCTCTGCCAGGCCTCCCTGGGCCCCAGGGCAGTGGTCCGGCCAACTCTTGCTCCTGGAACTGTCCTCCAGAGCCTTCTAGGCTTGCCTGGGCTGGGAGGAACCCCATTCTTTCACTCCTCAAAAGGTCTCCCTTCAGCTCCCTGGGCTGCGACCGTAAGCTCAGGTCAGCCCCTCAAAGTCTGGGTTTTCCACCTGCTTGAGGCAGCCAGAGCCCTTGGGTGGAGGCTAGCTGAGGCCCCCATGGGACCTTGTTGCAGTCACTGATGAGGGAGGGGTTTGCACGAGGCCAGAAAGCTGAGCAGGGCTGTGGCCCCTGGTGTATCCCAGTGTGACGAGAGGCCAGGCTGGCCCTCAGCCCTATTCTCAAGTCCACTGCCCATGCCCATGTCCGTATCCCCAACTCTCCTCCTGGTCATAGGTCTCAGGGCTCCCTCCTCCCCACCTTCAGTATGCACTGTTTCTCTAAGAAGTCACCCATCCCCTCCCCTTCACTCATCTGTCGGTTTCCAGTGATAATAACCCCTCTTCCCATTGTAGAGGGAGCACATGACTCTAAATTGGCAATCAAATCAGTGGATTTACCGGTCATGGTGATTGGTTCATGGATGAGCACATGACCGAAGCTGGGCCAATAAGATCCTTCCCTGGGACTTTTTTCTGGCACAGCCAAGGAATAGCAGTGGTCTTTCCCCAGCCCCAAGCTGGTGTTAAGCTGGGAGAGTTAAGCCTGGGGGGCGGGCAATCGCCATTCTGGGCCACCATGTGGTCAAATTCTACTCAAGAAGAAAGTGAAGATGGAGTGACATCCTTTGGGGCCTGGATTCCTGCGTGCTTAACGTTAGACATCACGGTTAAAGCAGCTAATCAGTCTCTCTTCTTTTCTTTCCCTTTCTTCAAAACTCGAAGTCGCCGGAAGTGAGCTTCTGCCGGTTGTTGCTGAAGACCCCAGGCCACCCACGGCGGCAGCCCCAGCCAGTGTCTGCATTCCCCTGCTGCATCCAGAGGTGTCCAGTTGTGGCAGAGCTACAGGAGTGAAGGGGTAAACGCTTCACGTTATCACCCCGAAATATGAGAGGCTGCTTCACATTTCTGGGGTCCTTGGGGTGGCTCTCATACCCCAGCACCCTCCAGCTTCTGCACAGGTGAGAGCCAGTGCCAGGAAGCTGGGGACTGCCCAGGGGCAGGGCGCCTTTAGGGAGGTTGACGCTCGGCCTCGCTGGAGTTTCTGGGGGACTTTTAGTGAAAAATCTGCAGAGCGCCCAGAAACCCTGCCCTAGTTGGATTAGCCCTCTGAGGGTGCAGCGTGCTCTGACAACAGGAATCCCCTACTCTGTGGTGTCCTGGGTACGCAGCGGTGCCGTGGAGTGACTGTGTCTCCTGGGGCGAGCTCTGTGCCTGCGTGTGCCTCCGGTTCCTCATTGCTATGGGAGAATGACAGCACCTGCCTCCCGGTGCTGCTCTGAGCTTCTGCTCAGCCAGGGACTTCAGAAAGCTCAGAGAAAATGCAATTAAGAGATGCAGATTTGGGGGGCACGTTTTTACAGTCTATTTATTTGAAAGGCAGGGAGACAGAGAGATCTTCCATCTGCTGGCTCACCCCCCAAATGGCTGCAACAGCCAGGGCTGGGCTAGGCTGAAGCCAGGAGTGGGGAATTCAATCTGTGTGTCCAATGGGCAAGACAGGGAGCCAAGGACGCAGGGCATCCCCTGTGGCCTCCCAGGGTGCACGTTAGAGGGAGCTGGAATCAGGAGGAGGCCAGGACTCAAAGCCAGGCCCTCCAGCATGGAAAGCCACCAGGGTCCCAAGCAGCATCCTGACCACTGGCCCAAAGCCTACCCTTCCATGAACTCTTTGCACCAGTCCTATATCTTTTTTTTTTTTTTTTGACAGGCAGAGTGGACAGTGAGAGAGAGAGACAGAGAGAAAGGTCTTCCTTTGCCGTTGGTTCACCCTCCAATGGCTGCCGTGGCCGGCGCGCTGCGGCCGGCGCACTGCGCTCATCCGATGGCAGGAGCCAGGTACCAGGTGCTTTTCCTGGTCTCCCATGGGGTGCAGGGCCCAAGCACTTGGGTCATCCTCCACTGCACTTCTGGGTCACAGCAGAGGGCTGGCCTGGAAGAGGGGCAACTGGGACAGAATCCGGCGCCCCGACCGGGACTAGAACCCGGTGTGCCGGTGCCGCAAGGCGGAGGATTAGCCTGTTGAGCCACGGCGCCGGCCACCAGTCCTTATCTTACTACTTGTCCTGGGACTGGAGCCCTCAGTGCATCAGTCAGGTCCCACAGGAAACCAGCGGCACTTCCGATTAGGATAACTTGGGGGAGGGTTTAACAGATGTGAAGATGAGGATGTCCCAGGGAGGGAGCCGTAGCCTTCAGCTCTGTTACTTTCCTCAGCCCAAAGCTGAGGCCGGGGGTGCAGCCATGGAGACCCTGGGGGACAGAGGCGCTGGGACTCCCCGCCTCCCTGCCTCCTCATGCAGTGGGACTTCCAACAGCTAAACGCAGCAGGAAGCTGGGGATGTGGGAGTTTGGGGCCCACTTTTCAGTCCACAGGGATCTGTGTGGGGACAAGGAAGGCTGCGCCAGGAGGGAAAGCCGGGGGTCGGATGAACTGGCTCCCATCCTGCTAGGCCTCTGGCCGTGAAGCTTGGGCAAATCAGCCACCTCCATGCTTGGTGCAGCGGTTACGATGCCTGTGTCGCCCACTGGAGCGTTGCGTTCAGGTCCTGGCTCCACTTCCACTCCCAGCCTCCTGCTGTGCTGCACCCGGGAGGCAGCAGGTGATGGCTCAAGTTCCTGAGTCCCTGCCACGCACGCGGGAGACCCAGATGCAGTTCTGGGCTCCTGGTTTCAGCATAGCCCCGCCTTGGTCACGGTGAGCATTGGGGAATGAACTAGCAAATGGGAAATCTCCCTCTATCTTTCTCTGCCTTTCAAATAAGTAAATATAAAATACGTTAAAATTCTTTAAGCATTGGATATAGGAGCGCAGCATCTAGGGCCCTGCATCCAAGCCCATCTGTTAGCTGTCAGTGACACATGGGACAGGCACAGGAGTCCCCGGATGAGCCTGCTGAGTTCCTGACCTGTGTGATTGTCAAAGGCAACCAAATGCTTGCTGCTTGAAATAGTTTGTTCTACAAAAGTAAAGAAGGAGAAGTCAGATCTCTTGCAGCTCCATTCCCTGTTTGGAAAAAAATCCTAGAGGGAGAGAGAGAGAGAGAGGGAGGGAGAGAGAGAGAGAGAGGGAAAGAGAGAGGGAGAAGAGAGAGAGGGAGAAGGAGGAGGAGGGAGAGGAGGAGGGGGAGGAGGAGGAGAAGGGAGGAGGAGGAGGGAGGAAGAGATGGAGGAAGGAGAGGAGGAGGGAGGAGGAGGGAGAGGAGGATGAGGAGGGAGGAGAAGGAGGGAGAGGAGGAGGGAAGTGAGGGAAAGGAGGAGAGGAGGAGGGAGAGGAGGAAGAGGGAGAGGAGGAGGAGAAGGGAGGAGGAGGGGGAGGAGAGGAGGGGGAGGGAGAGGAGGAGGAGGGAGAGGAGGAGGAAGAGGAGGAGGAGGGAGAGGAGGAGGAGGAAGAGGAGGGAGGAGGGGGAGGGAGGGGGAGAGAGAGGAGGGAAGAGGAGGGAGGAGGAGAGGAGGGGGAGGGAGAGGAGGGGGAGAGAAGGAGGAGGAGGAGCTGTTATTGCAGGCTCTCAGCATCTTTGGGGTCAGCCTGCAATGGAAGTGTTGGCTCCAGTGCGAGGCTGTGGGGTGACCTTGGCACCAGTGTCAGGCTAAGGGGAGCCTCTTCTCTGCTCCCGCTGACAGCCGGCCGCCTGGCCATCCCCGGCCCGACTGCTGAGAAATGCTGAAAATCTGGCTGTTCTCAACAGGAAGGTTCCCAGCTTCTAGCCCTTTGGACGGCTGCCGAGGCAGGCGGGGGCCCTGTTACCCGCCGGGGGCTGGTTCTGGGTGGGGCCGAGGTCTAAGCTCAGTCTGTCATTCCCCCTGGCGCCCCCCAAGTCTGCCTGTCTCATGGCAGCTGTGGAGAGACTGACCCTCATCCCTCACCCGACTGCTGCTCCCTGGATGGGGAGCTGCCTGCCCCGCTGTGATGGGGAGGAGTGGGCGTCTCGGAGAGAGGGGTGCTGAGGGGCCGAGGAGACGCCCCCACAAGCTTTTGAAGCATCTCTGAGCTGTGCTGTGGGGCACTTCTCATAGGCGTCTTGAGCCCACTGGGGCAGAAAGCGGGACTTCCAAGGTCTTTCTCAGGGAGCTCCCCGCTTCCCGCCCCACCCTGGCTGCGTCTGCTCCTCCGACTCCCAGGGCTGTGTCTGCAGCCTGCCTGCTCCCTGTGAGCCCGCCCTTGGTGCAGGGATGCAGACGCCCTGAGGTTCTCGCGCTGCTGGGAGCCCTAGCATGGGTGCAAGCTCCCTGCAATCGGGGAACCCAGCTTCCTCTTGAACGCACGCTCGGCCCCGCCACCCCGATCCTGCAGACCGTGGGCACTTCCTAAGCTCTGGTGTGCTCCCCAGCAGGGACTGTAACCACGGATGGAGTTTGCCCGTTTCCGGGTTCTGAGGATCGCCCTTGGACTGTGTACTGTCAGGAGATGAGTTTTTAATGAGAGGCCAAGCGTGCTTGATGCCTGCAGTCTGTGAAGTTACTGACACCAGCGAGCCGACCCCTGCCCGCAGCAGGGCTGAGTGGGATGAGAATGCTCTGGGTGCAGGGGTGGAGGTGGGGGGGCTTCAGGGCCTCAGCCCTTCAGCAGGCGTGGGGAACAGGGAGACAGCTGGCTAGGGAGGGCTCTCCCGTCCTCCTCCGAGGCTGCACCTGGAGTGAGGGAGTGGAAAGACATTGGAACAGTGACCCTGGGAAACACAGCCACAGTTGGGAGTGGCAGCGGCTCATCACCTCCAGGACGGCTCCTCTGCCAGGGGGCTGGGGCTTTGCTCTCGAACCAGAGCTCCTACTGCGTGCACTGCATGGCATCCCCACTGTGCACCAAGGTTGGGTGAAGGACTCCAAGGGTAAGCACACATCGGACGTGACTTCAGCCCCCTTCCATGGGAACTCATGCTGGCCACGTCCAGTTCATCCAGGTATGCCCAGGTCGAAGGCTTCGGATAGCTGAATACATGAGGAAATACTGTACACACAGTCATTATTCATTGATATGTAACAAGTTACTCCCTCATCTTGTAGCTTTAAGTCACAACAAGCAGGTTTTTTTTGTTTTGTTTTTTATTTGTTTTTGCTGTTGTTTCGTTTAATCTGCAGTTAATATTTTTTAAGATTCATTTATTTTTATTTGAGAGGCAGAGTTACAGAGAGAGGGAGAGACAGAGAGTCTTCCATCCACTGGTTTACGCCCCAAATGGCCACCATGGCTGCAGCTGGGCTGGTACAAAGCCAGGAGCTTCTTCCCGGTCTCCCACGCAGGTGCAGGGGCCCAAGCACTTGCAGTTTCTATAGGTCAGGAATGGGGAGCCGCTTCTCTGGTTGACTTTGGCTCAGGAGTTCTTGTGAGGCTGCATTCAAGTTGAAGTTAGGCAGCTCTTTTGGACCATGAGGCAGAAGCTATATTCCCAGGAAGGCAGAGCAACGGCAGGGGAGGAAACTGGGCCACTGGCACCTCAGAGGGCCCCACCAGGCCTGGACCAACACCCCTGACTCCCCTTGCAGGACTGGGGTGTGAAGTCGTCCCCTGCCCCAGCTACCAGTATTTGTTTTTTTTTTCCATACAGTAAGATTTCAACAGGGAGAAATAAGGGAAGGGTCTCCTAGGGGGAGGAGATGGTGAAGGAAGATCTAGAAGCAGGGCCCTCGCTCTTGAGTGATGCTTAAGAAACTCACGGCACCCCCCATGGGCAGGCGTGGGAACTGCGCCTCACACCCGGCCCCCGCGGGTCTTCTGCTTTGAGCCAGGCCTGTGTCTCACTTCTTGGTGTGGGTTCTAAGCACCACAGCTCTGCCCTAGCTCTGGGGAGGTGAGGATGTGATTTGTTTCTGTCTCACTTCTCCCTTGGTGGGATGTTTACTTCCCCCCAAGACTGAGTTGAGTGTTCCCAGTTCCTCCAAGTGAGAAAACCCGGACGGCTCATCTGTGGGAAATCTGATGCCACGTGGGTCCTCCCAGCCCCAGCCCCATCCCCAGCCCGGACCTGGGTCCCTGCAGGCGGGAGTCTGCGGTGGGCGTGCCCCTGGACCGGAAGCTCCTGGGAGCCCAGGTCACGGCAGTCCCTCCTCCTTAAAGAGCTGCTGAGAGTGGAACAGCACCGGGGGCCAGAAGCTGTGGCTGCCTTGGAAACTCACAGGGGGGGCTCCTGTCTCTGCCCTGGTTGGCCCTGTGACCTTTCTCCCAAGTGTCTCAGCCTCCAGGCCCACGTTTCCTCTCCTGGAAGACAGGTGGCGCTTTACTCACCCACGGCTGCTTGTGCAGGGTGCATGGAAGGTGGCCTTGTGACAAATGTTAGTTTCCCTTCGTGGACTGATTTTTAAATTTAAAAAATGTATTTATTATTTGAAAGGCAGAGAGAGAGAGAGAAAGAGAGAGAGAGTCTTCTATCTGCTGGTGCATTCCTCAATACCTACCACAGCCAGAGTTGGGTTGGGCCAAGGCCAGGAGCCTGGAACTCAATCCAGGTTTCCCATGTGGGTGGAAGGGGTCCAAGTATTTGAACCTGACCTGCTGCCTCCCAGGGAGAGAATGGCAGAAAGCTGGGGTTGAGGGCAGAGTTACAACTTGAATCCCGCTCTCCGATATGGGTTGTGGGCATCCCAAGTGGTGACTTTACTTCTAGACCCAGTGCCCACCTGTGCCTTATTAACTTAGCAACTGTTTCCTCCGTTGATGCTACTAAGAGCAGAGATGTCCAGCTCTCTGGGCCCTTGAGCACTCGGCTCCAGTGCTTAGGGGGGTTGTGTTCAATTCCGCTGCCATTGGTTAGTGCACAGGTGGTGCTGAGGACCAGAGATGGAGAGGAAGTGACCTCCCTGCCCCCCAGGGTCTCATCCCCACAAGCTGCTCTGCGGGCTGTGGCCCTCGCAGTGACTTGGCCAAGAGCAGGACCAGCTGGACAATCTGGGGGACCAGTGCACACCCCCTCGTGCTGCAAGTGTTACCAATTCAGGACGACCCCAGCAGAGCAGGAGGCCTGGGTGGGACCCCTCTGAACAAGGGCTCTGGGCGTCCACACAGGCTGCCATGCCCAAGAAGACACAGCCCTGCGGCCGCACTCTACCACACTTTACAGCGTCCAGTGACCCTCATTGGTCCTGCAGACCCCTGAGCCTCTGCCACATGCAGCCCTCTGGCCCAGAAGCTCATGGCACAGCCCCTGCTTGCTGGTCAGCAGCCCCACCGGGGGCCCTTGGGGTCCTGACTGTGGGGAGTGGCTTCTATGTGTGCATGCTGCGCTGTCCACCATGCACAGTGTGTCTTCCAGGGACTCAGGGGAGTGTGGCTGGAGCTGTCGCCCACTTGGTTCCCCACATCCTTTATCTTAGGCCCTGGCAGACATCCCAGACAAGGCGGTCTGAGAGCCTCCACCCCACGCCTTCCCCAAGCCCCAGACTCAGCCACGGGCAAGCAGGTGGGTGGGTGGGACCTTCCTCTTGGTGCCCTAGGCTGTGGTTCCGGATGGGTTCTCGGACTCAGCTCTACCCCAAGCCTGGTGTGCAGACTTCAAGCAGCCCAGGCCCCTGTCCCCAGCCCTGCGGGAAGGAGCCCTCTGGAGAGAAGGCTGAGAGAGCTAGCGTGAGACCTCCGAGTGCACTAGTGCGTCTCGTCACACGGCGCCTGACCGCGCGTCACCTGCCCAAGCGCTGCCACCCCTGGGTGTTGGCCAAATTGTAGTTGCCGGGCCAGGCAACAGGGATTCAGGTCTCCTGTGCTAAGATGGGGTTATCTCTGCAACCCCGCTGGGGGCTTCTGCTGCTCTGTTTTTGCAGCGGATGGGGCAGAGCTTGCTAGGATGGACACCTTGGGCCCCGCCCCTTCTGGCTGCTGACCTCCTCTTACCCAGATGCCCCTGCGAATCACGCACACAGTAAGGTTCGCGGGGGCTCCCAGGGCAGTGTAGGACGAGGGGATGAAGCAGACCCGCAATGGTCCGTGATGCTTCCAAGAGCTGTGACAGCAGCTTCCTCCCTGCTGGGCAGGACCAGGACAAAACGAGGCTCCCGTGGGAACAATGCAGACGCGGGACCCCGCGCGAGGCCCCCTGGAAACAACCACCAGGAATCCCAAGATGATGACAATGAAGCCAGGTGTTGCCGATGGGGGGGCAGCGTGTGGGACTGCACAGGTGCCATGGCCATGAACTTAAGGAGGGAAGGAGACAGAGCACCCTGGACAGGTCGTGCTACCCAGTTCCCTGTGGGAGTTCTTATTCACTGTCAAGCCTTGTAATTAAAGAGCTCCAACCTCTCACCCCTTGTGCGGTTTATTTTTTCTCCATACACAAATATAAATGGTTTCAAATGGCTGTAATTCCAGTGTAGTTCATTGTTCCAAAACCACAAACCTGCGTGTGTCTATTCAGACGTGGATGGAAGCTGTATATGGAGAAGACCCTGGCACTGCTCATCTGATTGGCAGTGGACAGATGTTGAGGTATCACACTGCAATACTGACCGCTAGGCTTCTTAGAAAGGTTTAGTTCCTGCCGGCGCCACGGCTCACTAGGCTAATCCTCTGCCTTGCGGCGCCGGCACACCGGGTTCTAGTCCTGGTCAGGGCACTGGATTCTGTCCTGGTTGCCCCTCTTCCAGGCCAGCCCTCTGCTGTGGCCCGGGAGTGCAGTGGAGGATGGCCCAGGTGCTTGGGCCCTGCACCCCATGGGAGACCAGGAGAAGCATCTGCTCCTGCCATAGGATCAGGGCGGTGCACAAGCTGCAGCGTGCTGGCTGCGGCAGCCATTGGAGGGTGAACCAACGGTAAAGGAAGACCTTTCTCTCTCTCTCACTGTCCACTCTGCCTGTCAAAAAAAAAAAAAAAAAAGAAAGGTTTAGTTCCTATTTACTCTAGGTTTGTTTCCACAATAAAAATACACTCAGGCCGGTGTTTAGGAACCAATCGTGTCAACTCATTGCAGTGTAAGGATAGCTTTATTAAACTAAGAGTCTTATATCACAGAGCATTCACAGTGCAGGAGGTCACAGTTACTGAAAAAATAAATAGTGGGATAAATATATTTATTATTTACAACTTTCCAAGTCATTGCTCCTGCTCTGCTGTCAGAAAGCGTGGACAGAGGAAGGTGTCCAGCCCGCCAGGCCAGAAGTCACTCGTGGGGACTCACGCGGTGCGTGCACAGCCCCCCGCACTTCTTGGCTTGTGTTGTTGCTTCTAAGGAGGGTCTTACGGGACAGAGGAGTCCTCTGATCCTGCCTGCCTGCCTGCCTGCTCTTTTGAAGGTCACTGCCGGGCCCTGGAGAGACCCAGTGACCCCGCGGAAACCACACCCAGCCTCCCCGCCTTTCCTTGGCAGTGCCGCATCTGCCCATGGCCTGGGTCCCTCTGGCCCTCGGCCCTCTTTCCCCTCTATGCAATCAAAGCTCTCTTTGTTCAGACACCAGGAAGGACGCCCGGCAGGCAGCTGCTGCACAGAAGGCACAGGCAGAGGGTGCCCTGCCTGGGAGGGTGCCCTGCCCCGAGGCCCAGCCCTACAGACCAGCAGCCACACCCCCCACCCAGGGGAGGGCTCCCCAAAATCCTGCCACAGCGGCTCAGCCACAGCTCTGTGTGTTGGGTCCCCAAAGGCCCCGGTCCAAGTGGAGGAAGCTTGAGGAAGCCATCGGTGTGGTCACAGGGGCTGCAGCTAGGAGGGGCAGGGGTGTGAGGCAAGGCAGGAGGCCCACTGGCCAGGGCAAAGCATTCTGGGACAGTTGGAAATCAGAGCTGCCTTGCACACACACCCCATTCATTTGCAAGAGAAAGGCATCACTCCTTGAGGTTAGGGGACTGAGTGTCCACCCGGGATGCACTTGGACATTCTGCAGGCATAGTGGCCCCTCCCTCGCTGTGGCCTCCCTCCCTTCACGCACAAAGCTGATCACACCAGGCCACGCAGCTAGCAACCAAAAGCTGTACGTATCCTCCCTCAGTCGCTGAGAAACCGTGTTTCCCGATGGGAGGGTGCACACTCTGTCCAGGGTGCAGGATTTTATTGGCCTTTTCCTAATGGGAAATCTCACCCCCAGGGCGCACAAGCAGCAGCTGTGTGGGACTCCAGCAGCAACATGGGAAGAGGCATGGAGAGCGCCAGTTCTTGTTGGACTTTTAATCAAGGAGCGGGGAAGCCCGGACCTGTAGACCTAACGGAGTGCCACACGGCCGAGGGCTCGACCCTGGCACAGGCAGGGGGCGTGTCCAGCTCCCAGAGACGCCTCTCAGAGCACTCCCCCCGCCCCGCCTGCGCCAGGCATCCAGCTGCCTGCCCACTGGACACTGGCACTGGCGGGGGCGATTAGCCTGGGGGGATTTAGCCTGGGAGACACTTGGCATTGAAGTCAGACTTTTGACAGCTCCCATAAGATAATCAGAGCTGTAAAGAGTACCACTCGGCTGGTGTCCCCCTCGGGTGGCATGGGAGGGAGGGGCCTCTCCTCCCGATGTCCCCTGATCCCTGTTTTCTGGAGCCCCACACTCTCCCAGCAGCTGTCAGGTTGGAAGTGAAACGCAAGGCGAGTGCTGAGTGCTGCACCGGGTCTCTGCCAGACGAGCAAATGTCAACCTAAACCCCCGCACCTGCAGGACGTGCCCTGGGGGCACGGCTCCCTCCAGCGGGGCAGGGGTCTGCTCCAGCCACTGGTTCCAAGTGAGCAGCAAAATCCTGGCCTTGTGGGTTGGGTCCCTGACAAGACCCCTCCTGGTTTGCGCATGAACCCGTAGGGTAAGATTTACCCAGAATACAGGCGGGGCCCCTCCCTCTTAGGGGCTCCCGGGCTGAGCTGCAGAGACCCGAGAATCCAGACAGCAAGAGCCGTCACCCAGTGAGGGCCCTTGCTACCCTTTGGGTGGTCCATGTACAGAGAGGGGACTGGGACTGGGGTGGCCTGGGGCTGGGAACTCCCTGCTGCACAACAGCTGAGTCAGAGAGCACTTTCAGAAATCTCTAGAAGTTTCTACGCTCTTTGCTTATCATTGACGTAAGCCACACGCGCTTGCCGAGAGCCTGTGGCTCGGTGTAGCCGTCTTTACCAGCAAGGGAGGAGCATGGCGCATGGGAGGAGAGAGGAGGGGGGAGAGAGGAAGGGGGAGAAAGGAGAAGGGGAGAGAGGAGTGGGGAGAGGGGAGGCTGCCCCTAACCTTGCCCCCGCCTGGGGCCCATTCACTGTCAGAACATAGCTGCTGCCTCTTAGGAAAATTCTAGAAGGAAGGAAGGGACGCAGGAAAGGGCTTGGGAAACAGCCTCAGCTGCTGGCACTGGGATTCTCTCCCAGTTTTGCCAGCAGGAATGAACTGATCCTGCCTGGGCTCACCCCGGCCTGAAGGAGAAGGAGGCGCCCTAGCATTCTGGGAAGAGACAGGCCTGGAGGAGAGGCAGGTGTCGGGCAAGGAGGCTGCGCACCTGCTTCCAAGCCCCGTCTGCCCAGGGAGTGTGCTGCCAGGAGGTGTGCAAACCCCCAGGAACAGGCAAGAGGAGGAGGGAGCACCGCAGATCCTGGGCTGCCCAGGGGGGGTCTTTGGTCAGCACCGGCAGCCTGCTTGTAGGCGGCACGCACAGCCCACCAGGTTGAACCTGGCTCAGGACTGCTGGGGTCTGTAAAGGCTGGGGACCCGCGGGGACAGAAGCACAGGAGGAGAGTGAGGAGCAGGTGGAAATTCACAAGTGAATCCAGGTCTGTGCACAAGGCGGCTGGGCAGGTGACGGGGAGGCAGGCACGGGAGCCAGCAGGCTGTGGGTGACGGCACCGCCCTGCCCACGGTGCCCTTGGTCACCAGCCTGTCACCATGGCTGTCCCAGCGTCAGATTCTCAAGACACCGCACATCTTCCACTTCAGCTAAGCCCACGCGGACAAGGGCAGGGCAGACAGTGACAGGGACCACGTGCTCCTCTTTCTAGAAGCATTTTCTGAGTACGACAGCTTGTTTTTTCTTTTCTGCCCTCAATGAGAAAAGCTAAGTTTTTTTTTAATTGCGTATTTTTGTAGCAGAGTAATTACCCCATGCTAATTAGCTTTGGGAATAAAATAAGGAAGAAATCCTATGTAGTAATAAAGCATAATTTTTAAGTGAAGGCCTGATTAACCAAGCAATTCTTTAAACTGGTGATGGAAAAATATTTAGTTAAAAAAGAGAATTTTTCATCTACAGTGTATGTATAGTTTTCTAGATACAACAGATGCATAGATCCTTTAAGGATGTCACGTTGGCACATTAAAGACAAGAAAACCAGCCAAGAGGGGCATACTACATAGTCAAAACTTTGTGTTTTGGTTTCTAACTGCAGCTGCCGTGCACTTCTGTAATCTCCAGTGGACTCTGTGGAAGAGGAGGAGACGAAGGCTACACAAGGATTCAGAGAACGAAAACCAGCAGAGACATCACCACGGGCCCTGTGGCTTTGCCTTATTTGAGCTGAAAATGGATTTGGGTCTTTGTCAGGAAAAAACGGGGACATTGGATAGGGACAGATATTAGGATATGACCTGGGGAGCCCAGGAGTCAATTACATATTTGCTGAGGTTTGGGGACAAGTAGTAAGAAGCAACCACACGGGCAAAGTCATGCCCCAGGCCCAGCCAGCCCCCCAGCACTGGCCGAGCCGGGGCTGGGTGGAGGGTGGCTGCTGGGCCCCCACTCTGGCACTTACTGGCCACTGAAGCAGAACCACTGACCTCCCAAGACTACAGATCCCGTTCAGTGGCGAGAGCGCTCCCTGCTGACATCACTGGGCAGCTGGGAGAGCCAGACAGACAGATGCACTTTGCAACCCGGCTGAGTCTGGAGCTGGGGGTAGGGGTGGGACCAGGGAGGGTAAACTATGAGAATTCAGAGACCCTGAGGGGGGTACCCTGAAGCCTCTTGCAGGTGAAGCTTACGCTGACGAGTCTGCCAGCTCCCCGCCCTCCCACGTGGCCAGTTTCTTAGGAAAATCGCCCGTGACCTCAACTTGAAGACCACGGAGCCCAGGATCTAGGGAGAGCCACAGCAAGTGGAGCCTCAGTGTGGTGTCGCTACGAATACTGATTTGAATCCCAAACAGCGAGGTCCCGTCCCAGCCTCAGGCTCAGGGCAACCCGGGGGCTGCAGGCCTGACCACTTCCCCCTTTGGAAGGTCAGGAGGCCTTAAAGGACAGAGTCACCCCACTGTGGCTCACGCTCTCGTGTCTAGGGAAGGGGTCAGCCACCGCATTCGCAGGCGTCAGCAAGTTTAAAGCGATTTCTGGTGAATCACCGAAAAAGCTCCCTCCCTCTCCCATCATCACGGGCGGTTCCCCTACGCTGTTCCGTGCAAAACAGCTCAAAGTGCATCAGATCTGATAGACTCTCGCAATAAAAACAGTACAAAAATAAGACCTCTCTATAAAATTGCTTTGTGCTTTCTTAGAACCCGTGAGTGATTTGTATTCACAAATCTTCTACGTCTCTACATTCGACCCATGAGGCAGCTGATGACTATTGCACGTCTACTTTTCCCATCAGCCTCCCATCCTCAGCTGTTCACGTGCAGCAAACTGCAAGGTTGGAGAAACTTCGCTCTGGAAATTCTAAGATACAGTTGTCACACTCGCCTTTAGCTAAGCAGAGAGCATCGCATTGGTTTTCAGGAATGGCTCTTTGGGTGGATCAAGAATGGGGTCTTGGGTGGTTTGGAAATTCAAGCATTAACAAAGCAACTGCAGACCAACAGACGGTGCTGGGTGTGGCACAGAGGGTCCGGGGCAGTCTCTGCTGTCTCTCTCACTCAGCACCCGATTCAGCGTCGCTCTGTCCCCCTTCTCTATACTCCAAACCCAACATCTCGGTGCCAGTGCGTGATGAGACACAGAGGACTCTTTTTTTCTGCTGCTTTACCTTTTTTGGGGTCACCATTGCTCTCCTTTTCTATGCAATAATATTTTTCAAGTATGATGATCTAGAGGATGTTTTATTTTTAACATTTCATTGCTCGTTTTCTGAATGTGTCATTGAAAGTGATAAGAATATGCACTCGCATTCGCTCGTCTGCTGTGAGAAACTGTTTCCATCCTTCCAGTGTTTCAGAAAAAGGGGTGGAGCGTCTGCCACCAGTCTCCAGCCGCCCCTCAGCCCCAGCAGGTGCAGGCCATGCCCTCTCCAGCCGCGAGTGCTCTCTGCAGAAGCCGGAGGCCCTTGGTGGCACGTGCTGCCCAAGGAACTCACCCCTCTGGCCCAGGGGTGACGCGTGAGAATCACATTCTTAAGTTGCACCTGCCCCAGGAGACCTCACGCTCACCGACCGCCTCCTTTCCAAGGCTGCCCGTGAACCAGGAAGACAAACTGCACGCACAAGTCCCGACCACAGCGTGCAGGAGAGAGCAGGGACCCCGGCAGATCCGTAGCTGGCAGCTCGGGCGTCTGTAAAACTGCTCCAGTAACAGCCCCGAGTCCCGGCTTCCGGGGCCCGACTCCAAGCAGGAGGACTCCTGGCAGCAAGGACCCTGGTGGTTCCTGCTTCCTGTGTGCGAAAGAACAGATGGTGGCCGCCGGTGCAGGAGAGACCCGTGTGGGGGGAGGGAGAGAGAGAGGAGGGCGCCAGCGGCAACGGGGCGGCCCGAACAGCTCCCAGAGCAGCGGCTCGGCTCTAGTCGTCTTCCCTGCACATGGGCAAGTTGACGAAGGTGAAGACGTTAAACTCTATCATTATGGAGAAGCACAGGAAGACGGCATAGAGGACCAGCACGTAGATCCCCAGCTTCCGGTCCAGCCGCCACTTGTTTAGGTGGATGCCGAGGACCTGGAAGGAGACAGGGCAAGAGCTGGACGCCAGGGCCAGGGAGCACACGAGGTGTTTCTCCTGGGAGGAGGCCCAGATTGCTCCGCAGACCGCAGAGGAGAGCAGAGCGGGTGCTGCCAGGTGCACCCTTGGCTTGACCACACCCAGCCCTGCAAGGCTTCAACGCTGCTCCACGGCCGTGGGGGTCTCTGACTCCAGGGACTGGCCCTCCCCAGCAGGAGGCTACCTCCTCCAGGCACAGGAGCCCTCCTGGCCAGTGGGAGGCCCTGCGGTCTTCACCCAAGCCTTCTTAGGGACAATTCAGGTATTTTGTGAGACGCTCCCTTGGCTTCCAAACTGGGCACCATGGCCACTTTGCTTTGGATTTCCCAGGGCTCCGACGGCCCTGTTCTTGACTGTCCTGCCTTCATGCCTGGTGCGACTACACCTTCCGCCCTGCCCACCACCTTCTCCCTGGGCCACCTCAGCAGAACATGGCGGCTCAAAGGCCACAGGCTCTACAAGGCTGCCCGAGGACTGAGCGGCCTGGGCTCAGATTCCGCCTTTCCCATTTCCTAACCCCGTGACCTTGGACGCATCACTGAACCCCTGAGCTGCCGTCTCCTGCAACAGGGCAATGAGCAGAGCGCCTCCCACACCAGTTGGCTAGGATCCCAGAGCGACAGGGCAGCCGGCTGCACGGGGCAGGGCCGTCTGTCCTGCCTCCCCTTGGCCAGCTCAGATAACAGCAGCAGCAGAGTTGGCACTGGAGACTGGAGGGGCAGTGAGGGGAAGGAAGCCCCGTGCGCTTTCTCTGGAAACGTCTTCTCTGCTCAGAAAAAGCATGGGGTGGTGCCAACACGCTGGGCAAAGCCTGGGCTTGGGGGACATCACATTTCCTGGGGTTTGTCCCTGAGTGCGGGGTGGGGGGCAGTGGGGAAGGGGAGAATCGGAGCCAGAGTGCAGCTTCCGTCTGGGAGCTGCAGGAACTCACGGTGAGAGCAACGGAGCCCAGCAGCAGCACCACGGAGTAGACCAGCCCCCGGCTGTTGATCTTCACCTGCAAAACCGAACATGCGCTCCCTGAGCCGCTCGGCCACGCTGCCACTCCACCTGGGATGCCCAGTGCCCTGTGTGTTCATTCTCTCTCTCAAGAGAAGAACCCAGGGGCAGGTGTGAGACAGCAGCTGTGGGGCGGCAGGGACACGCGGATTCAGGTGTCAGATGTGACCGGGGATGCAGACAGGCCTGCCAGAGGCTGAGGACAGAGGGCAAAGCTATGACATCCCTGGGAGCCTGGGGGGGGGGGGGCGGGCACTCTGGAGAAGTGGCAGCAGAGACAGGGCCCACACCACTGCCCTCCATAAACCAGACACCCCTGTGTTAGGGAGGAGAGCAGAGGCACTTACCGTGGACCCGTAATTAATGACCATGGTCTGCAGGCCCCATGGGATGCCAAGCCCCACCAGGATGTCAAAGACATTGCTCCCGATGGTGTTGGAGACCGCCATGTCACCGAGGCCTGTGGGGGGACAGCGACAAGGGGCGATCACGAACTGCAGGCTGCCCAGACCTGTGTTCTCCCTCACGCTCATCCTGCAGGCCGAGCCCCGACACAGGAGTTCCTTCTTCCTGCATGCCACATCTTCGGTGAAGCCGAAGGCACCCACCAGGTGCTGCACGGTGACCCGCGTGGCTCCTTATTTGGAGACAGGGTCTGTGCGGAGGTCACGAGGCTGGGCCCCAGCCAGCAGGGCAGGTGTCCTTATGAGCAGGAGCGACCTGGGTGCAGATCCGTCCAGGGAGGACGCCAGGTGACCAGGAGACAGCCAAGGAGAGCGCGATTCAAGAGAGGGACTCAGTTGACAATGCCACCCAGCATGTGATGGGTGTCGCAAATCCACACGGGGCCTCCGCTGCTTCTGGCCCCAGGGCCATTGGCCGAGACTGAGCGCTCCCATGAGTGTTGCCTACTGAATGCTCCTCGTCACTCTGGGGGAGACGGGGCATCTGGCCACCCTACGTGGCCGAGGATCAAGGGCACATGGTTTCCCAGGGGCCCAGTCCAGGATCCCTAGTCCCATGTCCTTTATGCCAAGCCCCAGCATGTCCTTGGGGCCCAAACAATGGCTCCCACGACATATGGATCCTGTGCCCTGGTGGTTTCGGAAGGGTGAATCCTCTTTCTCCAACCATCCTCAAAGCATCCGGGGCCATGCTGTCCTGGCATCCCCTTCCTGCCCAACCACCCAGGCACTAACTCACGTGAGAGCTCCGCCAAGTCAGAAAGCAAACTTTCACAGAAAAGACACACACCGCCAAACACTGTTCTAACCCAGCCACTCGGCCCTGATTCGGCACACGCTCGCACAGATGCTTCTGGAAGGCAGACTCCTGGAACACAAGTGTCTGTAACCACTACGCTGCTTTGGCAGCCACAAAGCTCCGCAGCCCCTCAGCTCAGCGTCCAGACGGGGGGAGGGGGGCCTGCTCTGTTTGCTCCCGGCCGCTCCTCCCATCCGCGGGGCTTCAGCTGCTGACCTGCGGACACAATGCCCCCCCCCCCGCTGACCTGCGGACACAATGCCCCCCCCCGCTGACCTGCGGACACAATGCCCCCCCCCCCGCTGACCTGCGGACACAATGCCCCCCCCCCCGCTGACCTGCGGACACAATGCCCCCCCCCCCGCTGACCTGCGGACACAATGCCCCCCCCCCGCTGACCTGCGGACACAATGCCCCCCCCCCGCTGACCTGCGGACACAATGCCCCCCCCCCGCTGACCTGCGGACACAATGCCCCCCCCCCGCTGACCTGCGGACACAATGCCCCCCCCCGCTGACCTGCGGACACAATGCCCCCCCCCCCCGCTGACCTGCGGACACAATGCCCCCCCCCCCCCCGCTGACCTGCGGACACAATGCCTCCCCCCCCCCGCTGACCTGCGGACACAATGCCCCCCCCCCCCCCCCCCGCTGACCTGCGGACACAATGCCTCCCCCCGGCTTTCCCATTTGGGCTGACATCCCTGCTTTGCACCTGCCCCAGGTGCATTCAGAAGGACTTCAGAACCTTGGCATCTTCGTCCAGGGAGGGGCAGTACCTCTGGGAAACTGGCCCTCCATCTCCCGGTCCCTGGGAGGGGAAGGGGGTGCAGCGACTGTTTTGCAGGCACTCGCTGGGCCTGGACTGGTAGGGGGCGAATCAGATGTTGGAGTTGAGGGAGGAGGGGGAAGAGCCGGGCTTCCTGCTCCGCTGGGTAAGACAAGGGCTCAGTAGGGGACTTTGTCACCAAGGACTGGTGTCCTTCTGGGAAGAACATTTGCACACAGACGCACTCACAGGGAAGGGGGCCCCAGGACGCCGGCGGCAGACACCTGGGTGATGCAGCTGCCCGCTGGGGAACACTGAGGGCTGCTGGCCACCCCCAGAGGCTAGAAGTGGGCAAGGGGGACCCCCTGCTCCAGAGCCTTCAGAGGGAGCCGCACCTGTTGCCTCCTGGATTTCAGACCTGGGGGCCCAGAGCTATGAGAGGAAGTGTCTGTGGGTGGCTGCAGTCCCAGGAAATGAACAAGCTTGTGTCAAAGGCCACCCAACCAACTTCCAGCCCCTCATCCCCTGTTCCCAACTGAATCCCTTCCCAGTAAGGCCCCTGCCCACCCCTAGAGCTTCTCCCACACTTCCCTGGCCCTTGGCTCAGATTTTCTCGGGCCTGACCCACCAGGAGCTCCCCCGTCCCAGGCTCCCACCCTAGAGAAGCAAACCGGCCTCTGCCTCCTTCCCAAGCCAGCCTTCCTCTCTGGGCGCTGCTCCCTGCCCTGTCTCCCACGAGACTTCTCACTGTGGCTCGCGCATCTCCACCCTGACTTCCACACTCTGCTCTGTGCAGGAGACCCACAGGCGCCTACGCTGGGTATTACCACCCCGGCAGAAAAGACACAGGGAACCAAGGCCAGACATTTCCGGTGCTTTGTTCTGCACTCAAAGACCCTAGCTTCACTCACCCCCCATCTTGCTCAACCTGTGCCACTGCATAAGCCCAAAGGAAGAAGCACCGAGCAAACCAAAACATTATCCATGTCCTACACATTGGACAAAGAGTGGGGAAGGTTGGCTGGACGGGACCAGAACCTTCCAACCTGAGCTCGTTGTCTAGATGAGGTCTGGTTTGGCTCTGCTGGATCTCACGTTGATAGGTGACCTCGGGCAGATGCTTCTGGAAGGCCAGAGAGCTTCACCCTGGAGTACCTGTACTCTTCCCATGGGTGGAATCTAATCAGCGGTGCTATCTAGACATTACAGCTTCCTCCCTGGCATGACCTGACCACCGGCAGTCGTAAGAGCCACAGTGAGACCAACCGTAGGGCGGCAGGTGCAATTAGGTGGCCACATGGTGATGCTGAGGGCTCTGGGCCCAGGTATGATCCATACCTTGCCTGGCCACGATCAGGCTGGCCATGCAGTCCGGAACGCTGGTCCCCGCGGCCAGGAAAGTGATGCCCATGATGACGTCAGGGATCCCGAGCGTGTATCCAATGATAGTGACCTGCAGAAAGGGAAGACGTGGACACACAACTCACAGCCTGACAACTCTGCTTACCCCATGCACTCTCTCTCGCGCTGACTTACTTATTTTCATCTACTTGAAAGGCAAGGAGAGAGGAAGACAGAGACAGAGAGCGAGCAAGAGCTTCTATCTGCTGGTTACATCCAGGGCTGGACCAGGCGCAGTCAGGAGCCAGGAACGCCATTTGTGTCTCCCACGTGGATGGCAGAAACCCAAACACAGAAAGCAGGAAGCTGAATTGCAAGTGGAGTAACTGGGACCCAAACTGGCACTTTGATACGGGACGAGGGTGTCCTAGCAGCACCAGAACGCCCACCCTCACCCCACGTGTTTTTAACCTGAAGGAGGTATTGCTGCAACTGATAGAAAAACGTGGAGTATTGGGATGGCGCGTGGTGCGGCAGATAAAGCTGTCGCCCGTGACGCCAGCATCCCATCTGGGCACCTGTTTCAGCTCAGGCTGCTCCTCTTCCAATCCAGTTCTCTGCTATGGCCTGGGGAAGCAGCAGAAGATGACCCAAGTCCTTGGGCCCCTGCACCTGCATGGGAGACCCGGAGGAAGCTCCTGGCTCCTGGCTTTGGATTGGCTCAGTTCTGGCCACTGAGGCCATTCGGGGAGTGAACCAGCAGATGGATGATCTCTCTCTTTCAAAGAAATAAATCTTTAAAAAAAAAAAAAAAAGGAAATCTGAGGAATGTGTTTTTATTTGAAGAATCTTTTGAGTGTTCCATTTTTTCTTGATTGTAGGTGCTCATTGTTTTAAAAGGCTTAGAAAATAAAATGAGATAGGGGCTGGTGCTGTGGCACAGCGGGTTAACGCCCGGGCCTGAAGCACCCGCATCCCATATGGGTGCCGGTTCTAGTCCCAGCATCTCCACTTCCAATCCAGCTCTCTGTTATGGTCTGGGAAGATGGCCCAAGTCCTTGGGCCCCTGCACCCGCGTGGGAGACCCGGAAGAAGCTCCTGGCTCCTGGCTTTAGACCGGCGCAGTTCTGGCCATTGCGGCCACCTGGGGAGTGAACCATCAGATGGAAGATCTCTCTTTCTCTTTCTGCCTCTCCTCTCTCTGTATAACTCTGACTCTCAAGTAAAAAATAAATAAATCTTTAAAAAAAAGAAAAGGAGATAAAACCCCCTACCATTTCTCAAGGCCCATGGACACCCGTTATCGACACTTCGCAATGGCTCTCAAAGTTGAACAATTAGCAAATTCCTGGGAAGTCTGTGAAAGCGCAGACTGCTAGACCCCGCCCAGAGACCCCGCTCCGGGAGTCCGAGCGTGTACCTTCCCGAGTCCCGGGGCGCTGGGATTCTGAGGGTCTGAGACCCACATTTGAAAACCGCTGCTTTTCAGCCTTTTTGGGGTGTGCGTACTGGAAGAAATGAGACCAGCTATACTACCGTCTCTGTTTCGTAACTGCTCCAGGTCGGAACACGTGGGAGAGGCCTTTCCACCCGGAAGATTTGGCCACGATGCCCACGGTTTACTGCACCACCGTGCAGTGTGAGCCAACTGCCCTCGTTATGGGAGACGCGGGTGGTCTCCTTGTTGGTCTTGCAACACCACTACATATGACAAGCAGCATTTAGTGAGCACTTACTGTATACATTGTGCTCTACAAGGTGCTCAACTCGCATAACTGTGTACGCTATTATTTTCTACCCATGAGGGAGGCGCTATCCCTACACCAGCTGAGGCTCAGAGAGGCTGAGCAGCATCACCCGGGCACACAGCCGGTAAGTGACGGAGCCGGGACTCCCAGCCGAGGGCTCTAGCCGCTCCCTCCTGCTGCCTCTCTGACTTCTCATCCTCCCACCTCCTTAGGATGAATCCCAGGGACTAGAATTACTGGGTGAAAGGACACGCAGGTTTTAAAATGATGCACACAGACTGCTCTCCCCAGCTCTGGCACCCACTAACTGTGTAACCTTGGGCAAATTACTCCATCTCCCCACGCTTCAACGTCCCCACCTGCAAAATAGCAATAGTAAAAATAGCTATCCCGTGGGGTTGTTACGAGGCTACAGAGCGTTTATGTAATGTGCGCAAGCCAGCCCCTGGCGCAGAGGAGAGGAACAGGAGCACCTGCTGACAGGGGCACAATGGGGGCTGCCTGCATGCATTGTGTTTCCCTGCCGGCTCCGGTCTCCTTCCTGCACATCTCTGGGGGACCTGGAAGGTGCTTGGTGTCAGCCGCCTCTGTATGCTGCCTCCCCCTCCCCATCAGAGCCACCCGTCTCGGGCTTGAAGGCAAGCACTCTGCTGTGTCTGCCCCGGCATCCCAGGCACACAGCCCAGCGCCAGGCACTTTCCTGAAAACCCCATTTCTACGGAGGAGGAGTAAGCTGGAGCCGGGGAGGGCTGTGGCTGGCCCGCGCCCAGCTCCCCTCCTCCGCCCGCCCGGCCCAGCGCTGCTCACCAGCCACACCATGAGGTAGGAGAACACGGCGATCCACAGGGTGGCGGTGATGAAGGTGACCATGAAGAGCTTCTCCCAGCGGGGCTTGCTGCAGTTGGGGATGGTGATGCACAGCAGGAAGATGAGCGGCCACGTGAACACCCACTTGGCCTTGTCCCCTCTCGCCTCTGTGGGGATGGGGTGGGACGAGGCGGGAGGGGGAGAAACACACAGCAGGTTACTCGCCTGCCAGTCGACCTGGCCGTTTGCTTTTCCAAGCTAAACACGAGAACGCCACTGATGTGATGCCAAGCATCTGACCTACAGAGCCACGGGCCTCCGTGACGTCACCCTGGAAGTAGCTGCACAATTCAGGGTTTGTTGATTGAATTTCTTCAGTCATTGCCAATTGTGCATTTGACTGGATAAGGAAGGGGAGGCCCAGAGAGGAATGAGCTTTGCCGACGGTTGCTGAGTGGGGCTGAGGGGTACAGGTGGGCTCTGCAATCAGTCTTGGGCTGGAATTCAAATGACCTTGAGCAATCCCCTCTGCTCCAGGACCTCCATGATAATAGCAGGTGCACTACTGCAACAACGTAACAATCAACATCGAGTATCTTCCATGGGCAGTGGGCACAGTGCTGAGCCCTTTACATCTTAGCAGCTTCCTCATCTGGGAAGTGGGAACATTTTCTCTTTCTTGGTTGTGGCAGGGATCCTATGATACACTGTTCATAAAACACCCAGCACAGAGGCCTCCTCCACAGTAGGTGCTTGGGAAATCTCAGCTCCTTTGCTCCCAGGTCAGACAGTCAGCGCAAGACAGGTACCAGACTGAAAGCTAGGGCTCCTGATGCAGTCCAGATCTCACTGGGCCCCACCCAGGGACCCCACATACAATCCCACCCAGGACAAACAGCACCAGTAAGCCACTGCTTCCAAGCACAGTGTCCTTAATAAGCCACTGAGTGTGGGTGCACACAGAGGCTCAACCCCAGTCTGCTGGGGGATGGGAGGTGGCATGTGGCCTAGCAGTTAAGCCATCAACTGGGATGCCTGCACCCCACACGGGAGTAACCCGGGGTCAGAGGGCCACCCCGACTCCAGCTCCCTGCTAATGTGCACTCTGGAGGCTGCAGGTGATGGCTCAGGGAACTGGGGCCCTGCCACCTACACAGGATATCAGGATGGACTCCCTGGCTCCTGGCTTTGGCCTGGCCCAGCCCCAGCCATTGTGAACATTCGGGGAGTGAACCTGCTGGTGGGAACTTTCTCTCTTTCTGTCTCATTCACTCTGTTGTTCAAGTGAATTACAAACAAAACCCAGGAGACAACCTGGCCCGCGGGTGATGTCAAGAACTGGTAGAAGAAGGACCTCTGAAAGTTCTCTTTGTGAAAGTGGTAAGAACAATGGCAAGGCGTGGCGGAATCAGCTTTCTGCAGAACTCTGGGAATCGATGGAGGGTGTGTAGCAATGCAGGGAGTGTCTATTTAAGAAAGCTGCAGCGTCTCAGCAGGACGGTGAGCTCCGTGGAGTTTCACCTTCAGTTCCATCCCTTTCATCTCCAGAGTAGCCTTGAACACCAACAGCCTGCAGGGACCATGGCAAACAGCAGCCTGGCAGCCGCAGCCCCTCCCACACACGGCTGACGCTTGCCCTGCTGAGTCCGAAGCCGTCTCCATCTCCCCCGAGTCAGTGCTCACGGGCCATGAGCAGCCTTTTCCTCGGGGGTGTTTGTGGAAAACCACCAGAGCCCACCATCAAGTCCTGCTGTCCAGACAAACAGCCTGAGGACCGGCTGGGGAGTGAGACACCGATGGGGGCTTCCCAGAGCTCTCAGTGAGTCCAGGCTCATGTCCACGCTCAGCAGAGACGGCAGCAGGTGCGAAGCCTTCACCTCTGCCTGCCTCTGTGGCTCTGCAGGAGCGGGAAGTAAAGGCTGATGCCGAGCGCCATCTCTCCGCTGAGCGCGGAAGGCACCCCGAGCAGAGCACAGCCCCTCTGTTCAGCGGAGCTCTTGCCTGGGACTCCTGGACCCGGGCACCTACGGGTGTCTCTGTGCAGTCATCAGCGTTCATCCTGCAAGCAGAGACCTCGGTAGCTACCTGCAAAGCCATGCAGATCTTGCAGAGTTAGTTTTGAAAAAGTCACCAAGAAGCAAATAAATAAGAATTTAAAAAAGCAACAATGGGGGCCGGTGCTGTGGCGTAGTGGGTAACCTGCCACCTGTGACACTGGCATGCCATAGGGACACCGGTTTGAGTCCCGGCTGCTCCACTTCCAATGCAGCTCTCTGCTACAGGGGAGCTATGGGACTGGCAGATACACCAGAAAGAAGACCTGAGGAAGTGTGGCCCACGCACAGGAACAAAGCCAGTCAACAGAGGGAGGCTCATTTATGGGGTTTACCAGATAAAACCTTAAACCAGTTGCTTTCAAACACATTCAAAAACTTGTTTTTAATCTAAAGGATTAAAGTATGGGCATGATACTAAAAAATATCAATAAAAGGGTAAAAATGATGAAAAGAACCAAATAGAAACTCTCGATTGAAGTCTGATAACTAAGATGAAAACTTCTCTGCAGTGGATCTGGACAGGCAGAAGAAAACAATCAGTTCCCCCAGGGCCGGCGCCGTGGCTCACTTGGTTAATTCTCAGCCTGCGATGCCGGCATCCCACATGGGCGCCGGGTTCTAGTCCTGGTTGCTCCTCTTCCAGTCCAGCTCTCTGTTGTGGCCCGGGAGTGCAGTGGAGGATGGCCCAAGTGCTTGGGCCCTGCACCCCATGGGAGACCAGGAGAAGCACCTGGCTCCTGCCTTCAGATTGGCACAGGGCGCCGGCTGTAGCGGCCATTTGGGGAGTGAACCAACGGAAGGAAGACCTTTCTGTCTCTTTCAAATAAAATAAATAAATTAATTAAAAAACAATTAGCTCCCCTGAAGACAGGCTGTGAAGTGGCCGAGTCTGAAGAGAAGAAGGCAACATGAATGAAGGACAATGAACAGGGCTGCAGAGGCCGCGCAGACCAACGTGAGTATAACGGGCTCTCAAGACAGCGCGGAGAGAGAAGAGAGCAGGAGGGAGATCTAAGAACTCTTGTTCAAAAGCTCTGCCAACGCTCAGGACAACCATTAACAGGTGCGCTCAAGGAGAAGGCAGCTCCTCCCAACTGCACCGGGAACATTCGCCAGGACCACCTGCTAGGCCACGAGACAAGACTCAATGCAATCATGCAGAGCGTGGAGCCACAGTGGAACGGGATTAGAGGTCTACAGCAGAAGAAAGTATGTGGGAAGCAAACAACACAGACCAAAAACACAATGAGCCCAAGAAGAAATCTCCAGGGAAATTAGGAACTACTTCAAGAGGAACGAAAACAAAAATGTGACATACCCAAATCTATGAAAACAGCGCTTAGAGAGAAGTGCGTGACTGGAAGTCACTATTGAGGCAGGGGAAGACTGCAGGCTAACTTCCTTCCCTAGTGAGAAAAGAAGGGCCAGCTTGGGGCGCAGCAGGTTAAGCTGCCTCCTGCAGTGCTGGCATCCCATACCGGGGCTGGTTCAAGTCCCGGCTGCTCCACTTCTGATCCAGCTCCCTGCTAATGCACCTGAGAAATCAGAAGATGGCCCGAGTGCTTGGGCCTCTGTACCCACATGCAAGATCTGTACAGACTTCTCAGCTGCTGGCTTCCGGCTGGGCTGGCCCAGCCCCGGCTTTTGCAGGCATTTGGGGGAGTAAATCAGTGGATGGAAGATCTCCCTTTGTCTGCCTTTCAGATAAAATGAAAATAAATAAATAAAAAATTTAAAGATGATATGGAAAAAGAGAGCAAATTAAATCCAAAGAAACCAAAAGAATCAAGATTAGAGTGGACATACATAAAATATAGAATAAAAATAATACACTCAATGAAATCAAAAGTTTGCTCTTGGGAAAGGTCAACCAAAGTTGACTCATCTTCACGTAGGCTAAGAAAAACGAAGTCTCAAATCAGGAATGAAAGAGGGAAATTACTGCGAGCCTCACAGAAACAAAAAGAATTATCAGAGAATGAACAATCATATGCCAACAAATGAGACAACATAAGTGAATGGGTAAAATGTTAGAAAGACACAAACTACCAAAACTGACTCAACAAGAAGCAGAAAATCGGAACAGACGTAGAACGAGAGGTTGAAACAGCAATCAAACAATTTCCCTCAAAGTAATGCCAGGACCAGATGGTTTCATGGAGATTTCTCCCAAACGTCTAAAAAATTAACATGAATTCGTCACCAACTCTTCCAAAAAATACAAGAGGGGGAACACTTCCTAATTCGTCTTATGAAGGTAGTTTTACAGTGAAGCCAAAGCCAGACATAGACATGAAGGGAAAGAAAAGCACAGGTCAATATCCCTTCTGCATACAGGTGCAAAATCCTTTAGCAAAACTTTAGCAGACTGAATCTTGGAACATATAACAGGTGTACACTATAACGAACTGGAATTTATCCCAGGAATGCAAGTGGGGCTCGCACAAAATGAAATCCAGTCATTGCAACACACCAGGCTAATAAACCGCAGCATCTTCCCAAGTGAGGCAGAAGAAGCATTTGACAAAGTGAATGCTCTTTCACGATAAGAACACTCTACGAACTAGAAAGGGAACTTCCTCAGCCTGATCAGAGGCACCCACAAGCCCCCAGCCAACGCTCTAAACGGTGAAAGGCTGAGGGTTCCCCCGACGGTCGGGAGGAAGATGCACGTGTCTGCTCTCACCAGGGTGTCCAGAGGTTCAGCCAAGGAAGCTAGGCAAGGGAGAGGAGCAAAGTGGCTCAGACTGCAAAGAAGAAATCGAACCCTATTTGCAGGTGATGTGATCTTGTACATAAAAATCCTAAGGAATCCACACACACACAAAAAACAACCTAGCTGCAAGGTAAGAGATCACTGTACAAAATTCAGTTGTATTTCTACAAACTAACAAGGAACAATTCAAAAATTAACAAGCCTATGAATAATGGCATCACGAGAAAAATATCATTTACATTTGCATGACAAAAGAATTGCAAAACTTACATGTTGAAAACTAAGTATCATTGAAAGAAATCAAAGAACTAAACCAATGGGGAGATATCCTTTTATAAATTTGAAGACTTCATAGTGTTAAGAGGGCAATATTCCCCAAGTTGACTTACAGAATCAGTACAAATCCTTATCAAAATCCCAGCTGGGTTTTCTGCAGAAATTGACAAGATGATCCTTAAACCCATATGGAAATATAAGGGACCCAGAATAGCCAAAGGAAAAAAAATCTTGAAAAAAGAACAATGTTGGAAGACTTACATATTCTGATTTTAAGATTTACTGCAAAGCAACAGTGTGCTACTGGCATAGGTTCCACAGATCAATGGCATGGAATTTAGAGTCCAAAAATAATCCTGTACATTTAAGGTTAACTGATCCGGCAGGTGCTGGGACAATTCAATAGGGAAAGAATAGTCTGTTTAGCAAATGGTGCCAGGACAACTATAAAAGAATGAAGCTGGTACCCTGCCTCACAAGTGTACAAATTAGGTAAAAAATGACAGACTTCAATATAAGAGCTGCAAATATAAAACTCTCTGAAGACAACTTAGGTACAATTAAGACAATCATTTCTTAAGTAATACCAAAGTGACCACCTACAAAAGATAAATTAGATTTTATCAGAATAAAAACGTTGTCTGATTCATAGGACACCATCAGGAAAGTATTGAAAAAAAAAACTCATGAAGTGGGGAGAAAACTTGTGTAAGTCACATATCTGATAAGAATCTGGTATCAAAAATATGAAATGAACTTTTACCACTCAAGAATTTAAAAAAACCAAGTTAAAAAAATGGGCAAAAGACTTGAACAGACAGTTCTAAAAAAAAGATATAAAATGTTCAACAAGCTCGTGAAGAGATGCTCAACTCTGAAAATACAACTCAGAATGATTTCACACCCCAGGACGATGATGATGCAAAGAGGATAAGTAAGTATTGGCCAGGGTGCGGGAAAGCAGGGGCCTTCACACGCTGCTCACGGGACCAGGAAGCGGGACACACACTCTGGAACACAGTCTGTTTCCTAAAGAGTTAACCAGAGTCCCCACATGACTCAGCAATGCCACTCCTCCTCATGTACCCCAGAGAAACGAAGACAGAAGTCCACGCAAGAACTTGGACATGTACCGTCACGGCAGCATCGCTCACAACAGCCAAAACCAGAAACCACCCAAGCATCCACCATGTGATGAAGGGATGTCACCATCCACGTGTGATTCAAACACAATGAAGCATTACGCTGCCGTAAGGGACAGGTGAACTTGGAAACTTAGTGCTAAGGGGACAAGGCTGACTCCATTTATCTAGACGCCCAGAAGAGGCAGGTTCCAGGAGACAGAAAGCCGATGAGTGGGTGGCAGGGGATGGGGAGGGAGGGAACAAGGTGACACGCCCGCGGGTGTGGGGCTTCTCTGTAGGATAATGGAAACGTGCTGGGAGTCTCCTCTCACTGAGGATGGCTGCACAATTCTGCGAATACAACAAAAGGCACCGAACGACAGAGTTTGTAAGGGTGAACTTTATGGCCAATGAATTTTATTCCAATTCAAAAACTGACCAAGTGGGTAGGCACTGGCTGTTTCAGATCTGCACATCTATGCTTGAATCTTCCTAAATCATTAAAAGCACACCAAGAAAAAGTATAGTAGCCCACTCTCAAGAGCGAATCACGAGAATACTGTTAGCGTGAAATCAGCAGATCCATCCATGTCTCCAGCTACATGGCACATCGGAAAACCATCCTCTTCCCAGATCTTTGTCTACACACACCTTTCCGCATGCATTCCTTGCACAGATGGCAAGGTTTCCTGCCTGATTCATTTGTCCAAAGTTCCAGGCTGTTCTCTCGTCTGCTCACATCGCAACTCATCTGGACAGCTCAGGGCGACCTGGGGTATCTTCAGAATTGGCCTAAAAGTCTGTAAGCAGGGTAAGAACGCACTGTGGGGAATCAGAACCCAGGAACATTTCTGCCAATATGTGTTTCAGGGGAAGGAAAGAGGTCTTCAGTAAGTGCATGGGAAATGCATATTATAAAATAATTATGCATGGGCTTCCATCTTTTTTTTTTTTCACTGAAATAAGCTGATCTTTTAGTGCCATTTCCCATGAAGACCCTACACAAATCCCACAGCAGAAAGATGACTTTCTGATTTTCACACCACATCGCACAGGTGCTTGTCTCCTGTCTGACATGTGTTCAGTGCTTGGTTTTGGTGCGCACCGTGATCGGCTCTCCCAGGCGGCTGGCACCATGGCCCCCCACAGTTCCCTAGGAAACAGCACCCAGCACCGAGAGGTCCCTGTGCATCGGGAGGTCAGTGTAGTGCATGGCAACCAGACTTTTCTCTCCCCCCGTCCCAAGAAACCATTTAATCAGTACACATTTCCTAAGTACAACTTTAGGAATATAGTGATTCTTCCCATCATACCCGCCCTCCCACCCCTACTCCCACCCCACCTCCTCCTCCCTCACCTATTCCCAGTTCCATTCTCCATTAAGGAGAGAGAGAAAAAAAAACAACTGTTCCTCAATAGTCAAGACAAGGGCCATTCAAATCATTGCTTCTCAAAGTGTCAATTTCACTTGTACAGATTTCCTTTTAGGTGCTCGATTAGTTATCACAGATCAGGGGGAACATATGGCATTTGGCCCTTTGGGACTGGCTTATTTAACCAAATATGATGTTTTCCAGATTCATCCATCTTGTTGCAAATGACTAGTTTTGTTTTTTTTTTTTTTACTGAACCAATGTTTTCTTAAAAATTAACAGAGAATGTCCGAGCAATTGTACCCAATGAGAGTGAACTCTTACTCTGTGAGATTTCTCCTTCCTTTTTATAGATCCCCACGGGTGTAAAATATTTGTCGCTGCAGGTCGCATCAAGGTGTGGGAAACTTCCCTGGTGCCCACACTGTGCCACCAAGCCCTCCACTCCTGGTCCCCAACAGCCCCACTACTGTCTTCCGGAAACCCATGGCCCCGCCAGCACAGGTGGTCTTTTCCTTCTGTGATGGCTTTCGATTTTAAGGTTTTTGTTTTTTTAAAGAATTATTGAAACTCTACCCAAGTCGACCTCCGCCTGTCCCACGAGGGGTGCAGTCCCAGCTGGGCACAGCCCTTGGGACCTTGTGCACCAGCCTGGGCCGCGCAGTGAGCAGGGGGTGGTAAATTTCTGTTTACTTAGTCTACTCTGCATCACTTGATCTTTCACCTGCTGCTCTGTGACCCAACGGCAGCGATCCAAGGCCAACATGTATGATGTGAACTCCACTCCAGTGGCACTTCACCAACCATGGCTAGTGGGCAAGCAGGTCCCCACAGAGCCTCATTTTCTATTTTTCTTTTTGACAGGCAGAGTTAGATAGTGAGAGAGAGAGAGAGAAAGAGAGACAAAGATCTTCCTTCCATTGCTTCACCCCCCAAATGGCTGCTCCAGCCAGCGCGCTGCACCCATCCAAAGCCAGGAGCCAGGTGCTTCCTCCTGGTCTCCCATGTGGGTGCAGGCCCAAGCACTTGGGCCATCTTCCACTGCCTTCCTGGGCCATAGCAGAGAGCTGGACCGGAAGAGGAGCAACCGGGACTAGAACCCGGGATACCGGCACAGCAGGTGGAGGATTAGCCTAGTGAGCCGTGGCGCTGGCCAAAGAGCCTCATTTTCCTAACTCAAAATGGGGGTGACACTAGGACTTTAGGGACTTGGGAGCACTCACTGTGGGGTACCCCATCATCACAGGGCTGTGTATTCACACAGACCTCAGTTCAATGTCACAGGGAGCTGTCAGCTCACGGCTCTTGATGCTGGACCTGGAAGAGGGTCACTTCTCAGTTCCCTCATGGGCAGGCACCTGTGGGAGTCTTCACCCTTGTGTTGTCAGCAGAGCCCCCAGCCCAGGCCCAGAGCTGACCACGTAGCTTCACGGGAGGCTACAGGAGCCCCTAGAATGTTAGGACAAGGCCAGCAGCAGTAACCGCACACACAGGGCGGAGCAGTCATGTTCCAAATCTCCTCTTAGCAAAGGATTCCGCATTTATGGGGATGCAATGAGGTGGTTCCTGAACTCCCGCCCAGAGACCAGCACACGTCACCAGCAGATGCTGTGAGAATGGAGAGATCCAAGAACCCCACTGCTCGCGGACAGCACCGGGCAGGAGAGGCACAGAGAGCCGGAAGTGCCACCCCCGCTGCCCGGGACACTAGTTCTGATTCGCCGGGAATCCTGGGGGATTCTCCCACCTGTACCTGGCCCCGGGGGCGGGGGGTAGTCTGACCAGTCTGCCTTCTAGAAGGTTTGAAATTGGGACTCAGTGTGCGTGCGGCTGGACCGTGAATTCAGGAGGCAGGGCGCGCCCCACAGAACGACAGGGTGGGGGCGGCACCTGTCAGGAGGTGGGCAGGGAAGAGCTACTGGGCTCAGAACTGAGTCGCTTCAGCAAGCTCTGGCTATCGTGGCTGACTCTCGTCACCTGGAGCTTTCCCCTGGGATGGTGGAGGCAGAGGAGCCCTGCTCCTGGAGGGCCGGACAGGTGGCCTGGAGCAAGGGTCTGGCTGGATTAGTTTGCCTACGAAAGCTGCCTTCTGTGGTCATTTGCTCTGAGAACTCTGGGAGGAGCTGCCTCTGTCCAGCCAGAGGGGTCTCGTTTGCCTCAGCACGAACAGGGAGAAAAGGGAGATACTGTTCACACACACTGGTAACTGTAGATTGACTCTCCGGTCCATATCAGCCACTTGAGAGTCTGGCTAATGTGAGTTGGTCTTTCAAGTATGTGTGCAATTCTGGGTTGCAGTGGGCACTTCCAGTTCCTGTCTAGCCAGCACCCACTCCCCCTTAGTGGCAAAGGCAGGCGGATTCTCCTCTGGAGGTGACCTTCTATTCGTCATCAGTCCATGCAGTACAGGCAAGGCCGACTCATGTCGCCATGGTATGGGTGGGTAGGAGCTGCAAGCTGGGCTGATCGTGTATTCTGTAAACACCTGCTGGACTCCTTCTCCAAACTCGGCACCCCTGCAGGTTCCGGGGCTCCAGCAGGAAAGAGGGCAATGACCCTGCTGGTGTGGGGCTTACACGCCGAGGGCTGGGCACGTGACCACACAGGACCCTGGGGAGCTTCCTGGGCACCCTTGCCTCTCACACTCAAGGCCTCTTCCTCTACTAATCAAACCCTGTCTGGCTTGGACAGGTCTCTAGCTTAAGAAACAATCTTCATTTCTTGGACTTCCTTGTGGCCGTGGCCAGTTCTGAGCAATGAGGTGGGAGTGGACTTCTACTTGGTGGCGTTCCAGTGGCAAACGTCTTCTTCATAAGAGAGACCTGGCGACACATGTCCCCTCTGTCCGTCCTCACACCTGAGCTGCAGGAGCCACCTGAGATCCTGGAGACCCAGAACCACCTGCTGGAGCCAGAGAACGGAAGCGGGATGCTGAAGACAGAGCTGCAAGGCTGCCCCACCTCAGGGCCCTGGAGCGTCGGCTCTGGCACTTGTGTGTGGGTAGCCTGCAGTGGAATGCCATCCTGAACTCAGACGGAGCCACCACTCGCACGTGGGGCTGACCCAGCGGGATGGAAACCCACGCACCCGGTGGCCGTCTCTGCAAGCTGCTCAACCCAGGGGCAAGCCGTCCTGGGAGCTAGGTTATGTCCGACAACCACACTGGAGCCCCGTGTCCAGCCCCGCCTGCTGCCGAGTGAGCCCTTCCGGCTTGCACCAGAGCCTGCACTGATTCCTGCAGGATGTGATAAAGACGGGGTGTGGGGGGTAAAGATGGAGATGGGACACTATCTATCCCAAGCCCCGCCTCCCTCCCCACCAACACCTCCAGAGCCCTCCTGGTCCCCAACTCCTCCCCTCCAAGCGTGGTGCCGAAGAGAAAGGCTCCTCACCGTCTCCACCCGACCAGCTGCAGCCCCGGACGAGAGAAAGCAGAGGCTGCTGCCATACATGCCCCTCCATCGGCAGATTTCTCTTTTGAGGCAGAAAATTACAATTTAATTAATGTGGGGGAAAATGTCTTGCAAATGAACTGTAGCAAAACAGATGGCTCATCATACCGGAGGAAAAATTAGCAACAGATGTAGCTGCTGATGAGAAAGTCCGCATCAGTTCGGACAGTTGACTAATTAGACGCTCTAGCCGAGAGAACAGTTAACTTGGGGCGTGTGGGGGTGTCGGTGCCGCCAACTCACACAAGGGAGATTTTGGTGGATGCTGGTTGCTAGGAGCGTTTACGCAGCCTGCAGGGTGCGGCTCCTAGACCAGTGGTTTCCAGACTTGCGTGTACATGAGAATTCCTTGAGAGCCTGCCAATGCTCCCAGGACGAACCACGGGACAGGTTCTGCCGTGGGGGTCCTACAAGTCCCCGCACACTGCCGGTGTCGCTCTGCCCACACCACACTTAGAGAACCATCACTCTGGATTAAACGTCACTGGGGAACCACTGAGAAATAATTATACAAAACTCGCCCACTGAAAGTGCAGTTAGATCATTTTTAGTCTATTCAAAAGCTGTGTCGCCATCAGCGACTACAGAATCCTAAACATTCTTCATCACCCGGTGGGAAGCTGTAGCCATGCCGAAGTCTTTCAGTCTCCACGAACTTTTTTCAAGACTGTATTGCTGCAAAATAAACTCATCCTTTGATTATTCCTCTCCACCTTCCTTGGTATAGCAGGAGTGCAGTAGCTGAGGCGTGGGGGAGCTGTCACTTTTCCCAAGCAGCTGTAACATCTTACACCCCACCCCAAGCAACATGAGGGTCGTATTTTCCCACATCCTCACCAATACTTGCTACTGTGCATTTTTTTTTTTAATTACAGTCATTCCTGTGGGTGGGAAGTGGTATCTGATTGTGGTTTTGATCTGCGTTTTGCTAGTGATTAAAGCCGCTGGCCATCTTTTGACAGGTTGATTGGTCATTTGTGTCTCAGGAGAACCGCTTATTCAAATCCTTTGTCCATTTTCTGGGCTGTCTCTTTCCTGTTGAGTTGCAGAGAGCTCCCTGTGTGTTCTGGATATCAGACTCTCACAGCTAGGAGTTGACACTATTTCCTCCTGTGTTGTGGGCTGATATTTCACTTTCTTGATGGTATCCTATGGATCCTTAGAGTTTTCGATTTTGGCAAAATGCGATTTATTGATCACTTTGTTGCTTGTGTTTTTTTGGTGTCATTGAAGGATCTATTGCCTAATTCAAAGTCCTGAATATTTACACCTAAGAGTTTTAGATTCTTCACTATTTAAGTCTCTTCTTCACATGAACTGTTGTACATGGTGTGAATAAAATAGGGGACTGATTTTTTTTTTAAACGTGACTCTCCAGTTGTTCCAACACCATTTGTTGAAAGGATTATTCCTTCTCCTATGAAACTGTCTTGGCACCTTTGTCAGAACCCAATCAGTCAGCCTTACATGCAGGGGTGCCCCATTAGTCCTTCTGTCCATCTCACGTAGTGCCAGGCAGTCTTGATGCCTGCATCTTCCTAGTAAACTCTGAAGTCACAACACTCCTCCAACTTTGTTCTTTTTCATGACTGTTCTATTCTTGGTCCGTGCATTTCCACGTGAACTTGAGGATCAACTTGTCACTTCTGCAGGAAGCCAGCTAGCTCGGTGGATCCGTTCGGGGCTCTTCGCCATCTGCAAATGGCCGCCTTCCAATCCAGGGACACGGCATCATCCTCCCGTTTACTCAGTGCTTCCTTCATTTCTTCCACCAGTGTCTCACAGTTTTCGGTGCAGGTCTTATACTACTTCTGTCAGATTTATCCCTGAGGGTCCTATTCTTCCTCCATTTCCTTTCATTTGCAGATGAACTGGTACTATAGAAGAATAAACTGAACTTTGTGTACTGAGCTTGGGGTCCTCAAACGCATTCACTGTAACAAAATTTTTAGAAGAACTCGGGATTTTCTCTACACAAGATCATGACATCTACACATACAGAAGTTTCACCTTTTCTTTCCCAATTTGGATGCCTTTTATGGACTTTCCCTGCCTATGTGGTCGGACCAGGGTCTCCCGCACGGTGTGGAACAGGAGTGCTGTCCAGGTGTGGCCAGCTATGCTGTGCACCACTGAGGGCAGTCCTGGCCTGTCCCTCTCCATGGAGTGGTACTGGGTGGACCCTCAGTCTGAGGCCTCCCCTGAGACAGTACCCCCATCCCTGCTCACCCACCTCGGGCAAGTGGCAGGCTAAAGAAACGCAAAAAAGTACAGAGCCTGCTTTTCTGCCTCTGAGGACCTCACCCTGCACTGGGGGCCCTGGGCACTGTGAACCAGAGGCCAGGTCCAAGCGCCGTCAGCAGAATGAGGAACACCACGCTGCACGCCCCAAGGCTCACACACTCAGCAGCCCACACTGCACTGACCGGCAGCCAGTGCTGCCCTCCCCCCACCCCTGGCTGCTTCCGCCCCTTGCCCTGCAGGGCCAGTGTTGCAGCTCAGGACTGGGCCCTCTCGGCCAAAGTCAACAGAGGAACTGGTCAGAGGACAACGCTTGGGACTAGAAGGCCTGGGGTGGCAGCCCTGACTGTAGCACCTGCTCACCTTGGGGCAGGGGCTCGCTGAGCCTCGGTTTCCTCCTCCAGGAGCGGGGACCCAGCAGTTACCCACAGAGCTGCAGGGCAAACTCAGCGCTGCCATCAGATGCTAAGCTGGGTGCTGGGGACAGAGCCGGGCAAGAGGGAGGCGGCCGCGGTGCAGCCGCAGGTGGCCCTTCTCCCCCCTCTGATCTGCTCCGCTGGTTTGACCTCACCGCGAGTCCACGGAGGCTGATGTGCCCCTGTTCCACTCCCTTGCAGGGCAGCTGAGGGTGCCCAAAAGCTAAGCGCAGCCAAAGCTCGGGGCCCAAAGCAGAACAGAGGTGAGGCTGCGCACCCACTGTCGAGCAGGACCCTGGAGGCGCTGGGGAGGCCATGGCCCAGCACCCCACGCAGGCTCAGTGTGGGCTGCTGTTTCCCACGTCCAGAGAGATCCCAGGAGGCTGGCACACACACTCCTGGGAGCAGTGCTGTAGGGACCGGCTGGGGCAGGGGCCCAGACACCTGGCTTTGTCCAATGGCCACCGCCCTGGGTTTCAATCTCTGGGACAGAAAGAGGAGCTGTAGTTTGGATGTGGTTTGCCAGTCCCCACGGGCTAATCCCCACTGTAAGGCCTTAAGAGGGCGCAGACAGAATCCCACTGTGGTGTCTGGAGGTGGCGTCTGTGGGAGGGGATCAGGGTTAGACAAGGTCACCAGGTGGAGCCCCTGGCGTTGAATCCTAGTGATTTTCTGAGGAGAGGGAGAGAGAGCCAGAGGGGACACACACACACACACACACACACACACACGGCGTGACGTGACCCGTACCACCTTTGGACTCTGCCAGCGAAAAGGCCATCACCAGACACTGGCCCCTGAACTTGGACCTCCAGAACTGTGGACTTTTTCTCTACAAAGTTACCCAGCCTGAAACAAAACCACAGACAAATGCAGGAGGCTGGCCTAGACGTTCCCAAGACCCTTTTCAACTCCAGTATTGAGAGTTCGCTGCTACCCAGGGAGCGACCAGAGGGAAACTGCTTTCGTTTAGGTACGAAACACTGAGCCTCCTTCTCCACAGTGCTCTACTGGCCCTTTAAAAAATTGCTTGGAGCCTGACAGCGCAGACAACCCGACTGCGCACCTGCCAGCGAGTGGACGAAACGCGGTGCATCGTGCAATGAATGGACTAGTACGTGGCCATAGAAGGGAAGAAAGCATGGACGTAGGCTAGAACACGAACCCTGAAAACCCCACGCTCAGTCACCAAAGGCCACACGGCGCGCGACTCCACGGACTGAAATATTCACACTAGACACAGCCAGAGAGACAGACGTAGGTAAATCCAGGGCTGAGACCGGGAGGGGAGTGACCGCTGGCGGCCTGGGCGATGGAACTGCTCTAAAGCGACTGTGCTGATGGTGATGGAGGTCGCACAACTCTGTGACTCCAGCGAGAGCCGCTGATCCGTGCACTTTGAAGGCACGGCAGGTGCACTCCGTCTCCACAAAGCTATTCTGTTAAAAAATAATGCATAGCCAGTGTTTCTTCTAATTGTCCCATGGACTGATGTCTCGGCGGGACACAGAGTGACAGCAAAGATGCCTCTTTGAAATCCCGGCCCTGGCTGATGAGCCGGTCTCTGGAATGTGCGATTTCTCTGGTGGCTCTGGCAACGGAAGCAGGAAGAACAGTATTTCCACCATAAAGCGTCCCGTGGGGCTGGGGACAGACAGGAGCTGCGTGTGGAAGCTGGGCGTGCAAACAAGCCCGAGGCACCATCAGCCTCTCCCGCCCTTGCAGCTACGAGAACAGAGCAGGTGCACGGAGCCGCTCGGGGGTCTGTCTCCGCAATGCTACCTCACTGAGGTTAGCAGGACCAGAAAGACTGTTTCCTCCCCCAGAACAGCTGTCATAAACTACCTAGAAGTGAGGAGGATGGGGGTGAATGGGGAAAAGAAGTCCTAGAAGCTTCCAGAAATCTTCCAGTCTCCAGTGCTGGTGCTGGGTGTTGTTACAATAAAAGGATAAGGTTTAACAGTGCCGTCCATGCCCTCCAGAGAGCATGTGAGATCCCCAGAGGCCAGGAGCACTGGCAGGATCACTCAGCACCCGCACACAGGTGAGAAAACACAGGTGTCTTCCCTACAGGGTGCAGTGGAATCGAGAGGCGAAAGCAGCACCTGGTGGGCTCCAGTGCCGGCCCCTCTGCACTTCTGGGGTCTGGGCCAGAACGCCAGCGTGCAAATCCCAGTCTGTCTTCCTCCTGTGTGACCTCAGGCAACGTAGCCCACCCGGGCCTCCATTTCTTCATCTGGGAAATGGGGACAACAACAGCACTCCCTTCCCCAGGGAGGTGATGAGACTTTGATGACCTCATCTGCATAAAGCAGCCCACCTGGCACAGTTCCACCTCCTGGCACCGTTCCACGAACCTCCGGGGCTCTGGGAAGCACACCCATACCAGTGCCTGCACTGAAGTGAGCTGGAAGCATCACGGGTCGAGGGCCATATCTAAGGCCACACACCACCGTGTGACAGCCAGGGGTCCCTCGACCTGGGCCTCTGCTCCTGGGGGGAACAGCTCTTGAAGGTACTCAGGGTTTGGGAAGCACAGAGTGGAGAAGCGGCTCCCTGTGCAGGAGTCATGTAGCTTCTCCGAGCCTCAGTCTTCCTCTCTATAAAGTGGGGATACCGAACCTACTCCCTCCCGAGGCAGCTGTGAGCATTAAATGGTGTGTGCAGGATGGAGGTGATGCAGTGCAGTGGTTAGCACAGGCTGCTGGGCGGAAACCCTGCTCTCTCCTCAGTCGCTGGGTGGTCACGGGCAAGGCGCTTAACCTCTCGGTGAAGCCTCCAGATCAGGGCACGGCACGCAGAAGCACCCTAGGAGCCCGCTGTGGGGCTGGTGCTAAGAGTGCTGTGACGCAGGCATCCTATGTGAGCACGGGTTCAAGTCCCGGCTGCTCCACTTCCGATCCAGCTCCCTGCCAATGCACCTGGGAAGGCAGTGGAAGTTGGCCCAAGTGCTTGAGCCCTTGTCACCCAGGTGGGAGACCCAGACGGAGCCCCAGCCATTGTGGCCACTTAGGAAGTGAATCAGCTGATGGATGGAAGCTTGCATTCTCTCTGACTCTGCCTTACAAAGAAATAAATAAATCTTTAAAAAACACAACAAGTAACCTGCTGTGGACTGAGTTGTAATTGCTGTTCCCCGACCCCCAAATTCATACACCTGAAGCCCAAGCCCTAGTGGATTTGAACTTAGGGCTCTTGGGGAATAAGCCGAGCTGAGTAGAGTCCTAACCTGACAGTGACCTTATAAGAAGAGGAACAAGAGTGAGTTCACTCCCTCCTTGTGTACACACTGAGGTGCGGCTGTGTGACCGCCGGGCCAGGGGGCAGCCACCCGTGAACCAGGCAGGCAGCCCTCCCTGGACACCTCCTGGGCCGTGCCAAAGTCGCTTCCTGCCGTTCCTGCCCCTGCTTTCCGGCCCCAGCCTGAGCTGCAGGACACAGAGCCTGCAGGAACTCCCACTTCCTCAGGTCCCAGGTCTGCAGCCAGGAAGGCCACCCCCAGTGAGGACAATGGGGTGGAAGGCCTGCTGGAGGGCCCAGGTGTGGCCTCTGAGGCCTCGCACGACCTCCCAGCCACTAAGCCAACCGCAACCAACCAACCAACCGCACCGGGGCTTCCCCACGCCGGGTAGGGCTCAGGGTCACGGCGGTCATTTCAGGGCAGGGCCAGGGCCACAGGCCATGCAGGAGAAACAGCGCCTCCTTTCCCCCGGGAGGCCTCGCTACCACCATCACCCTCTCGGCTCCCAGGGTGGAGAGCAAGGTTGCATTTGGTGTCCAAGGGATGGGGGGCACCAGAGCCTAGGAACTGCTGGGAGGGGGCTCCTGGCTTCGCCCCAGCAGGCTCAGTGATCCCTCGTCCAGGCGGGAAGAGCTGTAGCCTCCCCCCGCCCGGCCTGTCCAGTGAAGGAAGGAGGCCAGGCACAAAGTGCACTGTGTAGTCAGTGCTCGGATTTGCCCTGGTCCCGAAGGATGGAGACTGGGGCCCGTCCTGTTCCCATCTGGATCCCCAGAGCCCAGAACAGGGGCTGGTACCCAGGTATTTACTGACTCTGAAAAGCATCCTCTTCAAGGTGCCTGAAGCCCAGTGCCTGCACCTAACGGGTGCTCAGTGCCTGCTCATCCCCTTGGCCCCTGGCATGAGTGACTGTTCCAGGTCCCCAGGCCTGCTGGCGCTTGTGGCCCTCCTAGAACATTGCCTGTGGTCCAGACAGGAGAGGATGTAAGAAGCTGGCTCGAGAAGAAGCCATACAGTGAAAGCACACGAGGATCCAAAGGAACATTCGAGGAGCACCTGCTCCATGGCAGAGCGCATACACAGCCCCCTGCCCCCGTGGTAACTCTCAACGTCACCACGCATCTGCAGCCCGGGGAGGTAACACGTCTGTCCAGGGCCACAGCACCACAGCACTGGAGAGAGGCATGAGCGCTTCAGAAAGTTCATGGAGGGGCAGGCGCTCAGAGCAGCAGTTCAGACCCCGTCTGGGACAACTGCATCCCTTATTCCCTTATCTGAGTCCCAGCTCCACTTCTGCTTCTAGCTCCTGCTAACACACACTCTGCGAGGCAGCAGATGTACGGCCCAAGTCCTCTGGACCCTGCCACCCTCCCAGGGACCCAGATTCAGTTCCTGGCTCCTGGCTGCAGCCTGATTCGGCTCTGGCTGTTACGGGCATTTGGGGAGTGAATCAGCAGATAGAAAGCTCCTGTGTCCATTTCTCTGCCGTTTAAACTTTTGTAAATCTATTCTTTAAAAGTTTATGGTGTGGGCACAGTGGCCTCCACTTGGAACACCTGAACCCCATTTGGAGCGCCTGGGATCAAGTCCCCCCTCCTCTTCGGGCCCAGCTCCCTGCTAACTGGGAGGCAGCAGAGGATGGCCCAAGTGCTTGGGCCCTGCCACTCACATGGGAGACCCGGATGGAGTTCCTGACTCATTCCTGGCCTTTGCTGGCAATTGCAGAATGAAGCAGACGATGGAAGATATTTCTGTCTGTCCCTGTCTTTCCTTCTCTCTGCCACTCTGCCTTTCAAATATATAAACATAAAAAGATACAGATAAATTTAGTGGGTTAAGACACAGGTATCCTACATAGGAGTAGGGTTGACACCCAGTCCCAGCACCTGACTCCAGCTTCCCAGGGAGGCAGTGGTGACGGCTCAGTTGGCTTCCTGCCTCTCATGCAGGAGACCTGGATTGAATTCCTGGCTCCTGGTTCCAACCTGGCCTGGCGCCAACTGACTGTTGTGGGCATGTGGGGATTGAACTAACAAGGGAAGTTCTCTGTCTGCCTTCCAAATAAATCAACAAAAAACATTTCTAAATAAAATAAAAAGGAACAGATAAATTTATTTTGATGTAGACCTTTTTGAAATGCATGCATATTTTTTTCATGATGTACATTTTCCATGAGCTGTTTCAAGGCCCCTCCCCGACCTGAGAATCCAATCCAGGGCCTCTGGACTTCGGAGCCGGCCCCAGGCTGTGCTCAGAGGAGTTCCCAGAGCCAGGCCTCATCCTCCCCTCCCCTGTAGCTGCGCTGGCTTTTTCCCCCGTCCCCTCGACCCCTCCCTTGGCACTCCTCCTGGGCCCTGGGATTCTTCCTGGGGGCCCACTCTGGGAGAACTCCAGTTCTGCCCGCCCCCAGGGGGATGCCTCAGCATCCCCTACAGCCCCAGGTCACTGTGAAACCAGCCAAGAGCCATAAAGAGGTGGTGGGAAGGGTGCGGAGCCGGCTGTGTGGAATTCCTCCCACGGGCCGCGTCTCAGTGACTTGCTCTGTGCAGAATTCCTCCTGCGTGGGGACTCTCAGCTACTCGCTCCCATTCCCGGGGTAACCACGGGCCCCCAGCCTCTGCTCCCCTGGTTGCCCTGCACACCTACAGGAGTGCCGCCACTCCCCTCCCAGCCGCTGCTCTTCCTACAGGCAGGGGAGGAGGAAGCCACTCGTGGTTCCCAAGGCGACGCCTGGAAAACATCTGCAGGGGACAAAGGGACTTTCCTTCCCCAGTCTTACTAAGGGCAAGGAGGATGGGCAAGTCCAAGGGCGTGGCCGGAGGGAGAAGGTGGGCAACTCCGACAGGAAGTCCCCCAGGAAGGGCGGAAGAGCTACCCCTTTGCAAGTTCCCCACCCTGCAGGTGACCTGCCCAGGAACTCCACGCCTCGGAGCAGCACCAGATGCCAGGACAGAGGGAAGGGTGGCAGGTCCCAGGGGCCTCCCTGTCCAACTCTGTGGGAGTCAGGCTCCCAGGATGTGGGAGGGCATGGCCAGCTTGCATCACAGATAACCAGGTGGCCGAGAAAGGCGTCCCCTGGTCAGCGGGCAGAGTCAGGATCGGGAGTCAGATAAGGAGGCCAGTGGTGGGTGGGAGGGTAGGAGCTGTGGCCCCACTAGGCCCCTTGTCTGTTGGGTGGGGATGCTGATGCTTTTTTTTTTTTTTTTTTGACAGGCAGAGTGGACAGTGAGAGAGACAGAGAGAAAGGTCTTCCCTAGCCGTTGGTTCACCCTCCAATGGCCGCCTCGGCTGGCACGCTGCAGCTGGCGCATCACGCTGATCCAAAGGCAGGAGCCAGGTGCTTCTCCTGGTCTCCCATGGGGTGCAGGGCCCAAGCACTTGGGCCATCCTCCACTGCACTCCCTGGCCACAGCAGAGACCAGGCCTGGAACAGGGGCAACTGGGACAGAATCCGGTGCCCCGACCGGGACTAGAACCCTGTGTGCTGGCGCCACAGGCGGAGGATTAGCCTAGTGAGCCGCGGCGCCGGCCCTGATGCCCCTCTTGAAGCTTAAGAACATGGATTCAGAGCAACCCCAACGGCAGCCCATGCCTCTTTGCCGCACCTGAGCAAGCTCCGCTGGTCCTGGATCGAGGTCAGCCCCCCTTCACCCTGGCCCCAACCTGGCTCTGTCCTGCCCTCCTGACATCTGATCTCCAGGATCCAAGGAAGTGACACTCCTTAGGTGCTGTGGCCCCGAGTCCTGGTCTCAGCCCCTTGTGGGCATGGAGAGGAACTGGGCTGCTGATGGGAGAACTCAGGGCTGACAGCGGGACTAGGGGCCCCAGCCTAGGCCTGGGCCAGGCCCTGCCACAAAAACAGGCCGCATCCTGCCTCCTCTGCCCCTGAGCTGGTTCTCGGGGTGGACCCACTGCCCCTGTGCCCTGGCCCTGCCCTGTGAGGCCCAAAGCCACCCCCGCAGCATCCAGTGTCTGCCCCTTCCCCAGAGCCCCAGCTCCTGTCCCAGCTCAGCGTGACCCTCCTTCCCACCAGACAGGTGGGCTCAACGTGACCTTGGTGCCTCACGCGGCTTCCCGGCCACGCGTGTATCAGAGCAGGGCCATGATGCTGGTGCCCTTGGCCCCCTGGTCAAGCACAAGGGCCCAGGGATGCTGACCCCCAGGGCTGGGCTTCTCTGTACCCTCAGAGGTCACGTGTCATCTTCTGCTTCTTCCCTCCATGTTGAAACAAGGCCAGGAGGCGCTAACCGGGCCCAGTAGCTCCCAAGCAGCCAGAGTCACCCAGCGAGGGCCAGGAAGTGCAGGCTCACAGGCTTGGGTTTTTTTTTTTTAAGAGTGAGCCCCTGGGTGGCTGGGACGAATGTGCCATGTGCCTCAATCCAGGAACTCCAAGGTCATCCATGACCCCCAACAGAGCCAGCACCAGGCAGACGGCAGAGCACCTGGAGTCCCCTTCCCACAAAGGAACTCCACGTGCCCGAGGCTAAACACGGAACTCTCTAGAAAAACCACAAGTTCTGCACTTGGAGGTCCTGGAATTCTGCTGCCTCTTGGGATGAACATGGATGTCAGAAAAACACACACACACACACACACACACACACACACCCAAAACCCCAAGAATCCCTCCAGGATATGGGGCCATAGAGCTCAGGCTCGTCTCCCTCCTAGCACTGCAGGGGACCTCATGCAAGGTCTAGTTAAGGACAAAGGCAGACTGGTTGGGTCCGGAATTCACTCATCCAGCAATGTCTCCTAAGTGGCTCCTGTATGTTAAGCACAGGCACAGGGGATCCGACAGTGGACAAGACCCACACAGGTGCCTGCCCTGTGGGGCAGATGGGAGCGAGTCATGGGGACACTGCATTCCGTAAGTGCAAGGGTCCTGAGGCAGGTGCACACCTGGTGAGTTCTAGGAATGGAGGCGAGGAGGCCCGTGTGGCTGGAGCAAAGGAGCAGGAGGTGAGGTGGGCTGGGGGCCAGCAGTCAGGCGACACGGGACTCCGAGGTCAGACACCCAGTGAGCTGGGCACACTGGAGGGCGTGGGGCAGAGCAGTGGTCTGCTCCGACTTACTCATGCGGAGACGACATCTCTAAACACACAAGGTGTCACTGTCTAGGGGTCAGCTTTGCACTGGGAATTCCTGTCCCAGCAAATGAGCAATGCGTAGACAGAAGGACCGGCCCACGCCACAAGGCTGGAGAGCGGGTGAAGACGTCCCTCCAAGTAACACGGGTGCTGCTTCCCCCCAAGCAAAATGAAGACCAGCTACCCTGAGTGGTTTATCAGATCGCTGGGGGTTCCTGGTGCCTCCCTGGCCAGCAGCCCGCAGCCCCAGCACCCTCGGCGGAGCCTGTAGCCCGCTGGAGCCCTTGCACCTCTGGGGACTGATGCAGCAGCTGCCTCCTGGGCATTCTGGTACCCTCCGTCCTCTCTGCACCCCAGCTCGCCAGCACTCGCACGGCCCAGGCCTCCACCCTGAAGCTCTGGGCTTTGTCCTGTCGGAGCACCCAGGGCCCCAGAACTCACCGGGCACAGAGAAGGGGGACAGGAAGACAGCCTCAGCCGGCTGGGGCTCCGGCGGCGGTGGCGGCGGCGGCTGCTCCTGGTCCTGGCGCGGCTCTTCAGGGTTGTCTGTGGGAACGGTGCCGTTCTCCATGTTTTCGGGCCGCCCGTTCTGCAGTGGCTTGTTGCTCACTCCGTTGGCCGCGTTGATCAGTCTCTGCCGCTGTGCGGACAGGAGGCGAGACGGACGTGGCGGCGTGAGACCAAGCGTCCTGCTGTCACCCTGTCCCTTACACACCCCCAGCTCTCACGGGGTCTGCAACGACACCCCTCCAGACAGGGTCATCTGGAGCCAGCCCTAGGACCTTGTGTCTGTTCTGGGGAAGCCTCTGAGGACTGCAGGCCCTGGGCCTCCCCCTGGCTTAACACTAATCAGGAGCATAGCCCGAGACCCCCACAGCGGCGGTCACCCCGGCTCTTCTGGGGACAGCCACGGGAAAGGGCCACACGGCTCTACAACCTTGGAAGACGACATTGGCAGAAAAGCACTCTAGGTATGTGGCTCGGTGGCGTCCAACACGGAAGGTGCCCGCCGAGGTCCCCTCCAGCCTGGCTGCTGTAATGTCGAGCAGCTTCCCCCGACCCCACCCCCCCACGGAGTCCAGCTGTTTATGTCACCCTGTGCTCAGCGCCTTGCAGGCAGCCGAGTGCCCATGACTCCCTCACACCCCTGCAGGGGCTCTCGCTCACGGCCACGTGGTCCCGCACTGCACGAGTGACCCACAAGGTCTTCTCTGCCTGCTTTCGGGCACGTGGGAGGCTTCTCTTTTGACTTACCACAAAGGCTCAGCTGTGACTACATGTGGACGTGTTTTTGTGGACACACTCACGCCTCTGGGGTGCTTCCCTGGCAGCAGGGCTGCTGGGTGTGAGTGGAATCACTGCCCGCTTGCACTGGCTTTGAACTTGAGTCGCCTCCCAACCTTGTCAACTCTCGCTATCATCAATCCTTCGACTGCAGCCATCCCAGGAGGAGTGTGTCTGTATCTATGGCTGTGGTTTGCTTTCCCCAGCGGCTGAGATACTAAGCATCTTACAGGGTTGCCTCCTTCTTCAAGTCTCACACTAAGACTGAGGAATCTGACCAGCCCCATCCCCTTCCCTCTTCCCATCGTACTGCTGGCAAAAGGGGGTCTCCCCCTGCCCCCTGCCCCTGAGCCCAGGCCGGTTTTCCCGGCCCTGTCTGTGGGTGTCTACTCAACCAAGCAGAGACAGAGGTCAAGTTTCAAACAACAGCCTGTGGCATCCCCTTGTCCAGGAGCTTCCTGCTCTCTGCACGACTCGCTCTCACCCAGTGCTCAGTCACCATCTCAGACCAGCAGGAAGTAGACACAGACACCCCTCCCAGGTGCTGCAGCAGGAGCCCGAGGGACAGAGCCGGTGTCTCCCAACACCTTATCCTGGTCTTCTGGGGGACAGGCCACCATCACTTAACGCGGCAGCGTCTCAGAAGAAAGAACTGTGTCCCGCCCTCCCGTTGAGATCACGCAGTCTAGGGAGCAGCAGACAGCTTTAAGATTTTTCCCATGGAGTCCACAACACAACCCACCCAAAAGAACAAAGCGATTTGTGCCCGAGCCTCAGGCCCAGACGTGCAGGCATAAAAGTTTTCTACCCAAGGAAGGCTCAAGGACAGGCTGTCCTTGGAGTCTGAGAAAACCAGCCATGCTGGGGCTGAACTCTAAGGGGAAGCGTGTGGCTCAGTAGCAAAATCCAGGCTGCTCCTACTCTAGCTCGGTAGGAATCCACAGAGATTGTACCTGGAAAAAATACCTAGAAATAGCCTAGGGTATATCAAAAGAGGAACAGATTACACACAGAGGAGGCGATGGATCCACAGGCTGAGAGACGAGCCCGAAGCTCTCCGCAGGTGCACCCTAGACAGTGAGGCCAGGAGCCCTGTCAGGCCAGGGCGGCCGTTCCAAGGATGTGGATTAGCAGTGGTCCTGGCTGTGCCACCTCAGCAACATGGGCAGGGGCTGTGCACAGTGAGGGGACAGACACCGACAGGAGGCGACAGGGGGCGCAACTGGATTGACGCCTAGGACTTGATGCTGTGTCTCCCTCCCACAGACTAGACTGGAATTAGAATGACCCAAGAAGCCAGCACTGGCCCCTCTCACAGAGCAGGTTCAAGTCCCAGCTGCTCTGTTTCCAGCGCAGCTCCCTGCTAATGCACCTGGGAAGGTAGCAGAAGATGGCCCAAGGGCTTGGGCCTCTGCACCCACATGGGAGACTCAGAAGAAGCTCCTGACTCCTAGCTTCAGATGGGCCCACGCCAACTGAGGAGTGGGCCAATGGATGGAAGATTCATTCTCTCTCTCTCTCTCTCTCTCTCTCTCTCTGTAACTCTGCCTTTCAAATAAACAAATATATCCTCAAAAAATTTTTTGCATCAAAATAAACTTATCTGTTTAAATGTTCATTTATTTATTTTTATTTATTTGAAAAGAGGAGTGACAGAGGAAGAAAGAGAGCTAGAGAAAGGGATCTTCTATCTGCAGGTTCACTCCCTAAATGCCTGCAACAGCCAGGCCAGGCCAGGCAGAAGTGAGCATCTCAACCTGAGTCTCCCATGTGGGTGGCAGGGGCCCAAGTACTTGAGTCACCAGCTGCTGCCTCGAAGGGTGTGCATCATGTAACAGGAAGCTGGCTCAGAAGCGGAGGTCTTGGACCCAGGCACCATGACATGAAACGCAGGCGTCCCAAGCCATGGCTTTACCCCCCTGGGCCACAATGCCCACTCCTGGGCTCAACTTTCATTCCATTCTCCCACAGAGACTAGAAAAAATTGGTAAGCCCATCATCTTTGCTGTGCTGTTTACACTTGTGTAACATTCACAATTGTTCTTGTTTTCAAAGCAGAGGGAGACACATGGCCCAGAATTCCAGTGATGCAGTGACAGTGACGGGGGAAGCCCCAGGCCACCACCACCCACCAGCACCCGAGCTTCCTCCTTGGGTTGCTCCACCCACAGAGAACAGGTGTGCGTTCTTCCTTCCCCCTAAATGACATTTTAGAGAAACACCCCTACTCCACACTGCCCTTCCCCCGGTTAGCTCTACTCTGCTGTCTGACCAGAGGCTTCTCGGCACGGGACTGGACCACTGCCCGCTTTAGACGCCCTCTGGAAGGAGAACACACTGTCTGTGGCAGGTGTCTCGGCTACTGGAGGCACCAGGTCTCCTTCCTTAAACAGGGGCAGCGAAGACACGGCCAGAGCCCTCGGAAGCGAACGCCTCCACTCCAGAGCCCGCCCTTGAACTTAGAGCAGACCTACCTCGTTAATGATGATCCTGCTGGCCATCCGTAGGCGGGTCCTGGGCCCAAACTTGTTGGTGATCATGATGCGTAAGCCCGCTTCTGGAAAGCTGAACTTGGGGGGACTGGAGCTCATGATCTCGTCCACCATCACCACTGGGCTCTTGCCGTACTGTGGCTTCTCCTTCACTGCTGAGCACAAGGCCGGGTTAGTGCTGACCTCTAGAGGGCCACGCCCATGCTCAGCACCACCAACTCCCCTGCATTTTGCAAACCCAGAAGTCCCGGGGCTTGGCTGCAGCTCCTCCCATTAAGATGCGTCAGCGGCACTGAGGCACCTGCTCCTGGAGCCCAGCGGGTGCCCTGCTACAGGGCCACCCACAGGCAGACTCTCCACCTCCACCTCCACGCCTGTCTCTAGGGTGAGCCCGAGCATCGTTCAGTCCCTGTCTAAGCCTTGCCTTTCACCCCCCACAACCGTTCTCGCTCCCCATTTACAGAGGCTCGGGTGAAATGTCACACCCGACAGGGCTCCCCAGGAATGGGAAATGCTGCAGGTGCCCTGCTCTGCCGATCACAGCACCAGCAGGGAGGTCACTCAGACCCTGGCTCTCCAAAAGGTAAGCAGTATCAAAGGGTCGTATCCCCGAGGGGCGCCTGCTTGCCCAGGGGTGCGTAGGGGAGCAGCTGGCTGAGCCCAGCGCCTCTGAAAAGCCCTAACACCCCCCAGGAGGGAGGCTGCTCTCTTGGACCCACCCTCTCCTTCCCCTCGGGAAGCTGAACAAAGTTCTGGGTGTCCAGGCCTCTTCCTTGCCAGCTTTGCAAATGGGCTCGCTGGCGGGGGATTTGACATCTGACCCCATTCCCTGGGAGAGCCTTGCGACCAAAGCACTCATGCCCACAGCGCCTAGAAGCCGGATGAGCCTCCGCCCCCTAGGAAGCTGTCAAACAGTTTCGCCTCTGCACCTCTTCCAAGTCCCCAGTGAGTGTGCCTTGCAAGGAACAGAGAGCCCCCGGAGATGGCCATGCAAGAGTTAAGGGCACAAAACAGACCCCCTCCCCAAACAGCAGCAAGGCTCAGCAGACAGGAGGCAGGTGGTTAGCAAAGGAAGCCGCAGGACTACGCATTTGCCCCGCAGGGACACGAACCTCCAAGGAGGCATGGGTCCTTGGGCTGGGCTCCTGGTGTCTTTTTGGCTTTTGAAATGCGTGTGTTACTGCTTGGATGAGAGCGGGTTACTTACAATTTAGAAGAGGAGATTGTTAGGAGACAGGCCTACAGAGACCGGCGGAGACGCTCAGCGCTCAGCGTGCGGAGGGGTCTGGGCCGCAGTCTGGGCGGTGGTGAAGACGCCAGGGGGTACTGGAGGAGGGTGTTAGTAGCGGGCTCCTGCCACAGGGAGCCTGCATGCTCAGCCTCTCTCAGAGGGAGGGGGCACCTGCGACACCGCAAGGCTCCGGGCTCCACCCTGCGGCCACAGCCCTGTCACAGCCACTGCAAGGCGGAATGGCTGGGCTCAAGGAGGGCAGGCAGGGAGCCCCGGGAGGCAAGAGCTGAGGTCCCAGCGCCTGGGCACCTTGTCCAGCGCTACCCACCAAGCGATGGCCCAGGGTGGCATGTCCAAGCCCAAGGTGGCAGCCTACGGGGTAACTGAATCACAGTTTGTTTCTCCTGCAGTGCTGCCCAAGGCCGGGTAGCACCTCCCCCCACCCCACTCCAAGGCCAAGGTATGCCCAGGCCAGGGCAGCCTGCAAGGCCCCCCTGTGAGTGCTCTGAGCAAGGCCGGCTGGGTACATGCAGGTGTGTTCCGGAGAGACCTGCCCAGCCAGCAGCCCTCTCGTTGCTGCGGGTGGCGCTGCACCTGCCTGGGGGCTGAGCTTGCTGGGGGTTCTGACATCTTCTCCGGCCACGAGAGCCCAGGCAAACACCATCGGCAAAGGCAGCTTCCCTAGGGCCCGGTGCCCTCCGCCCCACCTGGTGCCACAGGTGCTCCTTCCCCTGCTGCGGTCACATCTACTTAGGGGACAGCACATGGCAGTGACTCGCACTTGCTCTCTGGGAGCCTCCTACGGGGCAGTGAAGTCCAGGGCCCAGAGCCCCTGAAGCTCACGTCTCTAGCCCTCCACAAGGATTCCAGGACCCAGGGATGCACGCCCCTCTCCTGGGACCCCGGGGGACCCTCTTCTCCCTCGGCCTGATATTCACCAGACAAAAATCGCAGGGAGATCCGGGTTCTCCTCGTCCCCAGCAAGCACTGAGGGGCCAGTCCTGCGGCCAGTCTCCCAATTTTCTAGAACGTGTCCTTATAGAGATTTGAGGGAGAATATGAAATCTGTGGACAGACTATATTGTCTCGGCTATAAAAGCGAGGGCGGCAGAGTCATGACCGAGCCCAGAAAGGAGCCATGTGGGCAGTGGCCGCCGGGGAGCCTGGATGCCCCTGGGAAGGGTGAGGAGTGGAGGCAGCCCTGGGTTGTCAACGAGGAGTGCAGCTCCCAGGGCACCAGGGCGGGCGTGCTTGGCAGCAGGTGGCTCGGGGGCTGCGCCTGTGAACCAGGCATTTTCTCCTGGTCTGAACAATGCCTGGTCTCTGGCCGTGAAGGGTGGGAGGTCCCGGGAGCACCACAGAGGTGCAGGGCAGGTCAGCCTCCATCCTGCTGGACTACATGGTGGCTGCATAGCTGGAAACCAAAACAGCCTCCAGTGGAGGCCTCCCCCTCCGAGGCAGTCATCCTGGAAATGGGCTCCCTGGGGCAGCCTGCTGGGCATGCAGGGGTCAAACTGCGCTCCATGGGCTTCTACTCTGGCCCTTGTGGGCAGGCCTCTGGCAGCCAGGCTGTGGCCATGACTGCACTCCCACCCCATCATGCATCTTCCTTCCATATCGAGAGGCACACCCCAACAGAGCCCCTGTGACAAGTGTGTCGCCCCTGGAGGTGACTGGGGCTGGACAAGACACACCTGTCCAACATGTACATGGAAGAAACCCCGACTTCAATCCACTCCAGGGGGAAGAGTGGTAGAGGGGCTGAGGGACACAGATTCCAGCTCAAGGCTGTTGGCCCAGGGCAAGGGGCTCCCAAGCAGACCCACCAGGGGCTGGCCTGGGCTGCCACCCTGGGCTTGCCGTTCCTCTAGCCGCTGGGCCAGCCCAAGAGCTGGGGGCAGGGCTCTGAGATGGCTCCACGCCGGGCAGCCTCTGGACGGCCTCACGGCTGCACAACTCAGAACCTGGCCTTCGCAGCCTCAGCGAGCCCTTCAGCACTGGGCCTAGTGTCAGGAACCACAGCGCAGCCCCGAGGCCTGAGCCTGCTGCATCTCCAAAGAGCCATGTCCCCCTTGCCCTTTCCCTGGGCACTTGGCGACACTCCCCCGGATGTAACCACTGAGTTTTTCTTTCTGGGTGGCCCTTGCCGTCCATCCTTCTGCCTTCTAAACAAACACCAGTCTGAGCAACCTCTCAAACACTGGCTCTCCCTCGGGATTCAGGGATTCAGGGGACTTGTGCCTGAGAGCCAGAGGGTGCCAGTCCAGGAGGAGCGTGTGTGTGTGCGTGTGTGTGTGCATACGTGTGCGTACGGAGGAGGGGGAGGGTGGTCCCACGGCACGCGGCCACCGCTCCTGTCTGCTCAGCCTTACCTTGCCCCAGCAACGGCATGGAGGGATCATCACAGCCACAGTCATAGAGAACATTACCATCCTCCAGCTCGCTGTTGACCGGGTTGCCGTTCGCGATGCTCTTTTGTTTGATTGTGAAAAAGGCTTGAATCTTCACATTGTACCTGAAAGGCAGGGCGGCCGGGTGGTCAGAGCAGCAGAGGCGAGTCCCCCTGAGCAGGCACGGGGGCAGGGTATCTTGGGGGCCTTGTATCCCGCAGTGCATGGACCAAGGGGTGGGGGTGGGGAGGGGACAGCCAGGGAGGAGTGGGCCAGCGCTCAGCTGAGCTGGGAGAGGATCCCGACAACGACCCCAAGCTAGGTGCAGCCTGGGGACCGTGCTCCTGGGCAGCTTCCTGGGGACACAAGAAACCTCTGCCCAAGAAACTGATGGAGGTCCACTTACCACAGGTCAGGAGAACAGAAATTCACGCAGCCTGCAGGGGGCGTAACCTGGGCTCTCCCTTCCCCCTGCCCCCAATGCCCTGCAAAATCTGCTCCCAGGGCTGCTGGGGGAGGGGGGGTGTTCCTGCATCACTCACAGCCAGCATTGCGCCCTACCCCTCCCATGGGACTCTGTCTTGCTCCATGGCAAAGACCCTCGGGCCCCTCAGTGTCGGCAGGTGTAGGAGAGCCTTCAAGCCCACTCTGTGGCTACTTGGCAGCTCCTCGCCATTTTTAGAAAACGCCACCAACGTCCTACAGAAATGGGAGGATTTACGTCCTCCGAAACCCCAGCGTGCTTCCTTTGTAGCGATGTGTGGGAGTGGGAGGAGGAAGATGACTGGACGTGGCTCAGCTCGCCATGGTTTCATTTCCGTTTTTTGTGATGTTTTGGTGGAAAAAAAATATCCGTAACATAAAATGTGTCATTTTCATTATTTCCCACTTTCAAGTGCACATGGCTGTGTGACCATCGCCACTCGTCCCAACATCCTCCCATCCTGCCCTGCGCCAGCTCTGCACCCATCAATGAGCGGCTCTCCACCACCCCTCCCCTGCCCCGGCACTCATCACTAATCCATGTTCTGCATCGATACCCTCGACCCTCCTAGCTGCCTCACGAAGGTGGAACCACACATCTCTCTGCACCAGGCCTCCTGCACCTGGCATGGTGTTTTCGAGGTCCATCCATGCCAGAGCCTGGGACAGAACTAACTTCCTCCTCAGGGTGTCCCCACTTCTACGGGTGGTGCTCCCTGCGGCCGGGCCAGGAAGCGGAATTTTACGAAGCCTGGAGCAGAAAGCCTGGCTTTTGGTAAGGAACAGCGTTGAATTACGAGGAGTTCATTCCCACGGCACGGAACAGAGGCTCCGCTGGGCAGGGAGAAGCTGCCCGGAGTGGGCGGGATGGATGTCCCTGCTGCTACAGGTTCGGGAAGCGGCCTCATCCTACACGCACCTGCCACTCAGCATGGCTGGCCTGGTCTGGGTGTAGACAGCACTGCCCAAGATGGTGTCTGAACACCTCTCCCCAACTCTGGGCATCCACTGTGAACCCGGGCTGGCCTAGCTAGCCAGGATTTCCCTCACTGTAGCCGAAGGCTGGAGTGGGCTGTGGGGCAAGCCAGCAGAGCCTAGGAGGGCAGGGGTGGGTACTTGGCCTCGTGGCGAGGATGTCCCTTAGGGCGCCTGTGTCCCACAGCAGGGGCCTGGGTTCCCTGCCTGCCTCCAGCCTCCTGCTGAGCACACCGTGGGAGGCGGCACGTGATGGTTCCAGCACTTGGGTCCCCACCAGCCATGTGGGAAACTCAGATTGCACGCCGGGCTTCTGGCTCTGGCCTGACGCAGCCCCGGCTGTTGCGGGCATTTGGGGAGTGAACCTGTGGACGGGAACACTCCCTGCCTGCCTCTCAAAGGAACATTTTGTTGTTGTCACTGCAGAAGAACCCACAGGGGCAGCGAAGAGGTACTTACTTCATGATCAGAATATAAAACACATACAGCACGATGAGCACCAGGCCTTCCCACCTCAAAGAGAGAAAGCAGCGTGAGGTTAGAGTGCAGGGGGCCGAGGTGGCTGGGATATCTGCCCTACCTCCCCCACCAGCGCCCAGGCCCGGGGCTGAGAAGCCCACCCCTCCCACCCCGTGGCTGTCCTGAGCCCGAGAGGGATGCACTGAGGGGGCTTCCACAGCCTGCCACGTCCCAGGATTCAATCCCAAGAAAAGCTGGATCCTGGTCAGGACAGGAGGGGCTTTGGGTGCAGGAGAATGGGGCCCAGTTGCTGGGGTGAGGGCTGAGACTGACTTAATACAGGGCTGGGGAGGGCCAGGGCCACCAGTGGCTGTCCGCTGGGCATGGCAGCACAGTGGGGTCGCCTCGGGACATGCTGCTACTGCTCTCTCATGGGTGCAGCCAAACCCCATGGGCAGCAGGGGGTTTTTGTAGCTCTGACCACAGGCCCCCAAGGAGCCACACAAGCTCCATGTGACAAACATGTAGGAGGCCCTCTGTGTGCCAGGCAGGGGTTACAGTCTTTTGTGGGGCGGGGGCAGGGGCGGGGGAGGCTTCCTGTGCCAACAGGGGACCCTCAGGCCAGCAGAGCCAGAGAGGAACTTGTAGACCCCCAAACCTCTGCAGCCCCAGCTCCATCTACAGAACGTGGGACCCAGGAGCGGAGGGGGGAGGGGTGGGACCTGCAGGCTTCTCTGGGCCCCTGGCACCCACTGCTCAGGTCAGATCATTGGAACATCCACCCAGCACGCAGACTGGAACTTTCTCTGGCTGACGGATGCTAAGGGGCCCCCACACCCTAGGAAGCGTGAGCTTTCTGTATCTTGATTCAGGAATCCAATCCTACTTCAGTGTCCTAACGATGAGCCCCTATTTTTCTTCTACAGTTTTAAAACATTTTGCTTTTGGCCGTAAGAACTTCAGTTCACTTGGAATTTGTTCTTGCATAGGGTGTGAGGGAGGGATCTGGTGTCAGGCTGTTCTGTGTGGCACGGCTGTCCCTGTGGCACTGAAGACCCTCATCCCTCACTCACTGCCCCAGCAGGAAGCCTGTCACGACCCCCCGCCCAGGAACAGACCCACGCCCCCTCCCCCCCCAGGAGCAGACCCACGCCCGGATTCCCGATCGGCCTGCGCTCCTCCTCACTCTACCACGGGTCTGGACAGCTCCCAGGGAAGCAGCAGTACTCAGAACTATTTTTCTCATTTTGAAAGTATAAGGCATGGTCGCTCAGAACGACACCCTTTTCACTTTCACAGTTTAACAGGTTTATGTTTGTAAAAATAATCTTAAAGATTCAGCGAACCCAACACACACAGACACTGGAAAGAAACCAAGAATAGAACAGTGCAAAATAGAAAAGAAACTTACCACACGATTTCTTCATCATATATGAACTGAAAGGCAAAAGAAACGGGGGGTGGGGGTGTGGGTGGGGAGATATTTATTCAGAAGAAGCAACAACGCAGCCCCAGCCCCCAGCGCCAATGCCAATGGCCCCCAACTACAGTAGGTCACGGTGAAGGTCATCCTTCCTTAGCTGGAACCTGGGCCAGCAGGATGCTGACGTGTGACCGACCCAGGAGAGATGCCCTGGGCACTCCCACTTAGCTGCTGAGGGCTGCCCCCGCAGGGCCTCCCTCATTAATAGGAGAGACTTGCTAACATCAAGGAAGCACGTGGAAGAGATACCTGCACTCCCATGACAGCAGCTCAACTCAACCCCCAAGATGCGGAACCCACCCAGACACCCTTCCACAAGGCTTAGATAAAGAAAACGAGGTAGAGACGTGACGGAATATTACCCTGTCATAAAGAAGAATGAAATCCTGATGTTTGCGACAAAATGGATACCCCTTGAGATCACCCTTCTAGGCTCAAAAAAAACCAAATATCCCCTGTTCTCTCCGATTTGTGGAGGTTACTAGAGTCTCAAAGTTGCGTGGATACCATATCATTTGGTATTTAGTTATAAACAGAGTTTGGCTGAATCACACCATGTAAATGGCGATACACTCTTCTTCCCCACATGCAGAAAATGAAACAGGGGGGGAGAGTGATGGCTCTGGTGGTGCTAGCCATGCTCTGCTCTTAATTTCAGTGCCGGGTGGGAGCCAGTGCTCAGAGGACAAAACACTCATCTGTGCACTCATGTGCATTTTTGGCGTGTATGCTGTATTTCAGTAAAAATAAATCCACATAAAGAAACCTTGGTTCCTTGATGAGTACTCGGCCTCGCAGTTGACACGTGTGTCCCATCCTGGGGGGCCTGGGTTCAGCACCCTCCTCTGGTTCCTGACCCCAGCTGTCCGCGAACGCAGCTGTGATGTCACGAAGTTGGGTTCCTGCCTTGCACATAGGACGTGGACTGTGCTGCTGGCTCCCAGCTCCAGCCCTTGTGCACATCTGGGGCCTGAACCAGCAGATGGGAGTCTGGCTGTGTCTTTCTTTACCTGTTTCTTGGCTTCTCCAAATTTTTTTTTTAAATTTCAAGACTGAAAAGCCATCTGCATGAATGAATAAATGGTGCATGTGGGCATTTGTGTGTGTGTGTGTGTGTGTGTGTGTGTGTGTGTGTGTGTGTGTGTGTGTGTGTTTGACAGGCAGAGTTAGACAGTGAGAGAGAGAGACAGAGAGAAAGGTCTTCCTTCTGTTGGTTCACCCCCCAAATGGCTGCTATGGCTGGCGCACTGGTCTCCCATGCGGGTGCAGGGCCCAAAGACTTGGGCCATCCTCCACTGCACTCCTGGGCCACAGCAGAGAGCTGGCCTGGAAGAGGAGCAACCAGGACAAGAACCTGGCGCCCATATGGGATGCTGGTGCAGCAGGCAGGGGATTAGCCAAGTGAGCCACAGCACTGGCCCCCTATTTTTGATGATAAGAAAGAGTAACCCCTTTGGAAACTCCAAGGTCCAGCTTGTGCAATCTGAAGGGAGGCTGGGGAGTGCCATTGCTCAATGTCAAGGTTAACGTAGGTGTCAACTGGCTGGGCTCAGAGGCACCAGAGCTGGGACAGCATCACAAGGGCATCTCATGGAGGTTCGTGAAAACTATGCATGGGTTCCAACCTTTTTGCGTAAGTGAAGCCCCTCTTTCCGCTGTTTTTCTACACACTTTTGGAAGACCCTCCTGTTCCCAGTGTGTCTGTGAGGTTGTTCCAGGAGAGACATGCAAGATCCGCCCTCCCACTGCCTGGCACTGCCCAGACAGAGCCCAAGGGCAGAGACAGGCGAGCGTGCCTCCTCTCCACTGCAGCTGGGAGCGGTCCCTGCCTGCCCTCGGGCGTGACAAGTCCAGGTGCTGGGGCCCTTGGCCTCCGGGACTTACAGCAGCAGCCGCCGTGGCCACCCCTGGGCGCTCAGACCTTTGTCCGGGGAGTTACACCATCGGCTTCCCTGGACTCGCACGGAGACTGGTGACCGCCACCCCAGGGGCTGCAGGTGAGACTCATCGGATTCTCGGCCTGCTTAACAGTGCCAGCCCAAAGTCCCAACACACCCTCTCATCTCTGTCCATCCCTGGGGAGGCTCCTGCAATGGCCCCAGCTGGAGAGGAAGCAGAGAGGGCTGCCCCCCGCGTCCCCGTCTGTGGACACAAGGGACCCTGCATGGGGTGCCAGGAGAGACCAGGGGAGCGCACACACACACACAGGGCTTCGGGAAGCCACTTCTGAGCCAGTGTATCAGGCAGGCGGGGGCTCCCCAAACTCTAAGAAGTGGTCCCCAATGAGGGTGGTGGTGGTACCACCAGCAGTGGGTTCTGTGGGACACTGCTGGGGCTGTCTGAGTTTTCATGGCCCAATCAAGGGCCAGGGGGAGCATACTGTAGCACATGTGAGCCCAGCGGTGGTCAGCCCACACTGTGCACCCATCGTGAACGTTCTGATAAACTCCGCCCACACCGCACACGTTGCGAACGTTCTGATCCACCTGCCGGATACTGAAATGGAGGCCTAGCCTCCCGCTTGACTCAGCTTTCCAAGGCAAAGTATTTTGTAAGCACTCAACTCCCTCGTAGGGCACCTGGCACGGACACGGAGGGATGCCTGTACTTCACTGTCTTACAGAATTTCATCAGGAGGCCTTCGCTGCTTTGGGAAACCTCCATTGATCCAGCATCCTGGGGGACATGATTCCCCCACGCCGTGTCAGTCTGCGTGCGTGGCCACTGGGGAGCACTGGCGGAGGGGCCCATGGAGAGCGGCCGGCGTCGGTGCTCTGAGGTTCCGGCAGCAGGGCCCTGGGGTGGGAGGGGTTCTGCGCCTTTGCCACATCCCAGGGCAGAGGCCCCACTCACCGCAATGAGTACGATGACAGACAGGGTGTAGTACACGGAGTCCCGGCACACGGCCCACCACGTGAGACGGACCACCTGCGGGCACAGGGCGCTCAGCGGCTGGCAGGTGCAGGGGACGGACCACGGGCCCCTCCTAACAGCCGTTCCCGCCACCCCTGCCCTGTTACATCCGGGAAACCAAGTGATGGCAAAACCAACTCTACTCCAGGGCCGGCTTCCCAGGTGGGCACCACAGGCTCTCGCTCTCGACCCGCTGCTGGCACCTTCATGGGTCGCTGGCTGCCCAACCCTTCCTGCCAGGCCTCACCCACGAGCCTGCCTCTCTGAGGTCAAATCTCACATCCCCTTGTGGCGCTGGGGACCTCCCAGGGGATCCCAGTCGTAAGCCCCCTTGGCACCTGCCGGGAAGGCCAGTGCTAGGTCCTAAGTCTCAGCTGCTTGCCCAGAGGCTGCTGTCCAGTGAGGGTCTGCCCTTGGATTGGTCGCTGCTGGTCCCAGTCATGCCTGGAGACCCCCAGATGGGTGGAGGGGAAGGAATGTCCCTTGCTTTCACTCAAGAGGAAGTGGGCACGGTGGCAGCCACAGGGAGTGACTGGTCCTGCACACGCTGGGCCCTGGGCGTCCTGGCCCTGGCCCCCACTCTCTTTATGAACGCATAATCCCCGCCCCCTGCAGGCTGGGAGAAGGCACTCACCTGCCCCGCGAATAATCCACACACTCCGATGATGCACAGGATGTTGAACACGGCAGAGCCCACGATGGTGCCCACGCCGACGTCTCCGTGGGTGATGAACACGCCTGGGAGGGGACAGGCACAAATCCCGGCCCTTAGCGGCACCGCCTGGGCCTGCCCGTTCTTCCGTGAGCCCAAACCGAGGGAAGTGAGTGGTTCTTATTGTCTAAGAGCCCCCCGGGCGGGCACGCAGCCAGTTAGGACACGCGTGTCCCACATCACAGTGCCCGGGCTCAGAACTCGGCTGTGACTCCTGACTCCAGCCTCCTGCTAACGCACACCCTGGGGGGCAGCAGTGACAGCTCACGGAATTGGGCCCCTGCCACCGACATGAGGCCTGGACTGAGTTCATGGCTCCCAGCTTTGGCCTGGCCCAGGCCCAACTATTGTGGGCATCTGGGGAGCAAACTGGGGATGGGAACTTTATCTTGCTTTGTCTCTCAAATGATGAGGATAACACGGCAGAGAGAGCAGCAAAGCCAGGGGCCCCATCAGCTCAGATCCTCCCGTTTCTTCTTTCCTTACGGATTTATTTATTTATTTGACAGAGGGAGGGGGAGGGGGAGAGGGAGGGGCAGGGGGAGGGGGAGGGAAATCTTCCACCTGCTGGTTCACTCCCTAGATGACTACAATGGCCAGGGCTGGGCTAGGCAGAAGCCAGGAGCTTCATCTGGGTCTCCCACACGGGTGCAGGGGCCCAAGGACTTGGGCCATCCTCTGCTGCTTTCCCAGGCCATAGCAGAGAGCTGGATTGGAAGTGGAGCCACCCACCAGGACTTGAACCTGCATCCATCTGGGATGCCAGCATTGCAGGTGGCGGCTCTACCTGCTACGCCACAGCAGCAGTCTCAGACCTTCCCGTTTCTTGAACGTCTTTGTCAAGTAACAATTCACGTTCCCTAAAAGGCGCCCACTCAAAGTCTCTACCTCCAAAGGCTTTGTGTATTCACAGAATTGTGCAGCCAAAATGGCAATCCAATTTCAGGACATTTTCACCTCCCCCAGAACCCTCACACCCGTTCACACCCCGCACCCCAGAAACAGGACTCCCGTCTCTGCAGCTCTGTTTCCCAGAGAAGACCGAGGCTCCGAGCTGAAGGAAGCCCACGGCCCGGGCCACCACGCCGACGCGCCCTTCCGTCTCGGGCTGGCGCGGTTTTCTTACCAATCACAGAGGCAAAGAGCTCTGGCGTGGAGCTTCCCGCAGCCATGAAGGTGGCGCCGGCCACATCTTCGCTCAGGTGGAGTTTCTACAAGAGAAGTGGCCCCGGAGCCTCAGGGGGCAGAGCCGTGGCCTGAGCCCGCTCCTCAGGGCAGGCCCCCCCTGGGGTCCTGCACCCAGCTTCAACTCACAGCCCCACCCTCCCGCCCATCTGCCCCCCTCTTTCAGAACGGTCTGAGCGCTGGCCTTGGCAGAGGCTGGGACGAAGCATGGGTCCCGAGGTGGGAGCCCAGCCACCTCAGCACCCCAGAGGGGGGAAGCTCCAGGCAGAGGCTCTGCCACAGAGCCCAGCCAACCACCTGAAGCAGAATCCCAGCTGTGGCCCTTCCTGTCCTGCCTCCTCCCTGCCTTGGCCATGGCCGTCCCTTCCTCCCAGGACACCCTGCCCTCTCCTAGGTACTTTCTGAAATCCTTCCCAACGCCACTTCCTCCATGAAGCCCTCCCAGCTTCTCCCTCTCTCCTGTAGACAAAAGCAATTTTCCTTTCTTGACTGGAAATCAAGAGTAAGGCAGCATCAAGAGAGAAAGTGGGGTCTTGACTACCGGCAGAAATAAAATAAATCATCCAAGGGAGAAAATGTTGGCCCGCAGGGTTAAAGCGCAGTGGATCCTGGGTCACTGCAGCCCAGTGTCCTCGAGGCCTGGCCTCTGCTCCCTGCGTGGGAGACAGGAAGTGCTCGGCACAGGGGCTGGGCCTGCCTGGGCTCTCCCACCACACCAGAGGCCTCTGGCTGCCTAGGATGCCACACGGGGAGCGTCCCTTCGGCCAAGCCTGGTACAGAATGCACCTGCCGGTGCTCATTGGAAGCCACCACACAATCGCTAGGTGCCTGCTGTCTGTCAGTCTTCACCCCAGGGAACTCCCACACCAGCTGGGCCTTTACCACCGTCGTGTGCACGTCCTCCAGCGCCCCCAGCCCCAGGCCCCACCACAGCATCCCTTGTACCTCGCAGATCTTCTCCAGGGATGGGACAAAGAAGTCGTCGCACACTATGGCCAAGGCGTAGAACATATACAGAGCCTGTAGAGGGAGCGGGGACACGGGGGTCAGCGAGGACTCCTGTGGCTGCTGCCCAGGGCCCACCATGCCCCAGCCAGGCTGCTGGGGCTCAGGCCGGCACATGGACCCACAGGAACATTCCAGACCACACAGCTGAGCTTCCTCCGTCTCTTCACTGAGGAGTAGGTGCTTAGCACAGAGGCCAAGCTGCTCCCCGGGATGCCTGGCTCCAGCCCCTCTCTCCCCGGGCATGCGACATCACGAGCCACCCGAGGGGGCTCCCAAGAGTTCATGGAAAATGCAGACTGATTGCAAATTTTTTCACACCAACACTCCCTCTCTCTAAACTAAAGAATTCTCTACCGTGGATCAGGTCCCTGGCCCTGGCTCCCGGCACACAGGCAGCCTTAGGCTCTCCCGAGTGACTCTGGTCTTTTCCAGGCGAAAGGACCGCTGGTGGCTGGAGGCCTCTCGCCAGCACCTGGATGCGGCTTCGGCTCTACTGCCCGGCCTGCTGTGGGCGGGGGCGGGGCTGAGGCTGAGCTGACCACCTGCGGCTGCTGCTGCCATCTCTCAGGCCTACGGGGGAGAAACCCCGAGGACAGGCCCCAGGGAGTCTCTGGGCAGCTGCACTCAGGGAGGCTCCGGCACGGTGCAGCCCTAGAGTGGGGCTGGAAGCTCCACACCCCTACCCCACATTCAAAAGAACGTCAAAGCGTTCACAGAAAGACTGAATCAAACGATAAGCTTGTTCTGGTGCCCTGCATTTTTTATAATATACATTTCAATGAACATTGGTTTATTAATTTTACTTGGAAGACACACACACGTATGCATGCACAGAGACAGAGAGCGCCCATCACTGGCTCACTCCCCAGATGCCTTCAATGACCAGGGCAAGGCCAGGCTGAAGCCAGAAGCCAGGAACTCCATCCGGGTCTCCCATGTGGGTGGCAAGGACCCAAGTACTTGGGCCATCTTCCACTGCCCCCCAGGGTGTGCATCCACGGACGGTTCCATGCCTCATGCCTCTCCCCACCTGCTGCTCCTCCGTGTCCCTCTGTCACATCTCGAGAACAAGGGGCAAGTGTGGGAGGACCGCTCTCTGCTCGCTGCGCCAGCAAATTAATCAGACCTGAGGACGGAGATGCTCCCGTCTGCGGCCGGCCAGAGCTCGGGCAGAACCACGTGGGCCCGGCACCTGGCATGCGAAGTGTGGGGCAGTCCTGTGGGACGGTGCCCACCACCCCTGGAGCTCACACTTTCCAGGCAGGTGGTCTGGGGACCAGGTCGAGTGAGACGCCCACTGCAGAATCACTCCCACCCACGTGGGCCCCGGGAGGTGAAGTCGGGAGTGCCGAGTCTGAGGGTGGGACACGATGGTTTCTTCCTGCCTCTAGTGGTTTTTCTTCAAACAGCTGCTCTTGGGAGACCCGGATGGAGCTCCTGGCTCCTGGCTCTAGCCTGGCCTAGCCCTGGCGGTTGTGGCCCTGTGGGGAGTGAAGCAGCAGATGGAAGATCTCTCTCTCTCTCTCTCTCTCTCTCTCTCTCTCTCTCTCTCTCTCTCTCTCTCTCTCTCTCTCACTCTGTTTCAAATAAGTAATATAAATCTTTAAAAGAAACAACACAGCGGCTGTTTCCCAGCACCAGGCTCTGCCCCGAAGGCCGGGAGGAAGCACCAGAGCCACCGGGGAGCTAAATAACCATCACCCCGCGCTCCCTGCATCTTCAGCGACGGCCAAGGAATTCCAGAGCCGGCACGCCCTGGGCTGCTCCCTGATGCTGGCACACGGTCAAAGCACTGGCATAGAGCCAAGACTTGATTCCATGCCGAATCTGGCATGGAGAAGCCGCGTCTGTCGGCCCTGCACCATCTGTTTGGTGATGGAGTGAGAACAGGTCACAGCGCAGGCACCGGGCACAGCTGGTAAGACGCTGCCTGGGACTCGCGCGTCCCGCACTGGAGTCCCAGCTGCGCCTCCTGCCTGATTCCAGCTTCCTGCCAATGCTCACTCCGGGAAGCAAGGGAGCTGGGTCACTGTCACCCACGTGGGACACTCAGATGGAGCTCTGGGCTCCTCGCTTTGGCCTGGCCCAGGCCTGGCTGCTGTGAGCGTTTGGAGACTGAACCACTGGCCTTCAGATTTCTGTTGCTCTGCCTTTCAAATAAAATTCACACACACACACACACACTAACACACACACATGCCCCCCCCCTTTTTTTTTAATTTGACAGGCAGAGTTAGACAGTGAGAGAGAGACAGAGAGAAAGATCTTCCTTTCATTGGTTCACCCCCCAAATGGCCACCACAGCTAGCACACTGCAGCCAGTGCGCCGCACCGATCCGAAGCCAGGAGCCAAGTGCTTCTCCTGGTCTCCCATGCAGGTGCAGGACCCAAGCACTTGGGCCATCCTCCACTGCACTCCCTGGCCACAGCAGAGAGCTGGACTGGAAGAGGAGCAACCGGGACAGAACCGGCGCCCCAACCGGGACTAGAACCTGGTGTGCCAGCGCCACAGGTGGAGGATTAGCCTAGTGAGCCGAGGCGCCAGCCCCTGCTATCCTTATGAAAAGAAAAAAGAACAGAGCAGAGGCCTTTGAAACAGCTCGATATCCAGACTCTCTCTCTGCTCCACCGTCTATGCAGCCATCCGCACGGCTTGCTGAGTTCATCCGCGGGGCCAGGAAGCTCTCTGGGGATCAGGGATACAGTTTAGGGGGTGCGAGGAAAAGCCTCCACCTCCTGAAACTTACCTTGGTGGGAACACACAAGCGGACAAAGTAGCCGCCACTACCGGGAAGAGAAGTGCAAAGGCCCTGTGGCACGGTGCACTTGGTGCACAGAGAGACAGCAAGGTCACAGAGTGGGGAGGAAAAGGGGGATGGCGACGTGGGAGAGGGAGAAAGGGCCAGGACCCACAGGGAGGAGACAGGTTTTAGTCTAAGCACTGGGGAAGCCATTTCTGTCTCCACTGAAAACCACGTGGCTGCCCCGTTTGGCAAAGAGAGAAAGGCCGGGTGCTTCAGCCAAGACGACGTGATACTCGACAAACTTGCAACTAATCAACTGCACTTGCGTAACGAGGAGGACGCGCTAGCTGCGGCACGGCATCCGCGGCTGACCGCCCCTGGATCTGACTCCCTACCTTCCGGGTGCGGGGTGGGGGTGGGGAGAAAGAGGGAAAACCAGCAGGAGTGTGGGTAAAGGGAAGAGCACCGCCCCCATCTCAGGATCCTGACTTAAAGTCACACCCACAGCAATTCCGCCAACGCCACCCTAGGACGCCTTCAGACGCCGGAGAGCAAAGAGGGCCCCAGATGGCGCCGTGGTTTCCGTCCCACCGGCCGGGGAGAGCCGGAAAACGGCAGCACCGCCGACAAAGCAGGCTCTTCCGCTCTGTCCTCTGAAGGGCCCGACAGGACTACTCCAGCCTTTGCGGATCCAATGGTCTCCGTTCCTTCTAACTGACCAGCGTAGGAAAACAGCGGCCATAACTGCGTGTGGCTGTGTGCCAATAAAACTTTATTTTTAAGGATGGGGTGGCTGGATTCGGCTCCAGACACAGTTTGGTTAATCCTTGCTCTGAGGGTTCCCACGAAATTCATGGGATATGCTCAGACTCGAGAAAAAAATGGTGTTTTTTTTTTTTAAAGTTTCTTTCTTTACTTTTATATATCTGAAAGGCAGAACAATAACACAGAGAGAGTCTCCCATCTGCTGGTTCACTCCCCAGATGCTCACAACTGGGACTGGGTCAGGCTGAAGCCAGGAGCCTGGACCTCCATCCGAGTCTCCTGCGGGGGTGGCAGGACCGAGGACTTGAGCCATCCTCCGCTGCGCCCCCCCCCCCCCCCGCACATCTGCAGGAAGCTGGATTTGAAGGGGAGGAGCTGGGACTCGTTCCCACGCATTCCAACAGGGGACACAGGCGTCCCAAGTGGCCATCAGCAAGAAAAGGTTTTGTCTTAGCTCTGTGAGGCAGGGCTGCAGCATCGCAGACCCCAGCCCTCAGTGGAATGCAGGGAGCATAGCCCAGACACGAGGCGGATCATGGCTCTGCTGCGGGAATAATTCCAAGTTTGCCTGCAATGCTCATTCGAACCCTCGTCTTCAGCAGTGGCTTGTCCTGCTCATTAAAACCTCACCATTCACGCCCTCGGGCTGCCATTCTCCAGATGAGAAGCCCGGATTTCACTTTCTTTTATTATTATTATTATTATTTTTTATTTTTGACAAGCAGAGTGGACAGTGAGAGAGACAGAGAGAAAGGTCTTCCTTTGCCGTTGGTTCACCCTCCAACGGCCGCCGCGGATGGTGCGCTGCGGCCGGCGCACCGCACTCATCCGATGGCAGGAGCCAGGTACCAGGTGCTTTTCCTGGTCTCCCATGGGGTTCAGGGCCCAAGCACTTGGGCCATCCTCCACTGCACTCCCGGGCCACAGCAGAGAGCTGGCCTGGAAGAGGGGCAACCGGGACAGAATTCGGCGCCCCGACCGGGACTAGAACCCAGTGTGCCAGCGCCGCAAGGCGCAGGATTATCCTGTTGAGCCACGGCGCCGGCCCGGATTTCACTTTCTTAATTCTCTCTTGCACAGAGCAAGGCTCGGCTGGGTTTAGATTTGCACGCGGCTGGTGCTGGTCGAGATTTGCACGTGGTCGAGATCTGGCGTGGCTGAGCCAAAGGAGGAAAGCCAAGCCTCACCACTCTGGCTTCCCCAAACCTCAGGCTCGAGGCAGCAACCTTTCTGTAAAGGGCCACAGGGGAAGGGTCTCTGGATTTGTGGGCCACTCGCTCTCTGGTGCAACCTAGCTCTGCCCAAGAAGTGGTGATGACACTTTATCGACAAACACAGGCAGGGAGCCAGATCAGGCTGGGGTCATGAAGATGGGTGCCTCATTGAACTCTGAGCCCACTCCTCCTTTTCAAATTGACCTCTACCGCTCATCATCAAGGTGCAGAGAGGGGCGCTCGAGAGGAAGGCACCCAGTCTACAGTTTCCGGGCAGCCAAGGGTGTCCCGGCAGTGAGCACTTTCAGAGGACTAACTACATGGCTCACAATGTCCGATGCCCTTGACCCACGTCCCCTCCCGCTTCTGCACCTGGAGTCGTTGCCATCCTCTCTACTGTATACAAACAGGAAATGAGGCGCAGCCAAAACTCGCATTCTCGTGCTGGCTCTGGGGCAGCGGATCCACCTGCCACGAGTTTAGGGACGTTGCACGCGCCAGGGCCACTTACACCGAGAATATGCAGCAAGACGGCTCCGTGCTGTCGCTCATTGTTGGAGAACAGGTCTGCCGGGAACTCGTGGATGGCTGGAAGAGGAGACAGCAGAGGGTCAGTCACGGACGGGAGCCTCACCAGAGGTCTTGGAGACCCCCAAGGAAGTGCAGAGCCCACCCGGCGTCAGAGTGACCGGGACAGGGCTGGCGTCTCTCAGGCCAGGGCAGACCGGTGCCCTTCATAGGTCTGCTGGGTACTTGATCGCCCACTGACACCCTAGCACCTGTGAGTCGGCCGTGGGTTAGGGAGGAGCCACTCCACATGCCCAGGGGGGCCTGCACCTGAGGGCTGCCGAGGATGTGCGGAGGTTGGAAGCCTCAACGTTGCTGGTGGGAACACAGGAGGGCGGAGCTTTGGAAGGAAACCTGCGGTGGCTCAGAAGGTGACCCAGCAGCTCCACGCCAAGTGCAGGCCCAGGAGAGATGAGAACCTGCACGCGGGTGTTCATAGCCACGTCATCTGAGAGTGCCAGAGTGTGCAGTAACCCAAACCAGTGTGCAGGGGCTGAGAACCAACCCTGCACCCCCAAGCAGCCCTGAGCAAACCCCCAGCCCTCCAGGAATGAGGAGATGGTCCCCTGTCACCTCCTCCACCCAGGTGACCGACGAAGACGCCCACTCTCGCAAAGTGCCATCATTTCCACAGGTCCCAGTCAGACCCCTGCAGACCCCACTGGTCCTCATCATCCAGGTGGACCAGAACCTTCCAGAAGGCAGGGAGCTACACTGCCCCATCCCCTGTGGCACCTGCAGTACTGATGCCAGGCCCGGTTCACAGTGGGTTCTCAATAGACCCTAACAAGCAACTGAATAAAAAATGGTAAATTAAACAATTTTTTTTTTGACAGGCAGAGTGGACAGTGAGAGAGAGAGACAGAGAGAAAGGTCTTCCGTTGCCGTTGGTTCACCCTCCAATGGCTGCCGCGGTCGGCGCGCTGCGGCCGGCGCACCGCACTCATCTGATGGCAGGAGCCAGGTGCTAGGTGCTTTTTCCTGGTCTCCCATGGGGTGCAGGGCCCAAGCACCTGGGCCATCCTCCACTGCACTCCTGGGCCACAGCAGAGGGCTGGCCTGGAAGAGGGGCAACCGGGACAGAATCCGGCGCCCCGACCGGGACTAGAACCCGGTGTGCCGGCGCCGCAAGGCGGAGGATTAGCCTGTTGAGCCACGGCGCCGGCAAATTAAACAATTTTAAATTTATTTATTTGGGACAGAACAGGAGGGGGCAGGGAAGGAGAGACAGACAGACAGACAGACAGACTCTGCACTCCCATCTGCCATCTGCTGGTCCACTCCCCAGATGCCTGCAGTGGTCATGACCGGGCCAGGCCACACTGAAGCTGGAGTCGGGAACTCAATCAAGTCTCCCGGGTGAGTGGCAGGGACTCAAGTACTTGCGCCATCAGCACTGTCTCCCAGGGTGTGCATCAGCAGGAGGCTGGAGTGAGACGCTGGATCTGGGACTCGAACCCAGGTATTCTGATATGGGACTCGGGTGTCTCAACTGGAGTCTGAACCTCTAAGCTGAACACCCAGCCAGTGGTAGAATCTCAACAAAAAACAAGCTGTTTCCTCTCATCCTATGAGCAGGCTTGATCACCCTTGGAAGTCCCTCAAATGCCTGGAAGACTCGCGGCTCGGCGCGGGCGGGTACTCCATCAACGCTGGTAAATAAACTTCCAGGGTGGAAACCCTCCTCTCTCAGCTTAGTTGGGCCCTAAGCTCTGACAATACTGCTCTCCCCCAGTCTGGAGACTCTTCTGATTTTTATGGTCAGAGTTTCCCTACAAGACACAGAAAACACCAGCCCCCTGGACACCGAGAAAACGCACCCACGTGGAAACAAGCAGTGTTAAGCAAGAAGCAGGTTCCTCACTCCTCTCTCGTAATCGCCTTCCTGCCTGCCTGCCTTCCTTCCTTCCTTCCGTCCTTCCTTTCTTTGACAGGCAGAGTGGACAATGAGAGAGGGAGACAGAGAGAAAGGTCTTCCTTTTGCCATTGGTTCACCCTCCAATGGCTGCCGCGGCCGCCGCGCACCACGCTGATCCGATGGCAGGAGCCAGGTGCTTCTCCTGGTCTCCCATGGGGTACAGGGCCCAAGAACTTGGGCCATCCTCCACTGCACTCCCAGGCCACAGCAGAGAGCTGGCTTGGAATAGGGGCAACCAGGACAGAATCCGGCGCCCCAACCAGGACTAGAACCTGGTGTGCCGGCGCTGCAAGGCAGAGGATTAGCCTAGTGAGCCGCGGCGCGGGCCTCCTAATCGCATTTCTTGAATGGACTCGCTCCTGCCATCTCAGGGGCACTCACCTGCGTGCAGGTGTGTCGGCTCTGAGTGGGGACTTGCACAGGGGGAGGGGGAGGCTCAGCATTCCCGGGGCCAGGATCTTGTTTCCAGGAGAAACGGAGCTGTCGGGAATGACAGACCTTTCTCCCACGTCTCCAAACCTCTGTTCTGAGAGCTGGTGATTTATCGGAGCCTGGGAACTCTCTGAGCCTTAAAGTCCTGCTGCCTGTCTGCTGCCCAGGATACAGCACCCGGCCTCCAGCAGGGAGGGGACTTGGGTTATAAATGGCTTTGTCCTTGGGAGGAAGAGACCTCGGCCTGCACCCCCACATGTGGGCCGAGAGCCGTGGAGGACAGCGGATGCCTTCCATGGCATGGCTTTAACCAGTGGCACCCCCAGCTGCTTGTGACCCGACACCCTTTGTGCCTGCCCGATCTCCCGGGTGCACCCCGAACCCGGGAGACAAGCACTGTGGCCGTGCACACGTCCCTGTGGGGCTCAGAGAGGAATGCCACTGTCAGGGTATCCAGACACAGAGGCCAGACCTGGGAGGTGGAGCTGCACTGTAGACCAGGGTCTGAGTGTGTGTGTGTGTGTGTGTGTGTATCAGAGAGAGACAGAGAGACTAAGAGAGACACCCAGTGTGTGTGAGAGACCCTGGTCGAGCCGTTTAACCTCTCTGGCCACCTGCCCATCAGTGGCGATCTGCAAAAATGCAAGAGGAAGAAATGGTCACTGGGGGAGAGCAGTATTGTCAGAGCTTAGGGCCCAACTAAGCTGAGAGAGGAGGGTTTCCACCCTGGAAGTTTATTTACCAGCGTTGATGGAGTACCCGCCCGCGCTGAGCCGCGAGTCTTCCGGGCATCTGAGCAGTTTCCAGGAGTGACAAACCCTGCTCAGAGGATGAGAGGAAACAGCTTGTGTGTGGCACAGCTGGCACGGACGCCAAGGTCGTAAGCAGGCAGCCGGCCACTCCTCCTCCCTAGCTGGAGGCTGGGGAGCCAGGACCAGGCCCCGCCCCAGTTGGGAGGTGGCTCCTCTAGAAACTGGAGGGGAGCTGGGGGCTGGGCCACAGAGCAGCCCAGGAGCTCAGCAGGGCCTCTGCCCCTCCCACCCTCAGCCACGACTCTGAAGGGAGACCTCCTGGCAGGGCCCAGGGCCTTGGACTTAGGGTTCAGAAGTGCCTCCGCCCCTTCTGACCATGGCAAATAGCTTAATACCTCCAGGGCTTGCACGCATGGCAGTCCCAACACACCTGGGGGCTGCATGGATTAAGTGACTGTCACAGGCACTGTGCTGAGCTCACCTAGGCTGCCGGTCACTCTGAGCATGGTTCATTTACAGGTGCGACTGTCCCTCAGTCCAGGGGACACACAGCCTTGGTTTATGAATGTGACAAGAAGGAGAAAAGGAACCCGGGTGCTGGTGCATCCTCCTCCTCCCTCGGACTTTGCTGGGATCAGGAACCCCTGGGCCAAGTTCAAGGGCGTGATGCTCACACATCTGCGCGGGGCTGAGCCGAGTGCTCAATCCGTGCCAGCGTGGAGGGAGGGCCCAGTGGAGCACGCCATGGCTTTCAAGGTCACATCTAAGCCTTTAAGCTGCCGAAAGGCGGACGCTGTGGGTGAAGACAGCTGGATCTGCAGGTGGAGCTGGACTCAGGATGATCCCAGCACCTGCCAGACCTGGGAGGGGCCTGGGCAGAGGGCAGGAGGGAAGGCAGCTGCTCCCCACCCCCCGGGGAGACTCTTGCTTTGGGAGCTTGGTGCCAAGAAGTGGCTTCTGCATCACACTTGGTCCTGGACACGCCCCTCTATGCACCCCAGGTATCTGCCTCCCTCCCACGCACCTGTGCCCCTCTGTGTGCAGGGCCCAGGGGCACTGGGGGAAGCCCTCGCCTGCTGTCCCCTTCCTTCCATCACAGGGCCCCACGGACACAGCATCTCTAATCCCCAGAACCCCACCCACCCCAGCACCCAAGGCACATGGGTGCTTGTCCATGTTCACACGAGCACAGCCCGGGGAGGCTGGGACTTAGCACTGCCCCTTCAAGGCCCCATGCTTTTGTCACCCTCGCTGTCGGTTCTCATCGCCCACTCCTGTGTTCATCCGGCAGACTGCGCACTCTGGCACTGCTGAGTGAGATTCCGACGCGTCCCTAAGCCTCCTCGAGGGTGGCAGCCCCCCAACTTGGCACTGACTTCGCTTTCAGAGAGAGCCAAATACGCCCACAGCACGCTAGCAAGATGGGAAACACCCTGATCCTGAAAGAGTACGAGCCAGCTTGTTTCTTGAGCATTTACTATGTGCCAGGCACTAGGCTAGGCGCTGAGCTTCGTGGCCGTGTGTGACCCAGTGCAGGGAAACAGAGGCTGGAGATGCACGGAGAAGCTGGCCCACGTGGTGGAGAGCGGACCAAACCTGAGTCTGGTGGTTTTCGGGAGGGGAGGGACAAGCTGCCAGCCATGGGAAGAGGGGCAGTGCCAGGTGCTGAAGGCTGCCACGGTAACTTCTCAAAGCCCCACAGCCTCCCGCTGAAGCCCTGGGAAGCTCGCTGTTCCGCTGTCTCCATGAGGAAAGAGAGCGTTGAGGAGCCACAGGAGTCGCCTGTGTCACACAGGCTGTCAGGCACCAGGGAGAGAAGAACCCAGGCTGCCCACGCCCCACCCCCACCCCACCCACGCCGATCCTAGGTTCCTTGCACCTGGGCATTTACCCACAACAGGTGTGCACTCAGGGCCAGGGGCTGCTCTGTTCAAGGAGCTGTGCTCTGGAGAGGAGGATCGTACCTTACCTCCCCGGCTCAGTTCCACCCCCAGCCGTCTGTCTGTCTGTCTGTCTCGTACAGTAGCATTCCTTCTCCGCAGTGTGCAGTTATGGGGTCTTTGAGAAACGCAAACTCGTATCCAGCGTCACACCCACGAGACAAAACAGTTCCACCACATCCCAGATTGCCTCGTGCTATTTGTCATCAACCCTCCCTGCACCCAACCATGGAAACCACGGATCTGTTTCTCTTCCCTGTACTTTGCCTTTTCCAGAATGTCCTATCCGTGCCATCCTAGACTGTGTAAGCTTTCAAATGTGGTGTCCTTCACTTAGCCAAATGCTTCAGGATCCGTCCTCACCGTCCTGGACACATTCCCACTTAGCCCCTCTGACCCCACAGCCTCGTCTCATGCCCGTCTCCTCTGCAGGGACCCCTGCTTTCACAGAACCCCTGAATGCAGTGTTCTTGGGGCTCATCCTGGGCCCTCTTTTCCATACAGTCTCTCTGTAGGTATCTCCTAATTTTCAGGTTTTCCCGAGCTTAAGACCTAACACTTTCAGAGGCCAACCGGATACACCCCTTGGCCATCCCATAAGTCCCTGTGTCTGGTCTCAGGGAATGGCATGCCAGCCCTCTTCGTCTGCACGAGAACCCTGGCAGCGGCCCTCAAACCCCCTCCTCCCTCGTAGCTCATGCTGCTGGGACGGCGAAGGCACTTGGTGTCCACCTTCCTGCCACGAACCTGCCCCTGGGGAATACCAGACAGGGCGTGCCTGGTGTACGCTCCCTGTTTTGCCTCCCCGGCTCCTACACTGCTGACTCCGTCATGGGTTCTGCCAACCCAGAGAGGCAGGCGGGTCTCCCTGCAGCTGTTGCCATGGCAACCCAGGTCACAGCACCGTAAGCACGGAGATGCTTTCTCGGCAACAGACCCACTTCCTTATCTGCACACAGGCTGCTTGGGAGAAGGGCATCACGCCCCGTCCCACCTATCTCAGCCTGTAACATAACACACGGAGCTGGGGGGCTTGGGAATGACAGACGTTTCGCTCTGAGAAGTCCAAGATGATGGTGCCAGCAGATTCGGTGTCTGGAGCTATTCCCTGGCTGGTGGAAGGTGCCTCCTCTGTGTGTCCTTGTGTGATGGAAACAGCAAGGCAGCTCTCCCGGAAGGGTGCTAAGGGCTGGCGTTGTGGTGCAGTGGGTTCAGCCATCGCCTGCCATGCCTGCATCCCACATCACAGTGCTGGGTTCGAGTCCAGGCTGCTCCACTTCCCATCCATCTCCTGCTTATGGCTTGGGAAGGCAGCAGAAGATGGCCCAAGTGCTTGGACCCATGTGGGAGACCCAGAAGGAGTTCTGGGCTCCTGGCCCCCTCAAGGCTGTCGCAGCCATTTGAGAAGTGAACCTGGGAATGGAAGACTGATCCCTCTCTCTGTCCATCACTTTGCCTTGCAAATAAATACATCTTAACAAAAAAAGAAGGGCACTAACCCTACCCTAAAGTGGAGTCCTCATGACCTCATCTCGCATAGGCCACACTTCCCAGCCACCCCTGGGGATTGGATTTCCATGCCTACATTGGGACGCACCCAGGCATTCAGACCAAGGCACTGCTCTGTTGCCCTTCCTGGAGTTTCGCAAACATAAAACACCCTGAATTCACTTCCATTCTGTTTAAAACATTGACAGCGGCTTCTATGTCCTGCACGGAACGCAGCCATGCCCACCCGCTTTGAGCCCCTGCAGGGTGCGGGCACTCTCACCCCCTAAGCTGCTCGAGTCTGTGCACCCCTCTTTCGTCATCCCAGCAGCGTGGTGCTGACCTCCTAAGCAACCTCCCAGGCCTGCCTCAGTCTGCCACTCTCCCTCCCACGTGACAGCCACACGAGCTTCCCAATGCACACGGAGCATAAGGGCCAGACAGCCTGTCAAGGGCTGCACGGCCTGGCGAGGCCGGCTTCTCAGCCTCGCTCTGGCCAGGGTCACGCCAGTGTTCTCTCTACTGCGGTTTGCCTGTAGTTTGAGCGCCCCCAAGGCTTTGTGTGTGGAAATTTCACCCGCAATGTGAAGCATTAAGCAGGCAGAAACCGCATGGCGGTGTTGGAGGGGAGGGGCTCTGGAAAGTCCCTGGGATGAAAGTGATTCCTGGGAGCCCCCGATTACACCTCGGTGGCTTTATCAGAAGAGGGAGGGGGCCGGCCTTGTGGCTCAGTGGGTTCAGTTGCTGCCCGTGATGCTGGCAGCCCACGTGAGCAGGGGTTCAAGTCCCAGTTGCTCCACTTCCAATCCTGCTCCATGCTAATGCAGCTGGGAAAGCAGTGGAAGATGGCCCAAGAGCTCGGGCCCCTGCACCCACGTGGGAGACCCAGATGGAGTGCTGGGCTCCTGGGTTCAGCATGACCCAGCCTCAGCCATTGTGGCCACTTAGGGCATACACCAGCAGATGCAAAACTTGTCTCTGTCTCTCTCTCTGTAACTCTTTCAAATATACATCATAAAAAAGAGGCAGAGAGCCTCACATACTCCCAAACACACACACACACACACACACACACACGTGTGCACTCCCCGTCTCTTGCCACGGGATGCCCCGCCCCGCCTTGGGCTGCTGCCGGCAGGGAAGCCAACATCGGCCGCCAGCCCCTGGACCTGCAGCTCCAGAACCGAGGGCCCAAATCACCTCTTTTCTGGACAAAGGGCTTCAGCCCTTTCACTACAGTGAGGGAGGAGCGAGGGCAGCTTCCACACCCCTCTACTCAAAGCACTGGAGTGCATGTGCCAGGGGCTCACACAGGAGGCGGGAGAACCCACCCGGCTACCCCAGTGTGGCTCCTTCCACGATGGCCCCACCTGGAGACGCGCTTCCCCGTGGCTGATTCTCTTTAGGGAATGTCAACTGGGAATTGAATTTGTTTCCAAAATGGGGGAAAAAAAGGCTGCCTCGAAGCATGCCATTCTCTTCGCTTTCTCTCCCAGTTAAAAATAACTCCATACTCTCGGCTCTGACGTTGACACCGAAACTATGAGAACCGGGCTGGAAGGCTCGGGAGTCGCTGAAATTGCTTCAAATTTCCATCATCTCAACTTACATAAGGTGTGTGTCTTAGAAACCACACACGCGCAGAAGCCGAAAGCCTGGACGGGTGATTCCCTCCCCGCCCCCAGCTGAGTGCTTGCCTTTCTCGGGCAACAATCCGGTGTTGACTTTAGACGATCGCCCTCGGGTCCCAGACAGGAGTAAAAATAACGAGATGAGCTCACTGGCTTCGCCAGCACGACAGAGTTTAATCCTCGCCTGCTCACAGCGCCTTCCGAAAGCGATGCAGCACCACGAGAAAGAGAGACCACCACCACGGACAGCCTCGAAAGGCCACTGCTCTCTCCACGCGTAACCTCCTCGGAACCCACAGCTGGTGAGACCCCAGACGCTGCTGGCTTGGCTTTTTTATCCCCCTACTCAAGGAGGGGAGTGGGCTTGTTACTGCCACAGGGGCGAACTCTCCTAACATCCCTACTGTCCCCTCCTCTCCCACCTGCCCTGATGTCAAACACCCCAGGCCCACCCCACTGGCAAACATTGAATCACCCTTACTTTTTTTTCTTCCATTTTATTTGAAAGGCAGAAAGAGAGAGAGAGAGAGAGAGAGAGAGAGAGAGATCGCTATCTCATCCACAGATTCACTCCACAAATGCCCTCAACAGCCAGGGCAAGGACAGGCAGAAGCCAGGAACCAGGCGCCTAGAGCCAGGAACCAGAAGCCTATAGTCAGGCAGGGCCCAAGCTCTGCAGCCTTCGCTGCTAAGTCTCCCAGGTTATGGTGCTGGGCCACAGCAGCCCGAGGACACCCCCCAAACCCACGACATGAGAGGCACTGCTTCCAGTCCACGCTCCCGCAGCACCCCAGGCCACCAACGTCTGGCAGGGGCACACGAAGCCTTCCTCCACCACCCCACGGCCCTGGCTGACCACATTCCGTGGTGGTGGCAGCCGACCCCCTCGCCACGATCAACTCCAGGCAAACATCTCACATTTGCTTTCCTCTGAGCAAGAACCTTGGCTCACGTCCACGCCCTTGTCCTGTCCTGGGTGGGGCGTTGTCTCAGGGCCGTGGGACAATCTGTTCACCCCACTGCCACCAGATGACATGTGCCAAAACATTCCACAAGAAACACACTCGGGGCCGGCGCTGTGGCGCAGCAGGTTAACACCCTGGCCTGAAGTGCTAGCATCCAATATGGGTGCCCGTTCGAGACCTGGCTGCTCCACTTCCAACCCAATTCTCTGCTGTGGCCTGGGAGTGCAGTAGAAGATGGCCCAAGTCCTTGGGCCCCTGCACCCACATGGGAGACCTGGAAGAAGCTCCTGGCTCCTGGCTTCAGATCAGCGCAGCTCCGGTGGTTGTGGCCAATTGGGGAGTGAACCAGCAGATGAAGACCTCTCTCTCTCTCTCTCTCTCTCTCTCTCTCTCTTTTTTTTTTTTTGACAGGCAGAGTGGACAGTGAGAGAGAGACAGAGAGAAAGGTCTTCCTTTTTCCGTTGGTTCACCCTCCAATGGCCGCCGCGGTCGGCGCGCTGTGGCTGGCGCACCGCGCTCATCCAAAGGCAGGAGCTAGGTGCTTCTCCTGGTATCCCATGGGGTGCAGGGCCCAAGCACTTGGGCCATCCTCCACTGCACTCCCGGGCCACAGCAGAGAGCTGGCCTGGAAGAGGGGCAACCGGGACAGAATCCGGCGCCCCAACTGGGACTAGAACCCAGTGTGCCGGCGCTGCAAGGCGGAGGATTAGCCTGTTGAGCCACGGCGCTGGCTCTGTGTAACTCTTTCAAATAAATATTTAAAAAAAAGAGAGAAAAATAAAAAGAAAAGAAGCACACTCAACACGAACATGAGCCAGAGACAAAGACGCCTGGCCACAGCCCCACGTCAGCGCTGGGCCAGTCATCACGGGGCCACGCACAACCTTGCTGCATTGATCAGAAAGACAGGGATTACCAAGGGGGAGAATTCCATCTGTGATTTATCTCCACACACCGCAAAGGTCGACACAGAAAACAACAAATACACGCACGTGGCCTGCTACACGCCCAGTGCCCTGAGTGCCCGCCACGTGAATCCACTGTTCAGTTGCCACGAGGAGCCTGGGAAACACCCCCTGGCAGCCTCGCTCCGAGCCCAGATGAGAATCAGGATAACACAGTTCCCAACGGCACACAGCTGTTGCTCCAGAGCCAAAAATGGTTTCTTCTCATTGACACAATTCCTCTCGAATTTATTCTAAGGCTATCATTCCAGATACGGGAGGAGGAGCCAGGGTTGTGGGGCAGCAGGTTGAGCCCTCGTTTATGATGCCACCATCCCATACTGGGTGCTGGTTCCAGTCCTGGCTGCTCCACTTCCAATCCAGCTCCCTGCTAATGCACCTGAAAAGGCAGCAGAAGATGGCCCGAGTACCTGGGGCCTCGCCACCCACGTGGGAGACCCGGATGGAGCTCCAGGCTCCTGGCTTCAGCCTAGCCTAGCCCTGGCTGCTGCAGCCTTCTGGGGGAGTGAACCAATAGATGGAAGACATTTATCTCTCACTCTGCCCCTCATTCCCTCTGTAACTCTGCCTTTCAGATAAATAAATGTTCTAAAATGGGTGGGGGGAACGATGTCTGTGGATACACTTTCTATCCCTAATCATAAGACCCTGGGAAGCACCGATTGTCGGGGAGGTGATAATGGTTAGATATGAGGCTACTCCAAGAAGTGTGCAGAAAATGGAATTAAAAGGTAAGTGCATTGTGGTGCAGATGGGTTTGAAATCTGTACATGGCTTTTCATGAACTTTGTGACGACCCCGTGTAGTTTAATGCTTCCCTCTGGGCTTCCCACAAATATTTCCTGGCTCCTTGCAGATCCTGGGAAGGCAGCAGCAGAGCCACAGGCCAGAGCCCCGCCCTCGTGGGCATGTAAGGTGAAGTGTGAGCTAAAGGGAGACAGAGCCTGCAAGTGGAAAAACTGCTCGTCGCAAACGAGAAAAAGCAACACACACCATCCCCTGTGGCTTGTTCGCAGCTCCGAACAAACAGACAAATGGAAAGACCTGGCAGGAAACACGGGGTGACGTCAGAAACTGTGTAGACGACAGAATTCCAAGTTTACTTTAATGCCAAAAGATCTGGAACTCCACATGCAAGATGGGTCTTTGAACAGTTCATGAAATGTGTGTGTCATGATGAACAGTGCAGGGATTTCAATTTTTTTTTGAAGGTTTATTTTTTATTTATTTGAAAGACAGAATTACAGAGAGAGGTAGAAACAGAGAGAGAGGTCTTCCATCTGCTGGTTCACTCCCCAAATGGCCACAACAGCCAGAGTTGAGCTGATCTGAAGCCAGGAGCCAGGAGCTTCTTCCTGGTCTCCCATGCGGGTGCAGGGGCCCAAGGACCTGGGCCATCTTCTACTGCTTTCCCAGGCCACAGCAGAGAGCTGGATCTGAAGAGGAGCAGCTGGGACTAGAACTGGTGCCCATATGGGATGCCGGCGCTTCAGGCCAGGGCGTTAACCCACTACGCCACAGCGTCGGCCCCCCAGGATTTCAATTTTTAACTTATCTTTTCATTCCATTTCTCCATGAACCTGTGAGGGGCTCCTGTATCCCCAAACCATCAGAGCAGTCACGGCAGGTGGAGGAATGCTTTCCCCGCCATGGCTGCCTCTCTAAGGGCTTGCTGACAGGCCCGTGCCACTCTCCTAGGAAAGATGTTTAAGCCCGCCTGCTGCGGTTGATCGAGAGAGGGACACTTACGAGCACACGCAACGTGACCGCCGGCACAAAGGAGTACGGACAGTCCGGTTCTGTTTCCACAAGGCCCAAGCACAGCGGAAACCAAGAAACCAAAACCACTGGGGTTGGGGCAGGGTCCAGCAGCTGTCTGGACTGATCGAACATTCCAGGAACATTCTAGATCATGACCGGGCTGGCAGTGACACAGCTGTTTGCTCACATATTTGTCAAAGCTCAAACGACACTGAACCACTTACGTGTATTACTGCGTCTAAGTTATTCTTCAACAAAGGGATGTCCTCCCGACACCCCACACAGACCCGCCAGCCTCGCCACTGGATTCCTTGATGCCAGTCTGCTTGTGGCAAAGACGGAGTAGTAACAAGAGCCACGCACACGCAACGTGGCACACGCCAGCCACCACCGCACCGCACCGCCCCCGGGGAAGAAGACAGAGTTGGGGCTGGGTCTACTTGAAAAGCCGACTCATGTCTGGAGGTCAGGGGTCAACTGCAGATGCTGGGAAGCAGCGGGGACCCCGGCCCTTTGTCAGGAACAAGACTGCAGGGCCCCCTGAGCCATCTGCCGTCACTAACAAGAACAGGACCCAACCTACCGAGGGTCTCCCTGGTGAGCCCCTGGGTGCTGACCTTGGTATGTCTCCGACCCTCAGAGCCCGGCCAGGCACACTTGGGATGCTGGTCCTGGGGTACTGACAACGGGGCTCCCCAGGAGGGTTGTGGCAAAGCACCGCTCACAACGATGACTGGGAACCGGGATCATGGTGCCGGTGGGGCTGGAACCTTCCTGACACTCAGGGAGAATTTGGTGACAGCTGGCAGTCCGTGGCGTTTCCTGGTTTGTGGGCACAGCTCACTCCGACGCCTGCCTCTGCCTTCCCACGACTGGTCACTAGATTTAGGACCCACCTCACCCAGGACAAGTCCACCTAGACTACCAACACCTGCAAAACCCCTGTATCTACATCAGGGCATGGCCACAGGCACCAGGGTTCAGGACTTCTAGGTCTCTGGGGGCAGGTGAACAATTCACCCTGCACCCATCTCATATTTGTCGACTTGGTGAGCCCTTTATATGGAGCACGGACAGCGAAAACAAGCCCCGCGTGGCCAAGCTCTTAGGAACCAGGGGCATTGGGCCGGCACCGTGGCTCACTTGGTTAATCTTCCTCCTTGCGGAGCCGGCATCCCATGTGGGCGCCGGGTTCTAGTCCCGGTTGCTCCTCTTCCAGGCCAGCTCTCTGCTGTGGCCCGGGAGTGCAGTGGAGGATGGTCCAAGTGCTTGGGCCCTGCACCCATGTGGGAGACCAGGAGGAGGCACATGGCTCCTGATCGGCGCAGCACGTTGGCCATGGCGGCCATTTGGGAGTGAACCAACGGAAGGAAGACCTTTCTCCCTGTCTCTCTCTCACTGTCTAACTCTGTCAAATAAAAAAAAAAAAAAAGAACCAGGGGCAGTGGCCATGTCAGGTCCATTTCACGCTCTGACTCGTCCAGGGCACTCCTGAGTCCCACATGTGAGATTGGCAGCCGCGCCCCCTTGGCTCTCCTGGATGGCACATGTCGTGGTCTACTCATTAAGAGTACAAATTCCTGCCAATGAGCCAAGAGACTTCAACTTAACCCATGGCAACGTGCCAGACAGGCCTCCATTGCTCCTAACATAGACATCAGTACTTCCTCGTCCTGTGCTGGCCAAGTTCAATACCATGGGAGAGTGTGGGGCAAAGGCAGCTGCCCGAGTACCTTCCTCCCCAGAGCTAGGGGAGCGTGGATGATGGACGGAGAGCCAGAGGTCCAGGCTGCTGGTAACAGGGGAGGGACCTGGGGGTGGGCAGGGACGACTCCTTTTCCCCCATCCTGAGCCTGAGTCTCCTGTGCTGCCCTGGCTAGACTGCACCATGCAGGGACTTAGTGAACATCATCCTAGGTGTTGCTGGGAAGGTATCGTCCAGACTAAATGCCTAGAACCTAATGACTTTAAGCAACAGAGACTGTCCTCCACACACAGGGATGAATCAGATGGCACCGATTAGGCACAGGCCTTCAGTCAAAGGTGGGACTGCTGCACGGGGGGCTCTGCTTTGAGACTGCAGCACAAGCCCTCGCCCTGGCGTCCCCAACCCCACAGAGCTGAGACCCGCCGCCATCTTGGAACGGCTGTGCGTGAAGATGGGGGTCAGGCTCCCGTGTGTGCCTGCGTGGCCTCCTCTTGCTTCTGCTCCTCTGGAGGCCACTGAATAGCCACGGGGTGGGAGGTGAAGGAGGAGGAGCCACACCTGGCCCCAGGTGAGCAGAGGCAGGAGACCAGGCTGGTGGAGAGACAAGCCCATAGGCAGCTCCTTCAAAAAGAGTGTGGGCAAATGGTGCCAACATGTATTTCAAATCCACGTGTGGTTTTTCATCACACACATTTTCCATGAGATTTTTTGGACGACCCTTTGTGGGGCATTCAGGGGCCACCCAACAGGCTGCTGCTCCCCTGGGGGCCCCTTCTGGGCCAGGGTCCCCCACAGTGGCATTCCCAGCCCCTCCCTCGGCTCCCACCCCTGCTCCTGAGGCTCCCAGTTTGGCTACCCGTCTCTCTCCCATTGGCACAATCCTGACTCTCCCTCGACCAAATCCTGACTTCCTGCTGGGTCCCTGAGCAGCCTCGAGGCGAGAGGTCATGGCCCAGGCCTTGGTCCTAACGGGGGCTGAGTGCTTGGCCTCTGTCAGGGGGAGGGGCCGCTGAGCTCTGCTGGAAAGCACAGGACAGCTCCTGCTGTGTTTCTCCCGAGGAGCGGGCAGCCCCTCCATGAGCACTGGTTACACAAATACGCTCTCCTCATACATTTCCGAGCCCAAGGAGACCCTCCTGCCCCACCTGGACGTAGCAGGAGCACAGGTAGAAGGAAGACATTGGCAGGCTTAAAGAGCGTCCTCGGCCTGTGCTGGCCCAAGTTCAATAATGTGCGAGAATGTGGGGCAAAGGTGTGTCTCACACCCAGCAGGTGCTTAGCTAGACGTTTGTGGAATGAGTGACGGTTGTCAGTTGGACACACAACCTGCTTTTCCTAAACTCTCAGAACAAAACCATCTGCCTGACACCCCCTGGCTTTGGTGCTCACGTTCCCCCCCGGCTCTGAGTGTCAAAACACGTCTGAGGGAAGTCCCCAGGGTCTGAATCTTATTCTTGGCTCTCCTTGGTGAGCTGGTGGAAATGACTTCCCTAAAAGCATCGTGAGGGCTGGGGAGGTTCTGAGCTCACCCTAACCTCCAGGAGACTCCCCAGAATCCCAGGACGAAGTCCAAGACGGCCCATGTCACCCCCAGAGCCTGCACCTGCAGTCTTTTCCTACTGGATGTCTTTTTGGACCCATCACCCCGCATCACAAAGATGGAAAGAACTTAGAGACACAGTGGCAGAGACTCTGCCATGATGCCCTGGGAGTCGGGGTCGTCCCAGGCCAGCCTCGCCTCTGCCACTGTCACTTTGGTGGGGCCAGCCTCAGTGCCCTGTGCAGGCTACAGCATAAGGTGACCAGATGCCTGACTGCACCGCACCGCTCTCGGCTCAGCTCCTATCACACGGAATCCCCTTGTTGTTGAGCCACAGCGCACCCCAGGAAAGCCATGGAACCCCAAGGCGGGCAGATGTCTGTCGGCTTTCCCACCGGCTACGCTCTCGCTCTATCCCCAAGGACACTGTGCCTTGCGATCAGACTTCAAGTTTGCAACTGACGGCCCCCAGCCCACTACGCCTACCACGCGTGCACATGTGTGTGCACACACACGCACACAGAGTGGGCACTTCTCTGAGTTGCTGCAGAGTTCCAGGCTTCGCACTGAAAACCCGTGCATCCTGGCCACCGCGTCTCCCGCTATGCTGGGTCATGGGAAAACAGGCAGGCTAGCGCACTTCCGACTCCGCTGGCTGCACACAGACCAGCCGTGCGGACTCTGGGCCGCAGCAGCAGGCACGGGCAGCCTTGTGTCCAGGGTGCGGCTGGCAGAGGACCGTGTTGGCAGGAGGGCTGACCTCCCACTCCAAAGCTGTCAGCTTCGGCAAATGGTCAGAGGCAGAAACAGCTCACAGAAGGACCAATGGAAAAGTGTGCCGGCTGCCACTCCTCGGGAGAGCTCTGACCCACGCCAGCCTCCCGGGGCTGTGTTGCCAACGAGGTGGCCGTCAAGCAGCTTCCGGCAAGAGGGAAACCGTTGCCTTTCGACAGTGAGCCCCACACTGCCGTCCGTGTGTGTTGCACACTCCAGGAAAGACAAAGACAGTGGCCGGCGCTGTGGCTCACTAGGCTAATCCTCCACCTTGTGGCGCTGGCACACCGGGTTCTAGTCCCAGTCGGGGCACCGGATTCTGTCCTGGTTGCCCCTCTTCCAGGCCAGCTCTCTGCTGTGGCCCGGGAGTGCAGTGGAGGATGGTCCAAGTGCTTGGGCTCTGCACCCACATGGGAGACCAGGAGAAGCACCTGGCTCCTGGCTTCGAATCAGCGCGGTGCGTCAGCTGCAGCGCACCAGCCGCGGCAGCCATTGGAGGGTGAACCAACAGCAAAAGGAAGACCTTTCTCTCTCTCTCTCTCTCTCTCTCTCTCTCTCTCTTTCTCTGTCCACTCTGCCTGTAAAAAAAAAAAAGACAAAGACAGGAACACCATGGTGACATCTACCCAGCAGAGAACACCCTCTGACCCTGGTCTCTGAGTCCACGGCGTGACCTGTTCGCTCTGGCGGCCCCAGGACAGCCCTCTGACCCTGGTCTCTGAGTCCACGGCGTGACCTGTTCGCTCTGGCGGCCCCAGGACGGGATAAGAACAGCGCGAGGTTAGAGTGAAGCACTTGCAGAGCAGTCTGATGTTGCTCGGCCAAGTTCACGATCATTTTTTCAGACTCATTTCTGAGTCTGGTCACAGAAACAGGTCTTTCGCCACAGACAGAAGCACACATGTGGGCAGGCAGGTCTCAGCGGGGCTGGTGCTGGTCTTCCTCAAGACACTTCTACCTGCTGGAACATTATCACAATAAAGAACCACAATCAGCCACGTCCTATTTGAATGGTGACGTCTAGGGTTGGGCAGTGCACAACCTGCGCACCTGTACACACGGGTCTATTACTGGACCTTGAGCACAAGCTCCAGGAGGACAGTCTATTTCCCACGTGCTGCCCCAGCTTGCAGCACGGCACGAGGCACACAGTGGATGCAACAAATTCTTACTAGCTTGCAAGCATTGGTGCTAACTCAGCTCTGAGAAAGAGCCCTGTTCCGATTCCTGCCTGTGAGACGGAGGAACGAGGCTACTGTAGCTTCCTCCTGTGCCCCAGTAGGGAAGCGAGGTGCCTCGTGGGAACTCCCCCTCTGAAGCAAAGATGTATTTAGAAGCAGCATTTTCACTTTCTCACTCCTGTTCCCCAGTTTCTCCTCTCGAGCACAGAACAGCCAAAGATGCGTTTCCTTCCTGCACCAGCAGCTTCAAACACGCCTGTTGACGCTAGGCGTCAGGGGACCCGACAGAAGTTTTCTAGCTTGCATCTGTGCAGCGAGAAGCTTCCGGTAAACACCACGGGCAAGGCCAGCGGGGACCCAGGCGCTCAGACTGCCTGACCTGAAAGCCAATGAACTCACTTCTGTCCACAGCTCATGGCAGCACGGGCTCCCCTGAGACAGGACTACAGGCTCAGTCTCACACGCTCAGTGCCTCCCCAGGGAGCGATGGGGTTCAAAGTCAAGGGCAGAAGGAACCACAGTCCCACAGCGTCCACAGGAAGCAGAGGATCTCAGTGGAGCCTGGTAGCTTTCTCTTGCCTGGTCGGCTGCATCCTGGCTCTGGGCAGGCAGGGGCGCGCACTTCCCCCAGCCTGGAGCCAATGCCTTCTGACTGCTTCCGGTTCACCAAGGTCCCACCTCCACGGATGGCACCAGGCCACCAGCCCCTCTAACACAGGGCCCAAGGCAAAACCAGGCACGGATTCCAAAATACTTTTTGCACCAACTGATCTTTTCATTCTGTTTCCGCCCGGGGTTGGTGCTTTGTGTAAAACTGTGCCCCTCCTGGCATCTGCGCCTCCCCCAGGGCTCACACCAGACAAGTTTTCTTCTGCACAGCGTTCCTCGGGCCATTGCAACGCTCCTCTTTCAAAAACACCTTGTTCGTTTTAGTTTTATTTATTTGAAAAAGAGAGAGCTCGCCCACCCACTGGTCACTGGCTCACTCCCTGCATGCTGGCAATAGCCACAGCTCCAGGTCAAAGCCAGGAGCCCAAAACTCAATCCAGTTCTCCCACATGGGTGGCAGGGACCCAAGTACCCGAGCCATCACTACTGCCTCCCAGGGTGCACCATAGCAGGAAGCTAGAGTCAGATGCAGAGGCGGGATTCACACCCAGGCCCTCCAACATGGGATGTGGGTACCCCAGGAGGCATGGCAACCACTGCACCAAATGCTCACCCTTCATCTCTCTTCCCGTCTTTGCGATGACGGATTTCACTTTGATCGCCTTCACTGTCCACTCTGATAGCCACACCCACTGGGAGGAGGGGCCAGGACACCAGGGACGTAAACCATCAGCTCCAACATACTGCAAAGCCCCAGCCACCCCCGGCGTGAAGGCAGAGGGACCTAAGTGAGTATGCACGCTTCAGAGGAAGGCAGGAAAGTAGCCTCCTAGCAGAACCCAGGGCAGCACCAGGGCCAGCGCGGTGCCCCAGGGGGGTAGGTCGCCCCCTGTGACACCGGCACCCTGTATCGCAGTCCTTGCGTTCTGCGTCCCGCTAATGCACCTGGGAAAGCAGCAGAGGATGGCCTAAGTGCTTGGGCCACTGCCACCCACTGGGGAGACCAGGATGGAGCTCCCAGCCCCTGGCTTTGGCCCAGCCCAGACCTGGTGCTGTCACTATTTGGGTAGTGAACCAATGGGTGGAAGATTCCCTCCCTCCCTCCCTCCCCTGACTCTTCCTCCTCCTCCTCCTCCTCCCCCTCCTCCTCCTCCTCCTCCTCTTCTGTCTCTGTCTTTCGAATAAAGACAAATAACAGTTCTTTCCTTGGCTGTGGAAAGCAACAGTAACATCAAGTAATTTCCCATCCAGATTTTGTGAACATCTGTCTGTCCCTAACTTCTTCAGGACATAGCTGCCTCCACCCAGGTTGGAGAAGAGAAACGACAGTCATGGAGCCGTGGATCTGAACTGTGCATGCATCATGTCAGGTGCCCCCCCAGCAAGCATCCAAAGGCAAGGTGAGCGCGGCCGCCTCAGCAAGTTCATGGCCATTTAGATCCCACCGAGTGACATTTTTAACTCAAAGTGCATGAAATTAACAACAGGTTCTTTTCCAGGAACCTGTCGAGGGAGCGCTGTGTCCTCCTGAGAATGCATTTTAAGATCCATCAAAGTCAGCACTAAGCAGCAGGCCCCCCCCCCCCCCGCCCCGCACTGGCATTTACACGTTGCCTAAAGGGCTCCAAAGGATTAGGTTGTTCATGTTGTGCCTTAAGATCCTAGAGCTTGCTGGAATCCCCCGGAAGTAGGATCCGCCGTCATCTCCCGGCACGGAACGGCCACCCTGTGCTGTCAGATTCAAGTCGACGTGGCCCCACCCTGGAAAGAGGCAGGTGCTGGGCTGAGGACGCGTGTCACCCCAGGGAGCCCCTTCTGTGGACACTCGGCCACTGAGAGTGAGAGGAGAGTGACAAGGCATGGCGGCGGTTCTGTGGCCACTCCCCTTCCCACCGTGGCTGGCCTTGGGAGGGGCCCGGGCTGAGCCACGCCGGGTGCCACAGACGTGAGGAACCTGTTCTGGCAGCCCAGGTGTCGGGGGCTGGGGCTCAAAGGTGTTCCTGGGTCTTGGAAAACTTCAGGGAGGAGAGGAGGTGTCAGCAAAGTCGGGTCCTCGGGGCCCCCTTTCGATTTCCTTCCTGAACTCCTGCCTCCGACAGCGGCACCAGCTTTCTCTAAACGGTAGCCCCGTGCCCACTGCCCCAGCGCCCAGCCCTGCTTTCCGGGCCCACTGTGCCCCTCAGGAGCCCCTGGTGGCCTCTACTGCCCCAAAGATGAGGCCGCCCTCGTCTGGCACGGGACTGCCACGCGACCTCCGCTGGCCGCCTCTGCACACACAGCGGCCTCCACGCAGGCTGCACCGACTCGGGCCCGCAAACACCAGGCGTGTGTTAGGAACGGACACAAGGCCTTGTGACAGGTGCATGGACCAAAGGACAACAAGAGCAGGGCCCCTGGGCCTCCCCGCCCAGCCCCTCTGGGTGCAGAGGCTGTGACAGGAGGTGATGCAGGCTCTTGTCCCCAACCAGGACCCTCTGAGAGGCAGGCCGTGGCCTGAGCAAGCTTCCCGATTCAGGACTGACTCACAGCCAAAGCCCCAGAGTCCTGAGTCCATGGAAGGGCGAGCATTTGGTGCAGTGGTTGCCATGCCTCCTGGGTACCCACATCCCATGTTGGAGGGCCTGGGTGCGAATCCCACCTCTGCATCTGACTCTAGCTTCCTGCTATGGTGCACCCTGGGAGGCAGTAGTGATGGCTCGGGTACTTGGGTCCCTGCCACCCACGTGGGAGAACTGGATTGAGTTTTGGGCTCCTGGCTTTGACCTGGAGCTGTGGCTATTGCCAGCATGCAGGGAGTGAGTCCATGTCCCGCGTTTCTATGAGAAAGGTGACACAGGTAGGAAAAGCCCCCCAGCAGGCGGGCTCTTGTGTTACTTGTACAAAATCCCAATTTGCAACACTGGATAAAGCCAGACAGAACTTTCTAGAAATCTCCTTCATTCCTTTCCAAACTCATCCTGACCTTGTCAGCCCCTCCTCTTAGGAGTTCCCCTCCCCCCAGCCTCCGCAGGTCTCCCACACCACCCCTCCCCAACTTTGTCATCTGAAATGTCCCAGGCCAGGGCTCCCTCCTTTAGGACCCCAGGCAGCCATTCTCATCCAGAAAGTTCTCCGCCCACTGCCTCCCCCCCCCCCCAGCAGGGAGCAGAGCCCTGGACTGGGAGTTAAGGAAGCAGCACTTGGCTCATTGCAGATTGGTTTTCAAGGCAAAAACAGAAACCTAAAAAACTCAAGGCCCTGACGGCTCAATCAGCCACAGATGGTGGCTCCACGTGGCCGCGACTCGGGAATCGGAAGGCAGGCTGAGCAGGAAGAGCGGCGCAGACCGAGGCATCGGAGAAGAGACACCTCCGCCTTCCACATACGATCGCAGGTCACCCGCAGGGCTCCAGAGAATCCAGCCCGTGGATCCCATGAAGGGGCGGAGTTGTAGCCCTTCCACGCCCTGCTTCCCCACACCCAGACTCCCTAAGCCAGGGGCAGCCGTAGATGAGTGAGGGAAAAGCTCACTTTCAGCCCTTTCGCTTCTCACCAGACTCGGGACTGGGAGCGCAGGCGCGAGAGGTCGTTGCACCGACAACGCGGGGCAGCGGCGTCCCCGCAGGCTCCCGCAGCCCTGGGGCAGGGCGAGCCACGCAGGGGGCGACCAGGAGCTCTGGGAAGCCGTCCAGATGCCCCCATTTGCTGTCAACACGGCATCGCCACACGAGAAAGAATTCTCACCCCCAGACACAGGATAGAAAAGCGGACTGCAAAATAGCGCACGCAGGGCATAAAACCTCCCTGCAGAGAAATTCAGACAAGTGTCCTGCACGCCACCTGTTGTGCCAAAGCAGCTGTGACACTTAAACCGCGCCATCCAGCGGTGGGGACGCGGGGTCCCGAGGTGGGGCCCCGTCCCTTTGCGGGCTGACTTCCACCACTGTCTTTGATCAGGAGTACTGGCTCCTGCAGCTGCTACGTTTTTATCTCTTTACCCCGCAGCCCACAGAGGAGGAACTAACGCATTTAGGGCCACCCAGGCCCACCTGTTCTCCCATCCCCGGTGACAAAGGGACCCCAGGTGAAGACGATCCCGGGAGCATCACGGGACCACAGAGCAGAGCGGGCGGCGTGCGTCCCAGTCTAATTCCTGGCAAGCGATAAGCCAAAACTAGGTAAATAGGACTCGTCTCACCCTGCGATGCAAACAGCTCACAAGGAGCTCAATTAAATTGGCAGTGAAGCTACGTGAGTAGCGGTTTGTTTAGAAATGAAGGAAGAAGAGCAGCGAGGGGCAGGCATCGTCCAGCCCAGCAGCTGAGACACCGCATCCCATGCCGGAGGGGCCTGGGCTCCTCGGCTGGCTCTGGCTCCCGACTCCAGCGTCCTGTCCATGTGCACCCTGGGGGCCACTGGGATGGTTTAAATAAGGAGTCCTGCCACCTACAAGGGAGACCTTGACCGAGCTCGGGCTCCTGGCTTTGGCCTGGCCCAGCCCTGCTCATGGTGGACACTGGGGGAGTGAATCAGCAGATGAGAGCTCACGCTTGCTTTAACTCCCTCCTTCCCTCCCTCCCTCTCAAATAATACATTAAAAAAGATTTTTTTAGGTAGACATGGAAAAAGGCAGTGACTAAAAACTATAACATCTGCAGATGATAGGCAGAAAGGGCACTCACAAAGCTCACTCCCTGCAGTCAAGGGGGTCCCACCTCTGTGCACATGTCAGGGATGGAACTCTGCACACACATCCGGGCAGTCATGGTGTAGACAAGGAGGAAGCTAAACTAAAGGGGAGGAGCTGGGGTCATCAGCCCCTTCCTATTCCCCCCCCATTCACCCAAGCCCCTCCCTTGTGTTGGGGGATACCAGTTTCTACAAAGTTGCCTGACATAACCAGTGTGGGGCTGAGTGGCCCCGTGATGGCCTGAGGTCCACTGTGATGTCATTATAACAGAATCACCACGGCCAACATCCTTCCTCCCATCCCATGTCTGATGCCACTTCTGAGGCTTCCCAAAACAAGAAAATGGGTAGCATTCAGATCCCATCTCCAAAGCCCACCCTCTATGAATATTTAATTAAACCCCGCCCCAGACCCACCCACTGCACCTCCAGCTCTAACTGGTGCAGCTACTCTGGCGCGTGCCACTTTCCACACAGGTCCTGTTCTTCCATTGTATCTTGCTCATGTCTCATCCTTGAATTCTTCCTGCATCACAGACAAGAGCCCAGCCCAGACATCCCATGACAGACGGAAGTGGGCGAGACAGTGGGCAGCTCAGTGGAATCCAGGCTGACACAGAATCTCGAGTCTTAGCTGATAAATAAGAAGTCTTGGCGAAGCAGCCCTTAATAGCTTTCTTAGGTAACTATTAGCCCTCAATTACGTCTGCAGATGAAGTTTTGGAGGTAGCTATCCGTGCAGCTCATTAAAGAAGTGTTTTTGTTTGGTTTTGTTTTTCATCAGCCCTGGCCTGCAAGGCTCCGGGAGAAGCCTGGGGTTCTGCTCTGAAAAATCTTTGATCTAGAGCGACCATTTGCAACACAGTGTGTATCTGGGCGACGGGGGTGGGGGGGTGGAGATCTCGGTTTGTACTTGCATCTAATGTGGTAGGGCAGCCCAAACTGGCTTCGGATCCCAGACCTGGACCCCCGACCCTGGTCAGGCAGAAAGAGCGGGATGCAAAACCTAGCAAAACGCTGGAGCTGAGTTTTCTTATCACTTCCAAAGAGAAAAGTCTTAAACGTGCAATCTGGGGTCAAGTTCAGAGCTCTGTCTGGGCCATGCCAGCCCTTCCCCACTCACTGCATCCGCCTGCCATCTCTGCCCCCTGTCACCCATGCTGGCCAATCCTGACTCGCACGGGACCCTCAGGGCTCAAGGCTCCACACCTCCTGCGCCTGGCTGCAGCAGCTGGGACACTGGCCCTGGAATGGGAGCGCCTGGCTGACACAGAATGATTTACTTCCTATCCTCCATCCAGCATTAAAAATGCAACATTTCGAGAGAACATGTAAACAGTGCTGCCGACATCTTACACGGTGTGTATATTAAGTAGATTTTTATGGTCCGGAGGAGTTTTCAAAGTTATGTGAAGAATCATCTGAATTTCTGCTAAAATAACACCCCCTAATCCTCCTCCTCTGGTTGTTTTGGTCAAAATTTTCTGTAGGCTTAGGCATGGCAGGAAAACAACATTACAAGCGCAGTCATTCCCATTGGGATTACCTTTTACCCCTAGCAGATGGCTACGTCTCTCCTGCATTCTGAAAACTAAGTGGATGTGATGTCCCCAAGCCAAGAAAAACAGCCTGGGGGCCACGGCTGTGGCACAGTGGGTTAAGCCACCGCCTGCAATGCTGGTATCCCTTATGGCCGCCGGTTCAAGTCCTGGCTGTTCTGCTTCCGATCCAGCTCCCTGCTAACGCGCCTGGGAAGGCAGAGGAGGATGCCCAAGTACCTGAGTACCAAGCACTCCATCCAGCGGGGAGACCCGGATGAAGATCCTGGCTCCTGGCTTCAGCCTGGCCCAGCCCTGGCCAGTGGATGGACAATCTGTCTCTCCATCATTTGAAAGGCTAAGAGACCTTCCATCCACCGGTTCACTCCCCAGGTGCTCCCAGCAGCCGGGGCTGGGCCAGACCAAAGCAGGTGGCAGGGATCCACATGACCAGGCTGCATATTAGCAAGAAGGCGGATCAAAAGCGAGGAGCCGGGACTTGCAGCAGTCACTCTGACATGCAATGTTGGCATCCCAAGTGTATATACTTTTTTCCTTTTTTAAAAAGATTATTTATGTATTTAACAAAATGAGAGAGGCAGAGGTCCAGGTGACTGGAGCTGAGAACTCCATCCAGATCTCCCCTGCAGGTGCCCAGGGTACAAAGCCATGGGTTGGAGGAAGAGTAGAACTCCTGCAAGAGCCTTCGCAAGGTCAAGATCAAGGTCAACACTGGGTTCATTTTTTTTTTTTATTTTTGACAGGCAGAGTGGACAGTGAGAGAGAGAGACAGAGAGAAAGGTCTTCCTTTGCCGTTGGTTCACCCTCCAATGGCTGCCGCCGTGGCCGGCACACCGCACTGATCTGATGGCAGGAGACAGGTGCTTCTCCTGGTCTCCCATGGGGTGCAGGGCCCAAGCACTTGGGCCATCCTCCACTGCACTCCCGGGCCACAGCAGAGGGCTGGCCTGGAAGAGGGGCAACCGGGACAGAATCCGGCACCCTGACCGGGACTAGAACCCGGTGTGCCAGCGCCACAGGTGGAGGATTAGCCTAGTGAGCCTTGGCGCCGGCTACCACTGGGTACATTTTTACAGCTGTAGCAGCCCTCTCCTCCCTGACCCCAAATCCCACCATGGTGGACACCTGGAACTGCAACACAAAAATGAAACAGCCCGAGGTGAGCGTCACAGGCCAGAGGCAGGTGACTAAACTCATCACCACGTGAGCGGGAGAGGCTCACAGCGCGGGCTGCGGGCGACTCTGACTTCTCTGGGCTCGCAGATCCGGGGCAGGGAGGCTGGCAAATAATTCTGGTTCACAGCAGACACTGTCTCTCTCCTGAGTCTCTCGCTGTAACTCTGACTTTCAGGTAAATAAATAAATCTTGAGAGAGAGAGAGAGAGAGAGAGAGAGAGAGAAAGGTGGGGCTGGCGCTGTGGCGTAGCAGGTAAAGCCGCCACCTACAGTGCCAGTTCAAGTCCCATCTGCTCCACTTCCGATCCCGCTCTCTGCTATGGCCTGGGAGAGCAGTGGAAGATGGCCCAAGTGCTTGGGCCCCTGCACACGCATGGGAGACATGGAAGAAGCTCCTGGCTTCAGCCTGGCCCAGCCCCACCCATTCACCATTTGGAAAGGGAACCAGTGGATGCAAGACCTCTGTCTCTGTCTCTCTGTCTCTGTCTCTCTCTCCCTTCCCATCCCACATCACTGTCTTTCACACACATAAAATAAATCCAAAAAACCATTAGTAAAAATAAAAGTTTGTGGAAACTGGAATGAAGAGATAAGCTTATTTTGCTGCAAACGACCCACTTTTAAATCCATGCAATTTTCATAATGTGCATTTCCCGAGAACTTTCTGAAAAGCCCTCATAGGCGTGGCTTTAAGAATTTTTTGCACCCAAATAAATACAGTCCTCTTCTAATTCTACTTCTCCACGGCTGTCTCAAGGCTCAGACCACCCTGGGCCACACACCCAGGAGGCTCTGGGGTGCACCTGGAAGTCGGCCTGTGACCAGCACAGGGACTCTGGCTGCGTGGACGCCCCGCCTCCTGGCCCGAGCTTTGGGTGGCGCCCAGGCCCTGTTCTCCCTTCCCCGGGGCCCGGGACAGCAAGCTCAAGCACAAGACCCCAGTGTGGGGCGCAGGCTGGCAGGTGCAGGGAGGAGCGTGGGCAGGGCGGACGCCATGCGGGTGGCCTAGGCATCGTCCCAGCTCAGCTTCCCCACCCGGGGCCCATCCCTGGGCTCCAGCCACATGGTCACGGGTGACCCCAACTGCCCCAAGCTGGAGCCAGCTTCCCCTCTACAGCAGCGACAACCCCTCCCTTCCCCAGCCCGGGGCATTCACCATGAGATAAAGCACAGAGGGCAGCATGCCAACGGAGGCCGGGCAGGATCCCGGCGGCCGCGGGCAGCACTTATTAAGCACTTGCTGTTGTCAGGCAGGGTTCGAGGTCTTACCTGTCTCTCAGATGGGAACTAGACACTGCAGGCAGGGAAACCAAGGAGGCTCCGAGAGGCCGAGCCGCTGGTGTGAAATCAGAGGCAGGACCCGAAGCCAGCACCGCGCCCCGGAGCTCACAAAGCCCCTCTAGCAGCAGCCAGCTTCAGCCAGGCTTGAAGAAAGATTGGACGGGGGGGCAGACAGATGGAAGCTGCGTCCCCCCTTTCTTCACATCTGCCAATGGGTACCTGGTTACTTACTAATCAACCTCTACAAACAGCCCTCTGACCTTGCCAGTTCCGGCTGAAATCCCAGTGTCTTCCAAGGACTTCCTAGAATGCTGCCTCCATGAAGCCACTCAGGATTGACCCGTGGGGCTTTGAACTTGTTGCCCTGAGATGCCTCCACTTGTCCTCACACCCAAGCAGCTCCCAGCTTAAGGCTTCTCGGCCAATCAACTCGGTGTCTCCCCCAACACCATGCAAGCACAGGGCAGGCGCCCCCACCTGTGCCGACAACATTTCTAGAAAACAGAGTCGACCTGAGAACCCCCTCTCGTGAAAGAAACCCCGATTCCCACTGCACCACGCGAAGCCCGCCCTCCAGTCCTGAGAAGTCTAAAATAAATAACTGCAGCACACTGGGCCTCCGCCGAGCAGCCGGTGGCTCCCTTTCCCATGCTGAGGACTTCGAGCACAGCTGTACCCCACAGGACTCCGTGTGTCAGCACTGAGTTGGAGGGGAAAACACACCGGGCCCTCCGGAAACACTCCCGGCGCCCGAGCGCCACTCAAAGTGCATTTCTCTGTGTTGACTCGGGTCACATCTCGTGGAGTGGAGCTGGACTCATTAACCGGCTCGCCCCAGAGTCATCCCGGCGTACATTCCCGGGCAGCCTGGTGCTGGGTTCCTGCAGCTAGGGATGGAGTTCGGGTGGGCACAGATGGCTCCAGAGCCATCCCGAGGAAATGACGTGCCTCGGGCATGGCTAAGGCAGGTGCACCTGCAGCCACAGGCCCAGGTGCACAGCCAGGCTGGGCGATGTCTTTCCTCCACCTTCAGCCCCACCACGGAGCCATCCACACATGGACAACTGAGCCTGGTCTTGCCGTGCTGGGGTAGGGGGAGCCGCCCGGGGACCCCACACAGCGCCTCCCTGCCCTTGGCCAAGTCTCTGGCTGGCAAGAAAGGTCACACATGGTCATCGGCTTGAGCCTGCAGCCAGGGAATGATGCGGAGTGGCACAAGGAGGGTAAGCCACTCACTCTGTGACGACGAGCAGGGGGCTGTGTAGACGGGGGGGGGGGGGGATCCGCACACACCCTGCAGGCTGTGTAGACACAGGAAATTTGCACATACCCTGCAGGCTGTGTAGACATGGGAGGGCCATGACCCTACAGGCTGTGTAGACACAGGAGGTCTGCACACATCTGCAGGCTGTGTAGACACAGGAAGTCCACTCACACACCCTGCAGGTTGTGTAGACACTGGTGGTCCACACACACCCTCCAGGCTGTGTAGACTCAGGAAGTTTGTGCACACCCTGCAGGCTGTGTAGACACGGGAGGTCCACACACACACCCTGCAGGCTGTGTAGACTCAGGTGCTGAGACAGACAAGGAAGGGTGTCCGGGAAGGGGAACAGCACAGGCCGAGTCTCTGCAGCACTCGGGGTTCTGCCTTCTCCCCACTCCCCCCATGGCACTCGTGTGGCTGCCTCTCCCAGCTGTCACCCCCCATGGCACCCGTGTGGCTGCCTCTCCCAGCTGTCACCTCCCCATGGCACCCGTGTGGCTGCCTCTCCCAGCTGTCACCCCCTGTGGCACCTGTGTGGCTGCCTCTCCCAGCTGTCACCCCCCGTGGCACCCGTGTGGCTGCCTCTCCCAGCTGTCACCCCACAGCTGACTCGCACCTCTCTGGGGTGTAGACGAGCTGTGCCTGGGGTGAGGGCCCAGAATGAGGCTGGGGGCCACACCTCCTGCTCAGGGCCAGGCCTTCAACACGTTAGGGATCCTCCACTGCCCCGAGATCCCTGGGGGTCTCTACATGTGACAGTGACGATAACTTGTCAGCTGGTTATCAAAATGCTGGTGAGGCCACAGAATGATGGACGGGGATGGGGACGGGCAGGCAGCCCACAGTGGTGCACACGTGGCCCGCAGGGGCCCCCAGCGTGCCTGAGGAGCCGAGGCTGAGCCCTGAGGGAAGAATCAGTGTCTGCCATGCACACCTTCTGACTCAACCCCAGACTCCTGGTGCCGCTCCAAAGCGCACTTCCTGAATCTGCCACTAGAGGGCAGAGTGTCCAAGGCAGGTCCATGAGGATCCCTGGCCTCTGGCTGATACCTTACAGGGCTGGCCGGCCAGGGGGTCAAGAAGAGGTAGGAGGGACGACATTCCGATCACCGCACTCACAGCCATCAAGTTTCCTCACCCCGTCCAGGGTGTGCTTCTGCCTGCTGTGTTTGCTCGGGGCACTCGATGGTTGAGCAAGGTTTGAGTACGGAGCCTGCACCAGCGGCAGAGCGAGCTCCCTAGGGGCCAGGCACAGGGTTGCGCACCTGACGAATCCTCACATTATCTGTGGGACAGGGATCCTCTGCCTAGCAGGAGGGAAAGCCAAGGCTTGAAAAAGTTGACTAAGTTAGACCTTGGACAAGGACAAGGTCGGTCTGGCTTCGGGGCAGGGGATCGTTGTACCTACTTCTCATTTTGCATGTGTAGTTTTCTTCTATATGTGTGCTCGCTCTCTGTCTCTGTCTCTCTCATTGCTAGAATTTTTAAGCCACTGTACCAGAAGCACTAAAAAAAAAATCTCCCTTTAAAAATGGACTCTTCCCGGGTGTAGAAAAGATGCGTTTACTCTAAAAAAATAAATAAATACAACTTTTTTTTCAAAACCTAAACCAAGCACAAAGAAGAAAATGAAATTCACCCAGAAACGATCACTCGTCTTTTGGGCTCGATTTTTACACTGGTTTGTCTTTTTTGGAGAGGCAGAGAGAAAGAGGCACAGACAGGCTCCCATCTGCGGGGCCAGGCAAATCCCGGAGCCAGGACCTCACCCCAGGCCGGCGCTGCTGCCTCCCAGGGTGTGCACAAGCGGAAAACTGGAGTCAGGAGTCGGCCCCGGGCACCAGCCTCGGGCGCCTCCCTGGGGACCTGGGAAGCTTAGCTGCGCCTTCACGCTGTCTAGACGCACATTTATATTTACGTTGTCCCAGCACACTGGACCTGCTTCCTCTCTCCCAAAGCCAGACAGAGTGACCTTGTGAGCGTGGGTGCTGCCCTCCACGAAGAGCAGTTTGCACCAGCGCCCACCACGCCTTCACGCCAGCACCAGCCCTGAGGCAGGGGCTGCCAGCCACGGAGCAGGTGCACCCACTCAGCAAGGACTTGCAGGTCCCTCCCACTGCAGCCACCGGGCAGTGAACACAACGGGCGAAGCCACGCTCAGGGCTTACGCCGCAGAGCTGGCAACCAGCAAGTGGGCTGGCAACCCCAAGCGTGTCACAGCCTCGGGTGAGGGCAGGGGAACCGCGCTGTTCCGCAGGCTGCATCTTCAGGGCCAGGTGCTCGGTGCAGCAGCTGAGGCACCACGCGGACGCCCTGGGTTCGAGTCCTGCCTCTGCTCTCCTTTCCAGCTGCCTGCTAAGGCACCGGGGTGGGGGGGGCAAGAGGATCCATGTGGGAGGCCTGGATGGAGCTCCTGGCTCCTGGCTTCATTTGGGGGAATAAACCAAGAAATGGAAGATTGATCGATCTCCTCTCTCTCTCTGTAACTCTGCCTTTCAAATAAACAAAATATCTCTTTTTTTTTTTTTTTTTTAAGAAAAATACTGCAAGAGGCCAGTGTTGTGGCACGGTGGGTTAAGCTGCTGCTGCGACCCCAGAATCCTGTCTCAGAGCAATGGCCCAAGCCCCGCCTCCTCCATTTCTCACCAGCTCCTCGTTGATGCGCCCATGAAGGGTACGGCCCGAGTGCTTGGGCCCCTGCCACTCGTGTGAGCCCCAGCCTCCTGGCTTCTACACGGCTCAGTTCTGGCTGCTGTGGCCATCTGGGGAGTGAACCAGCAATGAAAGATCTCTCTCTCTGTTTTATTTATTTATTTGAAAGGCAGAGTGACAGAGGGAGAGACAGAGAAAGATCCTCCATCCGCTGGTTCACTCCCCAGATGGCCGCAATGATTAGTGGGCCTGAGCCAAGCTGAGGCCAGGAGCCCCACTGAGGTCTCCCACATCGGTGCAGGGGCCCAAGCACGTGGGCCATCCTCCACTGCTTTCCCAGGTGCATTGGCAGGGGGCTGGACAAGAAGTGGAGCAGCCGGGACTTGAACCAGTGCCCATATGGGATGCTGGTGCTGCAGGCCGGGGCTTAACTTGTTATGCCAACAACACTGGCCCCTCAAGTCTTTAAAAAAGAGATTGTCCGTGGAGGAAGGTATCTGAGTAGTCAAGAGATCCACAAAAGAAACAAGAACCACCCTGCAGTCTCTGTTCTCCGGGGAATTACACATTAAACCCACAGGGTCCAGGAACAGGAACGCGGTTGGCTGGGGGTACTGGGAACCCCGACATGTTCTCTTGTTCTCTGGGGAGCCTGAGGCCGTATCCACTGGGAAACCATTCCGGTGACCCTGCCCTCCTCCTCTGTGCTCTGCAAGAATACATACACGCACGCATCCCCGGAGGCGTGGACCTGGATGCCTGGGGCAGTGAGCCTGGGACAGCTCCGTCCCCACCAACAGCGACAGCTGAACAAACCAGCCCACCTCTCACGCCTGGTACCAGGGAATTCTACAGAACAGATGAGACAACCCTGGCCCCCACCCGAGATGGGCGAGCACACAGGTGCACCTGCGAGGCTGCATGCTAGTCCCAAGGCAGCTAAACCCGACGCCTGGACTCAACCCCAATGCTGGGCTCACACCCCATGCCTGGGCCCTCCCGCCCCAAGCCTCCCGTGTTCCCGTGTTCCCCCTCTCAGCTGGGCGTCCTCTGAGCTGGAGCCGGGGTCCCAAATGGCTCCTCAGGACCTGGGGAGACTGCTTGCAAAGCTCTGCCTCTGCACCTGCTCCCATCTTTCTGCAGCACTTCAGCCCAACTTGCCCCTCACGCCTCGCTCTCTCCCCAGGCCTGCTCCCGCCCAGCCCATCCCCACAGCGGGCGCCTTGACCCGCTGCTCCCACCTCTCCCTCAAGGTCAAGTCCGAGCCCCTGGGAGCGCCCCCCTCCCCATGCTTCTCTCCCAGTGCCTGGGGCCCCCACGTCAGCCAGGACTCGGTTCCCAGAGCTCCGTCTTCCCACCTCTCTGGCACCTGCTCACTCAGGCGACCCTCCCGGGACATCCCAGGCACCCCACGGGCAACACCCTCCCCTCCCCCCAACAGGGCCCTGGCAGGAGGCAGCTCCAGGTAAAAGCTGGTCTACCGGAACAAGAACCAGCCCACCCACCGTGGTCTGCATTTGGCAGCCCAGGCCTATGGTCCCATTTCACTGACGGGTGCTTAAGGAAGCAGGCTGCCGAGACAGACTCAGGTTCTGACCCGAGCAGTGCTGGGTGCCTGGGCAAGTGACCCCTCCCTCCCAGGACTTCTGGGAGGGGGAGCAGACCCCTCCCTGGCACTGATACTGGGTGTGCGCGTGGCCGGCAGGCCGCCACAGCCTCCTCTGGGGCCACTCCCGGGCCACGCGGTCCCTCCCAGGGGGCTCTGGGGCCACAGAGTGCTTTGCCTGGGGGACAGCCCTGGGCGCTGAAGTCTGAACTCCGCCCCCTCCCTGCCTCCCCCTGCAGCCACTCCCACCGCAGGCTGTCACGACAGAAAACACCCCCAGCACCACCGAATGTTCCCAAGCAGTTGGGCGAGAAGCCACCCCCAACCTAGACCTTGATCCCAGGAACCTAAACACTCGGAGCACCTGAGCTAAAGCAGCTTTGGCCAGCCGGCCCTGCAGCCGGAGGATAATCCCCGCGTGGAAAAAGCCGCCGGCCCAGCTGGGGTCAGGGCAGGCGGTGCCTCCCCGCAGGAGCCCAGCGCTGAGCGAGCTCAGCCTCTGATGCAGCGACACAGAGAGAGCCCGGGCACAGGACACCAGCCGTGTCTTCCGGCCCCGCCCCCGGGCATTGCACACTCCTGCCTCTCTTTCACCTACAGGGTAAGGGGTGCCAGGCAGGGGTCCTCACTCTGGGGTGCAGAAGAGGCAGCTAGAGTTTGGGAAGTGGCATGCGCCAGCCTGCTAGCTGGCCTTCCGAGCAACCATGTCCAGTAGACACTCCCAGCAGCCCTTCGTATGGATGAGGAAAGTGGGGCTCAGAGAGGTTAAGTAACTTATCCAACATCACACAGCGCCCACTGCTGCCTATGGCCGCTGACCGTCAGCAGCCGGCTTTCTGGCTCACTCAGCTGCCCACTCAACCTTGTGGACGATGCACTTGGTCGACACGTGGCTTTTTGTGACTGGTTCTTTCACTTAGCATAATGGTTTCTGGGATCCTCCATGTCCTTGCAGGCCTCAAGGTTGTGTTCCTTTTCACGGCTGAGTAATACTCCAGTGTATGGATCACCCCATGTTATCTTTCCACTCATCAGCTGATGGACATGCGGACAGTTTCCACTTCCGGCCCCTATCAGTAACACTACTACCAATCCCTGTGCTCAGCGTTTGAGCGGCTGTCTGGGGCAGGTGCCCAGGAGTGGAACTGCTGGGCCGCAGGCTGGTGCCAGCTTTCCAAACTGCTTTCTACAGGGGCCGCCCCACTCCCCACTCCCACCAGCAAGGCACAGGGGCTCCAAGTTCCCCATGGCCTTCCGGATACTTCTTTAAGTTGTCATCACCGTAGTAGGTGTAAATTGGTATCGCTCAAGCTGTCTCCTGATCCAACACGCCATGAGCCTTAAACAGGTCAGATCAGCCACCGGGGTCAAAGATCCCGGCGCGGCTCATCTGGCCGACTCAGACCCGGAGGACTCGGGAGCAGCTGGTGGAATCACGGGTGGAATTTCTCCCGCTTCTCTGGTCTCACGACCAGAAGCCCCAGGGTAAGGACCGGGGGAGGGGTGAGGCACAACCTTGCTTCTAATCGGATTTAGATTACAAAGGCCCAACGCTGCAGGTCGCCCAGCAATGCAAAAAATGTACTCTTTAATCTGTTGACATTTTGTTCCCCAAAGCACTCAAAAACACATGTGCGCTTCAGGGCGGAATAAAACCGGAAGAGAGGAGCCAGTGTCGAAAGAGAATTAAAGATCTATTAACAAAAATGGGTCAGGCAGGTGAGCTGCAACACGTCACAGCCGTCCGCTGGTCCCTTAACCTCAGCCGTGTGACAATGCTGAGCTGCCCTGGCCCTGGAAGCTCCATAAAATAAAATGGAGCCCCAGGTCTCAACCGCCGAGCAGGATGAGAAAATGCGGCAGGGGCGGGGGGCGGAGCTGGGTGACCGCAGCAAGGGGCCCTTCCTGGAAGACACCTGCCTGCAGGAGTGACCTTGAACATGGCAGAGCCCAGGTCAGAGATCTGCTTTTGGCTTTCTGTCGCCCTCCAAGGCAGTAACTGCTCACACATCTGGGACCACACAGAGCTGTGTCCCTCCAGGCGACCTAGAATTCCACCCTGGCCTTGTCCTCCGCTGCCTGGGGGACCTTGGGATAAGCCGCCCCTGTCCTGTGCACCCACCACGACTTTGAAACCTGGCGGCTGACGTCACCGGCCTGATGCCTGAGGGACCTGGGCCCAGAGGGGTCCCGGGACGTGAGCGGAGGGGCCGGGACCCACTGGTTAGTATTTGCCAAAGGTCCTCTCTCCACCGCTCACGTCTGTCATTCGTGAAGGTTATGTAAATGGCTGGTGTTACATAACTCCACCCTACAGGCTCACAATCCTCTTCCCCTTGGAACAAGGATGTTCTCCAGACCCGTGGGACCCCACCAAGGGCAAAGTGCCACCCTCCCCTCCCCCACCTAGAGGGGACATTTGGCAATGTCCAGGGACTTTTTCACTCATCAAGATTGGGATGGGGGGGGACTGTTGGCACCTCCTGGGTAGAGGTGAGGGAGGGCCGTTGCTAAGCAACCTGCAATGCACAGGAGCCCACCCCCCAAAGAATGATGCAGCACCGAGGCTCAGCCACCCCCACCCGTGCCCTGGGCCCTGCAGGGAGTCGCTGTTGATGGCTCCTGTCTCCCACACTGCTCACACGCAGGTCTCCCCGGGAACCCCACGAATGTGGCTCCCAGCAACACTCCTCTTCCGGTTCCAGGGGCATCCGCTGCATTCGGGGGTCTCGTCTCCCTCACCGCCTTTGTTCTAGAACAGTCTTCCTTCTGACGTCTCTGGGGTTGTGGGCAGCTTCTTGTGGGCAGCCCCTGACGTGGACTGGTCTGATGGCTCCCTCGTGACGCTGTCCCCACCACACATCCCAGTGAGAAAGCTCCGCAGCCAACAGAGCCCCCTTCACCCCGCCTGCCCCCCCCAGCAGGGTGCCCCCAGGGCACTTCTCTTCTGTCTCAGAATCCCAGAGTCCCTGCTGTCCTCGGACACTGCTGGCGATGCCAAGCCGTCAGCTCTTAGGTCAGGGAACCCGAGCAAAAGCCTCACTGTAGGGTGACCTAGGGGTGGGGTCTTCATTATTTATTTAGTTTGTTTATTTATTTATTAGAGAGAGACAGCTCCCACCCACAGGCTCACTCCCCTAATGCCTGCAACAGCCAGGGCTCGGCCAGGCTGACAGGAGGAGCCAGGACCTTAACCCAGGTCTGCTGCGTGGGTGGCAGGGACCCAGCGACTTGAACCGTCGCTGCCACCTGTCAGTACATTGGCAAGAAGCTGGGACTCAGACCCAGACAAGCTTATGCAGGATGTGGGCATCTTAACCACGAGGCCAAACGCGTGCCCCAAGGTGGGGTCTTCAGATCCCTTCTCGGGCAGAATGGACTCCCCAGAGAACTTTCTGGTCTCCTCCTAAGTGCAGCTCGGAGCTGAGCGAGGGAGGAAGCCGCAGCCTCTGTGCCCACGCTCGCTCTTCCTTCTCCTAAGTTGAAGTGGGGGAGAGGAGCTGCCGTGCTGGGGGGAGAGGAAGGGAGACCTTGACCTTGACCGGAGCTCCTGTTTCCAGTTCCCTCTGCCCTGCCCACAGCACCCCCTGAGCAGCCTGCAAGACGACGTTCCCACTTCCGCTTTCCGGCTTCCAAAACTTGATGTTTCCTCTTTCTCATCTTTCCGGGTTTTAGTTTTAAAAAACCAAATCCTATGGCTGTTCCCAACATGGGCTTCTGGGAAGGAGCGGAGACAGGGGTGCATCTCGCCAGCTGCCTTGACATCTAGATAACCGCTGGCACCTCCGGCCCATTTCCCAGAGCAAATTCAAGGGCATCTCTCCCACCAGATGGCTCCAAAGACTGCGAGGAAAATACTTATCCCAAAGTGCACAGCGAGCCAGAGGAGTGTCCACTGTCCACTCCAGGTCACACTGGAGCCCCCCCCCCCCAACACGCCCAGAGAAGGCGCCCAGGGCTCCCAGGGATCACGACTTTGACCTTGACTCCCAGCCGTGGTTCAGACTTGGTAAGACCAGGAGTGAACTTGTTGGAAACAGGTGAATTGCTCCTGGTTTCCGGGGTAGGGGGAGATGACTCCAAAAGTCATGGTTGGAGTGGGTTCCCAGCTCACACAGGACTCAGGCCAGCATGCTGTCACTGGGGAGAGCAGCCAGTGGGGACCCAGCTCTGTCAGCCTGCTGGCTCCCACATGGACGGGGGAGGTAAGGCTGCCTGGGGCTCCCCGTCAGTCTGAGAACCCACTGTGTCTGCATCAGAATCCTGCGTGTCTGTGCAAGATCCCCATGTGAGACGCTTCTAAGATTCCCTTGGCCAGCTATCCCTGGGCTCTGCATCTCATGCACGCTTATGCTCCCCTTCGCCCTGCGGGAGGCCATTTCTGATCCCCCTCCCCCGCCGCCAATGATGCCACAGCACGTAGCATGTGTGATGCCACCCTGTGTGGGCTACCCCCACAGCACTCCCCGCCAGCCACTCCCAGCATGGCTACAGACGCCCCATCCCCCCCCCAGAGTGGGGCTGGCCACCCCCTTCCTCCAGCCCTGATCCCCTCTGGGGAGCGCCCCGCTCCCTCCTGAATCCCCCCCCCCCCCCCCGCCTTTACTCCTGTTTGCTTTCCAGGCAGTGCAGTGCAGCTCACTACTGTGGCTGGGGACCAAGCTCGGGGGGACGCCACCCCAGGGCTCTGCAGAGCTCAGACTGCGGTGTGGGCTGGGCTCTGCTGCTGGCCGACCTGGGGTCCTGGACACACCTCCCAGCCTGGGGCGGGGCAAGGCATTTTCCCCTTCCTTCCTGCCCAACCACCGGAAGGTGTTATGGTGACGAAGGGGACTCCCTGACGATCCCCGGAGCATGCCCAGCGCACCGGCCCGCTCCCTCCCTGCCCTTGTGGTCCCTCATCACCCCAGCACCCCTTCCTCACCCAAAGCCAGGAGGCCCTGGCCCTGCCTCGCTGTTTGCCCACTGTGTGGCTCGGGCTCTCTGATCTTCAGGTGGGGAAGGAGCGGGCAGTCGATGGGTGGTGCCCACTGTCTCCTTTCCCACCTGAAGACACCTGGAGATAGTGGGCACCACCCATCGACTGCCCACTCCTTCCCTGAGGCCTGGCCCTTGGAGCTGCCGCTCTCAGGAGAAGGTCAAAGGAGCTGGTACCAAGGCAGCGCCTCCAGCCATGATTACTGACCTTCCTCGGCCTCAGTCTTCTCACCTGTAAAATGGGGGTGTTACGGCGCCCATCCCACAAACGGCTGTGCAGATTCAACGTGCTCACACACACGAAGGGTTTACAACTCCGCCTGCCATGCAGCAAACTCTCCTACAAAAGCTCCTCTCTCAGTGCCTGAATGTGGAGGACGCTCCGTGTGCTCCCGGCACCCCGCTCCCTGCTCCTGCAGTCCGCCGCGGCTGTCTTGGGTTTCAGGGTGAGAACTTAGTACACAAGAACCGCCAAGAGTGGCGGCGCCCGTGCGCTGAGCAATCAGTGGTTATGAGTCGCCACTGTGATCAGCTGGGACCTGCTTGGGGACTGCGGTGTCACAGCAGGCACCCCCCTCCCCGGCTCCCCCAGGTGACTTAAGAGCCTGGAAAGTGAGGCTGGCTGGCTGTCACCAACATGCAACACCGCGAGATGTGCCACAGTGGGTGCCCAGCACAGGGCAGCCAGGAGGGCTCAGGCAGCAGGGCCTGGGGACGCCTGGGGGGCAGGGGAGTCTGCCTAAGCCCTCCTGGGCCGGCCCCTGCACACAGGAAGGCCTTAGCCTGCGCGAAAAGCCCACGCGTGGGGCCGACATGGTGGCGCAGCAGGTGGAGCCATCGCCTGCAAGGCCAGCAGCCTTTAACAGAGTGCTCGTCCAAGTCCCGGCTGCTCTGTTTCCAGCCCAGCTCTCTGCTGCTGCACCTGGGAGAGCGGCGGCGGACGGGGCCCTTGCACCCATGGGGGATGGAGCTCCAGGCTCCTGGCGTCAGCTTGGCACAGCTCCAGCCACTGTAGCCATTTGGGGATTGAACAGTGGATGGGAGAGCTCTCTGTCTCTCCATCTGCATCACTCTGCCTTTCAAAGCGATCAAATAATTCTTAAAAAAAAAAAAAAAAAAAGGCCCACTCACAGGGCTCTGATGCACACAGAGGCTCGCAAAGACAGCAGCAGTGAGGCTGGGGGCTGCTGTGGCTATTTTAGGTGCCCCAACCACTCTGCAATTCCAGTCTCACCAATCCCCCTGCCCAGACCCTCACAAGGAGAATTTAGGTTTCACTCAAACCCTTCCCCAGCCATGGGCCAGCGTGGGCCAGACCAGGTGAGCCACACTTGAGCAAGTGATCCCTGTCTTCAGGAGCCAGGCAGCAGGTGTCGGGTAGACTTTCAAGGATGTCAAGGTCAAGTGGCCTGGCTGTGCCACTGGGGATATCCAAGAGGGCTTCACGGAGGAGGCAGCACATAAGTTAAGCTGGAAGGATGGCAGGCAGGAGGGTCAAGCAGAGGGAGGTGCAGGGCAAGGTAGGGAGAAAGGCGGGGCTGGCGAGTGGCATAGGGGGTTAAGCCCCGCCCATGATACCACATACAGCTGCCCACTTCTGACCCGGCTCCCTGCTGATGTGCCTGGGAAAGCTGCAGTAGACGGCCCAAGCCCTGGGCCCTGGCACCCATGTGGGAGACCCAGAAGCAGCTCCTGGCTCCTGGCTTTGGCCTGGCCCAGCTCCAGCCGTTGCAGCCATTTTGGGGAGTGAACCAGTGGACAGAAGACCTCTCTCTCTGTCTCCCTCTCTCTCTTTGTCACTCAAGGGGACCATTGGAGGGGATCTGTGTCCCTTTGGGGGCTCAGGGGAGCGATACCTGGAGGAGGGGCAGCAGCACCAGCAGCCTCACACGGATAGGGCAGAGCTCCCTGGCAGGGGGAGCGTCCGTCCATGCCTCCCTCCCGGCGCCCAGTCCCCTGTGACTCAGACGGGGCAGTGAACAGGGAGCAGGGTTTCTCTTGCTTTGCGAGTGCTCTAAAGTCACCTCCTCCCACCCCGCCCCCGCCCCGCCCCCCCCACTCTCCACCCCGCCCCCTGCCCCACCCCCGGCCTGCGCCCACAGCTGTCGCTGATGCCACACTCTGCTTTCATCCCGGGTGTTTATGCATAACTATACTTTCTCTGCCTCTGCCACCCTCAAGGGCAGCCGCCCCTCCTCTCCCTCTGGGCTCTCACCTGCCCCCTCCTCCAGCCCCCAGCAGTAGCCTGGCAGAGCTCTGCCCAGCGAGGATGGGGGTCGCCAGGGAAGTGACCACGACCAACATCTGGTTCATCTGACCAAGGCCTGGGACCAGCACACAGCAACCCCTGGAGGGTAGCAAGCCGAAGCGCTCACAGCCTGTCTGGAAAGACAGCTAATTATGATAAACTAATTACACAACACACTCAGAATCATAATCTAATTATGCCAAGAGAGCCGTCGTGGAAAAACAGAAATGACTCTACTCGAGTGAGGCCGGGACTGTGTCTAGCAGGGGAGGCTGTGACATCGGGCACTCAAAAAGCCACCAGAGTCACCAGAGCATGCTGGAAAGGGCGCTGGGCGAGGAGCCAGCAGGTGCACAGGCCAGGAAGTGCCTGTGGGCAACAAGGCCAGGGCATCCTGTGGCCCAACAGGGCTGGAGACAGAGCAACAGGCGCCTGGCAGCCAGGGATCCCGGATGCCAGGGCCAGATGGAGTAGACAGCCTTGAACCAAGGCTGGTGGGTGGGGAGGACCTCCAGGAGGTCAGCCCGCAGCCCTGCAGGCACCGTTAGCACCAGGTCCAGTCCTCAAGAGACAGGAAGTCCTGCAGCATGCAAGGCCAGTGGCACACAGGGCCAAATGACGTCAGCCCACGGACCAGCCTCGGGATAGCGTGCGGGCGGGGTCCCCGTGCAGGCTGCAGGTACCTGGGCGCCGGCTGCACCTGCCTCCATGCTCAGCCCTGGGCGCCCTGCTCACGCTCTGTATCCTGGAAGTGTCAGCTCCATCGCTGTCGTGGAGGCACGGCTGGGGTGGAGCAGCCCCGACTCACGCTCCGCGTGGCACCTGCCCATGAGGGAGGCAGTCAAGTGACCAAAAAAGTAAGGACTTTCCCCCTCCTGGGGTTTGCTTCTCTCATTCTGTTACTAGTTTTTAAAACCCATGGACAGACTCGGAGTTTCTTTACCGAGGCCTTGGTCCAGGCAGGGAGCACGCAGCTGACGGAGCCCAGCCAGGCAGGGCACCTGTTCCTGTGTTCTTTGCAGTTGCCACCTCCTGGCACTGCATCTTGCAAACAGTAGGTATCCAATGTTTGCAGCCCGAGTAGCAATAATCTTGAAGACCCAGCTGGGCGCTGCTGCACCTCTCTGTGCACACATCCTACAGAAGGATTTGAAGCAGGCTGGGGGCCCAGCCCCAAAGAAGCACCCGAGTGGAGGAGCAGAGGGCGACAGGGACACCCACAGCGTGGCATGCTGGCGCTGCCTCAGCAGCTGTCACGGCGCCGTGACTTGTGGACTTCAGGAACACGTTGCTTTTGAACCAAGTTTTCACTTCTCCAGCAGCTCCCACGCTAGAAACTGTCTCTGCTGCGCCCCCCCCCCCCCAATCACTTCTCTGGATGCCCGTGTGGGTTAGAGGCTGTGCAGGGCCAGGACGGCTCAAGGACTGGATTTCCTAGGGATTCGGTGCAACCCCACCCCCCCCAACTCTGCCCAGGGGTGGCAGGAGATGGAAGAACAGAGGAGGGGGAGCACTGAGAGTGATGGGAGGGAGGTGGAGTCGGGGCTGTCCCGAGGTTTCAGGCTGGACCACTCAGGCACGACAGAAATTCAGCTCTCAGATTCTCTGTCCAGAAAAGCAGCGGAGCCAGAGAGAGGAGAAGGCTGTGCCTGGGTGGCAAATGGCCTTGGGGCTGGAGAGGCCCTGGCGTGACACCAAGGCTGGACCCGGCTGGGGCTGCATCAAGAAACCAAGGCCTGGAATGTGTTTTAGCAACATTTACTTATTTCAAAGTCAGAGTTACAGAGAGTTAGGGAGAGGGAGGGAGAGAGAGAATGGATGAATTAGAATATCTTTCATCTGCTGGCTCAGTCAAGGCTGGGCCAGCCCAAAGCCAGGAACCAGGAATTCCATCTGGGTCTCCCATGTGGGTACAGGGGCCCAAGCACTTGGACCAACCTCCAGTACCTTGCCTAGGCCATCAGCAGGGAGCTGGATCAGAAGCGGAGCGGCGGGGACACATCCCAGCGCCCCTATGCAATGCTGGTGTCACACACAGCGGCTTTACCCACTACAGCACAACACCGGCCACAAGGCCCAGGATTTGCATGTGAACCCAAGTGAGAGAGGGTAGGAAAGTTCTAGATGCTCCATCAGGTCTGAGCAACCTCGTCCCTGCCATCAGCAGCTGAGGCATCCCGGAGCATCGGGGAGCCAGGCTTTGCCTGGGGCTCCTCCCCCAGGTAGGATTTTCCCAAGGACTGTTTTAATAAAAAACGCATTTAGCTAGAGCACAGAACATTTTTGCACCTCCAAACACTGTTCCATTGCATAACGTGTCGACATGTGAGAGCAGCCGCGTGGGGGGGAATGATGCCAACTGCCGGGACACCTCTGCACGGTCTCGCCACGGGCCTGCCGCGGCCACGAACACCCCCAGCTCTCCACAGCCTGCCTCCCTCCCCGCCCGACAGCTACAGCCACAGAGCTTGCTAGGAGCATTGCCCCAGTTTGTTTAAGATTAAAATGTTGCCTGTCATTGTGCATTTAGAAGGCTTGATTCATTTTACTGACCTTCACACACACAGTACGTGCATCTTCTCCTCCAAGACAAAGATAACCCGCTGGGCATTTGAGATGTTGGTACTGGTAGGCGACAACCAGACACGAGGCAGGTGCACAGGGCTGGTCACTGACTAGCTGGGTCCCGTGGGCCATGGCTGGAACCAGGCAGGGACATGGAGTGTGCTGGCACCACAAACACAGATCAAAGTCTGCCGTCCCCAGGGGTTCCAATCCACAGGTGGGGAAGGGCAGTCCAGCGAGCAGGCGCTTAGCATCTCCAGGAAGCAGCTCCCGCACCCGTCCCACGGGCGACGGCTTTTTTGTGAGGCGACAAGGTGACCATGTGCTGTCTACTCCCAGGGGAATAAGTGGACTCCTGCATTGGAAACTGTACTCAGTGCAGAAGTATGAAGCCTCATCATTAAAGAAATATCTTCCCCACAAACCAATAAGAATGCCTGATATCCAGTCATTCAGGATTTTTCCTTTGGGGGCTGGTGTGGCACAGTGGGTCAAGCTGTCACTTGATGTGCCTGCATCCCTGTCAGAGTATCCATCAGAGTCCCGGCTGCCCCACTTCCTGCTGATGCACCTGGGAAAGCAGCAGATGGTGGCCCAACAACGGGGACCCCTGCCACCCGTGTGAGAAACCAGGAAGGCCCCCTCTGTTGTGGCCGCTGGGAAGTGAACAAGCAAATGGAAGAATCTGTCTCTCCTCTCCCTCTCACTCTGCCTTCATAAATAAATATTTTTTCCTCTGGACATGGAGGATTTCAGGTCTCCAGGACACTGTTAGAAGGAAGATGACTTAGAAAAAATAAACTCAAATTCTTATCAGTTCCACCTTGCACAGGTCCACAGCGGGGCCTCATACACGGGGCTGGGCTCAGCCTGGACGGATGCCACCCTGGATGAGGGACCTGGCTGCTGCCTGTCCCTGCCCTGAGCCGTGCCCACCCCAAGCAAACTCCAAGTTTCGGTGACCAGGCCTTTTGGGACAAGCACCACAGTCCCCATTTGCTCGGACACCCACACAATTCCCAGACTAACAAGGAGCAAAGGTATTAGCTATTTACAGAAAAGGAGAGTTACAGAACTTGAAATGAGGGGAAGGATTCTGGAGTAACAGTCTCGTTTCCATTCAAGGAAGAAAATTTAACAATAAGGGTACGAAACATTCCTATCACCAGTGAGCCAACTTGTAGTGGAATTTTTAAAGTTAAAAATTCGTCCAGAGTTGGTTTAAAAGCAAGGAAAGAACCGTCGGGACTTGGGACACCCTCACCCCTATCTTGGGTTCCTATCTCAGCTCTGCTCCCAGTTCTGGCTTCCTGCTAGTGTGCACCCTGGGAGGTGGCACGTGACAGCTCGAGAACTTGGGTCCCTGCCACCCCTGTTAGAGACCTGGATTGAGTTCTGGGCTCCTGGCTTCAGCCCTGGCTGATGCGGGCATTTTGAGGAGTGAACTACCAGATAAAAGATGGCTCTTTCTCTCTCCCCACCTTTTAAATAATAAATAAAAATGTAAAAAGCAAGAGAGGATTTTCTACCCCGCAGACAGCAAACTGGTATGACTCTGGGGGAGCAATCTGAGGGCCAAGGCCCTGGACCACGTGGACTTGGTCCTTGTACTCCATTGTCTGGAAAGCAGCTTAAGGAGATGACTGTACATTTTTTTTAAGATTTATTTTATTTATTTGAAAGACAGCATGACAAAGAGGGAGAGACAGATCTTCCATCTGCTGGTTCACTCCCCAGGTGGCTAGGGCTGGGCCAGCTGAAGTCCGGAGCCTGGAGCTCCATTTCAGGTCTCCTACACGGCCCAAGTGCTTGGGCCATCTTCTGCTGCTTCCCCAGGTGCATCTGCAGGGAGCTGGATCGAACGAGGAGCAGCTGGGACTCGAACCACGGCTCTAATATTGGATGCCAGCACCGCAGGCGGCGGCTTAACCAGCTATGCCACAAGGATAGCCCCGAATTTTTCAAAAAGCTTTTTCCCGGAAGACATTTATCTCAATGCTAGGTATTGATAATAGCAAAAGTTAGGAACAACCCAGACACCTAACAACTCCAGGAAGCGGTTCAGTTTCCCTAATGGTGCGGTCACTTTGCGGGATGGAGCGCAATTAGAAAAGGAATCTGGACGGATGACAAAACGCAACGTTCATTCAAGAATCAGACGCTGAGTCGCAGAGGAATCGGGACAGACAACTCCTCACTATAACAGCTGCTGTGTTTAGAGCAGAATCACTGGGAAGAGACGCAGCCAAATTTCAGTAGGAGCTCCCTGTGTTTCCGTCTTTCCCCTTTTCAAATATGAAGTGTTTTATTTATTGCAATAAACCCATTTTCAAAAGTGCGTTCCGCAGAGCACTGAGAAATGGGCCGGGAACGGGAAGGCTACAGGGCCGCACACACGAAACTGGGGATGGGGACTTCGGCAGGACGGGGGTCCCCTGCTGGGCTTTTTACCACGCAGGTGCGGCTGTGTTCCCCAACCCCCCCCCCACAGGGACACACATGTGCAGACACACAGACACGCACAGGGACACGCACGTGCACACAGACACATGGACACACACAGGGACACGCACATGCACACAAACACATGGACACACACAGACACACACGTGCACACAGACACATGGACACACAGGGACACACACGTGCACACACAGACACACACAGGGACACACATGTGCACACAGACACGCACAGGGACACACACGTGCACACAGACACATGGACACACAGGGACATGCGTGTGCACACACAGACACAATTATGGAGACACAGACATACCCAGACATGCATGTGGATATGCACATACACACTTACACACTGATGGGCACACACACACATGGACACACATGCATACACACGGATACAAGGGACTTTTCCCAAGATCCTCTGCCCAGGGAGCATCTGAGGGCCTGGTAAACCCTTGTCGTTCACCAGGGACCTGGGCTCACACGTTCCCAGGGAGACAGCACCGCCCCCAGGCTCCTCCACGTCCGTCACGTCCCCGTATGTCCCACCTCCCATGGACCCCAACTCCTCAGCATCTCAGGCGACCTTGGGTATTTAATGTTTCTCTCCCTCATTTTCCTCATCTGTAAAATGGGCAAAATGGCAGCTACTTGGAAGCTTTCCATCAGCAATTCAAGACTGCACAGTGTTTGTCCAGCAAAGGAGAGCCGCCCGTCCTGTCAATCAACGTTCACAAAGGCCCTTCTGGCCCACGTGCCCATCTTGCACCAAATCTCTCACCTCACCGAAAAGTCCACCGATCTGATCACCGAGCAACAAGCAAGGACTTAGTATCAGCCGGGTGCTGCCCTGAGCCCAGAGACGGGGCGGGCACAAGCCAGTCTCTGCCGTCAGAGGACGATGATTCTGACGGGGGCACAGAAAGAAAAAATAATCAGGAGAATCGTTCTGCTTTTAACGCAGGAGCCAGAGTAGAGAGCCACAGAGACTGAACTCCCCCGGTATAAGCAGGGACATCCCTGAGAGAGGATACCGATGTCAGAGCACGGGGCTGGCGCTGTGGCGCAGGGGCCAAGCTGCTGCTTGCCTACGGCATCACATAACAGGTGCTGCTCGGGGTCCCAGCTGCTCCTCTCCCAGTCCAGCTCCCTGCTGGTGCGTCTGGGAAGGCAGCAGGTGGCGGCCCAAATCTGCCACGGACGCGGGAGTCCTGCATGGAGTTCTGGGCTCTTGGATTCAGGTTGGCCCAGTCCCGGCTGTTGCAGCCATTTGGGGAGTGAACCAGCAGATGAGAGAGATCTCTCCTTTCTCCTTCTCTCTGTCACTCTGCCCTCTGAGTAAATAAATGGGTAAATCCTTTAAAAACATACCAAGGAGACAATCTGGTAAAACTTGGGGGGACGAGTACTCCCAGGGGAAGAAGCCAGCACATGCAAAGATCCTGAGACAGAAGTGAGTTTGCCTCTTTGAGAAAGAGAACCAAAGACAACGCAGTTACATGAGCATAGGAGGTGAGTGTAGGGGAGGGGGGAAGGGCTCAGAAGCCATTCGGGACTTAATACCCCTGGTGAGAGGCCGGCAGGGACAGGACACAGTTCATATTTTTCAAAGGTCACCCCACACTGGCAGCACAAGTGGCTTGGTGCACCAGCAGAGGTGACAACCACAGAAGTCACCAGCAGGTGGATGCCAGACTTGACTGTGAAAAGGGGAGCCAGACTTCTAGAAGACCAAGTGGAAGAACACCTTCAGGATCAGTGGCGAAATGAATCTTTAGCAAAGTCAGGGAACGCCAACTGTACCGCAAAGAATGGGTGCATGTAACCATATGGAAGTTAAACCTCTCCTTTAATCCAAAGATAGCCCTAAAGAACAAGCCACAGAGATTTGTAGAAAAAAAAATCCCTATATAAAACTTATAAGAAACTTATATAAATTAATAAGACAGATGCCTATAGAAAAATAAATAAAAGATAAAGACAGGGGCTGGCACTGTGGCATTGCAGGTAAAGCCAGTTCAAGTTCCGGCTGCTCCACTTCCGATCCAGCTCTCTGCTCGTGCGCCTGGGAGAGCAGCAAAGGGCGGCCCAAGGGCTTGGCCTCCTGCACCCACAGGGGAGGCCTGTTAACTCCATGATTTGGTCATGACACGCTCTATGTGGGTATTAAATCATCGCATCCTTTGCTTATGTCAATTAAAAAACAACTTTTAGGGGCAGCGTGTGGCGCGGCAGGTTAAGCTGCCCAGTGACGCTGGCCTCCACACTGGACCTGGTTTGAGTCCTGGCTGCTCTGCTTCTGATCCAGTTTCTTGTTAATGCTCCTGGGAAGGGGGCCGATGACAGCCCAAGTGCTCGGGCTCCTGCCACCCACACAGGAGACCAGGATGGAGTTCCCGGCTCCTGGCTTCCGCCTGGCCCAGTCTCGTCTGTAGTGGCTGTTTGGGGAGTGAACCGGTGAGTGGAAGATCTGGCTTTCCCTCTCTTTCTCTGTCATTCTGCCTTTCCAATAAATGAGTCTTTTTAAAAACTAAAAAACTTTAAAATGAAGGGAAATCAGGGAAGTGCAGCCACTGAGCAGTTCTACCCCACTCCCCTTGAGAGTGGTCATTGTCGCAAAGGCTGTCGGGACTGACCACGTGCAGACATGGAGGTCCCAGAACTCCCCGCTCCCCCTGGAGGGCCTAGAAGTGAACACAAACACAAGGGAACCCTGGGGCTGCACGCTGGGGCCAATCCATTGCCAGGCGGACCCAGCAGAAAAGGAGGCAGAGGCCAGGGGGCGGGACACAGTGCCGGTGACGTCTCCGGGAGCATCAGTGGCCTCAGCCTCACGCAGCCAGCAACCAACTCTTGGACAATGATGACACGGGAGAAACCATGCTGTGCTGAGCGTGCAGAAAAACCATATCACAGACAGCGGCTGCAGCGCGAGAACAAGATGCAGCCAAACACTGAGCAAAGAAAATGTACAAGTGCGTGTGTGTGTGTGTGAGAATGAGTGTGAGAGAGCAGGTGTCCCTGAGCATGCACAGACGCCTGTACACACCTCACTCACGTGAAGAGTTTTTACAATTTTTATTTGAGGTGGGGCGAGGGAGGGGTGCTTCCACCCACTGGTTCACTCCCCAGATGCCCACAGCAGGCAGGGCTGGGCCAGGCCAAAGCCACGAGGCAGAAACTCCACCGGGGTCTCCCACCGGGGTCTGCTGCCCCCCTGAGAGTGCATTAGCAGGGAGTGGAGTAGACGCAGAGCCAGGGCTCCAGGCCAGGCGCCGGATGTGGGACCCGAGCACACCAAGTGGCATCTTACCCTGTGTGCCAAATCCTGACGCCTCACATTTTTTAAAGCAAAAATTAAACTGATTTTACTGAGCTTCTGCAACACGGGACAGCAGTTACCTCGAGGTCAGGGCGGTGGGCCCCAGGGGAGGCGTGGGATCTGGGTGGCAGGGCTTCCTGGATCCTTGTTTTTCTGGAACTGAGTGACCGTAGCTTGAGTGCCCACTTTAAATTCCTCATCATGCTGCCGTTTATGTTCTATGGGTGTTTCCGTGCACGTAGTGATTGATAACTGACAGCGTCTTACAACGTCCCAACAAAGCTCCCCGGCTGTGGACCACAGATGTTTACAGGACCATGAGCAGCATCTGCCTCTCACAGGAAGCAATTCAAACACCTCACGGCTGCAACCGCTCAGCTCACGCAGGAGGGCAACCACTCAGCCCCTGGCTGGGCTCGACAACAAGAACGAAGGGCCGGCAAGGGCACGAGGCCCCGGGCTAGGCTGCCACCCTCCAGCGACAGCAGGGACGAAGGCCACTGGGCCAGGGCTGAGGTTGACAGCTGCGGTGGACAGGTGACAGACCAGGATGCGGCGTGGAGGCAGAGGGGCTGGGATGGGAACACGCAGGGATGGGAAGGACAACCAGGCAGCTTCTGTGGGGCACCCGCACAGCTGGCGATGTCGCCAAGACGGCAGAGAGCTGGGTAGGCGTGGGGAGGGGTGCAGGTGGACATCGAAGTTTCCACATCGATGGGGTTCAGGTGCAGGTGGACACCACCTGGCCACCCAAGAGCAGGTGGAGCGAGGTGCAGGGACGCTGAGCCTGGAGCACGCCACACTGCCACGACTAAAGATGGCAGAGCAGTGGTCACCAGGGAGCCCTGCCACGAACTCACCCCTCCTGCCCGCCCGCCAGACCCAGCACCTACAGAACACGTGTGGCTCCGCAACTCCACACTCTCCCACAGCATGGGGTCTCGGCGTGCACTCTCCAACAGCCAGCCCTCGAGCGTGACTCTGGGCCTCACCAAGGGTCGACCTGATTAGAAATCAACCTGTGTCCAAATGGGCACCACCACCTGCCCTTCGGAGGGGGAGAAAGGCCGGCTGCAGTCGCGTGCACCTGCCTGGCCTCTCTGACCACACAGCTGCTCCCCTGTCCAGCTGCACACGGCACCTGCAGCTTACCCCCCTCTAGGTAGAACTGAAGCAAGTGATTTTAGGGAGAGGAGGATTTTTGAGTAGAAAAGCAGCAGCTTCCATTTCTCTCCCTGACCCACACTTTTGGCCTCAAAGAGCAAGTGTGCCAGGGGCCAGGGGCTCATGTGGTGGAGACCAACATTCGCTCCGACCCAGACTCGTGCTGGGAGAGGCTCTGTCTGCACAGCTCCCCTGAGATTTATTTCATTCCAAAAGCAGCCAGAAACAGACTCCCTGCATTGCCACAACCTGGAAATGCAATGCACACATCAATTTTTATTTTTAGAAACTGTGATTAAAATATTTAAAAGGTACATCCTAAAGCTGGCCACTGCACCCAATTTTCAAAGATTTACTTATTTATTTGAAGGGAGAAAGAGAGAGAGAATCGATCTTCCATCCACTTGTTCACTCCCCAAATGCCCACAATAGCCAGGCCTGAGCCAAGAGCTCAGAACTCCATCCGGGTCTCCCAAGGACTTGGGTTATCTTCTGCTGCTGTCCCAGGTGCATTAGCAGGGAGCTGGATCGGAAGCGGAGCAGCCGGGACTCTAACCAGTGCAAGCAGTGGCTTGACCTGCTGCCCCTCAGTGCCGGCCCCCATCACAGCCACTTTTAAGTGTGGTTCAGCAGCACCGGCTTGAGCGACCATCACTGGCATCCGCCTTCCAGGCCCCGGCACCGCCCACTCTCCTTCCGGTCTTGGTGGATGCGACAGCTCTAGTGACCTCATGGAAGGGGAACTAGGTGGTCTTTGCCTTTTTGTCACCGGCTCATTTCACTCAGCATCACACCTTCAAGGTGCATCCAGGCCATGGCCTGTGTCAGGACCTCCTTCCTGTCCATGGCTGAATGATCCTCCTCCCAGGTGGTGTGCACTGGCGCTGACCCCGGCAGTCTCTGCAGGGGCTCGGGGTCACACACCAGGAAGGCTGCCTTCCCCAGTGAAACGGCCAAAACCTGTCTCGAGAAACTAAGAAACGCAGTTCCGGTCCGGAGCAGAGGTGGTCATTATCCAACTACGACTCCTCAAAGCTGGAACCAGGACTCGGGGGACTCAGGAGGGGCGGGCGCTCAGCACAGGGCTCAAGATGCCACTGGGAACACCAGCGGCCCATGTGAGAGTCCCTAGTGGAGAACTCTGGCTCCACCTCCGACGCCGGCTTCCTGTACCCTAGGGAGCAGGGCGACAGCTCAGATAGTGGAGCCCCTGCCACCCATGGGAGTGACCAGGATAGAGCTCCTGACTCCTGGTGGTGGCCTGGCCCAGCCCTGGTGGTTGCAGGCATTTGGAGAGTGGGCCAGCAGCCAGTAGCCCCCTCCCTCTCCCTCCTCCCCCTCTTCCTCTCCCCCTCTCCGCTTTACAAATTAACATTAAAAAAAAAAAATACAAAGGAAGCAACTTCACTCCATCCTGACCCAGCCAAATACTACAGATCGCCTCTGGGCATCTGCTCATCTCAGAGGGTTCCGGCTTAGTGTTAGGTCCCCACGGACACAGAGGCACAGTACGCGTGTGCGTGTTGGGTGCAACCCGTGCACCTGCAGGAGCAGGTGGGTAATGCGGGGCACAGAGGAGCTAGAGAGGATGGGGGGGCTGGGCAGGGGGGCCGCGCTGCGGTGTAGCAGGTTAAACCTCTGCCTGCTGGGCAGCCTAATGACATCCCAAGAGCACCCTGCACCCCCAAGACCTGGTTCTGTTTTCCCCTATTGCACCAAACACCTTCTAGGGCCTCGCTGGGCCCAGGGCCGTCTGGAGAACCGAATGATCCCTGCCACCCCGGAGCTTGTTGTGTGCGCAGAGTCTGCTGGGCCCCACTCCGCCACCGCTGTACGTACATCAGAAACACGCAGAGGGAGCCGGGAAGTCCGCTCCGGCCCCTCCTACGCTTTGCTTCTGTGTTGTCTGTGTCCTCCTCACCAGACTGGAAGCTCCAAGTGGGCCAGTGTTTGCCCATTCTGCTTCCCACCATGGCCCTACACCCTAAAAGTAGCTGCCTGGTGTAGCCATGCTGCCTTACGTGAATAAGAAATCAATCAAGTGAAAGTGGCCAAGGGAAGAACAGGAGGTGCGTGCTCACCTGTCAAGGCTTGGACACCCCTCCCCAGGCTCCCCAAGACCCCAGACCTGGCTGGGTTTCTGATAGGCAGATGCCCATGGCCAAGCTTTCAGAGGGACCTGGGAAACCAGGAAGTTCTCCGAGCTGTCACGGTGGGCTGATTCCAGGCTGGTAAGAAGGAAGCTTGCTCGGGGACCACAGCAGACACAGGACAAACAGGGCTGAAGCCCTGATCTGCTCTGGGGTTCCGAGGCCCCCCCGGCTGTGTAGGCTTGTCTCTAGGGAACCTGACCATGACCATTGCTTTCTGACAACACCAAGACCAAGCAGGGTGCAACTGATCAAATGGATGCATAGACCTGGACAGGAGCAAGAGCAAGCTGAATGGAAGGAACACCAGCAGTCCTGGGGGGGGGGGACCTCAACTTCATGCATGAAACAGAACTGAAAACTACACAGAGACAGCAGGATCCACTCCCCGCTTGGGAAACTCCACACGTCTGATAGCGCCACGGGCCAGGGGGCGCCAGCCCTCTCTTCTGTGGCTGCTGAGACAGAGGTCAGCCACTGGTCCCAGCTAGACAGAGAGCCACTCGGCCCCATCAGTCACATTCACACTGGCGCTGACCCAGCAGTCCCGTGCTAAGCTCCTCACTGCAACATTGTTTCCTGCCCGCTTTTGCTTCCAGGCGACCTCTGCACATCACACACGCCTTGTTGAAGAGATCACAGCCCGTGCATACAACGGAATACCCAACCAGGCGCTGCTCCACACCGACCCTTCCCTGCCCTGGAAGGGCAACCAGATGATCTGTTAAAGCCTGTTTTTCCCCATCCTTTGATCTGTTACAGAGCATTCTGTTGGATGTGTGGGTTATGATCTATTATGTAACTGGCTCCTGGTGACTTGTATACATTTCGATTGCCACTGTAGCAAAAGCTGGCACAGAACAATGTTGTGATGGGGGTGGGGGGCGCTGAGTAGTTCTTCCAAAACCTCCCACACCTGCATCTACACAGGATGAGTCTCCTTTGACCGACACACCTGAGACTCCAGGTGTCTCAGGTTTTGGAGTTTTTAGTATCTGGGATATTTGCATAAACTCCATCAGTGCAGCATCCCTAATCCAAAAAATCTAAAACATTTCGAGAGTCAGGTTGGCAGTCACGAAGCTTTGGCTCCCAGGTGTTTGCAGATGCTAAATGCTTGGATTAGGGATGTCCAACTCCTACACACGAAACCCGGCAGAGGGCTGGGTGGGGAGGACAGCGGTGGGAAGGATCCTTTCGACTGTACCATCTTCTGTTCCTTTGGAATTCTGGACCACAGGAGTGGATGGCTGGCGCCCAGACAGCCAGGTATTACAATCACTCCAGCCTGAACACGGCTGCTCTCCAGGGTTGTCACGAGCCAGCTGCGGGGCTTCCCTACAGAATCGCTTTGCCAGGCGTATTTCACGGATGACTGGTGGTGTTCCCTAAGCGCGGAGGGCATTTTCAGCTCGGCAGGCAGCCTCAATTCCTTTCTGAAATGTTCTTATTTAAGGGGGTATCCTGTTGCACCCCTGTATAAGTCTTCCTGCAACCCTAACTCGCTCTAATGTCAGCCAGGAGGGACCTCGGTCACCAGTTGCCACCTCCTCTTTTTTGCAGAGGGCCAGGGGCCGGGGAACAGGGTGGTCATGGCACCGCCTCCAGCTCCAGTAGACCTAAGACCCTGGGCCTCGGCTCCCCCTGGGCAAAATGAGGACGGTGCTTCTCGGCAACTGTGTCTGGAGACTGAGCCGACCCCTGCAGCAGCGCAGAGGCCACAGCCAAAGTCAGATCCGTGTCCTCGCCCAGGGGGTCTTGTTCAACATGGTCCCTGCAACCTCAAGGCTCATCTCCCACCTCCTTCCCCTGCCGTTCCCTGTGTCCCTGCTGGCTCCTGGCCCTTCTTATAAGGGCACTAACTCCAGGGGCCAATGTCGAAGCACAGGTTAATTCTCTACCTGCGGCACCAGCATCCTATATGAGCACCGGTTCTAGTCCCGGCTGCTCCAATCCAGCTCTCTGCTATGGCCTGGGAAAGCAGTGGAAGATGGGCCAAGTCCTTGGGCCCTGCACCTGCATGGGAGACTGGGAAGAAGCACCTGGCTCCTGGCTTCGGATCGGCGCAGCTCCAGTGGTGGCGGCCATTTGGGGAGTGAACCAATGGAAGGAAGACCTTTCTCTCTGTCCCTCCCTCTCGAAGCCTATAACTCTACCTCTCAAATAAATAATTAAATCTTTTTTTAAAAAAAGAGCACTAATCCTGTTCATGAGGCTCCCATCGCATTACCTTATCACCCCTCCCAAGGCCCACCTCCGAGTACCACCACACGGGGGGTGGGGGTGGGGTGGGGGTGAGGAATGAAGCACAGGAAGGCAGCAGCACAGAAACATTCAGCTCCCTGCAGGTGCTAAATTAGCACGATGATCGGCCAAAGCCCAAAGGCCTTTGGTTTATTTCCCATGAACCTCAGCAACTCTGCTAATCTGCATAATGAATTGGGGTTGCTGGTAACTGAGTGATTTGGTAATTAGCAGACTGGATGTTAGGCTGGACTCTGGTGGATAAAGTCGGTGGCACTTGGGACATGTGGCTAGGCGGGGATATTTTAGAGATCATCCTCACCCTTAGCTGATTAAGGAGAGAAGCCTGTGTCCTGTGTCCTTGGGAAAGGTGCCCCAGAGCCAGGTGATCCCCAAATGGTCCTGCATCCAACCTTCGGGGAGGGAGAGTTCTGGCTGCCTGATCCTGGCATTGGAATACTGGTGCTCCTGGGGTCCACCTTCCCCGCAGGCTGTGGTCACAACACCCTACTGGACAGATTTCATCTGTCTTCCCCAAGGATGCACTGCTGTGTGGGCTGAATTTGAGGACAATTTTTCTTTATAGCCTGGCAGTGAAAGTGCTAGCAAGCAAATGGCTCTAACGCACCACTCTTTTTAAAATTATTTTGTAAATGTGTATTTATTTATTTGAAAAGCAGAGTGACAGAGGAAAACAAAGAGAAATCTTCCATCTGCTGGTTCACCCCCTAAATGCCCAGAATGGCCAGGGCGGGGCCAGGCTGGAGCCAGGACTCAGGAACTCCACCTGATTGCCCACTCAAGTAGCAGGGCCCAAGCACTTGGGCCACTGTCTGCAGCTTTCGCAGGCACATTAGCAGGGAGCTTCAGAGCAGCCAGGACTCGAAGCCTTGCTCCAATGAGGGATGCCGGCCCCTAGCCAAGCAAAAGAACTCACTGGCACCTGACCAAACTGGCCGAGGTCAGCCAACTCCTAGTCCTCACTGTCTCTGTGGATAGAGACTGTCCAGGGCTCAACACGGCCAGAAGTCCACAGGTAACGTACAAACGCGTCAGGCAGAACTCGGCAAGTTTCTCCTACACTGGTTTGACTCTAAGGGGAAGGAGACCTCCGTGGTCAGCCCCCAAGGACTCACCTTGGTCAAATATCTTGCCAGGGGTTGGGGCTGGGGCATAGCAAGCTAAGCCTCCACCTGTGGAGCCGGCATCCCATATGGGTGCCGGTTCTAGTCCCAGCTGCTCCTCTTCTGATCCAGCTCTCTGTTTATGGCCTGGAAGGGCAGTGCAAGATGGCCCAAGTGCTTGGGCCCCTGCACGCACATGGGAGACCTGGAGGAAGCTCCTGGCTCCTGGCTTTGGATCAGCCCAACTGCAGCCATTGAAGCCATTTGGGGAGTGAAGCAGCGGATGTCTGTAACTCTACCTCTCAAATAAGTAAATAAAATCTTCTTTACAAATATCTGCCACACACAGGGGCACAGCTCCATGGCACCAGGGAGGTGGCTCCTTCTCTAACCCTCGGGAATCGCCAGTTACCGAGCTTTCAGAGCCATTACTATTCTTGGAGGCGAGACGCTCGGCTGCAGGGAAAAGGGGAGTCACTGACATGCTGGGACCACTCTGCTGGGGGCCGCCCTGTGGGAATCCCTCGAAATTCGACAAAACCTTCCAATTCAAAATGTCTACAGATACACGAAGGTCCATGCAGTGGTGCAAATGCTCCGTATCTTAACTGGTTTATAAAAAATATTTATTTATTTCAAAGGCAGAGTTACAGAGACAGAAAGACCTTCCACCTGCTGGTTCGCTCCCAAGATGGTTGCAATGGCCAGGGCTGAGCCACACCAAAGCCAGGAGCTTCATCGGGATCTCCTCACATGGGTCGCAGGGACTTATGCACCTGGGCCATCCTCTGCTGCTTTCCTGGGTGTGTTAGCAGGGAGCCGGATTGGAAGTGGAGCAGCCGGGAAACGAACCGCTGCCTGCATGGAATGCTGGCGTCACAGGTGGCGGCTCTACCTGCTGTGCCACGGTGCCAGCCCCTGTATCTTAACTGCTTCAGTGGCACTATCCTGGTTGTGACGTGGTACTATAGGGAAAGGAACAAGGTACCGGGCACACGGGGACTGGTTCTCACAACTGCGTGCGAATCTGCAATATCTCAAAATTAAAAGCTTTGTGTACGCACCTATATTAGCAAAACAGGAAGCACCTCTGGTTGGCTTAATGACCAAGGACACTGTCGGCCTGGGTGGGATTCAAGCATGATCCTTGCGGCGGGTTTTTCCCCAAGGTATTTGGGGCCTCCCTGCCCCCTCCCTTCCACCTTAGGGTGGTTTATTTCATCAGGTTCCTAGAGTCTGCAGCTTGGATTTAGTGCCCCGGTGAGAGCTCAGGACTCCGGATCATAAGCCAGCATCAGCAGCTGAGCCTTGGGCCAAGTCTACTTTCCCGCCCCAGTTCAGGTTTCCACTCCTGGGCCACATTCTCCGCCATCCGTGCTCCAGGACTCTAGCCCCACCAGCCCCCGGCATGGTCCTGGGCTCCAGGAAGCCTTCCCACAGCGGGGCCCGTAGGACACTTTGCTTCCAGTGGATCCTCCCTGTGCACGGCCGAAGAGAAAACCGACAGTGTGCTGGCCCTGCTGCCTGCACGTGAATCTTGGGGAAAACGAACAGGTGGATAACACAAGAGGGAGCTACGTGCTGACAGGCATGGGTTTGGGGGAAGGGACCGGGAAGAGAAATCACCGACCAGCTTCGAGACCTCCAGCAGGGGATGGCAGATGACAGCCGGGGTCATCGGGATTCATGGCTACTCACTCACCGACACATCCACCAGGAGATGTGGCAGAGCGGAGCGGTCGCCACAGTGTGGTGCGAGTGTGTGGCTGTGTGGCCCACCAGCACCAAAACATCTACAATCTAACCCCTTAAGAGAGCCAGTTTGTTGATCTCTGGCTTGGACGATAACCACGAGGTACATACAACTGAGCGACGTTTAGTAAGTACCAGGCACCAAGCCAAACACGAACCTCCGCTCATCCACGCCGCACAAGGAAACCACAAAGCGAGGGTCGTCTCCATCTTGTACATAAATAAGGAGCCAGGGCTCAAGGAGGCTGAAGCCCATCACGTCCACACCCGCAGGAAGCAGAGCACGCAGCTCCTCCCATCACCTCGCCCCACTCCCCACGCAAGCCGGTCGCCCCTTCCCTGGGCCTGGGTGCCCACCCATGGGAGGGTCTCACGGTTGCATGGGAAGCTCTAACATCTCATTCATTCTTTGTAGTAAAATAGGAACAATTCTTTTCTAATCAGGTATCTAGGCACAAGCACAATTTTTTGTATTTTTATAACCTAAATACTCCCTCCAACATTTTAAGGTCAGAGCAGGAAGCTGAAAGCTCAGGACCAATGTGGAGAAATAATGACAAGGCGGGAATGGCCAGTCACTGGTTGTCAGTTCTAACGACATCAAAGGCCACTGAGCACAAAGCACTTTTGAGCTTCCAGGCAGCCAAGGCAATAAGGGAAATGATGTGAATGAGGGGACTCTCACGGTCTAAAGAGAAGGATCAGCCCTTTCTGGCTGCTGCTTTGCCTTTAATTTTAGTGTTTTCAACCCTGCCCATTGCCATGAACGAGGTCTCCGGCCACAGACTGAGCCACCATGCTCCAGGTGCCTTTGGCTCCCTGTAAGCTCCAGCACAAAGTGGAAGGAGCCCAGTGCGGGACACACACGGAACCAGGAATGTACCACATCAGCCTCACCCCCCTGCGAAGGCTCAGCCCCCTCTCCCTGGGAGGGAGACACCAGGGACTGACATCAGAAGCCACCGACGAGCCCTCGCTTGCTGGCAGCGAGAGCGGAGTCCCTGTAAGGCATTCTCACCTTTAGGACGCGTTTTCTTTCCTGTCTGGCTGTGTGAGTGAGCCACACTGGAAGTGGGGACCGCAGAGACGTAGCTCCGTTGACTCCCAAGTCTAGTGGTCATTCTCACCCCAGCGCCCTACTACAGGGGCTTGATCACAGAACCTGGCATCCACAGAACTTTCTGGAGTGAGGCAGGCCACACCCCCACCCAGGCCAGCCAGCGGTCTTCAACCACGGCCACACACTGGAACCCCTGGAGGGCTGGGCCCGCCCGTAGAGATGACGACCTGACAAGTTGGGCACCGCCTCAGCACCTGGGGTTTCCAAAGCTCCCAGGACACCGAGAGGCCAAAGCCAAGAACCGTGGCCCCAGATCAGACGCCTGTTCACAGATGTCCCGCCGTTCCCCTTGCCCAAGCGAAATCTCCACAGCGGGCAGCCGTTAGCGCCCACGAATCACAGCAGGGCCCTTTTGGTTCTGTGAGCAGGCAGTACAGCGACCCCTAGGCCGCAGGCCCCTTCCCCACACCACTCCGGAGCCGCTTCCGGCCCTGGCCACAGACCGCCCCTCCCAAGGCTTACGATAATTCACGGTCACCGCACGCTGCCCGTGACTTCACACATTGTCCACAACCACCCTGAGGGGCAGCGAGGGCTGGTGTACAAATGGGGAAACTGAGGCTTCAAAACAAGGTCTGAGAATGCCAGACTTTCCTAGTCCAGCATTACTTTCTAGAACATTCTGAACTCGTAATGGAACCAGAAAACTTCAGCCTCCACTTTCAGCCACACTGGCCTGTGTGCTGCTCCCAGAAGGGAGTTCATCTCCTCCCCAGGGCCTTTGCACTTCCTGCTCTCTGGGCCAGAAACTCACATCCCCCTCCGCCCCCCAGCGGGTGCCTACAGAGCCCCGCCCCGTCCAGCCCTGTGTGCTAAGTCTTCCCAAGCACCCTACTTGATTTTTTCACTTGAAAAGTAGAGACAGATCTCCCTTCCACTGGCTCACTCCCCAAAGGCTTGCAACCGCTGGGGCTGGGCCAGGCTGAAGCCGAGAGCCTGGAACTCCATCCAGGTTCCTGTGCACGCGGCAGGGACTCAGGGACTGGAGCCGTCACCGGCTGCTCCAGGGTGCGCATCAGCGGGAAGCCAGGATGGAAGTGGAGCTGGACTCCAACCAGACACCCTGATAGGGGATGCGGTGTTTTATCCAGCGCACGGAACGCCCGCATCCAAGCACATGTATTAAATCCCCAAACCTGTCGTGGCCACTGTCTCCTCACCCCAGTTTATTTTCTTTCACAATTTTTAACATCAGACATTAAGCATTTGCTCATTTGCATATTTCTCTTCTGCCTCCTCCACTGAAACATCACACACACGGGTGCACAGAGTCAGAGTCACTCACACACATACACGTGCGTGCACACACACACACACACACACCCCGATCAGCGACCACAGTGTTCACTGCTGTCTGCCAGCACAGGGTGTGGCACATGAGGGTTCCCAGTAAATCCCCTCTACCCCCACACCGGCCCTCACTAACACCACCCCCTGCAGGCAGTCATCTCCACTCTGCAGGTGGGGAAACTGAGGCAGAAAACTTCAGTCCCCACTTTCAGGCACACTGGCCTGTGTGCTGCTCCCAGAAGGGAGAAGTTCATCTCCTCCCCAGGGCTGGGCAGCACCTTTCCCCAGGTCACTGCCAGGAAGCGGCCGAGCCAGGCCCAGAGCACTGCTGTCAGCCACCAGGCCGGGTGAGGGGACAGCGCTGGCTCAGTGAGCTGCTGGGATGGCTGCCCTGAGGCCCAGGAGAGCACGCGGCTCCGTCACAGGGCTGCAGGAACCGTGTTCTCGGGTGCCGTGCGCCCCCACGGGGCCTAGGCCCCCTGCGTTCCTCCAGTGCCCTCGGGCTCCATCGCTGCTCTACCGGGCAAGGCGGTATGCAGAGGCAGAGCCCGGGGAGGCCCTGAGGCAGACAGCGGACTGGAAGCCCACCCGGCACCTGCGTGGCTCTGCGGACAGCTCATTCTCCTGGGGCCACAGCAGCCTCCTGGGCACAGGCCACACAGAGCGGTGGGCCACCCTCGTCTCCTTGCCCCTGGTGGCCCAGCGGGACCTCGCTCCCTCCCTGGGAAGAGACTGGCCTCCCTCACCTTCAGGCAGGTGAGACCCCTCCCGCCACCTGACCAGGACCCAGTGTGCCAGGAAACCCTGCCCCCCTCCCACCACGGCCTCTGCCACGTCTCCCGGCACCTGCACTCCCCAAGCAGCTTTGACCCTCTCCAGAGCCAGCCCCGTCCTGTCCCGAGGCCAGGGTCACGCTCCCAGATCACATTCCTCCTCCTGGCAAACCTTGCCTCAGAACCCCGCCCTGCTCCTCAGCTGGATGAGCGAGGCGGCCGTCACCAGATTCCATGATGCCATCAGTCTGCAAACGTGCCCCTCCCCTAACGCCATAGCCGAGCAAACCACAGCAGTCCATGCCTGCGGGCCCATGACAGTCAGCACCCGCGGGGTTATGCCGCAGGACAAACAATCCCCCAAATGATCGGGGCAAACACCACACTTCCCTTTCTCCCTGGCAGCATGAGGCGAGGGCGGGCAGACGGGCTCCTCCTGCCTTCCCGTTCTGGAACCCGGGCATCTAGGCTGCACCATCCTCCTGGAAAAGGGAAAGGAGCAGGAGCTGGCAGAGGCGCACGTGGTTTTAAAACTTCCGCTCAGGCACAGCGTGAGTCATGTCTGCTCGGTGGCCACTGGCCAAAGCAAGTCACATGTGCTTGTCCAATGCCAAGAGATCACGTGTCCCACAGTGCTCGACTCATCCCCACCTGCACAGGTGGGTGTGGTGGCAGCTATTCAATACAAACAGTAACACAGGCCATCACAAAAGGCCCTGCCCAGGGCCTCTGTCCAGGCAGCGCCCCCATCCACGGGGTCAAGGTTATCCATCCCCCCAAGGCCAATTCCTCCCCGAAGGCCGGCAAGGGGAAGCCTCTTGCTCCCAGGAACCGTGGCACGGCTTCACCTGCCTCTCTCGGGTGCAGACCTGGATCTCCCTCTAGCCCTAGTGCATATTCTGGTCCCAGGCAGTTCACAACCCACCCTCCTCTCAGATTATGACCTGGGCTCCCCGATGGGGCACTCACTCTTCCACGCGTGGTATGCCGCATGCTGTAGGCACCTCAGAGTGTTTGCTCAGAGAGGGAATGGGGGGGTAGAGAATTCACTTCCCATTGGGCTTTGGAGGGTGTGCATGCATGTGTGTGAGGGCGAGTGTATGCATGTGTGTGCATGTGCATGTACACATGTGTGCACACATGTGTATGCACACATATGTGAGTGTGCACATGTGTGCGTGCGTGTGTCGCATATGTGTGCACACATGTGTGCGTGTGTGTGTATAGCAGGTGCAGAGCTGCTGGCTCATCCCCATCCACTCAAGCCTTAAGTCATGCTTCCTCCTCCCTCACACTGAAGACCCCCTAGGTCCCCCCTGGATCAGCTCATCTGTGCTTGTTAAAGCCCCCCCCCCAGCCCAGGCTCTTGGATTTCTTGGCTAAATAAACAAACGAGTAAGTAAACGAGCGAGCAGATTGTCTGAGTAGACTTCAAGACCAGAGGCAGCAGAAGAGATGTGAGTGGAGAGCCCTACAGGTCTGGGAAGCACGGAGGTGCTGGCCTCCAGGATGAGCTAAACTCACAAGGAGCCATCATCCAGTCCAGGAGAGTGTGGAGAATTTCCAGAAGTCTGCAAACCGCTCCTCACTCTGCCAGCTACTCCTGGAAATTCGGGGGCACTAGGATTTCACGACACAGACTGAATCCAGACCGCTCTTAAGAGACGATGGCGGAGAGCAACGGGAGGGACTGAGCAGACGAGCCACACCAGCACCCTATCAGGCAGACAGGCATCCACCCAGCGCTGCACCTGCCACTTGCTGCCTTCTTGACACTGCCTCACCTGCAAGCTGGGGCGAAGCAGAGTGGGAGGCTGCAGAGTTCCGAGACCAGACACCTGGGCAGGCAGCTGCATGGCAGGGACTCGCAACCCATCCACAGCCGGCAAAGCCAGCTGCTGCACGCTTGGTCCCTGACGCCTACAGCTCCCGCAGGATCCTAGGCTGGCTCTCAAATCCGCAACAGCCGGCGCCCTGCTTCACAGTCTCCTCTTCACAGCAGACTTCTCCCCCAGTTCTACGTCATGCTTGCAAGGAAGCAGCTGGGATATGAACACCTTTCCCCTCTGCCTGCACAGCAGGTGGAGGCCAGGACACTAACCAGCCACAGAACTGGGGCAGGTGTTCAGCCTAATGGTCAAGACACCCATGTCCTGTGTCAAAGCTCCGGGAGTCAATGCCTGGCTCCAGTTCCTGATTCCAGCTTCCTCCTCCCCCACCCGCCTCAGGTTCCAACCTCAGTCTTTAGTGCCCGTTGCCTGTCACTCGCTTGTCTCTGATGGGCTCAGGGAAGCACTCGGCTGGCGCGGTGAGGGCTGCTGCCCTGGGTTTCCGTGTGACTTGTGTTGGAACCCAGGTGCACCTGCTCTCCTCCATGGAGCAGACTCTGGTCCTGTAGCTGGGCCAGGCCCTCCTCACAGGAAGCATCCAGCAGACTCGGGACGGAGCACAGCTCCCTGCCCCTCTGCCGAGTTCTCTCTCCTGGTCCAGCTTCCTTCTAAGGCAGCCCTGGGAGGCAGCAGTGAAAGCTCAGGAGACCCGGATTGAGCGCCCGGCTGCAGCCGCAGCGGGGGGCTGTTGTGGGCACTTAGGAAGTGAACCAGCGAACGGAAGTGCTGTCTTTCTGCTTGCCTCACAAATGAATGAATAATCACTGTAACAACCATTTCAACATCTTTTCTTTTTTTCTTTTTTTTTTTTTTTTGACAGGCAGAGTGGACAGTGAGAGAGAGAGACAGAGAGAAAGGTCTTCCTTTTGCCGTTGGTTCACCCTCCAATGGCTGCCACGGCCGGCGCACTGCGGCCGGCGCACCGCGCTCATCCAATGGCAGGAGCCAGTTGCCAGGTGCTTCTCCTGGTCTCCCATGGGGTGCAGGGCCCAAGCACTTGGGCCATCCTCCACTGCACTCCCGGGCCACAGCAGAGGGCTGGCCTGGAAGAGGGGCACCCGGGACAGAATCCGGCGCCCAGACCGGGACTAGAACCTGGTGTGCCGGCGCCGCAAGGCGGAGGATTAGCCTGTTGAGCCACGGCGCCGGCCTTCAACATCTTTTCTAAAAAGCCCCGGATTTCTCTGAGAGGGGATGGAGTCAAGAATCAAAGCCCTTGCTGCGGTAGTTTCATCGCTGCCTCTGACGTCACCGACATCAATGGAGGAAGACAGACAGACGGGGACACGTCCGCCCATGTGTTCAAACCATGCGAGTGGGTCAGACCCTCCACATGCAACAGGGGCGAGAGGAACGGCCCATCTCCCCCGACCCTGCGGTCCCGTGTGCCCACCCAGGCTTTGCAGCCAGGCCACGTGCTGGCTCCCAGGTCTGGAGGGAATGTGTGGGTGCAGCTCCCCAAGCTCACCGCTCCCCTCCTGCAGTCAGGAAGCCGGCACATTCCCCAGGGATGGGGGCGGCTCGCCCAGCGCCCAGAGCTCTGCCTGAAGGATGCGGTGAAACACGGCTGTGACCTCTTTGTGGCTGACAGCTGGGGGCTTGACCGAGTCTTTTCTAAAAAGCCCAGAGGTGCAGGGGGAGGACTTCACAGGGAGCACAGACTTCCCACCCCTGCGCTGCTGACAAGCAGTGTCCTCCCTGCCTCCAAGTCGCCCTCCCCACTCTTCCAACAAACCAGAGAGAGAGGAAGCCACCGGAGCTGCCGGACGAGGCCAGCAGACCACCATCTGGGGCCCCTGGGGTCAACCCGTGCGGAGACAAGCCCCCTGAGTCCAGTGAGGGGTGCTGTGGGCCTTCCGGGGGCCCCACGCTGTGGGTGTGAAAGATGCCAACTGCGGCACAGAGGGTTAAGCCACCATCTACAGTGCCAACATCCCATATGGGCACAGGTTCAAGGTCTCACTACTTCACTTCTGATCCAGCTCCCTGCTAATGTGCCTGGGAAAAGCAGCAGAGGATGGCCCAACTGCTTGGGCCCCTGCACCCACATGGGAGACCCGGATGGAGCTCCTGGCTCCTGGCTTCTGTCTGGCCCAGCTCCTGCTGCTGCAGCCATCTGGAGAGGGAACCAGCAGATCAAAGATTGTCTCTCCCTCTGCCTCTATAACTCTGACCTTCAAATGAAATAAATCTTAAAAAAAAAAAAAAGACACAAACCGACAACCTCAAAGTGAGGATGAGCACCAGCAATGGCCGTCCTGCACGTGAGCTACTCAGACTGGGTGCCCTTAGGGCCCTCTGCACACAGCCCCGTCCTGGGCATCCACAGAGCCCCTTGTAAGCTGCCATCGCTCTGCACACTACGCCGAGGCAGGTCTGATGTGGGGCTTGGTCACATCCTGTTGGTGACTTCATGGGGTGCAGACCCACCTCCTGGCTGGGGTCACTTCTCATGGGACAGGAGCTTCCGTAACCTCCCTGGCAGAGGTGGACAACGGCCCCTTGTCAACAGGTGCAGGGTGTAGGGCAGCCAGAGGCTAAGGATGCTACTGGCCCCAAGGCCCTCGCCTCACTCCCGCACGCTCCCGCAGGCCCAGGGCAGGAACTCAGGTAGAAGCCCGGGGTGGGTGACAGACTGCAGCATGTGACAGCGGGCTGACGGCCCTCAATTTGTAGACAGGCCCTGAACTGCCACCGGATATGACTCTCAAGTCTGGGACAAGGTGCTTGTTAGCACCACCTGGCTGCCCTAATGATTCCCCTTCCCCGGGTCCTAACAGAGAATTGATCCAGGGTGGACCTGGGCAAGGTCTTTTTTTTTTTTTTTTTTTTTTTAAGTTCCCTGGGTTTCTCTAAAGCCCAGGGTTGAGAACCTTGGCGGAAGACCTCCGGAGGCCCCTTGCTTGTGTCATGGAGGCTGGGCAGTAGGGGGTGGAGAGTGGCATTTCTCCACCGCTCTTCCCACTCATCCCAAATCTGGGAAATCCTTGGGTATTCAGGGCAGCGGCTTAGATGCTGTTTGGGATGCCCACGTCTCCCATCGGAGAGCCTGGGTTCCAGGCCCAGCTCCACTTCCCATCTCAGTTTCCTGCTGACACACAGCCTGGGAGAGGGCAGTGACGGCTCAAGGGCTTGGCTCCCTGCCATCTGCATGGGAGACCCGGATGGAATTTCTGGCTCCTGGCTTCAGCCTGGCCCAGCCCCAGCTGTTGCAGGCATTTGGGGATTGAATCAGCAGGTGGGAGATGTCCCTTCTCTCCCTGTTTCTCTGCCTTCCTCATCAGTAAATTTAAAAAAAAATTTTTTTAAGTGAGAAGCTCAAACAGGTATTTAAGTAGGAGTCGAGAGATGGGAAGAAGCAAGGATGCATCAGTGGGTGAATGAGCAAACACAGTGAGAGCCACACGCACATAGGGGAGTAGCACGCAGCCCTGAAAGGCAAGTCCTGCCACGTGCTATGGTGTGGCTGCACCTCGAGGACACGATGGCCGGTGGGAGAAGTCAGCCACGGGAGAGCAGCTGCCCCATGACCCTACTCACATGCCACAGCTGGAAGATTGCAGCTGGAGAGTCATGCGGTAGGAGGGCATGGGTCGGGGGCCAGGTACCAGGTTTCTGTCCGGGGAGATGCAAGGGTTGTGGAGCTGGAGGTGGGGCTGTGCCCACGGCCACATCAATGGACAGTGTGCCGAACGCCATGGATCTGGGCACTTTCCATAGTGAGGCCAGTGACTTCACGCTCCATCGATTTCATCACAGTGAAAACGGACCTATTTTTACAATGTAGAGGTATTAGCTGGTGCTGTGGCGCAGTGGGCTAACCCTCCGCCTGCAGTGCCAGCATCCCATGTGGGTACAGGTTCAAGACCTGGCTGCTCCTCTTCTGATCTAGCTCTCTGCTTGCTAATGGCCTGGGAAAGCAGTGAAAAATGTCCCAAGTGCTTAGGCCCCTACATCCACTTGGGAGACCTGGAAAGAGTTCCTGGCTCCTGGCTTCGGATCAGCCAAGTTCCGGCTGTTTCAGCCATTTGGGGAGTGAACCTGCAGATAGAAGATACATCTCTCTCTCTCTCTCTCTCTCTCTCTCTCTCTCTCTCTCTCTCCCTCCCTCCCTCCCTCCCTCCCTCCCTCCCTCTCAAATACATAAATAAAACCTTTTTAAAAAATGTACAGGTTTCTTGACTGCAGAATGCCTCGACCTTGAACCCATGGCCTCGGCCCCATCTGTCTCCAAGGGCAGTGATGTTTAGGGTCCATCCCACAGCTTCTTGAGCATTGAACTTTTTGGAGCAGGAGTGGGAGGATACCTGTTGGGGCCAGGGGTCCCTGGACAGCAGCTTGGAAAGTGCCAGATCAAGCTCTAAGCGCACAGGCACACTGCCACCGAGCACTGGTTCTGTGCGGGTCTCCGTCAGCTCTGCCAGGTCAGCACCAAGACTCCATCTCACCGGCACAGACACCCAGGCTGGAGGAGGGCAGGTGACTCGCCCAAGACCACAAGGCTCCAAGGCAGGGCTGGGACACAAACCCTGGCCAGGCAGACTCTACACTCTCCCTTCTCGAAGTCTGATCTCCAGAAATGCAGACCCTCGAGTGGCCCCAGGCCTCCTGCACCCGCAGCTTAACCAGGTCCCCAGTGACCGTGGGCACATCACAGAGGGAGCAGCCCTGCTCCCGGCTAGGAGGCCGCAGCCTTACCCCTTCATCTCGCCCTCGCCTGTGGCTTCTCAGCTCGGTCCTCGCATTCCCGGAGAGCCAGCGGCTCCCGCAGCCTGCGCTTACCCGCCTCCCCCACCCCCGGCCCTGCCGTGGTCTCCTCCTAACACACGTGGGTCACCCAAAGCCCCCAAGCCATTTAGCCACTTGTCACCAAGCTGCGTGGGATCTCTGCCAGCTAAGGAACCCGCAGCAAGGATGAGACGATGACAAGGCTCTCAATGCAACGCCTTCAAGGGCTTCAGAGGTCCCAGAAACGGGAGCAGAAGGCGCTGGGAGTCCCTTCTGCCACAGCACGGAAGCTTCCACTAACAGCCCCCCCACCCCCGCAGCTGCCCAGGTGCGGGGATCTGGGGAGGCCCAGGTGTCCCGACAGAGGCTCACAGGCGGGGTGCGCTGCCCTTCTGCGCCTCTCCTCCCTGGCTGGCGCTTCCCTAGGGGCAGCCCCCCGCAGCCAGGACCGTCACTGCACCCCTTCTTCACCCCGAGCCTCCCCAGGGCTTAGCTAATAAGCCCGAGCTACTTAGCGTCTGTAATCTCGCTTAGAAGCCCGCTCTATCCACTCCATTAATCGCCTTTATCGACACTCCTGCCCGTCTCCAGGGAGTCTCCACCTCGCTCTGGAGGAGAGGAAACCTCTTGGGGGTGGTGACCCCATTCCTGGCTTTTGTCCACGTCTGCCAATCAGCGTGCCCCGCGTCAGCTGATAGCCCCGCCCCGCGTGCTGCTCACACCCCGCCTCCGTGGTCCCGCAGGATCCGCACCTTCAGGAGGAAAGCTTCCACAGGAACCAGAGGCCATGCAGCGAGCACAGACCCACTGCGCCTCCGTTCCTGGAGCTCATCTCCCAAGTTCAGCGCCCAGGGCCACCAGCCCACAGGAGGAGGCCGGGCTGCAGCCACTTTACCCGGTGCCCATGTGCGGCCAGGGAATCTCTCTCCGGAGCGCCCGGCTGCTGAGCAAGCTCCCTGAGGTCGAGAGTAACGCCTTGGCCAACCCTGCAGCTCCCTGCCCGCCTGGAGCCTGGCGCAGGACAGGGGCCCAGCGGCTGGGGCCACGCATGCTGCACCTGACTCAGCCCAGCCTTAGGGGGCACGCTGCCCAGGCCCCTGCCACAAGGCCAGCAATCACCTCCCTCAGCCCTGCTCTGGCTGGATCCTCTCTCACCATCCTATTTCTGCAGTCTCTGTATCCACCGCCAGGAACATCCCACCCTCCCCATCTGTCCAGCAAACACCCACTTGCGTCACAGCATCGAATGCAAGCTCTGTGAAGCCTTCCAGCCACGCTGGGCATGTGTGTCATTCGGGGTCACATGTGGCGATTACAAGTCTACCTTGTCCTTGAACCCAGGCTCACCGGACGGGACTGCCCTTGCTGGTCCCAGCACCACCGCCCCACTGAGAGTTTCCCCAGGTTTGCCCAAAGGGACACTTGTCACAGGCACACTTTGGAAATAAAATGCCGGATCTTCACCAGCCACTGTGCCCAGCACAAGGCTCTTCCCAGAAGCGGGGCCACCATAGACAAGTTGGAATCTAAGGAAGGAAGGAGGGCTTTTCCAGCTCCCATCTTGGAAAGCGGTGGCGCCGTGCAGCCCCACCTCGCGCCGCACACAGCCAGGCTCTGCCTCGCTCTCGGCTGCTAAGACCATCACCTGCACCCAAGTCTCTCCACAATCACTCTGAAGCCTCATTTCACTTAGCATAATGCTAAGAGCTTCTACACACCTCTCAGTGTAAGTCATCGCCTGTGCTGCCAACAGAGCTGTCTTCCTAAAACACACAGGTGCCCAGGACCCTCAGTGGCCCCTCCTGCCTGCCAGGAAAGAGCCAAGGTCTTTGGGTGGTTAAGGCTCTTGGTTCCAATGCACACTATGGGATGACTCACCAGCCACACCCACCTAATGCACCTGCACCCCAAACTCACCCAGCAGCCACAATTCCCTCAGCTGGGGGGACCCTTCACCTTCTTCCTCCCAAAGAACACAGACTCTGGAATGAGTTCAAATCCAAGCTCAGACCAGGAGACCCTGAGCAAGTCATAAACTCCTCTGTGCCTTCCTCTTAGCTTTGTGAACTGGAAATGATGCCAGCACCACGCTCGCTCAAGGACTGGTGCGAGCCACGGGGAGGGACTCACTATGGCGCAGCCTAAGCTCCACTGCTTGATTCCATTTCAAAAGCCACCCTCCCCCCCTCAGCCCTGCCCTCTGACCTTGGGAGTGAGGCCTCGGCGCCGTCCTGTGCACACATCACCTGGACTAGCCAGCACCCTGCACGTTTGTTTTGTAGCTTTCAGTTCTTTCTACCGGAATGGAAGCTCCCTGGAGGCAGGGGCCACATCCAGATCAGTTTCAATTCCCGCCCCCCGCCCTGGGTCCAGCAGCCGGGTCACTCAGTCAACATGCCTCCAGCGACCAAAATAGTAGCCCCAAAGATGGCTTTGTTCCTGGGTCAGTGAACTGCCCCGGGCAGCTCCTAACTAGAGTCCTTTTCTAATACTTGTAGTTAGTTTAATAAAACATATCTTAGGTACAGAGTCACATCAGCTGGCACGAGATCCGCCGGGCTCTCCTTGAACTTGGCAGGCACGGCAGAATCAAAACTCAGACACGTGTCAGGTGAAACACGATTAACCAGCAGCAGGCTCATCAGAACGGGTGCGTGGAGGATTTTTCTCTTCCAGTCGGTGCCCCATCAAGAAGGCCTGTGCTGCACACAAGCCAAAGAGCAGTGCCACCAAATCCTATTTATGGTTTTATGAATCAACCCAGAAAATCCCCCAAATTGATGACATCCTCTATGTCACAAGGCAAGGATGCTCTTCAAAGGGTTAAGCACCTACGACGCTCACGCAAATGACAGTAATCAGATTTGCAGAACTCAATCCCTAAAAACCTTCAGGCCAACCTGCGTCATCCGTGTGCCCATTTCGCAGACAGGAAACAAAGCCTCCCATAGTCCAACTGATTCGTGCAAAATCACACAGGTTCTAGCAGGGTTAGAACGCAAATTCTGGTCCCCAAATTCCAGGTGACATTCCTCAGGTCCCACATCACTGACAGAAAGAACAAGAATCACAGCAAACATTCTGAAGGCCAGAGTGTCCACGTGGTCCGAGCACGTTCTTAGCCTCAGTTGTGCAAACGGTCAACACCTCCTGTTTCTCAAAGAATCCATAACGAGCACCCTAAGCTCCAGAAGGCCTCCTTTTCTTTATATTCAGAGGCAGAGAGATAGAGAGACACGAGACACAGCGAGATCTTCCATTTGCTAGAGATGAGAGACACGAGACACAGCGAGATCTTCCATCTGCTGGCTCACTCCCCAAACGCTCACAACAGTTGGGACTAGGCAAGGCTGAAGCCACGAGCCAGGAACTCCTTCCTGGTCTCACACAGGGGACCCAGCACATGAGCGCTCGCCTACTGTCTCCCAGAGTGTGCAGTGGCAGAGTCGGGACTCACACCCAGGCACGGTGACAACGGGGTGCAGGCCCCCCAAGCAGTGTTTAACCACTAGACCCAATACCTGCCCCCCAATATTCTTTCTTTCACTCTCTCTCAAAGCGAGTGCTACATTTCCAAAGTTCACCCTCACTCCAGCAGGGGCCAGCTGCGCATACTCTTCCTGGAGCTGTCAAGCCCGAGTCGGCCTGCGGAGGCCACTTCAGCCCAGCCACCTACGCTTCAGTCCCTGGGCTTCAGTCCCTGTGCGCCAGGCACTTTGCAAGCACTGTACATCCATAAGCGCATTCAGTTCTCACAGTCCCACGAGGAAGGTGCTGTCTGACCTCCATGCACACACGTGTGCAACTGTGCACTCCCACACAGGGACACACACTCCCATTCCAGATCACAGACCTACTAAGGGCAGCGGCAGGGTGGGGAGCTGGGCAGTGTGTCCCCAGGGTCCTTGTTCTTAACTCTTGAGCTGTGACTCAGATGCCTGCAGTCAACAGGCCAGAGGACAACCCGGGGGACAGCAGCCAGCTGTGGGGCTCAGGTCCCCGGGGTTACAGCGTGGGTTCTGCCTGCTCAGTCACCACGTGCTACAAGTCGGATTGCCGTCTGCTACGGCCTCAGCCCTGGAGCCAAGGACAAGGGCGACACAGGCCCCGATTTCCCAGAGGTCAAAGGTGCATGGATGTAGGTGATTCCAGCTGCAGACTTCAGGAGCCCTGGCCGTGGCTTGGGGGGCCAAGGAGAACCAGCGTGCTGACTCCACGCTGGGCCAGTGGCTGCAAGTACCCAGCACTCCCAGCCTCTCTCATCCTTCTACTTTAATAATAATAAAAAAAAGTCCAAGTAACCCGATTCAGCCCTGGCCCTACCTGGGCTGGCTCCTGACAAATCCCCAAAGCCTCATTACCTGCACCTTTGTGCCTGTTTGTTTTCCCTTCCGACAACCAACGCGCGAGCTGCAGCCGTTGCTACCGAGCGCTCACTTTTCTGGTTCGGGGGCTGATGCTGCGATTTCTCAAGGCGCACTTCCAAAAGCACAGGGCCTCCTGCTAGATGTCCCGCCGCCACCACCTACCCCAGAGGCCAGGCTCGGGGTCGTGCCCTCCAGGGACAGCATGCTTGCGCAGAGCCCACCCTCCACCCCCTCCGCTGTTAACGCCTTCCTTGCCACACGTGGCTTCGGCTGTTACAACGGTCTCCCCAGTCTCACCCCATGTTCCCTTCCAGCCTCGGGGCCTAGAATGCAGATGTTTAAGACATGCACGTTGCAGCCGGCGCCATGGCTCACTAGGCTAATCCTCCATCTGCGGCAGCGGCACACCAGGTTCTAGTCCCGGTTGGGGCGCTGGATTCTGTCCCGGTTGCCCCTCTTCCAGGCCAGCTCTCTGCTGTGGCCCGGGAGTGCAGTGGAGGATGGCCCAAGTGCTTGGGCCCTGCACCCCATGGGAGACCAGGAGAAGCACCTGGCTCCTGGCTTTGGATCCACGCGGTGCGCCGGCCTCAGTAGCCGGGGGTGAACCAACAGAAAAGGAAGACCTTTCTCTCTGTCTCTCTCTCTCTGTCCACTCTGTCAAAAAAAAAAAAAAAAAAAAAAAAGAAGGAAAGAAAGAAAGAAATGCACGTTGCATCTTATTTCCTGGGCAGTTACTATGAAACCCAAGTCTGCAGCCAGGCACTGTGCTGGGTGAGCAAAGTGAGCGCAGGACCAGAAACCCAGCCACAGAGCGCTCCCATCTGCAGCGGGAAGGCGCACTGGGCCCACAGCGCCTTCCCTCCTTGGCCACGGAAAATTATTCCGGCACATTTATTTCTCTTCCTTTGTAGTCAAATGCTACGCTCCAATGGCCTCTTCAATAATGGACAATGTTGAATAAAGAAAACAACTCCTTTCCCAAGCGTTCAGCTTTCCTGTTGAGTAGAATGGCTGGGTCTCTCCCACCCAAGGCAACACATGGCAACGCTTGATGATTTCCATTTTTAACTCTGGGCAGGAACGTTCCCCAGAGTTCAAGAGGAAGGCGAGTGGGTGTGCTCCGGATTGCGGGAGGCCCGCATGTCGTGGGGAGCGGACGATCTGCAAGTTGGGGGTAGCAGATGGCCCAGCAGGGAGGACGCATGGCTAGCAGATGGCCCTGAGAGTTTGGAAAAGGCAAAAAAAAACTTTTGATTGCAAACAAATTGGTATTAGGAACATATCAAGCAGTGGGGCCCACACAGACATTTGACGTCACCGTGGACAGGTGCTCCCTGCACCCCAACATGACAGGCTGGAATTTGCCACCAGGCCCCCCTCTCCAATTCTTCTCTCTGCCCCAGTTATTAATAACTATGGACAAAGATATAAGCTTACAATTCAGACCACCCAAGTTTTGAAAGCCTGGCTCCATATGGCATTCTTGGGGTAGTGAGATTCTGCCATAGGATATACACACGTACAGACACACATCTACCCAAACCTGCACACAGCATAAACCTTAATGTGAGCTTAATGCATTGGTCCTGCTTCATCAGGTGTAACAAGTGCACCACACTAATACCACAGGTGGCTAACAGGTGGAATTGTGTATGTGTGTATATGTGTGTGTGTATGTGTATAAGCACGTGTACGTGTGTATGTGTATGTGGGGGGAGGATACAGGAGCTCTGTTTTCTTAGTTTGTCTGTAAGCTGAAACTCACTCTTAAGGTCTCTTACTTACTCACATGGGCACAGCCCCCAGCCCTCCCTGCTCTGCCTTTTGTCGGCTGCGTGACCTTGGTCTCCGTTAGCTCTCTGGGTCTCCTTCTCCTCACCTACAAAGTGAAGAGGAGGACGGCGCCTACCCTGGGGGCCGTCGTGAAAAGCGAGTAAATGAAAAAGTGGCAAGTGCTCCGAGTGGGACCCAGCACCTGGGCGTCAGGCACAGCGGAACCGTGAGCTGCTGGGAATTAGAGACTTCTCTACGTCGCGGGTCTAAGTCTCGCAGCAGCCCGGTGGCGCACACAGGAAGCTCTGACCTGCATCTTTTACAAGAGAGAAAACCTGAAGCTTCACAGGTTGCGAACTCGCTCCGGGTCACAGCATCGTTTCCAAGACCGACGACAGGAGCCTCTGCTGGCCTCTGGAAAGCTTTGTGCTGACCCACAGCAACTCATTTTGTAGGAGACAGGGAGAGCTGGGGAGAAAGGGTGAACACCCCGACGCCAGCAGGTGCGATCTGGGCACAGCCAGTGCCAGATCCCAGGCCCTCGTCCCCCCACCCCAGCCACTCACAAACAGGAGAGAACAGGTGCAGCAGTGTCAGGCTGCCGTCTGCCTCGGTGACCAGCTTGGTGGCTGTCCCAAGGTGCTGTGAGACACGGTCCCCAGAAGCCACCTGGGGCTCTGGAGGTTGCCCCACCACGAAACGCCCCCTCCCCGGGCTGCGACTCCGGCCCCTTCCATCTGGGACAGGAACGGACCTGTGATCACCCTGCCCAAGGTGTGAGGTTCAGTTCTGCTCACTTTTTGAAGTCAGGATTTGCTTTTATGTAACAAGTTTCAAACTTCGGAGGAGTGACTTGGCTCCCCAGCCTGCAGCAGCTTCCAGAAGCCGCCTGTTCACAACCCAGACGCTTGCCTTGCCGCGGGGACTGCGGCACCTCCCGCCCGCTCATCCTGATGTACTTTTTGCAGCTCTGGGGCCCCCTCCGCCTCTGGATCGATCTCTCACTCTCTTGCTCTCTCTCGCTCTCTCTCTCTGCGCCTCTGCTCCCCGCAGAGACCCAGGATCTCAGCTCCCAGCCCAGGCCACCAGGAGCGCCCTGTGTTCAGGATCCCGCCCCCACCAGACTCCGCCCCCGTCTCCTCCCACAACCATCTTTCCATCAGGCTGGTGCAGAAGTAGCAAGAGCGGGTCAGAACCAAGGGGGCCATAAGAGACCCTGCATTCAGGGCCTGCGTCCATCTTTCGACCCTGTCCAGTGCCCTCCTGTGCACACACAGCGTGTTCCAGAAAACGTGTTTAGAAAGAGGAGAATCGAACTTGATAAAGCAGATCCTACAGAAGAATTTAAAACCCTCCATAACAACAGGAGGAAGTCAAGCTCCCCTCTCCTCCTCTTCCTCATTTTAAACAAGGGGCCTGGGATGTTGAAAACCCTAGAGTGACACAGAGAAGGGCAACCCACTTATTCAACCTCAGATACAGGAAGCCACACCCACCCAGGTAAAGGTCCCCAGTGCAAAAATAACACCAAGAGGCAACCAGGTTCCCTATTCAAAGTGACTGGGGGCAGCTCACAGCACCGACTCCACACGGGCTTCCTACGCTTGCCTGGCCAGAATGCAACACACAAGCCAGTGTCACGTGTGATGTGTCACACAGCGCTGAGTGCTGGCGATGTTAATTCTCACAACCGTCCTAGATGGCTATCACGACTCTCCATCATACCCATTCTACAGATGGAAAAGCAGAGGCGCATATACACTGTGGTTCTTAAAAGAAAGTATGACTTTCATCTTTTACATTCTAAGTGAAAACATAACCACAGATAGAATCAGCAGCGATGAGGAGCTAAGACAAGATGCCATGACAGCCAGTGTCAGAGGTTACCCTGGACTGGGCAGCAGAGAAGCCTTGGGATGCATAAGTGACAGGGAGGAGCTCACCATGGATGATCTAGGCAGACCAGTCACGGCTCCCAGAACCCCCACGTCACCCCCAGGATGCACCTGTCACTTGTTCTGTCTCAGAGCTCAAGGCTGGGCCCAGACATCTGCATTCTTCAGGGTTCCCTTGGGGTCTGTCGCTCGGAGCCCAGGTTTGGGAAACACGGAGCTCCACCCTTGGCTGTGCTCAAACATGCCACGTTCCACCACCAAGAGACGCCTGGAAACTCTGGACCAAATGTTTGTGTCCCCCGACTCCCCAGAGTTCGCAGGCAGAAGCCCTAACCCTGGTCTTTGGAGGCAGAGTCTTGGGAGGTGACCAGGGTTGGATGAGATCTGGAAGGTGGAGCCTTGCGATGGGATTAGTGCCGGTGCACGTGATTGCTGGCTCACGCTATCTCTCATGCATGCACCCACGTGAGCACACAGCACGGAGGTGGCAGTCTGATGATCCCAGCTCCCTCAGCACCTGGAGCTGGGACTTCCAGCCTCGGCTCCGTGAGCGACCCGTGTGTGTTGCCAACTTCGCCCAGTGTGCGGTGTTTTGTTCTGGCACCCTCAGAGACAGTGGTTCCCACGGGGGGGTCAAAGTCACAGCTGCTCACTCTGATTTTGCACTTTCCCATGGAGGTACCCACTTCCTGTTTCTATTAATTTTTTAGAATTTCAGAGGCAGAGAGAGAGAGAGACCTCCCATCTGCCCTCTGGTTCCCCATATGCCCTCAATGACCAAGACTGGACCAGGCTAGAGTCAGGAGTTCAGTCTAGGTCTCCCCTGTGGACGGCAAGAATCCAAGCTCTGGGGCCATCCCCTGCTGCCTGCCAGGTCTGGAACCAAGAGCTGGGTATCAAAACCAGCGTCCCGTGGGCATCTTAACTGCTAGTCTAAATGCCTGCCCACTGCTTCCTGTTCAGTGCTTCCTCTACATTGACCATGAAAATACACATCTTAACCCTAGGAGCGAAGGTCAAGTCTTTAAAGCTTAGAGAAAGATTACAGATCTGCCACAGCATCATCACCTGTCAAACACGAGGCAGTATGGGTTTTTTAAAACTTCCTTAAATTAAAAAACAATGGGCTTTCAGCAGAGTGGCTGTCGCACCAAGCCTTCCCCTTCATGTAAGATCCAAATACTTACCGAGCACCCATCCAGCGTGGAGGGGCAAGCAGGGCTCCAGCCCAGTGCCTCTTGGCCTTTGGGGCCCCGCTGGGATACAGATTCTGATTAAGTGGCCGGCCCACGATCCTGCATTCCTAACAGGTTCCCGGGTGATGTTTCGCAGTCACACTGAGAAGCAGGGCTGTCGCCCAGGGAGCAGCGACTCTGGTTTCATCTAGTCATCTCCTAGGGAGCTCTTAAAAATGTGTGACTCCTGGGGTCCTGCCCCAGACAGATCAGACACTGTGGGGTCAGTCCTGGCACTTAGAAGTGCAGTCACCCCCTCAGTATTCTTGGGGGTTGGTTCCAGGACCCCCCCCCCAAGACACCAAAATCATAGCTGCTCAAGCCCCTTATACAAAAGCACAGGGTATTTGCATAACCTATGCACACCCTCCTGTATACATCCAGCCATCTCTAGATCACCTACGACACCTCATACAAGGTCAATGCTAGGCAACGCTATGCACTGTTTAGGGAACAAGGACAAAGGGGAAACTCTGCACGTGTTCCGTGCAGATGCAGTTCCTCCGTATTTTCAACCTGCAGTGGGTTGGATCTGTAGATGTGAAATCCACAGGTGTGGACGGCCCACTGTGCATCTGTCGCTCTGGAGGCAACCTGAATGTGACCAGAAAGACGACTCGGCCCTCTGGGCACGCAGCAGGCCGCCCTCAAGGGCAGGCAGAGGACAGCCGAGTTATTCTGGATGGCGGATGTCAGAGCAGCAACGTGGAACGTGGCACGGCTGTGATGGGGTTGAGGTGGGGAGCTACAGGTGCACGTACACCAAAACACAAAGGAGGGGACCAAAGGCCACCACCAGGGACTGGGGACACGGCCCAGGCAACAGGCCTGTTTTCCACATGGAGTCCCCACGGGAGACTGGCACAGGGCCCCATCCATGCTTTCAGGAGACGGCACTAGTCCTCAGAGAGAAGCATCCAGACGCTGGAGGAAATAAGACAGGTGCTCCCAGGGCTTGCGCCCCTGTTTCTGAACACCGACTGTGGGCAGCACGTTGATACAGCAGGAACCCCTTAAAAGGTCCCTCTTCCCATGGCCCCGAGAGACCACATCTGGGATCGTGTGCTATGGTCTAGCAAGTTAAGCTGCTACCCATGATGCCAGCGTCTGCCATGAGCACCGCCCAGCTCCCGGCTAGTGGACTAGGAAGTGGCAGAGGAAGATGGCCCAAGTGCTTGGGCCCCTGCAGTCACGTGTCTATTGCTAAAGGTACCACCCATTCTGCCTAACAGGGACAGGGTCAGATCTCCCGACCGAGTAGAACAGTACTTTTGATCAGACAGTGGCTAAAGATACAGGGGCCACTGTGGGGAGGAGATCTCCAGCCTAAGAAACAGGGCCCGGGCTAAGCCGGCACACTCAGACCACACCTGACAGATCACCAGGGGCGACAGGGCCAACCCAAGATGAGAGAGAGCAGCTACGGCCAGAAACAGGACAAAAACATCCTACCCCTGACTCTCCATCCAGGGCAGCAAATCTCTGCCCGTGTGGACAAGGCCAATCCCGGCATGGCAGGTCCCCGGAGCAATCGCAGGGGCCCCACACTGGCTGTCCCTGCCCTGACGCAGGTTCACCATGTGCAGTCATGGACCCTTGGCCGGTGCTAGGGGCACCCAGAGATGCACCTCTCTGCCATACAGAAGAAGACACAGTGGGGCAGGTTAATGACCTGCGGGGTCGCCAGGGTGGGCTGGACTGCCCAGGAACGCATGTCCAACATCAAGGAGAACCTCAGCTCTCCTCTGCCAACCTCTGTTCGTCCACCTGCCACATCCCAGGGTGCTACTCGGGAGCCCCGAGGGAAGGGAAGGGGATGGTGTAGATAACAGGACGGCAGGTGGAGGGAAGACCTCCGCTTCACAAACAGGGAACCCAGGAAGCCTGCGGGTCGCACAGGCCGACTTCCACACCAGCCTCAGCACTTAGGGGTCTTGGGACTTTGACCAACTTGCGTCGTCTTCTCTGCCCCACGGAGGGTGACAAGGAAACACAGCAAGACCAGACATGTCCACACCCACTCCACTGCCTTGGAGCTCCGCCTCCTCCCACACAGAGCCTCAGCAGGATCTCCCAACAACCCTGCGGCAGGCAGCTGCTAGAATCTGCCCATTCTACAGGTGAGCACACAGATTTCAAAAGAGCAAGCGATTCGCCACTCATATCACCATGTATAGTAAAATCTCGTAAATCCCGCAAGGCTTCTGCATGCATCATCCCACCGGACCTCTCACAAGACCTCCAGAGCTGGAGCCATGGCCACAGCCCGCACACTTTGCTGCTCAGAGGGTACACTCTCTCCACCCAGGAGCCTTCTTCCCTCATTACAGCCTGCTTATGACAAGATGTCACCTCTGGGGGCCCCACTGCCCCTGCTCACCTCCAGAAGTCTGAAGAGAAACATCAAACCGCTTCCCAGGACAAGCAGACTCTGCCTCCCGGGCAGAATGGCACCGTGCACACTCGTGTCCAACCCCCTGGCCGCTGCCCCAGTGAGCGCCCCCCGCCCGGTGGGTCATCCCTAAGGACCACCTCCTAGAGCATCTGGATTTACAGCCCCAAGAACGTGCAGTGAGCAAGAGAGAGAGAAATCCACCCCTGGGGCAAACAAACATCCATCCAGAGCGCGGGGGAAGTAGCCTTCAAGGGCAGAGTGAGAATGAAAAATAGAATTTTCCAGGTCCTGCCTGCAACCTTCTAAGTCGTTGGATAAAGCAAGTCCTGTGCCACTCCGGCGAGAAGTCCACGCAAGCCCCTTCTCCAGCCAGGCCCGAGGCCTGGGGGAAGCCGGGGAGAGAAGAACGTGTCTTACCAGGGTCTGTGCAGTTCTTGGCGGGCTGGGTCTCGTTCATGGATGCCATCAGCTTTCTATTTCTCCACGAATCGGGATGGACACCATTGCTGGCAGAAGCTGTTGTGTGCCCTGGGATGAGAAAGAAGTTGGAGACGCCAGTGACCACTGTGAAACCTGCAGTCCCACAACCACCTTCTGTGTGGGTAAGTGGCTCTTCCAGCAACACCCTGACTGCCTGCGTGGAACCATCTGAAGGGAGTGACACGATGGTTGTCAGGACACCGCCTGCTTGCACACAGGCCTGTGTTTCCCCGATCTAAGTCACTTCTCATTGCAGGTGGCTCAGTATGTGATGACGTGACCTTGGCCACGACGGAGCTGCCTTAGCTCCTTGCTGGTGCGACACTGGATTTCGACAGGTGAACATGAAGTTCCCGTTCACAGTTCAGGTGGCTGTGCCCTGGAGGAACCAGAAGCAGGTGCAGCTGATGGGGGCTGGCCCAGGGCGTCTCACACTTGAGTGTGGGCACAGATCACCTGATTGTGCTGGGTTTGGGGAGGGACCCGGGCTGCTCCCAGGTGAGCCGATTCAGCTGGAAGGAGGGGGCCCTGAGCAGCACAGGGATGCCAGGGGCTGAAGACGCTTAGACCCCTGCACCCAACTCCTGCCCAGCCTATAAAGGCGAGTCTCGGGCCGGGACCTTTCAGGCGTTCACCTGTGCCGTCTTAGCGGGGTTGCGAAGCCTCCCCAGGGCGCTAACACGGGCAAGCCTCAGGGATTTTGTTCTTTCTGGTGCGTCATCTGTGGGGGAGAGCCTCCGACGTGCCCCACGGCGAAGCACCAGGCAGGGAGACGCTCAAAACCACCTGCTGGGGCCCTTTCCAAAGAGTCACTCTCTAACCTCAACTCACAAAGCTCGGATTCTGAAAGGCTTGGTACTTCTAAAGTCCCATCAAGTTCGCTTGGGAATGGACGGCCATTCCCCTCCGCAAATTCTCCCTCCATGGCCGGCGCAGGTACCACCTGCTTTACCTCCAGGTCTGCTGCTAAATCCCCAACATTTCCTTCAGTTTTTACATTGAAAAAGAAAAAAAGAATAAAACCTAAAAGGCCTACAGTCTCCAGTTCGGAATGAGAACGGGTAAAGGTTGCACCTGGGCTCGAATCACACCCCCCCCCCAGCCCCAACACACACGCGCGCGCGCGCGCGCGCGCACACACACACACACACACAATTTAAATGTCCTCCCTGAACCTGAACTGTGCATATCCTAAGCAACACCCTCCTCCTCCTCCTGCCTGGAGTCCGTGGCTGCACGCACCAACCCTCTCCTTCCGTGGGCATGAGGGGGAGTAGGCAGAAGCCACGCGGAGACAGCAGCAATCCCCGCGCGGGGCCAGGTTGCCCCGAGGATTTAGGGATGGGGAGACACGTCAGGAGCCCCCAGAGCCCCTTTGGACCGGTTCTGAGGCGAGGACAGCTCCCCAGTTTCCAGGGATGCGAAGCCCAACGGGAGAGCGGACCGCCCCCTTTCGCTCACCCCAGCCCCAGAGAACCCTCGCTTGGGCCCCGCCGCCGTGCGGTCCAGGCCGGGCGCGCGCTCCAGGGACAGAAGCGGCTTGGCTTTCGCCTTAGTAACACACACCTACAGCCGCGTCCTGAGGCCCCAGGGGCCGCGCGCAGCTCAGGGGCACCGGCGCCACAACCCAGGGCCCTCCTGGGAGCGCTCTACCTGCCTGGCAGGGAGGGGACTGGACGAACCCTTGGGACGCACCTGGCAAGGAAGGAGGGGGGTGCTGACCTGAGGCTTCCCAGCCCAAGCCCCTCAAGTCCCCGGGCGGCGGGGGCCCGCACCGGCACCTACCCATACTCCCGAAGAGGCTGGAGGCACAGCACACCAGGGCCAGCACCGCACACACGAAGCCAACTTGCTGTGGCAGCATCTCTCGCCTCCTGCGAACTTTGTGCGGCCGGAGGGTCCGGTGGAGCGCCATCTCCGCGCGCCGGCGTGCAGCTCCTGGGAGACTATGGAGAGCGGCGGGGGTCGGATGCTATCCCTGGCCCCGCGGCGCTGGGGCTGGAGCCGGCAACGCGCAGATCAGAGGCAGGGGGATCCGGGCCGCAACTGCATGGCCCGCGGGCGAGGTCGGCGAGGAAGCCCGAGAGGAGGTTGGGGACGCGCGCCGTGGTTGGAGCTCAGAGTCCCGCGCGCGGCGTGCGCGCTCCGCGCACCATGGCTCCGTGGCGAGAAGGCGACGCCGGCACGGTGGCGCTGGCGGCCCCGGCTCGCAGGGCTGGCGCAGTCCCGGCGCTGGAGCCGCTACCTGCCCGCTCCGCCTGGGCGCGCTCGCCTGGCCACAGCCCTGGCAGCAGCGCCCGGGGGAGCCCGCGGGCAGCACTCAGGGCGCCCCCGCGCCCCGCGCCGCCGCGCCCCCTCGCATCCTCCTCCTCCAAGTTCAGCAGCTGCACGCCCGGGTGCCGGCCCGCGATGTTCCCCTGCTTCCGAGCGCGCCGAGCCCGGCAGCGACCCGCGACCCTCTCCGCCAGCCGCCGCGCCGTCGGCCCTCCGGGGGGCGAGCTCTCCCCGGGAACTTTCAGCCTCCTCGGCGGCCGGCGCTGGCGTCTGCGAGGCCGTGGCGCCTCCCGCGAGCTGCTCTCGCTTCCTACTCCTCCCCGCCCCCCGCCCCGCGCACCTCCCACCCCTCGCCAGCACGTGGACGCCTCCCCTCCCCTAGGGCGCAGCCGCCCGCGGGCTCCTCCCTTGCCCCGCGAGGCCCAACTACTGATCGGTACGCCCTCCTCTGGCTTCTCCCCTTTCCTCTGCCTCCCTCCCTGCGGAGCCTAAGCGAGCCCGTCCTTTACCCTCAAGGCTGCTGCACGGAGGAACGGGTTACGGCGCCGCCGGAGACTCGCGGAGCCAGGTTTTCTGCAGAGGGGTCGCGTCTGTGCGGGGTGGGGCCCCCGCGAGCCCCCTTGGCGACCCCTCCACGCCAGCGTGCGTGATGCCCAGAAGGTTAACAGCTCCTGCAGAGCTGACGAACAGGCTCGCACCGCGCCCGCGCCCGCCGGGGCTCTGGGGGCTGGCAGGGACGCGGGTGGCGGGGGCGCCGTGCCGACCTGTGCAACGCTGCAGACCAGGCAGCCCCGCCACCGAGAGTTGAGCTTTTGATGTCCTGGAGCTTTGCCCAGAGCGTCCTGGTCTTGTGTTCCCTTCCGCTCAGCTCTCTAGTGTAAACCGCTTTAAACGGGGGGCAGGGGAGAGCCTTTGAGCAGGGCAGCTGCGCTGTAACCCAGGTGCGGGCAGGTGGAGGGGGTGGGGACGAACTCCAGGACTGCCTGCCTTCCCTGGCCAGTGCATCCCGCGCCGAAGAGGGCGTTAAGTCCGCTTAAAATCCTTTCGGGAACAAAGCCAGCTCTGGTTAATTAAATAAATACCCACCCGTGTGTGCGGGGCCCGGGCCAAGTGCCAGCCAGGAAAAAAAAAAAACAACGTGGGTAAGAGCCCAGCTCTGCTTTCAAGGAAGCCTGACTCGAGAGGGAGTAGACACCTGCGAAGTCACCTTTGGGGTCTATCCAGGAACTGGGGAGACAGACACAGGGACCCCCCCCCCCCCAGTCTACTGACTCTCAGCTGTGTTTCAGCAGAGCCCAGGAGATCCGAGTGCACAGTCCAGGGCGAGAAGCACTGGCTCCTCCAGGCTGTTCCAGGCCTGCCCCAGGTGCCCCCCTGCAAGATTGAGTGAGCAAGGGGTCATTTCACTTGTGTGGGTCCCAGCATCTCGTGGGAGGCAGGCAGTGCCTAGAGAGGAGAGGGAGGAGGTTTACAAGTTACTGTCAGCAGCGCAGCGTCCGTACCAACAGATACTGAAGGCATGAACACAAATGAAGGCATGAACACAAACTACTGAGTGCAGTCCCTGGAGGGAAGGAGACGAAGCAGCCGAGAGGGAACAGGGGAGGCTCTGTTTAGGTGGAAGACGCCTCACCTTCCGCCACGCATGCCCGCGGCTGGCTCAATCAAGGCGCACTCCTCGCTGGTCGGCAGAATTTGCTTCTCATTCCAGCGATGGAGAACCTTTTTTCTGCCAAGGGCCATTTGGAGAATTTTCGCATCATTCATGGGACATACAGAATTACCAGCTTAAATATTAGCCTGCTGTGGATGTACAGGGTCGCCTGCGGCTGCAGGGCCAGACCAAATGATTTCCTGGGCCTTATAGGGCCCCCAGGCGGGACGTTCCCCGTCCCTGGGGCCATACAAGGATGCATTCATCAGTAGCAAAGACCATAGAACAGAGTTATAAGCATCACTTGGATGCTAGCCAAAGGCTCTTGCCATCAAATGTAAGCCAAAACAGGGTGCAGCCATTCAGCCTAGCAGTTAGCTGCTGACTTCCCATATCAGGTGTCTGGGTTTAGCACCAGGCTGCTAACTCCAGCTTCTTTCTAAGGCAGACCCGGTGATGGCAGCAGCAGTGACTGCTCAGGCAATTAGGTTCCTGCCACTCACCTAAGAGACCTGGGTTGAATCCTGGCTCCTGGCTGAGGCCCTGTCTGGACCCCGGGCACTGCAGGCATTTGGAGAATGAACCAGCAGATAAGAGGGCTCTCTCGCTCGCTCGCTCTCTCTCTCTCTCTCTCTCTCTTCTCTCTCCTCTCTCCTGTCTCCCCTCTCTCCCCTCTCTCCTTCCTTCTCTCCCAATTTAAAAAAGAAAAAAGCATTTAAGCCGTAAGAATAAGTCAAAGTGATATGGTGCTGCCTGTCTACAATGCCTTGTTAAGGTCACACTGGTTGAAACACTGCCAGTGAACAGAATGGCATCTTGTTTGTGACTAGGATTTAATACTTCCTTAACATGTTGCCCTTTAGCTCACCCTGGGCTGGGAAAAGCAGGAGCGTTAGAATCGGCAACAGGTCGCAGGAGCCACACGGCGGCGTCTGTCCTTAAACATTTAGCCTGCTCTGAACACTGTTTCTTCCTTCACATTTTCTGCCTGCTTTCAGTTAATAGTTAGAGCCCTTGGAATAATTTCACCTGCACAAATGGATTCCTTCTCTTTGACAGTTGAAAAAGCAACTGGCTTGAAATTGTGCTTTTTGCCTCATTTCAGGAGGGCACATTACCAGGCAGCCTTGCTGCGGCTCTGCTGGCCCACCCTGTGAAGGGGGAAGGGGGCTTCACGCACTGCTCAGATTCGAAGCGTTCAAGGGCATTTTCTAACTCGGCAAGGCCACAGGGACACATGGAAAATCCATCCCTGGGTTCAGCTTGGGTGTCAGTACCTTTGGGTCCCGGTCTCTTCTGGCTGCTTCTGCTTTGACCCCATGGGAGAGGCAACATGACCAGTTGCAGCCGTTTTGCTAGGAAGCCTCAGGCTGTGGGGGATGGCAAGAGCCATCGTTCATTAAAAATCCTTCCCTGTGCTGGCGCCGCAGCTCACTAGGCTAATCCTCCGCCTGCGGGGCCGGCACCCGGGGTTCTAGTCCCAGTCAGGGCGCCAGATTCTGTCCTGGTTGCTCCTCTTCCAGGCCAGCTCTCTGTTGTGGCCCAGGAGTGCAGTGGAGGATGGCCCAAGTGCTTGGGCCCTGCACCCCATGGGAGACCAGGAGAAGCACCTGGCTCCTGGCTTTGGATCAACACGGTGCACCCGCTGCAGCAGCCATTTGGGGGGGTGAACCAACGGAAAAGGAAGACCTTTCTCTCCATTTCTCTCTCTCTCTCACTGTCAACTCTGCCTGTCAAAAAATTTTTTAAAAAATCCTTCCCTGTGATAAAATGAGCCCCACTGTTAGTCCCCTCCATTTTCTAAAGTTTTCTAGAATGACCTGCTATGTCTTCATCCCCTGCTCGTGTGATCTCTGGATCAGTCAGCACCAGCCAGCCCCTGGTTCTCGTACAGGAGCAGCCTCAGGGACCCAATGGAAGATTCCTTAAAGCTTCAATTGCCGAGGCCAGCACTGTGGTGCAGCGGGTAAAGCCGCCTCCACACCCCGTATACACGCCAGCTCGAGCCCCAGTGCTCCAATTCCAATCCAGCTCCCTGCTGATGGCCTGGGAAAGCAGCAGAAGATGGCCCAAGTCCTTGGGCCCCTGCACCCGCGTGGCAGACTGGGGAGAAGCTCCCGGCTCCTGGCTTCAGCCTGGCCTAGCCCTGGCCATTGCGGCCATTTGGGGAGGGAACCAGCAGATGGATGATCTCTTGCTCTCTCTCTTTCTCGCTCACTCTCTCTCCTCCCCTCTGTAACTCTGCCTTTCCATAATTAAAATCTTAAAAAAAAAAAACCTTCTGCTTCATTAAGCTCAGCTGGGACCTCGGAATCTGCATTTCTGACAAGCTCCCAAGTGAAAAGGTAGAGGGACCACTCCTCAGGGCCCCGGGCGAGGTTCCGCTGTGAGAGTTTCTGGTCTACCCAGAGGTAGTAGGTGGGTGGCCATCTGTTGCAGCTGTGTACACAGGAATGCCCCAATCCACAGCAGAGTGCCTGGGGCTGAGTCCCGGCTCCACGCCTGATCCCAGCTCCCCCCAATGCACCCCGTGGGGGCAGCAGGGGTGGCTCCAGTGGTCCAGTCCCTGCACCCACGGGGAGACCTGGACTCAATTCCCAGCTTCCAGCCTCAGCCTGGCCCAGCCTCATTTGCATTTGGGAAGTGAACCAGCAGATGTGCGCTCTCTCTCTCCCTCTCTCTCCCTCTCCCTCTCCCTCTTCCTCCCTCCCCCCTCTAAATAAAATAAATTTCTTAAAAAAAATAAGCAGAGTGAGTCTTTGAGAAGGGTCACCCTGCTGTCCCGCTCTGCTGCCCGCGTGCCAGGGGACACAGTGGAGCCCCTGCTCGCCAAGGCGAGTCGTGTGGCTCTGCAAAGCACAGAGGAAATCCCGTTCTCTCACGGTGGGCTGGGATCTGCACTCTGCAGGGGACAGCTCCAAGGAGGACTCTCCTCCTCCTCGCCGTGACCACGCCTGGGCCCCTGCCTGGTCCCTCCCAGGGTCAGTCCTGCAGTCTTCAAAGCTTGGGTCTCTCTGGTAGCGTGTCCATCACGTTGCTTTGTGGTATCCACGAGAGAAGGCCTGGGCTCCAGACACGGTGCCCGGCCCACACAAGCTTCATGAAGAATTTCTGGAATGAGGAACTGGGGACCCTTTGGCCTACAGGGGGGAAGATAAAGCATGGTTGCCCCGTTGAAGTGCCCGCACTCGCCATCCCTTCAGCACCCCCAGGTTTCCACCCATCTCCCTTCCCAGCAAGGTCACCTGCAGCCTGTGGCTACGTCTCAGCAGAGCTGGGCGCTCTCACACACACCCTCTTGTAACAGTCACGTGCCCGGCGCTCCTCCTCCCCCACCCGGCTCCTGTCATCCTAGTGGGGCGCTCGGCTCCCTCGGACCCCTTCCCGCCCTCCACCCCTCTTCCCAGGGAGCTCATCCCGTCTCCACTGCCGACTCAGCAGTCGGTGTCTCCGGTGTCTAGGGCCGGAGCCTTCTCAGTACTTCTCACCTGCAGGTCTGGGGACCACCCTTGCCGGGCCACCTCTTCTCCAGCCCCTGGCCACCCAGGCACCCATTGACAGCTCTGCGCCCCCTTCTCACCTGGATCACAAAGGCAGCCTCCTTAACCGCTTCCCTAACCCCAGCCTTCATGCAGCAAATCTTGCTGGAGAAATCCGATGATCCCCCTTTTCTGCCCTAAAACCCTCCAGAGGTTCCCTGTTGCTTTCAAGATAAACTTGAGCTCTTGCTTGGCATAGAAGATCCCGCAGGACCCAATCAGCAATGCCAACCTTAGCTGCTGCACGTTCTGGGGCCTTTCTGACTACAGAGACGGGGTGGGACCGGGCATCGGAACTGCTCCACGCTGCAGCCGGGCCGGGGTCGAGGCCCCAGACCCTCCCGCTCCTCTCCCAGCCCGATCTGTTCTCCTTCCCACCTCCACTCCAAGCTCCCACCCTTTGGAACCTCTTTCAGGCTCTTCCCGGTTCCTGAAGGGCCACCCTTAATTCATTTGCTGGGATACCCCTCTCCCCGCCAAGGCCCCCTTTGCCCGGCCGGCTCTCCCTGTTGTTGCCAGTGCTGGAGGAGGCATCAGTTCTCTGGAAGACTCGTGGGTGTTTCTGTGGCGCCTCCTCGTACTCCATCAAATCGTCCAACACGCTATGCTGCAATCGCCTACCTGCTTGTGTTCAGGCTCCATCAGATTCTCAGCTTTGTGGGGACAGGAGCCACACCTGCCACGCTCACCACCTGCACTTAGTGGGTGCTCAGCCACTGCTCCCGGAAGGAAGCGACAAGCGTGTCCAGCCCACGGCCAGCAGACACCCATTGTGTCTCTCCCATTGGCACCTGCCACGCACAGTGTCCTCACCGGCATGTCTTTTCTGAGCGTGCTGATGGCCATCGAGGTTAGGCAGAGCCAGAATTAGTGCCCTCGTTCTTGGGGGCACACAGAAGGCCAAGTCCCTCCCAGAGAGACAGAGACAAATAGACAGAGACCCTACTCACATAACTTTGATTACAACGCATTGTTGTAATTTTTCTACTTTACCATTGTCATTCATTTCTGACTTTGCCTAATTTATAAACTGACCTTATCATGGGCGTGAGGATGTAGGTATAGGAAAAAGCAAAGAATATGTATGGGAACATAACTCCAAGAATCTATGAGGTGGGACAGCTATACTTTGTAAGTCTACCTCTCAGATTCTTAGGATTTTAAAAAATTGTGGGGGGGGGGGGTTGAGAGAAAGAGAGAAAAGGAGAGGTGAATACTCCTACCTATTGGTTCAACCCCTAAATGCCTGCGCTAGCCAGGGCTGGGCTGAAGGCAGGAGCCAGGAACTCTATCCAAATCTCTCACGTTAGGGGCAAGATCCCAACTACTTGAGCCATTGCTACTGCCTCGCAGGGTCTGCATTAGCCGGAGGTTGTAGTCAGGAGCTGAAGGAGGATACAGAACTGGGTACTGGACATAGGCCAAACGCTCGCCCCAGGACCTGGGGATTTAAATGCGGAAATAACCAGTCCCTTTGCTCGCTAGTCACTCAGAAAGCACTGGCGCCTGATTGTAGAGCATTTTATACTGTGTCTGTTACTGCACCAGGAGCCTAACAGGAAATCTATTGGTGAGAGACAAGGCTGACACACTGTGTCAGAGGGAGCCAGCGCTAGAGTGGGTTAAAGAGCTCGCAGCTGCCTTCCTATGTGCAGTGCTCCCCAGGAAGCAGTCCCGGCTTAGAAAGGAGCTCCGGAGGCCAGCACTGTGGCATAGCGGGTAAAGCCACTGCCTGCAGTGCCGACATCCCATATGGATGCCAGTTCGAGTCCTGGCTGCTCCACTTCCGATCCAATTCTCTTCTATGGCCTGGGAAAGCAGTGGACGACGGTTCAAGTCCTTGGGCCCCTGCACCCATATGGGAGATCTGGAAGAAGCTCCTGGTTCCTGGCTTCAGATCAGTTCAGCTCTGGCCATTGCAGCCAACTGGGGAGTGAACCAGCAGATGGAAGACCTCTGTGTGTGTGTAACTCTGACTTTCAAATAAATAAATAAATAAATCTCTTTAAAAAAAATGAAGAAGAAGAGAGTTTGAGTTCCTCCTTATCACTCCAGAGCCCGGCCCCTCCCACCTGGGGCTCTGCTAGCCCCTGGGACGTTGCCACCATCTTCGCCACCACGCCGGGGCCATCAACAGGAAGCTGGAGGACAGCAGGGAGACATGCCCGATGTCATCCGTCCCAATCCTAGGAGTGACCCGTGTCACATGTCCTCACAGTCCACTGGTGGCAACTCAGTGCCATGAGCTGCTGCGCCAAGGAAGGCAGCCTGTGCCCGGTGAGAATTCTGTGGCCGTGGAGGCAGTGGCCGCCACCAGCGTCGTGGACTTGAGGCTGAGTGACTTGTCCAAGTTCCCTGGAAAATGGGCCAAAACTCCAGGCCTCTGCCTCAAGCTGCAGCCCCCACCCCGACCCTCTGCTGGTTCAGCTCTTGTCAGTCTGATGGTGGAGATAAGGCAGGCACGACTGGCCACAGGACAATAGAAAGGGCTATTTGGTGAGGGACTTGGCTCAAAAGGTGCCTCCTATTTGTCCCCTTGCTAATTTTCTGCTCTTGGACTGGCCTCTTTCTGCGCAGCACGGGCCGTGACATTGTACAAAAGCCAGATTTCCCTTTATGATCGCTGCACTGCACAGCCAAAGGCTAGAACAGCTTGGGTTTCGGTTCTGCTGTGAATGTACTCTGCTTTGTTTTCGCATGTTTGCATCACTTTCTAATGGATCTGGACTGAGACGCCCTGGCCTGCCTGCTCCTCTGGAAGGCCCTAAATACATGGGGAGGAGCCACGATCATGCCGGGAGAAAAGTGTCGCACGCCATGGGGTGAGCGGGACGGAGGAGGGTGGAAGATTCCTGTCCAAGGTCCAAGGGAGGGAGAGTCTTCATGGGGAGACTGGGCTGCTGGCGTGTCTCCACGCTCACCAACTCCCTGCCCACAGAAGCCGGGCCACCTGACCCTGCGGTCCCATGCTGTGTCTGGGAGTGCGTCTTATCTCGAAGCTTGCTGGGGAAGAGTGTCACTCCACCCACTTCAGAGGCGCCTGAACAGACACCCCTGCTGGCTCCCTCTCGAGGGACAGCCAAGGCTGGGCAGGACCATGCTCTGAGGCCTGAAATGGTATATTTTGAGCATGGGCCACTGCCTGGGTAACCTGAGTGGAGCCCAGCGGCTTCTGGGTAGAAATGCTGCCCATTGTCCGGGGAGCGGGGGGCGGCGAGCCCAGCGGCCAGCCTGGGCAGCCGTCTGCGGGGTGCTTTGCCAGCTACCAGCCAGTGCTTGCCAGACATACGAGCTCTTGTCCCCAGCTAGAGAACTGAGCGTTCTTGGGTTGTTACCCAGATAACATCAGCAACTTGGCGTAGAGCGAGTGGGCCATTGCTTGGTTCACAAAACACATCATTACCAAGATACGTAAATATTGTCAGACCTAAAGCAAGACATGGACTCCAATACAATCACAGTGGGGGACTGTGGTGACACACTGTCATCCGTGGAAAGATTGCTCAGACACAAACTCAACAAATGTACATAGTTGAACCATAGTATTGAGCAAATGGGCTTAACGGAAAGTTATGGAACACTTCGTCCAACAGCTACAGAATACGCATTCTTGTCGTCAGCCATGGTACCCGGCCCCACCCCAGCTGCCCCCACGCCTTCCCCGTGTAGTCCTGTGCAACTTTCTCTCTCACTCACTTCAAGTCCAGACTGCGTGTGTCGTGGGCGGTTCTTCTGTGAGGGGTCATTCAGAGCTCTGGGTCTCTTCCCCCTGAGGTCGTGCCCTCGGTGACATGCAAATTCCATGGCTCAAACAGCAGAGGGGGACGGACCTGGATGTGGCCACTTAGCTCCCATCCACGTGCTGTGGGTTAGAATGTGGCCACGTGGCCGTGGCTGCCAGAGAGGCTGAGAGATGAGCTCTAGGAGAAGGGGAGATGGCTGGTGAGTGGCCTCTGCTGTGCCCAAGCCATTGTCTCACGGGGCCTCAACAGGAGCAGTTGTGCAGATAAGATCCTGGGGATCCATCCTTGCTGCGAGCCAGGCAGCAGTCAGAACACGTGACCCCCACTGGCCATTTCATCCTCCCAGAGAGTCCATGAGGGAACTCCCACCGTGGGAGTGGCTCTGAAGAGTTGAAACCACACAGCGAGCGAACAATGAGGCTGGGTTCAGAGCCAGGCAGCCGGTGGCCGGTGCTCGGAGCAGTGGTTAACATAGTCCTTGGGATACCCGCGTCCCCTATGGAGGGCCAGGGTTTCGATCCTGACTCCGCTTCCGATCCCACCTTCCTGCTGGTGCCTACCCAGGGAAGTAGCAAATGATGGCTCTGTGCTCGGGTCCCTGCCACCCACAGGGAAGACCCAGATTGAATCCTGGGCTCCTGGCCGGGCCCCAGCTGCTGCAGGCATTTGGGAAGTACACCAGTAGATGGAGGAGCCTGTGTGTCTGTCTCTGTCTTTCTTTTCACATAAATAAAAATTTTTTAACATATGTTTAAGTAAAAACCCAGCTAGCATGAGTCCGGTTTCCTTCCCATTGAAGCTCTCCTTGATGGGTGGGGAAACTGAGGCCCAGAGGGACAAAGCAAGGCTGAGCCCAGATCCGTGCTACCTCAGAGCCCAGCCTCCTGCACATCGAGGCCCCTTCAAAACGTTCACAAGGAAGCAGAATTAAAAGATGAATTTATTTGGGTGTGAAAACAGTGAGACACCCATACGTCAACGATCTTCCAAAAGCGGAAAATGTGTATCATGAAAAGGCTACGTATGGATTTCAATTTTTCTGCAACAGAATAAGCTAATCTTTGAACTCCATTTTCCGTAAACTTTTTGAAGCCCCCTCTGATAATGAGCTGTGGGTAAACACTTGTTGGCTGAATGAAGGGGCAAAGGGTGGATCTGCCTTTGCGTAGGATTGGAGGGGCTTTAAAAAGATCAAGCACCTCTTTAGTGCTAGACATAACTATTGCACAGTCCAAGGTCCTGGCATTGAGGCAGACTAGGGGGCTGGATGAGTGCATTTGAAAATAAATTAGCAAACTGCAACTCTTTGGGGAAATTTAGAAAAAAAAAAAAAAATGGCCCGGGGGAGATTCACCACTGGATTGCATAATAAAACACCCCCCAAAGAAATAGGAACATTTTAATGGCCGTTATGCAACCTGGATGGGCCTGCATGACTCAGCGCCAGGAATTTAAGGGATTTCTGATGAGTGGCAAAGGTGGGCTCTGGGGCCTCTCCTCCCCCCCTCCCCTTTTTCACCAGGTGTAGACAGCACTCCCTAGCAAAGTCTTAACCTACCCCTGAGGTAGAAACACACAAACCCTTCGGCAGGACCCTCAGGTGAGACAGGAAGGGCTCTTGGGTCATTCAAACAGAACATAGTTATGGCTCCCCTCTGCCACTGGCTCACGCTGGCCTCCTCCGGGTCCCACATGGGAGCACCCACTAGGCCGTGGGCCATGCGAGCTCGACTCCCCGGGGCTGCAATGTGGAAACTTACGATCCGTGTTCAGCCTCAAAGGCTGATGATGGAGAGACAGCAGCAACTTACGATCCGTGTTCAGCCTCAAAGGCCGATGATGGAGAGACAGCAGCAACTTACGATCCGTGTTCAGCCTCAAAGGCTGATGATGGAGAGACAGCAGCAACTTACGATCCGTGTTCAGCCTCAAAGGCCGATGATGGAGAGACAGCAGCAACTTACGATCCGTGTTCAGCCTCAAAGGCCGATGATGGAGAGACAGCAGCCAGCGGCGCGTTGGGCTTCAGAGCTCAGCTTTGAAGTCACCCATCACAGTCTCCCTCTGGGTGTGGCCTTCTCCCCTCTCCTTCTTGGTTCTGTGAGAACCTTCCCCAGGCCACCTGGACACATGTTGGGCTGTGCCAGGCTGTGTTCTCAGCTTCTCGGCCTTGCTCTGCGCGGTGCACGGTGGGGAGCGCCTGGCATAGATTCTGGTGTCTGGAGCGAGACCAGGAAATCGTGTGGCCTTGAGGGGACACACACTCGGAAGGCACTGGTGCCCTGGGGCAGCAGTGGGATAAAGGGAGGCCTGGGGACCTGAAAGGCCAGAGCTTTGCCAAGGAGGCACTGATTGCAGCAGCCGCGCTGTGGTGCTGTGGGGCATCCCACAGGAGCCCCAAAAGAGTTACAGAGCACTGCTAGCCCCCCAAAAAAAAGCAAACCAAAATGGAGTTTCCTAGGCTAAGGCCACTAAGCACCAGGAACTGCCCAGAGCATCTGTCGGAACAGACACAGGTGGGGAGGCCTGGTAAGGACTGGGGGGCACTGCAACAGAAGAACCAGCTGGCTACTGCGTTACTTCACCCTCACCACTGCACCACAACTGGCCACACCCAGAAGACCCCCAACACGCCGCTGGTCACACCCAGAACCCACAGCTGGTTGGTGACACCCCAAAGGATGAGCCTGTGATTGGTGACACACCAGGGCACCTTCGCCGCCCACCCACCCCAGAGGGGGATAAAAAGGCAAACCTTGCCACTGCTCTCATCCCCTCGGGGACCACGGCTCAGTGCACGCGGGACTCTGCCCGCGTCTCCACTGACTGAAGCTCTGCTCGCCCCCCTGCTGGAGCCACCTCGCCTGGACGTCCCAGCTGCTGCCGGAGCTGACATCGGACCTGACCGGACGTCTCATCAGGTGACCTCTCCAACCCTTCACCTCGCCGTCCATCTTGGATCTTCAAGCCTACTGCCAGCGTGCCAGTCATCCCACGACTCCTGCCTCTAAGTGACTGGTCTGAGATCCGTCTCTGCAAGTGATAACAGAGACTTTGGACTCTGGACTTTAACTTTTCGTGACCGTGATTGGAACCTTGAGAACACAGCATTCATATTACGCCCTTAGCCATAAGTGTTTAGCTGGGTTATGCTTTTACACTTAAATGCTTTGTATGTGTTAGACTATTGCTGGGTATTTCTGGGAGTTGCCTTACTCCTAGATGTGTGTTATGACCTGTGGACTAATGACATACTGAGTGATATTGACCCTTAAATGTGTGCATTGAATTATCGTGAGTGGTATTGAGTATTGAATAATGAATTATATTAAGACTCTCATGATTTTGTGTGATTCTTCCTCGTGCTCCGACATGTCGCATTACCCTTGTCGAGCTGTGTGACAAGTGGCGCTCGCCACAGGCGCGAAGACCCACGTGGTCGCTTTCCCAAGCGTTCACCCTGGGACTGAGCATGGAACTGGGGACACCGTGGCTGGCTCTGCCTCGGCTGCTGCCTCCCTGCCTTGTCTTCCACACCTTCTGGCCTCTTCTGTGCCATTTCTGACCGGCCCCTACTCCCCTAACTCCTAGCAAGACACCAAGGTCTCGTCCACCAGGTGTTCGGGTCCAGATTCTCACAAAACCAGACTATGCCTTCCCCCAAAGTACAAGCCTGGAAGAGTTTAGATGCAGGGGCCCGCCGTCTTTGGGGTCACCCATATCTTTGAAAATCCAAGGACTCCTATTGACCCTGTCCCCAGGGGAGTGGGCAAACCAGACCCTCCAGACTTTGAGCAGGATTTCTGGAAGCAATGGAAACTCTGCCCCAAATCCCAACTTCTAAGGACTTCAGGGGGTCTGCATCCCATGCCAAGACCCCACCCAGGAGTATTTACATTTTAGAAATCACAGAGCGAACACCCTAAGACACTCAGAGAAGGAGAGGTCAATTCCTGGGTGCCTCTCCAAGGAGGAGAGAGAATGGTGACACGGGAAAGAGTTTAGGGATTCTCTGGCTAAACAAATGTTGGCAATGCTGTGTGCTGTCAACCCTTCCAGAGGCTGTAAGCCCTGCAACTGCTCCAGGAAAGCCTGCAACAATCGGATGTTACGGAGAAAAAGCGAGACAGACAAAGAGAGACAGACAGAAACGAGAGAGAACTTCCATCCATTGTTTCACTCCCCTGATGGCTGTAACGGTAAGCGCTGGACCAGGCTGAAGCCAGGAGCTTCTTCCGGGTCTCCCACGTGGGTGCAGGGGCCCCAGCACTTGGGCCATCCTCCACTGCCTTCCCAGGCCACAGCAGGAACCTAAGTGGGAAGTGGAACAGCCGAGACAGGAACTGCCACCCACATGGGACACTGGCGTTGCAGGCGGCGACTTTGCCGTACTACATTGCTGGCCCCAGAGCTGGTGTTTTGGGTGACACTGATACAGCCCAATCTCTGCATTTTGCAGATGGGGAAATCAAGGCCCAGATAAGAGACCCGACTTCCCCAGGGCCACGGGGAGCGAGTGGTGGAGTCCAGCCCTGGAGCATGGTCTCCTGGAGCGAGTGGTGGAATCCAGCCCTGGAGCGTGGTCTCCTGGCTCGTGGTCTCCTGGCTCGTGGCTCCTTCTCTCGGGCAAACTGCCTCAGAAGACGGGACCCCTCTGAGGTCCACCCCTCACAGCTGTCCTGTCCAGGTTGCCAAGCCTGTGACCTCTGCCTGGTGCCCGATGTCCTCCTCGGGTCATCACAGCCCAGAGCCCTAATTGCTCATGGGTTTTGCCCCATGGATGATTTTCTGAGGGTCTCCAGGGCTCGTGATGAGAGTCTCAGGAGGTTATGGAGGTCAGGCCTGGCTCCCAGGGACCCTCCTGCAGGTCTGATGACCCCACCTGGCATCTCTGGGGGACCCCTGTGGCACATAGGCACCTGCAGAGCAGATAAGCCCTCACCCTAGCAGGTACCTTTGTGAGCAGGTGAAACCAAATGAGCAGAGGCAGCGAGGCTATGAGGCTGTGAGAGGAGCAGAGCTGGGCCCCCTGGGAAATGAGCAGACAGGGAGAAGCCCTGCACCCATCAGATGGCCCGCAGCCTCCCAGTCTGCAGGTGGCCATCTGGCCCAGGGGTTAGGGGCCCCTCGAGATGCCCATGTCCCGTTTCAGAATGCCTGGGTCTGAGTCCCGGCTCTGCTTTGGGTTTCAGCTTCCTGTTGGTACTCACCCTGGTAGATGGCAGCTGATGGCTCAAGGAACTGGGTCCCTGCCACCCTCATGGGAGACCTGGCTTGAGTTCCTGGCTTCTGGCTTTGGCCTGGCCCAGCCTTGGCTGTTGTGGGCATTTAGATCTCTCTCTCTTTCTCTTTCTCTCTCTCTCTCTCTCTCTCTCTTTCTTCTTTCAAATAAATAAAATAATAACATTTTCAAAAAGTGTTTTAATCTTCAAGTGATGGAATCCATCCTCCCACTACTCCAAAGCCTGGTCAGCAGCTAAATGGGCCCCACGACCACCTCCCCACAGCAGCCACCCTCCCCGGGCACCTGCTGGTGGCATTTCCCCAAAACACACCATCAGAGCCTCTCTGACTTCCCAAGGCCATGCGCGTCCTTTGCCTCCTCGCTAAAGGGACAGCAACCGTTTGATCATTTGCTCAGAAGCCAAAGGACGCCAACAGTTGCTAAGAAGTTGAAAGGAAATGGTCTGAGGTTTCCTATTTTTAAAAAACAAAACAACCGTCTCCTTGCCTTGCCTGTAACTATGTGGTACTTGTGAGCATTACTATGTGTGGGCAGAGTGGAAATAAAAATAGCTCCTTTGATAAAAAGAAAATAATGATGTCTTTAGTGGGGGTCCTGAGCCAGTCCCAGGAGCAGGCTGCATCCCTGCCTCCCTGCGTGGGGAGAACACAGCCAGGAGCTTCTGCTCCCTGGCCCCACTGAGGCCTTGGGCACGGGCTGGGGGCATCGTCAGCACTGACATTGAGCAGCGTGATTTGGCATCGAGGCGTCTCGGGGATGGCTGCCGGGATGGACCAGCAGCGCCTTCCACGAGCCGGAGGGCGGGGGTGTCGGGAATCACAAGTTTGCGGTTCGTGGACGAGCCCCAGTTCCTTTCTCAGATCCATCACAGACTGTGTGACGATGCTGAAGTCGCATCACTGCTCAGAGCCTGCGGGTCCCTCCTCTCCGTGGAGGGGAGTCCCTGCCCGTTCTGAAGTCACTGTGGGCCCCTCCCCCATAAGTCTCCCCGGGAAAGGGCAGTGTCCTCAGTGACGACCTGGGACCCCTTGCTTGGGTGCCCCCTGCACCCCGCTTCCTGGCCACTCCCTAGCACAGGAGTCTTGCCTCCCCGCCTCGTGCCAGGCCTGTTGGCTTTGGCTCCAAACGCCTAAATTGGGAAATGTTCAACTGCAGATTGTTTACATTGTGTATTCAGAGTACGAACTAGTGTTTGAGACGTGTTGCCATGGAAACAGTGAAGTGTGGAGGCAGCTAACTACGAAGAGAAATAATCCGCTATTAACACACACACACACGCACACGCACACGCTACGCTCTTGGGCTGCTGTAAATGAAACAGCGCCTTCTGGGGCCAGCAACCACAGCCCCTCTGCCTGGTCTGCTCTGAAAAACCGGAAGAAGCCACCGGTGGGGTCCAATGCGTTAAAGAAGACGTGGACGGTGTAGGCTTCCTGCAGGTGTCTCAGGCCTGCAGGTCCCTGGCCCCCAGGCTTCGTGGGCTGCAAGCCCACTTGGCAGGGCAAGGTTCCCACAGTTCCCAGCTCCATCCAGGCCTGACTTCCAGGAGCAAAGATACTGGGTGACCAAACGCAATGCCACCAAGGGCACATCTGGGGAAGCCTGCACACAGCTGCCCTTGCTAAGGAGACGCGCGTGGTTAGCACACGAGTCACAGGATCCTGGGGTCCAGTTATGGGCAATGTGTAGACTCCCCGAGTGGTCGATGCGATATGGCCCTCCCCACCGACGCACCCCACGCCGCGTGGCCGCCGGTGAGAGGCAGGAAGGCCTCCGTGGGAAGGCACAGGCACTGAGCCGCAGCCCCCACACAAGCTGCTGTGCGGACCCTTCGGTCAGGTCTCAGGAATCCCAGCCCTCTGTGTTGCCAGGAGCTGGGAGGCAGCCGGGTCTCTCAGCTGAATGCTGTTAGAGTCCTGAGCTCCAGCGTGACTGCACCCTTCTCCGTAAACGTTGCCTGTTGGAACCCTCAGGGCTCACTCACTAACCCCACAGCAGGTGGGCTGGTGTGCCCTCTGCCTGGCAGAAGAGCCTGCACCCGGGCACATTCCAGGGACCCTCTTGGGGGCTGAAGATCGCTGACACTGGTGAGTGACAGCCTCAACAATGCAGGTTTTCCTGCAGCTCCATCCTGGCTCCCCAGGTGGCTTGGTGCGGACCCTGTTGAGAACGTAACGCTCTCATCCTGTTGGGGACCAGCTACACCACCCGGGAGCTTTGAAAGGATGACATCAGCTTCCTGGGCCGTGGCTGCAGAAATTCTGACGTGCAAGGTCAAGGCTCACCCTGTCCAAAAGGTGCCCAGAGCGTGTGCGGAGTAGCCAGACGTGGACGCCCTGGACTCTGGGGGTCGGCAGGCCAGGACTGAACTTCAGGCTGCCACAGCCTGGGCCCTTGACCTTGCTTGCCCCTGGGGACATGCACAAGTCCCAGGACAAAAGGCCACAGAGCCTCAGGCGGCACCTGGATCCTAGTGGGTCCCTGGCAGCATTCTTTTGGGAGCAGTGTAGCCCCTGGGAGACCCCAGGGGCAGGTTTGGTTTTTTTTTTTTGACAGGCAGAGTGGACAGTGAGAGAGAGAGAGACAGAGAGAAAGGTCTTCCTTTGCTGTTAGTTCACCCTCCAATGGCCGCCGCGGTCGGCGCGCTGCGGCCGGCGCACCGCGCTTATCCGATGGCAGGAGCCAGGAGCCAGGTGCTTTTCCTGGTCTCCCATGGGGTGCAGGGCCCAAGCACCTGGGCCATCCTCCACTGCACTCCTGGGCCACAGCAGAGAGCTGGCTTGGAAGAGGGACAACCGGGACAGAATCCGGCGCCCCAACTGGGACTAGAACCCGGTGTGCCGGCGCCGCAAGGCGGAGGATTAGCCTGTTGAGCCACGGCGTCGGCCTAGGGAGGTGTTTTATTATTGGGCTTTATAACCGGCCTGTCTCTTACCTGTGTTCCTTTACGAATCAAATGCTTCATTGTTCTGTGAAAGTCTACTCAGGGAGAAAGTGTAGTTTGGACTCCAAACGAGCAGTGTCCACATCCCCAATTTTGCCGTGAGCTCTGCCCGCTGACTAGTACCTCCCCTCTTGGAGTAATTCATACTCTTCAGATGGAAATAGCCATCCTGGCCATGCGGGGGTTTTGTGAACGTTGAGAACCAAATTTACTTTCAAGTCTTTTGGAGTTGCATCGAGACACAAGCACACGAATAAAGTCACTGCCTGGACAGAGCGGTGGCAAGGTTCACGGGGCACCTGGCAGGAGGGCCCGGGCAGCGGGAGCAGACAGTCGCTGCCAGGTCGTCCCAGCGAGGCCAGCACGGTGACGTGTGCCAGATGAGCCTGGGCCACCGCGGCCAGATGGGACGGGGGCTGAGAGCTGAGCGGACCAAGGAGCAGCAGTCTCTCTCTGTCTCAGCTCGGGGGTGGCCAGCACCCCACGTCCCAGCAGTCGAGCAGAGTCCAGCTTCAAAGAAAGGAAAGGAGGAAATCGGGCGCCATGGTGTGTCCTGCTTCCCAGGCTCAGGAATGCACTCGGCCTTGTTGTTGGTTGGCCCTGGGGACCAGAGCACAGCCCACACTTCTCCGTGCCAGCTGCCCAGGGCCCCAGCTTTCCCACGCGCCCTGTCCTGACAGACCCAGGATTCCTCCGAGGTGCCTCTGTGCCCCTACGCTGGGGCCCAGTCCTGCCATCCTCCCCTTGTGCCCGTGAATTTGGGCGGCCCTCACCCACCTGGGGTGAGCTGCGGATGTGGATGGCTCTGGGTCCTGCTGCCTGGCTGTGGTGATTCCCACCCAGCCCCCGGTGGCTCCTCCAGAGCAAGGCAGAGTCACGCGTAGGTCAGGCCTGGGCTCCCAGCACGAGGCTCCTTGCAAGCCACATCTTTAAACTTCAGCAGCTTGATCAGGATGGTTGTCTTGGAGAGGTTAGGCTTCTACTGCCCTTTGAACTCTGGCCTTTGCTGAGGTCAACCCTCTGACGCTGACTGTACCCACCTGCCTGGGGAAGTCTATCACAGGGGCGACTGTGCCACCACCTGCCACCGGCCACATAGGGGAGCAGCTGGGGTCTCGGCTCCTTCTTCAGGGGAGGCTCCCTGCTCCTTGCCCACTGCTTCCCTGGCAACCTCCGTGCCCAGCACACCGATGGCTGTGACCAGGACATGGGAATGCACGCCCGGGCTAAGCCAGCTGCCCTGGTGAGCTGGAGCTCACAGCACACCTGCAGGGGCCCTCCTGGGCACAGGGAGCCTCTGCTTACTGAATACGTAGGTATTGGCAACTGCCTATTTCCTATTGCTATAACTGAATGCCACCGTCTGGGTAATACATACAGAAAAGAAGTTTATTCCCTACAGTCCCGGAGGCTGGGAAGTCCAAGTGCGTGGCCCTGGCATCTGGGGAAGGCCCTCTTGCTGCGTCACGACTGGCAGAGGGCACCCGTGGTGAGATGGGGCAGAGCATGTGCACTAGCTCAATCCCTCTTCCTTTTCTTTTTTTTAAAGATTTATTTATTTATTTGAAAGAGTTACATAGAGAGAGCAGGAGAGGCAGAGAGAGAGAGAGAAAGAGAGAGAGAGAGAGGTCTTCCATCTGCTGGGTCACTCCCCAGATGGCTGCAATGGACGGAGCTGTGCCGATCGAAGCCAGGAGCTTCTTCTGGGTCTCCCACATGGGTGCAGGGGCCCAAGGACTTGGACCATTTTCCACTGCTTTCCCAGGCCATAGCAGAGAGCTGGATTGGAAGAGGAGCAGCTGGGACTAGAACCGGCGCCCATATGGGAAGCCAGCATGGCAGGCGTTGGCTCTACCTGCTATGCCACAGTGCCAGCCCCCCTCTCCCTCTTCTTATAAAGACACTAGAGCCATCATGGTGGCCCCACACCCCTAACCTCATCTGATCCTAATGACCTCCCAAAGGGCCCTCCAAATACCACTAACAGTCGAGTTTCTAACACATGAATTTTGGGGACAGTGACCTTCCCTGTCCTAAACCCATGCTGGCCCTGGTAGAGACAGAGACTGAAAAGCACCGCCCCTGTCCTCAGGGTGTTCCCAGGGAGAGGCAGGTATACACAACAGTGTGGAAAGGGAGAGTTGGGGTTGGGGGTTGGGCCTGGTGCTGGGGGAGGTGGGAGGGGACGGCTACCAGGACTCCAGTTCTTTTAGAAACTGGGCCCCAGGAAGTTACCCGAGCAAGACACTGTTACACGTGGGGACGTCGTGTCCCAGAGCAGGTGCGGCGCGCGGGACCCTGCCTGAGCCCCTGGACTCAGCCCCAGGGGTGAGGCTGCATGAGTGACGAGGAAGCGTCTCCTGCTGTGACAAAGATTCCCAGTACACTGGCCTAAAGGACCAAGGGGGGGGGGTGTCCTGTAAAATACAAGATGCAGTCACATTTGCACTTAAGAGAATTAACCCTGTTTTCAGTCAAAGTTGTGCTGCAGAATGTCTAAGATGATTCGCTCTTTACCTGAAAGGCAGGTGGAACTGGGCGTCATATATTTTGATTTGCCGCATCTGGCAACCCCAAGACACACTCCTGGCTCCTGGTTTCCTCTCTCGTCCTGACCAGGGAAGGCAGCCCCGCTCCACAAAGTCATGCTGGAGCCCTGCTTCTCCTCCCTGACTCCCCAGTTCTCCAGGGAGTCATCCTCGAAGTGCGGTTCACAGGCCAGCGGCAGCCGCGTGACCAAGAGCTCGTTCCAAATGCAGCTCTCGGGCCCCGTCCCAGAACTCTGTTTCAAGTAGCCCTTTGGGTGCCTACGTAGAGTTCAAGCTCATGAGCCACTGCCCCAGGTGTCATCATCTTCTTCGGCGTGACTGAGGCTGAGTCCCTGCCACATGCTGCTTTCCAGCAGGTGCTGGAGGAGAACTAAGAAAGGGGGGCGCCTGCGCAGTGATCTCAACGCTTCCACCAGCAAGGGGCCCAGCTTCCACTGGGACAGTCCCATGGCCACAGCGACCCCCCCAGGAGGACTGGAACATGTCATCTCCAGGAAACTGGCCACACATCCTCCGCAGCTCCACAAACCGTGGATGGGGAGAGCAGACTTTGGGGACCGCTAGCAGCTCGTATCAGCCCTGTCCTCTGGGCAGCCTGTCGATCACAATACAGGGGATTGAAGCAGTTTGGAGAGTTTTGAAGTTGGGGCCTTGGTGGATTCATCCACAGGGAACAGGGGAGGGTAGAGAGAGGGGCGCTGGATGTGAGGGGGCTGACCAAGAACTTCTTGTCCTTGGGTCCAGTTCTGCCCACTTTAGCAGCCTCCAGCATGGCCGAGCCCTGACCCCCAGACCCCGCCATGTCCCCAGGTGACCTCTGCTCTGCACACTCCCTGCTTTGTCGGTTTCTTCCTGGGGCATCGCACCTTCTCTGTATTCCATCATTCCAGGCAGAAGCTGCAGGAAGGAGCTATGCAGGTTTGGGAGGCATTCGTGGAAGCCCAGGGTCCTAACCCAAAGCAGTGACAGTGACTGTTCCAGGCTGTGACTCAGGCCACAGGTAGGACATCAGCTCCTGTCCTGGTGGCCGGACACATTGAAGGCAATGACAGCGGGTGTCCCAGAACTCCAGAGAAGTGCTTGGCTTGAGGAAGTCTACCTGGCCGTGGAAGGCATGGTAGTACCTTCCAGCACACGAGACTGTCCCAGAGGATGGACCTCGCAACACTGGATGTCAGACACAAGGAGGCAGACCGGGCTCCGTGCGGGGGAGGAGAGCGAGCACCCAGGTTTAGCCAAGGGTGCAGTGGGGACTGTGGCTCATCACAAAGGCATCTGAGCGGAGGTCATGGACCGCCTGTCGGGGGCTCTCTGGACACAGTGAGTCGGGCTGGATGGAATCTGAGCTGCTCCCAAGTGTGAGAGCCTTTGGCTCCAATGTGTATTTGCTGGTGACCCTAAGAAGTCACTGGACCTCGCTGAGCCCTGGGTTCCTTGTAGGTCAGAGTGGGGGTCCCTGAGCTGCTGCCTCTGTAGGGGCGTGGCAGAGATCAAACGGCAAAGTAGCAGAAGCCTCTTGTAACCGTACGTGGAGGTCAGAGGCGCCCCTCCCCCCATGACGACTTGGCAATGACAATGACACCGATGATGATGACACCGATGATGATGACGATGACGATGAGCATGTCTATCCTCCTGTTACTCACCTGGAAGTCTCAGCGACCCAGCGCCTCCGATAACGTAAAGGCATGGACTGCACCAGGGCCTGCGGCCATTCAGAAGATGGCTAGGAGACAGCGGAGACTCTGATCTAACCAGGTTGTGAAAGCTCTCAGCCCGCGCCCCCTCCAGGAGTCCAGCTGCCCTGTGCAGCCCAGGCGGGCGACGGCCACTCTCTGCCCTTGACTGTGAAACTCACCCGAGGTTTGCATCGATTGATGCTGCTGGCCTCCCGCTCGTGCCCGGGAAAACCCCCTTCTCATTATCACCCAGCTTGGCTCTGCAGGGGTGTCTTTCAGGGTTTCCAGCAGGGGTGGGGGCGGGGCTCGGTTGTATGTGTTTCAAGGCGAGTTTATTTCAAAGTCTGAATAATGAGGCGGTGTGGAGGCCATTGTCAGGCGGACAAAGGCAGGGCTGACAACCCTGGCGGCTATTATCCGAGCCGGGCAGCTCCCGGGAAGGGCGGGCTGGCCACCATTGTGAGTACTCGCTTGACCAAAGAGCAGAGGGGAGTGGCAGTGGCCTGCAGAGCTCTCTGCTGATCACTTCACTTTGCTGATTGCATAACTAGGATTCTCCAGAAAGTTCCATCAGCCGGTGACATAAACGGTGGCGGGGCGCGAATGGCGGGGCTTCTGTCCTTTCTCAAGCCAAAAGAGAAAAATGACAAACCAGTCCCTCATTCTCGGTCTCTCTGTTCCGCCGCCTCCCTGCTGTGCTGAGCTTGGAGTATCCACTTTGTCCCCTGGGGCTAGCAGAGTCTGCGGTGACCTTTTAGGAGCCCTGACCTTCTGCTAGTTGGGTTGTGCTCACTCTAAAAGGTACCTACACATGGACCTGAGAAGAGATGCTGCACTCACTGCTCTAAGCTCAAACCTTCACCTTTCAGTGGCTGAGCAAGTCATTTCTGTAGATTCGGGTTCTAGATTCAGACGCCAGTGCCCGCTGTTCCTTCCATTAGAACGCCTTCCTTTAATCCTTCAGTCGGTAAACCCTGGAGCATGGTGGCAGCTCTCTCTGTGCTGGGTGCTGTTTCGAGGCACTGGCAACAGGACGTGGAGTCAAAGTCCCTGCTCCCCAGGGCCTCATTCCAGTGGGGAAAGACTTGGATTTTCCAATACACATGAGTGCACCCTGTAGTAGTCATACTGCATCTGTGGTTTAGAAACGTTTCATAATTGAACGAATGAAAGCTCTAAGAGTGACCTTGACCTGCGAGTCTTCTTCCCTTCGGCCAGGCTGTGCTGATGGGATGTTCCAGCTAATAGCGCCCAGATGAAGGTGAGGCCGCTGTGGATGGCTGCACCAGCTCCATTCCAAGCAGCAATTTGTAACCTTCCTCGTGAAGCATGAACTTGGGATAATTTCCAAATGGCAGGTGCACATATTATTTCTCCAAGGAGAAGACAATTTTGTCTTCCCACTTCTCATCATGCAAATCTCTCCACCGCAGTTGGTAATAGAAAGAGATGCATGAGATCCAAAAATTCATGTTTAGCTGTCTGGAAGAATAGCTTTCATTGAAAATAGCAGCTGAACAGAACAGGGGGCTGGGGAGGGCAGGATCTGTGTTTGAGACACTCACAGCCAGGGGAAAAGTCAGCTGAGAAGGCAGGAGGTCCCTCCACGATTTCATAAGGTTAGGGTCCAAGGGCACACTGTCACTTGTCTCTGTTCAGTCCCTGCCCTACAGAAGCAGGTGGGAGTGTCCTGATCTGTATTCAAAGCCCTTCACCATCTAGCCCCACCGGCCTTTCGCTCCAAGCATCGCTTTCCCCCTGGCCAGCCTGCTCCAACTCACCTCCCTCCCCATCCCCAGCTCTTCCAGAATGTACCCTGTTCAGCCCTGTAGCCTCTGCTCCGTCTCCTCTGCCTGGAAAACCTTATTCCATCTCTCAAGGTTCTGCTCAAATGTTACTGCTCTGAAAATCCTTCCCTTGAGCGTGTCAGAGTAAGCCCTCCCTCCCCTGCCTTCATGGGGCTCCTGGCCCATACCTCTCGTGTACTGGGGCTGAATCTCAGCTCTGGCCAGTGAGCAGTTCTATTGCCTCTACTAGATTCTGAGTTCCTTGAGTTTTAATCACCTTCAAATGATCCATGGTAACTAACAGAGCGCCTGGCATTTGTGAGTGTTACAGCAAGAGGACATGACTGCCAATCAAATGCAAAGTTTAGGTTTGGGGAGGGGGGAAGTTTGTTGAGAGGGACTGGAGGTGATGCACAGTTAGTAAACTGGAGCCTTGGGGGACTATCTATAAATCATTCATTAGTCTGAGAGAAAATATAGGCGCTTGGAGAAAGAAGGAGAACTACAAGCAAAGAGAGGTGAGGATGGACCACAAGGCAAATATCAACACTGGGAAAAACAAATGGCAGAGAACAGGGTTAGAACATCCGTTCCTCTCCTCCTGGCTTGGGCAGTCCTTAACAGTTTCTCATTATCATGTGTCTCCTTCCCAAGGCCACAGGTCTTACACTAACCCTCTGCCAACACCACTCCTCCCTGTCCCCTCAGGGCTGGGCTGGTGACGATTACCTGTTTTGTGGGTCTCTGGGGCTCTCAGCATTCCTGTTGTTTCCTTTCTTGCACTTGTGTTTTTATTAATTGATTCTTCACCTCCAAACTTTCATTAGAGAACTCTGGTACCCCACTGTATTTGCACAACTCCTAGACTTTAGACAATACCTAATTCTGGCTAAGAGAACACTGCAGGGGTTGGCAGCATGGTGCAGAGTGTTGTGACATGGCATCTTATATGGGCACCAGTTCAAGTCCTTGATGCTCTACTTTTGATCCAGCTCCCTGCAATACACCTGAAAGGCAGCGGAATTTGGCTCAAGTGTTTAGATCCCTGACACCCACCTGGGAAACCCAGATGGAGTTCTAGGCTCCTGACTTTGGCCTGGCCCAGCTGTGCCCATTATAGCCATTTGGAGAGTGAGCCAGTGTATGGAAGATCTCTCTCTCTCTCTTCCTCTCTCTCTCTAGCTCTTGCTCTCGCTCTCTCTATAACTCTGCCTTTCAAATAAATAAATCTAAAGAGAGGGAGATACAGACAGAGAGAGCTTTTCCATCTGCTGGTTCACTCCCCCAATGGCTGCTGTGGCCAATATGGGGCCAGGCCAAAGCCAGGAGCCAGGATCTTCATCCTGGTCTCCCTCATGGGTGGCAGGGACCTAAACACTTGGGCCATCTTCCACTGCTTTTCCCAGGCCATTAGCAGGGAGCTGGATCAGAGGTGGATCAGCCAGAACACGAACAGGTGCCCATATGTGTTGCCAGTGCCGCAGGCAGAGGCTTTACTCACTATGCCACCATTCCAGCCCCTCCCTAATGCTGGATATCACTCCATATGGGGGGTCAGCAACTGTGACCTATGAGCCATATCTGGCCCCAACTTATTTTATGAATAAAGTTGTATTGGAGTGAAGCCAACACTATTCATTTACAAAAAGTCTATGCTCTGGGGCTCCTCCACTGGCCGAGAAGAGGGAGCGGCCTGGAAAACCTGAAACAGTTACCACCTGGCCCTTTGAGGGAAGCATGCTCGCTCCGGCTGTGCCCTGTGTATGGACAGGCCACTGCTCTGATGTCCAGCTACGGAATGTCTTCGGGGACTTCGGCCTCGAAGCTCTGGCTCTCCCTGCTGTCTTCCCATTCTCACATCTTCCAGCCCACGCTTCACAGAACCTTCAGCCAGCTCCTGCCAACGCACAACGGTGACGCTTCCGTCCCCCTTTGGGCTCTGCAATGCTGAAGTCAAATCCCAGAGCCCGCCTCTCTGTCCCCTGCCTGCCTCACTGGCTACACTGCTGATCACTGGGCCCACATCGCCAGAAAGGCCCCACTCGGAAGAGACTCAGGAGATGGCAGGACTGGAGTCGCTGATGACCAAAGAGGGCCTGAGGGAGCCAGGAAGAAAGAGGAGCCCGAATGGCTCCAAGACTTTGGTCCTGGAAACCTGGAAAATCACATGTGCACTTGGACTGAGAGGCTCACGGGAAATCTTACGTTTCCTGGGTCCTCAAGCCCAGGTGAGGATCTTCCCCTGGACTCCAACGTGACCTGTGCTGCTGTTCTGGATTTTACGAGTTTCCTGACAGAATGCACGATACAGAACTGTGTGGGAGAAGGGGGTGGCCACCATCGAGGTTCCTGTACCCTGGAAGGCAGGCCCAGAGCTGCGAATGGAGGGGAGGGGCTCAGCTCTGGGTGGTTTGGGAGTGGGCAAGAGGGGGATGCCTGGCTCGCCATCTGAAGAGCTGCCCATCTGCACAGGTCCCTCTGTCCTCACGGCTTCTGCCCTTACCTACAGAATGGGACGTGAACCAAGTGCGGTGAGGGCTCCAGCCAGTGACAAGGGCACATATGAAGCGCACCCTGCCCACGCCTGCTGGCCCGGTGGCACTGGAGCCCCCGAAGCCCCAGAGCAGGGACTGCCTCTCAGCTGCGGGTCAGCTGCTCCAGGACTAAGAGCCCCTCCCTGCAGGGCTGGGCACAGGCCCCCCTTGCTTCCTCTGTCCTTAGAAAGGAGGAGCATTTGATAGGAGTAAGGCGCGTATCTAGAGACATGCCGTGTTCTGCTCTGAGCTTTCTGGTCCAAGGCAGAAATCCCAGTGTGATCTTCCTTCACCACTCCTGGGAAATCAAGGTCGGGGTCAGTGGAGGCTTGGGCATCAGGAGAGCAAGTTCGTTCGTGGCTAGAGGGGCAGTGGGGGCTGCAGATGCCGGAGGGGGGGTCATGGCATCCCACCCCTCCTCTCGTCCTCTGAGGCTGTGCCATGCAGGAGTAACAGAAGCCAGCAGGAGCTGAGAGGCGAGAGTAAACAGGATGCAAGGGTGACTCTTGGTGCAGAGTCGAGATGTGGAGAGCAGGACGGGAAGACCAAGGGACCCCATTTGCACGGTGCTGTGTTAGAATGTGGTTTGTCCCCTCCACAATGCATGCTGAGGTCCACGCCCCGGTGAGAGACGATGAAAGTGGGAACTTTACCAGGCAGCTGGGGCTCCGCTCCCGCCAACGGACTCGGTGGTTCATGTGACTGGTGAGCTCATCCCTCTGAGAGCGGATCCGCTGAAGGAGTCAGCCTGGCGGGGTCTCCCCTGTGCTGCCTGCCTCTCACCCCGTGACGTCCTGCACAGGCAGTCTCGGGACCCTGCAGCACCAAGGCCATCACCGCATGTGACTCCTTGACCTTGGACCAGGACGCTGAGCCCAAGCACACAGCTTCTCTTTGTAACTTGCCCAGTCTGCGGTGTGGTATAATGAGCAATGGAAAATGGACTGGGGCAGATGGGATCAAGGCCAGCTCCCGAGATGGACTGGAGCAGATGGGGTCAAGGCCAGCTCCTGAGATGGACTGGGGCAGATGGGGTCAAGGCCAGCTCCTGAGATGGACTGGGGCAGATGGGGTCAAGGCCAGCTCCCGAGATGGACTGGGGCAGAGGGGGTCAAGGCCAGCTCCTGAGATGGACTGGGGGGGGGCTGTCTTGAAGCTCAGGTTACATCAAATAACTGGACAAGGCCACTCAGGTCCCTCATGTATGGCCCTTCCTGTTTGTACAGGTTTGTGGTTCGCTCAGTTCTCAGATGGGAGAGGTGAGGAAGGCAGGAGCAATCATGTGACCCTGTGCTTTGCTGAGGTCCCCTGGTTGGGGGGGGTGGCGTACGGGGTTTCCAGCAATTCTTACTCCATGGTGTGATCCAACGGTGATCCCGCTAGCCACGATCACATCTTGAATCGGGTCCCCTGAAAGCAAATGTCCCAAGGGGCCTCAGAGGAAAGAGGCAGACACGCCCTCCCAGGTTGAGACCCCCGCTGCTAGTGAACCTGCCTCAAAGCTACAGGCTCAGGTGTGTGTTGGGTCCATCGCTACCAAGACATGCATTATACAGAACAAGGCCTTGAGACATGCATTATACAGAACAAGGCCTTGAGACATGCATTATACAGAACAATGCCTTAACTCAGCCCAGATGTATTTTTTATTTTCAAATCACAATAATGTTGGAGATGATCATTGGCCCATCCCTCCCAAAAGAATTAGAGTCAATGATTTGGGAATATTTGATTAGCCCTAATCACCAAACACTATTAAAAAATAATTTAAACCCACCCAATTAATTAAGCCTCCAATTACGAGGAAGTGGCAGGATTTTCTGAACACTACTTAATAAGGCTTTTAGTTTGAAGAGAATTGTGTCATTTTGTTCTAACGCCACAAAAACCTGCCTTGGAGGAGATTAAAGACGAACGTCTTCAAAGGCGATGATTTCGGCTCAAGTGCATAGTGAGCTCTTTATGCTGACACTCGCCTGGGAACACTGAATTCTTTCTACTTGAAACTTTTCAAAGGGAAGATGGGGCTGTGGGGTGGGGGCGAGAGGAGGGGGGGGGACTGGAATGAAGAGGAGAGACACAGGGGCAGAAGTTGTAAAAATAATTTAAAGAGAAAACAGGTCGGGCGGGCTGCGGGGGCGTGAGCGGGAGACAGGAAAGAGGCAGAAGAGGCAGCTTTTCTGAGACTCACATCCTAGCTGCCGGTTCCAGCTTTACCAGTGGCCATGCGCAGATCGCGCCTCACATCCTAGCTGCCGGCTCCGGGTTTACAGTTGGCCGTGCGCAGATGAAGCCTCATATCTTAGCTGTTGGTTCTGGGTTTACCAGTTGGTCGTGCACAGATCCATTCCTTCCTTCTGAGCTCTATCTGAGAAACACAGGGGCCTTCGAGCCCAGCAGCCCTTCCCCCTCCACTCTCTCCTTCCCTAAGCAACTGGGTTTTGTGGCTTCCTGGTGATACCAGCGCCTTAGATTCACATGCAATTTCCATTCAAGCTGGTTTGCTCACATTCTCTTCCATTGGATCCCCAGACAACCCTAAGAGATCAGCCAGGTAGGAATTATAGACCCATTTTACAAAGGAGCAGCTTGAGGTTCACCAGGCTACAGGGTCTCTCACCCAAGGCCCTCAGCAAGTACAAAGGGCAGTGACAGCCCTCAGTCAACACCTTCCTCCCAAACACCGGGGTTAATGCATGCTCAGAAAACCAGAGAGATCTGTTCCTCTGTCTGAATCTCCCTATTTCTGGATAAATTGTGTCCAAAAGTTGTTAAGAGTTAATGTGGGGGTGCTGGCACTGTGGTGTAGCTGGTAAAGCCACCGCCTGCAGTGCCAGCATCCCATATGGGTGCCAGTTCGAGCCCCGGCTGCTCCACTTCTGATCCAGCTCTCTGCTGTGGCCTGAGACAGCAATGGAGGATGGCCCACGTCCTTGGGCCCTGTACCCATGTGGGAGACCCAGAAGAAGCTCCTGGCTTCGGATTGGCTCAGCTCCAGCCATTGTGGCCATGTGAGGAGTGAACCTGTGGATGGAAGACCTCTCTCTCTCTCTGTAACTCCGCCTTTCAAATAAACAAATAAATCTTAAAAATAGAAGAGTTAACTCGGAAAGTTGGGGGTCCTTCAAGGTTGAGAGCCTGAAAAGCAACAGCAGTGCCTGTGGCAGGTGCCTTCGGGTGCGTGAGCTCATCTGAGTCCATCTAAGCAGCCTGAGGACAGGTGCATCTCTGAAGAGCCCCCAGGGAAGGGACTGGATCTTGCTGAGTCTGGAAGAAGACCTTGGACCCATGGTGGCTGAGTCCATTTCCTAGAGCCACAAACAGGGGGCTTGAGCTGTAGATCTGGAGCCTGAAGTTCAAGATCGAGGTGCTGGCAGGACAGCGAGCCGTCTGAAGGGTCGGGGAAGGGGTCCTCTCTTGCTTCTTCCAAGCTCCTGGTAGTTTCAGACGATCCCTGGTGTTCCCCCGCTGCCTTCCTCCAGTCTCTGCCTCTGCCATCACCTGCTCACCTCTGTCCCCTTGTCCGGGTCTAGGTCTCTGTGTCCATGATCTCCAGCCACTGGATTACGGCCTGCCCTAAGCTACATGACTTCACCTTAACTAGATAATGCCTGCAAAGACCTCATTTCCAAATAAAGTGCTCACCGGGGTGGTGGGTTCAGGCCTCAGCTTCTCATTTTAAGGAACACAAACGCATCACAGTGACTGTCCCTCTACTCCGGCAAGCTCAGAGCTTCATAAATAATTGTCGGGAAGTCTTCCCGCGATGGACACGTTTCACACGCTTTTGGCTTTGAAAATAGAGTCTTCAGCAACTTCAAAGAAAAATATTTTTCTGCATTTGTGCAAGAAGGGAATTTCAATATCCTTCAGCCAATTCTTCCCGACACCACACCACCCTCCGCAGGAGACGCTGCAGGTGGGACAATCTACTTAAAGCTGACTGGGGTTTATAAGGCTCTCCGGGCGCTGGTGTTGTGGCACAACAGGTTAAGCCACCACCCGTGACGATGGAATCCCATATCAGGGCACTGGTTCAAGTCCCTGCTGCTCCACTTCCAATCCAGCTCCCTGCTAATGCACCTGGGAAGGCAGCAGCAGATGGCCCAGCTGCTTGAGCCCCTGCCACCTGCCTGGGAACCTGGATAAAGTTCCCACCTCCTGGTTTCAGCCTGGCCCAGCCCTGGTTGTTGTGGCCATTTGGGGAGTGAACTGGCGGACGGAAACCCTCACTCTCTCTCTTTCCCTCCCACCCCAACTCTGCCTTTCACATAAGTAAAAATAAATCTTAAAAAAAAAAAAAAAAAACAAGGCTCTGTAGATAAGGTACTGAAGGGTTAAAAGCTTAAAAGTAAAGCCCTAAACCTGAAACTGCAAAAATTCAAGTGTAGCCATAGTGATAAGGAACCAAACTATCTGTCCCCACGTGTCTGTGAAAGTCCCCGTCCGCTTGAGAAATATAAAAACCTAGCCTTCTTTCTCTCGGGGCTGCTCTGTTCTTGCACGATCAGACAGCCCCAGCATGCTGGAGAAAATAAACCCTTTGCTGATTGCATGAGAGAGTCTCTTGGAGTCGTTCCTTGGCGGTAGACATCCCTCGACCGTAACGGTACCTGCTCGTGGGGTTTGTGGGGCCACTTCCGCTCTACACTCGCCGTGCACGCCATAGGTCGTCACGAAGAACAGCTCAGGGCTGAGCCCCTTGAAGGAACGCCTTAATTCCCACCCTCTGGGAAGACTGGGCTCTCTGCCCCATGAACTGCCTCATACTTTTTACCACACATTGTTGCGAGAAATTTTAAGAAGAGGGTGCTTCTGTTATAGGTGACGGGGGTTGGTCTCTGGCCAACAAATAAAGGAAAACCGAGTCAGAGTGATCACAAAGCCATCCGCTCTGTTCTTGGCACCCAGCAAAATTTCTTACGCCAACATAGCGGCAGCTTTGCTTTTTGGAGCTGTGTGCCACTGTATCCGCTTGCCCTGTTTCCCATTCGCTGGCTTTCTTTCCCGATTTTGAGAAAAATGTCCGACGCGTGTGCTCTCTGCTGAGTCAGTGTGAGCTCTCAGACTCCGTCTGATGGTCACCGGACCCCTGCCAAGCATCCCTACTGCGGCTGAGACGCCAAAGCTTCCCCGAGGAAACCTGCAAGGTGCAGGGAGCCGGTCCCGCCCAGAGTCGCCACGGGGTTCTGAACAGAAGCGTCGCCCGCCAGAGCTGCTGCTCGGCTGTCTTCCAGTCACCCCAAAGTACCTAAGTCTCGACTCTTAAATGTGAAAAGGAAACTCAGTGTAAACTCCGTGTTTCCACCTCCTGTAAATCCATGCCTTCCTCCTCTCTCAGGCATCCTTGGGTGATGTCCTAGTACCTGGGTTCCTCCTCTCTCTCTCTCTCTCTCTCTCTCTCTCTCTTTCTCTCCACATCACTCTGGTCCTGTCCAAGGATCCTTGGGAGTTGGAAAGAGAGGATTCCACATGACTGCAGCACCAGGGATGGACACGGGCTTAGGCCAATCCACACTCCCAGCAGCCCCGGCCGTGGTACAGGGATTGGTTCCGGCATGGGCAAGCACGGGCTGTGGAATCAGAGTCCATCTCAAGACTTCCATGGAAAACATCAGTAAGAGGACCTCTTCTCCCCATCCAGACAGGAGTAGGCGCTGTTGTTGCTTCGGGAGCAGCTGGCAGCCACTTTGGGTCCCTGAGTAAGGTCAGCACTGTGGGTGGACGACAGAAGACACAGACGGTCACCGACAGAATTACCAACAGCTAGAACAAGCCTCATGCAGAACCCACCTTCCTTTGAATCATTTAGCTACGCGGCTCAGTAAACTTACTGTATTATTCAAGCCTGTCTGAGAGGGGTTTCCCATTATTTACAACTGTGACTGTCTTTCCCCCTTATTTCTCTTTGTCTCCCTTTTCACACACGCGCCAGCATTCTGTTGATAATGTGTTTGAGACATGATGAGTTCAAGATGCTGGTGGAATATTCCAGTGGCAATAGCCAGAACAGTGCCGTCCAATAGAATTCTCTGCAATGGTACAGTCATTCCATGGCTGCCCTGTCCAATCCAGCGACCACAGCAGCTATCGAACCCTCACAGTGTGGCTGCTATGAATGAGGAATTGAATGCTTGATCTAATTTCATCTTAATGAATTTTGGTTTAAATAGCCACAGGAGGCGAGTGGCAATCGGAATGAGTAACACAGATCTAGAAGGAACTGGAAAACGTGCAGCTAAGACACACAGTGGATGAAGACAGAAGTGTGTACATCTTGAGGGTGCTCGGGATGTGTGGAGTGAGGAGACGGTGAGGGCCAGCCCTTGGGGACATTGCCAAGTGAACGCAAGTGATGAAAACGAGCCGGCAAAGTATGCCGAAAACACGGGGCCAAGAAGCAGGCTGGAAAGTGCGAGAGAAAGCTAAGAGCGGCACATGTTAAGGGAAGAGGGGCCAACGACAGGCCCAGAGCAGCAGCGGGGGAAACAAGACAATGTCCGTTGGCCTCAACAGCAAGGAGGTCGCTAGTGACTTTCAAAAGAATTGCATCATGGGGCCAGTATTGTGGCATAGTGGCTTAAGCCCCCACCTGTCATGCCGGCATCCCATTAGGGCGCCAGTTCAAGTCCAGGCTGCTCCACTTCTGATTCAGCTCCCTGCTAGTGTGCCCGGGGAAAACAGTAGAAGGTGGCCCAAGTACTTGGGCTCCTGCACCTACGTGGAAGACTGGATAAAGCTCCTGGCTCCTGGCTTTGGCCTGCCCAGGTATTGGCTGCTGTGGTCATGTGGGGAGTGAACCAGAGGATGGAGGATCTGTGTGTGTGTGTGTGTGTGTGTGTCCTTCTCTCTCTGTAACTCTGCCTTTCAAACAAATAAATACATCTTTAAAATAAATAAGAAGAATTGCACGACTGGTGGGGAAGTGAGATAACTGGAGCCAGCTGCTGAGACCCTTGCAGCCACGGTCATTGACGACGATTCCCGGGATCGTTTGCTTTGATCTGTTTAGGGGAACATGGCAACACTCTCCCTGCAACTGGCCCCTTAGAAGTTGTGTGGAGTCCACAGGGCACCCTAAGACACATGGTGTTAGCCGCAGGCTGGTCCTCTCTGATTCCAATTTCTATACCGTGGGCTCAGGCCATCGGGCAGCAACTCATTCCTCTGATATGTATTTATTCGGAGCTTCTATTTTTAGCCTTTTTGAAGGGGGAAAGTAATGGGAATTCACAGGATTTATTGCACAAATTACTGCTCCCGCTCCCTCCGACCTCCATCGAGGCTCCTGACAGCGCCATTGTATTTCTTATTTATTAGGTTTTAAGTGCTCTGGTGGGTGGTTTACAAGCTCCCCTTAATGTCCCTGCAACCCAAGTGTGCAGCACACTCTGGAACTGGTCACAGGTCGTATCTGGCCCATCCGTAAATTTAAATCCCACGACACCTTCTTCGGCTCCACGGCGGCTGCTATGCAGAGGTGGCCGTGAACCTTACACCGAAGCACAGGGAGACAACTTCAAAGTTATTGATAATTGTGGAGTACTGGTTACCCTTTGTACACATGGTCAAAGTTCAAGCCAAGGAAATCTGAATAAATTCTGCAAAACAAGGCTGGGACTGTGGCTCAACAGGCTAATCCTCCTGCAGCGCTGGCACACCGGGTTCTAGTCCCGGTCAGGGCACTAGATTCTGTCCCGGTCACTCCTCTTCCAGTCCAGCTCTCTGCTATGGCCCGGGAGTGCAGTGGAGGATGGCCCAAGTCCTTGGGCTCTTCGCATGGGAGACCTGGAAGAAGTTCCTGGCTCCTGGCTTTGGATCGGCTCAGCTCTGGCCATTACAGCCAACTGGGGAGTGAACCAGCGGATGGAATACCTCTCTCTCTCTCTCTGCCCCCTTCTCTCTCTGTGTAACTCTGACTTTCAAGTAAATAAATAGATCTTTAAAAAAAAAAAAAAGGAAAGAAAGAAACTGAGTTCCCAGGCACCTGTGTTGAGAGGCGGGACGTTGAAGCCGTGATGAGCTCACAGGCTGCTGCCTTCCTGAGCGGACTCACGCTCCTGGGGAGGAGGGGGCTCCTGATAAAGGTGCGTCCAGTGCTCTCTGTCTCTCTCTCGCTCTGGTCCGTGCTCTCACCTTCTCCCTCTCTCCCTCTGTGCTGTGACGCCTTCTGCCATATTACGATACATCAGGAAGGCCCTCACCAGATGTGGCCACTCAGTCTTACACTTGCCAACCCCCAGAACCATGAGCCCGGTAACTATAGGTTCCTTACCCAAGCCCCAGGCTCCGGAACAGAAGGCCACCTGCCGTGTCGCCGCCGAGCCTGGAACGTCCTCTCCGCACGCCCAGGCGGAGCTTCCCTTCCCCTGGGCACCCACGTCCATTCCGGAGCTTGGGGACGTTGCCTTTGTGTGTGGGTCTCTCTCCCCTGCTAACTTCTGCCACCAAAGAGGCTGTGCCTTATTCATCCATCACCAAAGGCAAGCACCGGGCTTGATGCATGAGTGTGGCTAGAGAATGAGAGAGTGGAGGGATGATGGCTGCAGAATCCAAAGCCAGGCCTACAAGATCAGCGCAAGGCAAATTTTTGGAGCAAAGACCTAAGAAATTTGAATTAAAACAAACTAACCCCTGAGTACAGAAAGCACACTAGTAGGGGTGGTGGACATGGATTCCAGAGCTGGCCCTGGCACTTGTGCCCCGTAGGCCTCTGTGTTACTCCCTTTCATCTCCAGCTGCGCGCTGTAAAATAGAGACTGTGACCTATTGACGACAACACCCATTCTGCCTCCAGCTTCTTTCTCTCGTGAGTTACTTATGCGGCTGGTGTCTCGCCATTTGACAGACGTCAATACCCATCAGGCACGAAGAGTGAGCAGGTTTGAGCCCAGCTGGTTGCTGACCTTTCGACAAAGACGATGTCTGCACTTCTTTGGAAACCACCGTATTTTTTTCTGAGAACCCCTGCACCCTACCCACCACGATATTGGTTTTCAGGTTCCGTAGACATTGATGAATTGTTCTATAAGCTTCCAAGTTGGCTTCCTCTACTTACTGCGTGATTCTTCCATCATCCGTGGACCTGTTTATTCAAACCCCACCCGTCCATCCTTTTATCCACCCCGTAAATATCAGAGTGCTCCTGTGTGCCCAGCACCGTGCCAACTATGAAGGTAGATGCAGCCGCCATCTTGGTGCACATGGCCATGGTTAGCAGCTGCCAGCCCACCTTTGCATGAAGTGAGTGATCTGTGCCCCTGTGTCCCAGAGGCTGTGTGTCAGACACCCCCAACAAGTGGACGAAGGGCAAAATCAGAATGGGGTCCCATCACCCACAGTGAGAATCGGGGCGTCAGCTCAGATCAGGAAAACCCTCAAGTCTCTGAGTCCTCGCAGTCACACAGAAGCAAATGCAGCCTCACATGTGTAAACGGAGAAGGTAATGAGTTCTCTGGCCCTGGAAGTGACTGTGCAAGGGCTGGATCATCCTTATTGGCTGCGGAAGTCGCAGAGGGAATTCCAATATGGAGCGGAGGCCTTGGACAAGGTGACCTCCAAAGTCCCTCTCTCACTCTGCACCTGCAGAATTCAGAAGCAAGACTTCATTGTTTGCATCCAACCCAGCACTTAGCTGGGCCAGGGTGAGCCCCTTAATTCAGCTGCGGCTCGGTGGGCAGAGGCTACAGTAGCGTTTCCACCAGATCGGTCTGCCTGCATCTATAAACTGCTTAGTAGCAAGAATCCTTGGAGATGCAAAATCTTCCAATAGAAAAAACATAAAGGAAGAGTTCAGTCCTGGAAAATCAGATGGGTTTCAACCCCATCCGCCTCTTCAGCCTGAACTTGAACCTGGATTCACAATGCCAGGCAGAAATTCCCCAGGAACGTTGGGTTGCTGGGCCCTGAGAAACATCTCCAGCCTGCGTCTGCACTGCTTGGAGCCCTAGACCCGCCCGGTCCCTTCCCCAGCTCTGGTTTCCCTGATGCATTAGCCATCCTCTTAAAACACAAACCCAGAATTGCCTTTTCCATATTAAAAATTACAGCAGTCAATAGAACAAAGAAAAGAGTTCTGAGTTGCTCTTCCCCACCCCCCAAGAATTTCATTTAACCCAAAAACACAGGGGACAGACGCCCGGGAAGCAACCTTGATCAGCTGCAGGCGGTGAGATTGAAATGAATTCTCCGGTCTTTTTGCATTCACCCACACGGGAGCTCTCGCTGCAACCTGCGCTCCCCTCTCACTGCTCAGCAGGAGGAGCAGATGAGTGTGGCTATCTGGAGAGTGGGTTTTATTGGAGAAATAAATCTCTTTGGCTAAATATGAACCATGCAGAGGAAACCAAGGGGCTGCTTTATAATGACCAAGGTTTAAATGAAGCCCCGCAGCCGAAGAACCCCCATTAAAGAGAGATGAGAAATGGGGGTCCAAGAGACCACTTACACTTCCATAAATATTTGCAGGGTGCCCTCCAGGAGTGGAGCCAGCTGCTGGTTGTGTTTTTTTAAGATGTATTTATTTATTTATTTATTTGAAAGGCAGAATTACAGAGAGGCAGAGGCAGAGAGAGAGAGAGGTCGGTCTTCCATTTACTGGTTCACTCCCCCAAATGACCACAATAGCTGGAGCTGCGCCTATCCAAAGCCAGGAGCCAGGAGCATCATCTAGGTCTCCCACTTGAGTGCAGGGGCCCAAGGACTTGAGCCATCTTCCACTGCTTTCCCAGACCATAGCAGAGAGCTGGATGGGAAGTGGAGCAGCTGGGTCTCGAACCATCGCCCATATGGGATGCCAGCACTGCAGGTGGCAGCTTTACCCACTATGCTGCAGCGCCAGCCCCAAAGCTGCCGGGTTTTAAGGTTAAACAAGAGTCTCCCCTTGCCCTCCAGGGGCTGACACTTGCGGGGGTGGGGGGTGGGGGCGGGGACTGCTGCGTAGAGGAGAAGGGAAGAAGACAGAGCGAGGAGACAAGTGGTCATGGTAGGAACAGTGCAGGTGAGACACACGTACTGTGGGGCAGGCCGGGAAGCCTTCTGGGGAGCTACTGTTTGACCCTGTCCTGAATGCTATGCAGGTGTACCCCTGGGGGGCAAGAAGGGAGGAAGAGTGTGTGGAGAAGGCATGGGCAAGCCATGGCGGAACAGCCACAAGTTCAATGTCAGGTCCGTGATCGGGAGGTGGGTCGATGGACCTAAGCCTTGTCGTGAGGATCACAGACACCACGGAGGCGTCTGTGGCTGTGGTTGAGCCATTGCTTGGGATCCTGTGTCTCAGGTCAAGATCTGGAGGTTTGAGTCCAGCTCTGCTTCTGATCCAGCTTCCTGCTAATGCGCACCCTGGGTGGCCGAAGGGGGTGCTCCAAATGCTTAGGTCCCTGCCATGCAGGTGGGAGACCGGAGTCGAGTTCCTGTCTCCTGGCTTCAGGCTGGCCCAGCCCCAGCTGTTGCAGGCATTTGAGGAGTGAACCAAGACTTTCAGACTTCATTCTGCAGCCGAGGGCTCCCTATCCGAGAGGACGCGGAATCACCTAGGGAACTTACGTCAAAATGCTGATTCCCGGGCTGTTCCTCCACATACTGGGATGCCGTGGGTCTGGGGTGAGGCCTGGAAATCTGCATTTTCACCAGCATGGAGAAGTGCTGTCAGAGCTGCAGAAGCGCTGGGGAGAAGGGGGCTAATCCAGGAAGGGGCTTTGTGTTTGGGGCTTGCTACTGTTAGATGATTCCTGTTCCCTCCAAAGCTCACGCGGCTTGGCGCCCAGTGAGGCTGCGTTGGGAGGTGGAGGTCTCTTGAATGGGCGAATGCCTTTCTCATGGGAGTTCTCATTAGAGCTGAAACCCACCCGGCCTGTTGTCTGCTTCTGCGTGTGCCCTTCCCCCTCTGACTCCCAGGGCAGTGTGCTGCTGCCCCACCTCGCACTTCCCAGCCTGCAGCACCAAGAGCCAAACCTCTCTCCCCTGTCCACGTTACCCGGTCTCAGGGGCTCTGTTACAGCAACAGAAGAGAGACGTGAACACGGGGCCTGGAGCAGGAGGGAGTGTATCAGCAGGTGTTTCTGAACTGGAGGTGCAGGAAGCAGAGCTCATCAGCACTCAGAGGGATACAGGCAGGATGGGTTCTGGTCCCCAGGCCGAGGAGGCTTTTCCCTGGGGGACTTCCCATGTCACCTGGAGCAATGAGCCCAGGAAAAGTAACCGAGGCTGCGGAGAGAGCCTGGGGCAGCATCTGCCTGTCAGTGGCAGTGCCCGGGGAGGGTGGCCATCCTGGGGGAGCCAGCTCTCATTTATGTGTTATGCCACTAATTAAGCCCGAGGTCCCCAGGCAGAGCAGGGACTGGCAGGAACACAAACAAGAGGCAAGGGAGACAGTCGGCCTGCCCCAGGGTGCAGGCATGTGCCGGAGCCCTGCCCCTACCTGGTGACACCACTGATGACGACCCAGGCGCCTGCGACCTGCCCCAGCCGGGCTTCCAGGTGACCAGGCTGCTCGAGCTTCCGCCAGCTGCGTGGCCCAGGGAACCAGGCTCAGAAGGGTCGGTCTTGCCATCAGGATCCTGCACCCTCAGGCTCCTGTGCGCCACGAGCAAGTGACAAATGTCCAGGGGCCTCTGTAGAGACCGACCTGTCAGCTAAAGTCATAACTGGTGGCCGGCACAGATGCCAGCACCTCACTGGCATTAGACGGATAGGAGAAACGGGGAACCCAAGGAAGTCCCTGCGAACAATCAGCCTGGGCCGTCAGCAGCAGCAGGCCAGGAAGCTGCAGAAGGCCCAATCCCCAAGTGAGCGGCCGCCGAGCAGCCCTGCCAAAGCCGGGCGCCCCTGGGGTGGCATCTTTCAACCACTCTGCTGGAGCTCCCATTTAAAAATACATTTAGCACCCCCTTGTCTGTCTTTAAAAGAAATCCACAGCTAACAACCTCCTCCTAATTTCAAGAAAACATACAGTGCCCTGACAGCAGCAGGATCAGGGGGTCGGGGCAGTAATGGTGGCCATCTGTTCACGGCCACGCGGGAAGACGTAGCCGTGAGGCAGGAGTCTGCGCGTGTCACCCGCACTGCCATGGCGAGAGCGCGCCATGTGACTCAGGCACCACACACAGTGCTGTTCCCAGAGACACGGTCTCTAAGTGTCTGTTGCCTAAACTGGTGGATAATTTGGGGGAAAATTCCAAACACAGGAAGGCATCACCTTCCCTCGATTTCGTCTGTGTGTTTCTGTAAGACGTGTGCATGTAGGCTTTGCAAAAAGAAACGGCCTCCCTCTGCACCCGGCATGGGGGAGTGGGGGTGGTTGGTTCCAGAACCGCCCCCGCGCTGTGAAGTCCTCGGTCTGCAGACGCTCAAGCGCCTTATGTAAAATGCTGCTGTGTGCACAGAGCCTGCACGCATCCCTCCGCCAGGGGCGCCGTCTCGGGATCACTGATAATACCTAACAGTTGCTTTCCTGGGTCGGTGTGGGATGGATGGCAAGAAAAAAAACCAAACAGTCCATATGTGATCAGTCCAGACACCATTTCTGAATATCACCCATCTGTGCCTGGTTGAATCCACAAACGGGCAACTCGTAGACACGGAGCCTGGCTGAAGACTGCAGCCACGTGTGAAACAGCAACTGCCAGGTTCTCAAGCTCATGGTTTGGTTTTTTTTTTTTTTTTTTTTTTCCACCTGCATAAATGAAGAGAGTGTAGGGAAGTCCTGCGGGACTCAGGCCGGTTCCTCATATGCAACCTCCCTCATGCCTGAGGACTTCTGCTCTGTCCTGCCTGGTGCCCCCCTCCAACTACTGTGACCACCCACAGCGGGGGTACCCCTCGATTTCCAAATCTCCCCTTTGTGGTGCTGCTGCCCTCCCGCTGCCGCCGATGGCTGCAGAGTTTGCCAATTTCTTTCCTGCACGTCCACGGATGGAGCCTCCCAACTGAGGGATGCTGAGGCCCAGAGCCAGGCTGTCCAGCTAGGCTCCTGGGGAGCTAGAGGCAGGGAGGAGACCCAGAATCTCCGAGCCTGGAGGCCAGCGGTGTTATGTAGACCTCGAAGTCCTCACCCGCTTTGCGCCACCACGCGATTGTGTTTGGAGACGAGGGCTTTGGGGAAGTTATCGAGGTGAGATGAGACCACGGGGGTGGCCTCGCCCCATACGAGCGGCGTCCGTGCAGGAGAGGACCCAGACATCCACACGGAGCCCCTGGCCCACGCGGCCGCCACCTGCCAGGACAGGAGGAAAGCCTCACACAAAGCCAGCCCTGTCCTAGGTCTTGAACTTCCAGCCTCCTAGACATTGAGAAAATAGAGGTCGCTGTTTCAGCCCCAGCCCGCGTGGCTCTCTGGTTTGGCAGCCCCAGCAAAGCGGGGTGATGGGGTCCGGGAGCCCGTCTGCCCAGTGCACGCTGCCACCCCGCCGTGGGGTGAGCAGGAGCCAACCTCGCCACGCCCCCTGCCCTGCTCTCCCCAGACCACAGAGCTGAAAACAGACACATGAGGTCATCCACAGCCCACCGGGTAAACGCCAACGGCTTCCCCACGCGCCCATGCCACAACCTCTAATTCTATCTCAGACGTGAGCCAGACCTGTGGGGTCCAGAAGAGACCAAATCAGCCCAATTAATGACCCAAATTACATTAATTACCCCAATCTCCACACTGAGGTCCTGTCTGCCTGACCCAAGGGAGACTTAGCCAGGGCCAGGGGTGCTGACTCATGTCTGGAAACGGGGGCCTTTGTCCTCAGTTCCTGCCTGTGTGAGGGTGGGGCAGAAAGCTGGGTGCCCTGTGACGGCCCCATGCCCCCCTGCATCTCCACTGCTGAGCCTGGAGTCCAGGCCCAGCTGCCTGGGGATCTGCCCCAACGCTGGCACACCTCTGAGTTTCCCTTCTAAATCAAAGCCCCTTCTGTTTTGTGCTTAGGCAAGGGGGTCCTACAGCCAAGCGGCCTTGACCCCCCACCCCTCCCACAGCAAGGGGGCAGCTCAGGCTTCCAGGGCACCTGCCCTGCCTGCTCTGTGACCCCATAGCCAGAGCTGGTGTCCTGGTGCCAAGACCAGTGGCAAATTCAGAGTCCTTGCTCCCCCATGGCTGGCTCCTAGTGCACTGGGTGGGGGGTGGAGGTGCCAGGAAAGATGGGCGCTCCTAAGTCTGACCTCAGACGGAACCCACCCCACGTACCCCATGCACCATTAACCTCAGTGGGGTTCCACCTCTGCCTGTCTGTCTGTCCCTGAGGCTCCCGACTCCCCATGCAGATCACGCAGAGAACAGAACACCAGCAAGGGAGCTGCCAGCCTCCCCCGGGCCAGCCAGGCCCGCAACTCTGGCGCATCCTGTGGCTCCCTCAGCACTGTCTCCACTCCCTCACTGGACACGGCCTCGCTGCCCCGGGTCTTTCCTCTGGCCTCATCCGGGTGTCGCACAGTGAGCCGCCACAAGCCAGGACCAATGACCAGGCAATACAATCAGGGGCCACCATCGCCGGCCAAAACCTGATCATGCTGCGTGTGACCGTAGGGTCCACTCTGCTCACCCCGTTCCTCAGAGTCACCCCAACAGTGGGACCTCGGGCAAGTCGCTTACCATTCCTGTGTCTCGGCTTTTGCATCTTTAAAATGGAACACTCGGGGTGGGCATTAGGCACGGTGGTGAAGTCGCCCATGTGGGAGCGCCTGGTTGGGAGTCCTGGCACTTCCTGTCTGTGATGCAGCTCCCTGCTAGCGCACCTGGGACACAGCAGAGGATGGCTCAAGTGCTTGGGCCCCTGCCACCCACGTGTGTCCCGGATGGAGTTCTGGGCTCCCGGCTTCGGCCTGACCTAACCCTGACCGGCTGTGGCAGGTACCTGGGGGAGTGAATGAGCAGACAGAAGCTCTGTACGTTTCTCTGTCTCTCGGCCTTCCAAAGAAAATGAAAAATAAAATAAAATGGGATATTAGTTTGACCTCGTGGAATGGTTACAATGGAATAGGTAAATATTTGTACAGGACTTAGGCCATGCTCTGTGACAGGAAGGGTTATGAGTCATTATGAGTGTTTGTTCAGATAAACCAACCCTCTGTCTGCCTCTTCTGTCTCTCTCGAGCACCTCACATCTCGTCCACCAGCAAATACTACCTGCCGCAAATACTACCAGGATAACACCTGACCGCTTCTCCCCGCCTCCGTGGTCCAGCCCGAGGACTGTCGGTACCTTGAGAATTACGCAACCGTGACGAGTTTGGGGATGTTTCCCTCATGTCTTCTGTGGACAATCACGTGGAGTAATGGGAGCTCTGGCTGTTTCGGCCCGACGTCTTCTACTCAGCGTAATGTTCTTGATGTTCTTCCATGTTGTAGCAGGCGTGTACGTTTGTTCCTTTTTTTTTTTTTTTTTTAAATTTTTTGACAGGCAGAGTGGACAGAGAGAGACAGACAGAGAGAAAGGTCTTCCTTTTTTGCCGTTGGTTCACCCTCCAATGGCCGCCGCGGCATGTTTGTTCCTTTCTAAAAGTTATTTATTTCTTTGAGAGGCAGAGAGAGATGCAGAGAGACAGACAGACAGGCAGACAGAGTCCAGGAGGGCCCATGCATTCGTTCACTCTCCAAATGCCTTCAGTGGCCAAGGCTAGGGCAGGGCTGAAGCCAGGAGCTGAGAACACAGCCCGTGTCTCTCCTGTGGGTGGCCAAACTGCTGCCTCCAAGGGTCTGCAGGAGCAGAAAGCTGGAGCCAGGAGCCAGAGCTGGCGGTTAAACCCCGGTATGGGCCGGCACCGCGGCTCACTAGGCTAATCCTCTGCCTGTGGCGCCTGCACCCCGGGTTCTAGTCCCGGTTGGGGCACCAGATTCTGTCCCGGTTGCTCCTCTTCCAGTCCAGCTCTCTGCTGTGGCCCAGGAGTGCAGTGGAGGATGGCCCAGGTCCCTGGGCCCTGCACCTGCATGGGAGACCAGGAAGAAGTACCTGGCTCCTGGCTTCAGATCGGCACAGCGCGCTGGCTGCAACGCGCTGGCCGTAGCGGCCACTTGGAAGGTGAACCAAAGGAAGACCTTTTTCTCTCTCTGTCTCTCTCTCGCTCAGTATCTAACTCTGCCTGTCAAAAAATAAATAAATAAACAAATAAATACATAAAACCCGGTATGCTATGTGGGACACACACAACTTAACTGGCATCTGACCACTAAGCTGAACACCTGCCCCAGTTTGTTCCTTTCTTATAAATAAGTCTCTTAAAAGAGATTAATTTATTTGAAAGGCAGAACAACAGAAAGAGGGAGGGGAGAGAGAAATATCTTCTATACCCTGGTTCGTTCATTCCCCAAATGGTTGCAACAGTCAGGTCTGGGCCAGGCCAAAACCAGGAGCCAGGAACTCCATCTGGGTCTCCCACATGAGTACAGGGACCTAAGAACTTGAGCCATCTTCTGCAGGTGCAATAGCTGGAGGCTGGATCAGAAGCGGAGCAGCCAGGACTCAAACTTGTGCTGATATGGGGGCTGGCACCACGCGTGGTGCTTCACCCCCTGCGGCCCAATGCCATTGTCTTCCAATGCTGACGCATCTGCAGGGCACGCCCCTTGTGTGGTGTTTGCAATGCCTGCTCCCAGGCCTTCCTGCCTCCACCTGGCTGCCTCACCCTCTGTCCTGAGCACAAAGCCAGGCAAACTCTTTAAAAATCTAAGTTAGGAAATGAGCATTTGGTTTAGAGACCGAGAAGCATCCCATATCTCAGTCTCTGGGTTTGAATCCCAGCTCCGCTCCCAACTCCAGCTTCCTGCTGATGTGCACCCCAGAGGCAGCAGGGGCGGCTCCTGTGTGGGAGACCTGGACTTGGTTCCCAGCTCCCGGTTTGACTTGGCCCAGCTCCGTCCGTTATAGGCAATTGAGGAGTGAACCAAAGACGTTCTCTCTTTGTATCCACCTTCCACTCTGTGTGTGTGTGTGTGTGTGTGTGTGTCTGCCTTTCAAACAAATAAAGTAAATTTTAAAAAGTTAAAGTTAATAACTGAAACAGGAATGAGCGCAAGCCACTCCCTGCCCGGCCCCCATCACAGAGTCTAAGTCAAAGTCCCTCCCACTGCCCCAGCACCGACCACAGAAACCCATTTCCTCCCAGTTCTGCAGCGCAGCCTGAGAGCCAGCTGCCTGCGAGGTCAGGTCTGGGGGGCCTCCTTCCTGCCAGGTGCTCACACAGCCCTTCCCGAGGGTATGAATGTGGCAGGGGGGGCTATACCTTCCCCCTACATGGCCCCCAGTCTTTGGGAGCTCTTATATCTTCAATTACCCACTGAGAGCCTTTTCTCAAACAGAGCCACATGGGCTTCCAGTCCAGCTCTCTGCTGTGGCCCAGGAGTACAGTGGAGGATGGCCCAGGTCTTCGGGATGGGAATTTGAGGGAAAGGATTGAGTCCACAGCCAGAAGCACACAAGGCCCTGTCCAGTCTGGCCTCAAACGCTCCCAGCAGCCTCCTGCCCCGGGGCCTTCCTTTTGCTGTCTCTGCCGAACCACTCCTCCAGAGATTCCCCACGGTCAGGTCCCCTCCTCGCCGCCCCCTCCCATAAGACCCCCTGCTCCCCAACTCTACACTGACTCCTTAGCTCCACTCCCCAGCCTCACCTCCCCTTTCCTCCCCTCTTCCAGGCCCAATTCCCCCCTTAGCGCCGCCGCCGTCCGACAAACTTAGATCTCACTGACTCACTTGCTTAGCATATTCACTTAAAATGTAAACTCGACAAGGGCAAGGAATTGTGTGGCTCAGACAGGTCCGATTCCCACCAGTAACTGGAACAGAGCACGGCACACAGGAGGCGCCTAATAAAAAATAATAAAATAATAAATGCTTGTGAGAGGGGCCAGTGTTGCGGCATAGTAAGCTAAGCCTCTGCCTGCAGCCCATATGGGTGCCGGTTCGAGACCCGGATGCTCCACTTCTGATCCAGCTCTCTGCTATGGCCTGGGAAAGCAGTGGAAGATGGCCCGAGTCCTTGGGCCCCTGCACCCATGTAGGAGACCCAGAAGAAGCTCCTGACTCCTGGCTCCTGGCTTCAGATCAGCTTAGCTCTGACCATTGCAGCCATTTGGGGAGTGAACCAGCAGATGGAAGATCTCTCTCTCTCTCTTACTCTACCTCTCAAATTAAGAAATAAAATCTTTTTTTAAAAAATGCTTGGGAGAGAGAAGACCGAGGTGGGGCTGGGCTCGAGGCCCTGCTCAGCCAGTTTCCTTGTTCACCAGCATGGGCGCAGATCCGAGAATCACTCATGAGCTCGTCCTCCCAGCAAGAGAGGCTCTGGGAGTGACCAGCCGCACGTGTTGGGCAGGCTTTGCTTCCTGGCATTGGGACGGGGTGCTGGGGGACCAACACGGGCTGCTGGCAGAGTAGAGCAAAGGGCATATTCTCAGTGCCTGGGGGTGAAGCGGAAAGGTGAGGGCAAGGGCGAGCCAGCCAGCCGGGCTGGAGCAGGCAGTAAGTGGCCACTTGCAAAGACAGACCGGTGGGGGGGTGGGGTTGAAACTCTCTGGCTACTTGCAACTTCCTGATGCCTGGGGAGGTGGGAGACAGGCAGACTCTGCGCTCCCTGTCTGGGTTCAATCAGTCCTACACAGAGGACTGCGAGGGTTTGAATGTGGTTTCCCTGTGTCCTCCGTGGGGAGATGTTAGGAGAGGATGGGATTTTTGGTTGATTTAGTAATTTGAGAAGGAGAGAGCGCATGGACATTCCCATCCTCAGGTTTACTCTCCAAGGCCTGCAGCAGCCGGAGGTTGAAGCCAGGAACCAGAAACTCAGCCCAGATCTTCCTCGTGGGTGGCCGGGATCCAGCTACTCAAGCACTCAGGACTGCCCCCCAGGGTCTACATCAGCAGGAAACGGGAGTCAGGAGCCAAACCCAGGCGCTCCAGCAGGGGATGTGGGGTCCAGCCAGCGTCTGCACTTCTAAGCCTGATGCCTGCCAGGAGGTGGGCGACCTGGTGGGAGGTGCTGAGCCCCCGGGGGGGGCATGGCCTCAGAAGGGATGGACGTCAGGGCCATGAGAACGCAGGCTCTCTCCGGCCTCTGCTCTCACTGAGCCTGCTTCTCCCTCGCACACACACACTCCTGCCGTGTGACGTCACTCCAGAGCTGAGCCGATGCCAGTGCCAAGCCCTCGAACCTCCAAAGCTGCAAGTTATATAAACCTCTTTTCTTTACAAATTACCAGTCTCAGGTGGCTGGTTTTTTCCTTTTAATTTGCTTTTTTTTTTTTTTTTTGCTGAATTTATCCCTGAGCCATAAGTCTGCTTCTGTAGTTTCTCCCGGGATCTCTCCTCCTTCTGTGCCACCTCCTCTTCTGGTTCAGGAACAGCGTGCTCCTTGCAGGAAGGATCATCTCAGTTGGGGCAGCACGGGCAGCTCTCGTGTGCATTGATCTGACCACGGGCTCCCTGGGGACGGTGGCGCATCCTGGGGGTCTTTGGTCACCTGGATCTGTTCAACGACCAGAGAAGCCAGACCCAACCCTTCAGTTCAGCATTGGTCTCAGCGGGCGGGACGGAAACTCAGCACTCGTCTGGGCCACCGACCCTGCGTCCAACCCCACCGCGTGGCCTGGGCACACCCAGCAACTGCACCGTGGTAATGACAGTGGCACACGCGGCTTCTTCAGGGATGTCCTTCTTACACTGGGCGGCGTCTCGGAGATGCGCGCCCTTGCTGGCCTGGGCCGTGTGTCTGGTGCTCTGCCAGTGAACATGAAGACTGGAACCTCTTGATGTGCGTGACTTGGGGGGTTCTGGGACCAGTGAGCAGAGGAGCCTTTCACGCATCACTTAAGGCTGTGTACAGGAACAGAGGTCTCAGGTATCTGGATGTAGTAACAAAGTGCAGCTCCCCCACGATTTCTTCCTAATGAAGAACTGTCCAGCGCCGAGCAGAACTTTCTGCGAGGAGGGGACTAACACCCGGCCTGTGCTCGCAGTGGCGGCTGAGGCCTGGAGATGTGACCGCGGGATGCAGGAGCTGAGTTCTGGATGTCCCTCCGGTTAACAAGATTAAATGGAAGGTCCACCTGCGCCTGGGCCTTGAGGAGCCGAGGAAGAGGTCAGGTGACGTGGCCAGAACTGTGCCTTTGGAGCAACGTGGGCCCATGCCTACCTTCACAAAGGTACGAATCTACCCCCGCTCGTTGGTGAAGAAACCAGCTCTCAGAGAATCAATGCACCTGTTTAAGGTTTCCAAGCTGGTAAGGAGCTGAGGCTACGTCGAACCAAGCCTTCTCCTGACTGAATCTGGGAGCCAGCCCTGGACACTGGGACCGAGGGGCCACTGCCAAGGGGCAGATGCAAGTTGAGTTAGGGTCAATCCCTGGCCGGCGCCGTGGCTCAACAGGCTAATCCTCCGCCTTGCGGCGCTGGCACACCGGGTTCTAGTCCCGGTCGGGGCACCGGATTCTGTCCCGGTTGCCCCTCTTCCAGGCCAGCCCTCTGCTGTGGCCCGGGAGTGCAGTGGAGGATGGCCCAAGTGCTTGGGCCCTGCACCCCATGGGAGACCAGGAGAAGCACCTGGCTCCTGCCATCGGATGAGCGCGGTGCGCCGGTCGCAGCGTGCCGTCCGCGGCGGCCATTGGAGGGTGAACCAACAGCAAAAGGAAGACCTTTCTCTCTGTCTCTCTCTCTCACTGTCCACTCTGTCTGTCAAAAAAAAAAAAAAAAGAAAGAAAGAAAGAAAAAAAAAAAGGGTCAATCCCTAAGTCAACACCATTTGTGTCCCTGATAGACACATGGAAAAAAACCTGTAAGGTCACCAGAAGATGACCATCTGCAAACCAAGGACAGAGGCCTGTAGTAGATCCTTCTATGAGGGTAGTTCAGAAAGGTCATGGAAAATGGAATTAGAAGGTAAGATGATTCCATGCATACCCATGTTATGGCCTCCAGAGAAACCAGCCCTAACCAACCTTGATAATGGGCTTTCAGCGTCCAAAATTTTGAGACAATAAATTTCTCTTGCTTAAAAAAAAAAAAAAAAGCAAGTCGAGTTACGGATAACTATGACCGCAGACACCTCTCGCTGAGGGAAGTACCAGTTAACTGTATACTGGGCATGTCCCCGCTTATACCTTAGGGATAATGAGCCAACATGAGGTCACCTAAAAGGTTGATATTTGTGCATTTTTCCTAAAAGGAGACTTTCTGGGGCAGGCATCTGGCCTGGTGGTTTGGCCACTGCTTGGGACCCACAGCCCATCCAGGAGCGCCTGTGATCAAGCCCCAGCTCCACGCCTTGTCCCACCTTCTTGATATCGCATACTCTGGGGCTGCGGGTGATGGCTCAAGTGGTCGGGTCTCTGCCACCCATGTGGGAGACTCAGACTGAGTCCTCAGCTTCTGACTTTGTCTGGCTCAGCGCCAGCTGTTGTAGGCCTTTGGAGAGCATACCATCAGGGAGGGGATTCCTCTCCCTCTCTCCCTCTCTCTCTCCCTCTCTCCCCTCTTACATGGGAAACCCACCCACACTGTTTCCAGCAGCAGGAAATGGATCAAGAGGGCAGGTGTTGCAAGACCCATGGCTCATCAAAAGTCTTTGCTGAAGCACGGCCCCCGCCCCCCACAACGTGCCTCAGGTCACAGCGCAGCCCCAGTCCGGGAGATGCTGACAACCAGTGTCCCCCTCGGCTCTGGGGCAGCTGAGACGCCTGGTGGGCCTCAGAGGCGTCTGATGGAACTCCGCAGTCGGCAATGCCGAGAGTGGGCCCAGTAGGTTTTCCTGAGATTTTCCGGGCTACTGGGCCGAACCAGAACTCAGCTTTCCCGGATATTTGAAACTGAAAAGGTGTTCTCCCCACAAGCTTTCGTCTCTGCACAGACCCTGGTCTGAAAGCAGTGGAGGAGAAGCCAGAGGCTGGAGGGCAGGGGAGCCCCGGAAGCAGGTGTCTTTCCTTGGCAGACCCTGGACAAGTGTCCCCTTCTGAGGCGCCTTGACCGAGGCCTTGACTCCCCTCCGCCCCTGGGGCTGTCGTGTCATCTGGGTCGATACCGACCAGACACTTCCTCCGCCTTCCCGCGAGTGGACATTGGAGCCACGCATGTTGGGGAGAGAGGGAGGGGTTAGGAGAAAGAGGCAGAGGCTGCAGTGGCAGAGAGACCAGGACACCGTCCACGAGAAGCACTCAGTGTGGGCCTGCCACGACTACACCAGGACTCGTGCGTGGAACGTTCCGGTCGGCGTTCACTTGTCCAGTGGCTCTGTCCTCCACGGGAATGCAAGCTCCGCAAAGAGGCAGACCTTGTCAGCAGTCTCACTCCGTGCCAGAATCAGCCCCAGGCACTGGGAGACCGTGGCAGGTTTGCGCAAGGAGGGGTTCAACGAGGGTCTGTTGAGTGGGTTGGTAGCAAGGGGAAGGCATCTACAGGCTTTAACACAGAGGGAGCAGGATCACGTTTGGCATCTGGCAAGCTCAAAAGAGACGTGGGTGAGCAACACGGGAGCGGAATCTTCAAAGACGGGGCAGGAGGAGCTGGACAGCAGGGACCGAGCCAGACAGGAGAATGGAGGCCCAGCAGAGAGAGTGAGGAAGATGGTGCTAAGCTTCGTTCATTGCTCATTCAACCAGCGCTCATGGAGACGCCTGCTGTATACTTACTGTATACAAGCATACAGCCTGCTGCGTGCCGGCCTGGTTCACAGAGTGCGCCAGACTGACTGGGCTAAGGGATGCACACACCTTGGTGCCTATGAATCGTCAGGTGACCCCTGGGCCCCACCCCCCTGAGACTTGGATGGGCGGAGTCAGGGCCTGGGAACTTGTATTTCTAGCACTCATCTCAGGTGGTTCGGGTGCAGGCTGTCCATGGGTTGTGTTTTGGGAAACTCTGCTTACGCAGATTGGGGCTCAATGGGAGGCCCAGGCACAAGGGGACAGGAAGGCAGAGGACAGTGGGTGGGGAGCAATCAGGGAGACTTCACGGAGGAGGTGCTGCTGCTAGAGGCATAGCCAAAGGGCTTGTGGAACCAAGGGGCCAGAGAAAGACGCTCCAGACCTTCCCTAGGAAGACACAGGGAGCGTGGCAGAACAAACGAGGGAGGGAAACCGAGCAGACACCCGCACTGCGCCTCCCCTGCCTCCTGAACTCACGGCCAAGGCTACGCAGGGCTGACGGGTCCAGGGCCTCATTCTCCCCGTCCCCCAATCACTACACACGTGCACCTCACCTAGTCACTCCGCAGGGGCAGGACCCAGGAATCCCCACCTGGTCAGACAGGCACTAACAGAGGGATGTCAGGGAGGAGCTTTTTGAACTCAAGGTCAAGGTCAAGGCTAAGGCTGGCCAGACACAGCCGCAGCCAGGCTCTGTCCCGTTCTTTCCTCCGTGCCCCAACCCACTCCGAAAGCCCCTCCCTCACTCAGTCACCCACGCGGAGCCGTCCCATCAGCTGAGCCCTTCCGGCCTCAGGGATTGCCTGTTCTAGAAGGGAGTGCCTGTTCTGGATTCCGGGCTGGGATGCAGACCTCGCTCTTCTGAGTCACGGATCTTCTCAAAGAGAACAGGATCTGGGAGGTGAGCCCCTGGGCGCTGGCCGCTTTCATCCCCTGTCCCATGTGAGAAGAAAGACGGCCAGTGCCACGCCCACCTCAAGGCCCTGGGGAGCCCTAGCAACTTGTCGGGCCTGGGGAGGAAGAGAAAGATGTCCACATCGGGAGAGACAAGTCGCAACTTTGCACAAAGTTTTACAACACCTGCAATTAAGCCCAACCCCTAATTAGCCTGCGTGACGCCATCTTGGCTTGCCTGCTCTGCCCGACACTCAGGCAAATACCCCTCTTTGGTGGGCCTGGGGAGGGTTTCCTGGACATGAAGCGGCTTGAACAGCTCAAACCGAGTAAGAACCCCGTTCTTCAAAGCTGAGGTGCAGGGAGCTCATTGACATGACATTCCCGTGATTGATAGCTGCCGTTCACAGCCAGCGCACCAGAAATGATCAATTAGCTCAGCTCTCCAGAGCACGGGCCCCATGCTTAGAACTTGCAGCTCCACTGGCCGGCGCCGTGGCTCAACAGGCTAATCCTCTGCCTTGCGGCGCCGGCACACCGGGTTCTAGTCCTGGTCGGGGCGCCGGATTCTGTCCCGGTTGCCCCTTTCCAGGCCAGCCCTCTGCTGTGGCCCAGGAGTGCAGTGGAGGATGGCCCAAGTGCTTGGGCCCTGCACCCCATGGGAGACCAGGAAAAAGCACCTAGCACCTGGCTCCTGCCATCGGATGAGCGCGGTGCGCCGGCCGCAGCGCACCATCTGCAGCAGCCATTGGAGGGTGAACCAACGGCAAAGGAAGACCTTTCTCTCTGTCTCTCTCTCTCACTGTCCACTCTGCCTGTAAAAAAAAAAAAAAAAAAAAAAAGAACTTGCAGCTCCACACATGAAAAGTGCGTGTTCGAGTAATGTCAGCCGTGGTCAAGCACCGCCCTCCTGCCCAGGTGTCTACAAACCAGTCTGCTGATCCCCACGGAGCTGCGGGGCTGGCGGCTGTAGGAAGGGGTTCTGCACACGCACCTGTGGGCAAGCGGGGCAGGTGGCTCGCGCGGGTGCAGCTGCAGGTGTGTGAGGTGGATAGAGGTCGCTGTGGTAGTCTTCTGTGTCCAGGCTGCTCTGCCTTGGGTTGGCGGCACGGCCTGATGGCAGCTTCAGTCATCTGAAGATCTTTTTGAATAGTCGTATCATAGCTAGTGATATTTCTATTTGAAAGGCAGAGATACAGAGATAGAGAGAGTGAGAGAGAGAGAGAGAAAGGCCTTCCATCTACTAGTTCACTCCCTAAATGGCTGCAATGGCAGGGACCGGGCCAGGCCAAAGTCAGAAGCCAAGAGCCTCATCCAGGTCTCCCATGGGCAGGGCCCAAGCACTTGGGCCATCCTCCACTGCCTTCCCAGGCCACAGCAGAGAGCTGGATTGGAAGTGGAACAGCTGGGACTCCAACCAACACCCATATGGGATGCCAGCACAGCAGGCGGAGTTAACCTGCACCACAGCACTGGGCCCATAGCTGGTGATTTTCCATCCTTGTTGTTGAGGGACAGCTAACCACGTGACAGGGGACCGAGTCATGGACGAGGAATCCTCAGACCTGAGCTCTAGGCCTGGCCTTTCCATACCCAGGTGTGTGTCCACAGAGCCAGGAATGACCTCTCTGGTCTACCCCCAGGCTGCCTTTGTGTGCCGTGGGTCTCTCTGGAAATAAATGATGCTTCTGGGCCCCTTCTCAGAACAATGATTTGAGATGCATGAAATAAAATAGGATCTGCAAGGGAAACCAGTTACAGTATTGGATAGTTAGCAGCTTACGTAAAACACAAACGAGGGGGCTGGCGCTGTGGCGTAGCAGGTAAAGCCACCACCTGCTGTGTCGGCATCCCATATGGGCACTGGTTCAAGACTCAGCTGCTCCACTTCCCATCCAGCTCTCTGCTGTGGCCTGGGAAAGCAGCAGAAGATGGCTCAAGTCCTTGGCCCCTGCACCCGCGTGGGAGACCTGGAAGAAGCTCATGGCTCCTGGCTGTGGTTCGACCCAGCTCCGACTGTTGTGGCCAACTAGGGATTGAACCAGTGGATGGAAGACCTCTCTCTTCTCTCTGCCTCTTCTCTCTCTGCGTAACTTGACTTTTAAGTAAAATAAATAAATCTTAAAAAAAAAAAAAACGAAACGAACATGTATTCCTTAACAGGTGCAATGAAGACCTAGACCTGGCAGTGGTTTTAACAACAAAATGTCAAAGCAGCGTGAGCACGCACAGTATCTCCGGATGTCTGCAACGGTGTGACGTGAGAATATTTGAGATTTGTACCGACAGCCACATCCCTGGTGCCGCCAGGCCGCTTACTGTATGGTGTTGGGGACCAGCGTTGTGGCTGCCATCTGTGACGCCAGCATCCTGGGTGGGCTCTGGTTTGAGTCCTGGCTGCTCCACTTCTGATCCAGCTCCCTGCTAAAGCACCTGGGAAGGCAGCAGAAGACGGCCCAAGTGCTGGGGCCCTGCACCCACGTGGGAGACTTGGATGGAGCTCCTGGCTCCTGGCTTCGGCCTGGCCCAGCTCCGGGCCCTTGTAATTATTTGGGGAGTGAACAAGCAGATGGAAGATCTCTCTCTCTCTCTCTCTCTCTCTCTCTCTCTCTCTGCCTTTATAATAATAAATAAATAAATTTTTAAAAATCTTCAAAAAAAACAAAAGAAATGTTTCAGCTAGAGGCTATGAAAATAAAAGCTTAGTTTCCCCTTTCCCACTTCTCCCTAATTCTATCCACAACCCTACTATGGGCTGAACGGTGCCCCCACACACGCATGCTGAAGCCCTCACTGTGCGCCTCAGCCTGTGCCTGTGTGTGGAGCCCGAGCCCCCCAGGAGGTGATGACGGTAAGAGGAGCCCTAATCCCACAGGCCCGGGGCCCCAGGAGAAGGCCAGGGTGGGGACGCAGACAGAACAGGGCCATCTGCAAGCCAAGGAGGAAGCCAGCCCTGCCTACACCCTGATCCTGGTCATCCGGCCTCCGGAGCCCAGAGAAAGCACACCCCCAGCCGACCAGTACCGACCTGGGGTTAAGAATATTACAGAACCAGACAACCCCAGGTCCGTTTGCCTCTGCTCATGCGCGATGGGGGACGGACGGGCCTCCTCTCGGGGAGAGGAGATCCAGCCAAGGTCATCACAGGTGCTCCCAGAGCCCCTTCAGGGCCGCCCCCCTGCCCCGCCCACCCTCCGCCTTGGAGCACTGGATCTGGGCCAAGGGGTCAAGGGTGCCCCTGGCCCAGGTGAAAGGAGCCAGGGGTCCCACCAGCTCCTGGTGAGCGGCTGCGGGGGGCTTCCCACGGCTGCGACCCTCCCAGCACCCAGAGACACTGTGGGAGGTGAGAACCAGGCTGGTCTTCCGGGAATCAGAGGAGGGGGCAGAGGGGAGGCGCAAGTACTGAGGACGGGAGAGAAGAGGGAGCGGGGGTGGGGGTGGGGGGGGCCGAGGCCACTTCCTCGTGGCCAGCCGTGGCTCGCTGGACTAGAAGAACCAGGAGGACTCAGAGAGGGACTCTCCCCACCCACAGCCCCTGGTGGCCGGCGCCCCCGCCCCCACTCCTGCTGCAGCTCTGGCTGGCACTTGTGCCTGGGCAGAGGCACAGTCTGGGAGCTGGCGGGGGTGGGGTGGGGGTGACTGCTGCCCCCTGCCACCGGGTTTGGGCCCCTCCTCCCTTTCCCCTCCCCCTCCTCCTCCTCCGCCCCAGAGCCACCCCCTCCCTGCTGATGGAAAAGCATCCGTGACGTTTATTCTCTCCACGCAGGTTTGTTTTTCGGTCCTGCCAGCCCTGGTAGCTGCTTGCCACCTCCGCAGGGAGCCGGTGAAGGCGGGTAAATACCTAATTAGGGCGCCCTGGAGGGAGAGCTATTTACCTGGGAGCTGGAATCCGGGGTCAGCGTGCAGTGTGGGAGGGGTTATTCCCCCAGGAGCAGGCGGACCTGTCATCAGGCGCTGGGTGGACACCAGGGCACCTGCAAGGCGCCCCTCGTTGATTTTGAAGAAACTGGTCTGTTGCGGCCTCTGTGCGCGGAGCCACAGGGGCCTGGGGACAGAGTCTCACCGTGGCTGGGGCCAGCGGAGCAGCGCCTGGCTTCCCACGGAGCAAGTGGCAGTTAGCGGCCGAAGCCAAAGACCACAGTGCTTCAAAAAGTCTGTGGAAAGTGGAATTTAAAGATGTTTCTTTTTTCTTTTCTTTTCTTTTTTTAAAATATTTACTTATTTATTTGGAAGGCAGAGAGAGAGCGCTTTTCCATCTGCTGGTTCACTCCCCAGATGGCCGCAACAGCGGGAGCTGCGCTGATCCGAGGCCAGGAGCCAGGCGCTTCTTCTGGATCTCCCACGTGAGTGCAGGGACCAAAGGACTTGGGTCATCTTCTGTTGCTTTCCCAGGCCACAGCAGAGAGCTGGATCGGAAGTGGAGCAACCGGGACTCGAACTGGTCCCCGCATGGGATGCAGGCACTGAAGACAGTGGCTCTACCTGCTACACCACAGTGCCAGCCCCAGATAAGTTTCTGTTGGGGCAAAGAAATTTTGAAATCCATGCACGGTCGGGTTTTTTTTAAAGATTTATTTATTATTTATTTGAAAATCAGAATTACACACAGAGGAGAAACAGAGAGAGAGAGAGAGAGAGAGAGGTCTTCCATCTGCTGGTTCACTCCCCAATTGGCTGCAACAGCTGGAGCTGTGCTGATCCGAAGCCAGGAACCAGGAGCTTCTTCTGGGTCTCCCGCACTGGTGCAGGGGCCCATGGACTTGGGCCATCTTCTACTGCTTTCCCAGGCCATAGCAGAGAGCTGGATGGGAAGTGGGGCAGCTGGGCCTCGAACCGGCGCCCATGTGGGATGCTTGTGTTGTAGGCAGAGGCATAAAGAGAAATAAAGATTTTTATCTGACAAGCAAGAGTTGAGGGAATCCATTGGCAGCCACCTGCCCTGCAAGAAACGTCCAGAGAAGTTCTCCAGGCAGAAGGAAGGCGACACAAATCAGAAACCTGAATTTGGGGACGGCGCTGTGGTACAGCGGGTTAAAGCTCTGGCCTGCAGAGCCAGCATCCCATATAGGCACTAGTTCTAGTCCCGGTTGCTCCTCTTCCAGTCCAGCTCTCTGCTATGACCTGGGATAGTAGGATGGAAAATCGCATCCATCATCAGCGGCCACAGACAGCATTTGCCGGAAGACTGGTATGTAAGACTTCACCGCCAGATAAGGGCACGTCATTGTTTAGGTCTTTATTTCGCCTGATTTCCAATGTGAAATAAAAAAATGCTACCATCATGCACCAAAAATGCAATGGGAATAAATCGGCTGGTGCCGTGGCTCAACAGGCTAATCCTCCGCCTTGCGGCGCCGGCACACCGGGTTCTAGTCCTGGTCGGGGCACCGGATTCTGTCCCGGTTGCCCCTCTTCCAGGCCAGCTCTCTGCTGTGGCCCGGGAGGGCAGTGGAGGATGGCCAAGTGCTTGGGCCCTGCACCCCATGGGAGACCAGGAGGAGGACCTGGCTCCTGCCATCGCTCAGCGGGGTGCGCTGGCTGCAGTGACCATTGGAGGGTGAACCAATGGCAAAAGGAAGACCTTTCTCTCTGTCTCTCTGTCTCTCTCTCACTGTCCACTCTGCCTGTCAAAAATAAATTAATTAATTAAAAGGCAATTCTTCCCAACTTACCACAGCCCCACTCAAAATCTCATTAAGCTGCAGCATAGATACCAACAAACTGACTCTCAAATTACGTGGAAAAACAAAGAGCCTCGACTAGCCACGTCAATACTGAAGAGGAATGACAAAGGCTCACCCTAGCTGGTTTAAAAATAACTGAACATCTACAACAATCAAGACTGCGTGGTAATGATGAGAGACTGGAAACCCAGCTTCCCGGAATAGAAGAGAATCCAAAACATGGATCAAATATATTCACGTGATATTGGACAAAGGCAAATCAGCAAAGGTGCTGGAACAATGGACATGGAGATGGGGAAGAACGAGCCTTGGACAGATTCTATATCTTGCAAAGAAATGAACTCAAAATGAATCCTAAGTCTAAATGTAAAATGCAAAACTCTAAAAGTGGTAGAAGAAAACTTCAGGGAAAATGTAAGATTTTGGTTTGCTGAAGAGTTTTAAGATACACAAAAAGCATGACTCATGGAAGAAAAAAATAGCCAAGTTCATTCACAAGTTGAATGATAGACCCCTAAAAGATGTCCGCATCCGTGTTCCTGGAAGCTATAGCTGGTACCTTATCTGGGAAAACAAGAGTCTTTGTAGAGTGTTGGAGTGGGATCTTGGGATGGGCTCACCCTGGGTTACCATGATGGACCCTAAATCCAGGGCAAGTATCTGGAGAGAGACACGCGGGGGGACTGGCAGGCAGGCAGAAGAGGACGCAGCCTCGTGACCCTTGAGCAGAGAGGGCAGTCACGAGAGGAGCCACGTGGAAGGAAGCCTTTGATGGGGGTGTGGAGCAAGGCGCTTACCTCTGTGGTCTCCCTCCCCAAGCCCATAATCCCGGTCTCATCATGAGGAAAACATCAGACAAACCCGGTTGAGAAACAGTCAAGGAAAGTGCTGACCCGGCAGCCTCAAAACTGCCATGGTCATCAGACCCAAGCCCAGGCTGAGAAACCGTCACAGCCCCCAGGGGCCGCAGGAGACGAGCCAGCCGCAGGGAGCGGGTGGCCTGGGGCGAGTCCTGGGGCCGAGAGGACATTGGCGTAAACCAAGGGAACCTGGATAAAGTATGGGTGCTGTCCAACAGCCAGTCCCGGGACCCGTGCCCGGCTAGGGTGAGAAGTTACCAGGAAAACATGAGAGCGAAAGGCCCAGGAACTCCCTGTAGCACCTTCACGTTGCTAGAATTCAAATCTATCCTCTAACAGCGTTTACTTGAAAGGTAAAATAAAGAATCCCTGGCCGGCGCCGTGGCTCACTAGGCTAATCTGCCACCTGCGGCGCCGGTGCACCGGGTTCTAGTCCTGGTCGGGGTGCCTGTTCTGTCCCAGTTGCTCCTCTTCCAGTCCAGCTCTCTGCTGTGGCCCGGGAGTGCAGTGGAGGATGGCCCAGGTCCTTGGGCCCTGCACCCCATGGGAGACCAGGAGGAAGCACCTGGCTCCTGGCTTCAGATCGGTGCAGCGCAGGCCATAGCAGCCATTTGGGGCGTGAACCAACGGAAGGAAGACCTTTCTCTCTGTCTCTCTCTCTCACTGTCTAACTCTGCCTATCAAAAAAAAAAAAAAATGAAAAAAATAAAAAATAAATAAAGAATCCCTGCTGTTTGTGATCTAAAACAATAAACAGCCCCCCCAAAAGATACCCCCTCAACACAGCACTTTCCCAGAATAGCACACATTAACTACACGTGCAAGGCGAATGGGAAGGAGAAAAACTGATGGAGAAGAAAGGCACCATCGAGGTCATCCAAGGTCACAGACAGGTGGCGATCGTGAGTCTGAAGGGGGGGGGCATTAGCCCTGGGGTCTGTGCTCCTAAATCCTCGAACAGGAGGGGACGCAAGAGTGGCAGCCAAAGGCAGCTCGTTTCTATCTGTGCAGTCAGCGTGGAGGGTGTTCTCGGGGGTCGTGGGCAGGAGACGCCTTGCCGGTAGGAGCTGCCCTTGGTGGCATCTGCCCAGCACAGGACTCAGGCACGGGGGTGGCTCAGAGACGAGCAGCCAGGCTGTTGCTCCACCGATCAGACCGCAGGCAACTGACTTAACCTTCCACACCTCGGTTTCTTCATCTGTAAAATGGGGGTAGTAGGAACCCCGACTTCTAAGGGTTGCCATGAGGTTAAGGAGATGAAAGGCATGAACATGGCTCCTACAGGGGCTGACATACAAAGGCTGATAAATGGCGCTATTATCCTTGTAAATGCTCTTCTGCATCCGATCCCCCCGAGGCCAGCTTGGTAATTATCCCTGGCAGGAAACATGTTTCATCGCCTGTCCTGCTGGAACCTGCTCCTCCGAGCGGCAGCCAGCACTGCCCGCTCCCGCCCTGGCCCCCTGGCCCGTGCAGCTCGGCCTGACTCAGGTGAGCGCTCAGGCCAGGCTGTCTCACTGAGAACCCGGCCGTTCTAGCTGACTGGGGAGAATGCACCGGACTTCCACAGTGGGAAACCAGTGGATCCCCCTGGGAGGCCCAAGGGCATCCCAAGTTCCAGGGAGCAGAAGCAATGCGGGATCAGCAGAGGGGGTGTGGAGCCGCTGCTCCGAGAGGCAGAGGAAAAGACGGACGTCAGAGCTGGAGACGCACGGGCTCCGGCGACTCCCAGACGTTTGCAAATGTGTGTGACCTGGAGGTGTACACCTCGTGGGGACACAGTGACCTTCGGGTGAATTCCTGCCTCCAACCAGTACTTGACGGCTGATGTGCGCTGTGTGCGGTGTCGTTACTTCTAGAACTATGTCCTGGAACTCGGGTCCAGCCCCAGGAGACTCAGAGATGAACAGGTGAGCCCGTCAGCACTGTAAACACACACTCTGATCCAAAGCAGCCTGGGCTACAGTGGGACCTGAGGACTGGGCAGAGCTCGGGCTTACAAAAACATTCACAGGTGACATCACGGATCAGTCACGTGACCCTGAGGATCCAGTGTGTAAATAAATTCCTTTAAACAATCATGTAAAAATACCCTAAAGGAAGAGCCACTCGTGTGACCCCTATGGCCTCGATGGAATTGAACTCAGAGGTCCCTGAAATCCACATCTTAAAACTCCACGTCCAGTGCTCTCCCCTGCACACACAGCCTCTCCCGAAGGCAAGATCCCGGGAGGTCTGGGCAGGAGCAAAATTGCAGCCAAGGACCAACGACGTCTTCGGCGACTGCTGTGGTTCGTGCTTGGTGTGAGAGTGTCCCCAGAGGCCCAGGATGAGAGTGACAGGACCTTGAAGAGGTGTGGTCTAATGGGAGGTGAATGGGTCCCAGCGGCCCCTGGGAGGAGTCAGTGCCGATCTTGGGACAGGGACACATCTGGTAGGAGTGGGGGAGTTGCCGCTGGTGAGGGTTGTTATGGAAAGAGCCAGGCTGGGCCCACCCGGCTCTCTTGCTTGTACCTCCCCTGCCCTCGGATGGTTCTGCACACCTTCCCACTGTTGGGGCGCCATCACCATGGGCCCGCAGCAGAGCTAAGCAGAACTGCAAGCTAAAGAAACCCCTCGTAGCATGGAGCAGGCAGCCCCCAGGCCTTGCTACGGAAACACAGCACAGTCCAAGTCAGCGGCTTGTCCTGGCCCCAGCACAAACACAGGGGTTAGGGGTGTAGCGGAGCCGCTCCTTCTCACAAGGCAGCTGGGTGGAGACGGAGCCCAGGACTCTGGGCGCGGGATCGTTCTGTTGTGCTTTTTGTTTGTGTGGGGCTTGGGTTTTTGCTTTGTGTTGTGTTTTGCAAGTCCAAACTCCTCATTGTCCTGCCCCTGCTCACTGTCCAGAGAGCGGGGACCAGCCTCCTCCCCCAAGCTCAGGCCCGGGAGCTGTGTCCCCTGGATGCTGCTTCCTGTGGGCTGCAGGGCGGCAGGTGTGGTCTGCCCAGCGGGCTCTGCCCGAGGTGAGTGATGAGCAGAGGTTCTCAGAGTGTGGACCCTGGCCCAGCTGCACTTGGGGAACTGTGAGAAGTGAAAATCTCCCAAGCTCCCAGATCTACTGTGGCAGGGACTCGGGGGGTGAGGCCCAGGAGGGGTGTGTGTGTGTGTGCGAGAGAGAGAGAGAGAGAGAGAACACTCTTGTCACTCTCATCTATTGGTTCACCCTCCAGATGCCTGCAAGAACTGGGACGGGACCAGGCAGAAGCCAGGAGCCAGGAACTCAGCCCGGGTGTCCCTTGTGAGTGGCAGGGACTCAACCACTTAAGCCATCACCTGCTGCCTCCCAGGGTGCACACTGGCAGGAGCTGGGATTGGAAATGGAGTCCAGACATGAACCCAGGCTCTCTCGTATGGGCTGTGGGTGTCCCCATGTGGCCTCTTAACCACCAGGCCAAAGGTCCACCCCCGGTCGCTGAGTTAACGAATCCTGCAGGTGGTTCTGAGCTGGAGCACCTCTGGGGGTGCTGTCCAGTTGGATGTCCCACAGGGGTGGAAATGGTCTACACCTGGGCCGTCCCATACGTCGGCCCCCAGCCACAGGTGGCGTCCGCACACTAGGAATGCGGCTCGTGTGTGAGGAAGTGAATTTTGAATTTGATCTACTTTTGCTTAGTAACTTCAGTGGGCACACATGCCTGGTGGCCACCTTATTGGGCTACAGAGTCTGCAGGCTGCTGTCTCCCACCCCTAGCATCTCCAGCAAGGTGGGAAAGTGGGGACGAGGTGGACGCAAGGGGACCAAAGGACAGAGCTGGGTCATGGGCGGATCACAAGCTGAAGATTCAAATAGACCAGAGAGAAGGCCTCTTTGGAGAATTCAGCAAAAGACAGAAGCATAAATTAAAGCAGGCCAGAGCATAGTCAGACACAAAGAAGAACTTCCTGACAGTCAGGGTGGCGGGGACAAATCCTGCCGCAGGAAGCTACAGAGCCTTCGAACCCGTAGAGGAAGTGTGGGGTGTGGAAGAGTCCCCTAGAATAGTTCCTGCTTCCCTTACCAGCTGAGTGACCCTGATGGGGAACTTGACCTTGCTGGGCCTGGGGTTCCTTTATTGCAGATAAAGTCCCGGGGGAGGCGGAAGCCCACACAGCCAGGACAGAGCAGCAAAAGTGATGGAGAGTTGAGGTTTCTGGAGGCAGCCGGCTGTGGGCCTGAGCCAGGGGCCCCGGGCAGGTCACTTAGCCTTCCTGGGGTTTGACTCCCTCCTTGCAGAGGAGCTGCAAAGCCCGCCGGGGACGTGGGAGGAGCTGCTGGTGTCAAAGTCTTTCCTGTCCTCACCCACCTGCTCCTGACCACATGCCAAGGAGGCAGCCTGCTGTCGGACCCGCTCCTCGCATGTAGAGACTCAGCAATGCCAAGGTCACGTCGCTTGCCCGAGGTCACTCGCCTGGCCAGCCCAGCTTGCAAGGAGACCGTAAAGGGTCTCCCAGGTGTGCTAACTTTTGTTAGGAGCCACCTGCAGGACAGCCAGGTAGAGCAGAGAGGGCGATGTAGCAGGAGTCATGAGTGCCGGCCCCGGGTCAGTCACTGCTCCTGGAGCTCCCGCCTCTGCACCCAGGTGCCGGGGCCCAGCCGAGAATCTGCTGACCAATGAACAACCCAGTGCTGTGTCGTCGGCTTGTCTGGGAAAGTGTCCTCTGTCCTTCGGGTCTAGTGAGACGGACGACCTCCCGGTGCCCTGCTCCCCACTGGCAGGAGTAAAATCTTACCGAACCCCTGAGATGATATAGAAGTAGCGGGACGAACAATAATAAATGAACGTGGCCGTAATCCTGGGGCCGTAACACATCACACGCGGGATGATGGGTAGGGCCCCGGGTGGCTGTCTCAGGCCGGCTTAAGGGTGAGTTAGTAGCAAACAGTGTAACCACGGTGTTTCTGAGTGCTGTGTCTGCTGCTCGAGAGTCCAAGGAATCAAACGTGCTCTTTGTAATTGCTTTTCAAGTTGATTAGGAACATTTAATTCATCAAAAATTCACAATTGAGGGAGGACGGTTTTCCGAGTTCTGTTAATTAGACGTAAGGGCAGCAGACTCAGCCGTAAGGGAAGTGCGGGTTTGTGGGGGCTTCTTGCCCCGCAGAAGAGCCCCTAGGGTGTGCAGCTGCCAGTCCATGGGCTACAAACGGCCTAAGAGCCCCTCCATCACAGCCTCCTCTTAAAGCTGTGATTTTTTTTAAAGATTTATTTTATTTATTTGTTTTTTTTTTTTTTGACAGGCAGAGTGGACAGTGAGAGAGAGAGACAGAGAGAAAGGTCTTCCTTTTTGCCGTTGGTTCACCCTCCAATGGCCGCCGCGGCTGGCGCGCTGCGGCTGGTGCACTGCGCTGATCTGTAGCCTGGAGCCAGGTGCTTCTCCTGGTCTCCCATGGGGTGCAGGGCCCAAGCACTTGGGCCATCCTCCACTGCACTCCCGGGCCACAGCAGAGGGCTGGCCTGGAAGAGGAGCAGCCAGGACCAGAACCCACTGCCCACACGGGATGCCTGTGCCACAGGCGGAGGACCAACCAAGTGAGCCACAGCACCGGCCCAACTTGTCAGTTTTCTATTCACGTCCTCTCCTGTTCCAGAACCCCATCCAGGGACCCCAAGCTGCACTCGGTCCATATGTCTCCCTTAGTCTCCTCGGGTCTCCCGTGGCTTCTCAGCCTTTCCTGGTTTTGCTAAAACATCCACGAGAATGTCTTGTTCCTTCTCTGACCTAAAATTTCAGTTTTAGGGGCACCCGTTATGGGCGCTGGCTTGGGTCCTGGCTGCTCCACTTATCAATCCAGCTCCCTGCTAATGCGCCTGGGAAGGCAGCAGAAGACGGCCCAAGTGCTTGAACCCTGCACCCATGTGGGAGACCCAGATGAAGCTCCTGGCTCCTGGCTTTGGCTGGGCCCAGCCCCAGTCATTGCGACCATTTGGAGAGTAAACCAGCAGATGGAAGCTCTCTCTCTCTCTCTCTCTCTCTAACACTGACTTTCAAATAAATAAAATAGGCCGGCGCCATGGCTCACTAGGCTAATCCTCCACCTGCAGCGCCAGCACACCGGGTTCTAGTCCTGGTTGGGGCTCTTCCGGTTTGTCGCCGGGCACACCCTTGCCCTGATTCAGCCTTCGCTCGCCTGAATTGTGTGTGGGGACCTCCGTGCTCATCGACGCTGCCTGTCCTCGCTCTGTGTCTGTTTGTTCAGAGATTATTTGCTTTGCTCACAGTCCCCAGTGTTTATGTTTTCCTGCATCTGTGGGTAGAGACAATGACATATTCTATCTGATACCAGCCAGGAAGACAGAGGTCATTTCACTTACATAGAGGGATTTATCAGAAAGCATTGGTTACACGGCAGACAGCCTGGACAGGGCGCAGTAAAATCACCCACAGTTCACCAACAGCAGGAGGCTGCTACACCCTGTGCTGGTAGGGCCAGGAAAGAGGAGCAGGTGCCACTGGAGCTCAGGGGCTGGGGGGTCCAGGACAAGCTGGTTCCAGGTGGTTCCAAAGGGACAGGAACTGTAGCAATGTAGACAACGCAGGCAGGGAACGCAGCGGGTGCAGGGGACTGCTGGCCAGAACAGTAGTTCCTGCCTTGCTCTGGCCCCCTCCCGACTGACCATGTGCAGCCAGAAGCCTGGAAGCTGTAGCCTGCAGAGCTCAGTCCCATTGCATCCCCGGACAGAGGAAGAAGAGGCTGAAGGGTGGGTGTGAGGCTCACCCACATCTCTAGCCATCATGTAGTCACATGCTTTGTAGAAGAAACACAGAACTCAGTAGCTATTAACACTGTCTTGGGGCCAGCGCTGTGATGTAGCAGGTAAAGCTGCCATCTGCAGCGCCGACATCCCATATGGGTGCTGGTTCAAGTCCCAGTTGCTCTACTTCTGATCCAGCTCTCTGCTATGGCCTGGGAAAGCAGTGGATGATGGCCCAAGTCCTTGGGCCTCTGCACCCGCGAGGGAGACCCAGGAAGAAGCTCCTGACTCCTGGCTTGATTGGCCCAGCTCCAGCCACTGTGGCCATTTGGAGAGTGAACCTGTGGATGGAAGACCTCTCTCTCTCTCTCTCTCTGCCTCTGCCTTTCTGTAACTCTGCCTTTCAAATAAATAAATAAATCTCAAAAACAAAACAAAACACTGTCTCACATATTAAACCAGAAAGCGTGCATATCCTACTAGGCATCTTCCTCAAATAACTCAACTACCTTTTGCACATTAATTTTTCTCATTTGTAAATTGTTACGAATCCATAGCTTTTCATGAGTTTTCACCCATTAACCACTTACTGAATGGTCACATTTTCAAACCTGCCCATGTGAGCACCTGTAGGATACCCTCCTGTCTGTTCATTTCTGGCAATGGTAAGATGATCTAGAACTTTCCGTCCTGAATTTCTACTGCCTCAACACATGAAATTGGCGTTGTCCTGACTCCATGGGTGGAGAAACAGTGTTAAAGGTCACAACACGGGTGCTAGGGGTGGTGAAATTGGAAACATTTCTTTCTGAGATTATGAATTCAGGGGCCACTGTTGTGGTGCAATGGGTGAAGCCACTGCCTACATCACTGGCATCCCATATGGGCGCCCGTTCGAGCCCTGGGATCCAGCTCTCTGCTTATGGCCTGGGAAAGTAGCAGAAGATGGCTCAAGTGCATACACGTGGGAGACAGAGAAGATGTTCCAGGCTCCTGGCTTCAGCCTGGCCCAGCCCTTTGGCCATCTGGAGAGTGAACCAGCAGGTGGAAGATCTCTGTCTGTCTCCCTCTCTTACTGTAACTGTTTCAAATAAAAAAATCTCTAAAAATGAGAGGGAGACAGAATCAGCCCTTAAGGCATTTGGATCTGGCTGAAGAGCCCATGAGAGCATATCAGGTATGGAAAGCCAAGACACTGTGGCAAAATAATGACCTACATGAAAGATCTCTGTGAGTGAAATCCCAGTGGAAAGAGGGGGCCATCAAAGAAGGAGGTACCTTTCTCTGAAGGGAGGAGAGAACTTCCACTTTGACTATGGCCTGGTCTAAATAAGATCGGAATTTGTGAACTCAAGAGGCTTCCATGGCCTTGGCAGCTCATGACAAGAGCCTCGGGTGATTACTGACATCATAAATAAGAGTGTCAATTGTTAAATCAACAACAGGAGTCACTGTGCACCTGCTCCCCATGTTCTTAATGCTGTACTATGAGAATTAACAGTAAAACTTGTCTTCAAACAGTGCTTTATACTTTGTGTGTCTGTGTGGGTGCAAACTGTTGAAGTCTTTACTTAGTATAGAGTTGATCTTCTATATATAAAGATAATTTAAAATGAATCTTAATAAAGAATGGGATGGGAGAGGGAGTAGGAGATGGGATGGTTTGTGGGCGGGAGGGTGGTTATGGGGGGAAGAACCGCTATAATCTAAAAGTTGTACTTTTGAAATTTATATTTATTAAATATAAGTTTTCTATTAAAAATGAGAATGAGTGAGAGAGAGAGATGTTACAAATTCATGCCTGTAGCTCTGATTTTGCACGTGTCCTGCTGAACATCACTTTTTCAATAGTGTACAGTGACCTTGACCAAGACCTTGACTCACGTGGCAGGACCAAAGTGCCTTAAGGAAGACTTGCGGGCACTTTTTGCTTCAGCAAGGGGGACAGCGTGAGCAGATCGCCTGGGAGGGCCCGTGAGTGAGTGACACGCTTTGCACCTGCCAGGCACTGCTTCGCGCGCTTCATCTGCACGCCTACCGCGCTCTGCAGGTGTGAGCCTCACGTCTGCTTTGCAGATGAGCAGACCTCGAGAGCCTGCAGAAACGGTCAAGGGTCCTGCAGGGTCCAGTCCAGGCCGGTCCACCCAGAGCACACCACCAGCCAAGCGGGAGACATGCTACATGCGTGCTTGCACAGCCAAGCTTTTGTTTGCTTCCCCTCCTGTGCTTGGAGCACCTGATGACCTTCAGTGTCCCACTCGGAAGTCCTTCCACCCCCTCACCCCCCGCCCACCCAGCACGCATTAGAGCTGTGTGCGTGCTTCCCGTGTGCGCGTGTCCCTGGGTAGACCACGCCCCCACCCCCAGGCAGCCTCTGCATCTCCTTCATCTTCACACCCTCATTCATCCCACGGAGCCAGTGCTCAGGTGAGACCTGGTGCAGCACCAAGAGGGAGACGCAGAGCTCAGGGAAGTGCTGTGGGCCCCCGGCACGTGCGAGGGAGCCCTGCCCTCCCCTGGTCCCGTCCTCTTGGTTAGAAGGGGCCCTTCCTCCACCTGCATCGTAGACACGCGCCAGGAGTGCTTCTACAGTGAGCTCGGCCTTCTCTGCTGGCGAATACGAGAGCCCAGTTTGCTCCTGCCTTCGCTCTCGGAGGTCGGGGAGGAAAACTCCAGTGAGGTCAAGGGCCAAGGACTCGTAGTCTCCTTTCAGGGCGCTGCTGGCTTGTGAGAAATCCCCAGAAACCAAAGGAGCTCCAGCTTGCGCTCTCTCTCTCTAACACACACACACACACACACACACCCCAGTTCAGCCGCATTCACCAGAGACTGGAGCATCAGAGCCGCCCTGAGCCGTGAGCCCCCCACCTGCCCGCCACCTGCCGCCGCCTCCCTCTGCACGCGCTGGCAGCCCCCTCCTCAGGAGCCGCTGTGTTCAAACTTCTATTTGGCAGTGTCAGTGCTGGTGGGGCCGAGCCAGCGCTGATGTCTGCGTGATTAGTACCATGTTCTGCCAGCGGCCGCTGCTCGAGTCCTTGGGCACAGCCTGTGCCCAAAAATAGGTTAAACACCCCCCCATACCGCCACTGTACCTCGTTGTCACTGTTGACTCAGCCACAATGCCCGTGTGTGTGAACACAGTCCCAACAGAAACCATCAGGGTTGGCATAGCAACCGTATGTTAATTGTGCCCTCCCTAAAACAGGCTCTGCAGGACCTCCGCCCGGGCCGGAGCCAGGTACCATGCACTTTAAAACAGAATAAAACCGTGTTCCTCTGGACGCGGCATGCCAGGCTCGCCCCTCCATTTAACCCGAGTTAATAAGGTTTAGGTGACTTCTAATGCTGCTGGGCTAAAATGGGAAAAAGCTAACAATCCATAAAACTGTCCTGACGTCCAGGGCATTGAACAGAAAAGAGATCATTAGCATCTTCCCTCCTCCTTCACCCCAGAGTCCCCAGGACAGTGCTCCCATCTAACTCATCCACCAAGGACTCTCCTTGGAGCACCTGCACGACCTTCAGCGCCTGTGCTTTGGCTCGTAAGCCTCAGACCGAGACAGACGTGAAAGGTCAGAGCTGCCCGCGACGTCCAGAGCGAGCTCCAGGCTGGCTGCTGTGCGACCACGGTCTCTGCTCCTCCATCCTCAGCACTGATGTCATCCCAAGACCGATCCGCTCTGGGGCGCCCCTCTTTCTGTAAAATCGAATGTGGAATACTTGTCCCCAAGCCCTGGAATGGGAGGATCGGGGTCCTTCTCTCACCCTAACCCTGAGATTCCTGAAAACTCCATTGGAGGGAAACCAGGAGGGCACCATGATAATGGGTAAGTCGAGGCAATCCCGGAAGCTTTGAGAGGCTCTATTAAAAAAGGAAAGAAGCTAAACTGGGCAGCAGCTTTGAGATGGCCCTGCTGACCCCACTGACTCTCCAGGCCTGGGTCAGGTGGTGCACCTGACGGCAGAACTCGTGGCCCAGCACCGTCAGGATTGGGTCCCTCCTGGAATACTTAGTGTGGGGGCAGCCAACGCCGCGCTGGATGGGGCAGACGGTGGAGAGGCCCATGTGGCTAGGGGAGGTCAGCCAAGGACCCTGAGCCTGAGCTTGGAAGCAGATCCCCCTTCTCTGTCCAGCCTTCCTCTGAGACCCTGACCCTGGCCGGCCGCTCTGCTGCAACCATGCGAGACCTAGAGCCAGAAGCTTTGAGCGCAGCCACTTCCAGTTCTCTGTCTCACAGAAACTCTGAGTGGGCCGGCGCTGCGGTGCAGTGAGTTAATCTTCCACCTGCAGTGCCAACCTCCCTTATGGGCACTAGTTCGAGTCCCGGCTGCTCCACTTCCAATGCAGGTCCCTGCTAATGCACCTAGGAAAGCAGAAGATGGCCCACGTCCTTGGGCCCCTGCACCCTTATGGGAGACCCTGAAGAAGCTCCTGGCTTCAAATCAGCCCAGCCCCATCTGGGGAGTGACCCAAATGTCTGCAATGGCCAGTGCTGGGCCAGGCCAAAGCCAGGAGCCTCTCTAGGTCTCCCCGTGGGTGCAGGGGCCCAAGTACTTGGGCCATCTTCTGCTGCTTTCCCAGGTGCACGAACAGGATGCTGGGTAGGAAGCAGAGCAGCCAGGACTGGAACAGCCACTCTGATATGGATGCTGGCACTGCAGGCGGTGGCTGCGCCATGACACCAGCCCCCGTTCACAGGTAATTTACTCTATTCTATGAACAGGTGAAATCCAGCAACTGAAGCAACCGACCCACTGACCCCAGACAGTGGTTCAGCTGCTCCGACAGCAGGCAGCCTGAGAAATGGGTCTTGGACGAACATTGGCAAAGACACAACGTCGGCTCTCCCTCTCCCAGCAGCCCTGCAGAGCCCCCACCACTGTGCAGATGGCCAAACAGACCACAGCAGCGCCGGACCCAAGATCGCACTGCTCATAAGGGGCAGAGTCAGGTTCAAATGCAGGGCAGCTGACACTCCACTGCACGGCCCACGTGGTGCCCTAATCAGCTCCCCCACAGCAGCAGTCTCCGGACCTACAGCCTCGGGATTGCCTGGTAAGTTATTAGAAAGGCAGATTCTTGGCCGGCGCCGTGGCTCAACAGGCTAATCCTCCATCTTGCGGCGCCGGCACACCGGGTTCTAGTCCCGGTTGGGGCACCGGATTCTGTCCCGGTTGCCCCTCTTCCAGGCCAGCCCTCTGCTGTGGCCCAGGAGTGCAGTGGAGGATGGCCCAAGTGCTTGGGCCCTGCACCCCATGGGAGACCAGGAAAAAGCACCTAGCACCTGGCTCCTGCCATCGGATGAGCGCGGTGCGCCGGCCGCAGCGCACTGTCCGCGGCAGCCATTGGAGGGTGAACCAACGGCAAAAGGAAGACCTTTCTCTCTGTCTCTCTCTCTCACTATCCACTCTGCATGTCCAAAAAAATAAATAAAAATAAAAAAAAAAAGAAAGACAGATTCTTGGTCCACTCCCCAGACCTAGTGAATCAGAAAGCCAGGGGTGGGGCCCAGCTGGCTGTGTGCTACAAGCCCTTGGGCTGATCTTAACGTGTGCTGAGGCTTGAGCACCTCTGTCTACAGCTCCAAGCCCGAGGGGTGCAGGAAAGCAGGCACTTCCTGGGTGGGGGGTGGGATGCACGGCACTCAACATCCCAGCCTTCCGTGGTCCCGGAAATTCCCTCCCGTAACATGACGCACTGGGGCCTTGATGCGCAAAGTGCATGACCTGATCGCGGGGCCGTGGTCCAGCAGGACTGGTGTCCGTATAAGAAGATGGAGAGAAGCCGAGGGTGGGCGCACGGGAGGACCCATGGGAAAGCAGCTGTTTGCAAGTCAGGAACAGAGGACTCAATAGAAGCCACACTTTGATCTTGCACTGCAGCTGCCAGACTATCAAAGAGTAAACGACCACTGCTGAGGCCCCCGGTGTGTGGTGTTCTGTTGTTCTGTTATTACATGCCTGGCTGACCGAGGCCTAGTTGACTTTAACTCCGAGGGACGTGCCAGGGTGGGTGGATGCTCGAGTTGTCCAGCAGGGTCCCAGGCCGGCGAGGCCCAGGATAAATTTTTCTGGAGTCTTATGGCCTTCAATCCTATGTTCAGGTCATCTTCTCTTGGAAGAACACAGCTTCCTGAAGTTGAAAAGAAAGAGCGTAACAAAGCCTAAGACAACGCCGAAGTCTCCCTGGGCATCAGCAGTTCTCGGCAAAAAGCTTTGGATGGTTTAAAAGTTCCGAAGTGCCTACAGCTTCACTCCCAGCTCCAGCTGCTGGTCCCAGCTTCCGCTAATGCAAACCTGGGGAGGCAGTGGTGATGGCTCAAGTTGCTGGGTCCCAGCTACCTACATGGGAGACCTGGACTGGATCTCTAGCTCTTGGCTGCAGCCTGGTCCAACCTTGGCCGTCACGGGCATTTGGGGAATGTTCTCTCTCTGTCTCCCAAATAATTAAATTGTACATATTTTCTAAAAAAATCATAATTATAGAACAAAAAGGGGCCATTGGACCAAGTCCAACTCCAAAACCCTGTGCCTCTCTGTGCTAACAGAGCATGAGAGAAGTTCTCGTTTCCTTCACCAAATGGCAAAATCAGATCCTGCGTCTCTTCCCAGCGTGCTCTAACCAGGTCTGTTTAGGATGCAAACACGGATCAGACTCTGCGGGTGCAAGTAGGGGGCCGGAGGGAACCTCTGGGGCAGCGCTCTTGCAGGTGGCTCGGCCAGGTGTTCTGTGATCCTTGGAGGAGTGCGGTTTATAAACCCGGGTTTGCGTGGGCCCCGCGTGTGGTGTTTCTGGATTGAGCGAATCTCTGGCCCTGAGCTCCAGGAAAACTCAACTCAGCGCTGCTGGACAAAAGCACAGGGAGGCCTCGGGCTGCAAACTGGTCTGGGGCTTTGAGGGTTTTTAAACACTCACGCGCGCGCACACACACACACACACACACACACATCCCTCCTTCAACCACCGTCTTCACACACACAAATGTCATCTTCTACTCTCCTGCTCTTTGGCTGTTCTAATTTCAGACATCTGCCCTTCCACTGAAACGAGTGACTGTCGGCTTAAATACCAGACTTTTCATTCAAGATATGCTTAAGGGACCTGGACGGATTGAGCTACCTGAAGGAATGGCTTTCACCTTGGGTGTCCTCCTTTGCTGGTGCTAATTCATGGCCAGCACATGTGCAGAGGCGTGGTGGGCATGTGTGCTGCAGGTCTGGGCCACCCTTCGCCTTCGATCTCCAGGACAATGGCTGGGGTGATCTGCAGGATCCTCCGTGCACCCCAAAGCTGAGGAAACCAGTCTCACTCCCCTCCGGATCCCCGTATGGGAGCCTGTCAGGGGCCTCCATGCTCTGTGCCCCATCGAAACTCAGGGGCTCTCTGCTGAGTTGAACTGAAGTTATCTTGGGCGGTGCAGAACGGAGCAGATCAACCCCCCCACCAGTTCCCAACCAGCCAGTTCCCAACCAGCCAGCATAGATGCAAATCCTTCATTTCCTCAGCTCAGCAGACTAAGAAAAACATCCCAAACCTGCTCTCTGCACGAATGCCCCAGCTCCAGAATCATGTATACTGCAGCATTCTGTCGAACCCTCACCAACAAAAGTCTTGCCAGCAAAGGTCCAACCCATGGAGTCACGACACGACCGCTGTTGATCAGTTCTCGAGGAACTTTTATTTTTAGTGATAGAAGAAGGAGAGAGAGAGGGAAGCAGCCGAGAGAAAGACTGAAGAGGCTGCTCCGCGTTCCCGCCCCTAACACGGTCTTTTATCCATCCCCAGTCCCCCAGGGCTAGGGCGAGTAGTCCATCAGTCAGATCAAAGGGCACGCACAGTCTCAGGTCAAGGTGCATCTCATCTCATCAGGTTGTTTGCAAGTCCTTTCAGGTCAAGGTGTGTCTCATCTCATTTCCTTGACCTTGTTCTGCTCCGCAGGATGAGGCAGTGCAATGAGGAGGTCCCCACAGGTGGCCGGCCTGTGGTTCCCCGCAGCATTCTGCCTGCCCCAGGGTTCATTCATCCTAAACAGCGAAGGCGATCATCATGAGGGTTAACGATGACCTTCTCATTTGGGTTTACTTATTCTTGTTGGTTCTTTCTAGTAAATGAACAATTCAGCAGGGAGAGTGTGTACAGCCCAAGCAGGTGTGCCGACCCTGTGTGTGGGACGGTCAGGCCTGGCTCTAGATCCCACCCTGACCGCTCTACCCTGTGTCCCGCAGCGGAGTGCCCGCACCCAGCCTCGGACTCAGCTCCTGCCGATGAGCACCCTGGGAGGCAGTGGTGATGACTCAAGAGTTTGGGTTCCTGCCACTCACGTGGGCCACCTGGATCACGTTCTGCTCCGGCTCGGACTCTGGCCCTGCCCAAGACGTCACGGGCCTTAGGGGAATAAACCAGAGGATACAAGTGCTCTTTCTCGCTTGATCTCCCTCTCTCTCTGTCTCTCTTCCTTCATCCCTCAAATAAATTTTTTAAGAGGAAAAAAAACCAAAATTCTTCAAACAAAAAGAGCATTATGTATTTTGGCAAATTTCTAAAATTATATGAATCATATGATCATTGGAAAGATGATTTGGTACATAGTCAAGTACTTTAACCCATGTTGTACCTGTATCTGATTCCAATACTGGGTCACACATATTCTGAAGAAGGTATTCCTTTCTCCATGTGGGCTCATTATTTTTTTAGATTCTAATATCATAGCCCACCTGCTGGGACCCACCTGCTAGGCCATCGCCACTGCCTGCCAGCCCACCGGCAGCAGGAAGCTGGAATCAGGAGAGGAGTGACAACTCAAGCCCAGGCATTCCTGTATGGCGTGCGGGCGTCCTGGCCAAATGGTCACCCCTCTGTTTCTTTTGAACGTCTCCCTGCACTGAGACTGCCGGCCTTTCTCAATCTGATTCCATCCTGATACAGGATGTGCATGTCGACCCCTAAAGGCAAAGCTCCACGCGGGCTTCCCTGTACATCCTTGAATTTGTCAGTTCCTCCTTCCCTCGCCTTGCAAGTCTCCAGCCCCTCCTCTCAGCAAGCTTCGCTTTTTTTTTTTAAAATGTTCTGTGTAGGAGACATTTGAGTCTCTGTCCTTTTCTTCATGCTGCTGTTTTACTTGAGGCTTCATGTGTTCCTTTTGTCTAGTGTTCCGTCCACTGAGTACTTTGATTAGATTTTTCCAAGTCGGTTTTTGTTATTTCTTACAATTTTTGATTATCACATAATATTGGGCACAGGGCAGTTTTCAGCCCTTACATGCAGCGTGAACTGAGCAAGTCAGACACCTGGCTTCCCCCCCTTCCACCCTCCTCCCGTGCTTGCAGCCTACCTGCTCCTGTCCCCCAGCCCCAGTCCATCCCACGGCACAGAGCGCACTACGGTGAATCAGAGACTCCCTTACGCCGTGGGACCCTGGGGCTCATTACTTCTGTGTAACTGTGTTCCAGGTGATTGTTGATCAAAACGTAGAGCGCCCACTCAAAAACAAACGACAAACACCCTCATCATGGGACTCGGGCTGGTTTACAAGGGGGCCCTTCCCATGCATGCGCTACACACCCGTGGACCCAACCAACCGTGCATCAAAAATATCTGAGAGAAAAGCTGAATCAGTGCTGAACATGCGCCGACTCTTCTGCTTGTCATCATTCCCTAGAGAGTGCAGCCCAACTGCCGACGTGGCATCTCCATTGCATTGGGGTTACGGCAATCTGCAGATGACGTAGGCTGCATGTAACTGCTACGGCGTTTCACGCAGGGGACTTGCGCGATCTTGGAGTGTGGAGTCCAAGGGGACGCGTTCCTGGAACCAAGCCAAGTTCATCTTTCTGCGGAGGCTCAAACATTTCTGAACTCTGATTGATGACTTGCAGCCCAGAAAGCAAGCGTGTGCTAGTCTGTCCAAGTCTGGGGTTTTTAAAAATACTACTTCAGCCTGATCACAGTTTCTCTGAGTACGGATAAAAATATTTGTACCATTTAGCAACTGCAGGTTCTATTTAAGGTAGTGGAGTACCACGGCTTCCTTGAATGAATTAGAAATTACATGTTCATCACAACCAACTCCAAGGTCATCGCTGGTTGATGGTTAAATTTAGTAAAAACCTCCTTTGCATCACAAAGCTGTCTCACCAAAGTATATATTTGTTTTGAGACAATAAAAACAATTTTATCTTCAATGCCAGATGTTTTAACTAAATTTACAATCCTGTTACATCGGTTTGGGCTTTTCTTCTCTTTGGCGAGATGAACTTGCTGGAGCTCGATTTTGATTTGTGAATTGGTTGAAGAATCAAACCCCAAGGTTAACCGATCTTCCCTTAGGAAGACACTGATACCAAATTGGCACCACTTTCCTGCTTGCAAAGTCGTTCTGCCAGTGGAGCCCACACCTGAACGCTGTCGCTTCTCTCTCTACCCGAGCAGAAAAGTTGGAGTAAGAACTGAGCAAGATTGGCCTATGTGCACCTCTTGTTCACAGATAGGTGTAGGTATAGCATGAAACTGATCACACTCCCCATTGTAGTTGACAGTTCAGTGGCTTCCGGTACTTTCACAGGGTTGCCCAACCATCACCACCGCCCACAACGGAAAGGCTGTGTCTTCCCGATGTTCTTTCTCTTGAACGTGGCCATCCGAGGCTCCGCGAGCCAGTGGAATCCCACAGTGTCCGGTTGATCTCACTCAGCACCGTGGCCTCGTCTACACTGTAGCGTGTGTCAGAAGTGCTCCCTGGTGCGGACACGCCCGACGTTGCTGGTCCTTTCACCCAGCGGTGAACATCTGTCTGCTGTGAAGGAAACCTCATGAGCAGCAGCGGACGGGACCCGTCCAAATCCCGCATCTCAGGTTTGGGGGACGTGCACCCCTGAGTGGAACTGCCACATCACGCGATAATTCCGTTGACTTTTTTGAGGAGCCCTCATCCCATTTCCACACTGGCTTTCCCATTCTACAGGGCCACCAGCCACGCACCAGGGATCCACTTTCTCCACACCCCTCCAACATGTGTTAACCCTGGCTCGTGGTCACAGGCATCCAGACGGGTGTGACGCGGTGTCTCACTGTGGCTGTGGTGTGCATTTCTCTAATTAGGGCCACTGAGTGTCTGCTCGTGGGCTTGTTGGCCGTCGGCGAATGTTCTTTGGAGCAATGTCTAAGTCCTTTTCCCAAAAAAGTGAGCAAGAATAATTTTCCTGAACAACCTTTAGATAGGAACAGGAAGCCGAGGTCCACGAACTGGGGTAGAGACGCAGTTTTCGGGATCTGTGCGTGGCCCACCAATCCTCTGGGCCACGTCTCCCCACAGCGGCCACTCCCTTTGGCAGCAGATTCAGGCCTTCTGGCTCCCAGGTGGTCAGGGACCGCAGTCCTCAACGTGTTGTGCTGGATACATGTTTATCATCGGCTCCTTTGGGAGCTCTAACTGTGGGCTTCCCTTATCATTAAGTATGAAACAACAATGTTTTTGAGCTCATTATGGCTGGAAAGGTTGATTGAAAAAATGCCCAAGGCATGACCACACCGTACAATCACAGGTAGGGTTGGACCACGTGCCGGGTGACAACGCCCTGGATGAGAACACCCCAACTTCTCTGTGTGAGCTCCCCAGACAGGACAGCTCAGCCTCTGCTTCCCACACAAATTGTACACTCACCTCATCTGTGATTAGTTCCCACTGACACCCACAACTGGGAGCCTGGCGCTTCCCAGGCCACAGCACGGGCCACTGGCAGAGGCCATTGGTGCACGTGGCTGGCACACCAAGTGCCTGCAGGGTCACGGCACCAAATTCTCCTCCCCCCAGACAACGCTGGCCACAGCTGCTCAGTAGCAGAGCCGGTCTGTCACCTGGCTTACTAAAACACAGGTGTTGGCTGAGTTGTGCAACAGGGAAAGAGAGATGCGGCTGGGAAACATCTGGATTCAACCACAGGCTAAAGTGCGGTGGGTCCAAGTCCCCCCAGAGTCCAGTGACCACATTCACGTGTTCATGCTGTTTGGAGTGGGGCCCTGGGGGCCATCAGGATTAGACAAGATCATGCAAATGGGGTCTCCTTGGTGATTCTAGAGGCTTTGTCAAAGAGAGACCCGTGCTGGCTCTGCCCCCCGCCCATGGGCTCTGTCAGGTTAGGGATGCAGCGAGAAGGTGCTCACCAGAAGCTGAGCGGCTGCCAACACCATGCTCTGGGAGTTCTCGGCTTCCGGAATCGAGAGCCACGTAAACTCCAGGCTTTGTAAGTGATCCAGCCTCAAGTACTCCGCTGAAGCAACAGGAAACGAATGTTTGTGCTACACACAGCTCTGTCAGCCCATGAGGGAAGCTACAAACACACAGCCCATATCTACCAAACCCATCCAGTCTGGCCGGTTAGATGGGATTAATATAATTCATTCAAGAGCAAAACATTGACTCAAAGACAATGGGCCTCAAGTGCAGCCACCCTGGGCAAGTACCTAGCAATGGCTCCCAGCATATCCTGGAGGAAACACACATCATTTGTCGGGGTGGGCACTTGCCCCATATAGCAGCAACTCCCCTCTGCCCCCCGACCAAGGCAGCTCCCCAGCCCACCTCTTGTGCCCTCAAGATTTCCCGAGCAGGAATCAAAGCCCAATCCACCGTGCTCTCCTAACTTCTCAACCATGGAGCGCTCACTCCTGTGAGACAGAGTCCACCCCATAGTTGAGTGATACGGACCCTGAGGGGGGTCTGCAGTGGCAGCTAAGCGGGCAGGTTTCGAGCCAGATCATGTGGGGCTCCGCCCAGTCCTGCTCTAAAGCAGCCGTGTGCCCCTGGGTGGGTCTCATCTGTCCACTGACAGGTGCCGCGGCCTGGCAGTGTGTACAGCTGCCAGGTGAAACGCAGGCTCAGTAAATCTGAACCTTCGTGTCCCAAATTTAACAGCATCTGTGATTCTGTTTGCTAACTCTGGCAGCCGGACTGGTTTAGGAGAGCGCCTGGCATGCAGCAAGTGGCTTGTAGGGAGTTAACTGTTGTGGGGATGCTGTGGTTGTCACAGCAGGACTTATCGCAGAAGGAAAGGGGCCGTGTGTGTGAGTGTGTGTGTGTGTGTGTGTGTGTGTGCAGGGACAGAGCTGAGGAGCCTCCCGATCTCCCTCTCCCTGGCTCAGAGGCCGCATGAGCTCCAAAATCCAATTCTCTCGGCCCCACCTCTCTCGGCTGGGCGCCTTGCTAACACCTGGCCCAGCACGGCCTCCAGCCTCATGGCTACGCGACCCGGCCCATCCAAGTCCGTGCTAGTTTGGGTTATTCTAGGAGTAGACCCAGATCAGTAACACATGACCACAGACTGGGTAACTTTAACAACAGGAATGCAGTGCCCACGATCCCGGAGGCTGAAGATCAGAAATCAGGGTGTTGGCAGGCCACGCCCCCGCTGAAGGCCCCAGTGGGGGGGCCCCTCCCGTTTCTTCCAGCTGCAGGTTGGGGGGCTCCCAGCAGTCCTTGGCTTCATCGGCTTGGAGCCACACCGCCCAAACTATGCCTCCACCTTCCGTGGCCACCCTCTGTGGTCGGTGTTGTCTCCTTGCCTAGCTATTAATTTTTTTTTCTTTTTAATTTGAGAGGCAGAGAAGCAAAGACAGAGGCAGAGAAAGAGAGATGGACAAAGAAGTCCTGCCTGCAGCTTCATTTCTTGAATGCCTGCAATGGCCAGGGTTGAATCAGGACCAGAGCCAGGCGTCCTGGTCCCCAATGGTGGCCCTGAGGTCAGCAGCCAAGATGGCCGCCACCCATTCACGAGGAAAGGCAATGATCCCTGCTTTGTCCAGCAGCCCCTGCCTGGCTCAGAACCCAAGTCCCTTGCTGGCTCCCAGCACCCTGCAGTCTGCGCTGCTCTGGGAGCTCTGGATGGCCTCTCCGTTTCCTCCCCAGTGCTCAGCCTGGCAGGCAGAACTGCACTGGGCCCTCGGATCTCCAGCTAGGACTGGACAACCGGGGGACCTGGGCAGCAGACGGGCGGGGAGAGGAGAGTGGAACTGGACTACTGGTTCCCAGTTCCTCCCTACCGGGCTCCCCATCGCTGGTGTCACTCAGTCACCAAGCAGCCCTTGCCTTCCAGAAACTTCTCCTGCTCCTTCAGTTCTAGAGGGAGCGATGGCATCCGAGGGTCCTGAGCCATCCACGGGGGTGTCCCCACCTCCCGCCTGCTCTTTGCAAATAGTCCCGCAAGCACACCCCGCTCCGGTCACCCACCGTGAGCAGGCAGCTCACACTGCCCCCTCATCCCTGCCTTCGTCTTCCACACTCTCCCTCACTCGCTCCGCTTTAGCCGTACGGGTCCTCAGCCTCACCAGGTTCCCTCCCACCTCTGCTGCCTGTGCCCAGGGATTTCTCTCCTACCTGCGGCACTCTTTCCCAGGAATCCACTTGACCAACTCCCAGCCCTCTCCAAGTCCTTGCTCAGCAAAAGCATCCTAGCGAGGCCAGTCCTGACCACCCTACCTAGAGCCGCCACCCACTGGAGCTGCCTGCAGCTCATCTCAGCGTTGTCGGCTCACGCATCCATTCAACAAATACCTACTGCGTGACTGCAGTGTCTCAGACACAGCGCAGATGCACAAACACAATCTTTAGCTTCATTCCTCGCCCTTGGGTTCCTCTCCCTTTCCTGGCTGCCAGCCCGCTGCACCCGAGCCCTCTCCCTTCTGTGCACCCCGCATTGCGATGCAGAGTACAAGGAGCACTGGGCCCCCTGTGGCTGGAGTGACAGAGAGCAAGCAGGCCCCTCTGTGTGAGGCTGAGCTCTTTGAAGCCAGAGTGTCGGGTTTGCTCATTTTTAAGCAATGCTAAGGGTGATGCAGGGCCCTTGGCAACCGCTCCAGCTGCCGGCTTCCAGCTCCCTATAAACCCCATTCTGAGTCAACCTCTCTCTGTTCAGTGTGAGCTTAGTAGCAGCTCACCTTCCAAAGCTGCCTGCTCTCTGTAGAGCAAGTCCATGGCTACAGAGGTCCTAGGGAGCCTCTGCAGCGTGTTCCTGACACGATGATAATGCAGTTGACCCAAGAGCCTCTTGTGACTTGCCCTCAGCGTTTGGGAAATGTAGCAATAAGTAAGCCAAAAAGAAACACAAACAAAAATCTATGCCTGCAGAATAATCCGATCTTAGCAGGCAGGTGCACCTGCTGTCTTAGAGGAGCGAGGGCACTGGTGACAGATCGGGGCTTTACCTGCTGAGCCCTAAAGGCAACAGGCATGCTCAAGCGGGCAGCAGGTGCTGGGGCTTCGCGGTGAGAGCTGGGAACTCAGCCGGTCAGTTGCTCCAAGGTGTCAGAGATAGTGGGTGCTGGGTATTCCTAGTGCCTTCGAGGATGGGACAGGATCCGGGGGAGAGCCTCCTTCATTCCTCCAAGCTCCACGAGGAGAGAGGGTGGTGCAGGCATCCTGAAGCCTTTGACCCCCTACAGCCCCGGGAGGTTTTGCGTTCCCATCCATCATGGCAGGAAGACAAATGGTGGCTGGGGCAACTCAGAGGACCAACAACTGCACCCGGGGCTGGAGCTGCAGAGCCCCTCCCTCCTCGGGTGCTGTGCTGCCCCAGGGTGCAGAGAACATGTGGCACCCAGTGGGCGCCGCCCTTGTGAGGACCATGGCCAGCACGGAACAGAGCTCTGTGGAGTTCCCAGAATTGCTGGACCTCGGGGGTGCCATCTACAACTGTTTCAACCTTCAGACCAGGGTCTCTCCCAGCCCTCACCCCCAAAACCGCAAATGCTGCAGGAGGACACCTGAGAGTCGGGGGTGGCCTGTGAGGGTCTGTGTTCCCTTAGGGAAGCTGCAGACTCCAGGGAAGGCACCTGTGAATTTCCCTGGCCAATCAGAACACAGCCCCAGTGTGAGGGCCCTCCCCCACCCCAGGACATCACTGCCCTACGCAGTGGCAGAGCTGGCTCCTCTCACCCAGGAGTGGTTTATTGGGGTTCGTCCCCCCAGGCCCCTCAGAGTCCCACAACCTGTGCAGCCACTTTTGCTAGCATCCCCAGGGAAGCGGGGGACACCTGAGCCAGAGCAGGTGCTCCAGGGTGGACAGAGCTTGGGGCATCTTGGGAGCAAGGACCTGTGAGAGCCACCAGCAGGGGGCAGAGTGTCCCTCTTCCTTCCCCTCTTCCCATCTAGGCTCACAATGGGCATCACACTAGCTCGCTGGGGCGGGTATTTGGCCACGTAGTGAAGCCATCAATTAAGATGCCTGCGTCCACATCAGGGTACCTGGGGTGGACCGCGGCTCCTGATTCCAGCTTCCTGCTAATGCAGGTGTGGGGAGGCATTGGCGATGGCTCAAGCAGTCGGATTCCTGCCTCCCATGTAGGAGGATTGAACTGAATTCTCAGATCCTGGCCTCCCAACTGTTGTAGGCATTTCATGGATGAACCAGCAGGTGGGAGACCTCTCTCTCTGTCTCTTTCTGCCTTAAGAAAAAAAAAAAAAAAAAAACAGGGGCAAGCATTGTGGCATAATGGGCTAACTGCTGCCCTGCCTACAATGCCAGCATCCCATTAAGTCCTGGCTGCTCCGATTCCAATCCAGCTCCCTGTGGCTGTGCCTGGGAAAGCAGTGGAAGATGGCTCAAGTGCTTGGGACCCTGCCTCCACATGGGAAACCTGGATGAAGCTCCTGGCTTCTGGCTTCAGCCTGGCCCACCCCAGCCATTGTGGCCATTTGGAAGTGAACCAGTGGATGCGAGATCTCTTTGTCTCTCCCTCTCACTCACCTCTGTAACTGCATTTCCAATAAATAAAATAAAATAAATCTTTTAAAAAACAATACAGGCCAGCGCCATGGCTCAACAGGCTAATTCTCCGCCTAGCGGCGCCGGCACACCAAGTTCTAGTCCCAGTCGGGGCGCCGGATTATGTCCCGGTTGCCCCTCTTCCAGGCCAGCTCCCTGCTGTGGCCAGGGAGTGCAGTGGAGGATGGCCCAAGTGCTTGGGCCCTGCACCCCATGGGAGACCGGGAGGAGGCACCTGGCTCCTTCCATCGGATCAACGCGGTGCGCCGGCCACAGCGCGCCGGCTGCGGCGGCCATTGGAGGGTGAACCAATGGCAAAGGAAGACCTTTCTCTCTGTCTCTGTCTCTCTCACTGTCCACTCTGCCTGTCAAAGAAAAAAAATACAGCTCCATGGTGCCTTGTGTCTCTGAACAGCCCCTTCACTCTGCTGAGAGAGCGGCCACCGGTGTCCTGCCCACTGCTGGGGGCCTCCGAGGCCCCTCCCCTCCAGCCCACAGGCCCCACAACAGTCCATCACGGTCCCGCTGGTGGCCCACTGCCCTTGCTCAGACACAGCGAGGCTCAGCAGCAGGCACACAGAGCCTCTGCTTCTGCTGGTCTCTGCTTCCCCAGCTAGGGTTTCCAGCACTGATCAGAGAGACATGCAGGGTGTATGTGTGTGCGTGTGCGCATGTGGTGGGGGCAGCGGGGCAGGAGAGGGGGCCCAGGACCCCCAGATGTCTGCAGCATCCTGAGCCTTCGGGCTTGTCCAGCCTGCACCTCTCCTGATTGCACTCTTGACGCCCCGGCCACGGCCCTCCCAGTCTGTGCCCCACGTGCCGGTCCTCTCCTCGCCTCCCGGACCTGGAGCTGTCTCTCTGACCATGACCTCGACCTCCCCTTGACAATTTTCTGGCTTCCGTTCCAACTCCCCTGGCTGTGCCATCTTTACCAAATGTTCTTCTCAGCTCCACCGGGTACCAACACCCTCTTTTTCTTAGAAGCTTCCCTCACGTCCACCCCTACCTGCTAGAGGGACTGCCCGGGTCAGGCACCACAGGTCAGGTAGGAACAAATCAACGACATCGCCAAACCCAGCAAACAGGGCTCCTGCAGGAGGCAGAGAAATGGAAGCAGGTGTTGCATCAGCCTAGATACCCCCCCCCTGGGGAAAGGGGGTTCAGAGTTTGGGTGTGGTGTGGAGGCGGACTGCGAACATCCCAGCAGAGATGGTCTCTGTCCAGTTTAATCGGCTGGGTGGGCAGGGAAGGGCTGGGCTGGATTCTAGGCTGGCTCACGGTGTGGGAGGGAGGAACAGAGGCTGAGGACAGCCCAGGGGAAGGAAGCAGGGGGAGGGGCCAGAAAAAAGCCCTCCTGGACCCAGCAGCCACCTTCAGGTTTGGGCCAGCAATAGGCATGGTCTAGGTAAAAGGGCCTCAGGGCCTACTGTGGTGTTGATGGCGTATCTGGGCGCAGGGGACAGCTGACAACCCCCCAGAGGTGCAGGCAGACATGTGGGCAAGTTAAAAGGAGCAAAACTCTAGCGACTGGAGTGGGCACCACAGCACAGCAGGTGAAGTTACCACTTGAGACGCCTGCATCCCATATCAGAGTGGCAGCTTGAGTCCTGGCTATGTCACTTCTGATGTCATTTCCTGCGAATGCCCCTGGGAGGTGGAAGGTGATGGCTCAAGCGCTTGGGCCCCTGCCACCCACTAGGGGACTCATGGAATTCTGAGTTGTTGGCTTCTGCCTGGCCCGGCCCTGGCTCTTGTGGCCATTGGGGGGAGTCAACCAGAGGACGGGAAATCGATCTCTCTCTCTCTGCCTTTCAAGTAGATGAAATAAACATTAAAGGAAGCCTAGTGATTATGTCCAGGGAAGGAGAGGAGTTTCAGAGATGGCCGGGAAACGGGCAGGTGGCAGCGGCCTAAGACAACAGGGAGGGCTGGACGCCATGCCAGCTGCCTGGGGCTTGTCCGTGGGCCTCCGAGCTGCCCCCCATCACCCCGAGCCAGCCTGGCCATGCTTTGTGAGATTTCCCTTCCCTCCTGCGTCAGAGGTTAACAGAGGCCTGCGACTTGCTCCGGCCGATGATATGCAGGCGCAGGGGCAGCTGCCCGGCAGGAGGGACCGAGACGCAGCCAGCTCACTGCGTCTCCCTCCCTTCCCTGCAGCAGCGGCCGTGCCAGCATGTGCGGAGGGGAAGCCGTGGAGTCCCCGAGTGCGTGCTGTGGACGCATAACGTGAACAAGCACCAACCCCAGCTCTGCTAAAACACGGAGGCTCGGGGGCTATTTGTCACTGCGCCATGACCTAACTGTCCTCACCGCTGGAAAAGCACCCAGCTGGGGGCCGGCGCCAAGGCCCAGAGGATAAATCACCTCCTGCAGCGCCAGCATTCCATATGGGCACCAGTTCACGTCCTGGCTGCTCCACTTCCGGTCCAGCTCCCTGCTAATGTGCCTGGGAATGCAGCGGCTGATGCCCAAGTGCCTGGGCCCCTGTGTCACCATGTATCCCACATAGGAGAACGGGAAGGAGCTGCTGGCTCCTGGCTTCAGCCTGGCCCAGCCCTGGCCATCGTGGTCATCTGGGGGGTGAGCCAGTGGATGAAGGATCTCTCTCTCTCTGTGTCTCTCTCTCTCTCCCTCCTACTGTCTCCCTCCTACTATCTCTCTCTGTAACTCTAACTTTCAAATAGATAAAATCTTTAAAAAAAAAAAAAAAAACCCAAAGTTTGTAACAGTGGGATTTGGCCCATGGCAGGCCCAGCTTAGAACTCTTGACTGGAAACTCTGAAACACACACACACACACACACACACACACACACACACGCACCCGAATCTTGGCCGGCTGTCTCAGCTCGGAAAAATCAGAGTGTGGAGACTGAGGCCCACCCAGGCTGCAGCAGAGACACCTGACACCTGACACTTGACACTTGAAGGTGCGTCCATAGCCCTCCTCATCCCCCTTGTCTCTCCCCCTCCTCCCCCTCTCCCCTCCTCTTCCTCTTCCCCATCCTCCTTCACCTCCTCCTCCTTCTCCTCTTCTACCCCCTCCTCCTGCACCTCCACCCCTTCCCCTCCCCCTCCTCCTGCCCCTCCTCCATCCTCCTCTCCTCTCCCTCCTCCTCCCCCTCCCCCTCCTGTTCCTCCTCCCCCTCTCCCTCTCCCCTCCCCTCCTGTTCCTCCCCTCTCTCCTGTTCCTCCTCCCCTCCTCCTTCCCCTCCTCCGTCCTCCTCTCCTCTCCCTCCTCCCCCTCATCCCCCTCCTCCTCCAGCCCCTCCTCTCCCGCTCCCTCCTCCATGCAGCTTTTCTCCCTTTCCTCTGCCCATGGTCACTGGGCAAAGAGCCCAGCGTTTTCCCCTGAGCACTGCACCAGTCTATTCTTTAAAAAAATTTTTTAATTAAAAATAAACAAACAAGCCCCTCCCAGATCTTCCCATTTCTTCGAGAAATCAGACTCAGCATCGTCAGCATCAGCACCAGGTTCACGCAGAGCTTACAGGGGTGGCCGCCTGCAAGCAGAAAGCCCAAGCGCAGGCAGGGGCGTGGCGCTGCTCTGGCTGCACGGCTGGTCCCCGGGCCAGACGTCACCCAGTGCCCGGCTCTCAAGGGGGCTAGTGACACCAGGAGAGTCCAGCCAGGGTCATTCTCCCAGGAGGAAGTTCACCCCCCACAGGTCTGAGCAGAGCTGGGAGGCCGCCTCTCGTGTCCCTGTGTGTTCATCTGGAGAGAGGGACAACACAGACTGAGCCAGGGCCTCCTGGCTGCTGGATGCCGGAGTGGGTCATGGGAATGCGGAGATGGACACGTCACAGCACCTGCCCTCAACGTCTCGGTCAAGCGCAGAGCAGCAGACAGGGCTGCTCTGCAGTGTGCGGGGCCCCTGCCGGACGCGACGCCGTCTGCGTCGCTGGGAGCCCTGTCCAGACCAGCAGCTGGCACCCTGCGGCACGGGACCCTCCGTGAAGGAAGTGGATGCTTGACAATTTCCTCAGTGCTAATGGTGCCAACTAGTTCCTAACGGGGCTGGCGACGGCGCCCAGAATGGCGCCATCCGGTGGTCCTGACGCTCCCCCTACAGGGTCAGCAGAAGCGAAAACACCTGGCTGCTGTCGCCACGGCGGGACCCGTGGCTGTCCCCTCCCTGGCCCCTGCACAGTCAGCCTGTCCTGGCACCCAACAGCTTCCTGCTGGGACCATCTGTGGTGCTGCACCACTTCCTCCCAGGCCACTGAGAGGGGAGGACAGGGGTGCCGGCCCCTCAGGGCACCCCTCAGTCCAGGATGAGCAGGACTCGGAGCCTAAATACCCCAGGGTTACGCCCCCGGGGCGGGGAATCCTGCTGTGGGCCCCCCACCCTCTCGCAGAGGTCTTCGGCAGGAGCACAGGCCAGGTACCCACCGTGTCACCAGCACCAAGCACAGGTCCCTGCCCTAGACCCTGCCCTTCCTTCTCTCCCACGCCCACCCGCCTGCCTGGTGTCCCCAGGTCACCTCCCCACCCCAGAGACCAAGCAGCGGAACCCGTGTGTGTGTGTGTGTGTTGGCGGGGGTGGTATTTGGCTTAGCAGTTATGCTGTTTGGGATGCCCACAGCCCACCTGGGGGGCTCTGGGTTCAAGTCCCAGCTCTGCTCCCAAGTCCAGTGTCCTACTAATATATACCCCGCAAGGGAGTAATGATGGCGCAAGTAGCTGGGTCCCTGGCACCTACACAGGAACATCAGGACCACTGGACGGCGCCGTTCTGGGCGCGGTCGCCAGCCCCGTGTTAGGAACTAGTTGGTACCGTTAGCTCCAGGCTCCTGGCTTCAGCCTGGCCCAGCCCCAGGCATTGTTGGCATTTGAGGAGTGAACCAGCAGATGGAAGCTTGAGATATTCCCTCTCTCTGTCTCTCTCTTCATTCCAAATAAAATAGAAATAAATGAATGAATGAATGAATGAATTTTAAAATCCTTAGCTATATAAGAACTCAGCATAGTAAGAAAATGCAACAGCTGATCTTGTACTTTACAAACCCGTGTGAGGGGACAAGCAAATGAGCTCCAAGCACTGGTGCGCTCAGGGTCCTTCCAGGCTTCCAGCTCGTCCCCTCTCACTGGCGGCAGTGCAGTGGTCACTCAGCTCATCTCAGGAAGTGGACGGAGGCCATGGGCCAGGGTGGGAAGAGAACACCAGCTCTGGACTCCAGAATGCGAGAGTTTGTGCCAAACCCGGCTGCCCAAGTCCCAGCCCCAGTTTCCTGCGTCCTGCACATCGACTCACAGACAGCTCCTGTTGGCTGTGGCTTGGGAACCTGGGTGGAGTCTGCTGGCTCCCCTCCGGACCGCTCCCCAATTCCAAGGCCCCTGGCCTCCCACCTGCCCTGGCTGCCTCCTCTCTTGCTCCCGACCGTCCAGCTCCAGAAACACCTGGCGAAGATGCGCATTGGCTTCTGCTGCCTGTCTGGAAGTTCCTTCCCAGGGTCTTCACGTGGTGCTGAGCGCTCCTTGCTCGGCTCCCTCAAGGCTTGGTGCAAATGTGACCCCTCAGTGAAAGCTCCCCTAGCGCCCCTCCCCCTGCACACACACCACAAGCACACCACCCTGTGTGCCACCTTCACGGCGCCCGGCACTAAGCTACATCTGCCTTGCTCATCCACCTTCCTGTTTCTCACCAGCCTGCCCTGTGTGAACGGAAGTCCAGGAGAGAGCCCAGAGCTGTCACAGCCCCTGAGAGTGCCCTGCACAGAGCAAGTGCTCCGAGAACACCCATAGGAGGCTTTTTGAGCAGTGTAAGACTTATCTGTTTGAAATTCAGAGCTACAGAGAGGGAGAGATGGAGAGAGAGGTCTTCCAGCCGCTGGCTCACTCCCTAGATGGCTGCAATGACCAAGACTGGGCCAGACTGAAGCCAGCAGCCAGGGACTTCTTCTGAGTCTCCCACATGGGTGGCAGAGGCCCAAGCATGTGGGCCATGTTCTGCTGCTTTCCCAGGCCATTAGTAGGAACCTGGATCGGAAGTGGAGCAGCCAGGACTCGAACCGGTGTCCCTATGGGATGCCAGTGCTGCACACAGTGGCTTTGCCCGCTAGCCACAGCGCTGGCCCTGCACACAGGTTTTGGTACAGCTTCATTGTCTGGTAAAATACAGCTAGCCTAGAATTGAGCATTTTAAAGCATACAGCTCACATCGGTCTCCATCAGCTGTCTCGAGAACTTTCCCATTGTCCTAAACGGAAGTCTGCACCAGTCAAACCCGGGCTGCCCACGCCTCCTCCCCTCTCCTCACGTAAGAGGAATCTCCTCGCCTTGCCCTTCTGTGTCTGGCTTATTCCACGTCCAGTGCTAACCACAAGCCTCCGCCACACAGCAGGTGCCAGGTCCTCCCCTTTGTGAGCTGAGTCACAACGCATGGCATGCACGTGCCGTGTTTTGTTTTTCTGCTCAGCTGTAAGCAAACACTCTCTTTTGTTCTGTTTTTAAAGTCACAGCTTCTTCGAGTCCCGTGTCTTGTGGCTAGCTGTGCTCCGAGCCGCCGTTAAGCACAGATAATGCGGTAATTGTCTTCTGCAGCGCTCCTGGCACGGTCCCACACCTCAGGGAATCAGGCAAACGCGCCTTTCCTTCTCTGTGTGTCAAAATATTTTCAGCTGTGCAGAACAAAACACCCAAGCTGTAAGAGCTAAAGAAGAAGGGGCTTCGTTATTTCCCGTAATTAGAAAATCCACAGGAGGGCACGTTCCAGGTCGAAGCTAAAGGATGTCCTCAGAGAACCAGACTCTTGCTCAACTTTCTGCTCAGCCTGGGACCAGGGCTCGTTCCTACGGTCACAAGATGGCTGCAGCAGCCCTGCCATCACATACAGACCTGGCAGCATCTGCCTGAGGAAGAAAGGGTTTCCGGCTGTGCATCTCCCTCTGTTCAGGAGGAATACCTTGCCCACAGGCGCCAATAAGCTCCTCGTCTTACTGGTCCCCTTGACTCCAACTTTTGTTGCAAAGGGGCATGGGGAGGGAGGGGTCTGGCTCTCCAGGCTCTCTGTGGGAGGACAGAGAGGAGCCTGGACAATGGCTGTGGCTGTGCACCCAGGGGCCCCCTGCCTCCTTCTCCTGGGCACCCCCTCCCCCAGCTCTGTTGGCCCTGAACGAGGGCCCCTGCTTCCCCACAGCTGTGCTTGTCCCTGTTTGAGAAGAAAAGGGTGCAGGTGTTGACTGGCAGGCGCGTGGGCACTGGCAGGCCGAGGCCCAGGGTTGCTGGCAGATCAGGCTGTGCCGAGGGTGAGTGAGAAGAGACCGAGAAGGGTCCAGATATCGCTGGAAGGGGACTGGGGGGCAGAGGGGGTGCTCGGCAGGAGCCGAGTGCAGGGGAGGGGGAGGAGCCTGGGCTGCCTTGAGCCTGAGCTTCTAGGAGCGAGGAAAGGGGAGAGGGGTCTCTCAGACCTTGACCCCGCAGCGTGGCGTCTCTGCTTCCTCCTTACGCCCACGTGTTCTCCGATGCCTCCTTCCCGTTCCTCCTCAGGGCTGCTCCAGAGCTGCAAACCGTTCCTGCGAAAGGTGTACAAGACCCGAAGGCCCAATGCGGGGAGCTCAGTGTGTGTGGAGGGGGGGCAGCCAAGCCCAGGGCTCTCTGCCCCAACGTGAGGGAATGTGTGTGGCCCATGGGTGTGTGTGTGCACGCCTCTGCAGGTTTGAAAGTCAGTTACAGAAAGAGAGAAGGGGAAGCAGAGAGAGAGAGGTCTTCCATCCGCTGGTTCACTCCCCAGATGGCTGCAACGGCCAGAGCTGCGCCGATCTGGAGCCAGGAGCCAGGAACTTCTTCCGGGTCTCCCACATGGGTGCAGGGGCCCAAGGACTTGGCCATCTTCCACTGCTTTCCCAGGCCACAGCAGAGAGCTGGATGGGAAGTGGAGCAGCCGGGACTTGAACCAGCGCCCATCTGGGATGCCGGCACTGCAGGCACGACTTTGGTAAAGCCACAGCACTGGCCCCTCTGTGGTTTTTAACCCTTCAGACTAAGTGGTTCTGGATCTTGGCACAGCATCTGGACACCACCTTAAGACCTGCTTTGAGGAGCCAAGGGCGTGGCCCTGGCTGGAGTGACAGGGTTGGTCCTTGGAGGCATCTGTCATTCCTTTTGATCTCTAGCTCCTGGTCTCCTTCGTGGAGCCGGCCACTCTGGAAACAGAAAATGCCGGACACTGCCAGCCCCACCTGCCAGGCCCCAGCCCCCAGGTAGCCGCCTGTGTTGGTGCCTCTCTGCTTATCGCCCAGGGCCCCTTCCTGGCTGGCCAGTGCCTGGTGCAGCTTGGGGCGCTGCTCAGCCCAGGAGTCTGGAAGCCGGGTTCCCTGGCCTTCCCGGCCTGTTTTGCAGGTGCATTGAGGTATCCCTGCCGTTGTAGTCACCCTCATAGAGTGTGCGGGTCTGTGAATTTTGGCAACATGAGACAGGTGCAGAGCCACTCCCATGCCGGGATGTAGAAGGTTTTTCCTCCACACCAACAAGGTGCTGTGTGCCCCGCCCAGCTCCGGACCCTGGCAACAGCTGGCCTGCTCCCCCTCCCCGCAGCTTTGCCTACTGCAGAGTAAAAGGAGCCGCTCAGGTGGCTGCCGGTCAGCCATGACTGCACCTGGTGTGGGCGCCTTCTCCTACTGACTGCTCTACAGTGTTTTCGTTTCAGGAAGCGGCCGGATGTACTGATTGACTCTCCGGTTGATGGACCTGCAGGTTGTTTCTCATTGAGGGTGATGAAGTTGCTATGAACGTTCACACGCGTGTTCCTGTGGACATGTGTCATTTCCTCTGGGGAGAGATCCAGGAGGTGAATCGTTGACTCACACAGGCACACGTGGAAGAAGCAGCCAGGCTGTCTTCCAAGGAGTTGTACCACTTTTCATTTCCATGTGAGGGTTCTAGTCCCTCCACGTCCTCATGGCACTGGACACTGTCAGGGTCTCAGAGCCCGAGCCCTCCTCATAGGTAGGTCTGGACGCTCCTCATGGCTTTCATTGGCGTGTGGACAATTGCAGATGAAGCTGAGGATTGACTTTTCATGTTATTATTGGACATTTGTGTATCTCCTTGTAAGGAGTCTCTTCAGATCCCTTTCTACGTTTTTAATGGACTGTGTGTTTTCTTGTTATTGGCTTTGGAGAGTTCTTTATTCTTTGTACCGGTCCTGTATCAGATATTTGTTAGGCAAATGTTTTTTGCCAGCGTCTGGTTTATCTTTCTATTTTGGTATCTTTCAAAAGAAGTTTTGCATTTTGGTGAAGTTCATTTTATTGTTTTTTTTTTTCTTTTATGATTCATGCTTTTTGTGTTCTAAGAAATATTTACCTAATCCAAAGTATCAAAGATGTTCTCCCGTTTTCTAGAAGTGTTACGATTTGAGCCTCCCCATTGGGTCGAAGATCCCTTTAAGTGAATTTCTGGGATGTCCGGGGGAGGCGTTCCTTTGTGCATACAGACGTCCAATGGCGTCAGCACATTTGTCAGAAACACTGTGTTTTTCCCCCAACTTGTGGTGGCACCGTGTCAAAAACCAGTTGTGACTGTGGGCCCATCTCTGGGTCCTCTTTTCTGCTGTACTGATCTTTCGGTCTATCCTTCCACGAGGACCACATGTGTTCCTAACTCTGCACCTCAGCCAGCAGGAGGACCACGTGTGTTCCTAACTCTGGGTGAGCAGGATGTCTGCACCTCAGCCAGCAGGAGTCCTACTAGAGTTCTTCTCGGTCAAGTTTGTTTTGGCCGATGTTGAGGCCCTTTTCCTTTTCTATGAAAATCCTAGAATCAGCTCGACGTTCCTGCAGGGAAGTCTGTTGGGATCTTAGTTGGGATCACATCGAATCTGGAGGCCAACGTGGGGAGAACTGACACCTGACAAGCTTGATTCTTCCAATCCACAAAAAAAGTATATATTTTAAAAAATATTTTATTTATTTGAGAGGTAGAGTTACAGACAGAGAGAAGGACAGACAGAAAGGCCCTTCATCCACTGGTTCACTCCCCAGATGGCCGCAACGGCCAGAGCTGGGCTGATCTGAAGCCAAGAGCCAGGAGCTTCCTCTGGGTCTCCCATGCAGGTGCAGGGGCCCAAGCACCTGGGCCATCTTCTGCTTTCCCAGGCCTCAGCAGAGAGCTGGATTGGAAAAGGAGCAGCTGGGACTAGAACCGGTGCCCATATGTGATGTTGGTGCCACAGGCAGAGGCTTAGCCTACTACGCCACAACACTGGCCCAAACACAGTGTATTTCATTTACTTGAGTTATCTTGAATTATCAGTGTTTCACAGTTTTCAGCTTACAAACCTTTCACATCATTGATCACTAAGTATTTCATGGTTTTGGTACAATCCTAAATGGCATAGTTTATTTAAAATGTCCATTTCCAATGGTCTGTTGCTAGCATATAAAAACACAAATACATTTTAATGCCTTGATCTTGCATGCTGCATGATTGCAAACTTCCCTTGTTAGATCTAATGCTGTCTGGAAATTCTTAGGGCTTTTCTCTGCAGCAAACCAGATTGTCTACAGACTTGTGTCTTCCTTCTCTCTCTGCCTGTTGCACACACACACACACACACACACGTGACTTCACATGAATGAGTCCAGAACACACATACTGCTTTAACACAGGCATGTGGCCCCTCCCCTTCATCACACCAGAACCCCTACTCCTGTCTCCCACAGTCCTTTGGAGTGATGGCCTTGGCTGGGTGGGTTTCGCTCGAGCTCTCTCTCATAGTCACAACCCCACGCTGGCCGTGGCTGTAGCTCTCTGAATTCTCATCCGGGCCACACAGTGCTGATGAGCTAACTCTGGGGGCCAGCAGCTGAGGCTGGGAAGCTGAGCTGGAGCTGTTGGCTGAAGGGACGCACAGCCCTCTTTGTGTGCCTTGGGCTGCTCAAAGCAACAAGACCAAAGCCCAAGAGGAAGCACTCCAGGGATAAGAGTTGCGAGAAACCCAGGTGCAACCTGGAAGGCTCCTTCTACATATTATTCCATAAGTCAAGCAAGTTGTTAAAGGCAAGCCCAGGTGCACAGGGAGGGGGATTAGCCTCACCTCTCAGCGGGAGAACAAGCTAAAAATTTATGTCCATTTATCAACAGCAAATAGGTACTGAGCCCTTGCTACATGGCAGGTGCTCTTGTAAGTGGGAGGGACCCAGAGGCAGAAGACAAAATTCCTATTTTCATAGATTGCACATTTTAAGGTGAAATATAGACAACAAATGAGCAAATACGTAAGGCTAAACTATCCATCTTTGTGTGTGTACTTCCGAAAGTTCACGGGCAAAAGGAATTAAAGGGTAGGTTTATTTTGGTGCAAAATTTCTTTTTTAAATCTAGCACAAGTTTTCTTTAAATCATGAAAAATGTGCGTTATGAAAAACGATGCATGGACTTCAATTTCTTTTTGCACCAGAATAAATTTATCGTCTACTTCCATTTCCCATGAACCTTTTGAAGGGCACTCTGCTGCATATTAAATTCTGTCTCCTGTTTCTGATGTCTCGGAGCTCTGTGGGGACTTCGTTGGGCACCACTGCCCTTCTGCCTTGTAGTTCAGGCGCTGACAGCATGATGGCTGCATACGGGGGACAGGCCACTGCTCTCCTGTCCATCTCTAAGTGCTGGGGTGGGGGAGGGGGCAGGCCCTCAACAGTGATCGGATCATGTGGTGCTTTGGAGCCAGAGAGCGTGGGTTCGAACCCCAGCTCTGTCCACCTGCTGACAGTGTGAGCACAACAAGTAAGCTCCGTGCCTCAGTTTCCCCATACATACACAGATATATATTTCCCCATATATAACAGCAGAACCTACCCCCAAGGGTTGTTAAGACAGTTAACATGTGTGAGCCTCCTGCAACAGTGCCCAGCACCTGTTCACACCTGCCGGCCTCAGAGGGACTGAAGCATCTCCTGTGGGTGCAGCCCCTCCCCCACTCACTAACCCTTGCTGGGGTGTGTGGGAGCCAAGTGGAAATGGGCCCCTGTGCCTGTTCCCAGTTAACCCTTTGCTGGTGGTGACGCACAAGCCTGCTCCATCTGTCATTTCAGGAGGGCAGCCCAGGAGAGCAGCCGGGCTCAGCACAGGAGCAGGCCTCATTAACAATTAACGTCTTGCAGTGGGGCCTAATCTTTGCCACAGCTGGCTGCAGCTGCAGCAGGTTCATGGTGCAGTGTCAGAACTCACATCCCACAGCCAGGTGGCCTGGAAAGTGACTCAGCCCAGCGGTGCCCGGCCTGGGAAAGGACAGCGCCAGCCCCCAGCCCTCTGGGTGGCTCCAGCGAGTGACACGCTTGGGTTTCTGGGTTTTGAGGCTCTGCACACTGCTGTTAAGCCGAGTGGCTTACCTCGTGTGCCTCGCAGCCCCGGAGAAGTAGGCTAAGGCCAGCCTGGGGAGATTATTTGCGGGGAATTAGCACGGGAGAGAGTAGGATTAGGGCAGCCTTCCAGCCAGGGCTCAGCGGCTCCCATCTGCAAAGGATTGGTGCCACCTTTAGCTGAGCGCGCGCACTTGCTGCTCGGATGTTCAGAAAGCGTTGGCAGGGGAAGAGCGGTTCTGAGCTGGCCGAGGAGCCGCGCGAGGAGGCGGCCGCACGCGAGAAGGTGCCCTCCGGCCAGCTTAGCTCTGTTCCCCACCTCCTCCTCCCCCAGGGTCATTCCCACCATGCCTCGCTCTACAGACAAGGGGAGAGTGAGGGGACCTGGGTGAATCCCTGCCAGTCACTGTGGCACTTGGGTTGCAAGTCTGCTGGCTGCTCGGGGCAGGCCACCTTCCCTGCCCAGCCCCTGTTCCCTCACCTGGAAATGACAGTACCGGACCCGGTGACCTGCCAGCTCACGGAGTTACCCATGTCGTCGCCATACCATGGTCTGAACGGAAGGCAGGGGTCTGAGGACAGCAGATCTATTTGGGACTCTTCACTATTGGGGCAGATCAGATGGCCACCTCCAGAGAGACAGAACGCAGGGTTGAGTGAGCAATGGACGGAGAGTGGATGTGGCTGAGAGGTAGTAAGAACGTCTAGGAGCAGCAGAGCACCCTCCCTGCAGAATGGCATTGTGGAGCGGGAGGTTCAAGTCCCACCTACTCTGCTTCTGATCTGGCTCCCGACTCATGTGACTGGGAGGCTCAAGAACCTGGGGCCCTGCCGCCCATGTGAGAGACCCCGATGGAGAGCCTGCCTTTGGCCTGGCTCCTGTTGCTGTCACTGGAATGTGGTCATCACCTGCGTGCCTGTACTGTTCCAGCATCTACTTGTTAGCATGGAGCAATGGTGTTAACCTTGGCCATATCTAGGGCTCAGTATGTGTGTGAGCGAAGTGTCAGGTGTATTAGGGAAAACTAGTTAAACACCTGCAGTACTGTATCAGTTCCTATAGCCACCATGTAACATTAGTATGTCCAATCAAACCATAACCATATATGGGCAACAAAGAAACAAAAAGATATATAAGGAAAAGTTCCTCTTTGTTCCGGCTGAGTCTTTTTGGATATGAATCCAACCAGGCCTTATGCTGGCGGTGGCATCACCATCATCACCAGCATCCCCAAGTCTGCTTTCCCGGTAGGGCCTTGGTGTCTCTTCCCTGTTCTTGAATCCCACTACTGTGGCCACTGGGAGCAGGGCCTCTCCCTCCCTCTCTCTGTCACTCTGCCTTTCAAATAAATAAGCAAATCTTGAAAAAACAGAGCTTCCTCCCAGGGACAGGGAAATGATACAAGTAAGTTTACTTCTGGAGGTGACGATGCAGACCCATAAGACAGAGAAAAGGAACTACTCACTTCCTTGCCGGAGGAACAGTTGGCGTCTGCCGAGGGCTCACCAGCAATGGTGGGCGTCTGCCGAGGGCTCACCAGCAATGGTGGGCGTCTGCCGAGGGCTCACCAGCAATGGTGGGCGTCTGCCGAGGGCTCACCAGCATTGCTGTCTGCACAATAACCTGCAGCAGGTAACAGTGCCACTTCCACGGGGAAACTGAGGCACAGAAACGGCTGGCTTTGTAGCCTTGCTTCTGAGTCCCAGGGCTAACATCCCCAGCAGCCGTCTCCCAGAAGTCAGAATGGGCCCCGCCCACATCAGAATGCAGCCCACGGGCGACTTCACTGAGCTGGGGACCCCCTTTCCTGAGGCCCCACCTCCTCCACTCCTTCAAGGTCCACGTCCTCCATGCCAAGGCGCCCGGTGAAGGCCTGAGTTTCAGACCCATTTCCAAGCCTTGGGTGCCCAGTGCCTGTGCCAGCTCTGCAAGGCACCACGCTCAGCGTTCTGGGCCCGCTCAGGAGCACGAGGCACAGAGCTTCTCCCCAGGACAGAAGCATCTCCCCGCATTTTCCCTTCCCCGCACCTGCACCTGCCTCGTGTCAACTCCGGACCCGCACCCCTCCTCCAAAAGAGAACTTCCTCGAGGAGGCCTGATGCAGGACGAGCCCATGCCGGGAGACCCAAGTCCCGCACTGGAGACTCGGCCCAGGGCCCAGACATCTGGGGCAGAGTCCGAGGCGAGCTTGGTTCCCCGGGTGCTTCCCGGAGAACTGACTTCAAGTAGGTCACGGGTGTTTGCCTGATTCCCAGGACACAGCCTCGTGGTGGGGCCCTGGGGACCGGAGCAACAGCTCAATTCTTTCTCTGTCACACTCCTGCGATTGCGAGCCCACACAGCAGCCCCAAGAGGTCAATCCATGATGCGGTTTCATCAGCTCGGTGATGCGTCTTTATTTTATATACTACCAGTGAAAGATTTAAGACTTCCCAGTTTCCACGGTGTTACAATGGGTAATAGAGCCCTTGACCTTGGTGTAGAGGACTTACTCAAGGTCACAGGGAAAATGAGGAAGTGACAGCAAACCCACAGGTCTCCCACCACCTGACCCAGCTCCCCCCGGGGGGGGGGGACTCGCCTGGATGTGTAGGGGACTCTGCTGGGCAAGACCCTGCCTCGTGCCCCTAGGGGACACTCTGACTGCAGGGGACTCGGCGAGCAGGCAGTCGGCTCTCCACGCAGCAGGGCTGGCAAGGAAGGGAAACCCGAAGGGGGATGAGAGCAGGAACAGCCATGGGGGGGAGGGGGGGCCGAGTGTCAAGTGCAAGTTCAGACCGGGTACTAGTCCCGGTTGCTCCTCTTCGAGTCCAGCTCTCTGCTGTGGCCCTGGAGGGCAGTGGAGGATGGCCCAAGTGCTTGGGTCCCTGCACCCGCATGGGAGACCAGGAGGAGGCACCTGGCTCCTGGCTTTGGATCGGCGCAGCGCCAGCCATGGCGGACATTAGGAGAGTGAACCAACGGAAGGAAGACCTTTCTCTCTGTCTCTCTCTCTCACTAACTCTGCTTATCAAAAAATAAAAAAATAAAAAAAAGAAATATATAAATACTTTCTTAAAGGCGCCATGCAAAACTGTGTACATATCAATACCATATCTTAAAAAAGGATCCTTATAGGCCAAAGCCATAAAGTCACTGCATTAAGTGGAGGGTGTTTTCCTGTCCTTTGTTTTCAGATACCCTCTAAAGCTGCTATACTGTGCATTTATTACCAGTGAGAGGGGAATTTAAGAGGGTCGGGGCAGAGTTCAGCACAGGATTCTTGCCAGTAAGTCAGGCAGGACCATCGGCACACTTAGGTTCCAGATGTCAGTAATTACAGAGTCCATCAGTCTAATTGTCATGTGCGCCTGCGCCATCACCTGATTTTTGGCAGCTGTCTTTATCCTCAGCTTATACCATATCCCAACAGAATGTTTTCTTTAATTGGGAATCCTAGGCTTTACCTATGCCACTGGTTTAGAAAGATGGGTCAAATCTAATTGTCTTAGATTTAGCCCACTGTCCAAACTTGTCAGAACCCCCTTGGGTCCCGATTCTGTGTTCTCGAAGGAGAGCTACTTGTCCAGAGACAGGTTGTTTGCCAAGCATCTTATGCTGCCACCAATAACCTCAAGCAGGAGAGACAGAATCTGGAAATTCTTTTTATTTATTTATTTGACAGGTAGAGTTATAGACAGTGAGAGAGAGAGACAGAGAGAAAGGTCTTCCTTCTGTTGGTTCACTCCACAAATGGCTGCTATGGCTGGCGCTACGCCGATCCAAAGCCAGGAGCCAGGTGCTTCCTCCTAGTCTCCCACATGGGTGCAGGGGCCCAAGCACTTAGGCCATCCTCCACTGCCCTCCCGGGCCACAGCAGAGAGCTAGACTGGAAGAGGAGCAACCGGGACTAGAACCCAGTGCCCATACGCCCATATGGGATGCCGGCGCTGCAGGCAGAGGATTAACCAAGTGAGCCACGGTGCCGGTCCCAAGAATCTGTAAATTCAGACTGGCACAGATCCATCAATGAGCAACCTCAGAAACAGAAGCAAACTTCAAAAGGCTGCTGGGAAATGGAATTAAAATAAATTTATATTCATACAAAAAGGTTTGAAATCCATGCACAGTTCTCGCATAACATCCATTCCATGAAAAATATCTAAAGACCGCTTGTATGCATGGATTTTAATTTTTTAAACCAAAATATACTTATCTTTTAAGTCTATTTTCCCATGAACTGTGTGAAGAATCCCTGTAGCTGTGCAAGAGCTGGAAACCCGCCTGAGTAAATCCTAACCCAACCCCCATCCCTCCCTCTTACCCACAAAGATTGCATGAGAAATTTTAGATGGGGCCCGCGTTTGGTGTAGCAAGTGAATCCTCTGCCTGACACTAGAATCCCATGTGGATGCCAGTTTGAGTCCTAGCTGCTCCACTTTTTTTTTTTTTTAAGATTTATTTTATTTATTTGAAAGACAGAGTTACAGAGAGAGAGGTCTTCCATCTGCTGGTTCACTCCCCAAATGGCTGCAACGGCCTGAGCTGAGCTGATCTGAAGCCAGGAGCCAGGAGCTTCTTCCAGGTCTCCCATGTGGGTGCAGGGGCCCAAGGACTTGGGCCATCTTCTACTGCTTTCCCATAGCAGAGATCTGGATCGGGAGAGGAGCAGCTGGGACTAGAACCGGCGCCCATATGGGATGCTGATACTTCAGGCCAGGGCTTTAACCCGTTGTACTGTGGTGCCAGCCCTGCCACTCCACTTTCAATCCAGCTCCCGGCTAATATGCCTGGAAAAGCAGCAGAAGATGGCCCAAGGGTTTGAGCCCCTGCCACTCACATGGGAGACCTGGATGAAGCTCCCAGCTCCTGGTTTCAACCTGACCCAGCCCCGGCTGTTGCAGCCATTTGGAGACTGAACCAGCAGATTGAAGTTCTCTGTCTCTCTGATTCTCTCTCTGTGTCTCTCTCATATTCCTTTTATCTAACTCTGCCTTTCAAATAAATTTTAAAAACTTAAAAAAGAAAGAAACTGCTCGATGACTTATTGGAACCCACTTATAAGCACTCCTTGGTAAACATGTTCCGTGATCTTCATGCAGCCTGTGGATTTTTCTTATTTTTGATCAAGAGAGGCTTGCTTTCTGTGATTCCGTGGGGAATAGCAGAAAACCAGTAGCAGGGATGAGAGAAGACTCAGAATCTCTAAGATGAATGCGTTATCACATTGATCAAACCAAAGTCTGCTGCATTTAAACTGTCTTAGAAAATGTTTATAGATAAAAATGTCTTCGAGCTACACTGGGTCAGGTGCTATCAGTTCTGCCATTACCTAGAGGAAATTGTGAGTAACACATTGAAAATGACTTCAAAAGATTCTTGACTAAGGGCAGGCGTTTGATGCAGTGGCTAAGTGGCCGCTGGGGACGCCTGTATCCCATCTCAGGTTTAAGTCCCAGTTTCACTCCTGATTCCAGCTTCCTGCTGATGCACAGCCTGGGAGCAGCAGGTGCACGGCCCAACTACTTGGGTCCCCAGCACTGACGTGGGATATCCAGATTGAATTCTGGGTTCTTGACTTTTACCCGGCCCAGTCCTGGCGGCTGCGGGCATTAGGGGAACAAACCAACAGGTGGATGACACCTCTCTCTCCCTTGTCTCTCTGCCCTTCAAATAACATAAATAACCATTTAAAACTTAAAAAAAAATCTTCTTCTCTGGAAGCTAAAAGGAAAAATATTAGAGCACTTAGATTTTAATCCCCGATTCATTGGTGATCGGCTGTGTGAGCTTCGGATCCTGCTTAGATCCGCCAGGGCGAACTTCCTTTGCTGCATGAGCAGAGGTGACGGTACAGGTGGGGTGGCATGGGGTGTGTGGAAGGGGCATTGATAACCACCGTCATCACGCCCTCGGCTGCTTCCTGTGTGCTGGACACTCCCAGTGCTCAACATTGTCTCGACATGCGATCCCCATGCGGCCACGCATGGTCAAGACTCAACCTCAGGTGCGCCAAGTGCTGGCACACAAGGGAGCCGGCCCGGCCCTGAAGAGAGCAATGGCCTTGGCCTTCGAGGCTCTTGATCCCAGGAGCTGAGCTCTACACCACTCCACCGCAGAGAAGGGACTTGCTACCTTTGCCTCCAGCATCCACCCTTCCACCTGCTCGTTCCAGATCCTCAGACTCCTGTGGAGAACTCTCCCTGTCTGTTTCTAACCTGGTGAGACTGCCATCAAGGCACCCAACTCTCCAACCAGGAAGCTGGCATCTCACCACAGCCAGACGAGGGCGGGACTGCGTCATGGCTTTGCAGGTTCTGCCCAGTGTGAGTGTGAGAACCAAGGACCGAAGACAATCAGTCCTCAGTTCCCTCCTCCCTCCTCGGGGCTGAGAACGGTGCCCACACTGCCCACAGCCATGGTGATTAAATGTGACAATACACGTAAAGTACTTGGGATGGCATTTGGTACATAGAAAATCCTCAGCGGCAGACACCATTGCCGGCAGCTCCAGTCGCTTTTCTAGTGAAAGGGCACTTGAGCAATTATTTCCATTAGGTGAACCAAATCTCTAAAATGGAAATAATTATGGTCATAGAATCCATTTTCCCAAGGTACGAGTAAGTTCTAATAATTATTGTGCAGGTTGCCCACTTGTGTTACATAATTGGACTCCATCCTGAGCTTACCAAGGAATCATTTGTCCAGGGGCATGATATTATTCCTCCCACTCCAATCTGTTAAGATTGAAGAAGAACTGACTGTTTAATAAAAGAACACCTCAGCACTCAATACAGTGAACTTGGACCTGACACTCCTTAAACTTGAGAGTGAAGGGGGCGGATGAGGCGAACGATGAACTGACAGGCGGCGTGTTCTGCAAGCACATTATAAAATGATATCAGCGCCTCACTTAAGATCTTTGACTGCCTAATCGCTCTGGCCTGGAGAGCATCTTGGACCGAGATCCGAGATGGCCCCTGTGCAGAGCTGGCCATGCCCGGGACTGCCCTCAACACTCGGTTTATTGCACCTGCTGTCCATCCGTGCCGCCACTAGTTCCCTGCATGGGGGTTCCTATTTTTTCTGACCCTTACTTGAACATTAGGTACCAGGTTTAATTAGAGGGTCCAAAATAAAGAGGAAAACATTCTAGCAAAACAAACAAGACCAAACTTCGGACCGTCCAGAACCAGTCCAAGCAGAAGGCTGCAGGGACACAGTTGGGACGTTTGTTCTGGCGCTGCTGTCTCAGCCACAGCCACACCCACTGCTGGGGGAGGGACCGGCATTTAGCCCCGCAGTTAGGAGGCCTGCACTCCACATCAAGGTACCTCCGTCTGATGTCTGCCTCCAGCTTCCTGCCAACGCACAACTCGGGAGGCAGCAGCGATGGCTCAAGTAATCGGGTTCCTGCCACCCACGTGGGGAGAACGGGACGGAGTTCCCAGATCCCGGCTTTAGCCCCAGGCAGGCACCTGGGGAGTGAGCCAGGAGATGAGAGCTCCTTCTGCCTCTCAATGAAACGAGGGCTGGGGGAGAGGAGTGTCCGCAAGGGAGGAAGACGTCACTTGGGATGCCCCCATCCTGGATCAGAGGGCCTGGGCTGGAGTCCTAGCTCCGCTCAGTTCCAGCGTCCTGCTACTGCATTCCCTGGGAGGCAACAGGTGATGGGAGACCTGGAGGAGTTCCTGGCTGCTGGCTTCAGCCGGATCCAGCCTTTAACCTCCTCGGCTGTGTGGGCATCTGGGGAGTGAGCCAACAGTGATCTCTGTCTCTCTCCCTCTCTGCCTTTCAAATGAACAAAACCAAACATTTAAAAAGATACCCACTAGGGGGTTCAATTGGCAGGGGCCACCACGGGATGAGCAAAGAAACTCAGCCCTTGTAGGTGCGGCGTATAGGGAGCCTGGAGCAAAGGGACAAAGCCCCACGATCGGGAGACTGGTTAATCACAGGAAGAGGGGATACAAATACATCGAGGAGTAGCAGAGCCCAGTCTTTAAATGTAGGATCAAGGAGTTACCAATGTGGAAGGAGGGAAGGAACCCCCTGGGAGAAGTGGAACTGGAGATCAGTGTGATCTTGTGGCTTTTAATATGTACACGTGGCTGGATGAGGACCAAGCACACATGCACCTGTTTCCAGATCTGCACACTGACAACCTGGCAGCGACGGTAGCACAGGGGCGAGGAGCACAGCCCAGCCCCCAGATCTCGGTTCTAAATACCACTCCCTGCTAAAATGAGCCAGCACTCTGGAGAAATGGCTGATCCTAGGAGCAGGGCAGGAACAGAAGAGCCTGGAACAGTCGAAGGAACCAGGAAGTCAAGAGCTCAAAGAACGAGGGGATGTCAAAAGGACACAGGAGCCAGGTAGAAAATGTTCCCACCAGCCCAAACTGGGACGACTGCAGTGTCCAAACAAATCCTGATATTTTACAGATTATAAAACAGAAATCCATGTTCCGAACCGATTTAAATACTGAGTAAATAAATGGGAAAATGCTATCCTGTAGAATGACAACTCAAGGTAGAAGCAATGGTGGTATCAGAAAATCACCATCTGGCAATAAATGATTCAGATAAGAGTCACCAATGATGCTAAAAGCAGTAGAAACTCATCTGAGAAAGAACAGGATACTGATGCACTCTCAAAGCAACTCACTACAAAATGCATAGTCCTCATTAATAAGTCATCAGTTCACAATGGATATCATGCTGTGTATTGTTAAATTAGTACCCAAAAAAGTGGGAAATACTTATTCACAGTGGAGAAATGTTGAAGACATAACAAACAGTTAAAAATTAAAATCCCCAGTCATGGGTAATTGACACTATGAGTCTCTCCGTACAATATAGGAGAAGCCAGAATCACTTCTCTGATATTTCTGCCAAAAATTCATAACCTGAATCAAATCATTAGGAAGCACTGGACAAACCCAAAAGAAGAGTCATTTTACAAATTCACTGGCCTGCACTCTTCAAAAATGTCAAGGTCACAGAAAAGGGAACCCCAGGGAACTGCTCCATACTGAGGGAGACCAAGGGGAAGCACACCTCAACACACACAGCATCTGGGATTGGGCCCTGGACAAAAAGGAGAGATTTTTAAAGATTTCTTTCATTTATTTGAAAGGCAGTGTTGAGAGAGAGAGAAAAGGAGGGGGAGAGGGAGAGAGAGACAGTCAGCGAGTGAGATTCCATCTGCTGGTTCACTCCCCAAATGGACCTAATGGCAAGGGGCTGGATCAAGCCGAAGCCAGAAGCCTGGAACTCAATCCAGGTCTTCCACGTTGAGGGACAGGGGCCCAAGCACTTGGGCCATCTTCCATTGCTTTCCCAGTTGCATTAGCAGGGAGCTGAGTTCAAAGAGGAGCAGCCAGGACTCAAATCAGCACTCCTATGGGTGCCAGCATTGCAGGTGGTGGCGTAACCCATTGAGCCGCACGCCAGCCCCAGGAGACAACTCCAAGGACATGGACATTTGGAGTAACTGGTGACATTTAAGTAGGGCTTGTGGACTAAATGGTGGATTCTGTCAGTGTTGGCTTCCTGATTTTGATGGAAACCCTGAGGTGATGCAGGAACGTGCCCTTACTCTAAACACACACACACTGGGAGCAGGTGTCTAGCCTAGCAGCCAAGGTGCCTGGGTCCCGCCCCAGAGTGCTTGGTTCTGAATCCTAACTGTAGCTCCTGACTCCAGCTTCCCCCCAGCATGGACCCCGAAAGGCAGTGCTGATGGCTCAGGTAATTGGGTGCTTGTGACTCACACGGGAAACCTGGATTACGATCTCAGCTCCTGGCTCTGGCCCAGCATTGGCCATTGTAGGCATTCGGAGAGCAAACCAGTGATAACCAGTGATGTGAGTGCTCTCCCTCTCCCTGCTGTCTCTCAAATAAATAAACATTAAAATAAGAGATACACATGGAATTGTTTAGGACTAATAGGCCACAACTGCAACTTACTCTGAGATGGCTCAAGTTTGATTGTAGATGTGGAAGATAATGGCAAAGTATCAACAACAGTGGGATCTAGGGGCAGGACACATAGGATCTTAACCTGTCTCCTAACTTATGCAGGCTTGAAATTATATCAACACAAAAAGTTAAAAAAAAAAAAAAAAAGACAAATGCAAGTAGCCCTTCAGCTATTAGGAATTTATTATAATGGCTTCTGTACTACTAGAAAAATCTGTATTTAATGGTTTCATCACCTTAGGTACAAAGTATGCAAAAGAATAACTGAAATGAATGTGAAAGTTTTTCCTAATGGCAGCAATACAGATATAAAATTCTGCTTAATAATTTAAGAAGTTCAACATTCCAGATTCTCATTAAATATACTTTTTTCTCCCTGCAAACTTATCTCGCAGGGGTAGGTAGAAGCATATACAAGATATGAGAACAAAAAACTTTGAGATTGTAAATTGTAGACATATGGGATAGTAATTCGTTATCTCTTATAAATGAAAGGTCTTAAACAACCTCTTTAGACATTTACACACTTTGATACTTAAATGCCATGCCTAGTAGATAAAGCTGAAATTTTAAAAAATATTTATTTTACTTGAAAGTCAAAGTTAGAGAGAGAGAGAGAGAGAGAGAAAGGTCTTCCATCTGATGGTTCACTCCTGAATTGGCCGCAACGGCCAGAGCTTTGCCTATCCTAAGCCAGAAGCCAGGAGCTTCCTCTGTGTCTCCTACGCGGGTGCAGGGGGCCAAGAACTGGGGTCATCTTCTACTGTTTTCCCAGGCCATAGCAGAGCTGGAATGAAAGAGAGCAGCCAGGTCTCGAACCAGCGCCCATACGGATGCCAGCACTGCAGGCGGTGGCTTTATCTGCTACACCACCATGATGGCCCCAAAGCTGGAAATTATAGCACCTTTTTAAGTTCTGGTACGCATTCCACGACTTTTATTCACAGTTTGGTATTGAACAGATCATTTTGTTAAAAAAAAATTTTTTTTTTTTTACAATTTATTTATTTGAAGGGCAAATAAACAGACAGAACAAGACAGAATTCCCATCTGCTGGTTCACTCCCCAAACACCACAGTGGTCCCAGGCCAGGATGGAGCCACAGCCAGGAGCCAAGAACTCTATCCAGGCCTCCCACACAGGAGGCAGGAACCCAGCGACTTGGACCATCCCCGCTGCTTCACTGATGGAGTCTGGAGTCAACGCAGGCACTGCAGCCTACCCACAAAGCGAATGCCCCCTCCCGACAGATCCCTTCAAGGTGAGAAGAAACTACCTAGGATGGCAATGACTACGCTAAGAGAAAAGTTTATTTTCTTTTAAATCACTTTCTTCTTGTGGACATTTACAGTCAAGTAGTAACACCACACCATGATAAGCCAAGACTACAATATGTTTCTAAAACAATGTACGTTTCTAATAAGCTTGGCAAAAGGATCTGAAGAAAAATAGAATTCGGAAAATATTTAACGCAAGGGCAACAGAGCACTCTTCCCACAGTGCTTTGAACTTTGAAGGACTTCGCTACTTTTAAATGATCAATTAGTACTTAAAAAAACAAAAACCCGTGTCAGAAAAAAAATACATGATAAACTGGATATTAAGCATTACAGTGAACACAAGCTCAGAAAACAATGCAGTAAGCCCTCATAAATCCTTTGTATATCCGCTTGAGATGTTTGCTCAGTATCAAAAACTGGAACAAGACCATGGAATCCATTAACAATTTCACAAAAAAAGGACACACGTTTGGTTCTCAACTCCAATGAAGAAAGATTTAAAACTCTCAAAGTTCTATCTTGCCCTTGGGCATCACATTTTGACTTCAAAAGAGCTAAATTAAAATGGGCCCTAGCAATGAGTGAAAAACCAACGGAACACACACACACACACACACACACACAGAGCTGTGTGCAAACGTGGTGGTAGGGAGAGCAGAGAAACAGAAGCAGGAAACGCAAATTGGGTAACTCCACTTCCAGCCAAGTCCAGGGCTTTCGTATTCATTTTTTTAAATTTTGGGTTTTTCCCATAAACACAGCTGAAACAGATAACAGATAAACGATAAGCAAAGGAAGAGGTGGGGCTGGGGGAGCGATATGCCCACGTGGGCATCTCCGAAGGTCCCTGCTCCAGTTCCCTCTGCATCGTCATTTCCACGTTAATGCCACTCACCCCATCGTCACCCCTGAACCATTAACACCATCTGCATCCTTTGTCTTGAGCGATATCAGTTCACTGATATTTGGAAGGACAGTAACCTTGGGATAAAACTAGAACCTTACAGCCAAAGACAACTGCAGGGGACGTCTCCTCATTCCCCCCGCCCCCTTTCCTGTCTATGGAATGAGATGGAAGTGAGTCTGTCTCAGCACTTGAGTACCCTCGGCGTGGCTACTCATCATTCTTAGAGGAACTGAACTTCCGGTTGCTGGGTGAAGTGATCGGAAGCCACACAGCAGTGTAGACGATGCTGGCTTCCCCGAGGCTCAGTGCCAGTCCCAGCTCTGCCCCGAACCAGCCACATGGCTCTCAGGCAAACCCTCTCCTTTCACAGGCCCATTCGTTCAAAGCTAAAGTCAGTGGCTCGAGCCAGAGGCTTTTTAACCCCTGTTAGCCATAACATTTTAAGATTTTAAGTCATAAATCTTAACTTTTTGGTTTTTTCCTATTAAATGTGAATGGGCCTTTTGGGAAGAAATTGGTAAAACTCATGCAGAAATGCAAGGACCCCAAACAAGCTCAAGAGAAAACAAAGTTGGGGAACTCTCCCTTCCTGATTTCAAAGACTTACCACTACAAAGTAACCAAGACAGAGATACGGATCCATGAGGAGAACGAGAGCCCAGGAACAAACTCGCACATTCATGAACAACTTTCAACAAAGGTGGCAAGACAATCCCATGCAGCAGCGCTCCTTACAACAAGCGGTGGGTGCTGGGATAACTGGGTGTCCACACCCAGAAGAATGAGGCTGGACCCTGCCCTTAGGGAAAACTCTGAGACTCATAGAAAAAAAAAGTATAGACAGTCCTGACTCTCGGTGAGGCGACGGTCGTGATGGGTATGGTGTGCCCCTCTGTGGGGATGATGAGGTTCTGGGATTAGACAGTGGCGATGGTTGCACACTCTGTCAACACCAACGCCAGCCAACTGTACACTATATGAATTGTATCTCAAAGTAAAAAAATAAATAAATAAAAATAAAAGAGGCAAATGGCTCTCCTCAGAAAATTGACTTCCTCTCTTTCAGGCCACCTACTGGGTCATGACCCCAATATTTGACATTTATAATCCTGATGCAACAAATAATTTCTTTTTAATCAAATTATTTGCAGATGCTGATAGTCCAAGCTGTATTTATTCTTCTAATAAAGGTCTAGAAATTTCTCCGAGTTCCTGATTTATCTCAGTCACTTATGTATTTTTCCTAAGTAACTGAGGCTAAACAAGTCCTAGAAATTTTAGTAACACCTGTCAATTGGAAACAGGTAAAAGTATTGCTCTTTCAATGACATTATTTAGCAGAGTCATCTTCAAGCAGTACTTCAAAGTTTAACACCTGTTCACAGGACAATAGAAAGGCTAGCCAAGAGACACTTTTTCAAAAACAGTAGTACGATGTCAGATGTTTAATTAGATGCTTTAAACCATGAAACAAGTGCAGCGCTTCTTTCCCCTGGATATAAACAGAATTATAGGCTCACCTGATTCAGCAATAGGAGTTTTTAAGTGACAAATTTTTAATGCACCAAAAAGAAACCGTACTCTGTATTCATCTTTGACACTGTTTTGTGCATCTGGTTTTCTGTATCAGAAGGCTGGAAGCCTGCATTAGCATTATACTCCACAGTAAGTATTTGAAATAGTGAAATATTAATTCTAATCTGACCGCAGCTGGTAGGATGTACACAGCCCCACAAAGTTAGGCAAGACCAGTCACGGCTGCTAACAGCACAGAGCGGGAAGAGCAGGGTTCACGTCATTCAGAAATAAGCACGAAAGTCTGCCATGACGAGACTGCGTCCTAAAAAAGAAAACAGCACGAGATGACAACGGGGTGGCCCAGCTTTCGCACTGCTTAGGCTTCGGTGAAAACTGCAGGTTGTCGGTTTTCACCCGGGAAACAGCGGTTTATAGTTCACCAGGAAAGTCAGTCAGCAACACGGAAAGGAAGTCCTTTTCCAACTCACTATGAGCATTACTCTGAGTAATCTGTGTAAAATCCAACCGCTCCTCGGGTAACCTTAAGAGAGCGCGAGCCAAAGATGGAAACATCTACGCTTTGTAACTCAGTTACACCACCACCTTGTAACAGTGAGGTTCAACATTTGTTTTCTTAAAAATAGAGCATGAACAGTCTCACACCAAGCAGTTATTTTGAATTATGTATTACATATGCATAGCCAAATGAGAGTGTTGTAATTCAAACTGAGTGACAAGATCTTGATGAAACAAGAAATGGGAGAAATAAAAATTGATTTCTACACAAAATGTGTACAGCCTCACGTGCGAGTAAATGACCGGAAATACAGAGACTCCATGTGCAAAGTCTGCATCTCAGAACTCAGAGTTGTAACGTAGATGCTGTGTTTTTTAAACACCTAAGCTTCAAAAAACCGTTTTATCAGTTTGGGTGGTTTTTTTTTTTTCTTCTTTTTCTGTAGCACATCTTTTATAAGTAAGTCTCACTTTTCATTCCAGAAGATACAAGAAACAGTTTGCAGGAATTCATGCAAACGTGTTTCTCTAAGGCCATGAACTGGTTGGCTAAGTTGCATTGTTTTATTCAAGTAAAAAACCCTTCCAGATAAGGGAGGTGTGCAGGTGTGTCGCCTTCGGTTCTCGGACCTGTCAGGACTTCAGTGCTCTGAAAGCCGAAGGGGAGAATGCCCCGCTGAGCATTAACAAAATGAGCTCGATTTACATTTTTGAAAAAATTTAATACGCGTTCCATTTTACGCAGATTCTTTCCGTACGTCACAAAACAAAGCAGCCACAGCCTGGCGTAGACCAGAAGCCTTTCTCTGAGGAAGGCCAGGCAGGCGCTCCTCGGCACACGTCCTTCACACAATGGCGTACTGTTCGTACAAAAGGTCTCTTATCCTATAGAAGTCTTGACAAAGGCAGCCTTCTAGTCCGATGCGTCCAGTTTCTGTCTACAAAGTTTATGAAAAAAGTTCTTTAGTACATTTCCTATTCATTAGCCCACAGACACAATAATCCAAGTACACCTAGCGGCTGGCTTCATGACTGGCCGCTCTGACTCACGGTATTCCAGTCATGAATTTTACAGAGAAAGAAGAAACGTCAGGAATCAAATAAGAAAAACTATCAAAAAATTGTGTATCACCTCAAAGTCATTTTTATAAGCCTTTTTAAAGTCATCATGATAAATATAAATGACTGATCTTCAGTTTTATAAAAGTATCCATTGATAATTATGGAATTCAAAATGACAAAACATCAGAAGCACCTGTTCAATTCAGCCCTTATCAAAATTAAAAACAAACTTACTCTTCGGACTGCTACTTGGTTGTTGCAGACAAGTACACCTCCCACAAACTCTGCTTGAATTCCCTCCCGTAAGAGGACTTGCTTGAAGTCTGAGAGCCTTGGTTCATTCATGAAAACGGACTGATGTCCTGGAACCTGGGGTAAGGCCAGAGAGGAAGCAGTAAGCTCAACTAAAACATCAGACACACGGCTGTGCCGAAAGCAGCCTGTGTCTCCCCTGAAGGCCTCTGGCGGATCCTTTCGAGACTGCACATCACAGTCCAAGCAGTTACCTGAACGCCACCTCATTATTTAACACCACAGAGCTCTTCACATTTCGGGAGAGTTTCGCAATCAATCTATGAGTCACGCCTCCTAACAGCAGAGGACTGTGGGGACGTGAGGTGCTCCACTCCCCCACCTGCTGAGGGTCAAGGAGGGTGCCAGCAGGCAGCACTGAACCAAGCACTCCTCCGGGCCCCAGGCCTGTGCTTACTCAAGGCGAATCTCTGTGGGCGCTTTTCCACTCTGTCCTCCCTCAGAGGGAACGCCACGACAGCCGCCTCTCTCAGAATCGGAAGGGCAAGTGGTCCTTGCGAACTCTCCTGCTTTGAAACTGCTCTGAAGAGCGCCAGCTTCAGCACACAAAGCAAATTCCCTCTAACTCCCCTCCCGGTTTCCAGAGCAGCACTGAGAGGCGCTCTCCTCTCGGTGTTACGGCAGGGCCAAAGGCATCACTCGTCACGCGTGTGGGACTCGGAGCTTTGATGCCGTTCTGAGTTTAAGTTCCTAAAATCTTCCCTAATTAAACAGATGACTCTTGAAAACATGTAAATACTAGGTGAGGATTACAGCTGTACTTAATATGTGATCTGAACTGAAGTGGCAACACGCAAAACCGAGTGCCAGAGTGTGATGCTCTGGGAAACAAGCCTGACCAAGGGCAGGTCCTCCAGCTGGCAGACTGCATAATTCAGAAGTTCATACTAGGGGCCGGCATTGTGGTGTAGCAAGTAAAGTCGCCGCCTGCGATGCCAGCATCCTAAATGGGTGCTGGTTCAAGTCCCGGCTGCGCCACATCTGATCCAGCTCCATGCTAACGTGCCTGGGAAAAGCAGCGGAGGATGATCTAAGTGTTTGGGCCCCTCCCACACGGGAGACCCAGATGAAGCTCCCGGCTCCCGGCTTCGACCTGACTCAGTGCTGGCCGCTGCGGCCATCTGTGCAGTGAACCAGTGGGTGGAAGATCTCTCTGTCTCTCCCTCACTTTCAAACAAAATAATAAATCTTAAAAAAAAAAAGTTCATACTAAAGACTCACCAAATGTTTCCCGTAAAACATCGTCATTCCTTTGCCATTCAGAACTCACACACGTGTGCATGAGCGCACACACACACACACGTCTTGAGTAATGTTTTCTAAAACCCAATGGGCCCACATGTGCCACATACTCTAAGTGGTTAAACACAGGCCGGGACACCGGAGCCACGCAGGTGAGGAGGAGCAGGGCAGGGCCGTTCTCTACCTCGTGAGGCGGCAGGGGCTCCAAAGTGGGGATGATCTCGCTCTCCTCCCCCGCCTCCTTCTCGTCATCCCCAAACAGGCTCTTCATGGCCTTCTGCTGCGCGATCACGCTGGCGTCAGAAGGGGCGTCCACCTGCATCTCGGCGTCCTCTCCGTCGTCCTTCAGCTCCCCTTCTTCCAAAATAACTCCCGTGTCCACCTTGGAAACTCTCATGTCCAGCACACCGTCTATCCAGGCCAGCTCCGCATCTTTGGCCTTACAAAACTGAAGGGAGCTCACGAGGGAGTCTTTTAACCTCACCTGGACAGGCAAAGAGGAGGGGGAGGAGAAATCCAGAGTGTAAGTTAACGAGTTAATACAAACCACTAGTGTCATTCCCTAACGCCTGCAGGTCTTCCATCTGATTGCCACAGCGATGGGCACTTATCTAACAGGACCTTAGGGCTACTCCGCTTCCCCTGACTGCACCTTGGAATCACGTTTATTTTATTTTCACAAATGACAATGCCGAGGCCTCACCTCCAGTGTGGGTGATATAACGGGTGCACGGAGTCCCTGTGACCCCCCAAAGCTCCCCAGATGATTCCGAGAGACACGCGAAGTCTCGCCCTCCGGCGCTCCGTGGCCTCCTGCCCTTTCTGGAACACTCCCAGCAGTTTCCCACCGCTGTACTCTGACCCGTTGCTTCCTCCTGCTTCTGCCCAGAATACTTTTTCCCGCTGGTAAGTAGAGCCCCCTTCTAGATACGGACATCACTCCTGCCTTAAGCGGAACCATCTCCCACCGCCGGGTAAGAGTCTCTCTGGACTATCTCGTTTCCTGCGCCTGGCTGCGTCTGCCATAGTCAGGAGTAGAACCCTGCTGTCTGTGGACTTTCATGCAGCGTCTGAATTCCTGCCCGCAGCCTCTCACCTGGTAGATGTGTGTCTCGCTGGTGGCATCCACGGTTTCATGGAGCTTTGGCATGTACACTTTGATATCCTTCCCGCCAAACGCGCGGCAGCACTCGGCCAGGTCCTGGCTGGCCTCCGGGGGCCCGTGCACGATGATGAGCTGCCGGGGCTTCATCTGGTTAATGATTTTCTTGATGGAATCCCCGTCAGAGCGGCCTTCGTAGTCTATGTAGGTGACTCTGGCCCTGTAATCAGACACGGTGACTTTTCTGACAAACTAGTTCTAAATCTGTGCTTTTAATGGCTTTTGTCAACAGAAAATGCATATAGTAAATAAAAAGATTTGAGAAATGCATGCGTATTATTTTGTTAATATGTATTAGTCAGATCTTGGCTATCCCCAAGAATATATGTAAACAACAATATCAGAAAAATAAACTCATTGTGCTGAGACTTCAAGAAACACTCCCTGGGCAGGCGTGTATGTGGTACAGCAGGTAAAGCCACTCCCTTGGATGCAGGCATCCCATATGGGCACTGGTTCAAGTCCCTGCTGCTCCACTTCCAGTCCAGCTCCCTGCTAATGGCCTGGGAAGGCAGCAGAGGATGGTTCAAATGCACCCACATGGCAGATCTGGGAAAAAGCTCCTGGCTCCGGCCTGGTCCAGCCCTGGCCATTGTGGCCACTTGGGGAGTGAATCAGTGGATGGAAGATCTCTCTCTGTAACTCTGCCTTTCAAATAAATAAAATAAATCTTAAAAAAAAATACTCCCAAAAGCAATCATTCACTGGTATTAGTAACAGTACTAAAGAGAAAGGATCAGAAAGATTTCTTAACTACTTCAGATTACAATGGTATTTTTTAGACATTAGGGCACTAGACACGTTTGAGTCAATGAGTATATTTTTGAAACAAGCAGGTACTTATACAAATTAAAACTTTGAGGAGTCAGCGCTGTGGCACAGCAGGCTAAGCCCGGGCTTGCAGCACTGGCATCCCATTTGGGCAGCAGTTCGAGTCCCAGCTGCTCCACTTCCGACCCAGCTCTCCGCTGTGGCCTGGGAAAGCAGCGGAGCATGGCCCAAGTCCTTGAGCCCCTGCACCCACGTGGGAGGCCTGGAAGAAGCTCCTGGCTTCTGGCTTTGGATTGGCTCAGCTCCCACCAGTGTGGCCATTTAGGGAGTTAACCAGTGGATGGAAGATCTCTCTCTCTCTCTCTCTCTCTCTCTCTCTCTCTCTGTAACTCTTCCAAATAAAAAAGAATCAACCTTTGAGTTACACTACTTTCACTTGCTATCAGACTTACAAAAAAGGCCAGAAATAATATTTCTTCATTTTAGTACATCATGTTTAACCCCTTCAACCACCAAATTAATTACTCTCACATTCAAATATCATTAACAAAGAGAAAATACTACCATATTTCACAAAAAATAAATTGGGTTTTAAAAGCACAAATTTACTATGAGAGAATCAGAAATTTTACTTTTCAAACAATATAAATTATATAATTCAGGTGCTTGCAATGTTTTCTTGTAATTTATTTTCAAAACACCACAGAAGTACTCACTTTATTTCAATGGACTCTGTTGTGGAAATACACTTAGTAGGAACATCAGACAAGTCCTGATCCATGGGTTCGTCTCCATTTGTCAAACCAGATTCTAATTTGCTTTTCTCTTCCTCAGTAGCTTGAAGTTCTGGCACTAAGAAATCCTCTGGTCTAAATAATAAGTCTCTAATTAGAAGTAGTAAAAAAGCAAGCTAATATTACATAACATTTCTAACTAGTACGTGGCATAATTTTCAGACTCCTCATGTATTCAAGATTTAAGTATGCATTTGATCCAAAGCCAAGCAATTCCCTAACATCAGTGCTCGGATGACTGCACGGCTTGCGTTCTTCGTAACCGTTAAGAGTGCTCCTCAGCATAGAGTCTGAGCACTCAGGAAAGGCTCCTCCAGGTCACTGGGACCCGAGCGGCTCTCACAGGACTGCGCACACTGGCCCGCATTCATCTCAGCAAGTCTTCTTCTTGACTCCGATGGCTTCCTTTGCCAAATCTCACTACTTAAGAACCTGATTCCTCTGACGTCCATAAGGCCCCACTGATTTCCGTCTCACCCAGAGAAAGCAGATGACTTCTCTGCATAGCAGGGAGCAGGCTGGCTGCCCATCACTGGCCCCCAACCCTTCATCCTTACCTCAGTGCACAGCCCCAACCCTTCATCCTTACTTCAGTGCACAGTCCCAACCCTTCATCCTTACTTCAGTGCACAGTCAACATAGCCGGCTTCCAGGACCAAAGAGCGTTCTACTCACAACTTTAAAAAGAACTTTAAACACTCTACCATGCTGTAAAGTGTCCACGTCCCACTCCCAAGTCTGCTCAGACTCCTCTCCGGGACCCCAGCACCCTGAAGTCCAGGGTCTCCAGCTGTCCTTCTCATGTCAGTAACAGCAGCAGCCACGTACATGTACCAGCTACCATGCCAAGTGCTTAAAAATACAACCTCACTGCATTCTTGTCCCCATATTTCAAATACACTCACGACAAGCACACTCACCAATGCTGCCCAAGTTGTTGGGCTGTACAGCGTGGTCTCAAAGGGCCAAGCAGACAGTGGGATTTTTCTAATTAAACCCAAGAGTAACCTGTGTCCACTCTAAGCTGAGGTAGCAATCTGGAAATACAACGGAAGCACAGAGAGGGACCTGACTGTGTTTACAGGAGTTTGCAAGGCCAGATTCAGCCGCCTGGAAGCCTGGGACGGAAAAGTAGGACAGGGCCGAAGGAAAAACCTGGGCAAAGGCATGGCACGAAAGAAAACCAAGCAGCAGGAAACGGAGTGGGCTGGAACCAACAGCGAGGACCATGATGGACACAGAAACGCAAGCGAGAAGCCCGAGTGAGGAAGACACTGCCGTTATGCTGTGACGTGTGATGCTGGGGAAGCAGGAGGAACGCTGAAGGACTTACACAGTAGGTGCTCTTCAGACGAGGAACCAGAGCACCGATTTCATCTGCTTTCCTAACGGTGGCTGTGGATTCTGTAAACTTCCCATAGTTCCACACGTGCTGCGTATTTCTCTTGTAACTAAAACATGCGTGTCATAGGGGACCCATAACCCGTTTACCAGACTGACTGCGATCACCAAACACCAAAAGTCCCCTCTAACCCTGGGTCTTCCTCCCGCCCACGCCCCTTGTTGCTCTCTGTTAAGTCACTAAGAGTGCAGGGAGAGGTCTTGGCCATCTTTTTAAACCTTTCACACAACTAAGTAATAATCCGCCAGTTTTCCCTTAATGTTGACTCTCCAGATGTTCTACAACCTTTCTACTTTTACATTTCCAACTAGAAGTCTTCCCTAGTTTCTACTCTTACATTTCCAACTAGAAGTCTTCCCTAGTTCTCACGCCATGGTGCTCAGAAACCGACAGAGCAGAGTCGCAAAGCCGCAAGGACTCCACAGCCAGCACTTCACCTGAGAGAAAGAAAAGCCGCTTTGCTCACGTACTTGATAATCTCGCCGTACTCGTCCCACTTGATCCTCTCTTCCGGAGCAGGGAACATGGGGTAGGACTTCTTTGCCTGTTTGAAGAAACTTCCTTTCCGACTGCCCTCCCCCTTCATCATCAGGTCGTGCTTCATCTTGTGAGCCGACGGCTGGTCGATGTCCTCCTCCACGTCACTCTCGTCACTGGAGTCTATGTCCGCCCTAGGGGGATCGCGGAGTCCCAAAGAGACATCGAGTTCGTATTTACAACGTCACTACTCAATAGCAGCTCCTCTTGTAACATATTCAACATTATCAGACTGATATTTTGTAAAACACAAACTCCCAGGTAGTAAGATATTAATATTAGTACTGAACGGACTTGGTATTCTAGCCATTTGCAAAATGTAACAAAAGTAATGTAGGTCCCAAGGATACCCAAGTGTTTTCCACTGAGCAGTTAAGTCAGACGTGCCCCGGGTCAGGTGACACGCGCTCGTCATTTGTCTGGCATAACTCACTCTTTGGACTGCTCAAGCTTCTTGGCAGCTTCCTTCTTCAGTTTCTCTTTCTCCAAGTACTCTTCAAGTTCCTTCCCTTCGAGCTTCACGCGTTTCCGCAACTGCAGGAAGCAGCAGACACGGAAGGGATGACGGCGAGGAGTATGAGACACACCACGTCTCCACACAGATTCGTTATCCTCAAACAAAATTCCCCTCGGAAATGGATCACGTTCTTATTTAGACTAGTGCTAAAACTGAGCTGCCACATATCCTGGATGGTTTTAACTTATATAAAACTGTTTTAAAAACACCAATCAATCAGGAGAAGGAGGTACAGATAATTATTTTTACAAGTTGTAGTAGGTGAGGTTACATGACTTAAAACCCAAAGCCATAATGGGAAAGATAATATGGCAACATGAAAAAGTAAAATCTCCCATTGACATTCCAAGTCTTGTGAAATTAAAACAAATGAAGAAAAATATTTGCAGTGCTATGACCATCAGAAGTTGGTTTTTCCTAACAGCTCTTCCAAATTAGTTAAGAAATGGATGATCAGCATATCAAAAAGGAAAAAATAGAGAAGTGCAATTTAAAAAAAAGGAAAATAACCAATAATCATAAAAAGATATATACTTTTACCAATTTTTTTTTAAAGATTTATTTATTTATTTGAAAGTCAGAGTTACACACAGAGGGAAGGAGAGGCAGAGAGAGAAAGAGAGAGAGAGAGAGAGAGAGTGAGAAAGTATCTCCCATCCTCTGGTTCACTCACCAAATGGCTGCAATGGCCAGAGCTGAGCCAGTCCAAAGCCAGGAGCAAGGAGCTTCTTCCAGGTCTCCCACATGGGTGCAGGGGCCCAAGCACTTGGGCCCTCTTCTATTGCTATCCCAGGTCATAGCAGAGAGTGGGATCAGAAGGGGAATAGCAGGGACTTGAACCAGTGCCCATATGGGATGCTGGCACTTTAGGTGGTGACTTTACCCACTATGCCACTAATGATTTTTTAAAAATGCAAAATACAAAAAATGAAACACATCTCTTTAAATGTACAAATCAGAAACACTAATTGCTATATGGGAAAAGGATAGTTTTATCCACTGCCTTGGAAAATTAGCAGAAGGCAATTTGTTAACATCTGAAAACAAAAATGTGGAGCTAGCGCTGGGGCATAGTGGGTAAAGCCACCAACCGCAACAGCAGCACTGCGTATGGGCATTGCTTCGTGTTCGGACTGCTCTACTTCCAATCTAGCTCCCGGCTGACGGCCGGGAAAAGCAGCAGAAGATGGGCCAAGTGTCTGGGCAACTTCCACCCATGCGCAGACCCAGATGAAGCTGCCAGCTTCTGGCTTTGGCCCGGCCAAGTCCTGGCCGTTGCAGCCATCTAGGAAGTGAACCAGAGGATGCAAGCTTTCCTCTCTGCCTCTCCCTCTCTTTGTGTAACTCTCAAATAAATACATAAATCTTAAAAAAAAATTTCAAATGACAAGATATTTCAATGAATTTTTTAAAGATTTTACTTATTAGAGAGGCAGAGTTACAGTTAGAGGTCTTTCTTCTTTTTTTAAAATTTATTTAATAATTTGAAAGACTGAGTTACAGAAAGGTAGAGAGAGAGGTCTTCCATCCTGCCAGTTCACTCCCCAGTTGGCTGCAATGGCTGAAGGTGTGCCAATCCAAAGCCAGGAGCCAGGATCTTCTTCAGGTCCCCCATGTGGGTTCAGGGGCCCAAGACTTGTGCATCTTCTACTGCATTCCCAGGCCATAGCAGAGAGCTGCATAGGAAGTGGAGCAGCCGGGACTCGAACCGGTGCCCGTATGGGATGCCAGTACTGCAGGTGCCACAGCGCCAGCCCCAGAGAGATGTCTTTCTTCTGCTGGTTCACTTCCCAAATGGCTGCAATGGCTGGCGGTAGGCAGATCTGAAGCCAGGAGCCTCTTCTGGGTTTCCCACATTGGGGTAGGGGCTCAAGTACTTGGGCCATCTTCCACTGCTTTTCCCAAACCATTAGCAAAGAGCTGGATCAGAAGAGGAGCAGCCAGGACATGAACTGGGGCCCATAGGGGATGCTGGCACCGCTACCCTACCTATTGTGCCAGCCCCTCAACGAATTTTAATATAACAGAAAACAAATAATTTATTGGTATAGTTTTCAAGTCCAGATTATAATCAACTTTTTTTTTTTTAATTTGACGGGCAGAGTTAGACACTGAGAGAGAGAGAGAGAGGTCTTCCTTCCGTTGGTTCACCCCCAAATGGTCGCCACGGCCGGCATGCTGCGCTGATCCGAAGCCAGGAGCTTCCTCCTGGTCTCCCATGCGGGTGCTAGGGCCCAAGCACCTGAGCCATCCTCCACTGCACTCCCGGGCCACAGCAGAGAGCTGGACTGGAAGAGGAGCAACCGGGACTAGAACCTGGCGCCCATATGGGATGCCGGCACCGCAAGCGGGGGATTAACCAAGTGAGCCACAGCGCCGGCCCCTATAATCAACTTTTAAGAAATTAACTTTTTGGGGCCAGTGTTGTGCTGAAGAAGGTAAAGCCACCACCTGCAATCCTAGCATCCCCCACGGGCGCTGGTTTGAGTCCCAGACACTCTACTTCCGATCCAGTTCTCTGTTAATGCGCCTGGGAAAAGCAGCCTCTGCACCCACGTGAGAGACAGGGAAGAAGCTCTTGGCTCCTGCCTTCTGTCTGGCCCAGCCCTGGCCATTGCAGCCAATTGGGGAGGGAACCAGCAGATATGATTTTTTGTTTTTGTTTTTGACAGGCAGAGTGGACAGTGAGAGAGAGAGAGACAGAAAGATCTTCCTTTACCATTGGTTCACCCTCCAATGGCCGCCGCGGCCGGCGCACCACGCTGATCCAATGGCAGGAGCCAGGTGCTTCTCCTGGTCTCCCATGGGGTGCAGGGCCCAAGCACTTGGGCCATCCTCCACTGCACTCCTGGGCCACAGCAGAGAGCTGGCCTGGAAGAGGAGCAACCGGGACAAAATCCAGTGCCCCGACCGGGACTAGAACCCGGTGTGCTGGCGCCGCAAGGTGGAGGATTAGCCTAGTGAGCTGCAGTGCTGGCCCCAGATAGGATTTCTTTCTCTGTAACTCTGCCTTTCAAATAAATAAAGTAAATCTTAAAAAAAAAAAAAAAGAAAGAAAGAAACTACTTTTGAGTCTTAATGTAGTATCAAAGAAGAATATTCATGGAAAGATTACTTAAGTATTTTTCCCTGCCCTGGAATACAGTTTGTGGGGCTGGATTTTCTTCATATATTTTAACCAAAACAGCATGTTGCAGGAGACTGAATGCAGAAGCAGATGTGAGAATCTATTCCATTGAGTTAAATATTAGATTTGCAAAACGTAATACCACACCTCCCACTATTTTTTGTTTGGGGAAATATTTTTTGTAAGAATATGGTAATGTTAACTTGTGTGGTTGTATTATTTTTATATTTATTATGCATTACTATAGAACATTGTGAGTCGGTTGTTTGGAAAATACTTGTTCGTCAGGTTAGATAGAACTTACACATGTTGACGGTTCGTAAAAAAATCAAATCTGCAGGTATCACCTCCACTCTCATGAGAAGTCATCTAAGCTGTCAATTTTAGTGATGGGTATAGATTTCCCAAAATTCTAATTTTCACTTGAGCATTAAAATTTTATCAGGTTTATGCAACAAATGTTGTCAACCATTTTCCTTAAGAGTGACAGGTTCAATTTATTAATTTTCAAGAAATGTCTACCAAACAGCCAAGTCTGTATAACCATGTCATTATTTCAAGTAGCTATTCAACTTACAACTCCAACAACTCTACCAGTGTTCTAACTGGAGCCAGTCACTGTACTTTGCCACACAACATAAGCGCTTCATGCATACTTCCCATCTTCTCAAATTACTTATAAAGGGGCCAACCTCGTGGCATACTGGGTTAAGCCTGGATGCTGGCATCCTCTATGAATGCTGGTTCGAGTCATGGCTGTTCCACTTCTGCGCCTGTTCACTGCTAATGCACCTAGCAGACCAGTGGAAGACGGCCAGCCCAGGTGGTTAGGCCCCTGCACCCACATGAAAGACCCAGATGAAGTTCCTTGTTCCTAGCTTTGGCCTGGCCCAGCCCTGGCTGTTGCAGCCATTTGGAGAGTGAGCCAACGAATGGAAGATCTCTCTCTGTCTCTCCCTCTCTTTGTAACTCTGCCTTTCAAATAAATAAACAGGTCTTTAAAAAGTATTTTTAATAAAAATTTTTAGGGGCCGGCGCCGTGGCTCAACAGGCTAATCCTCCGCCTTGCGGCGCCGGCATACCGGGTTCTAGTCCCGGTCGGGGCGCCGGATTCTGTCCCGGTTGCCCCTCTTCCAAGCCAGCCCTCTGCTGTGGCCCAGGAGTGCAGTGGAGGATGGCCCAAGTGCTTGGGCCCTGCACCCCATGGGGAGACCAGGAAAAGCACCTGGCTCCTGGCTCCTGCCATCAGACGAGCGCGGTGCGCCGGCCGTGGCGGCCATTGGAGGGTGAACCAACGGCAAAAGGAAGACCTTTCTCTCTGTCTCTCTCTCTCACTGTCCACTCTGCCTGTCAAAAAAAAAAAAAATAAAAATAAAAATTTTTAGGTAATATTAATGACTTTTACTGCCTTGACAAAGACATTCTCAGGTCACATTGGATTTTTTTTTTTTTTTTGCAATACTTTGGTATGCTTGCTCTGAATCCTTGCTCAACAATTCTGTTATTTATAGTAAATACATTACAGATGTTGGTTACTAGTATTATGCTTTCCTTTTTTTTTTTTTCATTTTATTTTAATTTATTTGAAAGACAGTGTTAGAGAGGTAGAGATGAAGAAACAGAGAGAGAGAGAGAGATCCTCCATCAACTGGTTCACTCCTCAAATGACCACAATGGCTGGAACTGAGTTGATGTGAAGCCAGGAGCCAGGAGTTTCTTCTGGGTCTCCCACGTGGGTGCAGGGGCCCAAGGACTTGGGCCATTTTCCACTGCTATCCCAGGCCATAGCAGAGAGCTGGATCAGACGTGGATCAGATGTGAACCGGTGCCCATATGGGATGCCGGCACTGCAGGCCAGGGCTTTAACTTGCTGAGCCACGGCGCCAACCCCAGTATTACATTAGTTACATTCCTCAAATACATCCTTACCACTCAGCTCTTCACAAACTTCCTGAACATGGCTGCCACCAAGACAAAATGAAGAGAAAGTCCTCATTAAAACTGTGTACAGCTCTGGCAGCGACTAACCGTTCCATTCCAGACCAACTGCAGTGCACTTTAAAATTAACGATGCTAGCTTTTGGAAATGGACAGATGCGATGGGTTACTGAGCACAGGCATGCCCTGGCTCACTGCCCTGCTCCTGGCACAGGAGAGCAGGAAGGAAGCAAACTCAGAAGAGCCAGGCTAGGATACTTGGAGATGGAAAGATAGGGAAACTCTTGTCTGACGACTTCTGTTGCTCAGCTAAGTTTGAGACATGGTCATGTGCTACAGATGAGGGTGGGAGTGAGCGGAACATAATGGGAGGAGCAAGAAGGTATGAAATGGGGGCTGAAATGGGGGCTGGTGCTGTGGCAGAGCGGGTAAGGCTGCCCCTACAGTGCTGGCATCCCATAGGGGCACCAGTTCGAGTCTCGGCTGCTCCACTTCCAATCCAGCTCTCTGCTGTGGCCTGGGAAAGATGCAGAAGACGGCCCAAGTCCTTGGGCTCCTGCACCCACGTGAGAAGACCTGCTGGAAGCTCCTGGCTCCTGGCTCCGGGATTTGGATCGGCGCAGCTCCAGCCATTGCGGCCAATTGAGGAGTGAACCAGAGGATGGACGATCTCTCCTCTCTTTGTGTAACTCTTTAAATAAATAAATAAATCTTAAAAAAAAAAAAAAAAAGAAGTATGAAACTGCCTACTGGAGGATGAGGAAGGGAACAGCCGACAGAATGCTGAGTGCTAGTGCCGAGACGCGAGGCCGTGAATGTGAAGGAAACCTGTCCACTCCGTTCCTCCAGTAACATGAAGCTGCTTGACACAGGCACAGATAAACAAATGCTTTGCTAGGTCAGTATAATCAATAGAAAGAAGGCTAAAGAAGTTTGCAAAATTACACTTATGATGATAATTGTAATGCTACTGACTCTACGCCAGAAGAATGCTGGCAGTAAAAAGTGAGGATCATGAACTCAAAGTCCCGATGGCAGCAAAGACTTCTGGCCTGGGGGTGTGGACAGCGAGGTAGTGGGAATGCATGCCTACGGTGCAGCAGAAAGAAAGATTAAGAAACAAGATGTGGGGGCTGGTGTTGTGGTGTTAGCTGCTGCCTGCAATGCTGGCTACCCATGTGGGTGCTCCCAGCTGCTCCACTTCTGATCCAGGTCCCTGATGGTGGCCTGGGAAAGCAGCGGAAGATGGTCCATGTGTTTGGCCCCCTGTCACCCACGTGGGAGCCCTGGATGAAGCTCCCGGCTTCCACCTGCTGCAGCGCTGGCTGCTGCAGCCATCTGGGAAGTGAACCAGCAGATAAAGATCTTTCTCTCTGTCTCTCCCTCTCTCTCTCCATAACTCTTTCAAATGAATAAATCTTAAGAAAAAAACCAAACAACTTAAAGGGGGCCTGGTGTGCTGTGGCTGCAAACAGCAGGCTCCTTGGCAGTGTGTGCAACCTACTGCTTGTATAGGCTGCTCTAAGGGACCTTGAACACAGCCCTCTACAGTGGACATTCCTGCCTGACCTCGTGCTGTTCCTAATCTAGGATGCAGACAGGTGTGTGTGGTGCTTCTGCAAAGCCCCAAGGCACAGTGACTAGAGTTCACATTGGCCCAGTCATCATGTCCATCTGCACCAAGCTGCAGAACAAGCAACATGTGGCTGAGGCCCTGGGCAGGGCCAAGTTCATGTTTCCTGGCCACCAGAAGGCAAACAGTGCTGCAGCCTCTTCGTTCTTCTACACCTGCCCCAGGCATCCTGACTCAACAGTTCTGTCCACGTCCTCAGATCCACGATCTCAAAGAAGTGGGGCTTTACCAAGTTTAATGCAGATGAATTTGAAGACAGGGTGGCTGAGAATGGTTGTTCCCTGACAACTGTGGAGTCAAATACATCCCCAACTGTGGTCCCTTAGACAGGTGGCAAACCCTTCACTCAAAAGGGTTTCCACTATTCCGATCTCTCTTTAATCATCAATAATAAACCCTGATTGCTGTTTAAAAAAAGAAAGAAGAAAGAAGGAAGGAAAGGAGGGAGGGAGGGAGGAATACTGGTGCTGTGGCGCAGTGGGATGCAGTGCCAGCATCCCTTAAGGGCGCTGATTCAAGTCTCGGCTGCTCCACTTCCAATCCAGCTCTCTGCTATGGCCTGGGAAAGCAGCAGAAGATGGCCCAAGTGCTTGGGCCCCTGCAGTCAAGTGGAATGGGGAAGGAGCTCCTGTCTTCTGGCTTCAGAACTCTGGCTGTTGTGGCCACCTGGGGAGTGAATCAGCAGGTGGAAGATCTCTCTCTCTCTCTTGCTCTCTCTGCCTCTCTGTAACTGCATTTCAAATTAATAAATAAATCTTTTTAAAAAAAAGGAAGGAAGGAAAGAAGGTAGGTAGGTAGGCAGGTGTCAAAGAAGCAAGAAGACCATGGAATTGGAGTGATCACGAACCTGGATGCTAAAGTCATCAAGGGTGGAGTCTCAGGTACTCCAGTACATAGGAAGGCTGTGAACTAGGGTCCAGTGTCACCAATGAAAGACAAAGAATGACCAAGAAACAAGTAAATGTGAGAAAAAGGGAGAGCTTGGGGCTGGTGCTGTGGTGCAGTAGGTTAATCCTCGGCCTGTGGCGCTCCATCTCATATGGGCTCCGGCTCGAGGCCTGGCTGCTCCACTTTCAATCCAGCTCCCTGCTATGGCCTGGGAAAGCAGTACAAGATGGTCCAAGTGCTTGGGCCCCTGCACCCTCGTGGGAGACCTGGAAGAGGCTCCTGGCTTCAATCAGCCCAGTTCTGGCTGTTGCAGCCATTTGGGGAGTGAACCAGCGATGGAAGACCTTTTCCTCTGTCTCTCCCTCTCTGTAACTACCTCTCAAATAAATAAATGAAATATTTAAAAAAGAAAAAGGAAAAGGGAGAGCTTAGCACCTGGTCAAGTTTGACATCGTGAACTGAAAAGGACGGGAAACAGCAAGGAAGCTGCGGTGCCTGAGGTCACCCCTCCCACTGCACCCCAAAGGACATCGGACGTGAAAAGCGAAGAAGAGCAGAGCGATTTCAACCAGGCAAAGAGCTCAGACGGAACCCTCCAAGGGGAGACTGGGACTACAGCCTCACACAGGGCCCTGGGCGGCACCAGGAGGTACCACGGAGAAGCTCAAGGATGAGAATTTCTGGTAAAGCGGCTCTGAAGTCTGTTCCTTGGAGGCTCCCTCCTGTTTTCCCAATAAAAGTGCAAAACAACTTCAGGTGTAATTTATTCCTGGTAAGTAATGTGTCCCCAAAATAATCTCAGGATAAAGTTTGCGTACAAGTGCTTACCTCTATTTCTGTAACTTTTTCAGAAGGATTGTCAATTAGGAAACGTGCTAACGTGCCAGGAGTAGTTCTGTAAGTTAGAATGATTGAGTTCTTAGGGTCCTGACACCACTGAATAAAGAGATCCCTTGAGAATCCACATTCCAAGTCGGGCTGACTGGCAAGCACGACTTTGGGGCTAGGAACTCGCGCCAAGTCGGAAAGACCATGGCATAAAGAAAGATGGCGAAATTGAAATGGATTGTTTCTTTTGTCTTCAAAACATCTCATCAATTTATCACTCATCCATTCTACCTAATATGAGGAGAAGAGACGACAATAATTAGAAAACAGCACACTGAAACCTCAGTGCATTATGCAACAGTCAAGGAATCCAGGCTGCACCCGCTTTAGTCCTACCCCACCCAGCCCTTACCTTTGTGCCGTTCTGACACGCAGCTTCTTTTCTGCTTCTCTCCCGTTGGTCCGCCCACTCAAGTTCCCATCCCAATCAATCCAGTTTTACACATTTCACTTAGAAGTCACCTTAAATCTTTTAACAAGGCAGGGTATACGTTCTTTTTAATTTTTTTTTTTTTTTGACAGGCAGAGTGGACAGTGAGAGAGAGAGAGACAGAGAGAAAGGTCTTCCATTTGCCGTTGGTTCACCCTCCAATGGCTGCCGTGGCTGGCGTGCTGCGGCCAAGCACACCGCGCTCATCCGATGGCAGGAGCCAGGTACTTATCCTGGTCTCCCATGGGGTGCAGGGTCCAAGCACTTGGGCCATCCTCCACTGCACTCCCGGGCCACAGCAGATAGCTGGCCTGGAAGGGGGACAACTGGGACAGAATCCAGTGCCCCGACCGGGACTAGAACCCGGTGTGCTGGCGCCGCAAGGCGGAGGATTAGCCTAGTGAGCCGCGGCGTGGGCCCAGTGTATACATTCTAAATGATTGCTACCCCTAGGGATAGCTACCTTACTCAAAACAAAGTGAACAACACATTCTAACATTTTATCCTGTGAGGTAGGTTCTATTTTTGTTCCCATTTACAAACTGAGACATTAGGAAGAAAAGCAACTTGTCCAATCTAACCACTTCATAGGGTACACACAGATTAAATGAAACAATACATGTAAAGTGTATGAGACAGTACATGGTTAATGTTTAGCTACCATTATTATTATTACTATCATTATCGGTCCCTCCAGTAGAAAAATCAAATCCAAACAACTAAGATACCACACTCCATAAGCCCAATCACCATAGCAAACTTGTTTATAGCAAATGATAACATGAAGACTAACCTGGGACTTAGAAAACTCCACCACGTTATAACTGACATTATTTAGAAGTGCCAGTGAGTAAACACCCAAGCCTGCGTCTTTAGTTCTCCAAATCTGATCAAGGAGCTGAGCAAGTTCCAAAACCCGGCCTGCAGTATCCACTGCTATTAACACATTTCCATCACCTCGCAGTGTCTCCAGGACATTCGCTACAAAAGAAGACGGTAAAATCCCATGGAACACGATACTTTGCTAAAGAATTAAAGACAACTTTATCTCCCACTTCATACAATTTATAAATAAGCAATTACTAGGCCAGCTACAAAATAAAGAATTCTGTTGAGGTTATTATAATTACATTTCCCTCTGTTAAATACACCCCCATAGGAATAAAAAAAGTTATTGATTTCATTTTTTCCCATTAAAAATTATACATCAGTAGTTTCTAACCTTTTCACATATATGTAGAAAATTTCATTTGTATCACCAGGAAAATTAAATGACAAGGCCAAATGTAACTAGCAGAGATTTCCAGGCCACACCAGCCTCACCTGTCCATCCCCAAGAAACTCAGTTATGATTAATTTCAAAACTTACACACACACACACACGCTCACACACTCATATCATAAATATTTTGCATGTATCTTCACTAGTAGAATAAAGGATAGATCACACTCCCTTCCAACAAAAGCATTCTTTATAAATATAATTCCTTGCTCTAAACAAAAGTCTATTTGAACATCTTCGGTATAATGAAACTAGCAAAAACCAACCAAAAACCCCAAAGAATTAAAAAGGTTTCTTAAAGTTAAAGTTACATGGTATACAAGCTACACTTCTGAAGTAGATGAGGGCAGGGGCTGCACACATGTTTCAAGCTGAAACCGACTTTCCTTGTTAAAATCTCCACAGCTCAAACACGAACATAAAGCAGGCAGGGAGCCCAAGTCAACGCAGAAGCAAGCACTGAGGGCTGGGAGCGCCAACAAGAACCCAGACAGAGAGCACGTAAAAACCTGCTCCCAGCATTAGCAGACTGCTGCACCTCACTTATCTCTTTTGTTCGCTTTCCTTTAGCAGATTTGTACAAGGTCTTTGCATAAAGACCCACACCAGCGAGTGCCTCGGAGAGCTAGCCATGTGCTGACCGGCAGTGAGAAGCGATCTTGACATCTATTCCACGAAAGTTAAGTTAAACCAGTTAAAGAATATCCTTACAAAATACTGATTTGGCCGCACACTATTTCTTGAAAAATACTGTAGAATTACCTAACCTCTTAAGACCAAGAAAAGTGTGAAACAGAAGAACAGTTAGCCGCACCGCCACACGCCTCCCCGGCCCTTTACCAGGACATTAGCTAACACATACTCAGAAGCTGCTCATCTCTCTGTTTCCTTCTGGGCTGCACATACGTAGCATTAAACGAATCTGTGATAAGCAGGGAGGGTCTGCTTAGCATTTCCAGCGAGCATCCATTTAAGTGGCTGTAACAAAGTTTAAGAAGACAAATTATTTTATATCATTTCAAATAAACAATAGCTCCTCTGACTTAAAAAACGAGCAGGGTGGGCATTTGGCATAGCAGCAAAGGTGCCACTTGGGACACTCACGTCCCGTGTCAGAGGTCCAGGGCTGCAGTCTCGGCTCCACTCCCAATTCCAGCCTCCTGCTATGCGCACCTGGGAGGCAGCAGTGAGGACTCAGGTGACTGGGTCCTGGGAGGGACCTGGACGGAGTTGCGGCTCCCAGCTTTGGCCCAACCCAGCTCTGCTACTGTGGCCATTTGGGCATGAGAGCTCTCTGTCTCTCTACTAAATCGATTAAATTACTACATAAGAAAAGAAAAAAGGTCGCTCTCAGGAAATGGAGCTGCAGAATCTTCAAGCAGCTAGAATCTGTGAACAACTTCTTTTATAAGGTTTTTCTCCCTTTAGCCATAAAAGTATAATTGCTCATTGACAAGAAATAGCTTAATTCAAAAGGCATATAGAGAAAAATAAAAATCTTCCAGAGTACCATCAGTCAGACATAACTAATAATTGGTGTTTATCTTTCTAAGAATATAAATATTTCTATGCATATGATAGGTCTGCAAAAAATTCATGGAAAAATGTACATTGTCTTTGAATTCCATTTTAATTTTACTTATTTGAAACAGAGAGACAGAGAAAAAGAGACAGCGCGCTCCCATCTACTGCTCACTTCCCAAACGCCTGCGAGGCTGCGGCCGGGCAGGGCCTCCGAAGCCGGAGGTGGAACACAACCTAGGTCTTCCATGTGGGAAGCATGCTGCCCCAGGCTGTGCCGTCAGCAGGAAGCAGGAATCCAGCCCAGGCACTCTGACTCGGGATGTGGCATCAGAACTGCAGACACAACTGAGAGGCCAAGTGCCTGCCCTTCCACGAGTTGCCTGAAGTCGCTTCACGTACGTGTATTTTACAAAGCTGACAGCCCATGTATGCTCCTACATGCGCCACTCTATTTCCTGATTTTTCCTCTTGACATTAAAATGTTTTTTCTAAACTTAATTTTAAATCATTAAAAACTTTCCATCAGGTCTGTACTGTTTGATTGTTTGCATTTATTAGTATTTATGATTTTTTTGCCATTATAAATTACCTCTCAAAGACTACAAAAAGCTTCAACTGCATTTCTGACTGCATCTTCAGAATACATTCTAGAAATCCATCTGCTGCAGTTCACAGTGCAGCTAAATGGTTGTCCAGAAGGTTCAACCAGAGGACTGACCGAGTCATTAAATACCACCATGAAGGCTAGCACCATTTAAAAAGAATTTTAATGTCTCTAGTTTTAAAAAGTTGTAATTTTTTCTTGAGTTTGACTTCTGACCATTTACAACGGCATATTTTTGATTAGTTGATTAACACCTGGCTTTATATATGTATGTCTTTGGACAATGCGCTGAACATATTTTCCCCACATCATTGCATTACTGGGTTTTAAATTTGTTTCAGACATGCTGAACCTGTAATGTAATCAAATCTATCAGACTTTTCCTTTCTAACTTGCACAATTATTTTTATGATTATAAAATCTTTTCCAAAGTAGAGATCAGACTCACCAGTTTTGCTTCACTTTCTATTTAATTCTAATTATCTAAAATATATTTTGTTACATGATTAAAAAAATACAAATTGATTTTTCCCCAAAATGACTGAATTACCTAACACTGATTACTCTAATATCCACGCTTTCCTCATTAATCTATGATCATAAGAGTCTAAATTCAATTCATTGGTCTCAAATATTTCTTAATGTAAACACCTCAAGACCATAGCTATGAAGTTAATATACAGATGTTAACAGAAGCCTGTATGAGACTCAAACCCAAAAAATTTTACAGTAATGCTGTACCAAATAAAATATGTAAAATTATCACTATTGTATCCCCTTTTAAAGGGAACAGACTTGAACTAGTTATAATTACTGACTTCATAAAACAAAGTCAACAGCAAAACACATAAAGCTCTGTTAAGTACCAGGTCAAGAGCATATTTGATGTATGAAAATTTATCTCCTTGGGATAATCTCCAGGGAGACCTCTGTTTTACAGAGTAGATACTTACCCACAAATTCTTTAAATCGTACTTATGTCTTACACCAAACTTTTCCCTTACATGGCAAACAACTAAGTAATTTCGAGAACATTCACTATTCGATGCTTTTCAATTGCGAACTTCTGGTTTCAAAATAAAAACAACTTTTGTTTCTAATCTGGCCCCCAGAATGAAACACCACCAACTGCCTTTCCCTTTGTATACCTACATCTCCCTCTTGTGGTTGAAGTCAACAGCATACACAATCTCCTCCTCTCCATCTTTGACTATTTTCCATATTGTTCCACCTATCATATGACCGGCTGGCAGAGGTGTGATAGACAGACCGTGTCCTTTACCTATGTCAACAAGATAATGACAATATTCAGTTTCCTGTCACAACTCTGAAGAAAGGTTATTCATTTCCAAGCTATCTTAATAGGGTAATATTTGCAGAGACTCACTATTCAGAAGCAAAAACAGACTGAAAACAAGTCTTTCTCCTGTCCCCTAACTACCCCCTCCCCTCACCGTAGGCAAATACTCTCGTCATTTTATTACATATAAAGGTACTTCAAAAGGCTGATGGACAATTGGAATTAAAAGATTAAATTTATTCTGTTGCAAACAAATTTGAAATTCATGCATGGTTTTCTTTATAATGCACATTCTCTATGAATGTTTTGGAAACCCCTTTTATATGCAATTTCAAAATATTTTTGCACCAAAATAAACTTGTGGTTGCATTTGTCTATGAACCTTTTAAAGCTCCTTCATATTCTTGTAGAGATATTTGTGCTTATAAATAGAAGGCTAGAGACTGGACTAGAAATCAGTACACTATTAAATAATTTAGTATGAACACACTTTAATATTTCATACAGACAATTAAAACAACACTCAAACTTCATTTGAGACATGCTAACCTCAAATGTCATTATAGTAAAGAATTTATCCCACAGAAAAATCACGTTTAAGCAAAACTATTTAAGATCCCTCTTAAATCACAAGCTCAGTCTTCAGAATGCATTACTGCACCATTTTTTAATGCCAATAATTTTATGAAAATTCCTACTATTTACTATGTGATTCCCCTAAGTAAGTGACAAGTTTTTAATGCCCAATTCTAGAATTTGGTAATTTCTACTGGGCCTCCCTAATACACTAACTTTAATCATTACATTTAGCCATCTGAACTGCGGTCTCCTAAGTCTAATCATGGCTCCGTGAGAAGGATGTGGCCACGTTATTTTTGTTCATTCCACACAGTAGACAGTCAGTTCTAAGTTACACATGAAAGGCCTGACTTGTCAACATTTTACCAGAAATTAGTCTTAAATATTTTAAAATTCATAGGGAAGTTTGGAGTTCCATACCAAGACAGAAAATGCTAATTGTTTAATTCTTCAGACCATATTGCCTACAGCTTTTACTATGAATTCTCTTCAGTTATTTTCTGTGGGTTAAGCCTCTTTAGTTCAATTATGTCCTTTTACCTTTCAAATTCACAATCTGAGAGAATTTTAGCTGCTGTATTTTGTCAAAGGCTGCATCCACATCATCTAACGTAAAAAGTGTAAAATCTTCGGTATTGTGCCGAGACTAAAAGAACAACACAAATAAAAGGTTAAGAACGATCACTAAGGAAGTGTAAAGAAGCGGCGTTTTCCCAGTCCAGTTACCTGGTAGAGATCATACATGAACATCTGTCCCATTTTATACACAGGGATGGTGGCGTAGATGGCGCAGTTCAGCCCCAGCTTGCCCACAGCATACGGGAGGGCCCCGAGATGGAGAGGATCCGGGTGGGACAGCAGCACCGCGTCGATCTGATGAACGTGCCTAGGAGAGCATAAGCCAAATGACCACTTTCTCAGCTCTTGTTTTTGGGGGAAATGGGAGATACTCAAAATTATTTATTAATTCTGGATTGAAAATTACACTGGGGTAGAACAGCAAAACTAAGAGCTTAAATTAAGAAATCTGTGAATTTCTACTGTTTGCACAGGTATCAAAATTATGGTGTAAGTTGCACCTAGAAATACAGTGTTTAGAGGGGCTGGCATTGTGGTGCAGCGGTGCAATGCTGGCATCCCATAAGGGCTGCCAGTTCATGTCCTGGCTGCTCCACTTCCAATCCAGGTCCCCGCTATTGTGCCTGGGAAAGCAGTGCAGGATGGCCTGAGAGCTTGGGCGCCTGCACCCACATGGGAGACCCGATGAAGCTCCTGGTTCCTGGCTTTGGCCTGGCCCAGCCTAGGTCGGTGAAGCCATTTGGGGACTGAACTAGCATGGAAGATCCCTCCATCTCTACCTCTTTCTGTAACACTACCTTTCAAATAAATAAATAAATCTTAAAAAGAAAAATACAATGTCTAGACACATTTAAAAAAGAAAAAAAGGGAAAAAACACCAGAAGACACCACAAGTAAGCTGATTCTGAAGGGCTGCCTTTGTTAGCAATTTAAGTTCTAGAACTCAGCTTGAAATTTCAGAAACTGTTAATGGAAGGATATCTGAATGACCACAAATTATGAATTTTTACCTCCGCTTTTTAGCATGAGGCCCAATAGCATACTCATTAAAGCAAAACATCAATTAATCAAGGGAACATGTTCTTATTGACAAAAGAGGATGGTTTGGGTTGGGTTTTTCTGTTTGTTACAGATCTACATTTTGGAAAATATTTAAGTCCTCTCTCCCTAATAATAAACTTAACACTGAACCATGAATCCTTTTTGATAGATTCAGATCCTTGTGTGCACTGTGGTCATTGTTTTGAGAACAAGGTCTCAAAGTTTGGCATCAAAAGACACTGAAAGTAAGCTAATGCCGCTGCAACACAGAGCTTCCATGTGGAAGGTATTTTCCTCTCCTCAAATTCTTAGGGACTCTTGTTCTTTCCTAACATTTGCAAGCAAGATTTCTACTGATTAATAAAGTAACAATTAACTTGAAGATTGTTTAATTTCAACAAAGCTTGTAAGTCAATCAAGACTTTTTAAGTTAAAAATCTAGCTTAGCTTTTCGGTACAAGTAAAATTTTGTCTTTTACTACAAACTAAATTTAGGCAAAAAAGCAAAAATCTGTAACATCAAAATGGTATTACACGGTAGAAAAAAGAAGCTGACTTAAAACAAGCCTGGAAACTTCAGCGTCACTTACTTCCTCAGGGAATCTATAATGTCCATCGAGAAGTGTTCATCCCAGCCACAGTCCAGCAAAAATCTAAACTCATCAACTTGGAGAAGATAGCAAAGAGCGGACTCTTCTTGGACCCCAGAGAGGGTAGTTAATTTGATAATAGATGTCATTCTTATGGTCCAGTAAGAATAATCTAAGAGGTTCCTTGAAAATAATTAAAACATGATGAAACATAAAAGCACAGTCAAATGTCTGTTACAGACAAACTAACAAATTATTTCAAGATATAAGTTCACAGAAATTCTATAAATATGGAAAGCAAACATTTTAAAGAGCCATTTGTGTCGTTGCCATCCTCAAAGGTACAAGCAGAATGTATGCTCTTCTTGTTCACCATGAGCACCTCAGTGGCTCCCGGGCTGTAGAGGTGCTTGATGGAAAGTAGTAGGCACACATTTAAATCCACTCCTAACTTAGGGCAAGTCAATTACTCTTTCCTTACCTATAAAAGCCTATATGAAAACATTAGTCTTAATTTGTGTATAAAGACAATGTTGGAGGATTTTAAATAATGTATAAATGACCCAGGACAGAAATTACCACATTTAAGTTTCTTAATGCCTAACTGTTTACTGAATTAATGAATTCAGCCTTCAAAATGAACTGGTATCTTTCTTTTTTAAAAAAGATTTAAGGGGGAAGGAGGGGTTGGCGTTGTGGCAGTGAGTGGGTAAACCCACCACCTGTGACCCCGGCATCCCATATGGATACCAGTTCCAGACCTGGCTGCTCCATTTCTGACCCAACTCCCTGTGCCTGGGAGAGCAGTGGAAGACAGCCCAAGTGCTTGGGCCCCTGCAGCTACACTGGAGATATGGGAGAGCTCCTGGCTTGGGCCTGGCCCAGCTCTGGCCCATTGCAGCTACTGCGGTAGTGAACCAGCATATGGAAGACCTCTCTCTCTCTTTCTCCCTCTGTTTAACTCTGCCCTTCAAATATATAAATAAATCTTTTTTTTTTTTTTTATTTTTTTTGACAGGCAGAGTGGACAGTGAGAGAGAGAGACAAAGAGAAAGGTCTTCCTTTGCCGTTGGTTCACTCTCCAATGGCCACCGCGGCCGGCGCACTGTGGCCGGCGCACCGCGTTCATCCGATGGCAGGAGCCAGGTGCCAGGTGCTTCTCCTGGTCTCCCATGGGGTGTGGGGCCCAAGCACTTGGGCCATCCTCCACTGCACTCCCGGGCCACAGCAGAGAGCTGGCCTGGAAGAGGGGCAACCGGGACAGAATCCGGCGCCCCGACCGGGACTAGAACCCGGTATGCCGGCGCCGCAAGGCGGAGGATTAGCCTGTTGAGCCACGGCGCCGGCCTCCACTTACTCTTTAACTCTCTTTTTCAAATTAATAAATAAATCTTTAAAAAAAGGATTAAGGACCTAGAACTATACACTATTAACAGATGTTAGGAAAAATATTCATTAATAAAGTTGAACTCCATAGCAACATTTCAGATTTTAGCTCCTCAGAATAAATTAACGTTCCCTGGCTAACTATGCAAGAAAGAAAGGCGCTCATTGAATTACCTGATGTCTCACTATCTACCCAAGGTCACTGACCAACTAAGTCAAACTATTACCTTTCTTAACAGGTGTCTGACAGCGGCAGGGGGTGGGGGCTGGGGATAACCCCACCAACCACATCTCCAATTATTGTTACCTGAGTTGCAGCCCCAAGTCTACAACCCCTAGATCATTCAATATCACAGATACCATTATCAATGATAGCATCTCCTGGTTGGGTCCTATCCCCTACCTCTTCTCCCCCCACCAAATTCTTCTGGTATGTTCTCCAGAGCTATCACTTCACTCACTTGTAACTTCAACCTCCTTGAATTCTGTTTACCTGTTTGTCCCCACTGACCCTGCGTGTTCCCTAGTGATAGTGTCGTCTTCTTCTTCTTTTTAAATATTACAGCCGCTGGACCTCAAAAGTAGGAAGTAAGTGTTCCTTGCTCCCGAGCAGCTTCAAACCAAGTGTGCTCCTTCCTGTTTCAAAGATTCCAGTCCCAGGATTGCTCGCAGCACCCAGGGGTTCTCTATTAGCCTTCCACATCTGGAAGATCTGGATGAAGATCTGGCCTGACCGGACCGGTGCCGTGGCTCAACAGGCTAATCCTCTGCCTTGCAGCGCCGGCATACCGGGTTCTAGTCCCGGTTGCCCCTCTTCCAGGCCAGCTCTCTGCTGTGGCCCGGGAGTGCAGTGGAGGATGGCCCAAGTGCTTGGGCCCTGCACCCCATGGGAGACCAGGAAAAAGCACCTGGCACCTGCCATCGGATGAGAGCGGCCGCGGCGGCCATTGGAGGGTGAACCAACGGCAAAGGAAGACCTTTTTCTCTGTCTCTCTCTCTCTGTCCACTCTGCCTGACCTCACTCATGCCCACGGCGGCTGCTCAGCGCCCCTCTCATTAACCTGACCGTGGCCCTGTAGGTCCCTGACTTCCTAGCACTACCAGCACCTGCACAACTTCTGAAATTTCCCCTGCGAGTCTTCACTACCCCTCTGCTTTTCCTGTGTTTTCCCATTGCAAAACTCCCTTGACGTCCCTGACCCTCTGAGCCCGTTTTCACCCTTCACGACCCTTCCCTGCCTCCACTCAGGGCCTTGCTTCAATCCCAGATCTCTTACGATCATTCTGCAAACACCTTGCTCCCCTATTCCTTCTGCGTACTGGCCGGGCATAATCCAACCCCCCACTAACTGCAGTCATTCCTTTGCCTATTCCAGCAACTGAGTGCTGCCAGAGGAGAAAAACAAAAATTGCGCAGCTATGCCGTTTGCTCTTAAAATTCATGGCTGACATCTCCAGCATGCACTAGCTACCACCGGTCTTGTTTTAGTAGGTTGACTTTGCATCTTTGAGACTACCTCCTACTTTCTCTTCCCTGCTCAAGTTATCACCCACTATCCCTCTAGCCTGCTGTCAGATAATAATCCCACCTCATTTTTTTTAACCAGAAAATAAAAGGAATCAGACCACAACGCCTCATTTCCCAGACCCCACGTCTATTATCCTAGCGGCATCTCCATCATTGCCGTGACTCCTACTACATGGAATAAACGGCCCTGTTCCCAGCCAAGGCCAACCCCTCTGTGTGCTCCCGGTCCCATTCTCTCACCTTCTAAAGATTCAATTTCTTCAGCCAGCCCCTTTCCCCTGCATCATCAATGAACCAGTCACCTACTGCCAATGAGCACACCAAGACCATCTAGAATTTCCCAGTTTATGAGAAACCTCCTCCCCCAAGAATCACTGCATCATTTGTTTCCTCTTCCCAGCAAAATGTCTATTTGTCCACTGATTATCTCCACTTCCTCACTTCCCCCCTGCTCAACCAAATCTGAGAAGCCACAGAAACACCCATTGCCTAGGTTGTGCAGGGGTTTGTCAATGACCTCTATGAGAGCACCAGGTTTGGTACCTCCCCGCGCTATTTCTCAAATTTCCTTCTGTCTACATTGCACCAAGATCTCTACTAGGTTGTGTATTTTCCCCGTCCCCAGTTTATTGTCTCAGTTATTCTGATCACCCTGAAGTCCTTCTTCCCTCCACACTCTGCAGCACCACTGTATTCACTTCAGAACCATGATGTCCTCTGTAACTGCTATTCATTTACTTGCCTGGCCTGTTCCCTTTGCTTTTGATTCCAGCGCTAGAATGGACTCCGTGAAAGTCTCCCGTGCCCACAGTCACATTCTGCTGCCGCCATGGAGCGGTGGTCAACAAATGCCTTTCAAATGCTCGAGGCAAGGGGAGCGTTAGAGCTTGGTGCCCTCACCACACCACGAACAGTGCCTGCATCCCCTCTCTTGACAAGGCACGTTCAGTATAGAACTGGGCTCAGCCATTCAGTACACCAGTACATGCCTGCACGCCATGGCTGTTAATAATGTCAACAAATTAAAACTTAAAATAGACGGATTAACTTCCCAGTTGAGGCATGAGAAGTATAAAGACTTTATTAGTAATCTGCGAAGGTACATCAGAAAGTTCATGAAAATGGAATTCAAAGAGAAGATGGTTTCGGCATGAAAATTTTTGAAATCTAGGCCACTTGTCCACAGTCTCAATGAACTTTCTGAAGTACTCTCACAGTTGATGAAAAATTTTTTGGAAATACAATTTTAGAATGGACCTGGGAATTTCTAACTGCCAAAAGATTTCCTGTAGCACAATTATATCAATGGCTTCTCTATTCAGATCTACAGACTAAATATCTTGCATACAGAACTCAATGAATTTGTGTTAAACTCTTTTGGCAGACTGATTTCAACAGATGAAAGATAATTGTATTACAAGTGCCAATAACATAATAGCAAAATATCTTCATTAGACTCTACTTACTGATATCTCAGTCGGATTTATAATGAAACACCATGAATTCAGAAGAGCTCTTAATAAATCTAAAAAATAAACAAATAAGTCTCATGAATGTGGTATGATTTACTTCTGTTTATAATTATTATTGCTAACGAGTATGCCCTGCCCTAAAGTACCAGCAGCAGCAAGTAATAGACTACATGGTTTCTTTTGAGAAATCTGTCATACTTTTTAGGACTTAAATATGCAGTTTAGGATATAAGATTTTAAAATTAACAGTATTTTAAGCTATTAAGAATCACAGACAAAATGGGACCAAAGATTGTTCAATAATGACTTTTAGAACGTGGATAGAGGAAACAAAGTCTTCAAAACAGAGGAATGACACGAGCAGAGGCACAAGATACAAACAGAGAGAGTACCAGCGACAGAGCCAGCGTGGCCCACTTTCAGGGGCAGAAATGAGTGAAAGGCCCCAATGAACACAGAGAAGCCAAATAATGATGGACTGTGGACCCAGACCCACAGGCAAAAAAGAAACAGGTTAAAGTCCCTTACTTAGGATGCCAGCTACAGGTGATTCTAGCTCTGACGTGTACGACTGAACAGGAAAGAACACACTACAGGGGCAGGCATCTGGCACAGCAGTTAACACCCTGGTTAGGATGCCACATTCCATCAGAATGCCTGGGCCTGGGTCCTGGCCCCACAGTTCCCATTTCCTGCTAAAGCACACCCTGGGAGGCACCAGGTGATGGCTCAAGTGTCTGGGTCCTGCACTTGCATGGGAGATCTGGACTGAGTTTCCTTCTGGCTTTGGCCTCGCCCAGGCCAGCTGTTGTGGGCATTAGAGGGAAGCGGCAGAAGGCAGAATTCTCTCTCTCCCTGCCTTTCAAACAAGTAAGACACTGCAAACAGGGCAATAAAAAAGGACCCCGTGTATCTGACCACTTTGTACCCTCAACTTGGCTCATTTTATTTTAGGGCTGAATTTCTTTAGCTCCCACGCATTTGATTATTCTGTGATATCAACTCATTAACTGCTGTAAGTAACCAAGGCCGTAAACTCCATGTTTAAATTTTTCCTTTACTTCTCCTTGTAAGGCCTGTGACCCACTCCTGCTCGTTTTCCCGCATCATCCCCCATCCTTCCCAAGGCCACGATCACGACACAGGGCCTCCCTGCTGCACATCTGGGCTTCTCGCTGTCTTCGCCTCCAGTCTTTCCTCCCTACCCACACGCTGCTGCCAGATCAGTCTTCAGAACCAGCCCTATACACCCATTTCTCCTTGCTCAGAAAACTCTGCCAACTTCCTACTGCTTCAAAACAAATACCTAAACACCTCAGTGGGCAATGGAGGCTGCCGGGCAGCCGCCCTGACACCACGGCTCCCATCACCTCTTACAGTCCAGCTCAAATACACCTTCCACTGATGCCCTACCGTGAGTCTGGACCAGACGACTCCATCCACAGAAATACAATGCACGTCACAAGTATAACTGAACATTTTTCACAGCTACATTGAGAAGCTAAACATGAAATCTCAGTCTTTTATTTAGCCCATTTAACCAAAATGTTACCATTTTAACATGTATCCATTATTAAATATTAGTGCTGTTTTGCTCTTCTGTTTTTTATATCAAGTCTTCAAACTCCAGTGTGTATTTTACATTTACGGCACATCTCCATTGGAACCATCTTGGGGTTGCCATTGTGGCACAGTGGGTAAAGCCACCACCTGTGGCATCCTATATGGACGCCGGTTTGATTCACAGCTGCTCCACTGCCAATCTAGCTCCCTGCTAATGACCCAAGAGCTTGGGCCCCTGCACCCATGTAGACTCCCAGAAGCCCCCGGCTCTAGCCCAGCTCAACCCTGGCTGGTGCGGTCATCCAGGAAGTGAACCAGCAGGTGGAAGACCTCTCTGTAACTCTTTCAAACAAATAAACAAGAACTAACTACACTTCAAGCCCAACAGCTCCAGGCAGCTACTGTAGTAGCGCGGGCCTAGCCTCCACAATGGGTGCTTCAGCAGTAGACCACTGGGCTCCTGCCTCTTCTCGGGGGCAGGGTGGGCCCACTCTAGTTTCCTGGGCATGTTCTGTTGTGTTTTAATGGCATCACCAACCAGTCAGTCTCCCACACTGAAACCCCGAGTCCCTCCTTGCCGAAGCTGGCGGTCACCAGCTGAATCCCACTTGACCCTAGTCCAACATCCTTTAATGTCCTACATCAACAGAGGCCCTCATTGCCTTACCTGGAAGACTGCAACTCACTCGCCCGTTTTCCTGTTCCAGGCTGAACCTCCATAGCTGCCAGAGACCATCCTGAAAAGCAAATAACCTCACTTCCACTCCTGGTGCGAGGCACCCACTGGCTTCCTGCTAACTGCTGAATAAAATCTAAACTCCTTGGAAATCAAGGCCCTGCACAAGCTAATCTCAACCTGCCTCTTGCTCAGCCAGCCACCTGGCACGGCACACACACACACACACTAAATACGCCAAATATTCTCAAGTCTGCATCCCTGAGCTAAATCCAGAAATGACCTTCCGAGCTTAGCAAATTTCTTTTACTCTTTTGTGGCCAAGTTCAAACAATGAGTAATTTACAGAGCTCGGTTATTGTTACTTTGCGCATATGAGACAAAGGGACTATTGTTGAATGCATAAAGGCACCACCTTTGTATTTCCAAGCCAAGCACAGTGCTCAAAGCAAATACAAGTGTGTCCTGAGAGAGGGAGTGAACCCTCACACTTGAAGCTCCCTCAGGACGGGGATCTGACAGCGGCTACTTGGTCTCTATCACTGTTATGTGGGCTCTCAGTAGGGACCAGGCAGGTTGGTGGCAGCTATGGATGTGTGCAGGATCCAAGAGAAAACGGAGATGGGGCCGAAGCTGCAGCATAGACGGTAGTCTCCTCCTGCAGTGCCGGCACCCCATCCAGGCACCAGTTTGTGTCCCGGCTGCTCCACTTCCCATCCAGCTCCCTGGAGATGTGCCTGGGAAAACACTGGAAGATGCCCAAATCCTTGGGCCCCTGCACCCACGTGGGAGACCCGGAAGAAGCTCCTGGTTTCAGATGGGCCCAGCTCCGGCTGTTAAAGCCATTTGGGGGTGAACCAGGGGATGGGAGACCTCTGTCTTTCCCTGTCTCTTAAATAGTAAATCTTAAGATAAAAGGAAAGAAAGAAAGGAGACAGTAAGCCATGGAGCTGCGTGAGTGCGAAGCCTCTTCCTGGTCAGTGCGGGGAGAGTGGCGGCTTCACCCCAGGGGACGGGAGGCGAACACAAGTGAGGGCTGGCTCCGGTTCGCCACCCGGACGCCTTGTCCACAAGCTCAGAGAGAAAGGTCCCGGGAAAAGGCGGCAGCCACGGTGCAGGCGCCCGGGGCGAGCACACCTGCTCCGTGCCCTAGGCTCAGCGGCCTCGTGGCCCTTCGACCCTGAGCCGCGGGGCTGCGAACGGCGCGCCGAGCCCCGAGGCCCAGGAGCCAAAGCTGGCGTCGGGCGAGCTCCTCCGGCGCCCAGAGGCCCCAGGGACCGAGGGAAGCCGAGCGGGACGGCGGCGACCCACAGGCCGGCGCGGGAGACCCGGGAGCGCCACGGCCGCGGGCAAGGCGCTGCTGCTTCTCCTTCCTTGTGCCGGGAGCCGCCGGACAGCCGCTTCGGAAGCCGCGGGAGCTCGTCCTCGGAGGAGCCGGGTCGTAGCTGCAGCCTTGCTTCCCCCGGCGCGCTCGGGACGCCTCCTCCCCCATCCAGACTCATGCCTTTCTCCCGCCCTCACTTGCCTCGTCAGGCCTCCCCCAACGGCGTCCAGTGCCCTGCCCAACCCCTAGTCGGATCCAGGCTCAAGGGGGACAAAAGCAGACGCTCGCTCAGCTGCAGCCCCGACGCCCGGCCAGCAGAAGCCCCGCCGTGGCGGCCGCCATTTTGAAACCGGAGGCGCGGAGCCGAAGGGGAAGATCCGGGGCGATACCACCCGGGCCGGGAGGGGGGGAGTCGAAGCCGTAGGAAGGCGGTGGCGCCGACGCCGACAGGTCACGTCACCTCGGGCCGAAGTTCTGTCAGAAATGATGGTTCGTGTCCGAAAGCTTTAGAAAAGTAACACAGAATCACGCCCCGAAAGGAAGGCGAGGTATGAGTCGCCGGCCGCCACCCCTCGCCTCCGTCCGCGCGCGGCGAATGGCACGTCCCGAGGTCGCAGCTTCCGCCGGCGCCGCTGGCTGTGCGGGTCGCTGCCCTTGGTGGCGGGGTCGTGCGGGCGCCGGCGCCGCAGGTGGGTGCGGGTGCGGGGGTCCCGCGGGGCGCGGTTCCTCCGAGCGGGTGCAGCGGGTGCGGCGGGTCCTAGGAAAGCCTCGCGGGGTCTGTGCTCGCGGGCGGGCGGCCTGGGCCTCCCCGGCGCCTCCGAGCCAAGGTGACGGAAAGGAGAGGGGAGAGGGCTTTGGAGGGGACCACAGGGCTGGTCCGGGGCCGTCGGGTCTGGGAAACGTCGGTGGCCGCCCCGCTGCTGGACGCGGGGACACCGGCGGGGCCGCACGCAGGGGCCCGCGGAAGTGCGTGGCCGCCGCTTGGCCGGGGTGTCCGGGCGGCCGAGGCTCAGCGCTCCGTCTGCTCGCCTGCCTCGCTCCCTTCTGCCCTGTAAAGACGTAAGCCTTAGGTCTGCCTCGTTCGTGCTCGGTCGCTAAGGTGTGTGTCCCTCCGGGCCCCAGGAGCTCAGTCCCTCCATGCACTCAGCACTTGCATTGGTAAATGGAAACTCCGGGCAAAACACAACACAGGGTTTATATTATATATATATATAAGTATATATATGTATTTGTGTATATATATATATTATATATGTATATATACTATATATATGTATATGTGCATCAAGAGTTTGGAGTGATTTAAAAAACAAGAGACAACGCCAGGTTTGTTTCTTTTTTTTTTAAAGATTTTATTGATTTATTTGAGAGTTAGAGTTACAGACAGTGAGAGGGAGAGACAGAGAGGTCTTCCATCTGCTGCTTCACCCCCCAAACGGCCGCTATGGCCGGAGCTGTGCTGATCCGAAGCCAGGAGCTTCTTCCGGGTCTCCCACACGGGTGCAGGGGCCCAAGGACTTGGGTCATCTTCTACTGCTTTCCCAGACCACAGCAGAGAGCTGGACTGGAAGAGGAGCAGCCGGGAATGGAACCGGCGCCCATATGGGATGCCAGCGCTGGAAGCGGAGGATTAACCTAGTGCGCCACAGCGCCGGGCCTCAAGATGGTTTTCTTTTTAAAAGCAGGGCCAAAAAACTGGGTTGAAGAAAATTTTAGGAAAATAAGATTAAAGACTTAAAAGGTAACCAGTGAGGTTAAGATAAACATTTATCTCCATACTTTTTTAAGATGTATGTATTTATTTGAAAGGCAGAGTTAGAGGGAGAGAGAGCAGTGTCTTCATTTTCTGGTTCACTCATCAAATGGTTGCAAAGGCCGTGGCTGGGCTGGGCAGAAACCAGGAGTCAGGAGCTTCATCCATGGCTCCCCTGCATGGGTGCAGGGGCCCAAGCACTTGAGCCATCATCTGCTGTTTTGCCAGGCGCACCAGCAAGGAGCTGGATCAGAGGTGGAGCTGTGTAGGGCTTTGAACTGGATGCTGGTCTTGGAGGTCGTGGCTTTATCTGCTCGGCCACAACCCCGGCCCCCCCTCTGTACTTATTATGTTGGACACCAAAGCAGAAGCAGAGAGCTTGGACCAGGAGCCAGGCTGCTTAGGTGCTAATCCCAGCCCTGCGACTTCTTACTGCATCTGTGACTCGGGAAGAGACTGGACTTCCACATCTGGAAGTCCCCACTGCACTGGGGACATACTAGTTAACACGTGTGTGGCGCTCGTGTGAGGATTAAAGGAAGTGATTATGGGAAGCAACAAGAACCATGCCTGACAGTGCTGCAAGAGACAGCCCTGGTAGAGGTGAGCAAAACAAAAGCAAAACCCAGGGTCATGCTTGTGTTAAAGGATCCGTGATCTCTAAGTCCCCAAGGTAAAACCCGATTCATTTTTCAGGAATACTGGAGCTATGCCTGCTTCCAGAGTGCAAGCCAAGCAGGCACTAAGCTCTTGTGAGCAGCCCTGTGGCTGTCACCCTAAAGCAGTTGGTTCTTTTTTCCTCTTGCCAACAATTCTGTCATCCAAAACCTAGGTTTTGCAGCCTGGCCCCAGGGCTCATTGCCCCTCTGTTAAGCTCCTGGGCCCACGATGGAGAGCTCTACCTTCCATGGAATTTTCCATAGGATCCTTCTAGCTCACTTATGTCCATAAAGCTTTGAACCCTGGTTATCCACGTGGAGTAAAACTTTGAGGACAAATGGTGTTTAGTGCACTGCTCCCAAAGTCCATTGGATACAGTTGGTGCGGTTGTGATGAGAAATGCCTCTGGGCGTAGGGTTTGTCCTTTACCTCTTCAGGGTGGAGACATGTTTCCTTCATGTCGTTGGGTCCAGCTCATGTGGAATCTATGAGAAGCTAGCTGGAGCAAACGACATAGGGACTTGTCAGAACCCTTGCTCAGAGCCGAGCAGGACATAGCCAATTGCTTAGCTTCTGGCTCTGTGTGAATACCAGGAGTGATGATGTATGGCCCACAGGTAGCCATGGGCTCATTTAAGACCATTCTAGGCTGTGAATCCGCAAGTCCCTTAAATACCAAGCAATATCTTAACAGCTGTGCTGAGGGTAGGCTCGACACCTCCACAAAGAGAAGCCCAGGAAGGACAGGTGACAACAGATGACCAGTAAGTTCATCGAACTTGAACACAGAAAGTCGCCTGAACACAGACACCTGATTGTCTTGTATTTTGCAGTTGAGCTGTTTCAAAGCGACATTGTTGGCCGGCGCTGTGGCTCAACAGGCTAATCCTCCACCTTGCGGCGCCGGCACATTGGATTCTAGTCCTGGTCGGGACGCCGGATTCTGTCCGGTTGCCCCTGTTCCAGTCCAGCTCTCTGCTGTGGCCTGGGAGTGCAGTGGAGGATGGCCGAAGTGCTTGGGCCCTGCATCCCATGGGAGACCAGGAGAAGCACCTGGCTCCTGCCTTCAGATCAGCATGGTGCGCCGGCCACGGCGGCCATTGGAGGGTGAACCAATGGCAAAAGGAAGACCTTTCTCTCTGTCTCTCTGTCTCTCACTGTCCACTCTGCCTGTCGGGGAAAAAAAAAAGCGACATTGTTATTGAAAGCATTCCTTGCTAGCCCCATCCCTAACTGGCTCAAGTTGACATTGAAGCAAGCAGCTAACACGGACACTTGACAATCACAAACCATACTTAAGGATCTCAGTGCAAGTATCATCTCCTACCAAAGGTGCTAGGCTAAGAGAACCTCCATCTTCTAAGAAATAAAGGTTGGTCACACTTAAAGTTTGTATGTCAAGGGCCACTTGTGTCAAAGTTAGCTGGGATATTTGTTCAACTACGGTGCTGTGCAGCCTGCCTGCTGGTGAGGCCGCGGAGTCTGAAGGGAAAGGCGCCCAGGTGAGAGCTCCCGCCCTCACTGAGTCGTAGGAGATCTGTTTAAACAGCACGTCCTAGTTACATCATCATTTTCTAGGTCAGTGAGACTGCAGGACTGGAGCCTGGTGTGTTTAATACTGCACCTCTGAAATACAGGAGAGAGTCACTGTGACTCTGCACCGCCCTTTCCTAACCCAGTGACTTGGCCTCGAGGGTGTTGGACTAAAGTGTAAGAAACGAGAATTTAGAATCAAAAGTGTTTGAGGCAGGGTCAGAGGGGCAGGAATTCAGCCGGGGTCGTCCTGGCACAGTTTGGTGCTAAGTACTTTGTTTTCAGGGTGTCAGGTCTCCTTAGCCAGTGGATGTGAAGTATTTGCTTAGATTCACGTGCACGGGATGTATTTTTGGTTACTCTGTATATTACAGATTTATACAGAGAATTGGCAGTTATGCTGCGTTGATGGAATGAACACAAATACGTTATTTTCCACATGCTGATCACTAGTTCTGTTCTCTCCTGTGCCTTTTAGAAACTTGGCAACTGCAGAGCTCTGGAGTACCATGCATGTAATTCAAGGAGGGGTCTCCAAAGACAGAGTGATAGAATACCAGGAGACAGAGCTTTGGGCAAATCTGAATTCCCACCCTGCACTTAGTAGCCACTTGGATTATGCTGTTTTCTCATGTGTAAAATGAGGATGATACTAGTTATTTCACTTATCGAAAAAAGTACTATGGCCTTAGTCCCCAGTGGGCATTTTGTGAAAGTTCCCTTATCTTTTGTGAAGGCATTTAATTGAATGTAAGAGCTATTGTGAAGTTACTGGATATGATTCTTTTTAAACTCCCTCTCACATCTCTGAGTTTCCTTTCAAAAGGTAGTTTCCAATAATACAGCTTTACTGAAAGAATTACACTTCTGGCAAAATAGCATTGCATTTGTTTGTGCATTTGGAACGATTCTAAAATACTTGACATGGGAAATTCCAAATTAATAATGAGAGTATAGATAATCTGCAGGTAGAAATTTTTTTTTAAGTTTAATTTATTTGCAAGAGTTAGAGGGAAAGACAGAGAGATCTATCCGCAGGTTCATTCCCCAGATGGACCCAGTGGCCAGTGCTGGACCAGGCTGAAGCCAGGAGCTTTATCTGGGTCTCCCACGTGGGTGGCAGGGGACCAAGTACTTGGGCCATCTTCTGCTTTTCCCAGCCCATTAACTGGTTCGGGAGCAGAGCAGCCAGGACGTGAACCCATGGCCAAATGGGATGCATCATTAGCAGGCAGTGGCTTTACCGGCTACACCTCAGCACCAGCCCGTGTAGTGTTTTTTATGGTCTCTGCACATCTCTGTTCTGTATCACATCAAATTATTGGTGAGCTGCAAATAAAATTTAGTAAGTAGACTTTGGGAACTGACGTCATGGTACTCGAGTTAAGCCACTACTTGCAACAATACCGTCCCGAATCAGAGTGCTGGTTCCAGTCTCAGCTACTTTTCCTTCCATCCAGGTTCCTGCTAAAGCTCCGGGGAAGGCAAAGGATGATGGCGCAGGTGCTTGAGCCCCTACCACCTGCTTGCCAGGACTACTGGCGTGGTGCTGGCTCAGCTCTGGCTGTTGTGAACATTCGGGAGTGAACCAGTGGATAGAAGATCTTTCCCTTTCTCTCTCTCTCTCTCTCTGTGTCACTCTGTCTTTCAAATGGATAAATAAGGGGCTGGTACTGTGGCATAGTAGGTAAAGCTGCCAGCTTGCAGTCCCGGCATCCTATATGGGTGCTGGTTAGAGTCCTGACTGCTCCACTTCGATCCAGCTCTCTGCTATGGCCTGGGAAAGCAGTAGAAGATGACCCAAGTCCTTGGGCCCCTGCACCCGCGTGGGAGACCTGGAAGAAGCTCCAGGCTCCTGGCTTTGGATTGGTGCAACTCTGGATGTTGCAGCCATTTGGGGAGTGAAGCAGCAGATGGAATACACCTCTCTTTCTCTTTGCCTCTCTAACTCTGCCTTTCAAATAAATAAATAAATCTTTTTTAAAAAGTAGAAAGTCTTTAAAAAAAATTGTGCAGTGTAATTTTTATACTAATCTCTGCTGCCTGTATGAGCTTCAGGCAGATTTCATGTACTGTACTACATTCTGATTCCAAACTGATTTAAAGAGGCTTTATGGTTTTAATATCTGCTCCTTGCATGGTGATCTTGTTCCCAATACAACATAAAAGGTATTTGGGGGCTGGTGTTGAACTGCTGCCTACAATGCCAACGTCTTGTATGAGTGCCGATTGGAGTCTGGTTGCTCTCTTTCAATCCTGTTCCCTGCCAATGCGCCTGGGAAAGCAGCAGGAAATGGCCCACGTCCGGGGGCCCCTGCACCCACGTGGGAAACCTGGATGAACTGTCCTGGTCTGGCTCTGGTGGCTGCGGCTGTTTGGGGAGGGAACCAGCAGATGGAAGATCTCTGTGTTCCCCTCTCTGTCTCTGTAACTCCGCCTTGCAGTGGTAGTTCTGACAATCTTTTTTTCTTTTTTTGTTAAGCAGTCATGGCAAACTTGCTTCAGATTGTGCGTGACCACTGGGTTCACATACTTGTCCCTGTGGGCTTTGTCTTCGGATGTTATCTAGACAGAAAGAATGATGAAAAGCTGACAGCCTTCCGGAACAAGAGTATGTTATTTAAAAGGTTAGTTTGTGCATTTTTTTGTAAGCCAGCAGTTGGTCACCTTTGGGGAGTATTCTTAATATCCTGTGTGCCAAAAATAAGCATAAGGGGTGTCTGTGCCTCCCTGAGTTCTCAGTCAAGTGATACTAGTTTTTAGTTTGTTACTAATCCTTGGATAAAACCGTATGAACACCCCCGGAATATAAGCAGTCTCCAGTTAATGAACAGGCCAGTTCCAGCATTTGAAAGTCTGATTTTCTAAAAATTCATAAAGTTTTAAGCCAGCTGACCAAAGCCTGTCCTGTATGTAGCTCTCACACATAGCATACGCGGTCTTACTGAGCTGTGATGCTACGGAAAGAAACGCTTGTACCTGAGGCGTAGTGCTGTCTGCTCACCAGCACCACCTGGCTGAGTGATGGCAGTTGGCAGCCGCCCGGTCCGACCTTGTCCCTCGAGATGGCTCCTGTGGCAGCAGAGTCGCAGTTAGCAGTGCAGGTTATCTGCCCGGGGTTGTCCATCTGGGCTGCAGGAGGCTCAAGGGGCAAGAGGATGGAGCAGACTACACAGTCACCATGTAGCAGGGGGCTTACGAGTCAGATTGCGAGAAGCAGCCACTGAGGCCGCAGGATTGATTTGTTGAGAGGACAGAGTGAAAAGTGACTAAAAAGTTATTCAGTTGGGGAAGATGGAGTGAAATGATGTGATAAACATGTAAAACGTAAAATCACAAGGCTAGGATGAGGATGATAAATCTGTTACAAATGTTTTTTAAAAAATAGTTTAATAAAGTGTAAGATGTTCTGACTCACTTCCATCCTCTCCGAAAGGTGTTATTTGCAGTGTTTCCTGTCTTTCCACACAGGGAATTGAGGCCTAATGAAGAAGTTACCTGGAAGTGAGGCTGCACTGAGTTATGGAGTGCTCCCATTTTATGGGATACAGGAGAAATAAAAACATGTTCACTATTTGATGTGAAGAATCTGAAGTGTGGTTCTTTTTAAACTTCTTATTGAGGTAAACGTTTTTATGCTTTTTATATGTTTGCCGAGATAATCATCATGTATCAAGCATACTCAACTTAAAAGGTATTAAATACCTGATTGTATACAGTGCTGTTCCATTCGTAAGTGGCATTTGATTTTATTTTTCATTTTGGACAACAGTACTGTTAAATAGCCGAAGTTTTCCTCAGATATTTTTCAGAGAAGCATTTTCAAACCACATGTTTCAAGGGAACTTTTTCTTTTTTTAATTTTTTAAAATTTTATTTATTTGACAGATAGACAGTGAGAGAGAGGAAGAGAGAGAGAAAGATCTTCCTTCCGATAGTTCAGCCCCCAAATGGCCACTACGGCCGCGCTACGCTGATCCAAAGCCAGGAGCCAGGTGCTTTACCTGGTCTCCCATTGGGTGCAGGGGCCAAGCACTTGGGCCATCCTCCACTGCCCTCCCGGACCACACCAGAGAGCTGGACTGGAAGAGGAGCAACCGGGGCTAGAACCCAGCGCCCATATGGGATGCCTGCGCTGTAGGTGGAGGATTAACCAAGTAAGCCACGACGCGGCCCCTTAAGGGAACTTTAAAAGGGGATACTGGGATTTTATTTGGTAAAAATTATATAGCTAGGAACTTTAATGACTGCATTTGGCAAAGATTTTTTTCATTTTTTTAATTTAATTTTTTTAATTGAGAGAGATAGACATATACAGAGAGAGAGCTCTCCCAGCCATTGGCTTCCCAGATGCCCACAACAGCTGAGACTGGACCTTTAAAAAAAGCTTGGCTGGCACCATTGCTCACTAGGCTAATCCTCCGCCTGCGGCGCCGGCACACTGGGTTCTAGTCCCGGTCCGGGCACCAGATTCTGTCCCAGTTGCCCCTTTTCCAGTCCAGCTCTCTGCTGTGGCCAGGGAGTGCAGTGGAGGATGGCCCAAGTGCTTGGGTCCTGTACCCCATGAGAGACCGGGAGAAGCACCTGGCTCCTGGCTTCAAATCAACGCGGTGCGCCAGCCCCAGCGGCCATTGGAGGGTGAACCAACGGCAAAGGAAGACCTTTCTCTCTGTCTCTCTCTCTCTCTCACGTCCACTCTGCCTGTCAAGAAATAAAAATGGAAAAAAATTTTAAAGCCTATGTGAATTTGTGAAAATCTTTACACCAGAATAGCATTTTTAATTCTATTTTTTCCATGAACTTTTTGAAATGCCCTCATTTCTCTGCAAGATCCTGATTGTCAGTTCTTTTGGCTAGATAGCCAGAAGTGGGATTGCTAAATCATGTGAAATCATCTATTTTTAAGACTTTTAGAATCTTTTAGAAATAATCACCATCCTTATAGGTAAGAGGTGATAATTTTAAGCAAGTACAGATATAGTATGATAGTTACACTTCAATAAAACTGTAAAGACTTTAAAAAATAACCTTCGAGGCTCTAGTGACTGGGAGAATTCTAAAAACACCACCCCGGGTGGGCTTTTAATGCAGTGGTTAATGTGCCTTTTTGGGGTGCCACATTCCATTTTAGAGTGCCTGGGTCAGGTCAGGTCCCACCCTCGCTCTTCACTGCAGCTTCCTGTTGATGCAGACTCTGAGAAGGGGCAGCGATGGCTCAAGTCCTGGTCCCTGCACCCACGTGGGAGACCTGGATAGACCCCTGGTTTCCACCTGACCCAGCCCAGCTGTTACAGGTGTTTACAAAGTGAACCAGCACATGGGAGACCTCTCTCTATGTATTTTTGCCTTTCAAATAAAATAAATGAATTAAAAAATTTTTCAAGACACCAGAGAAATAGTCTTTTTTTTTTTTTTTGACAGGCAGAATGGACAGTGAGAGAGAGAGACAGAGAGAAAGGTCTTCCTTTGCCGTTGGTTCACCCTCCAATGGCTGCCGCGGATGGCGCGCTGCGGCCGGCACACCGCGCTCATCCGATGGCAGGAGCCAGGTGCTAGGTGCTTTTTCCTGGTCTCCCATGGGGTGCAGGGCCCAAGCACTTGGGCCATCCTCCACTGCACTCCTGGGCCACAGCAGAGGGCTGGCCTGGAAGAGGGGCAACCGGGACAGAATCCGGCGCCCCGACCGGGACTAGAACCTGGTGTGCCGGCGCCGCAAGGCGGAGGATTAGCCTGTTGAGCCACGGCGCCGGCCCAGAGAAATAGTCTTTAAAAACTATTCTTTTGCCCTTGATATATGAAAGTGGATTGATTAATAATACATGAATAGTCACTAAGGAACAAAAAAGCAAATAGTGCTGATCAGTAACATTAGGTCGTATTTCTTTTGTTTTCTTTGGTGTATTTTGGGCATATACACTATTTTCAGCCTAATGTCCCTAAGTCTTAGGCCATAGAGGAATGTATGGGAGGTTTTAACACTGACTATGTGTCTTTTGAAACATAAATTGCTAATGCCAGGATCAGTAGAAGGAAATTGAATTATCTCTTGGTTCACTTCTGAATTTTTAACTATTTTGTTAAGTCCAGTTACCTCTCCTTGGGAACCTGGTTTTATTAATTGGCTTTAGGCAAAATTGAATTTAGGAGAAATAAGATTACAATGAAACAATACCCCCTAGTTAGCACTTGTCAGAACTCAGGAAGCTCAAATTGACACACATTACAAATTTTAAGATGTCAAAATTTGAAATTCTGTTGACTGGTGGTAACAAAATTAATGCCAGCTTGTGAAAAGTGCAGTGTTCAAGAAGAGGAAATAGCTGTGCCATCTCAGGAGCTGACAGAAATTTCAGTGACGTGGACCAGAGACAAGCTGGCACAGAGGACGTCTGCCGGAAGTGTGTGTCTTTGGCCTGTTCCTTCTCCAGGGACTTGTTCCTGAGTAGCTCACTAGCCTCTCCTGAATTGTTGTGATAACTTTTTTTGCACCCATGTATCAAAAAGAATTGAGGGATCAGCGCTATAGTGTGGTGGGTAAAGCCACTGCCTGCAGTGCCAGCATCCCATGTGGGCATCGGTTCAAGTCCCGGCAGCTCAACTTCTGATCCAGCTTTCTGTTATGGCCTGGGATAGCAGTAGAAGATGGCCCAAGTGCTTGGGCCCCTGCACCCACGTAGGAGACCCTGAAGAAACTCTTGGCTCCTGGCTTTGGATTAGCGCAGCTCCAGCCGTTGCGGCCATCTGGGAAGTGAACCAGCGGATGGAAGACCACTCTCTATGCCTCTGCCTCTGCCTCTCTGAAACTCTGTCTTTCAAATAAATAAATTTTTAAAAAAAGTTTTAAAAAAAGATAATATACTTTGAGCTCATGCATTCTTGTTTTTGTTTTTTAAGATTTATTTATTTGAAAGGCAGAGCTACAGAGAGGGAGGGAGAGAGAAAGAGAGAGAGAGGTCTTCCACCTGCTGGTTCACTTCCTAGATGGCCACAACAGCTAGAGCTGAGCTGATAAGTAGCCAGGAGCTTCCTCCATGTCTCCCACGTGGGTACAGAGGCCCAAGGACTTGGGCCATCTTCTACTGTTTTCCCAGGCCACAACAAAGGGCTGGATCAGAAGTGAAGGAGCCGGGACTTGAACCAGCACCCATGTGGTATGCCGGCACCGCAGGCGGTGGCTTTACCCACTATGCCACAGCGCCAGTCCCTCACGCTTTCTTTAGTTTAGCATAGTTTTGTGCTTCATGTCAAGAAAGAAGAAATTATATTCCACAGGGTTGGACCACGTTTTATGAGTTTTCTTTTAATAGATCTTTGGGCTGGGTATAACATCATTAACAAACTCTGGTGGTACCAAAGATGTGCAAAGGGAATTTGTACATGCTTTACTTGAAAATTCTATTTATGGAGGACTTATAGATAACTATTTTGACCTTAGAGTTCTTCAGTCATACCTGAAGCAATTTTTTAGTTCTTTGATAGTTGCTATATTAAACCAAAGGAACAAGAAAAGCATTTTTCCTTATTCCATGTCTCTGCCAAAATCCTGCAGCATTTTGGAGTATTACGCTGCCATGAAAAACTTCCTAGTTCATGACAATCCTGGTTCTTTGGTCTTCCTGCCAATATTGCTCGATCATCACAGCGCATGTTCAGTTCTCAGGTTATTTCAGCGTTGAGGATCTTGGGCACATCAGTTACAGCCGCTTGCAAATCTGATAGAGAAATCTGGTCTAATGAACTTTCTCTTTTCTCAATCTCTGGAAGAAATTAAACCAGAATTCAAACCTGATCATCAGAACGTATGTCCTAGTGATCGACAAGGACCCGGATCTTAGCATCCATTGTTCTTGAACAGTTTAATGCCATCCATGTAGAACAGAGTCTTCATCAGTGTCTTGCTGCTCTCAGCGAAGTCATCAGAGCAACTGCCTTATTGAGTTCAGAAGTACAGAAATTGGCAAGTGCTTTATTAAACAAAAGTGTCCCCTCACATGGCAGAGTAAGTGGGAACGCCCGGAGGATCCCTTACAAAACCTAAGAGGGCTTGTCACTCGTGCCCTTGCGGTACAGAACTGGGCAGATAAAGCTGAAATCAGACTCTTCTCTCTGAGACACTTGACCTACAGAACTCTAGCACCCAGGCACATCTCTTGACGCTCTTCGCCACGACACTGCAAGGGCAGTGGGTCATTCTGGGTATAGCCTCATAGAAAGGTCGACTTCAAGGAGCAAAGCTACCAGTTAAGGTCACTGGCTTGTTACTGGGAGGGTGTTTGATGGAAATTGACTTTCTGAAAGTTAGCGTGATTCTCCAAGTGTGTCATCAGTTCCTCCTTGTTTTAGGGGCTGGATTCACAGGGTGTGTGTGGCTCCTGTTGCCTTGATGAGGGCTCAGTGCTGAGAGGGACCTTGTGGAAACCAGCATTGATGGTCCATGTGAGGCTCCCAAGACCATGGGCTCAGTCTAATGACAATAAAAGCTGTCTTAGCAAAACCAAATGTGTATTGTTTCAGTTTTAAATAAAATGTGGTCAGTCTGCATTTAATGTTAATTCAGATATTAGCATATTGTTACCCTATGTTGATCTCATTTGGCTTTTATTTGAAACAATACTTCGCACATCTTAAAATGCATGTTTTGCTCAAGGTAAGAAATTATAATAGTGTTTATTAAAAAAAAGATTTGCATTTACTCCCTGCTCTGTACCCACCCTTGACATAAAGAGCAAGCCTCTCCAGGCCTGCAGCAGCTGAGGGTGTGGGGACGCGTGAAGTAGCAGGTGCTGCCTGCGCAGTGGGGCCGCACCACAGGCAGCACAAGGCGCACGAGGCGCGTGGTGGCCTGCAGGTCTGTTTCCCAGTCAGCTTTCGAGGGAAGGAGCTGCTGGACTAGAGCAGAGGCCATTTGAGGACAAAGTGGGACAGGCAGTTGGCCCAGAACAAAGAGCTTTGGCCAGCAGCAGGAAGTAATGGGAAGCCACTAAAGAACTATAAAGGAAATAATAATGATGATTTTGTATACTAAAGAGGCCCAAGGCAGGGGCCAGCGCTGTGGCATCCCATATGGGTGCCGGTTTGAGACTGGGCTGCTCCGCTTCCGATCCAGCTCTCTGCTATGGCCTGGGAAAGCAGTAGAAGATGGCCCAAGTGCTTGGGCCTCTGCACCCACCTGGGAGACCTGGAAGAGGCTCCTGGCTCCTGATTACAGATTGGCACAGCTCCAGCCATTGCAGTCATCTGGGGAGTGAACCAGTGGATGGAAGATCTCTCTCTGCCTCTGCCTTTCAAATAAATCTTTAAAAAAGAAGTCCCAGGGCAGGTGTTGTGCTTCAGCCAGTTAGGCTGCCCTCCATGGCTCTGTCATCCCATAGCAGAGTGCTAGTTCGAGTTCTGGCTACTCTGCTTCCATTCCAGCTTCCTGCTAATGTGCCTGGGAAAGCAGCCGAATGGCTCAAGTGCTTCAGTTCCTGCCACTCACGTGGGAGACCCGAGTGGAGTTCCTGGCTTCCGGCTTTGTCCTGGCAAAGACCTGGCTATTACAGCCATCTGGGAAGGAACCAGCGGATGGAAGAGCTCTCTCTCGTCACTCTGCCTTTCAAATAAATTATCTTTTAAGAAAGAATCACTGATCATTATAGTCAAATGCCTAATCTTTAGTAATACTCTTCAATGAATGGAAAAAATGGCAAAATCTATATTTCTGAAAGGTCATGGACAGCATTATGAATAGACCCCTTGAGAGTGGAATTGGAGGACACTGATCCAGAAGTTACCAGGAGAACTTGAAATAAGCTGCAATGTCAGACAGAGGGAAGAGAGATTTAGGGACGGAAACGTGAGACAGGACTGCTTGGAGTAAGGGATGTCACAGATGGGTTAGGGGGAAGAGTCACGAGTGATGGCCAGGTACTTGGTCTGAATGCTCGTGTCCCTCCAAAATTCATGCATTGAAACCTCATCCCCACTGTGTTGCCATTAAGAGGCAGGGCCCTTGGGGAGGGAGGGAGTCAGGAGCAGAGCCCTGGGGGTGAGGGGTTCCCTTTTAAAACAGGCCCGGAGAGCTTGTTTGTCCTCCGTCTGCTGTGTGAGGATAAGGCACCACCTGTGACAAGCTGACCCTCACTGGACACTGCGTCTGCTGGAACCTTCATCTAGGCTTCGGATCCTCTAGAACAGCAGTCTGCTTAGGGACTACCCGGGTTTAAGGTACTTCGTTAGAGCAGGCTGCATGGACTGAGACACGGGACTTAGGGACTACCCGGGTTTAAGGTACTTCGTTAGAGCAGGCTGCATGGACTGAGACACGGGACTTAGGGACTACCCGGGTTTAAGGTACTTCGTTAGAGCAGGCTGCATGGACTGAGACACGGGACTTCATCAATTCATTCGAAGGCCGTCAACTACAGCTTGAAATGGGAGAAAGTGATTTGCTGCACTTGGTGAGACTCCTTTCCTTGGTTGGGCCACACTGCGCGGAGAGTAGGACTTTCCCCAGTTGAGGACTGTAGGTTGTGCCTGCACGGATGTTCAATCAAGATAACCAGATCCTCCTCTTGTCCTCACTGCAGTCTGTTCCCTGCTTCTACTGCCCTTCTGCACTTGTTGAACTTGGGTTCCACTGAGTCACCAATGGTCTCCATAGCAACAGCATGGGGGATTCTTCTCCCTGTTGCTTGACTTGGTGGCAGCGACTGATACTGACTGCTCCCTGAAACACTCCCTCCCCAGGACTTCTGGATACTCCTCGGCTTCTGCTTGTCTGCCCCAGGGCTCAACCCTGAATCCTCAGTCTCTTCCTTTTCTCTGAGTTTTATTCACCTCTCCTGTTTTCAACAAATCCCTGCTCTACATGTAAAACAGTCTCGGAGCTGCAGACCTGATTATGTAACCAATTCTCAACAAAAGCACTTGAGTCTCTTAGATAGTCCAAGTGCAGTATTTCCAAAATGTATCTCCTCTTCCAGTTTGCTGATCTCAGCCATGGTGGCTGCCAAGACAGACACCTGGAAGTTGGCGCTACCCCTTCTGTCTCCCTCATTCCCCAGTCTTGTCTGGGCCTCCCGATTCCCTGAGCATCTCACAGCGGTCTCTGCACCTTCAAGCCACTCCCCAAGTCCAAACCACCTCAGCCTTCAGAGTCCCTCAGTGACAGCTGCTGGCCTGCAGCCCGAGTGACCTTTCCCAAATCCCATCTCAGCACCATGGGGCTGGGGTTGGCACAGCAGGTGAGCCGCATCCCATGTAGGCACTGGTTCAAGTCCAGGCTGCTCCATTTCCCTTCTGGCTCCCCGCTAATGCTCCTGGGAAAGCAGCAAAGGATGAGTCCTTGGGCTCCTGGCTTTGGCTTGGCCCAGCCCTGGCTGTTGAAGCTATTTCGGGAGTGAACCGGCAGTTGGAGGATCTTTCTATGCCTTTCACAAAAATACGATCTCAAGAGAAGTGCACCACGACCTGGTGTCAAGGTGCAGCATCTGCAGCCATACTGTCCCTTAAGCTTCATCAGGCCCCCACCATCCTCCCCCTTCCCACTTCCCCCACCTACACTAGTGATAAGCTTCCTGAACTTGGATGCTGGCAAGGCAACTAAGGATCCTACCATGGACACTGCTGCTCTTGGCTAATCTGTGCCTCAGTGAGTATACCAGGTGTAATAACGCCTACATCAGAGGTCGCTGTATTCGTTAATGCCAAGCACTTAGAGTGTCTAGCCCAGAGTAAACCCTATCAAAACAATTTTCACACAAGTTAGGCATTGGGGGAATACAGTATTGCCTTCATGACAACTACTTCGGTAGGGGAACAGCAAGTAATAGTTAACAATTATATGCAGATTTCATAAGCAGAAGGTGGAAAGTACAGTGGAAGACAGCATGGGATGGCCGTGAGCCGCCCTTATCACACCTCTGGAAACCTAACAATCCATAGCAATGGGTGGGAAACCCAGGAGATCCTCCAGACGGCAGGTGGCGCTGTAGCACCCCACCCGCCCCACGGCTGGGTAGGAGGACGCAATACCGAGATCACGTGTCTCCGCGTTTACCGCCTGGGCGCCCACTTGCTCTCTGCGCCACGTGACTCACATTCTCGGGGATGATTGGTCCGCGTGCTGCACGTGGGCAGGGCGGGGCGGGGTGGGCTGAGGGGTGGGGCCGAGGGGCGGAGCTGGAGGGGGCTTGTTCGGCGCGGGGGCCGTTGGCTCCAGACAAATAAACATGGAGTCCATCTTCCACGAGAAAGTGAGTGTCCGCGCTCGGCGGGGGCGGCCGGGGGCCGTGGTGTCGTCGCCCGGGCGGGCTGGGTGGGGCGCCGGGCGAGGGGCGCTCCGCCTGCGGAGCCGGGAGAGCGGCCTCAGCGACTGCCCGCCGCACCCTCCGCCCCGGAGGCCCCTGCCGGAGGAGCCGGGCGGCGCGGGCGCGGGCCGGAGGAGCCGGGGCGGCGCGGGGCGCGGGCGCGGGCCGGGGAAGCCGGGGCTTCGCGGGCGCGGGCCGGAGAAGCCAGAAGCCGGGGCGTCGCGGGGCGCGGGCCGGGGAAGCCGGGGCGTCGCGGGGCGCGGGCCGGAGAAGCCAGAAGCCGGGGCGTCGCGGGGCGCGGGCCGGGGAAGCCGGGGCGTCGCGGGGCGCGGGCCGGAGAAGCCAGAAGCCGGGGCGTCGCGGGGCGCGGGCCGGAGAAGCCAGAAGCCGGGCGTCGCGGGCGCGGGCCGGAGAAGCCGGAGGAGCCGGGCGTCGCGGGCGCGGGCCGGGGAAGCCGGGCGGCGCGGGGCGCCGGCGGGGCGGGTGGGCGAGATGGAGGATGCTGCTCCCGCCGGCGCCCTCACACTCGCGGACGCTCCCCGTCGCCCCCCGGCCCCCGGCCCGCTGGCCTGCCCCCCGCAGAATGGACTTGGCCTTGCCGGGGCTTCTCGTTCCACCCTGGATGTCTGGGGCCGTGTCCGGGAGCCCCCGTGGCTCGCCGCCCCCAGTGGGGCCTGACGCCCAGGGCGTGGAGACCCCGGGACGCGCAGGCGGGGAGTCGCCGCGGGAGTTGTCGCGTCAGGATGTTTGGGTGTGTTCCGTGTGGCTCGCCCAGGTTTCCGGATCGGGCGGCCAGCTCTGTGTGCAGGGCCCGGGTGGACTGGGATTCCGCTGTGGGCTTCCTGTCTGGCCTTGCTCCTCGGAGGCCGTGCACCTGCAGACGCTGGGGCGTGCGGAGAAACTCGCCCGGCCTCGAGGCAGCGATCGGGCCGTTCGGGCGCGAGTGCAACCCTCGGGACAACTTGGGCACATTCTGGTTTCGTAATAGTTGCGTGTTTGGGAAGGTGGCAGGTGTGGCTGTTAGTAGGAGCAAAGTTTGTGTTTTCTTAAATGCTTGGGAATGTTCATTTATCCAAGACGGTTAGGAAGTCACGCGCGCGCGCGCACACACAGACAAATCCAAGGTGACGGAGGCATGGCGTGAATCTGCAGTGCACATCTAAACACGTTCTTGTTCCATGCGGTGCTTTTCTTGATAACAGGCCGTGCAGCGGGTCTTGGAGCTGGACCAGACCAATGTGGGTGGGTGGGTGGGGGGACTCAGTGGTACGATTACCGCTAATATTTTGGCTTCAATGACAATTTATGAATTTGGACATGATTTAGCTGCTTGGCTAAAGAGATTGCGTGACAAATACACATGCACTTTTTTTAAAAAATTATTTAATTTGTTTGAAAGTCTGAGAGACAGCTCCCATCTTCTGGGTTTCTCCCCCAAATGCCCCAGCCAGCCAGGGCTTTGCCAAGCCAAAGCCAGGAACCAGGGACTCGCCCTGGATCTCCTGCGTGGGTAGCAGGGACCCAACTTCCTGTTTGCCGGGGGTGTGCATCTGGAAGCTGGCGCCTGACCCTGACCCTGACCCTGCAGCGTGGGAGTCGGTGCCCAGCAGGTCTTTGAGTGGAAGTGGGGACACCTGAGCAGTGTCTCAACTGCTGTCACGTGCCCCTCCCCCGTTCTTAGTCCTAGTTTTCAAAGGTTTTGGTGTAGGAACAGTTTTCAACATGGGGGACTTTAAACCTCTCCACCTGACTTCTTCTTCTTCTTTAAAGATTTATTTGATTTATTTGAAAGAGTTAGAGAGAGAGAGGTAGAGCCAGAGAGAGAGAGAAAGATTTTCAACCCGCTGGTTCACTCTCCAAATGACCGCAACGGCCAGAGCTGCACCAATCCGAAGCCAGGAGCCAGGAGCTTCTTCCAGGTCTCCCACGCAGGTGCAGGGGCCCAAGGACTTGGACCATCCTCTACTGCTTTCCCAGGCCATAGCAGAGAGCTGGATTGGGAGTGGAGCAGCCAGGACTCGAACCGGCACCCATATGGGATGCGGGCACTGCAGGCTGGGGCTTTAACCCACTGTACCACAGCGCTTGCCCTTTCACCCTACTTCCTGAGAATTTACAATGTGCATGATTTTTAGTTATATGAGAGGCAGATAGACAGAGTTCCTGTCTTCTCTTTCACTCCCCAAATGCCTGCAATGATTGGGCTGAGCTGGGCAGAAACTGAGAGAGGAACTCAGTCCAGGTCTCCCACGTAGGTGACAGGAATTCAATTTCTCGAGCCACTGCTGCCTCCCAGGATCTGCATTGGCAGGGAGCTGGAGTCAGGAGCCAGATCTAAGCATCAGACTCTGGTGTTCCAGCATGGGACGATATGTCTTACCTGACTTTTTTTTTTTTTTTAAGATTTATTTAAAAGGCAGAGTTTACACACACACACACAGAGAGAGAGAGAGCACGAGCGAGCAAGAGAGAGCGAGAGCACACATGTGTGCAAGTGCTGGTTCACTCCCCAGGTGGCTGTAATGGCCCAAGTCAGTACCTGGGCCATCTTTCTAGGCTTTCTCAGATGCATTAGCAGCGAGCTGGATCAGAAGAGGAGCAGCCATGTCATGAGCCAGTCCTCCTATGGGATGCCGGCATCGTAGGCGACAGCTTAACCCACTGAGCCACAATGCCAGCTTTTTTTTTTTCCACCTATTTTTTTTTTAAAGATTTATTTGTTTATTTGAAAGGCAGAGTTACAGAAGCAGAGGCAGAGAGAGAGAGATCTTCCATCCGCTGTGTTACTCTCCAAGTGGCTGTTGCTGGAACTGGGCCAGCCAGTCCGAAGCCAGGAGCCTGGAGCTTCTTATAGGTCTCCCAGGTGGGTGCAAAGGCCCAAGGACTTGGGCCGTCTTCCGCTGCTTTCCATAGCAGAGAGCTAGGTAGGAAGTGGAGCAGCCGGGACTCAAACTGGCTCCCATGTGGGATGCCCGTGCCTCGGGCAGAGGCTTAACCTACGATGCCACAGCGGCCCGAGTACACTGCTGCTTCCTAACTGACATCCTAACTGCTGGGCTAAGCCTGTGCCCACCATGTGTTTTTGAGAGTTGTTACGTAGTTTGATAGATGTCAGTGAACTATGCACTCAAAGGAAGCTGGGTACGAGGCTGATGGAAACCTACTCAGCAGATCAGGACTCTCAGTCACTAGCTTTTGGATGGGCTTACAGGCAGCTCAGGTGCACAGTCACCCTGCGCATCAACTTCCATGGAGGCTCTTAAGAAGTCCAGGTTCTGTGGGCACCTGAACCCTGTGGCAAACTTAATCGTGTTCACAGTCCATTCTGGGACCCCCGTCCTCCCGAGCTCTCTGTTCCCTCCTGCAACACACTCAACCCGTGAACCAGAGAACCAGCTTCGGCTCTTGAAGAAGCCGTGTCGGGCAGGATGTCCGCCTACAGAAGGCAGTCAGTGTCATGTCCCGTTTCCACTTGAAGCAGCCTGAGTTTGCAGCCGGTTGTCCACTAGTGCGTCCTCAGGGCCTGGCACGTGACCGCGTCAGATTTCCGTTGGTGTGTAAGGTGGATATGGTGCTGATGACTGACGTAAATGACTTTCCTGTCAGTGTCAGGAGGCCTCGCGAGGCACATGTAAACGGATCCCATTTTCTTGTTTGACTGAGTATGTGGTTTTCCCCTCAACTATTTAGAAACATCAAAGCCATCATGTAATGCTGGGGCAGGTGGGACTTGGCACACAGCTAGAGTTTGCCAACTCTAACTTAAACTCATACTAAATGCTACTAGCGGGGCTGGCGCTGTGGCGTAGCAGGTAAAGCTGCCACCTGCAGTGCTGGTATCCCATATGGGTGCCGGTTCAAGTCCTGGCTGCTCCACTTCCAATCCAGCCCTCTCTGCTGTGGTCTGGGAAAGCAGTGGAAGGTGGCCCAAGTCCTTAGGTCTCTGCACCCATGTGGGAGACCCAGAAGAAACTCCTGGCTTTGGATCGGCGAAGCTCTGGCTGTTGCTGCCAATTGGGGAGTGAACCAGTGGATGGAAGACCTCTCTCTCTCTCTGCCTCTCCTCTCTCTGTGTAACTCTGACTTTCAAAATAATTTTTTTTTTTTTGACAGGCAGAGTGGACAGTGAGAGAGACAGAGAGAAAGGTCTTCCTTTGCCTTTGGTTCACCCTCCAATGGCTGCTGCAGCCAGCGCGCTGATCCGATGGCAGGAGCCAGGTGCTTCTCCTGGTCTTCCATGGCGTGCAGGGCCCAAGCACTTGGGCCATCCTCCACTGCACTCCTGGACCACAGCAGAGAGCTGGCCTGGAAGAGGGGCAACCGGGACAGAATCCGGCGCCCCGACCGGGACTAGAACCCGGTGTGCCGGCGCCACAAGGCCGAGGATTAGCCTAGTGAGCCACGGCGCCAGCCAGAAATAAATCTTTAAAAAGTAAAATGAAATAAATGGTACCAGCTGCTGGTTTTGTGGATGTTTTCAGTTCCTTTGACCACTTTCTGTCATTTTTGTTGTTCCTTGTGGCTACTGTTGGTCCAGTTACAGTACAGTCTAAATTGGTCATTAAAAAAAAAAAAACTAGAAATTTTTATTTTTATTTTATATGAAAGAAAGATACAGAGATTGCCTGTTCACTGGTTCACTCCCCACATGCTTGTACCAGCCAGAACCGGACCAGGCTGAAGCCAGGTCTCCAGTGTGGGTGGCAGGGACCCAAGCACTTGGCTGTCACCCCCTCCCAGGGTGTGCAGTAGCAGGAAGCTGTCTCAGAAGTCCGGGAGCCGGGCTTGAGCCAGCTCCTGCTCTCTGGGATGCTGACGTCCCAAGGGGCCGCTTAACCACTGCTCCAAACGCCCACCCCAAATCCCTGTCTCTCTCTCTTTTTTTTTTTTTTTAAAGATTTAGCTTATCTTTGAAAGGCAGAATGACAGGGAGAGACCTTCCATCTACTGGTTCTCTCTCCAAATGGCCACAACAGCTGGAATTGGGCCAAGCTGAAGTCCGGATCTAGGAACTCCATGTGGGTCTCATGTGGGTGTTGGGGACTCGAGTAGTTGAGCCTTTTTCTCAGTGCATTAGCAGAGATGGGATTGGAAGTAGCACTACCAGGACTAGAACTGGCACTGCTCTGTGACATGCCGATGTCCCAAGCAGTGCCGGATGACCACCCCTTAAATTGATACTTTTAAAAGTTTTGTTTATTCGAAAGAGTGACACAGAGACAGAAATATTCCAGCTACCTGTTCACTTCCTGAATGCCTGCACCAGCCTGGACTAGGCCAGGAGCCCAGAACTCTATCCAGGTCTCCTTCGTGGGTGGCAGGGGCTCAAGTACTTGAGCCGACATCTGCTGTCGCCCAGGGTGCACATCAGCAGGAAGCTGGATTGGAAGCCGAGTGGGGAACTGAACCAGGCACAGTGACGTGGGATGCGGGTGTCCCACGCAATGCCTGCTCTAAATGGGTGCTTTTAACGTAACGTGGACTGGGCATGATGACTGCTAGACAGTGAGAGAGGCTGAGCGTTGACTTCGTGGCGTCCATTTTGCTCTTCTGTGGTTGCTGGCTTTAGCCATTGTTAGGACATCTGGGCCTTAGGAAAAGCCACATCCCGACAAGTGGCCATAGGACAGACAGCCTTTGCAGCCTCTGCCTGGGTTGGAATCCCAGCCCTGCCCTTGACTGCGTGCACGATCCTGGGCAGACTCCAGGCTCTGTCTTCATGCCCCCTTTCCTCCGTACGCTGTGAGGCCCCCTCAGAGTTGTGAGTGCAGGTGGTGCTCCGGCAGAGCGGGCCGTGGCCTATCACGGTGCTTGTTCCCTGAGCCTCGTCATAAGTTGAGTTGGGGTGAAGAGTTGGGGGTTTGACGTGGATCCCTGGCTAGTCCATTTCGGACATTACACTTAGGTTATACCTGGTGTCCATTGTAGTTTATTAATGGTGTCCCTGGGAATTTCAGCTTGTTTCAGGTTGGTGTTAGAGAAATGGTTTGATTGCAGTTACCTTTTATGATTTGATGAAACACCTTGGTAGGGGGCCGACGTTGTGGCGTAATGGGTAAAGCCGCCACCTGTGACCCAGGCATCCCAGGTGGGTAGGAGTTTGGGTCCCAGCTGCTCTGCTTCCAATCCAGCTCTCTGCCAGTGTGCTTGAGAAAGAAACCCAAGATGTCCCCAGCGGTTGGGCCCCTGCCACACAGGTGGGAGACCTGGATGAAGCTCCTGGCTCTGGCGTCAGCCTGGCTCAGCCCTGGCTGTTGCGGCCATTTGGGGAGTGAACCAGCAGATGAAAGATCTCTTTGTCTCTCCTCCTCCCTTTGTTAATCTTTCAGATAAATAAATGAATCTTTAAAAGAAAAGAAAGTTTGGTAGACCTAGGAAGGCAGTTTGTTCCTTAGCGTAGCACGATAAAGTCTGTGCCTGGAATCTTGGGATTTCAACGCCACTAAACTTTATAGCAAAGGCAATTCCTGTTCCGCTCTGGTGAAAGTTCAGTGAGAATGAGATGCTTGGGGATAGTTCGGGGCAGGAGAATGTATTGTACATTTGGGTGGGGGAGTACATGTAGATTTTAATCTATCTTGTGACTTGAAGTCGTTTTTAATTCTGGACTGAACAGTTTGTTCTTTACTTCCATTAAATCATTTTGTAAGTAAACGACTTGGTCGTATCATTTCCCTGTGGCAGGCATTTTAACTTGGGCAAAATTTCATTTCAGTAGCTTTTTTTCTGTAATTTAGATATTTATTCATTTATTAGAAAGGCAGAGATCTTCCATCTACTGATTAGCTCACCAAATGCCTCCAACACCACATAGCTGGGACTGAGCCTGCCTGAACCCAGAAACCTGGGATTGAACCAAGTCTCCCACATGGGTGGCAAGGGTCTAAGTATTTGAGCTGCCACTGCTGCCTTCCAGGGTATGTGTTAGCAGGAAGTGGGAATTGGAAATAGAGCCAGACTTCAAACCTGAACTCTTCAGTATGTGTGCGAGCTTCCCAAGCAGCATTTATTTTTGAAAGATTTATTTATTTATTTGAAAGAGATACAGAGAGGCCGAGACGGAGAGAGAGAGGTCTTCCATCCACTGGTTCTCTCCCAAAACGGCCAAGCAGCATTTTAACCACTGTCCCAAATTGCATTGCCTGAAGATAATTTTTTTATGGAGAAGATTTTTTAATAAAATATCTGGAGGTTAAGTATGATGGCCATTGTTTGCACAGGACAAAACTGGAACTAGTGCCTGAAAACCCAGTGTCTGTTGTTATGTTAGGTAGCCCCTGATGTGCAGAATAGCTGTATCTTAGCAGAGGCTTCTTTCTTGGCATTTGGATTTTGTTTTTTAAAGATTTATTTATTTGAAAGTCAGAGTTGCACAGAGAGAGGAGAGGCAGAGAGAGAGAGGTCTTCTGTCCGATAGTTCACTCCCCAATTGGCCACAACAACCGGAGCTGTGCCGATCTGAAGCCAGGAGCCAGGAGCTTCTTCTGGGTCTGCTTTATTTTTAAAAATTATTTGACAGGGGCCGGTGCTGTGGCGCAGTGGGTTAAAGCCCTGGCCTGAAACACCGGCATCTCATATGGGCGCTGGTTCTAGTCCTGGCTGCCCCACTTCCGATCTAGCTCTCTGCTATGGCCTGGGAAAGCAGAAGATGGCCCAAGTCCTTGGGCCCCTGCACCTGCGTGGGAGACCAGGAAGAGGCTCCTGGCTTCGGATCGGCGCAGCTCTGGCCATTGCAGCCATCTGAGGTGTGAACCAGCGGATGGAAGACCTCTCTCTCTGTCTCTATCTCTCTGTAACTCTTTCAAATAAATAAAATAAATCTTTTAGAAAAATTATTTGACAGATATATTCCTATTTTGTAGATAATTTTAATTCATTCTCATTGTTATATTGAATTCCTTTGTGAAAATATTTCAGTTTACATTTGTACTGTGACCCAAACTGCATTTATGTAGTTTCCAGTTTGGGGGCCATTACAAGTGTTGCTGTTATCTTTTGCATGTGTGTTGATGAACATGTGTTTGCATATCTGGTGTTTGCATTATATGCCCAGTAATGGAGCTGCTGAATAATAAGCTGTGTGTATTTAGGCTTCAGGAGATACTGTAAGTAGTTTAATGGTTTTCCAAAGTAGTTGTGTTAGTTACACATCCACGCAGCATATAGCAGTTTCAGTGTCTGTAATCCTTTCCACCACTTTAGCCATTCTGCAGTGGTAGAAATAACACACTGTGTTTTGTCTGGTTAATTTTCTTTCTTCTCCTTTTTTTTAATTTAAATAAAAGACAGAGACGAGCGAGCTCCCATCAGATGGTTCACTCCTCAGCTGCTTTTAGTGATGGAGGCTGGGCTAGGCCAAAGCAGGGAGCCCAGAACTCAGTCCAGGTCTCCCACATGGGTGGCAGGAAACCCAATTACTTGAACCCTCACCACTGCCGTTCAGTATCCGCATTAGCAGGAAGCTGGAGTTAGGAGCCAGAGCCAGGAATCGAGCCCAGAAACTCCGGTGTGGGTCCCAGGTGTCTGAACCATTGTGTGAATTGATAGGCTAAGCAGCCATGCCCATGTGATGGCTTAGTATACGGTACTGTGATGAGTAGTGAAGCTGAGCACCTGCTTCGTATTTTTCGCTTGTTTGTCTTGCCTGTTGTTGAGTACAGTGGTAAGCAGAGCATCTTTATACCCCGTCATTTGTCACATTCCTCAGTGGGCGTTGCTCTCTGACAGTAGAAACTGGGAGGAAAAAAGAGGTGGAGACGAAGAAGTTGCTGTGGCTTGAAGGATAGTGACTTCTCAGCCCCAAGCTGCTTATTCCTTACCACACTGACGAAATAAACTGATTTCACCCCCTGCCCCAGACTCAGCCAGCCTCCTGCTGCCTTTTTAAGTTTTTATTATTATTATTAATTTTTATTTATTTGAAAGGCTTTTATTTATTTGAAAAAGATCTTCCATCCCTTAGTTCACACCCCAAATGCTTGTAACAGTTCAGGCTGAGCCAGGCCAAAGCTGAGAGCCCGAAACTCCATCTGGGTCTCTCATGTAGCTGGCAGGGAGCCAAGTGCTTGAGCCATCACCACCATGCATTAGCAGGACGCTGGATCGGAACGGGAGCCAGGCTTGAATCCAGGCCTCCAAATTGGGACGCAGTATCCCAAGTGGGGCTTAACCACTGCACCGCAGCACCTGCCCTAATGCTGCCTTCCCATAATACACCCTAGACCTTTTCAGCAGCTAAATTATGTTCCTAGAAAAAAAAGATTCATCAGGAAAAATGTGTATGTTTCAAGGTGACGCTCTTTTGGGGTCACCATTTACCGTGTGATGAGGTTCAGAAGAAGCTGTGTGCTTCCCGACAGGTTGAGTGAAGGAGCAGACCTCGCTAGGGCAGGGAGGAGCTCAGCTGGCCAGGGTTAGCAGAAGAACCGTTGTCGCATTCGCCATTGTCTCAGAGCGGCGAGTCCGGGATCTGTGTTCGCGGGGAGAACCTTGCAGCCCCTGAGTCGCCCTTGTCGCAGGGCAGCCTGGGAAAGCAGCGCTGTTGGGAGGGGGAGAGCGTGCCAGGCAGTCTGGACTTGAACTCAGGGTTCAGTTGTATGAGAAAGAGTTGGGCCCATGGACGGTTGTAACCTCCTCACCCCCCAGCCGTGAGGAGGAAGCCAGTTGTCCAGTGGGGAGCTGACCTGGCTACAGACCCTCCTCCAGGCTTGGGCAGGAGTCAGCGCCGGGGACCCAGTTGGAGAGTTCTGCTCGTTGACTGCACTCCGTGTGCATTGTCTGGAGTTCTCTGAAACAGACGCCGGCTCCAGAGCTCTAGATCCCTGACTTCTTACATTTTGTATTGATTTTATTTGAAAGGCAGGGAGGTCTTTCATCGGCTGCTTCACTCCCCAAACGCCTGAAGCAGCCGGCAAGGTGGCAGGAGCACCATCCAGCTCTCCACGTGGGAGCAGGGGTCCAGGCTGCGTACTGCAGGGAGCTTACTGCAGGGAGCTGGTCCCGTCCTTGACCTAACCCGCGTGCTGACCGCCAGGCCAGGCGCCGGACGCTAGAGCTGCACGTCTTTTTTTCTTTCCTTAAGATTTATTTTAATTATTTGAAAGGCGAAGTTAGAGATGGATCTTTCATCTGCTGTTTCACTCCTCAAATGACCACAACCACTGGAGCTGGGCCAGACTGGAACCAGATGCTTCGACTGGATCTCCCACATGAGGGCCCGGACACCTGGGCCGTCTGCTGCTGCTTTGCCAGGCTCGTCAGCAGGGAGCTGGATCTGATGCGGAACAGCCGGGACTTGAACTGGCGCCCGTGTGAGATGCTGGCGTCACAAGCAGCGGCCGACCCTCAGCTGCAGCTCTTCGTGTGGAATCATTTTTCTCACCTGTGTCAGTTCTTGAGCTTTGCAATACCAGAAACAAGTATATAGATCCGTAGAAAGAAAGTCCAGGGGCTTCAAATTCCCTTTAAGCATTAATAATTTGCCATGAATATTCAAAGGTGAATTTCTCTGAGGAACTGAAAATGAGAGGTTAAATGTTTTTGTAGAGTAGTTTTTAGCAAAGTGTGAGATTTGATATATTTAATAGTGTTAAATATGAGTCATTATTAAGTTTTTGGATTGTATAGCTAAATAATTGTTGTTTCATTGATGGTAATGTAAAACAAAAATTGACAAATCAAAATCCATGTACCTGTGGGAGTCACGTTTTTCTAAGGCTTCAAAGGTTTAGTGTGACCATATTGAAAAGTTAATTAAATTCTTTAGTGGAAAATACTATACAAATTATTTACTAAGTCACATCCTAATAAATCACACGTGTATTTTTTCTTTTGGAAATATTAGCAAGAAGGCTCACTGTGTGCTCAGCATTGCCTGAATAATCTGTTGCAAGGAGAGTATTTCAGTCCTGTGGAATTATCCTCCATTGCACATCAGCTCGATGAAGAGGAGAGGATGAGGATGGCAGAAGGAGGAGTCACCAGTGAAGACTACCGAACTTTTTTACAGGTTCTGATTTTGAACTCCATTTTTTTTTTATGTTCGTACATTTTAGAAAAGGATGAGATTTTTCCTTCAGAGATCTGACATGTTAATTCTAACTCTGCTCTTGGCACTGGAAGTGGGGGATGCACAGGGTGTTAATTTACATATCCACACTAACGACAGTTTTTATTCTTCTTTCTCATTTGGTGCTTCACTTGTCCGTCCTAACGAACAGCAGCCTTCTGGAAACATGGATGACAGTGGTTTCTTCTCTATTCAAGTAAGTGGTCCTCAGCACATATTTGGCATTGTCGTGTCTCTGGTGCTATTTGAACTCAGCTCGTAGTGGATACCAAGTATCTTCTCACAGCCACTTGCAGTCGGGACCTTCAGAAGTTCCTCCAGTAGGTCGTGCCCGCAGAGGTCAAGGTGACTGTCTAGAGCAGATGTTTATATAGAGAAACTTGAAAATCAGGATTACCGCATCTTCATTAAAACAGGGCTTTAGGGGCACAGCAGGTGGGGCCACTGCCTGCAATGTCAGCATCTCATGTGAGCTCCTGTTTGTTCTCCTAGATGTCCTCTTCCTATCCAGCTCCCTGCTAATGGGCCTGGGAAAAGCAGACGATGGCCCAGTACTTGGGATCCTGACACTCATGTGGGACTTGGCTCTTGGGTTCAGCTTGGACCAGCCGTGGCCATGGCAGCTATTTGGGGGAGTGAACCAGTGGGTGGAAGACCCCTCTCTCTCTGTCCTTCTCTTTCTATAATTCTGCCTTTCAAATAATCAATCTTTTAAAAAGATAGGGCCTTTAAAAATCACTTTTTGGGAGAGGTGATTTAATTTGCATCTGATATTAAAAACCTTATATCTAGTAGATCACAATGTTCCCTACTTACTATGTCCTGGGGAAATTTGCAAAGCCGCAGTACCCTGCTGCCTTCCAGTTAAGTCAGCCGATCAGGGTCAAATGTCTTTATGATGGGCTGTGGATTTTGATGAGTTTGTAAACTTAGAGCACCCTTCTAGTTCTGTGATGATGTATACAGTCAGGAATTGCTTGATGACAAGACACAGTCCGAGGTCATTTGGTGGTCTCCTCACCGTGCGGACGTTACAGAGTGAGCTTCCACAAGCCTCGCTGGTATTGCTCACTACATAGCGAGGCTACGCAGCAGATACACACACATGTTGTAGCCCATTGCTCCTGTGGGGCTAAATCAGCAAAAGAGAGTGACGCGCTTGAGAGACACGGTTGATGCACAGTGTCTGAGGCTGAGGCTGGCGTGGCGTTCCACACTGCAGTACAGTACCCTGTGTTCATGCATAGGAGAGTACATTCTACATAGCATCGCACACACACAAGCCGCTGCAGTCATCATCTCCACAGTCAAGTATCGCGTGCTGTACACACGGCTCGAGGCACCGTGGCCTCTGTGCCGCCACACCGGCCCGCCTGTGAGTGAGGCACGGGGCTGCAGTGTCACGGCAGCCGTGGGCGCACCGGGTCTAGAGCTTTTGGCTCTGCTGTGACCTCGCGCAGCACCGTCACGGGCACTGCATCCCGACTGAAACGTCGCTCTGTGTGACATGATAATCTGTACCTGGGAGATTGTTTTAGGACCTTGTCTGTGAATGTCCTTATTTGTATTTCCCTTGTCCTGTACTCCTCAGTCGCCAGCACTCCAGCCAGGTCCTCATTGTGCTGCTGTTACAGCTACCACAGGGCCAGGGTCAGAGGTCAGAGCTGGCCCAGCACTTGCCATGTCCGGTTTGTGTGGTGCCGGCTGTGCCGTGGGCTCACGTGTGCCTCTCACACTGCGTTCTGCACTCGAGTCTGTGCTGCACGGTGCTGACTGTGCCGTGGGCTCACGCGTGCCTACTGCACGCGTTCTGCACTTGCCGCTGGGTGGTGCCGGCTCAGTTGCCAGGTAACATTTGCCTGTGATATTCTGCACCTGCTGCTGGGTGGTGCAGTGCTGGCTCGGCTGTGGGGTCGTGGGTGCCTGCCACGCGGTGGTCTCCACTTGCTGCTGTGTTGGCTACCTTGGAAGATAGATAGTGATGTTGCAGAAATTTTCCTTTTCCTCAGACAATTTGAAGTAATCGGATGTGCCTTTTGTTCTGTTTTTTTCCAAACTGATGAGCATAGAATTCTGAAATCTAGTAAAACCTCTATTTTAAATCCCCAAAGAGACTAATAGACACATCATTACTTAGGTTGCAAATAAGGAGTTAAATGTAACTTTTCTAAACCAGCAACCTTGCAGCCCAGTTATCATGTGTAAGTGTGGCCGGGATTTACATCTGCACCTCTGAGGATGTTTTATCTAGGAAGCGTGTGGTTCTGGGAACATCTCAGAAACCTGGTGTGAAAGTCACTTAATATGTATGTGTGTTATTTATTGATTTAGCAATGTAGCTGAACAGATACACTTTTTAAAAATCACAGCCGCCTCGGGGCAGCATCGTGGGGCAGTGGGTTAAGCCACCACCTATGCCAGTCCCAGCTCTGATCCAGCTCCCTGTTAACGTGCTGGGAGAGCAGCAGAGGATGGCCTAGGTGTTTGGGCTCCTGTCACTCCTGCAGGAGACCCGGATGAAGTTCTATGCTGCTGGCTTCAGTCTGGCCCACCCCAGGCTGTTGGAGCCACCTGGGGAGTGAACCAGCTGACAGATGATCGCTCTCCTTCTTTTCTCTGTAACTCTGCCTTTCAAATAAATAAAGTAAAATCTTAAAAAAAATAGCCTTTCAGGTAAATTTATATATGAAGTACAATTGCTTGCTCAACTAATACGGCTACACTACTTAAATTTGGAATAATGATTTAGTTCATGGAAATGGAAAGTTGCTATTTTTGTTTGTTTGTTTGTTTGTTTTTTAACAGGTTATAAGCAATGCCTTGAAGGTTTGGGGGTTGGAACTAATCCTGTTCAACAGTCCAGAGTATCAGAGGCTCGGAATTGATCCCATGTAAGATTTTTGTTTTTGTTTTTTCTACATTTCTTTTCCTAAATTCAATTTTTTTAAATTATAATTTTTTAAAGGAGAAAAACAAATTTGCCACCTCCCCTTTTGATGTCCGTGAGCACCTGCACATCGCTGGGCCTCCCAGCCGGCGGTCGTAGCGCAGGGCCAACCCTGGCTGGCGCATCGGGCGGCTTGTTTCGGCACCGCATGTCTGAGCTGCTGCACACTGGCTCACATCATCGTGCTGTTCTTCAAAGTCAGTGGCACATAACTGCAAACGCAATCCTACATTAACGCAGATTGTGTATAACGCTTGCTAGTCGGCAAAAGAAATGAGCATAACTCCTGAAACTTCAGCCTAATATTGGATATGTGTGTTTGTTTTGCTTTCCAGAAATGAAAAGTCATTTATATGCAATTATAAAGAACACTGGTTTACTGTTAGGAAATTAGGAAAACAGGTAATATTTCTCTTCCTTTTATCTTTTTTCTTATTCTGTCTTCCATTTGAAGTAGAGGGGATGGTGCTTTTAAAATGAGGAAACTGACCAGTAATGTGTGTGTGTGTGTGAGGCACAGTTTCAATATTAATAGAAATTTCCCATTTTAAAAGATAGCATCAGTTTCCTTTATAAATGTATGTGTGACAGCTGTGTACAATTTAGGTCTATCACAGGGGAAATTTCATATTTAATTTAATACAAATATCATTCCCTCTAAGTGGGATTTTATGTAACAAATATGTCCTATGAGTTAATTATTAACTTTTAGAGATTTGTGTTTAGCATCATACTGTCACAAAGTCTGCAACAGTGTCAGGCACGAATAAAAACATTCAGCCATGTTTCCTTTGATGTAACAAGATCATTCACAGAATTCCAAAATGCCTTATGATAAAAATATATGCATATAAAGTAATGTCCATTTTAGAAAACTATGGAATATGTCTTGAGCAGACTTTTTTCTTTAAGCAGAATCATTTAAAATTCTTATTAGAATTTTGAGTCTTTGAAAGAGAGTCGTGTGAGATTTGGCTAGTATAATAGAAAGGAATGAACTGTTGATCATGCTACCACATGGATGAGTCTCAAACTTGTTGAAAGCTTTGTGTTTCCTTTTATATAAAAGACTAGCCAAATTCAAACCAATCCTTAGGAACAGCAAGTATCTGAACCAGCAGTTACTGGCAGGTGAAGTGGGCAGGGAAGAGAGAGTCGGCAGTGGCCCCAGAAAGCTGGGCAGGGATGGACACGTTCACCTCCTTGATTGTGATGGCTTCATGGGTGTGTACAGACGTGAAACTTTTCAAGTTACATATTTGAAATATGTTCAGTTTTTGCAGGTCAGTTACATGTATCAATAGAGCTGATTAAAAAACACAGTAAATAAAAAGCAAGAAGATGAAGTCAAGAAAACTTGCATTGAATTAAAACATTAACATAGAATTCAAGACAAAAATCTTACTGTAAATTTTTTTTTTGACAGGCAGAGTTAGAGAGAGAGAAAGGTCTTCCTTCCATTGGTTCTCCCCCCAAATGGTCGCTATGGCTGGCGCACTGCGGCCAGCGCACTGCACCGATCCGAAGCCAGGAGCCAGGTGCTTCCTCCTGGTCTCCCATGCAGGTGTAGGGCCCGAGGACCTGGGTCATCCTCCACTGCACTCCCGGGCCACAGCAGAGAGCTGGACTGTAAGAGGAGCAACTGGGGCAGAATCTGGTGCCCCAACCAGGACTAGAACTCGGGGTGCCTGTACCACAGGCGGAGGATTAGCCAAGTGAGTCGCGGCACCAGCCCTTACTGTAAATTTTTAATTCTGCTACCTGGAAGCAGATTCATCTTCAGTGGCTATTCCTTAGGGTTCCCCCTAAGGAGCTCTGAGCAGGTCAGGAGGTGGGGGGCAGAGGCTCAGCCTAGGTACCTGCCTGAGTGGGTGTTAACACAGGGAGAAGCCAGGCAGGGCACTGCCAAGTTAAGTTAACTTCTGGGTTTTATTTATACCTTCAAATAAATTATGATCCAGTGTTCTTTTCCTGTATAATTGCTAGATGTTTAGGTCTGAAGACTTAGAGTCCACAAATTTCTTTGTGTTGATTTGTTAAATTTCGATCTTACTATTTTAAGAGGTTCTTCAAAATCAAAATTTCCCATCATAACTATTTTTATCTTTGACAAGTATAGAAGACATCCAATTTTACGTTATTGTTTGTGGTTCTAATTTATAGTTTTGTTTAAAATTGCATTTTTCACTATAGACTCTTCTCTGAGAGACCTGTATAATGAGAGAGATAGTCATCAGAATGTGATAGTCATCAGATAGTGTCAGAATGCAGCAAAAGTCATTGGTTATGATGTTGACAGTAACTTTTGAAACTTTTTGAATCTTGTGGGTTGAAGTAGGATCCTTAAGAGATAATGTCTAGATCGGGGTGAACACCCAGCCCCGGGCTCCACCAGACTGGCAAAATCACTGGGTCTGGCCTTGCCCAGGCAAATGCAGGCACTACTCAAAAAGCAGTGAATCTGTAGCAGACCAGCTTTTGAGTCGGTAATTTTGCCCGTGAATATTGTTAAAAGTATCCGGATAGCCCTTGGCAGAAAAAAGTGCCCCCCCTGGCCCTGGTGGTGATGTTAATCATATGTGACAGTGGGTTGGTGATCTTTGTAAAATGAGTTGGTGACCATAAATTGTCTTCTGGAAATGGCTGACCACCTCAAACTGGAATATTTTGACCAAAATTATCAGTAGCGGGAAAATTTTATGTAGTTGTCATTTTTCTTCCATATCAGTGTGATGTGATTAGTCATGTTGGACTGATGGTTTGAAAAAAAGTTCAGTTATCGCTATCAGTAAGACTTTAAAGTACATTTGGTCCCTAACTTAGGATGGTTCCACTTACAAATTTTTTTCATATCCATTCATTTTTACTTATTTAAAAGGTAGAGAGACAAACAAAAATAAACAGAAAAAGAAAAAACATTAAAAATAAAAAGCAGAGAGCGTTCTTTCATCCACTCGTTCACTCCCCAAATGGCTGCCATAGCCTGGGCTGGGCCAGGCCTGGGCTAGGCACCAGGAGCCAGGACTCATCCTCTGCCTCCCACAGGCATTGACAGGAAGCTGGATCTGAAAGCAGAGGCGGGAGTTGAGCCCAGACACTTGGATGTGAAATGTGGATGTTGCAAAAGGCAGCTTAACCGGCTGCACCACGGTGCCTGCCCCACTTAGCATTTCGTAATTTTTTGATGCTGTGAAAGCTATCCATGTTGACTAGAGCAGCGTATTGAACGCCGGTCTTTTCCCCAGGCTGGCGATATGCAGTGCAGTCCTTTGTCCCGGTGCCACCCCGTGGCAGCAAGCTGAGGCTCCCAGACAGCCGTGAGGTCATGAGGGTAAAGCCTCGTTCTCGGTGCCCCACGTCGCTGCACTGATGATGAGAGCCTGTGGAGGCCGGGGCTGCTGACTGCATTTTCTACTTAGAAGGGTTTTATTGGGACGTAGCACCTTTGTAAGTTGAGGTGCATCCGTGCTTGATTTATTACTTTATAGGGGAATTTAGAGTTTATGACTTAAAACTTTTTTTAAAAGCATTAATTAGGGATAAATCTGCAGCATTCTATTTCAGGATTGTTGTTTTATATGATGTGTTTACTGAAAGCAGAGCAAGGTTGACTGGTTTTTTAAAGTTACATTGTTCAGTTGTTTTTCTCCTGAGTCGCCGTTCAGTGTATTTGCATTGTTCAGACACCGTACCAGATTTTGCTATGCTGTTTTTTAACGTGAAACTTTCTTCCTTGTTACTATGATGCACACTAAAATACTGACTTTTATTTTCTTCCAGTGGTTTAACTTGAATTCTCTCTTGACGGGTCCAGAATTAATATCAGATACATACCTTGCACTTTTCTTGGCTCAGTTACAACAGGAAGGTAAATAAAGAATGAAAATTTTGTGATACTGTCTTTCAAAATAACTAAATAAAATGAGCGCATTCGTTGTGAGTGTGGCAGTGGAACGTCTGTGTTGTAGGTGGGGACTTTGGGCTGTGCTCTGCGCCATGCTGTTCACTGGAGTTCTCAGACGCCCGCGCTCCCTGCGGATGGCTCTTCCCTTGGGCGCCCTTCTAAGTGTGGCTTTTCTCTTCTCTGCCCCACACTGCAGGCTGAGGGCAGGGGCCAGTGTTCTTCTCGGTCCTCCTTGCTCCTTCAGGCCCTGTTCTTCCCTGTAGACCGCAGCTCCCTGGAAATGCATGGCTCTAGATAAAGCTGTCATCGTTGAGCCGCCTTCCTCGTTGGCGAGTTGATGACCTGTCTCTCTGCCCCCTTCTCTTTCTCTCTGCCTCGGTTCTTGTATCGTGTTCCTGATTTCTACATGATCAACCATTGCCTCCCTTTTTACTTTCACAGATCACTTTCTTCACCTGCCTTGCGATTACCAATATCCATCACCACGTTCATGTCCAGTTACCACCTTCTTCTGTTTGACACCACTTCCTAGCTTGATTCTATATTTTCTGTTTTTTTCACATTCCAATATATTTTTTAAAGATTTATTTATTTATTTGAAAGAGTTGCAGAGATCTTCCTTCTGCTTATTCACTCTCCAGATGGCCACAGTGGCTGGACTAGGTTGGGCCAGAGCCAGGGGTTTCTTCTGGGTCTCCCACATCAGGGGCAGGGACTCAGGTACTTGGGCCATCTTCCTTTTTTGTTTATTTTTTTAAGATTGATTTATTTGAAAGGCAGAGTGTTAGGGTGAGAGAGGGAGAGAGGGAGAGAGAGAGAGAGGGAGAGAGGGAGAGAGAGAGAGAGAGTGAGTGCACGCTTTAGTCCTTGGGTTCCCTGCCCAGGTGGGTACAGCAGGTGGGGCTGTTGCAGAACCAGAAGCCAGGGACTCAGTCCAGTTCCCCCACGTGGGTAAGTACTAGGTTCTCGGACTGTCGTCTGTTGCTTCCCGGGTGCATTAGCAGGAAGCTGAATTGAAAGTGGAGATGGGACTTGATGCCGGCCACCCCAGTGTGGGATGCTTGTGTCCCGAGTGATCAGAGGAGGCACTGTACCAGAGTACCCGCCTCTTTAATCGTTCTTTAAAGCCCACCATGGAGCCCAAACCCTCCCCCGACACCCTTAACACTTCTTTACTTACTGCGCTTATTTTCTGTAATTTGTCATTATAATCATTTCATTGCATTCTTCAGCTTCTTTCCCAATCCCCCCCCCGTCATTCTTTAATGACAAAAGTCCCAACTTTAACCTTGACGTTATCAGTTTCTGTAACTGAGCAGCAGAGTAACAGAAAATATGATTGGCTGTACAGTAAATGTAGTGGATTTCAAATGAACCTTCAATGCTGCCTGACATTCCTGTTGTGTTTTCTTGGTAAATTCCTGTACCATACACCAAGCTGATTATGTCAGCACTTACTATTGTAAACCTGTAGGCACTTCTCCCACTCCCGTACATTCTGCTTATGGCCCGCCTGTATAGTCTGCTGAGAACAGGGAAGCAGTTGAGACAACTTCATTTGTCTACCAGCAGGCCTGTCAGCTTGCTGATGCCTCTGCCTTCCACTCCTGGACGATCAGTTTCCACCCTTACTTTTTGTATTATTCTTATCAACAGAGAAAGAAGATCTTTATCTCCGCTAGAGACTGAAAGGAAAACACTGTCTTAACTCCTGGAATGCCAGCTGTCTCCTCACTTACTTTCAGAGACTTGTCTCCAGTGCTCTCTCCTTGTGGCCAGTCACCCTGTCCATGGCGGCACCGTGCCAGCACCGTGAGGGTGTAGCTGACTAGACCCTGGCTTAGGGAGCAAACAAGCTCTCTTATCTGAACTTTCAAACAAACCAAGAAAACACAGTGGGGCAAACCCCGCGGGCGTCTATGTAGCTTCAGCAGGGGCCTCGCAGCCTGTTTGTTGTGTCTGTACCCTGCTCCCTTTTTTCTCCTGTTAATTTTGAAGTAAGTACTAGGCATCTTGTGATTTCCTCTGTAAATATTGTAATACAGTCTTACGCAAGGGCTTTTCAGAAATACAGCCCAAGCAGCATAATCGCTCTTGAAGCTACAACCACGGCGAACTAAGCACGATGCGTTCAGAGCGTCCGCTCCCCCGCTGCTCTGCCTCACTGTCCCTCGGGTTCGCGTGATCAGGGTGAAATACGGTTCTCTCGTTGCCTGTGCTTAGAGGTAGAGTGTCTCTGGAGGCTAACTGAAGGTGTCTTTTCCCTGTTTTATTATTTTTTTGAAGAAAATATTTCTCTTTACCAGTTTTTAAGAGAGAATTGGTTTCATGATAGCCTCTAAAGATGAGCAATTAACCTCTTGGGCCTGGAGTGTTTGTGTTTTTTTTCTTTTTAAAGCAGCATCATAAACTAATCAATTGAAGCAGTTTTTGTTTTAGTTCATTGTAATTACTATTCCTATTTTTTAATTTATTAGAAGAGAGGAAAAGGACAGCTGGTGAGAGAGCTCCCATCTGCTGGCTCATTCCCAAATGCCTTGAATGGCCAGCACTGAACGGGATTGAGACTGGGAGCTGGAAGCTCAGTCCAGGTCTCCCGTGTGGGTGACAGGGACCCAGTCATTGAGCTGTTACTGCTGCTTCCCGGGATCTGCGTTAGCAGGAATCTGGACTCAGGAGCTAGAGATGGGAATCAAACCCAGGCTCTGTGCAGGTTGCAGGCATCCTAACCAACGTCTTAACCACCCGGCTGGACACCCGTCCTTTACTGTTCATACTGATACTCCAATTGTCCCATGCTGGGCCAGGAGGGACATTTTGAAGTTTACTCTCAAGATGCTGACGGACTGTTGTAGTTTGTTTTTGTTTTTGTTTTGGAAGGCATGGGGACAAAGAAGGTTATGGGGAGGGGGGTTGAGTTTTCCTCTGCTGGTTCACTCCCAAGCACCTGCAACAGCCAGGGCCAGGCCAGGCTGAAGCCAGGAGCCAGCACTTCCATCCGGGTCTCCTTTCCCACCTGGCAGGGACTTACATACTTGAGGCATCATTTGTTGCCTCTCGGGATACACATTACAGGAAGCTGGTTAGAAAGGAGGAACCAAGCACCCTGCTCTGGGGCTTACGCCACCAAGCTGATACCCACCCTGCATTGTGGCCTCTTTTTTTAAAACAATTTTTTTTTAAGATTTATTTATTTTTACTTGAAAGAGTTACACACAGAGAGAAGGAGAGGCAGAGAGAGAGAGAGAGAGAGAGAAGTCTTCCATCTGCTGGTTCACTTCCTAATTGGCCGCAACGGCCGGAGCTGTGCCAATCTGAAGCCAGGAGCTTCTTCTGGGTTTCCCCTGTGGGTGCAAGGGCCCAAGGACTTGGGCCACCCTCTGCTGCTTTCCCAGGCCACAGCAGAGAGCTGGATCAGAAGTGGAGCTGCTAACTTGAATTGGCGCCCATGTGGGATGCTGGCACTACAGGCAGCGGCTTTACCTACTACGCCACAGCGCTGTATTTGAAAGGTAGAGATACTGAGATACAGAGAGAGCTTCCATTCATAGTTCACTCCCCAAATGGTTGTAATGACCAGGCTGAAGCCAGGACCCTGGAACTCCATCTGGGTCTCCCACATGGTTGCAGGGAGCCATCTTCCACTGCTTTCCCAGGCACTTTAGCAGGGAGCTAGATCTGAAGTGGAGCTGCTGGGACTCTAACTGGCACCCATATGTGATGCTGGCATTGCAGGCTGCAGCTTAACCCACTGTGCCACAATGCCAGCCCCCATTGTAGTCTTTTGAAGGCTTGCTTTCTCATTTAACAAGATGTTGCCAGCTTATCATATATATTCCCTGCCCTGGACTTGAACTCATTTCTCTAAGGAAACCTGATTCCTTTCAGTAATAGTATTTAGAGATGTGGGCTGGCACTGTGGCATAGCAGGTTAAGCCACCATCTGCAGCGCCAGCATCCCAGATGGGTGCCCATTCAAGCTTCTATTGGTCCACTTCTGATCCAGCTCCCTATGGATGTGTCTGGGGAAGCAGAGGAGGATGGCCCAGGTGCTTGGGCCTCTGCACCCACCCAGGTGGGAGACCCAGAAGAGGCTCATGGCTCCTGGCTTCACATCTGCCCAGCTCCGGTCATTGCAGCCATTTGGGGAGTGAACCAGCAAATGGAAAATCTCTCTGTCTCTCTCTCTCTCTCTCTCTCTCTCTCTTCCTCTTCCTCTTCCTCTCTTTCTAACTCTGCCTTTAAATAAATAAATCTTTAAAAAAATAATATTAAGAGATGATATTCGAAGCCCTGGCATGCTTCTTGCTGCTGAGTTAGTTATCATGTGTGGTGGCCCTCTAGCTGTGGATTCCACCAACTTTGGACAGAAGATCTTAAACATAATTGCATCTAGGGGCTGGTGCTGTGCTGTAGTAGGTTAATCCTCCACCTATGGCGCTGGCATCCCATATGGGTGCCGGTTCTAGTCCTGACTGCTCCTCTTCTGATCCAACTCTCTGCTATGGCCTGGGATAGCAATAGAAGATGGCCCAAGTGCTTGGGCCCCTGCACCTGTGTGGGAGACCCAGAAGCCCCTGGCTCCTGGCTGTGGGTCAGCTCAGCTCTGGCCATTACAACCACTTGGGAAATTAGCCAGTGGATGGAAGACCTTTCTCTCTGTCTCTCCCTCTCACTGTCTGTAACTAGCTTTCAAATAAATAATAAATAAAATCTTTTTTTTTTTTTTTTTTTTTTGTGACAGGCAGAGTGGACAGTGAGAGAGAGAGACAGAGAGAAAGGTCTTCCTTTGCCATTGGTTCACCCTCCAATGGCTGCCGCGGATGGCGCGTTGCGGCGGCGCACTGCGCTCATCCGATGGCAGGAGCCAGGTGCCAGGTGCTTTTTCCTGGTCTCCCATGGGGTGCAGGGCCCAAGCACTTGGGCCATCCTCCACTGCACTCCTGGGCCACAGCAGAGAGCTGGCCTGGAAGAGGGGCAACCGGGACAGAATCCGGCGCCCCGACCGGGACTAGAACCCGGTGTGCCGGCACCGCAAGGCGGAGGATTAGCCTGTTGAGCCACGGCGCCAGCCTAAATAAAATCTTTTTAAAAATTATATCTAAACTGAACATAGTTGGTTTTTTTAAAAAGATTTATTTACTTTTTATTTGAAAGGTAGGATTACACAGAGGCAGAGAGAGAGTGCTACCATCTGCAGGTTCACTCCACAAATGGCCACAAAGGCCAGAGCTGAGCCAATCCGAACCTAGGAGCCAGGAGCTTCCTCTAGATCTCCCACACAGGTGCAGGGGCCCAAGGACTTGGGCCATCTTCTGCTGCTTTCCCAGGCCACAGCAGAGAGCTGGATCAGAATTGGAGCAGCCGGGACTTGAACCAGCACTCATAAGGGATGCGGGCACCACGGGTAGCTGCTTTACTTGCTATGCCACAGGCACTGGCCCCTGAACATAGGTTTTTTCTTTATCATTATTCCCTAATGATACAGTGTAACAACTGTTTACATGGTATGAGATTTCTTCAAAAGTCCATAAGGGGCCTGTGTTATGGTACAGTGGGTTAAAGCCCTGGTCTGAAGCACCGGCATCCCATATGGGCACTGGTTCTAGTCCCAGCTGTTCCTCTTCCAAACCAGCTCTCTGCTATGGCCTGGGAGGGCAGTAGAAGATGGCCCAAGTCCTTGGGCCCCTGCACCCGCGTGGGAGGCCTGGAGGAAGCTCCTGGCTCCCGGCTTCAGATTGGCGTAGCTCCAGCTATTGCGGCTATCTGGGGAGTGAACCATTGGGTAGAAGACCTCTCTCTCTTTGCCTCTCCTCCCTCTATGTAACTCTGACTTTCAAATAAATAAAATAAATCTTAAAAAAAAAGTCCATGGAAAAATAGAATTAAAAGATAAGTTTATTTTACTGCAAAGTATTGTGAACTCCATATGGTTTCTTCATAATATGCATTTTCCATGAACTTTTTGAAGAGTTGTGATATTAGGTATTATAAGTCATCTGGATTTGATTTAAAGTATATCCTGGGATGTGCACAGGTTATATGCAAATACTGCTCCATTTTATATAAGGGACATGCGTCTGTGGATGTTGGTGTCTGAGGGCAGGTGAAAGTGGGGCTTCCTGGAATCCATCCCTAGGAATACCAATGGCGACTGCAGTTATTTTTCATTCATAGTTGGGATGGTAGTGTTTTATTTCACTCTTATGATTTTACACTTTTGAGTCTCTTTTATACTTCAAACCTTGGTGGTCCTGATTACATCTTCCCTGTGTGTGTATGTATGTGCGTATATATGTATTAGCAAGGGAGAGAGGGAGGGAAGGGTTCCTGTCTGCTGGTTTGTTCCCCAAATGCCTTTGGCTAGCACCGAAGCCAGGAGCCCCGGATTCTCTGCAGGTCTCCACTCGGTGGCAGGAGCCCCGTCACCTGAGCCATCACCAAGCCTCCTAGACTGTGTTAGTCGAAAGCTGGCGCCAGGAGCGGAGCTGGGTGTGGAGCCGAGGCGCTCCGTCCGGCGTCCGGCATGGGAAGTGGGTGCCTTCACTGCTAGGCCCACGCCCCCTTGTCACCTCCCTTTCCGAAACACTGTCTACACAGGCTTCTTTCACATAGATTCCTGTTGTGGATCTTACTCTTCCCAGGCTGTTAACAAATGACCCAGGGTTCAGTTCTTGGACCACTTCCTGACTGTGTGTCGTCTCGTTACTTTAAATGTCTTTAAAGGAGATTCACTTGTCAATAATTCCTCATCTTGCATCTTCAGCCTGCACAGCTCCCCTGCTGCCAGGCTCCTAACAGGGGAGTTTCTACTCCTGGCCTAGACGTCTCCACTTGAAGTGCAGAAAGTGTTTCGAAGCAAGCATGGCTGCGAAGGCAGATCGGCTCTCCTCCCTCAGGTTTCCCGTGCCAGCACTCCGGTCCACGCGTGTCATGCTGAGACCGCTGCCCGGTGTGCCCGGCATGTGAAGGGCAGCAGCCCGAGGCTTGAATAAAACCCACCATCTTGACCGCCAGAGAATTTGTTCTTGACGGAAACTCATGTTTATTTAAGACCTAGAAACAGTTTTACTGGCAGCAGACATGTTAAACCACCTGAACTCTGAACTCTGTAGAAATTGTGTTGTCTTGTGTCCTTTTGATCTTTGTTTCTTTGTCTGTTGATGCTTACAGAGGATACCCTAGTACAAGGAACAAACTTTCAGGAAAATGTGGGAAAACCTGAATTGATTGGACTGACTTAGGGTCTGCCCACTCTCACTTGGTTTTGTGTGGGACGTCCACCTGGGAAAACCCTGGGTTTCCAGGATGGTATTCATAAAGAATTACACTGCATCTCTGTAATTCTCTAGGAGCTCGAACCACACATTTTTTTCAGTTATGAGGTGTGTGTGTGTGTGTGTGTGTGTGTATGCGTGCGTGTGTGTGTAGGTCGCTGTTCCCACGGGTGACTGACTCCTTGTTACACACATCTGATTGTTTCCTTACAACAGCCCTGTGAGGGAGGTGCCAACTGAAGGTAACAGTTGGGGACACCAGAACACACGGGTGAGGTGATTGACAGAAGCTGTGCAGCTGGGAAGTAGAAGAATTGAGATTCTTTTTTTTTTTTTTTTTGACAGGCATAGTTAGTCATTGAGAGAGAGAGACAGAGAGAAAGGTCTTCCTTCCGTTGGTTCACCCCCCAAATGGCTGCTATGGCTGGCACACTGCACCGATCCGAAGCCAGGAGCCAGGCGCTTCCTCCTGGTCTCCCATGTGGGTACAGAGGCCCAAGCACTTGGGCCATCCTCCACTGCACTCCCGGGCCACAGCAGAGAGCTGGCCTGGAAGAGGAGCAACCAGGACAGAACCGGTGCCCCGCCCGGGACTAGAACCCGGGGTGCCGGTGCCGCAGGCGGAGGATTAGCCAAGTGAGCCGTGGCGCTGACCAGAAGAATTGAGATTAAAGCCAGGTGGACAGGCTCCAGATCCCTTCTCTTCCCCACCCCTTGGCCTGCCTCTGGTGCCACTGGGTAAGTGGCTGTGCTCACCAGCACTGTCAGCAGGACCCTTGACAGGCCTCGTTTCCTTCACTTCTCATGGCCACCTGTGAGGCGCTAGGCCAGTCGCGCAGATGGCGAGGGTGAGGCTCAGACACTTCGTGTCCCCTGCCCGGATCGCTCTGCCAGGAAGGATCCTTCTTTGAATCCAGATCTTTGCGAGTCTTCAGCTCATATTCTTCCACTGTACTGTGTTGCACGTCTGCTATCATTGTAAATCAGTTTGGAATTTTTGACCAGATGTTTGAGTTTATTTTTGCCTTTTTTAGGTTATTCTATATTTGTTGTTAAGGGTGATCTGCCAGATTGTGAAGCTGACCAACTCCTGCAGATGATCAGGGTCCAACAGATGCAGAGACCAAAACTTATTGGAGAGGAATTAGCACAACTGAAAGATCAGAGGTAAAAATTAAGCTTGCTGTATAGAAGAGAAGATATTTGTATGTGTTCCTTACAGGAGTCAGAAATCCATGCTCTCCCTGAGTGTGAGGTCCTGTCGGTGGTGGTGACTCTTGTAGACCTTATTTTTTGTGAAGTTGACTGAATCCATTTGAATTAATTAAATATAGAACTTAGATTCACATTACTACGCGATCTTTATATGACTAGACCTTATTTGTTGGTGGCTTCCGTTTTAACTTACTGTGAAATCTTCAGTTTACCAATGCCTTTTTGTTATGTCTGGAACAGAATGGTCTGCAGTCACTGTGAGTGCTTTTGTTCTTTAGAGTCCATAGAACAGACCTGGAACGAGTCTTAGAAGCAAATGATGGGTCAGGAATGTTAGACGAAGAGGAGGAGGATTTGCAGAGGGCTCTGGCACTAAGTCGCCAGGAAATTGACATGGAAGATGAAGAGGCAGATCTCCGCAGGGCCATTCAGCTCAGTATGCAAGGTATAGACATTCCGCTGTGTGCTTGCTTCACTGTGGGAGAACTGATGCAGATAATGCCTAGCTTTGTGGAAGTTACTGTACTGCTAGTAGACATTCTTGGGCAGTTACTGCAGAAGCAGTGGCTGTGTGCTGTCAGCTCTTCTTTTAGATATTTTGAAACATAAATCACTTTCGATAACCTGTATTATCATAGAACTGTATTGGCTATATTTAACTGATACAGTTATATTTTTTACTTCTGGTTGTTTTAGTTGGTGAAACTACTGTGCTAACACAACAATAAATTACAGATAGTCCTTGTGTGGGGGTTAGTTGACCCTTCTCCAAACCAGCTGTTTCATAAATGTATGTGATTAGACAGAATATAAATTGATTTGACAAAAATCCAACACAAATTGGCTATACAGCTTAAAGCTTAAGCCTACTCTGGGCCTATGTTGTTAGTTCCTTTTTTTTTTTTTTTTTTTTTTTAAGATTTATTTGAAAGTCAGAGTTACACAGAAGGAGAGGCAGAGAGAGGTCTCCCATCTGCTGGTTCACTCTCCAATTGACCACAATGGCCAGAACTGCACTGATCTAAAGCCAGGAGCCAAGAGCTTCCTCTAGGTCTCCCATGCAGGTGCAGGAGTCCAAGGACTTGGGCCCTCTTCTGATGCCCTCCCAGGCCATAGCAGAGCTGGATTGGAAGCAGAGTAGCCAGAACCTCAGCTGGAACTGTGATGTGGAGTGCTGGCACTGAGCCATGATGTTAGCTCCAAATTTGTCTCTACTTCTTCTTTTTTTTTTTTTTTAATGTATTTATTTATTTATTTGAAAGGCAAGAGTTAGAGAGAGAGAGACAGAGATCTTCCATCTGCTGGTTCACTCCCCAAATGGCTGCAACTGCCAGAGCTAGTCATTTTTGAAGCCAGGAGTCACCTCCAGGTCTCCCACGTGGGTGCAGGGGCCCAAGCACTTGGTCCGTCTTCCACTGCTTTCCCAGGCGCATTAGCAGGGAGCTGGACTGGAAGTGGAGTAGCTGGGCTCAAGCTGGCACCCATGTGGGGTGTTGGCACTGAGGCAGCAGCTTTACCATCTACACCACAGCACCAGCCCAGCTTCTACTTCGTAATGAAGTCATTCATCAACTGGATTCCTTAAATGCTTAAGTAACGTTGAGATTCTGTTAATGCAGAGAACTCTTATGGCTCTGGGGTGCCTCCAAGTGCTTCATATGCCTTGCGTTCCCATTTTGGATTGGTGACACTCTGCTAGATTAGCCCAGGGAGGGACAGAAACCAGCTTTGATGATTTTAGGTATGTTTGTGTAATTTGTGTTTTTGTTTTTTGTTTTTTGTTTTTTTTTACAGGCAGAGTGGACAGTGAGAGAGAGACAGAGAGAAAGGTCTTCCTTTGCCGTTGGTTCACCCTCCAATGGCTGCCGCGGATGGCGCGCTGCGGCCGGCGCGCCGCACTCATCCAATGGCAGGAGCCAGGTGCTAGGTGCTTTTACCTGGTCTCCCATGGGGTGCAGGGCCCAAGCACTTGGGCCATCCTCCACTGCACTCCTGGGCCACAGCAGAGGGCTGGCCTGGAAGAGGGGCAACCGGGACAGAATCCGGCGCCCCGACCGGGACTAGAACCCGGTGTGCCGGTGCCGCAAGGCGGAGGATTAGCCTGTTGAGCCGCGGCGCCGGCCGTAATTTGTGTTTTTAAGATTTATTTATTTAGACACAGTTACAGAGAAGCAGAGGCAGAGAGGAGAGAGAGGTCTTCCATCTGCTGGTTCACTCCCCAGATGGCCACAATGGCCAGAGCTGCGCCGATCCAAAGCCAGGAGCCAGGAGCTTCCTCCGGGCCTCCCATGTGAGTGCAGGGGCCCAAGGACTTGGGCCATCTTCTGCTGTTTTCCCAGGCCATAGCAGAGAGCTGGATTGGAAGTGGAGCAGCTAGGACGAGAACCGCCGCCCATATGAAATGTTGGTACTACAGGCGGTGGCTATACCTGCTATAGCACAGCGCTGGCCCCTGTGTAATTCATTTTTAGCCACTTTATTTCACAATTTGTGCAGAGTGGTTGGCACAATTATCAAGTGTGACCATAGCAACATTTAAGCTGTGGTAGTTCCCGGATGTTTAAAGATAGAGGAGTGTGGAGACTGGGTTCAATGAGTGATTATCCTCTTCAGTTGCCTTGAGGGATACCATGCCCTTGAAGGTACAGCTTCATTTCTAATAAGTCACAGAGAGCACAAGAGAATGGTGCTAATGCATTCTCAAACCAGTTTGGTTATTGGACTTTCTTTCCTATGTGCTTACAGCAGCGATGGGTGACGGCTTCAGCTGTCATGGACCTACGTCCGTGATTAGATTTGGATTGCCTTCATCAGATTTTCCCTGAGACTTTAGAGCCTTTCTTAGATTTACTGAATAGTAGCAGAATAAGTCTGAATACATCATATTCCTTGAATTGGTAAGGAAAATTGTTTTTGGTTTGGTTTATTTTGTGTTCAGGTAGTTCCAGAAATATGTCTCAAGATATTCCACAGACATCAAGTTCAGATCTCACCTCAGAAGAGCTGCGGAAAAGAAGAGAAGCCTACTTTGAAAAGTAAAGTAGTTGGTACAAATTAAAATTTCACGTTAAACATTTCTTTGGCTATTTTGTGTGTTTGCAAATGACTGGTGAATATGTGGATGTGTTTTTGGAAAAATTTACAGCAAAGTGAATCATCAAACCTAAAGCCTTGTGTTGCACCTAGCTTTATATATGCTTGCCAAGTAGAATGTCACCCTGTACAGACACCTGCTAGTAACTGTCATCATAAATCCACTTTCCTTTTCTTTTTTATGGGAAATAAAGCTCCATCTTGAAGATTATAAAATCTGTAGTAGATATTTAGATCTTGGAATCTAGGGGTCAGAGAACAAAAGGCTGAATGCAGTCTGTTATCACTGCATCCCCACGTGGCAAGGTGCACACACTTCCACATCAGCGTCTCTGAAATCTAGAAACATCTTAGAGGCACAATTGGCAGAATTTTAGCAATATCTAAAATATTGGAGCATTTTACATTTGATTGTATAATGAAGATAATATTTACCTTTTCTGTTTCTGTTGTAAGTCACAGCTCAGCAGTATTTGAAGGAGACTTCTGATCAGCTGGTGTCCCCCTGATGTGAGAGACTTCCAGTCTTTATTCAGTGATTGATAGATTTAATTATATTTAAAATTTCAAAATAGTGCTTACGAGTGCTTTTTATTTAAGTTCTCAAATTAACTGTTTCACTTTTTAGTTATGATGAACTTTAGATTCATGCAAAAGTGGAGAATCTAGCATAGTGAACCCCTGTCTATTACCCAGATTTGACAAATGCAACATGTGACCAGAGTTTTCTATGCTCCCACTTGGATTATTTTGCAACAAATCTCAGAAATTATATCGTCTAGTTTATAACTGTTTCACTGTGTATCTCTAAAATGCATAAGCTTTTTATTTTGACTTAGCCAAATGCTGTTGTCACACAACAGTAATCACATGAAAATTAATAATTCTATATCGTCAAATACCTAATTCCGTGTTAAAGTTTTATTTAGTGTTAAAATGACATATAAAATTAATGTTCTAGAAAATTTATCTTGAGATATCAAAATTTATTTTTTTAAATATTTATTTATTTATTTGAAAAGCAGAGTTAAGTTACAGAAAGAGGGAGAGGCAGAGAGAGATCGTCCATCTGGTGGTTTACTCCCCAAATGGCTACAATGACTGGGAATGGGCTGTGTCAAAGCCAGGAGTGGGAGCTTCATTGGGCTCTCTCATGTATGTGCAGGGCCCCTAGTACTTGGCCGTCTTCCACTGCTTTCCCAGGTATGTTGGCAGGAAGCTGGATCAGGAGTGAAGCAGCCAGGACTCACACCGGCACCCATATGGAATGCCAGTGCTGCATGTGGTGGCTTAACCTACTGTACCACAGCTCTGGCCACAAGATATCAATTTTTTTTTTTTTTTTTGACAGGCAGAGTGGACAGTGAGAGAGAGAGAGACAGAGAGAAAGGTCTTCCTTGGTTCACTCTCCAATGGCCGCTGTGGCCGGCGCATCGCGCTGATCCGAAGGTAGGAGCCAGGTGCTTCTCCTGGTCTCCCATGCGGGTGCAGGGCCCAGGGACTTGGACCATCCTCCACTGCACTCCTGGGCCATAGCAGAGAGCTGGCCTGGAAGAGGGGCAACTGGGAAGAATCCAGCGCCCCGACCGGGACTAGAACCTGGTGTGCCGGCGCGCTAGGTAGAGGATTAGCCTATTGAGCCACTGGCGCTGGCCAAGATATCAAAATTTAAAGAAAACATTTCCAGTATCCTTCAGTAATTTATATTTCTGTTTGGGGCACATTCTCTTCTAGTCACAAAGTCACACATGCGTTCTATAATAGTTATACTCATTTCCCAGTTTACTAAATATTGTTTTTATTGGCTGCATATTTCTTTTTTTAAAAAAGATTTATTTATTTATTGAAAAGTCAGCATTACACAGAGAGAGGAGAGGCAGAGAGAGAGAGAGAGAGGTCTTCCATCCAATGTTTCACTCCTCAGATGGCTGCAAAGGCCAGAGCTGCGCTGATCCGAAGCCAGGAGCTTCTTCCTGGTCTCCCATGCAGGTGCAGCAGCCCAAGTACTTGGGCCATCTTCTGCTGCTTTCCTAGGCCATAGCAGAGAGCTGGATCTGAAGTGGAGCAGCTTGGACTCTAACCGGCATGCATATAGGATACCAGCACTGCAGGTGGTGGCTTTACCCACTATGCCAGAGCCAGAGCGTTGGCCCCAAGAATCTTTTTTTTTTTTTTTTTTTTTTTTTTAACAATGAAAATAAAGTTTATTTATAGCAACTTCAGCAACTCCATGACCCGGGCCCAAGAATCTTTTTGTTATGAAAAATGTCTCCCAGCAAGGAGGCATACAAATACCTGATTGCCTAGCACTCTAGTGGCACGGTCTAATTTATCACTTAGGATTCAGACTTCTAGAGGTTATTTGACTGCACCACAGGGCCTGCCCCACTGGAGGTGTTTTATACAGAAAATTACTTAACGCAGAAGTTAGGGGGTTACTACAGCCTCAGGACAAGCTGGAGGGGCTGGTCGAGGCCAGCTTCTGGAATACCACGAGCTGTTTGCAAAACAGCTGCACCCACTGCCCAAATTGTGATGATCAGGAATCAGGCCATGGAGGTTAGGAAGGCGCTGCCCCAGCAGTGACTTTGGGAGTAGGAAGCCACCGCCGTGAGTGTTCAGATTTGAGAACAGGAATCCTGGCCCCCTACAGTGACTGATGCGTGGCTCAGAGACTGGCCTCCCGTGACTGCTCGCCGGCCGAGGCCAGCCACTGCCTTTCCGTGCGAGCACTTCAGTCGAAAGCAGTTTCTGCAAAGCCGGGGGGATGTCCCTACAGTGCCGGTGAGATCATTGCTCTGGGCCCGCCAAGGCAGCCCAGGCAGGACTCGAAATTCAGTCCAAAGGAGGCCCATTTTTAAGTTGATGATTTTGCATGGCCCTGAATAAGGTAATAAAATACCCAAATTGGCAGAAATCGGGTTCCTCAGCCGTGCTGTGAGGGACACGTGACTCACGTGTCTCTCGTTGTGCAGCCCCTGGCTCGCTGAAAGACACGAGAAGACACAGTGGGAGCAGGTGCTGCTGGAGCGGGTTCTCAGTGCGTCACAGCTGCAAGGGTCAGAGTTGTTCAAGGTTGACAGCGACTTCTCATTTTTCCTAAATTAAAACTAGAATGATCTTGGACTGGCATTGCAGCACAGATGGTTCGGCCACCGCCTGGAATGCTGGCATCCCATGTGTGCCCCGCATCCAGTCCAGCTGCTCTGCTTCCAATCCACCTCCCTGCTAGTACACCTGGGAAAGCGGCAGAAGATGACCCAAGTGCTTGAGCCCCTGCAACCCACATGGGAAACCCAGAGGGAGCTCTTGGCTTTGGCCTGGCTCAGTCATGATTTTTAAATCTTTTTTTAAAAAAAGTAATCCCATAAATATGTACGATTATCTAAAAAAAAATAAAAAGTACAGCAGAAGTTATCCCTCTGCAGTTGCTGCATCACCTGCCACTCCTTTGACTCTGTGTGAACTTCTCCAGAGGAGTGGGAGCAGGGCATGGAGGCACACCTGACGCGCCAGAAGTCCCTTCACTCCCAGTTGTCTTTGTCATGCCACATTCCGGAATCAGGACTTGCCAGTGGGCACACACGACCCGCGTGTGCACCACTAACCCAGTACGCGAGAGCCTTGCATTTTCCACCGGTTGATATTTCTTGGTCGCTCATCTTTAAGATTCAGGATTCAGAGGGATCCTAGAAAAAAACGTGCTGTTCTTTGAGCAGTGTGGTGGTAGTTTTCAAATTCTGGTCCCTTTTTTTTTTTTAATCCCTACATACTTTTTAAGCTATGGCTTCTTAAGCAGGTTGCCATCTGTTTTAAGTTTTGTTTTTAGTTTTCTGTGTGTTATATATAGAAATCATTTCAAATTATGTTTTTTAAAGATTTACTTATTTATTTGAGAGGTAGAATAACAGAGAGAGGGAAAGACAGAGACAGAGGTCTTCCATCCACTGGTTCACTCCCCCAAAATGGCCGCAACAGCTAGAGCTGAGCCAGTCTAAAGCCAGGAGCTTCTTCCACGTCTGCCATGTGGGTGCAGGGGCCCAAGGACTTGGGCTATCTGCTGCTGCTTTCCCAGGCTGTTAGCAGGGAGCCGGATCGGAGGTGGAACAGCCAGGACTTGAGTCAGCACCCATATCAGATGCTGGTACTGCAGGTGGTGGCTTTACCCACTGTGCCACAGTGCCGGCCCCTCAAATTGTTTTTTAAAGATGTATTTTATTTATTTGAAAGGCAGAAGTACAGAGAAGGACATTAAGAAAGAAATTTTCCATCAAGCCAGGACTCAAACTGGCGCCCGTATGGGATGCTGGTGTCTCAGGCAGTGCCTTAACCTGTTATGGCGCAGTCCCAGCTCCATCATGTATGTTTTCTAAGTACAAGCTTATTTCTCTGTATATTTATATCATAACCATTTCGTTTAAACTTTTTATCATGTGGATTTTGATGATATTGTTTTTCCTTTGGAAATCTGTTAGTGTGATAGATACAACCGGAAACTTTATGGTGCATGTTGAGTAGTTTTCTTTCATCAAGTTGTGGTAAATACCATGTGATAGTCAAGCTTCTAGGCACTGGGGAAACTGAGAAACAAGGTTTGTGTGTTTGCAAGCTTACATTTAAAGAAGGCAAACAGAGCAGTACCTGCTGGTGTAGGTTAGTGCTGAGAGTAGAAAGCAAGTGATGACATGGTGCGAAGACCACGGCCTCTGCAGGTGGGCTGGGCAGGGAGCGCCTCTGCGGGGAGTGCAGGGCACCCAGCGTGAAAGCTCGTGCCTTGAGATGCTTCATGTCCTCAAAGGTGCTGCTTCAGTGCCTTCTAGCAGAATCAACTATGTATAAACCAATGCCCCGTTGCCTAAGAAAGCTAACGGTGACTCCTTTTGTACAGTATGTGATTTTATGGTGAAAAACACCTGTTGATTTGTCAGATGAATTCAGATTTTGTACCTGAATTTCCTAGGGTCAGAACTGCTGTCCTTCAAGTTGTGTGTCTCAGACTGCTTGCTGTTGTATTGCTGTCCATCCAGTGACTGTTGTATTTGTAGGACAATTTCTTTTCCCTGTGAATAGATTTTCCCATAATGAATTTATTCCTAGGTCTTGGTTTTCGTGGTTTTGGTTTTTGTTTAACATGCATTCACTTTTCAATGTTGCAGGCAGCAGCAGCAGCAGCAGCAGCAGCAGGTAGCTGCCCCAGCACAGGTTTCCTGCCCCCGTGAAAAGCTGGCCATGAGTTCCGGAGCCCTTGGGAATGACCTAGGTACAGCCCTCTGACCGCTCACGTTTATAACCGGCATGCTCTGTTTGACACATAGGTTCCGTGTGATTTTTGGCTTGGAATTGCTGTCTTCCCTTTTCAATCATGTGGACACTCCTAAAGGAATTTGTAATCTACTAAATTTCCCTGGATTGAGGAGCAAGCAGACTAGGGAAGTCAGTGTTTGACTTTAAAATTATAAGCATAATACTTGCAATCTCACAGTCGATACAACCAGAATTCCTCAGAGATCATGAATATTAGTAGGTACAAAATAAGTACATTTGACCACTCAGAACATTTTTCAAACCCTTAGATGTCAGGAAGTCCAGGGTGACGGAGCAGGCCTTGCTTTAGTGGTCTTAAACTTCCGGGAGCCCCTGGGAGTGGAGCCGAGTGGAAGGAGACCATGTCAGCGGAATGTGTCTAGCGCTCTCCAGCTGAGCAGTAAGCAAACTGCTCAGCAGACAGGAGGAGGCTTCGAGTTCCTTACCAGGTGAGACATGGACATGAGAAACCGGCACGTGAGATGCTCAGCCTCAGTTGCCTTTAGACAAATAGGCGTTAGAACGGCAGGGAGAGACCATGACACACTTGTGAGAATTGCGTGATGAAATACAAAGCTTAGAATACCAGGTACTGGCCAGGGTCAGAGCAACTGGGAGTCCCGTGCACTGGTAGTGGGGGTGTACAATGGCACGTTGACCTTGGCACGTACTCGTACCCTGTGACTGAGCAGTCCTACTGCCAGGTAGGCAGCCGAGTGCAGAGAAAACTTAGCTACATACAGATGCTTACAGCTGCTTGATTTGTAACTACCAAAAGTTGGAAATTGCCTGTGTTAAATTTCACGTGGTAAGTGGATACACAAGCTCTGGTCCATCCAAATGAGTGAGTAAAAATCTCAAAGGAAAAGAGAAGCCAGCCTAGGGACCTCTCGACCAGAGGGACAGCGCTGAGGAGGCTGGCCTGGGATTTTCTCTCGTCTCATATGTATTCTAGACTTGGTGCAGGAGAAGCCACTGGCACAGACCAAGAGAAGAGTGCTCTCTCGAGTCAGAACGGGCTGCCGAGCAAAACAAGAACTGAAGAAATCGTCATTGTTTTTAAATGTATATGTTCTGTTTACTTGTGAGGCAGAGAAAAGGAGCTCCCGTCTCTTGGGTCACTCCCTACATGCCCACAACATCTGGGGCTGGGCATGGCCAAAAGCAGGAGCTGGGACTAGAATCCAGGTTTCCCACGATGGTAGGGACCCAGCTACTTGCACATCACCTTCTGCCTCCCGGGATGCATATCGGCAGGAGCTGGAGCGGGGACTAGAACCCAGGCGTTCCAGTATAGGATCTCGGCTGTCAGGCCAGACACCTGCCCTACAGTGGATAGCAAACACTCTAGTCCAGATAAACAGTCACGGAATTAACTGCCCTTGGGTCAACTGCGCCCCTGTCAGCAAAGGCCAAGACAGAGCCTAAACTTCTACCCGAACCTCTCCACTTGGCCAGCTGCAGTGGTTCAGAGAGCTGGGGGAGCTGGGATCCTCACTCCCTTTTCCATGGTGTCGGGGTCCCAGGGAGTGCGAGCCTCCACGTGGCTTCCCACGTGGACGGCTTCAGATAGGAACCCTGGTGGAGAATCGAGATAATTGGTGGTACCCAGCAGCCACAGAGCCACCCCTCAGCATCGGGCAGCCTTGTGGGGAGCAGTCATGAGGCGGTCCTCCCCGTCCCAGCCAGGATGCGCAGCAACGAGAGAGGTGCCGGAGCTCCCAGGTGTTTCACACTCATGACTTGGGACCCCCGCAGCGTGTTATCAGGAAGGGCGCCTGTGGTTCCCTGTACCACGGGTCGTCACCAGGCAGCATGCCTTGTCCTCCAGGGCCGTGTCAGGGGAGGCTGCTCCCACAGAAGGCGGGAATGAGATCCACATTATCCGAGTACAGTACTCACGGTGCTCAGGGTTCACCTGCAAGTTGTTTGTCATACCAAGAGCCAGGAAAATCCACAGTGTCCCCTAGATGGTCCTGATAGGTAGAGTTACCAGACAAAGCAGCCATCATCAGAATGCTGCAGTTAGCAGTTAGCTTGAATGTGCTTGAAACAAATGAAGAAATAAATCCTGGCAAAGAAAGGGAGGTGCAAAGGAAACCACTGGAAATTTTATAACTGAAAAATAATAACATTTAAAGTTCAGTGGATAAAGTCAACAGCAAAACAGAGAAGACAGAAGAGAGAATCTGTGAACTTGAAGAGTAGAAACCGCCCGTTCTTGCAACAGAATAGACTGGAAAGAATGAACAGAGCCTTAGAGACCTGTGGCACTAAAATAGAAGATAGAACACTTGTGTCATGAGGTCTTAGGAGATGAGGAAAAGAATGGGGCTGAGGAAGTATTAAAGAAATATTGAATAACAGTTAAAGAAATAAAAATTCCCCAAATTTGACAAAAGAAACTGAGTGAACCCCAAATGGAATAAAGCCAAAGAAACTCACACCAAGACATATCAGACTTCTGAGGACTGAAGGTAAAAACTGAAAATCTTGGGAAATCAGCTCTGACTACAGCAGTTTGCAGGACGCCGCTGTCTCATGTGGTCCTGGAGGCCAGCGCAGTGGTGCAGCATTTCTCATACCGAAAGGTGTGCTGAGAACTGGGAGTTCTACATGCTGGAAGTATCCTTCATGAACGAAGGGAAAACTGAGAGCATTTGTTTATAGCAGACATACCAATGGCTGCCATACATTCTCCTATTAGGAAAGAAGTGATAGAAGGAAGAACAATACAAAGAGTAAAATAACAATCAACATGACAGATGACTTTCCCTTCCTTTTGAATTTTATAAATTATGGGGTTTTTTTAAGTTTTAAAAATTTATTTATTTGAAAGGCTGAGTTACAGAGAGAGAGAGGTCTTCCATCACTAGTTCACTCCCCAAGTGACCACAACAGCCAGGGCTGGGCCAAAGCCAGGAGCTTCTTTCATGTCTCCCACATGCGTGGCAGGTGCCCGGGCACTGGGGCCGTCTTCCACTGCTTTTCCCAGACCGTAGCAGGGAGAAAAATCGGAAGTGGAGCAGCCTGTACTCTGGCGCCCTCATGGGATGCTGGCACCGTAGATGACTGCTTTACCTGCTACACCACGGTACCAGCCCCTGTAAATTATGTTTGATGGTTGAAACAAGAATAAGGCGATTTTATAAATGAGGGAGGACCAAAGGATGTACAGGGAACAAAGCTTTCTATATCTCATTTGAACTGGAACAGCCATTTTGGAAAATAATTTGGCTTTTTTATTTTTAAGATTGGTTTTATTTATTTGAAAGAGTTACAGAGAAAGAGGGAGAGATACAGAGAGAGATATTTTACATCCACTAGTTGACTCCCCAGATGGCCACAACGGCTGGGACTAGGTCAGGCTGAAGCCATTATCCAGGAGCTTTTTTGAGATCTCACACGTGGGTGGTAGGCCCAAACACTTGGGCCACCTTCCTCTGCTCTCCCAGGCCATTTACAGAGCGCTGACTCAGAAGTGGAGCAGCCGGAATTCTGGCCCCGATATGGGATGCCGGTGTTGCAGCTGACAGCTTTACCTACTATGCCACAGGGCCAGCCCCTAGCTGTTTTTTAAAAAGTAGCACACTGACTGTAGCATCCAGCATTTATACCCTTAGCATTAATCCTAGAGAAGTGAAATTTGATGTCCACACAGAAACCTGTGCACAGCTGTCTGTATAGCTTTGATTGTCATAATCACAAGCTGAAAACCACCATAATGTCTTGCCGTAGGTGAATGGTTAACTGTAGAGACATCATACCGCAGAAACCAACCGCTGATACGTGCAGCCATTGGGATGGAACTTAGGGGTGTTAACGCTGTGTCCAGAAAGTCTCAGGGGCCAGCGCTGTGCTGTAGCAGGTATAGCCACTGCCTGTAGTACCAACATTTCATATGGGCGGCGGTTCTCATCCTAGCTGCTCCACTTCCAATCCAGCTCTCTGCTGTGGCCTGGGAAAGCAGTGGAAGACGGCCCAAGTCCTTGAGCCCCTGCACTCATGTGGGAGACCCAGAAGAAGCTCCTGGCTCCTGGCTTTGAATCGGCAGAGCTCTGGCTGTTGTGGCCATTTGGAGAGTGAACCAGCGGATGAAAGACCCCTCTAGTTCGTTCTCTCTCTCTCTCTCTCTCTCTCTCTCTCTCTCTCTCTGCCTCTCTGTAACTCTGCCTTTCAAATAAATAAAGTCTCAGCAGGTCTCATGTGATTCCATTTGTGTGATATTCTCACAATGACAGATGTGTAAAGATAGAGAAAACGGAAGATAGCCAGCAGCAGAGAAGAAGGGTGGACAAGGGGCAGGTGTGAATAGAAAGCGGTAGCAGGAGGTGGGTCTTCATGGTGCTGTGACAGTTCTGTGTCTCGGTGGTGGGCACATGGGCCCACTTGTGTGGGAAAGACATGCAGGACTACACACAGCACTGTGCCAATGTCCGTGTTTGGGTTTGGGCTACGCTGGACCTGTCTGAACTATCTTTGCAACTTTCTGTGCATTGACAGTTACTTCAAAATAAAAAGTGTTTTGGGAAAGCTTGGTGTTGGTAGAACAAATCTCAGATGCAGTTATGCTAAGTCAAAGAAGCTACATCTGTGTCATTGATTCCACTTCTGTGACATGCAGGAAAGGGTGCCCTCTAGGACAGAGACCATAGCAGTGGATGCCAGGGAGCAGGGCAAAGGAATTGGGGAGGAAGGGTAGGGGGGCAATGGGACAATTCTATATCCAAGTGCTGTTTATGCAAGTGTGCATTTACTAAAATGTAAAACTATAAAAGTGAATTTTACTTTATGTGAATTTAAAAATCAAAGAAGGAAACCAGTGCAACATAGGAATCTATTTCCTAAGAATTTAATTCCTTATGGGGATAGACGTTGTGGTAGAGCTGTTTAAACTGCCACTTGGTACCCCTGTATTGATATGGGAGTATCTGGGATCAAGTCCCACCTCTCCTCCACTCTAACTTCCTGCGCATGTGCACCCTGGGAGGTGGCAGATGATGACTCAGGTGCTCGGGTTCCTGCTGCACACGGGAGCATGGAAGACCCAGGTGGGGTTCCTGCCTCCTCTCTTTGCTCTGACTGTTGTAGGCACTGAGAGAGTGAACCAGAGGAAGGTTTTGCTCTTTCCCTCTTCTCTCTGTCACTTCTGCCTTTCAAATAAGTAAGATAAATATTTTTTCAAGTAAATAAGCATTTTGTCTATTTGAAAGGCAGAGATAGAGAAAGAGATCTTCCATCCACAGTTCAGTACCCAGATGACCACAGCGGCTGGGACTGGGGCTGGACCAAGCCAAAGCCAGGGGCTTCATGTGGGTAGCAGGGGCCCAAGCCCTCAAGCCTCTTCCACTGCTTTCCTAGGTGCATCAACGGGGAACTGGATCCAAAGTGGAGCTAAGGACTCAAGCTAGCACTTAGATATGAGGTGCTGGCATTACAGGTGATGTCTTAACCTGCACCACCACGCGAGCCTAAATAAATAAAGCTCGAAGAACTTCACCTTGTGATGACTGAGAATTTCCCAGACATCTCTAACAAATGCGTGTGTTTTCTTTCCCAACAGATGATGCTATGAGTGAAGAAGACATGCTTCAGGCAGCTGTGACCATGTCTCTAGAAACTGTTCAGAATAATCTGAAAACAGAAAGGAAAAAATAGTACCTTTGGAAAATCATTTAGATACTCATTTTCCAACATGATCCTGTGTGGTGAAGCATAGGATCCTCTTTGGTAACACATCAAAAAGAACAGTGTTCAACAGAGGCGATGAGACTTTCAGGTGGTTTGCAAACAAAATGATGAAAATGTGTCAGTTGTAGGACTAAACAATAGTCCTCCACGTACTAGCCAAAGGCATTCAGCAATTAAAGTCATTGAAGATAGTGTCCTGAATGTTCCCTTTTCTCTCTGACTGTGCAATATCTAACATGTCTAAAATCAGAGCATTTGCCTGGGACCTTGTTGCAGACCAGCTCCTTAGCTCTTGCCACCGAACGTTCCCCATACGGTTTTCCTTTGTTCCTCCTGTTGTAGGTAATTCGGTTCTCTTTCATCTAGTAGTTGCTTTGTTATTAACCAAATTAACCTTTGCAGGTTAGTGTCTGTTGTCTGTATGGATACTAGTAATGGTTCCAGAGGATAAGCTGTTCTCCATCCAATAACTTGTATTGTGAACTTGGATGTTTTCCCATGTCATTTTCTCTAATCACAATTTCTCTGCTAGCTGGTTTTCATTATTTTTCTAGAACTCTTAAAATACACTCATCTTTGTCAAGGTTTCACGTTTAAGCCCTCAGTGGTGCAGCCATCATTCATGGCTCTGGTGCATTCCCAGGCTCTGACGTCAGCCTTGCATGGGGAGTTGAGAATACAGGTGCATTTTTGTTTGTTTTTTTAATGTGCGCATGGGCCTTCCCAGATGTTTTGTGAATGTCTTATCAGTGGTCAGAACTTCACAGATTGGTTGTAACCCCTGCTTCTGGGGCCTTATTGTCTCCTAAAATAGAAGCATAGTATGCAAGCAGGCTTCCTTCTGATAGGCAATTTACACGTATACCCACCATGAATGTATGATAGACAAAATTTGGCCTTCAATTTTAGTAGCAGTTTCATTTTTCCTTTTCCATATACAATGGAGCCTTTATATTCCATTTATAAGTGAATGTAGACTCTGCTTCACCCCTGTTTATAGTAGGTATAGCTTGCTAGAGGTGGTGATCTACAACATGAAAATCGTTTACTAATGAAAATATATTTAAATTTGTACTGTGATCTGAGAGTTGCATCATGTTTAAATAACTTAAGGATTATAGAAGTCACCGTACTTAATGTGTGTAAATAAGAAAGTCCTTAGTTTTGATAAGCATTGTATAATTAAGATGCACAGAGAGTTTCTGGCTGGATTAGTGCCGCAGTGTGATGGCTGATGACGCTTGACCACGTCTCTGAGACTGGCAGGTGTCATTCAGTCTCTGCTCCCATTCCTTAGAAAGCCCTTTTGGATGTTGAGTTGTTTATAAGCTAAAATTCAAGAAGAATTTTCTGCCAACCACTTACAAAGTTACAAGTGTGCTGTGCAGCCTACTGATGTGTGGCTGCACATGCTTAATCAGGGAAAGTTTTCTGATCTATGATTTATTGCTAACTCACTGCAGAGAGAAAATATCTTTTATTTATGACTAAGAAATTTTTTTCTTGGATAGAACAGATTTTTTTAGTTATTATTTTGTGCCAATTAAAGTTTTCTGAAATTCTTTTACATTTACACAAAATTAAGAGTTTTATTTTAAAATGTAAAGTGTTAACAACTGAAAATGTTTCAGAAGAATTATAAAACTTTAGAATTGCAAGGAATGTTGGAGTTTTGTACTAATCCCTCAGGGTTTACAAAGCTGAGCATTCTAAGACTGAACATTTATGCAAGGATCCCCAGGATGCCAATCATCATTTCCATGCATATTTGGCTTTTATCTCTTCCCATTGGAAAATTGTATCAAACTTTCCAAAAACTTCAGCTGGTGCTCCCTAACATAAAATGAGAAAACTAAGACACACTTGTGAGCTTTTTACCTTCAGAGTTTATGAAACCCTGTTTGTACACCCTAGTTAAAGCACTTGAGAAAATGAGGCGTGGTCTGTTAGGGACGTGTTTACAGCAGACCCAAGCACACACTGGATACACTTGAATGTGTTCTTCAGTTTGCTGTGGGCCTGTCAAATTGGCAGGCAAATGGGCAGTCACTGGTGAGCTGCCATCTTGTGTGGACGGGCTTACATTTAATTGAATGTTTATACTCCATTTCTCAATTGGACACTGTGAGAAGATGCCGATGCTTCCTACCATAGAATCAACAAGTAGAAAAACAGGAAGTTGCCGTTCCACATCGGAGATGCCAGTCACTAGAAACCACCTGCAGGAAGGCCAGGAACAGCGGAAGTCGTGATGGCTGCCTGCCTGAGGACTTTGGAGATTTCCATTCTGTTGTACCAATTGGGAACACCTGAGTGTTTAATATTTAAACTACTGTGTCATTTTTCTAACGTATAATTTGTATTACTGGGATAAAATGTGTATAGTAGTATTGCAAATGTTATAAGTAAAGTTTAAACCAACTTTGGAAATAACACTTTGATACTTTCAGATGTCATGGATTTAATAAGTAGTTGTTTTAAAAATTCAGAGTAACTAAGCTCTGATCTAAAACTTTGCAAAATACTTTTTTTTACGGTAGTTAACACACAAATATTTCAGTAAATTGTTTGAAAAGGTCGCTGCAGGTAAACACTATAATTAAATTTTAAGATCCTGGCCAAATAATTTAGAATTCTTAGAATATATTTTACATAAGTCTGTGCTTCGCTTTTTCTTCAAACTTGATTTTTCTTAATTAAGGCTTTATTCATGATGCCAAAGTTAACGAGGAAAACAGCCCGAAATTAGTTGAGTCTTATTATTGGCCAAACTACCAGTAGTCTATATTGTTTCATTTAACATTAAGTTGAATAATCGGAGCCTAAGTGACATTTTGAATGTCTGCACATCTGATACTGTTTAAAATATCATTCTAGTGCCAAGCATTACTAAATTCTAAAAACTGGTCCAGTGGACTTGGGCAAATCCAAGAAAGGTTTAGACAGTGCATAATCAATCTTCAATTGAAAAATCTTTTAAATTCTTTGGAGGCATTAATTAATTATTGATGACTCCCTATTAAAAATCTGCAGTTGGAGGGGTCTGTGGTCACTGTTTTCACAGGAAGTTGTTTGTTGTGTCTGAACCCTAATAAGTATGGAAGTGTGACCTATGTGACCTTAATTAAGAAAAATCAGATTGGATCAGCTAATTTCAGCAATGTAAATAACTTCATATTCAAAATAAAAATTTTTGTTCATTCCTAATCCCTTTATAACGCCCATCTTTTGTTAAAGGAATGAACTGGCTTTTTATTTTTTCAGTTAGTCTTACACATATTAAAAACAGTTTTGTTCTGCTTTTATGAAAGAAATGATAGGCTTGGTTAATTCTTGAATTTTTTTTAAATTGAAAAATTTTGCTGTTTTATTTTTTTAAATGGTCTGATGCTTTAAGAATTAATGCAATAAGTTCTAAATTTATGGTAATTGGCATGTTTAATAGTTCTCAATCAGTACACTGGATTCCTAGGCAAACAGTAGGAAGCATCCATGAAATATACACAAAAAATCCCTGATCCATTTAGAAGACCTTCCAGTTGCCTCTTGTGTAATTCGAAGGGCAATATTTCCTGGAATTTGATGCTTTTTTTTTTTTGAAAGAGGAAAACATACATTTGAAATGTGATTAATTTCTACAACACTGGACTACTAGGAATAACTTTTTGAAAATTACTGTTCTGTATAAATCGTTGAAGTTCAAGTATGAAAAACATCTGAACTAGAAAGCATTGTCTTCTGGCCATGATCCAGGTGCACCGTGGCAGTGCTGTTTGCTCAGGACCCCAGTCTGCATCCCTGTGCGCTCCTCTCAGTCCCGGGCTGGTGGTGCACACGCAGGCCTCCCCTCCTGTCCTTAGAAAGCCGGGCTTCCAGAGCACTGTGGAATGCTGAGGATTCCATTGTTAGTGTGGATGTTCCAGGAGTTGTATTTTAAATATCAAAGATTATTAAATAAAGAGAATGTTTGCTTTTGTATTTCCTCTTTTGTGTTCATTCTTCCTCACAGCTGGGAAGCAGTAGGGTCAGAGGTCCAGCAGCCTGTGTGGCTCTGTGCCTTTTGAAGACTGCAGCACTGTTCCTGGGTTCTTCCTAACCAGCTGCCTGCTGGCCCTTCCAGCGGCTGCCCGAGGGCCCCTCAGTACACGAGCCTCTGAGCTCCCAAAATGACGCTGAGTGCCAAATCCTTATTGACAATCTCATTGTTAAATGTTTGCTCAATGGTTTTTTTCCTAAATATTTTTTTACATTGATTTATTTGAAAGTCAAGAGTTACAGAGAGTCTTCATCTGCTAGTTCGCTCCACACGGCTGGGGCTGTGGTGGCTGGGGCTGGGCCCGTCCGAGCCAAGAGCTTCCTCCGTTTCTCCTACTTGGGAGGCAGGGACCCACGCACTTAGGACATCTGCTGCTGCTTTCCCAGGCACATTAGCAGGGAGCTGGGTCAGAAGTGGAGCAGCAGGCACAGGAACTGGAACTCCAGTGGATGCCAGTGTCGCAGGCAGCAGCTTTACGCGCTACACCATAATGCCAGCCACCCTATGCATCTCTTTAGTAAGTCTTCCTAGCATGGAACAGGACCAGTTCATTAGGTTTGATGGCACCAAAGGGCTCTGACCTTGGCCCTTCAGTACACGGCCACTCCCAGCTGCCAGAGGGTTTTTGTTCTGCACACCCATGCATCTTATTTTAGGTTCCCTAGAGGCAGATGTTGCAAGGAGGATCCCTGTGAAATGATTTATTTCTTTTTTTTTTTTTTGACAGAGTTTAAACAGTGGGAGAGGGAGACAGAAAGGTCTTCCTTCCATTGGTTCACCCCCCCAAAATGGCCACTACGGCCAGAGCTGTGCCAATCCAAAGCCAGGAGCTAGGTACTTCCTCCTGGTCTCCCATGTGGATGCAGGGGCCCAAGCACTTGGGCCATCCTCCACTGCCCTCCTGGGCCACAGCAGAGAGCTGGACTGGAACAGGAGCATCCGGGATTAGAACCTGGTACCCATATGGGATGCTGGTGCTGCAGGTGGAGGATTAACCAAGTGAGCCACGGTGCCAGCCCCAAAATGATTTCTTTTTAATTTGAACGAATGACAGGAAAAAAGATTATCTGCTGGTCTACTCCCCTAAAATGCAGCAATGGCCAGGTCTGGGCCAGACTGGCCAAGAGCCAAGAATTTCATCTAGGTCTCCCATGTGGGTGGCAAGGCCCCCAGGTACTTCCCAGGTGCATTAGCGAGAAGCTAGATTGGAAGCAGAATAACCAGTATTCACACTGGTGCACTGCAAAGGATGTTGGCATGACAAGTCGCGGCTCAGTCTGCTGTGCCACCATGCCAGCCCCCTCCTCCCAGTTTTTAAAAAACTTGTATTTGAAAAGCAGATCTTCCATCTGCTGGTTCACTCCCCCAAATTCCTGCAAGAGCCTGGGCTGGGCCTGACTAACACCCAGAACTGTAAAATCAATCCTCATCTCCTCCAAGAGTAGCAGAGACCCAAGTATCTGAGCCATCAACGGCTGCATCCCAGGGTGCACATTAGCAGAAAGCTATAATTGGGGGCAGAGCCAGGACCTGAACACAGGCCCTCTGATACGGGATGTGGGTATCCCAAACGCCTGCAGTGTCCCCAGAGGAAAAGCGTAGAGGGAGGTAAGTGGGAAAGGAAAGGAGGGAAGCCAGCCCACGCAGACAGGTGGGCGCAGCTTCACTGTAGACTTCTTCACAAGGTGAGTGTCGACTCGGCACACAGGCGGGGCGGGCACTCTCACAGACACAGGTGCTGCTGGCTAATGTGCTTGAAATGGTGTAGACCAAAGTGGGGACAGAGCGGGCGCTGGGATCAGCCAGGCCAAAAAGCGAGGGTCTGATGACCGTACAGAGGGGCAGACAGACTGGGGACCACGCAGCAGCCACTTCTGCGAGTGCAGAAGGGACGAAAAGTTAATGCAGGAGTGAGCAGAACCACAAAGCTGATTACCCAGTGTTAGCAAGCACATACTCCCAGGAACACACAGGAAGCAGGGCATTTTGGGAGGTGGGGTGAGAGGGGGGCTGAAATCAGGAGGTTTGGTTTAAGTCTGCGAGAAACAACAGATTCCCCAGAGAGCAACCACTCATCAGTAAAAAATATTTTCACCAATTTGCGTAGCTAAAAGCTGTGGTTTTTGAAAGGGCTCACAGAGTGCCTGGCACAAACCCACATCAAAGCTCACCGTTAAGTCCAGAGCATCAGTGATAAAGAGATTGACAAGCTTCCGGGGAGAAACAAAGGCCCAGAGAATCATCAGAGATCAGAGAACAGAGCCTGGGCAGAGAGGATGAGTAAGTGAACCAACAGAATTCTGGATAGAGCCAACAGAATTCAGTCGAAAACTGAATTAGGAGCATGTTTTATAATTCTGTTGGTAAGTTTTACCGACAAAGATTTTATTTGTAATGGTAAAACATTGTGCCAGTTTTTAAAAAGTGGAATCTGTTAACTTCAGGAAGAACCAAAGCTGAAAAATCAAGGAAACGTAATCTTGGCACAGCAGCTGGCTCAGCCGCAGGGACCAGGTCAGATCAGGTCGGCCCGGATGGCTGCACCAACAGCTGTGCTCTCACCACACTGAGAGCCCCGAGGAAGGGACACACCAGCGCCAAATCCTTCACTTTTCTTGACAGAAAGCTGGTAATGTCTAAAGGAGAAAAAGGCAATTATAAGCATAATATTTAGAAACTCTGAAACAGACTGATATGAAGGAGTTTCCAAACTCTGTAGAAAAACAAAGTTTAAAAGATCATGGGCCGGCACCATGGCTCACTAGGCTAATCCTCTGCCTGTGGTGCCGGTACACAGGGTTCTAGTCCCAGTCAGGGCACCGGATTCTGTCCCGGTTGCCCCTCTTCCAGGCCAGCTCTCTGCTGTGGCCCGGGAGTGCAGTGGAGGATGGCCCAAGTGCTTGGGCCCTGCACCTCATGGGAGACCAGGAGAAGCACCTGGCTCCTGCCTTCGGATCAGGTGCGCTGGCCACAGCGCGCCGGCCATGGCGGCCATTGGAGGGTGAACCAACGGTAAAGGAAGACCTTTCTCTCTGTCTCTCTCTCTCTCTCACTGTCCACTCTGCCTGTCCAAAAAAAAAAAAAAAGTTCATGATAGTTCAACTTTGCTGAAATTCATGTATATGAGATGTCTTCAAAAGATTCAGAAAATATGTATTAGGAAAAACTATGCGTGGATTTTAAAATTTCTTGTACCAACATAAATTTAATCCCATTTCCATGAACTTCTTGTACCTTGTATTTTAGAAATGCATGTTTGCTTTACGCTTTCACACATAAATCCATCTGGATGGTGTTCCTAGGATGGAGGAACTCCTTTTCTCTAGAGGTATGTGGACAGCAAGGAAAACCAGCTTGCAGCTGTGTGAGTGTGTGTGTGTGTGTGTTGTATATGTATAATTTTATTTTTACTTTTTTCCTATCCATTGAGGTTTCAGAAGTCACAGACAGGTTCAGCATTTCACCTGGGCAGCCTAGAGCCCGTCACCAGGTGAAGCCCCTGGGCTCTGTCTGGTGTGATATGTGTGACTGTGCTGGGTGAGCTTTGCCACCTGGTGAGGGACAAGGAAGGCTGTCTGTATTAGCCACAGGGATATTTGGCAGGAAGAGGCGTTTTGAGCCCAGATGTTATCAAACTTGGTATCGTTTGTAACTCTTCACCATAAAACATTTCTAAACAAAAGCAAACATCACTATAAAGAACCCCTACATGCTCAACACCCAACTTTAACAATTATCAACTCCTAACAAGCCTTTTTTGAGGTCCCCTCCCACACCTCCACTATCAAAGACATGTGATTTACTGGCATACTTGCGGCAGCACAGGGAAGGTTCCCCATAGGGAGCTTTTAGGACACAGCCTTTACGTTAGTTAATGAAGTAAAGGCATATATTTGCATTTGTCTTTTCTTCATTAACTATAGCATCTTTGTGACCTGAGATGAATTTACGGAAACGAACTTCAGAGAATACGTAAACAAGCAGAAAAGAGCTCAATTTTCAACAGGTACAATGCTCAGCATCATTCAGGAACCCAGTTGGGTCCTGAGTTCGTTCACTCCCCTGGGTCAAGCCAGTCCTCACAGTGGCCTATTCCACCCTGTGCGATCTGCCTCCTCATTGCCTAGAACCTTCCCAGCCCGCTCTCTAGCCATCCTTGCCTTTCTGCAAACCCACCAAGCTACCAAGGACTCATCAGCTGTGTCCTTCTGCCTGGCTGCTCTTCCCCAGGTACCATGCCTCGCTCATTTCCTCCAGGTCTGGGTTCAAAGAGCACCTAACGGGAGGGAGGCCTTCCCAGCCCACCTCCGTCAACACTAGAAGCACGGCCTCTCCCCCTCCCACAGCCTTCCCGTGGTCCTTCTGGTCACAGGTCACACCCTTACGCTCACTGCTTTGGTGTGTTATCTGCAAACTTCAGACCAGGGATCTCCGTGTCTTCCTTTCCTGCCGCATCCCCGACATCTAGAGGAACAGTAGACACTGATGGTTGTGCACTTGCACAGAAATTAGCATGCATTTTTCCAAGCACCTGAACATATTGCCTTATGTAATCCTCCTAACCACCACCCAGTAAGCACTGTTGTTACCATTTTCCAAATGAAAAACTGCTGAGTGGGAGTAACCCGCCCAATGTCACACATCTAGAAAGTGACAGACCCAGGCACTGTAAAAAGGTCAGGGTTAATCCTAGGAGTATAAGGTAAACTCAAGATAGATCTTTGTCAAAAGTAAGCATGGGGACGGGGGAGGGGGCAGGAAGAAGGGTGGGAAGTGTCACTAGGTTCCTGACTCCGTACACAGGACAAACACGAAATGTGTGTACCTCGAATAAAACTTTAAAAAAGGCTTATTCAGGGTAGATGATGAGTGACCTGGGCCCTAGACACGAGCCCAGCGATGAGTCTTGGGGCTCATATCCACGACACTGACTTTTCATTCATCTTTACGGGCAGACTCCTACACTTGGAGATCACTGTCCTTAGAACGCGATTGGTCACAAACGCTGGCCCTGAACCGAAGCTGCGGAGACGGCGATGGCTGCGGAGTAACTCTCGGGATAAGGAACAAGGGCTGGGCTACTCCGCGGCCAAGATGAACCAGATCCTGGGCGAACATCAGGAGGGCGAACCCTGGGGGTCGGCCCTCGGGTCGGCAGGTGTTTCCCGCAGACTTGTTAGAGGCAGTCTGCGTTTCCGAGGCTGTGACGTCTCCCGCGGCAAGCACTTAATCAACATTTCCAGAATAAGCTGCAGGTTTGCTTTAGAAGCATCCACGCCGCAGACAGCAGCTACTGCCTGGAGCCACCGGATTCCAAATACCGCAGGCGCCGCCCCTAAGAGTGCAGAACCACCGGATCCTTTTCGGAACACACAGCCGCTGGGGCTCGGGTCCACGGCCCAGTGCAGCCCGTGCTCAGAGGAGATGGTCCGCGTAGGGTGCGCGTGACGCGTCCCGAGGAACCGCTCGGCCGCATCTCCAACCGCCGCGTTCGCCGGTCCAGTCCGAACGGACACGTTCAAGGACAGCGTGACGGCCCTCCGGGTTCCCGCGTCCAGGGCTTCGGGCTGGGAACACCGCGGAGGCAAGCGTCGGGAACCGGTGCTTCCGGCCGCTCCTCTCCCGGCCAAAGCTCGCCGGCTACGTGGACGCTGCCCCTGCCTGGACCTGCAGGCGCCCGGCCCCGCCGCGACGCACCCAGTCCTCCGCGGTCCCACGCTCCTTTGCGCCAAGGCCACGTCCGGCGGCTCCGTGCGGCCCCTCTGCACCGCGGCGGCGCGTCTCTATGGTCCACTGCCGCCTCCAGAGCGACTGTCATGGCGGCCGGCGTCGAGTTGGCAGGAGTTGCCCGCGGACCTGGGGAAAGTCACTAAAGCAAAGGAAGAAGCGGCCCGACTCGGACGGCGGGGAGTCGTGGGGATGAGCGGAGGCCCCTCGGGGTGACTGTGCCGCGAGGGCGGGCCCCTGGCAAAGCCCCGCGCCGGGCCTGAGCGTCCCCGGGCGGTTGGTGGGAGCCCCGAGCCGGCGTTGCCTGGGAACCCCGCGTTGTGCGGTCACGGCCTGAGCTCCGAGTTCTGGCCCAGTCGCGCGGAGGCCGCGGCCGGAGGACGCTTGGCGGCTCCGCCTGCCCCGCGTTGCGCGCTTGTTCCGGAGCGGACCGAGTCGGCGTCTCAGCCCGCAGCGATGTCGTCCTGGCTCGGGGGCCTGGGCTCCGGCCTGGGCCAGTCCCTGGGTCAGGTGGGGGGCAGCCTGGCGTCCCTCACGGGCCAGATCTCCAACTTCACCAAGGACATGCTGCTGGAAGGCGCGGAGGAAGTGGAAGGTAACAGCTGCGCGAGCGGCGAGGGAGGGCTCGCCGGGACCCCGCGGACGCGCGTGTGGCGGCCACCGGCGTCCGTGAGGGGACGCGGCCCGCCCCGGGCTGCACACTCCTCCTCCCCGGGGTCCTGGGGGCGGCCAGGCCCTCCTGCCCCTGCGGACCCTGGTGCGGCTCGGTGCACCTGCGCCCACCGCTTGGCCCGGTGGTGGCCGTCTGACCGACCACGGGGCCAGTGGCCACCTGGTTTGGGCGTTTGCTTTGCTGGTCTGCCTGGGTGACAGCTGAAGTGACTCCGTGACGCTGGCGACTTGCCCGCGGAGGCCCGGGTGTGTGTCTGCTGCTGCGCTTTCGGCCTGCTTGGCCGCCCCTTTCCGGGGCGCCGCGGCAGGACAGGGGAGAGCCCCCTTCTCTGGGTGGCCTTAGCCCCTCGCTCGTGGTTGAAGTCCTCTCGTTTTCCTGGTGACGCGGGGGCCAGAGGTGAAGTCAGCTGCCAGCTTGGTTCTTGGCGTGTCCGTCCTGCACGACCCGCTGGGAGCCGGAGCTTTTCGTTTCAGTCCAGGTCTGCCCTCCAGGGCGGGAGGGGTCCGGTTTATTCTTTTGGATGAGAGCGTTTCCTTCGACGGGTTTGTTTTCTGTGGGTTAACATTCTGGTTTAGTTCTTTTAAAAATCCTGATTTAAGGGAGACCTGACACGCGTTTGAAGCAGAGGGTGCCTCTGTGTAGATTTCCCGCGGTGTCTGCAGAGCCCAGACGATGGAGCTGCTGGACTCTGCCTAGGGGTGGGAAGTGCAGCTGGGCCAGGTTGGGCCTGGGAGTGAAGGACTTCCGTGGGTGCCCGGGAAAGTGTCACGGGCCCTGGAGGCAGGCGGAGAGGGCTGAGCGCCTCTGGCTAGGATGGCCAGGAAGCAGCTTGCTGGTCCCTTCCACCCTCTGAGGCATCCCTCAGCCGGGGTGTGTGTGTGTGTTTGAAGTGGAATTCATTCCGTCCCTCTGCGCTGTGTGCTGTGTTCTCCGTTCAGCGGTTTCACCGTCCACCCAGTTCCCCGAGTCAGGAATCTCCCCCATCTGTTCCTGCCCGGTGGTCACCAGGTCTTCTGTATCCCAGGTCAGAATTGGCCTTCCCCCGTTCACCCTTCCTTCTTGGGGTCAGATCCCGAAATCTCTCCCGGGACTGTTTCTCTCATGTTCCATTTTCTGTTGTATTGCCAGTGACTCTTTCAAAAGAGCAATCAGCCTACACGTTTCCTGACCCTATTACTTGCAGATTCCAAAACTCTTAGTTTTTCATGGCCACGGACTTGCCTTGTCTGGGGTCAACCACTATCTCTAGTCTGGCCCACCACCCGTCACAGGTGCACACGCTGGGCCCGGAGCCCTGTCAGGTACCTGTGGGGTTCCAGGCCTCTGCCCCGAAGGCTCTTCCTTCTCTGTGTCCTTCTTCACTCTCCACTACCTGGAAAACAGTTTCCCTGTGCAACCTGCCCGGCCGTTCTGGCTCCCGCAGGCTGATCTCCAGTGCTCTGTGTCCTGACAGAGCTTTGTGCATCTCTCCCTGACACACTTGCCATGTGAATTTCTAAATGATCTTTCCTGGAGGCCCAGGGTGGGAGTGCTTTTTGGTCCTTACATTATCAGTATGTGGCAACTTTGTGGTGAATAGTAGATACTCAATAAAAATGATGTGAGTGAGTGATTCAAACTCTGTCATGGCTTGATGCTTTTATTTTTGTTTTATGTTACGCTAGGACTTGCTTAATACCTCACTTATTGTTTTTGTGTATTATTTAAAAGTGGGATCTGAGTGCAGTTCATTTAGTCATTCAACAAGCATTTGTTGTTTACCCTGTACCAGCAGTGGACAAGACAACAGTTCCAAAATAACACTGCTGGTGCACCTCGAAGGCTCATGTTGGGGCGTAGCGGGGCAAGCCTCCGCCTGCAATGCTGGCATCCCTTATGGGCGCCAGCTCAAAACCAGCCATGTTTTCAGTATTAGAAAGTTGTTCTACCATTTTGTTGAGTTAGCCGAGGTTAGAACATTGAGCTTTTAAATGATGAAGATGGGTTGGAATTCCATTTCCGGGTACTAGCACTGTGGCTTAGCAGGGTAAGCCGCCTTCTGTGGTACCAGCATCCTTTGTGGGCGCCGGTTTGTGTCCCTGCTAATGTGCCTGGGAAAGCAGCAGAGGATACCTTGGGCCCTGCACCCACATAGGAGACCCTGATGAAGCTCTTGGCTCCTGACTTGGGTCTGGCCTGGTCTTGGTTATTGTGGCCATTTGGGGAGTGAACCAGCGGATGGTTGATCAGTCTGTCTCTGTTTCTCTGTCTCTATAATTCTGACTTTCAAATAAATAAATAAATCTTTCTTTTAAAAAAATTCTTTTTCTGTGCATTATAAATTGTGCTATCTTTGGCAAATGTTTAAATACTTAAGCTCTAAAAAGCAGTTTCTGTATCTGGTAAACGGGTCATCCTATCTATCGAGTGTTTTCACACACACACACACACACTTATCCATTCATCCACTGATGAGTATCGTGAGGTTGTGCGAGAATTAAATGGGAGTGTACGTGTGAAACGCCTGCAGCTGTGCCTGACAGCTAGCGCTTGTCAGTGGATGGTAGCACTTCTGTTTTCCCGCATTGAGGAAATCAGCGTTTTGTCATCTGTGTGGCACTGCTCCTGTGCTGACAAAGGCTGGGATTTGTGGAGGAGGGGAGGGACCAGGGTAGATGGCGGGGATCTGCAGAAACCTTGTAAGTTGCTCTTTGAAAGAATTGCTGCTTTGAACAGTTCCCTTCCAAGCAGACTGGATTCTACTTTGTCCTCCTCAGAGTAGCAATAAGACCTTTCGCTGTTTAAAGAGAGATGTTAGAACCACAGAAGCAGCCCTGCCTGGTAATTTTCAAAACAAGAAATGTGAGTGGCTGTAATTTGTTACATGCAGTGTGTATTTTCTTCTTCTTTTTATTTGACAGAGTTAGATAGTGAGAGGTAGAGACAGAGAGAAAGGTCTTCTTTCCTTTGGTTCACCCCCAAAATGGCTGGAGCTGCGCCAGTCCGAAGCCAGGAGTCAGGTGCTTTCTCCCGGTCTCCAATGCAGGTGTAGGGGCCCAAGCACTTGGGCCATCCTCCACTGCCCTCCTGGGCCATAGCAGAGTTGGACTGGAAGAGGAGCATCTGGGACTAGAACCCGGCGCCCACATGGGATGCAAGCGCCGTAGGCGGAGGATTAACCTAGTGTGCCACAGCACCAGCCCCTGTATTTTCTTTGATTTAAACTGTAGTTCAGAAACTTTTTTTTTTTTCTAAAGATGTATTTATTTATTTATTTGAAAGGCAGAATTAGAGAGACTGGGAGAGAAACCTCTTCAGTCTGCTGGTTCACACTCCACATGGCTGCATCAGCAGGGGCTGGGCCAGGCCAAAGCCAGGAGCCAAGAATTCCATCCAGGTCTCCCACATGGGTGCAGGGGCACAGGGACTTGGGCCATCTTCCGCTGCTTTCCCAGGGCATTAGCAGGAAACTAGGTTGAAAGTGGAGCAGTTGGGACTAGAACTGGTGCCCATATGGGATGCTGGCACTGCAGGCAATGGTTTAACCTGCTGTACCACAACACTGCCCCAGAAGTTATTTTTAAAATATTTAAATGCTGTAAGTAATTAAAGAAATACTAGTGCCTAGAAAAATATATAACTCTATGGATGATGTTTTCTGACAGCATCAATGGTTTAATTTTAATACTGCTAGGTTCTGACTCTACTTTTAAAGGGAAATGAAAATAACTTTAAATGAAAATGTACAACAATATACAGAACAAAATGAGTGCATTGCTTTTAAGTATTTTGGTGCATTTTCTTTTTTTTTTAAAGATGTATTTATTTTTATTTGAAAGTTGGGGTTACATAGAGAGAGGAGAGGCAAAGAGAGAGAGAGAGAGAGATAGGTCTTCCATCTGCTGGTTCACTTCCCAATTGGCCGCAATGGCCGGAGCTGTGCCGATCTGAAGCCAGGAGCCAGGACGTCTTCCAGGTCTGCCAGTGGGTGCAGGGGCCCAAGGGCTTGGGCCATCTTCTACTGCTTTCCCAGGCCATAGCAGAGAGCTGGATCCGAAGTAGAGCAGCCAGGACTTGAACCGGCGCCCATATGGCCAGGGTGTTAACCCACTGTGCCACAGCATTGGCCCCTTTTTTATTCTTTGTTTATAGGCTGTTAATTATTTGGTAGTGTTGGAAACAGTTGAATAAGTCAAGTCTTATCTAAGATTACAGCATAAGCCAGCAGAGAAGGAGTTTGAATTTGCAAAACTTCATTTCCCACACAATATATATTTTTTAAATACTTGTTTGTTTGAGAGGTGGGTGCTAGAGACTGAAAGAGATCTTCCAACAGTTGGTTCATGCTTCTGATGGCTTCAGCCACTGGTGCTGGGCCAGGCTGAAGCCAGGAGCCAGGAGCTCCATCCGGGGGTCACATGGGTGGCAGGGGTGCAAGTACTTGGGCCATGCTCTGCTGTGTGCCCAGACACGTTGGCAGGAAGCTGGATTGAAGCAGCGCAGCCAGGATTCACACTGTCACTCTGATAAAGGATGCTCCCGTGACCAGCAGCGGCTTAATCTGCTGCACCACAATTCTGGCCACAACCAACAACGAGAATTTAAGAAACCCTTCCGAGGGGTAAAGGTAGATGTTGTAAGGTACAGGAAATAGGCAAAATGAATGATTTCTGTGACAATGAAGAACATTCCTAGCAACGAAAGTTGTGATAAGTCAAGTGATGTGTCTTCTGAATTGCTCTCATGTAAGCCTGCAGTCTGTCTAAATTCAATGAAATGTTTTCTTAAAATGCCTGTTTATTCCTTCATATGGCGTTGATCAAGATATTCAGTGTATATTGTTTCTTTTATAGCAGATTTATCAAATTCTAGAAGAAATGAAATTGAAGCCATTCACGCAGTCTTAAAGTCAGAGGTAAGGAAGATTAAAGACGACTGTGAAACTGTTCCAGTCCTGTCTTTAAAATGCATTGTTTATGACTTTTTATTTTTTCCTGAGCTTTTTATCATCTTCCCTTAATGAGGAATATATTTCCATGATACTGTAGTTTGCTATTTCTTAATACACCTCTCTCTGTTTCTGTATTTCTAACTTCCAAAGTTAGAAATAATACTGGCAGCAAGTTACAGTTATCAAGAGGTTACTGTATTCCAACGGTATTCTAAGTTGTAGTAATACATTTATTTATGTGCAGTTTGAAGAATGCAATTCTGTTTAATCTGTAGCTTTTTAATTCCCTAACTTAATATTTGGGTACAAAGAAGTTAAGAATATAGGAACAGCAAATTAATTTTTAAAGGCCAGAATTCTTAGACCTTTCATATCAGACATCTTTTTGTGATAATCAGTATGTTTCTTATAATGCCATGTACATAACTACTATTAACAGTTTTTACTTGCAGTCCTTTTGTTGAAAACACTGTCTTCTTTGCTTCTAGAATGAAAGGCTCAGAAAGCTGTGTGTGGATCTGGAGGAGAAGCATGAAGCAGCCGAGCTTCAACTGAAGCAGCAGTCTGCGAGCTACAGAAGCCAGCTGCAGCAGAAGGAGGTAGGGTCTCTCCGTTAGTCCTTTGATTTCACTGGAGTGCGTTTAGCAAAGTTATTTTAAGGGTTAAAGCCATATTTAGATCCATAATGACATTGAAAGGGTGTTGAATTTAATAAGATGCACCTCAATTTGATATCACTAATTTTAAAAGAATCATGTAAGCTGTTCTAATTAAATTTATAATATATAAAATAACGTTTATGGAATTTAATTTCTGTTTTCTAAAAGAAAAGTTTTGATACAAAAATATCTTCAAGTATCAATTGCATATAATTTGTGACTTTATGAAACCAATTTATTATTTCAATTGTTTTTTTAAATTATTTTCTTAAATGCTTATTTACTTTACTTGAAAGGCAGAGTGACCGAGAGATCCTGAATCCACTGGTTCACTTCCCAAGTGCTTGCAACATCAGGGCTGGGCCAGACTGAAGCCAGGAATCCGAAACCCAGTCCAGGTTTCTCATGTGGGTGGCAGGGGCCTGGACGCTTCAGTGGTCGTCCACTGCCTCCCACATGCGTTAGCAGGAATCCTTACCCAAAGCAGAGTAGCTGATACTTGATCCAGCACATGGTGTCCCCTGCGTCTCAACCCACTGTACCACAATGCCCACCCCAGGTTATTTTCTTAAGTTGTTTTAAATCAGAGTGTTGCCAGTGACATTTTTAAAAATGCTTTTGTATATAATTTTTACCATTTGTTGGTGTTGGCATGTACTTGATTTTTCATGGAAAAACAATATTAATGGGTGGGTGTTGAGCCTAGCCATGAAGGTGCTCCCTGTATCCCGTATCAGAATGCCTGGGTTGGCATCCTGGCCCTGGTTCCTGTCCAGCCTCTTGCTAATGCATGCCCTGGAAGGCAGCAGGTGCTGGTCAGGCAATTGGGTTCCTGCTGTCTACCCGGGAGATCCAGACTGCGTTCCTGGCTCCTTGCTAGGACTTGGCCTTGCGCCAGCTTTTATAGGCGTTTAGGGAGTGAACCAGCAGATGAGCTCGCTCACTCACTCGCGCTCCGCCTTTCAGATAAATAAAATTTGTGGGAAATGGAATTAAAATGAGTTTATTTTAAAAAATGCTAAGTATAATTGCACTGCTTTATAAATGCATTTGTTTTAGCTTGATTGAAATAGTTGTTTTAGAATTGGCTTATCTTTTCTGTGTAGAGCTGGTAATAAATATTATGTAAGTTAACCAGTGTTTTCCTGAATCCTTTAAAATAAGGACTATGTCTCTATGTGTCATGCTGTTACTAAATTATATTTAGCTTTTTGTTCATAAGTGGAGTCCAGTACATACTTAAATTGAATTGAGCCATTTCCTATTTTATTATCTAGATCATTTTGGTTTTCTTCGCTTGGTTGATTAAATGTTCATTTCTACCATAAATGTATTTGAGTTTTTAAAATTTTTGATGCATAGATTTCTAGTTCATTTAGTCCTGACATGCTAAGATGAAAAATAAAATTTATTAAGGCAAGTGTTCAGCCTAGCGTTTAGTCCTTTCTAGAGTATCTGGTTTGATACCCAGCTCTGGCTCCTGACTCCAGTTTCCTGCAGATACGAGCCCAGTGGAGGACAGTAGTGATGGCTCAAGTGACTGGGTTCTTGCCACCCACATGAGAGACCTGGATTGAGTTCCTAGCTCCTGGCTTTGGGTGGGTTCATCTGTTGAGAGTATTTGGGGAGTGAACCTGTAGATGGGAGTTTTCTCTCTCTGTCTCTCTCTGTATCTATGCCTCTTAAATAAATAAACTTATATACACACACCCATATGAAAGGTAAATTTTTGTGTAAACATTTAAAGTGGAGCTCAGATTTCTAATTTGTTGGGAATTGATTTCATAAAATACAATAAAAATGAATTACTACAAAAATAAAATGAATACAAAAACGAAGTTACAAGTTCAAATTAAAGTTACAGGCCCACTGGTTTTTTTGTTTGTTTGTTTGTTTGTTTGTTTGTTTTAAGATACACACAGATAACAAACTTATTGCCAAGTCCTTTAGTGGTCTTTAAACCCTATTCTCCCATATCGGTACTTGCTGTGGACTGGTAGCAAACATACATAAGCCCATGGTCAACATTTTGAATAGTGCTAACTTCCATTATGACAGAGCAGTAAATAGCTCCTACCCAGGGGAGGTATTTACAGCCAAATTGTTAGTAATACTTTTAAAAATACACACAATTTACTGGGAAGGAGTCCTATTGGTAATTTTTAAAAGCTCCATAGGCGATTCTGATGCCTATCTCACAGTTAACATGTGGACAATTCTGGCATTTTATTTTCTACTTAACTTTATACTAGCACATTAGGGGCTGGCATTGTGGATTAGTAGGTTAAGCCTCCACCTGCAGCACTGGCATCCCATATGGGTGCCGGTTTCATGTCCCGACAGCTCCTCTTCCATCCAGCTCTCTGCTATGGTCTGGGAAAGCAGTGGAGGATGGCCCAGGTCCTTAGGCCCCTGCACTGACTTGGGAGACCCAGAAGAAGCTCTTGGCCCTTGGCTTCAGATTGGCCCAGCTTCAGCCTTTGGGGAGTGAACCAACAGATGGAAGGCCTCTCTCTCTCTCTCTAATTCTGCCTCTCAAATAAATTAATTCAAAAAAGAAAGAAAGTCACTGGTAAGCAGCCATCAATATTCAAACCAAGCTTTAGATACAAGCCTTAGATATGTTTCATTTAAAAAAAAAAGCACATTAAACTTTTGAGTTTGGAATGTTTCTTTTAGAAATATGTCATATTTTTTGAGAGCTTGCACCTGTGTAACTCTACCACGTGGTGCAAATATTGTATGGCAACTTTGATCCTAGCTACATCTGCAGGATGTGGGTTTCAGACTCTTTACTAATGTGAAACACAGTATTTGACAGTGTAGATCTGCCGTTTTTTGAATCTGTTTGCTGCCCTCATTGTTGTGTTCGTGTTCTCCTGAGATGCAGTTTATCTCCTGTTAGCTGAGGAAAAGTGAACGGGAATCCCTGTTTGCTAGGACGTAGAGCATCCGTGTGCTTGGTTGCTGTCGGCCCAGTTTCCTGGCTTCACACACGTGTGAATCCTGCTGCTTGCTGGCAGTCTGTCTCCCCGTCTCCGTTTCCTCAGTTGTGGCAGAATGTCTTCTGGGCTGCTCTGAGTACAGAAAACTTATTTCAGTTTTCTCTAGATTACTCATTTTTACGTTTTGAGTGTCTTTCACTCAGTGGTTGTGACAGTCTGACAAGTCTCGTGTTCATAATTTCTTTGGGGCTATGACTTGGGATTGCTAGCCTTCAAAGCTCTGCTCAGGGTTTTAGAATTTTGTATGCTGCTGTTTTCTTAGTCAGATTTCCATGGGCCCCTCTCTGGCAAGGCTAAAGCCAGGGTCTCTCTCAATGCTTAATTTCCTTCTGAGATTCACGGCTGAGATTCATGGGCCCACTGTGTTTTCTTACGTAGAAAGACTGGACTTACCGATCAAGGCATTCTTCCAGCTGTGCTGTGTGGGCTCAAGCAGAGTCACCTCTGGTGGCTAGCACAGAATTCCAGCCGTGATCAGATCCAAGACTTCACGCAGGAGGTATTCTGTGGAAACTTCCAGTGCACAGAGTGGCACAGTTTTGATTTTTTTTTTCTCATCCTTTAAGATTTGATAGCAAACAGAATGCTAAGAAGTTGCATGTTCTACCTCAGTATGTAGAAGCCGGCAAACTCGTGTTTAACCCAGGGATGACTTGTATTAGTAAACTTATGAGTACAATTCTGATCTTCATGTTACTGGAAGCATTATCTAGGTATTGGTAATCAGTTTTGTTTGAATTTACTTTTTAAAAGCCATTTAAATTTTTTTTTTTTATTTGAAAGGCAGAAATAAAGAGACAGACAGACAGAGATCTTCCATCTGCTGGTTCACTCTAAACACCTACAACATCCAGGACTGGGCCGGGCTGAAGCTAGGAGCTGGGAACTCCATCTGGATCTCCCATGTAGGTGGCAGGTACCCAAGTACTTGGGCCAGATCTGGGACGTCCCAGGATGTCCATTAACAAGAAGCTGGCTAGGAAGCAGAGCTGGACTCTGGTCTGGAACACGGGCATGCCACACAGTGATTTAACCACTGCGCCCAACGCCTGTCCCTCATATTTGTTTTTTAAACAAGTATTGTGGTTAGGATGTTACAAATTCAGTTAATAGAGTATCATCATTGGATAATCTCAAGTTATTATACCTTTTAATGTTATTAATTTAGTGAAAAGATCAGTGTGGTTATCTTAAAGTAAATGCCTGCTCTAAATCCTGCATTCTGATTGTGTAGGTGGAGATCAGCCACCTGAAGGCGAGACAGCTGGCACTGCAGGATCAGCTGCTGAAGCTGCAGTCCGTGCACTCGGGGGCCGCCAGCGCGCCAGCCGCCAGCGCAGCATCCGCCTTCGGTTATGGGGCCAGTCACCATGCGGCGGCTTTCCATGATGACGGCATGGATTTTGGTGATGTAATTTCCTCACAACAAGAAATAAACAGACTGTCCAATGAAGTTTCAAGACTTGAATCTGAAGTTGGCCACTGGAGGCATATCGCACAGGTAGGTCAAAATTGTCATGAGCTTTTGAAAACTATAATAAAAATATGGTGCTGTACAGGAAGCTAGGGGCAGAGCTTTGAAATCTGAGAGAACTCTGGAGTAGGAAATAGAAAACTTGCATTCTAATTCTGATTTTTGTAAAAATTTTACTTAAGTTATACAAGTCTCACATATGTCATAGATCTCATTCTCATTCTACCCATGATTTTGTAAGTGGTTTTGGTCAGATCATCTTTCTTGCCCTGTTCCCCTTTCTGTACAGTATTTGGAGAGAATTTTTTTTAACTTCAAGCAAAAGATTTTTTTTTTTGACAGGCAGAGTTAGACAGAGAGAGAGACATAGAGAAAGATCTTCCTTTTTCCATTGGTTCACCCACCAAATGGCCGCCACACCAGGCGCACTGCGCCAATCCGAAGCCAGGAGCCAGGTGCTTCCTCCTGGTCTCCCGTGCAGGTGCAGGGCCCAAGCACTTGGGCCATCCTCCACTGCACTCCCAGACCACAGCAGAGAGCTGGCCTGGAAGAGGAGCAACCGGGACGGAGGATTAGCCAAATGAGCTGAGGCACTGGCCAAAAGATGTGTTTTTAAAAATGAAGAGTTACAGGCCCAGAACTCAAAAGAGGTAAAAACTGAGTTGCTGTGGTTGAACCAGCACCTTTCTGGAGTCCCTGAGGATTCTCGGGTGGACACCCCAGGTTTCTAAGGCACCGTGTTTGAAACCACTGCTGGATGTTGCTGAGGCTTTTATTAGCTCTGGTAATAGATATAAAAAAATTTGATAATTGCTGTTTAAAATGTATTAAACTATTTTTTGTTGTTTCTCATGTATTAGAAATTAAATCGTTGTGGAGTGGGCCTTTGGTGCAGCAGCTGAGATGTCACTGGGACTCCCGTTCCACATGTGACTGCCTGGGTTGAGTCTGGTTCTGTTGTCTATTCGAGCTTTCTGCTAACGTTCCCTCTGGGAGGCAGCAAGTAATGGCCCAAGTGTTTGGGTCTCTGCTACCCGCTCGGGAAGGCCAGATGGAGTTCCAGGATCCTGGTTCCGGCCTAGCCCAGCTCTAGTTGTCACGGGCATCTGGAATGTGAAAACAGTGGATGGGTGATCGCGCTCTCTCTGTTTCTCTGTCTCTTCCCTCACTGTGTCTGTCTTTCAGATAAACAAAAAAGTTATTTATTTGTTTATATATATATTTATTTGGAAGTGTTGCATTGAGAGGGAGAGAGAGAGAGAACAAGCTTCTATCCATCAGCCCAATTCCTAGATGGCCATGCCTGGGCCAGGACAAAGCCAGGAGCTTCTTCTGGGTCTCCCATGTGGGTGGCAGGGGCCCAAGCACATGGACTGTGGTATGTTGCGTTCTCCAGGCCATCAGCAGGGAGCTGGATTGGAAGTAGCAACCGGGACATGAACTGGTGCCCATATGGGATGCCGGTGTCGCTGTCAGTAGCTTTACTTGCTGTACCACAATGCTAGCCCCAAAATTTTTTTAAAAAGAATTAAATCTTTGTCATTTAAGGCTGTAAATTTTGATGTCTGTAGTAGATTTTATGTGGTCTGGAGAGAGCCAGTGGACATGAGACCTAGAATGAGCAAGAACACTGTTAATCTGAATTTAATTTAATCAGTGTAGGAATGGAACAAAGTATATATGTTGAGCTTATTTTCTATCATTTTGTGAATGTAATCTAGTTACGAAAAGGAGAAATCATCCCAATTAAAACGATCTGCTTTCTCAGCTTGCTAGACATTTTCAGTACCCAAAACAAACTTTAGAGAGGATGTTGTGTTTGTTCATCTTCTCTCCTAAACCAGTAGGTTTGTTGTTGTTGTTGCCTAAGATGCATTTATTTATTTGAAAGAGTTACAGAGAGAGAGAGAGCGTGCTCTTCCATTCATTGGCTCACTCTCCAAATCACCTAATGTCTGGGGATTGCCAAGGACAAAGTCAGGAGCGCAGAACGCCATCCAGGTGTCCTACATAGTGTTGAGCTCAGGTACTTGGGCCATCTTCTGTTACCTTCTCAGGCACATTAGCAGGGAGCTGGATTGGAAGCAGAGCAGCCAGGACTCAAACCAGCACCCCAGTGTGGGATGGCTGCATTGCAAGCAGCTGCTTAGCTCACTGCACCCCACACAGCCCAATTTAAGGGCCATGGAAACCACCTTCAGACAAATACCCTAGGTGATTCTGACCATCTGAAGCACAATTTTTTTTTTTCATTCATTTGAAAGGCAGAGAAATATCTTCCATCTGCTGGTTCACTCTCCTAATGCCCAGTGTAGCCAGGGCTGGGCAAGGCCAAAGCCAGAAGTCTGGAACATCCGGGTCTCCCACATGGGTGGTAGAGACTAAAGTACTTAGTCATCATCGCCACATTCCCAGGTACAGGCAAGTGGATCAGAAGCAGTGGAGGGGCCGGGGCCGTGGTGCAGTGGGTTAAAGCTGCGGCCTGTGGCACCATCATCCCATATACCACTGGTTCGAGACCCGGCTGCTCCGCCTCTAGTCCGTCTCTCTGCTGATGCCCCTGGGAGGGCAGTGGAGGATGGCCCAAGTGCTTGGGTCCCTGCACCCACATGGGAGACCCAGAGGAAGCTCCTGACTCCTGGCTTCAGCCTGGCTGAAACCCAACCATTGTGGCTGTTTGGGGAGTGAACCAGTGATTGGAGGATGTGTGTGTGTGTGTGTGTCTTTCTGTCTCTCTGTGACTCTGACTTTCAAATAAATAAATAGATCTTTTGAAAAAATTAGAAAAAAAAAAAAAAAAAAGGCAATGGAACCTGGACTGGAACTGGCACTCCAGGAGTGGTGTGGGCATCCTAAGCCATAGCTTCACCCACAGTCACAGCACCTTTCCCTGAAAGCCGCATTCTAAGAAATGTTTCTTGAGGCAAATTTTATAGGGAAGGTATGGTTTTGGTGTGTTCTCTTCTGCTTACTGCATAACAGAACTATACTGGAAAATATAGTTGAAAATGACATAATAATTGGGACCTTTCAGGGGATTTAATTTCCTAGCATGGTATGATGAAAGTTAATTTTTGTATCATGTTTTGCCAAATGCTTCTTTATATGATAGTCTTAGTAAACTAGGTGACATCTGTTACCTCTGTTTGCAGACAAGGAAACTAGAAGCTCCTCAAAGTGACCCATCCATTGCTGCAGTTATGGCTCTTATGCTTGTCTTTTTTACTCCACATTCTGTGGTCTTTCTGTCAGCCATGGAGCAGCTTCAGTTCATTAAGATGCTTGAATCGTCAGTGTTCACAGAGACAAAGGAGTGCTGATAGGAGACTTGGGTGAGGGAAGGAGGAGACTTGGGTGAGGGAAGGAGCTTGTCCACACAGAGACAGTTACAGCTGAGACTTGAGTTGTGGTGTTCTGAGCCCAGTAGGGTGACTGTAGATAATAACCATGCAGTCTGTTTTTCAGAATATTCTTACTACAAGGAAGTGTTAAATGGTTAAGAGGATAGATAGTGCCATGAGTTAAACAGTGCACAGTGTGCGCAGGTATTGAAACATCACGGCCGGCGCCGTGGCTCAACAGGCTAATCCTCCGCCTTGCGGCGCCGGCACACCGGGTTCTAGTCCCGGTCGGGGCGCCGGATTCTGTCCCGGTTGCCCCTCTTCCAGGCCAGCCCTCTGCTGTGGCCCAGGAGTGCAGTGGAGGATGGCCCAGGTGCTTGGGCCCTGCACCCCATGGGGAGACCAGGAAAAAGCACCTAGCACCTGGCTCCTGCCATCGGACGAACGCGGTGCGCCGGCCGCGCAGCGCGCCATCCGCGGCGGCCATTGGAGGGTGAACCAACGGCAAAGGAAGACCTTTCTCTCTGTCTCTCTCTCTCACTGTCCACTCTGCCTGTCAAAAAAAAAAAAGAAAACATCACATTGTACTCCATAATGTGCCGTTATTGGGTATCAGTTAAAAAATTTAAAAATTAATATAAATGAAAAATACAGTTTGAGAATAATCCAACAGTTCTTTTACTTTCTTGTCAGACAAAGGTTATTATGTGTTGGGATAGAGATCTTCAGGGCAAATTAATTTTTAAAAGATTTTTACTGGATCATTAACATTCATATCAAGTAACTTTACACTTTAGGAATTTCCTTATAGAAAACTGCTCATTTACCTTCATGTCTATTTTGTTTAAGTAAGTAAAATAGTGTATTTTTTTTTGGTCTTTAGTTATTTTATAAAACTGTTGTCTCCCCATACTTGAATATGGTATCTTTTTGTGTGTGTATATTACTCTCTACTGGACGAGGTTTTTTTATTAAAGGATACTTGGCACTGTTTATTGGAGAAATTCTATTGGAGAAATACCCATTTTTTAAAGAGTAGCTTTTAATAAACTTAGTTTGTGGCTTCCTATTTTCCAAGGAAAATGTTTTAATTATTTTCTAATTCTCTTTTTCTAGACTTCTAAGGCACAAGGAACACATAGTTCTGATCAAAGTGAAATCTGCAAACTGCAAAATATCATTAAAGTAAGTCAGCTTGTTAATTGACAATGGCTACTTTGCATGTAAATATTTGTGTATTAAAAGCATAAAGGGACAGGCATGTGACACAGTGGTGAGACGCTGCCTGCAGTGCCCACGCCACATTGGAGAACCCAGTGCCAGCTCTGCCCCCGGTTCAAGCTGCTGTTCGTTCATGCGCATCCTGGGAGGCAGAGGTGAGGGCTCCATGCTGCCTACATGGGAGACCTGATTTGAGTTCCAGGCTCCTGGCTTGTCCCGGCCCAGCTCTTGTTACTGGGGGCATCTGGGGAGTGAATCAGTGGTGGGAGGTGTGCGTGTATCTGTCTGCCTTTCAAATAAAATAAATACATCTTAAATAGCATAAAATAAAAGCATAAAAGTTAGGCATCTTGCCTAGTGGTTGGGGTGCTCATGTCCCGTATTGAAGTCCCTGGTTTCCATACCCAACTCCTGGCCTGCTCCAGCTTCCTGGTAATGGGGATCTTGAGTGACAGTGGTGGTGGCTCAGGTGACTGGGCTCCTGCCTGTTGTGTGAGAGATCTGGATTGACTTCCCAGCTCCTGGTGTCAGCCCAGGACAGCCCAGTGCTGGCATCTGGGGAGTGAATCAGCAAATGGGAGCTCACTCTTTCTGTCCCTCTGCCTCTCAGATAAATGAATAACAGTGTGAAGCAGAAAAAAAAAAAGCATGTCTAAGTAAGTCTTGGTTTTAAAAATTATTATATAGAAAATGATATTCCTTTTTTACTGTCTTGTAGCTTCTTTTTTTGTGTAGTAAGACATATAAAAATGTCTCCATAAAATCTTTTGGTTTTGAACGTTCTGTATCAGTGATTTGTATTTTTGATGAGTTTCTGCGCTCTACCATGTAATGCTGTAAAACTATCATTATTAGGACAGTTCCAAGATGCTAACGTCAAAGTTTAGGATTGAATAAAATGCTTGAATTGCGCACTGAAGTTATTTTATCTTGGCAGGGCTTTTTGTCGGTTACTGTTTTTCTCAGGCCTTAATTACACATACTTAATGCCAATGTGTTGTTTTTAGTGTGTTAAATGCTGTCAGATACAGAATTTTTAACTTTTTCAGTTGTTGCAATGCAAGTGGGGTTGGTTCTGTCGTCAGAGCTGGGTTTGAATCCTGGCTGTACCGCGTTCTGAGCAAGTTACTTAACCTTTCCAGGCCTCTGTTTTACTATCAATAAAGCAGAGTTGTAATACCTAGATTGCAGGAATATTTTGAGATTTATGTGTAAAACTTTTAGCCAAGTACTGGCACCCAAGAATAACTTCAACTTCCCTTCTTAGGAACTAGAAACTAGAAAAATTTTCAGATTAGGATTCTTGATTATAAACCACAAAACCATCTCTAGCTAAATAAAGCCAAAGGTTTACCAGAAGGACCGGGGTGGTTCATCCACAGAATTAAAGAAACAGTTGGGCCAGCACTGTGGGTGTCATAGTCTTGAGTCTCCGCCTGCGGCGCTAGCATCCCCTATGGACAGGGGTTCGTGTCCTGGCTGCTCTTCTTCCACTCCAGCTCTCTGATGTGGCCTGGGAAAGCAGTGGACGATGGCCCTAGTGCTTGGGCCCCTGCATCCGCGTGGAGACCTGGTGAAAGCTCTTGGCTCTTGGTTTTAGATCAGCCCAGCTTCAGATCTCAAATGAATAATAAAATCTTTAAAAAAAAGAAAGAGTTGAGCATTCTGGCTTGTAGAAGGACAGGAGCAAGAGCAGCATCAGAAATCCAGATGGGCAGAGACTTTTTTTTTAAATATTTATTTCAATGGCAGAGTTACAGAGAGAGATGGACATTTACACACACACACACATGCACACATAAACCCAAAGTCAGAGAGAAAGATTGCCCATCTGCTGATTCACTCCCCAAATGGCCACAGTGGCTGTGGCTGGACCAGGCCAAAACCAGGAGCCAGGAGCTTCATCTGGTCTCACACCTGGGTGCAGGGACCCACGCACTTGGGCCATCTGCTGCTGCTTTCCCAGGCGCATTAGTAGGGAACTGGATCTAAAGCAGAACAGCCGGGACTTGAATCGGTGCTCATGTGGTTGCCGGTGTAGCAGACGGCTTACCCTGCTGTGCTGCAGTGTCCAGGGCAGACTGTTAAGTGTGCGGTTTCCTGTCCAACTTGCTGCCCTTTTAAAAGGACTCAGCTCAAGGGGAATTTGCCTGGAGGAGACACTGATGGTATCAACGTGGGGGCAAGAATCTTGGTTTCCAGATTGGAAATCCCATCAGACTGGTGGGGGGAAAGCTCAGAGGATAGGGGAAGCAGGACATGTACAAACAGCCAGAGCACTGATACTAGCGTTGGTGGTCTGTTACTAGGAACGGAGAAGTTCATGGTCACAGATGCCAAGGAAATGATATTTTTGTTCATCTTTCATTTCAGTGTTTTCTTGCTGATATTCCCGATTAAAAGTAAAACAACTGTGTCCAAAGCCTAAGAATGGAAAAGGTGGAGTCTGAGCGTTGTCCTGATTGGGGAGACTATATTTAAATTAATTTCAGCTTTAGCATGTTCAGAAAATTACTTTTTTTAAAAAAGATTTTATTTATTTATTTGAGAGGTAGAGTTACAGTGAGAGGGAGAGACAGAGAGAAAGGTCTTCCTTCCGTTGGTTCACTCCCCAAATGGCCGCAATGGCCGGAGCTACGCTGATCAGCAGCCAGGAGCTTCTTCCTGGTCTCCCATGTCAGTGCAGGGATTCAAGCACTTGGGGCATCCTCCACTACCTTCCTGGGCCACAGCAGAGAGCTGGACTGGAAGAGGAGCAGCTGGGACTAGAACCGCCGCCCATATGGGATGCCAGCACTGCAGGCGGAGGATTAACCTACTGCACCATGGCACCAGCCCCTCAGAGAATTACTTTTAATAGAGACTTTCAGACAGCAGTGAGTTAGGTTAATTTATTGATAATAAGTGTATTCATAACTTGATTTTTTTTTAAGGAACTTAAACAAAACCGAAGTCAGGAAATTGATGACCATCAACATGAAATGTCAGTATTGCAGAATGCTCATCAGCAGAAACTGACTGAGATAACTCGTCGGCATCGAGAGGAATTGAGTGACTATGAAGAACGAATTGAAGAACTTGAAAAGCTGTTGGAGCAAGGTTATTAGTTTTATTATTTGACATGCAGTTGCAGGGGCCCAAGCACTTGGGCCATCTTCTACTGCTTTCCCAGGCCATAGCAGAGAGCTGGATCAGAAGTGGAGCAGTTGGGACTTTTTTTTAATTTAAAAATGACTTTTCTATCATTTTAACTTTCCTCTTAAGCTTTCCAAATTGTGAACTCTCGTAAATCTCTTAGTTAAGTACAGCAAGCTGCTTATTGCCTGGTGCTTGATATTTGACACCCTTGATTTTATGTTTATGTTCTAGGTGGCTCAGGAGTTACAACAGCTGATCATTCTAAAGTCTCAGAATTGCAAAAGTCTGTTCAAGTTCTGCAGACTGAAAAAGTAGAGTCTGCCAGAAGAATCGAGGAGCTCGAGGAAGAAGTAAAAGACATAAGTCAAAGGTTATCTTCTGCAGAAAATGACAGGGATGTTCTGAAGAGAGAACACGAACAGCTAAATGTGGAAAAGAGACAAATGATTGAAGAGTGTGACAACTTGAAACTGGAGTGTAGTAGATGGCAGGCGAGCGCTATGCAGCAAGGTGACGCCATGGCAGGGAAGGAGACAGTCCTCGTGCAGAGTCCCGCGACGGAAGAGGTGCTGAGGCTGCAGCAAGCCCTGTCTGGTATAAAATGTTTGGAACTTATTTCCGATTGGCCTTTCATTGCATACTAGTTGTTTAGAGACAGACGCTTCAAGAACTGCGTACTTCGTGGAAATGAAGTATTAATGAAAACGACTGTAATTTGAGTAGAATTGTTTGGTGTGGAGTCAGTGCTGTAGTTCCTAGATTGACAATAGGAACTTTCTACTAAAAGGGGTTAAGTATTGGCTAGGTGTCTCTCAGCCTCCTTCCTTGTCTTTTAAGTATTTACACGGAACTCATTGAGGAGACCATGTCGGTTTCTGGGAAATGTTTATGTACCTAGACTTTACTGAGGGTGTGGAGTATAGACCTGTTTTTTTTTTTTTTTTTTTTCTTATTTTTAAAGATTTATTTATTTGAAAGTTACAGAGAGGGAGAGGCAGAGAGAGGAAGGTCTTTCATCCACTCATTCACTACCCCAAATAGCTGCAACGGCCTGGGCTGGGCCAGACTGAAGACAGGAGCTGCATTCAGGTCTCCCACATGGGGGGAGGGGCCTAAGGACGCATGGGCCATCTGCTGCTGCTTTCCCAGGCACATTGGCAGCGAGCTGGATCAGAAGCGGAGCAGCCGGGACTCGAGCCTGCACCCATATGGGACGTCGGTGCTGCACCCGCTCTGACCCAGCGCCGCCCCGTGTTTGTTTTCATCTGTACAGATTGCAGCACTTTGCGATTCCTCAAGGCCCAGACCCTTCATTAGGGACCGTAGCCTGCCTTCTTCAGACACTGTTGCCTCTGGACATGATCTCCCGAGTTGAAGCCAGAGCCCCAGTGATGAGAACTGGGGGCCATCCCTTGTTGCCCATGCTCCAGATGTTGGCTAGTTACTCTTTGAGTATTTTGTTCTGGGAAAAATGAGCATTAAACACAGTGGGCCAGACACCAGTATTCATTCATGCCAGGAAAACACGGGGAGCGCTTCACCTCAAAAGATGCATTTTTATTTTGCCCTTTGTCCTCTTCTCACAGTATAAATTCTCACATTGTAAACCTGATTCATTCATTCCTCCTCTGGAGGTTGCCAGGCCTGGTGCGCTTTTATCTCCGCACATTAACTCGCCCAGTGGTTTATCATGAACTCCTGATAGGGATGGGCAACTCACTGCACACCGCGTGGGCTCTGAGCCAGAGTCAGGTTCCAGGTCGAGCCAGTGTGCCCTCCCCCTCTTTCCCTGCCGTGGCCTGGTGGCGTTTACCAGTCTCACAGAGCCCAGTTGGAAGTCACCACCAGCAAGCCCTGCGGTTTCTGTTTCCCCGGTTCAGTGACGTCGATTCTGTCCCAGAGTGCTCCAGGGTGTCAGGCACATCAGTGCAGGTGCGCTCCCAGGGCAGCAAAGCGAAGCCGTGCAGTGGGCCCTGGCCCCTTCGGTGGCTTCAGTTGAAGTAACTGCGCTCTTGTTTGCTGACCAGTGTCCGTTTGTCGTTGGGGGTGATCTGTGGTCTATTGGGAAAAGCACGCCTGCTGCCCTCGTCCTCTCCCGCTGTCCAGGGCCGCAGCATCATTTCACTTGTGCTGTGCCTGTGCCGACCGCAGCCTCCCATAGTGGAGAAGAATGAACGTAACTGGCTGAACCCCGCTCTGTCCTAGCGGCTGATCGCGAGCAAGCGCCTTGGTTTTGGTGGTTGTGTGTGTGCGTGTGTGTCTGCAGGGTTTAGGTAATGGTCTCTGCCTCTGTCTGTGGTAAGAGTGAGGATTATGTGAGTTCCTACCTTTAAGGGTCTGTTTAGAACCGTGTCTGGCCCATACTAAGTGCCGTAGTCCTGTATTCTCTTGGACTCCTTCAGTCTGGATTTTTTTCATTCAACAGCAGAAAAAATGTTGAGTAATGCAGAGCAGGCTGTCCCCTGTGAACTGCCCAGAAAAGGTCCGTCAGGGTCGGATCCCTGTCTGCCCTTCAGTCCAGCGATCGTCATTCCTCCCATTTTAAGCTGCAGCCATCTGTAGCTCCCTGAATCAGCCATACTGTCTCCTAGTGCTGGTGCGTTGCATATGCTGTTTTCTCTCTATGGAGTGTCTGTGCTTCTTTTAGCAACACCTAGTGTACAGGAAAGAGTTCGTGGAATATGGAAGACAAATTAATTTTGGTAAAAATAAATTTTGAAATCCATGTATAGCTTCCTCGTAATTCACTTTTTTAAAAAAAAAGGTTTATTTGTTTATTTGAAAGGCAGAGTCACGTGTAGAGAAGGAGAGACAAAGAAAGATGTCTTCTATCTGCTGCCCCACTCCCTAGACGGCTGCAATGGCCTGAACTGGGCCAGGCTGAAGCAAGGAGCCTGGAGTTCCATCCAGGTCTCACACATGGGTGCAGAGGCCTAAGCACTTGGGCCATCTTCCCAGAAGGCCCAGGCACATCAGCAGGGAGTTGGGTTGGAAATGGAGCAACCAGGACGTGAACCTATATGGGATGCTGGCATCACAGGGGGCAGCTTAATCCACTCAGCCACAATGCTGGCCCTTCATAATTCACTTTTTTTTTTAAGATTTATTTTATTTATTTGAAAGACAGAATGTTACAGAAGGAGACATACAGAGAGAGAGATGTTCCGTCTTCCAAATGGCCACAACAGCCAGGGGTTGGCCAGGCGGAAGCCAGGAACCAGGAGCTTCCTCATGTCTCACACATGGGTGCAGGGGCACCCGAGGACTTAGGCCACATCTTCCACTGCTTTCCTAGGCGTGTTAGCAGGGAGGTGATTCAGAAGTGGAGCTGCAGGGACTTGAACTGGCCTCCACATGGGATGCCAGGCTTACAGGTGGCAGTTTAACCCATTGCACCACAATGCCGGCCCCAAATTCACTTTTTTTCTAAAATATATAAATATAAATAAATAACAATAAATATAAATAAGTAAAATATAAACACATACACATATATGTATTTATATATTAATATATATAATATGTATAATATATAATGATATATAGGCTGGCGCCGTGGCTCAGCAGGCTAATCCTCCGCCTTATGGTGCTGGCACACCGGGTTCTAGTCCCGGTCGGGGCGCCGGATTCTGTCCCGGTTGCCCCTCTTCCAGGCCAGCTCTCTGCTGTGGCCCGGGAGTGCAGTGGAGGATGGCCAAGTGCTTGGGCCCCACACTCCATGGGAGACCAGGAGAAGCACCTGGCTCCTTCCATCGGATCAGCGTGGTGCACTGGCCTCAGTGCATCAGCCGCGGTGGCCATTGGAGGGTGAACCAACGGCAAAGGAAGACCTTTCTCTCTGTCTCTCTCTCTCTTACTGTCCACTCTGCCTGTCAAAAAAAGATATATATATATATATATATATATATATATAATGATATATAATATATATAAGTATATACATGCATATATGTGTGTGTGTGTGTATATGTACGTATGTATTTATTTGAAAGAGTTACAGAAAAGCTGAGCCAAAGGCTGAGAGAGAGATCCTCCATTCGCTTTTTCATTCCACAAATGGCTACAACAGCTAGGGCCAGGCCAGGCCAAAGCCAGGAGCCAAGAGCTTCATCCGTGTCTCCCACATGGATGCAGGGGCCCAAGTACTTGGGCCATCTTCCACTTCTTCCCCAGGCGCATTAGCAGGAAGCTGGATCAGTAGTGGAGCAGCCGGGACTCAAATCTGTGCCCATATAGGATGCTGACACTAGGCAGAGGCTTAACTTTTTATGCCATAGCACTGGCCCCCATAATTCACTTTTTTTTAAACCCAGAAACATGTTATTTGAAATATACAAATTTTATGCATTCCATAAAACAATTCACTTTTTTTTTTAAACAAAAACCTCTATAGTACATTCCTTTTTTTTTTTTTTTTTTTAAGATCATTTATTTGAAAGAGTAACACAGAGAGGAGAGGCAGAGAGCGAGGCGGTGGGGGGGTCTTCCATCCAATGGTTCACTCCCCAATTGGCCACAATGGCTAGAGCTGTGCCGATGTGAAGCCAGGAGCTTCTTCCAGGTCTCCCATGTGGGTGCAAGGGTCTAAGGACTTGGGCCATCTTCTACTGCTTTCCCAGGCCATAGCAGAGAGCTGGATCGGAAGTGGACCAGCAGCTGAGTCTCGAACTCACACCCATACGGGATGCCAGCGCTTTAGGTCAGGGCGTTAACCGGCTGCCCCAACAATTCACTTTTCAGTGAACTTGTTGGAGACCCTTCTTGGCTTCAGTGCAGACACTACCTCCACTGGGCGCGAGGTAGCGCTGCCATCTCCCAGCCGTCTTTCTTTTTTTTTTTTTTTTTTTTTTTTTTATATAAAGCTTTTATTTAAAGAATATAAATTTCCAAAGAACAGCTTATGGATCACAATGGCTCCCCCCCCAACAACCTCCCTCCCTCCCCCTACCCTCCCCTCTCCCGCTCCCTCCCGCCCTCCGCCCACATCAAGATTCATTTTCAATTCTCTTTATACACAGAAGATCAATTTAGTACATATTACGTAAAGATTTCAACGGTTTGCCCTCGCATAGAGACACAAAATGATAATACTGTTGGAGTGCTAGTTATAGTATTAATTCACAATGTACAGCACATTAAGGACAGAGATCCTACATGATTTTTTTTTAAAAAATTGATTAATTGTCTATGCAATTTCCAGTTTAACACCAAGATTTTTTAATCATTTGCAATTATCTTTATATAAAGAAGATCGATTCAATATATACTATGTAAAGATTTCACCAGTTTGCACCCACTCAGAAACACAAAGTGCAAAAATACTGTTTCAGTACTAGTAATAGCATTATTTCACATTGGATAACACATTAAGGACAGATCCCTCATGAGACGTAAGTACACAGTGACTCCTGATGTTGATTTAACAATTTGACACTCTTGTTTATGGCGTCAGTAATCTCCCTAGGCTCTGGTCATGAGTTGCCGAGGCTATGGAAGCCTTTAGGGTTCGCCGACTTCGATCTTATTCCGACAGGGTCATAGTCAAAGTGGAAGTTCTCTCCTCCCTTCAGAGAAAGGTACCTCCTTCTTTGATGGCCCCGTTCTTTCCACTGGGATCTCACTCGCAGAGATCTTTCATTTAGGTCTTCTGTTTTTTTCAGAATGTCTTGGCTTTCCATGCCTAAACTATTCTCATGGGCTCTTCAGCCAGATCCGAATGCCTTAAGGGCTGATTCTGAGGCCAGAGTGCTATTTAGGACATCTGCCATTCTATGAGTCTGCTGTGTATCCTGCTTCCCATGTTGGATCATTCTCTCCCTTTTTCATTCTATCAGTTAGTATTAGCAGACACTAGTCTTGCTTGTGCGATCCCTTTGACTCTTAGACCTATCAGTGTGATCAATTGTGAGCTGAAATTGATCACTTGGACTAATGAGATGGCCTTGGTACATGCCACTTTGATGGGATTGTATTGGAATCCCCTGGCACAATTCTAACTCCATCATTTGGGGCCGTTCTGATTGAGCATGTCCCAAATTTTACATCTCCTCCCTCTCTTATTCCCACTCTTATATTTCACAGAGATCACTTTTCAGTTAAAATTTAAACACCTAAGAATAATTGTGTGTTAATTACAGAGTTCCAGCCGTCTTTCTCCCCCTCATCTGCATTTGGGGTTCACTGGTTTGCCTCCTGTCACCTTGTATTTAGTGCACCACACTGGACCGTCGTCATTGCTTTTCCCCCTCTGATTTGCCAGCTCTTTGAGAAGAAGAGCCACATTTCTCATCTTGTAGTCTAACGCCCAGCCTCTCAGCAGATGCTCAGCATTTCCTGAATGAACGTTAGTGAATTACTTCCGCTGGACTTGTTCCTCTTCCAGATCCTCTTCTGTTTATGGATCTGTTGATAAAGCCAGACTAAATGGTCTTTTTGTCAGCAGTCCTGTCAAAAGATAACTGAGATTATTGTATTATTGTGATACAAATGTACATTTTTTTACTTTTAGTTTTTCCTTTCTCCTTAGACCTTTTACTTTGCTACCCAACTAACCAACTGATTTTGAAAGAGTTGTTAGTGTCTATATCAAGGAAATAACTTCATGACTCATCCAGTGTGCAGTTGTAATTGTTTCTTATATCTTTACACAGAATTGGATTTTAACATGTTTTTACTGGCATTTATATTATGATTTCTTTGATGTAGCCAAAATTAAAATATGAGCAAAAAAAGTTATACTTCAAACTGTCAGTGCTTGTTAATTGTGCTTATAAACACATTTTCTTTTCATTGAGTTGCCCTTTTGAGTTTAATATAATAGGTAATTATTGTTATTCTGTGTAATTTTAATGTTAATTCATTTATTGTTTTTACAGATGCTGAAAATGAAATTAAAAGACTGAGTAATTTAAACCAGGTAAATTGATAAGTGAAAAAGCTTTTGTTGGTTTACTAAGAAAAAGCATTTTTGTTTATACTTGCTGTTTTATTTTTTCTCTTTTTGCAAATTCCTTTGAACTTACTCTAAGAAATTTGGTCTCAACAATGTTAAGTTTGCTGATCAGTAACAGAAACAGAAACATTTTTAAAAGATTTACTTATTTATTTGAAAGGCAGAACAACAGAGAGGTCTTTCATCAGTGGTTCACTCCCCAAATATTTGGCTACAACAGCCAGGTCTGGGCCATGCCGAAGCCAGGAACTCCATCCTGGTCTCCCACATGGGTGGCAGGGTCCCAGCTCTTGGGTCATCTTCTGGTACATCCCTAGGCTCTATTTGCAGGAAGCTGGATCATAAGCTAAATAGCCAGGACTGAAACCAGCACTCCAGTATGGGATGCCCGCGTCACAAGTGACAGCGAAACTCACTGTCCCACAACACTGGCACCAGAAACAAACCTTCTGTGGGATAAATGGACATAATTTTAAAAGTTGCATAATTGAAAAATGCAGGTATAAGTCTTTTTTAAAAGATTTATTTATTTATTTATTTATTTGAAAGAGTTACACAGAGAGAGGAGAGGCAGAGAGAAAGAGAGAAGTCTTCCATCTGATGGTTCATTCCCTAATTGACCGCAACGGCTGGAGCTGCGCCAATCAGGAGCCAGGAGCTTCTTGTGGGTCTCCCACATGGGTGCAGGGGCCCAAGGACTTGGGCCATCCTCCACTGCTTTTCCAGGCCATAGCAGAGAGCTGGATTGGAAGTGGAGCAGCTGGGTCTCAAACCGGTGTCCACATGGGATGCCGGTGCTTCAGGCCAAGGTGTTAACCCGCTGGGCCACAACACCAGCCCCAGATATAAGTCTTTGAAGATTGCTTTGACAAATGTTACATGTGTAGAGATGATAGAAACACGTCCTGTAGCAAAGCAAGGAACATGATTTAATTTTCCTTCATAAATTTTGGGAGTTGTTTCTCTCTGATAATTCAAGTTGTTTTTTAAATATATTTTATATATTTTTCAAATATAATAAGTCCTCCATAAGAATGTCTGCAATGACTAGCTTTAGATGGGCCAGTGTTGTTGCATTTTTATAATTTTTACATACCACTAAAGAAATAGTAGATAATTGTATGACTTGTCTGCTTTTTTTGTGAACTGGGGACTTTTTGTTATGTGAAAACATTGCTGTAACATTTTTGTAGGATAACAGTCTCACTGATGATAATCTGAAACTTAAAATGGAAGTGCAAGTTTTAGAAAAAGAGAAGTCGTTACTGAATCAAGAAAAGGTGAGTGCTGTGACAGTGGGCACAGAGCTGGCGTGATGCGTGTGTTACAGTTCACGGCTAAGGGCACAGAGCTGGCATGATGCGTGTGTTGCAGTTCACGGCTAAGGGCACAGAGCTGGCGTGATGCATGTGTTACAGTTCACGGCTAAGGGCACAGAGCTGACGTGTTGTGTGTGTTGCAGTTCATGGCTAAGGGCACAGAGCTGGTGTGATGCGTGTGTTAGCTAAGGGCACAGAACTGGTGTGATGCGTGTGTTAGCTAAGGGCACAGAGCTGGCGTGATGTGTGTGTTAGCTAAGGGCACAGAGCTGACGTGATGTGTGTGTTGCAGTTCATGGCTAAGGGCCAGTTTCCAGCACATGGAATGCTGGTGGTAAAGCTGATCTCATCGATGCTGTCATGCCAAGTTGTAGTACCGGGGCAGGGTTCACGTTTAGAGATAAGGTAGAAGGTACACAGCTGTGAGCAGAGGAGAGTGGGGAAGGCCCTGTGTAGGTTTTCAGAGGAGTCCAGACAGCAGCGGCAAACAGGTGGGTCGGGAGGTCTGCGTGTGTGCTACAGAGCGTGTCTCGGGGTGGATAGGAACTTCAGTGGCCAGGGGTCCAGAGGGACAGTTTGTGTGGCAGAAATAGGACCTTTTTGTGTGTGTCGGTACAGCGTTGGGTACAGGAAGAAGTGCTTTTATGTTTGTTACCACTTGAGGATAGTTCCTTGGCTAAGACAGGTGGACCTAGGACACTTCTAGCTTATATTGTTGAAGTCCAGTGTTTTAGCACCGTATAGAGTTTTAAAGTAATACATTTATTGATGGATGCATTAGTAGTAAGTAAATGCTGACAAACTTGAGACAGTGCAGGTGGTAGAGTGGCCTTACACCTCTGCTCCTGGGCCTTTTTCCCAGTCAGTCTCTTACCAATTTCTGATGCAGCTTTCTAGACTGTGTCTGTGCTAGTACGATTATATAGCTAAATAGCTTTCAAAATACCGTATTTACTATTCTTACATACCTTAACATTGTGTTTTCAATACATAGTGTTTCTCCAAAGAAGGACTATTAGCATTTAAGTGGGTAAATTCTCAGTTATGTACACTGCCCTAAGCATTGTGGATTATTTATTTATTTATTTATTTTTTTGACAGGCAGAGTGGACAGTGAGAGAGAGAGACAGAGAGAAAGGTCTTCCTTTGCCATTGGTTCACCCTCCAATGGCCACTGTGGCCGGCACACCATGCTGATCCAAAGTCAGGAGCCAGGTGCTTCTCCTGGTCTCCCATGCGAGTGCAGGGCCCAAACACCTGGGCCATCCTCCACTGCACTCCCTGGCCACAGCAGAGAGCTGGCCTGGAAGCAGGGCAACCGGGACAGAGTCCGGCACCCCAACCGGGACTAGAACCCGGTGTGCCTGCGCTGCTAGGCGGAGGATTAGCCTATTGAGCCATGGCACCAGCCCTGGATTTTTTTTTTTAAAGATTTATTCTATTTATTTTAGAGACAGAGAGGTCCTTCATCCGCTGGTTCACTCCCCAGATGACCACAATGGCCAGAGTTGAGCTGAGCTGAAGCCAGGAGCCAGGAGCTTTTTCCAGGTCTCTCACGTGGGTGCAGGGGCCCAAGGACTTGGGCCATCTTCCACTGCTTTCCCAGGCCATAGCAGAGAGCTGGATAGGAAGTGGAGCAGCCAGGACTTGAACCGGCGCCCATATGGGATGCTGGCGCTGCAGGCTGGGGTTTTAACCCGCTGTGGCAAAGTGCTATCCCCGCATAGTGGAATTCTTGCCACTACTCTTCCTACCTCCTAAATGCCACTGTTGTCTCCCAGTCATTTTTTATTACCATATAATATACATTTCCCGCATTCTGTTTCTGCTCCCGTTGTGTTGTGTTCTTTATCTACCTGGGGTAGGCATAGTTGATAGTTTTTAGACACTCCCTGCACATGTCCAGTAGGGCCTGTAAGACTGTCAGGTTATCTTTGGCTTTGCGAGTTGAGAGTCCATTGTAGCTGCTCCCTGAGTCGGGAACCCTGAACCTGCTACTGATCTCAGAACGCCCAGAGAACCTGCGAGACCGTGTGTGCTCTTAAGATTCACCAGCAAAGACACTGGTGCTCGCTCCTGAATGGACAGATAACTTCAGAGAGATAGAAGATAATTCCATCTTGTCTGCTTATTTATTTTTGTTCCTTTAAAAGATTTTTTATTCTATCTGAAAGGCACAGTTACAGAAAGAGAAAATCTCCTATCCGCGGGTTCACTCCCTAGAGGGCCGCAACTTGGGCCAGTGCTGGCCCAGACCGAAGCCAGGAGCCAGGAGCTTCTTCCTGATCTCCCACATAGGTACAGGGTCCCAAACACTTGGCCATCTTCCCCTGCTTTTCCAGGCACATTAACAAGAGTCGGATTGGAAGTAGAGCAGCCGGGACTCGAACTGGCGCTCCTATGGGAGCCAGCACTGCAGGTGGCAGCTTAACCCACTACATCACAGCGCCAGCCCCCCCCCTTTTATGTTTTGATTAGGATAGGACTATAGAGTGAATTAGTAGTGATTTTATGCATTTTTATCTAGTCTGTGGCTGTTGGTGACTGAATATTACAGAATGGAAGTGAAGACAATTGGAAGACTTGGGACATTTTGAAAGCTGCGTGGTTGGCAATGGGGAGAGAACAAAGGGAAGCAGTGGGGAGAGGTCAGACAGACTCAGTTGGAAAGGTTCTTGTCTAAGGTGAGGCAGTAGCCCCTAATTTTTAAATTTATTTGAAAGCAGAGACATGGAGTGTGGCGAGAGGGGGGTTATCTCATCCTCTGGTTTACTTCCCAAATACCTGCAGCAGTCAGGGCTGGGCCAGGCAGAAGCCAGGAGGGTGTGTATTAGCAGGAAACCAGAATTGCGAGTGGAGCCAGTGCTGGATGCAGGCCGGCGTCTGAACTGCCCAGATGCCTGCCCCAGTTGGCATCGTATCTGCAGCTGTAGAGCTGTTTCGTTGAAGCTGCAAATTAAGTTGCACGTGACTGAAGGCTGTGATTCATTGAATTTTTAGCTATCGTCATTGAGCTATTGTTGAATGGTGTCTCCAGTAGATTCCCCAGTTGCATGTGTGTGTGTGTGTGTGTGTGTGTGTGTGTTTTAATCTTTTGGCTTCTCTTCTTCAGTTATGTTTTTTGTTCTTCCCCTTCATCATTTAAGGAGGAACTACAGAAATCACTTGTAAAATTAAATAATGAATATGAAGTCATTAAAAGCACAGACATGAGAAATTTGGATTCAGAATTACATGACTTAAGACGTAATCTGGAGGCAAAGGAACAAGAACTCAATCAGAGTATTAATGAAAAGGAAATACTAATGGCTGAGTTGGAAGAACTGGACAAACAGAATCAAGAAGCTACAAAGGTTAGACTGTTAAGATAGTGACGTGGCACTTTCTACTCAGGGGACTGAACATTGCATTGACATGTAAAAATAATGGGTGCAGTTTAGTTTTGTGATTTACTATTTTAGTTCATAGAGATTGGCACTTTTTTCATAAAATGTTGGATAGTTAAACATTTTGTCTTTGCAGGCCATATACTCTCAATTGCAGCTACTCAACCCTGCTTTTTAGATATGTAAACAAATCTACATGGCTGGCCATGTTTCAATAAAACTTTATTTACAAAAGAGACAGCAGGCCTGACTGACCCATGGTTTGTTAACTCCTGCTGTAATGTCTCAGAGTTGAGAATACACAACTTAACGGTTTACCATCGTTTTTTTTTTTCTTTAAAGATTTATTTATTCATTTATTTTGAAAGAGTTATAGAGAGAGAAGGGAAGACAGAGAGACAGGCAGCTTCCATCCACTGGTTCACTGCCCAGGTGGCTGCAACAGCCAGTGCTGGGCCATACCCAAACCAGGAGCTTCATCCAGGTCTCCCATGCAGGTGACAGGGTCCCAGACACTTGGGCCATCTTCTGCTGCCTTCCTAGGCCATTAACAGGGAGCTGGATCCAAAGCAGAGAGAGCAGCCGGGACCTGAACTGGCACCTGAGTGGGATGCCGGTGTCACAGGCAGTGGCTTTAATGTTGTGCCACAACACCAGCCCCCCCCCCCCCCTTTTGGTTTTAATCCTCATCTCTAAACTGGTAAGAAGGACTTGCTGTAAGTAAATAATTTTGTAGGGGATGTTGGGATAGAAAAATAGCTGTTTTTAAGAAAGGTTAGATATTTCTGAGGATTCTATTATGTATGAAATCTAAAATTTGCTTTAGATACTAAAATGAGAAGATGTTGTAAATTTATCAAGCAAATTCATTTTTCTTTCAGCATGTGATTTTGATTAAAGATCAGCTATCAAAACAACAAAATGAAGGCGACGTCATCATCAGTAAACTAAAACAAGATCTGGATGATGAAAAAAAGAGAGCTCACCAACTTGAGGAGGATAAAGTGAACATTATTAGAGAGTTGGATGTGGAGAAAGAAAAGCTAATTCAGCGTGGGTGGGCACTGGATGATTTGCATTCAGCCAAGCGGAAGCTTGAGGAGAAAGTGGAAGATCTAGTAGATCAGCTAAATAAATCACAGAAAAGAAACACAGGCATCCAGGAAGAGAACTTTGAACTTAGGCAGCTTATTCACCAAAATGAGGAGGCGCTCTCCAGAGTCAGGAATGAGCTACTTCAGTCTCTCGGTCAAGACTTCCACAGTGATTTTAGTGAGAAGCTCCCTAAAGAGAAGGAGACGGAAGCGCGAAATTTACAGCAGAATCTTTCAGAAATAGAACAGCTCAGTGGGAAGTTAAAGAAAGTTGCTTTTGATCTCAAAATGGAAAATGAGAAGTTGCTTTTAGCATACGAAGAGGTCAGACATCAGTTGGAAGAATCCGTTGCTGTTAACAATCAGATTTCTGTGGAAAAAGACACTGTTGTGGAGACTCCAAGAAGGGAGGAGGGGCAGGTGGAAGCGGAGTTACGTGGGGCTGAGCAGAGCATTGCCTTGCCGCTGGACCATGAGCGTTTAATTAAGCTCAGTCAAGAGAAAGACCTGGAAATAGCAGATCTCAAAAAGCACATTGAGCAAATGGATGCCGAGCATAAAGAAACCAAGGAAATGTTGTCATCTAGGTTAGAGGAGCAGAAGCAATTGACACAACTTCTAGACGAGAAAGAAAATCTTATTGAGCAACTTAAGGAAAGAAGTTCGGTGCTGCAGGAGGAATTAGATAAGTACACTCAGGCCTTGAAAAGCAACGAAGTTTTAAGGCAGACACTGGAGGAAAAGGATAGAAGTCTGGGCTCCATGAAGGAAGAGAACAATCACCTGCAGGAACAGCTGGAGCGCCTGCGGGAGCGGCAGAGCCGGGCTGCGCAGGGGGCCGAGCCGCGAGCCCCGGACGGCGCTGCCGAGCTGGAGTCAGAGGTGTCCCAGCTGACCGTCACCAAGCGCCACCTGGAAGAGGAGATCAGGCAGCACCAAAAGGTAATTGAAGATCAAAACCAGAGTAAGAGACAGCTCCTTCAGTCTCTGCAGGAGCAGAAGAAGCAAATGGAGGCGTTTAGAAACCAGTACGAGCAAATGAACGCCACACATGCGCAGCTGTTTCTAGAGAAAGATGAGGAAATCAAGAACTTGCAGAAAACAATCGAACAGATCAAAACGCAGCTGCACGAGGGACGGCAGGACATGCACACCGAGAATGCTGATATTTTCCAAGAAACAAAAGTTCAGAACCTTAGTATAGAAAATGGAAGTGAGAAGCATGATTTATCTAAAGCTGAAACAGAAAGATTAGTGAAAGGGATAAAGGAGCGAGAGCTGGAGATTCAGCTTCTCAATGAAAAGAATATATCTTTAACCAAGCAGATTGACCAGCTGTCCAAGGATGAGGTTGGCAAGCTCACTCAGATCATCCAGCAGAAAGACTTGGAGATACAAGCCCTCCACGCTAGAATTTCTTCCCCTCCCTGCCCCCAGGACATCCTGTACCTGCAGCAGCAGCTACAAGCCTACGCTATGGAGCGAGAGCAAGTGCTGGCCGTCCTGAGTGACAAGACGAGGGAAAACAGCCGTCTGAAAGCAGAGTGCCACAGGATGATGGACATAGTCTCTGCCAAAGAAGCGGCCCTCGTGAAACTGCAAGATGAGAACAAACAAATGTCCACCAGGTTTGAAAGCAGCGGCCAGGATATGTTCAGAGAAACTGTTCAGAATCTATCACGGATCATCCGAGAGAAGGACATTGAAATCGACGCACTAAGCCAGAAATGCCAGACTCTACTGACCGTCCTACAGACGTCCGGCGCCAGCAGCGAGGCTGGCGGTGTTAACAGTAATCAGTTTGAGGAGCTGCTGCAGGAGCGTGACAAGTTAAAGCAGCAGGTGAAGAAGATGGAGGAGTGGAAGCAGCAGGTGATGACCACCGTGCAGAACATGCAGCACGAGTCGGCCCAGCTGCAGGAGGAGCTGCATCAGCTGCAGGCACAGGTGTTGGTGGACAGCGACAATAACTCTAAACTGCAAGTGGACTACACCGGCCTGATCCAGAGTTACGAGCAGAATGAAACCAAACTGAAAAACTTCGGGCAGGAGCTGGCGCGAGTGCAGCACAGCATAGGGCAGCTGTGCAACACCAAGGACCTTCTTCTAGGCAAACTGGACAGCATTTCACCCCAGCTGGCTCCCGGGCCGGCCCCGGCTTCCCAGGCAGCGGGGCCTGCTGCAGCCGGCGAGGCCGCTGGGGCCTGCGAGGCGTCTCCGCTGCTGCGGCAGGAGGTGGAGGAGCTGAGGAGGTCGCTGCAGCAGAAGGACGCCACGATCAGAACGCTGCAGGAGGACAAGCAGCGGCTGTCCGACTCCATCGCCGCCACCTCGGAGCACGAGCAGAGCAGCTCGGAGATCAGGCAGCTGAAGGAGCGGCAGGACACCCTGCAGAGCTTGCTCAGGGAGAAGGACCTCCTCCTCAAGGCCAAGAGCGATCAGCTGCTCTCCTCCAGCGAGGAGTTCACCAACAAAGTGAACGAGAACGAGCTCCTGCGGCAGGCCGTCACCAACCTGAAGGAGAGGACGCTGATCTTAGAAATGGACATCTCGAAGCTGAAGGGAGAAAACGAGAAGATAGTGGAAGCGGCCCGCGGGAGGGAAACGGAGTACCAGGCGTTGCAAGAGACTAACATGAAGTTCTCCATGATGCTGCGAGAGAAGGAGTTCGAGTGCCATTCGATGAAGGAGAAGGCTCTGGCCTTTGAGCAGCTGTTGAAAGAAAAAGAACAGGTGCGTCTGGCTGGAACCCCCGGGGAGAAGCCGGGAGGGAAGGAGAACTCGGTGTGGTAGTTACTTCTCGATGCTGTCCTTAATAGGATCACGAATCTGTTAACTCGGAAGTGTTTATTTCTAGGCAATGTGCTTCATGCTCAATACGTTTTCCTCAGAGGACTCTGGAAGTTTCTCCCTCAGAGTATCAGCTATTTCCAGATACTTGTAGGCTTTTAGGAGTAAATTAATTTCCTACTTCCTGCTAACTAGAAAAAAAGAATTTGGTAGTAATTTAGATTTTTCTTGTAAAAAAAAAGATTTTTCTTCAGAAAACAAATTTTCTGCAAGAGGGAATTCTTAAGTCACTTCAGTTTAACCAAATTTCAGGCGTATTTCAGTAGCTGCTCGTAATTAATATTCTAGAGATGCTGTATGTAAGGAGAAGCACTGTGAAGTACACACTGCACCTTTGAACTGCAATAAGCAATACCATTTTACCCGTGACACGGTAAGAGTCTGTGTGTGTGTGTGTGAAACCGAGGCGCTGCTTCAGGAACCAGGAAGCACCCTGCCACTACGCGTGATGTTCCATAAACATAAACTACTGGGTGGTCTATGAAATTACCTTCTGTGGACCTGTTACTAGTTGCAGCCTGGAATTTGAACAGCTGTAGCCATGCTTCATACTTTTCACAGAAGAGGCTCTAAGTCGTTCTAATCCAGCTCTGCTGCTGACGGCACTTAGTCCAGTCTCCGATGGAGGCAGCAGGCACATGTACTGGAGCCGTCGCCTGCTGCCTCCCAGGGTCACAGTAGCTTCAGCTGGAAGCAGAGCCGAGACCTGAACCCACTTTCCCATACGGGATGCAGATGTCCCAAGTAGCATCCTAACTTCTGCAGCAAATGCCCACCCTGTTGTGTTTTCATTGACGTTATTTTGATCCCCCAAAAAAACCTTTCATTTAAGGAATACAAACTTCCTGCATTTCATAAATACAGTTTAGAAATATAGTGATTCTTCCCACAGTACCCACAATCCTACCCACACTCCCACCCCTCTTCCTCCTCCCTCTCCTATTCCCATTCTTATTTTTTACTAAGATCTATTTTTAATTAACTTCATGCACATACAATTAACTCTCTACTAAGTAAAGGGTTCAACAAATTGTATGGAAAAAATATATTCCTCAACAGTCGAGACAAAGACTGTTCAAAGTCATTGCATCTCAAAGAGTTAATTTCACTTCTGTAGGTTACTTTTAGGTGCCCTATTAGTTATCATAGATCAGAGAGAACATAGGGTATTTATCCTTTTGGGACTGGCTTATTTCATTAGTGATGTTTTTCAATTTCATCCGTTTTGTTTCAAATGACCAGATTTCTTTTATTTTTTTTATTTATTTATTTATTTTTTTACCACTGTGTACTCCCTGGCATACATATTCCATAATTTTTTTTATCCAGTCTTCAGTTGACAGGTATTTGGGTTGATTTCGTATCTTAGCAATTGTGAATTGAGCTGCAATAAACATGGGTGTACAGATAACTTATATGCTGATTTCATTTCCCTTGGGTAAATTCCCAGGAGGAGGGCTGTCATACAGTAGGTCTACATTCAGCTTTCTGAGGTATCTCCATACTTCCACAGTGGCTGTATGAGTTTACATTCCCACTAGCAGTGGATTAGGGTACCTTTCTCCCCACATCCTTGCCAACATTTGTTGTTTGTGATTTCTGTGTGAAAGCTGTTCGAATGGGTGAGGTAGAACCTCGTTGTGGTTTTGATTTGCATTTCTCTGATGGCTAGTAATCCTGAACATTTTTCCATGTGTCTGTTGGCCATTTGGATTTCCTCTTTTGAAAAATGCATGTGTAAATCCTTTGCCCATTTCTTAACTAGGTTGTTTGTTTTGTTGTTGAGTTCCTTGATCTCTCTGTATCTTCTGGTTGTTAATCCTTTATCAGTTGCATGGTTGCACGTAATTTCTCCCATTCTGTCGGTTGCCTCTTCATTTTGCTGGGTGTTTCTTTTGCAGTGCAGAAGCTTCTCAATGTGATATAATCCCGTTTGTCAATTTTGGCTTTGATTGTCTGTGTCCCTGGGGTGCTTTCCAAGAACTCTTTGCCTATGCTAATATCTTGGAGTCTTTCCCCAATGTTCTCTAATAATTTGATGGTATTGGGTCATAGATTTAGGTCTTTAATCCATGTTGAGTGGATTTTGGTATAAGATACAAGGTAGGCTTCCTGCTACATACTTCTGCACGTGGAGATCCAGTTTTCTCAGCACCATTTGTTGAAGAGACTGTCCTTGCTCCAGGGATTGATTTTAGCTCCTTTGTCAAAGATGAGTTGGCTGTAGATGCATGGGCTGATTTCTGGTGTTTCTGTTCTGTTCCATTGGTCCATCCATCTGTTGTTGTACCAGTACCAGGCTGTTTTGATTATAACTGCCCTGTAGTATGTCTTGAAATCTGGTTTTGTGATGCCTCTGGATTTGTTTTCATTGTATAAGATTGTTTTAGCTGTTCAGGATCTCCTTTGTTTCCATAAGAATTTCAGCATCATTTTTTCAGTATCTAAGAAATGTCTGGTATTTTGATTGGTATTGCATTGAATCTGTAAATTGCTTTCAGGAGTATGGACATTTTGATGATATTGATTCTTCTAATCCATGAACATGGAAGATTTTTCCATTTTTTTGTATCTCTTATTTCTTTAGTGTTTTGTAATTCTCATCATAGAGATCTTTGAAATTTTGGTTAAATTTATACCAAAGTATTTGATTTTTAACTATTTTGAATGGGATCAATCTTAGAAGTGCTCTCAGCAGTAGCATTGTCTGTATATACAAAGGCTATTGTAAGCCCGTCAGCTGGGAAGCACACTTAATTTTTTATTTTATTTTATTTTATTTTTATTTGAAAGCCAGAGTTACACACAGAAGGAGAGGCAGAGAGAGAGAGAGAGGGAGGGAGAGAGGTCTTCCATCTGCTGGTTCACTCCCCAGTTGGCCACAACGGCTGGAGCTGCACCAATCAGGAGCCAGGAGCTTCTTCTGGGTCTCTTATGCGGGTGCAGAGGCCCAAGGACTTGAGCCATCCTCTACTGCTTTCCCAGGCCATAGCAGAGAGCTGGATTGGAAGTGGAGCAGCTGGGACTCGAACCGGCACTCATATAGGATGCTGGCACTGTAGGCAGCAGCTTTACTCACTTGCCACAGCACTGGCCCCAGGCTATTGATTTTTGTGTGTTGATTTTATATCCTGCCACTTTACCAAACTCTTCTGTGAGTTTCAATAGTCTCTTAGTGGAGTCTTTTGGATCCCCTATATATAGAATCATGTCATCTGCAAATAGGGATAGTTTGACTTCCTCTGTCCCACTTTGTATCCTTTTGATTTCTTTTTCTTGCCTAATGGTTCTGGCTAAAACTTCCAGGACTATACTGAATAGCAGTGGTGAGTTGGGCATCCTTGTCTGTTTTTGGATCTCATTGGGAATGCTTCCAACTTTTCCCCACTCAATAGGACATTGACTGTGGGTTTCTCATAAATTGCCTTGATTGTGTTGAGGAATGTTCCTTCTATACCCAATTTGCTCAAAGTTTTCATCATGAAAGGGTGCTGTATTTTATCAAATGTTTTCTCTGCATCTATTGAGATAACCATATGGTTTTTTTTCTTTAGTTTGTTAATGTATCACATTGATTGATTTGTGAATATTGAGCCATCCTTGCATACCTGGGATAAATCCCACTTAGTCCAGATGAATGATCTTTCTGATGTGTTGTTGAATTCAATTGGCTAGTATTTTGTTGAGGATTTTTTTGTCTGTGTTCATCAGGGATTCATTGACATTTATACATCTTAAGTGTGCGGATTTTGTGAAGACTCTCCTATTTTCTAGGAAGCTTCCCAAGTAAGAATTAAGAGTGCTTTTAGATTTATATTTTTTAAAGGTTTATTTATTTGAAAGAGTTACAGAGAAAGAAGGAGAGACAGAGATTTTCCATCCCCTGGTTCATTCCCCAAATGACTGGCAATAGCTGGGGCTGCACCGGGCCAATCCAGGAGCCTGGAACTCCATCTGGGTCTCCCTTGTGGGTAGGGGCCCCAACACTCAGGCCTCCTTCAGGTGCTCTCCAAGGCCTGTTAGCAGGGAGTCGGATTGCAAGTGGAGCAGCTGGGACTCACACCGGCGCCCATATGGGATGCAAGCACTGCTTTTAGCGGCTTTACCCACTGCACCACATACTGCACCACCCAGTGCTGGTGCTTAGAATATCTATATCTATAGCTATATCTATATCTATCCATTCAGAGTTACAGAAAAGCAAAGGCAGAGAGAGAAAGAGTGAGGTCTTCAATCCGCTGTTTCATTCCCCAGATGGTTGCAATGGCCAGAGCTGAACTGATCCAAAGCCAGGAGCTTCTTCCAGATTTCTCCTGTGGGTGCAGGGGCATCTTCTACTGCTTTCCCAGGCCATAGCAGAGAGCTGAATCTGAAGTGGAGCAGCCGGAACTCAAACTGGCACCCATATAGGATGCTGGTGTTGTCATCAGTGCCTTTACCCTAGACCACACAGTGCTGGCACCTAGATTATATTTTGAATCTAATAAGTCTTTATGAAATTCTTGTTTTAGGGAGAAAGGGATTTTCTTAATGGGAGACCTTCAAAACTAACTTTTCCATCATTTGTTTATTCTGTTTAATATGAAAAAAATATTAAACTGGAAAAACCGTTTTGGAAAATACCCTCTTATGGAGGAGGGAGTAAGTAGATAAAAGTAACATAGTGTCATGTTTGGCTTTCAGTTATCCTGGGCATATGTTATATGTTCTTAAAGAAATGGAAAGCTTGCCTGAAAACTTACAATAGATGCTTGTTTAAACCAGCAAAGAATTGACTGTAAAAAACCTGACACTTTTTTTTCTGCTTTTAGAAATTCCAGCTGTCATCTGAAATTCATAGCCTTAGTTTTTGCAGTAAAGTGGTATTTTTCTGCTGTCCTTACTTGTGTGGAATGCATGTGAGAAGACATTGTCGGCTGGCACCACAGCTCAATAGGCTAATCCTCTGCCTGCAGCACTGGCACACTCGGTTCTAGTCCTGGTTGGGGCACCGGATTCTGTCCCAGTTGCCCCTCTTCCAGGCCAGCTCTCTGCTGTGGCCCAGGAGTGCAGTGGAGGATGGCCCAAGTGCTTGGGCCCTGCACCCGCATGGGAGACCAGGAGAAGCACCTGGCTCCTGGCTCCTGCCATCGGATGAGCGCGGTGCGCTGGCCATTGGAGGGTGAACCAACGGCAAAGGAAGACCTTTCTCTCTGTCTCTCTCTCTCTCACTGTCCACTCTGCCTGTCAAAAAAAAAAAAAAACATTGTCATAACTTTCTAGCAAGATGAGTTCAGAAGCTAACTTTTGTTAACTTGTTGCCCAGATGTTTTGCCTTTTTCTCTTTGGGGACCACTTGATTCTGACAGCTGTGGGTGGCTGAGGCGTGGACGCACGTGTGCAGGTGCACTGGCAGATCTTGGTGACTTTGTGGCCTATGAACACTGGTGTAAAGGATAAATTTGAAGGGGATTTTGTCTTGGATTCCTTTTAAATCCTTTCCCATAAACATGCCTTTTCTTTTAGAATAGTTTGAGATTTATAGAAAAATTGCAGAGATGGCTGAGAGAATGCTCATCTAGCTCACAGCCAGTTTTTCTTCCTGCTAATGTCTTGGGTTTCTGTGGCACATTTGTCAAGGCTAATGAGCCAGTATTGAGGCATTGTGGTCAACTGTCCATGTTTTCCCATTCCAGGATGCCATCCGGGGCCCACCCTACTGTGTCTGGATGTCCTGTCTCACCAGGCTCTAGACTGGGACCATTTCTCAGACCGGCCTCTTTTTGTTGACTTTAACATAGTTAACTTTACTTTAAAACTATTTAATGAAGAAAATATTTTAATATGTTTTTCTCTAAAGCTAAAGTCATTTTTTTTCCCTGAAGGGCAAGGCTGGGGAGTTAAATCAACTTTTAAATGCAGTTAAGTCAATGCAGGAGAAGACGGTTACATTTCAGCAGGAGAGAGACCAGGTCCTGCTGGCCCTGAAACAGAAGCAGATGGAAAACAGCACCCTGCAGAATGAGGTATGCCGACAGCAGGTGCAGGCTAGCCGGGAACACTGGGAGGGTGGGCGATTAAAGTGGCTTTCTCGGGTGGTTTTCCTTCGTTTTCCTCTCGTGTGCAGTAGTGGGGTTTTGCTCTCCTAGGGTGCCGTTTTGTTCTTCCACTTTTCAAAAGTTCTGACTCATAAAGTATGAAAAAAATGAGGTTTACTGAAAAAGTATTCTGCCGCAAAGAGCCCAGTACTTTTATGGAATTCCAGTTTCCACGAGAGCCATGGGGAATGAGATCCTACAAAGCACACCTTCCAGATGAGTTTTAGGATGATTTCAGGGGAATTTTTTCCTAAGTAAGCCTTGCAGTATGAGAAATTAATGTACACTTGATACACTTTAATAATGGGAGAAGAAGTTTGGCAGGAGAGCGACTTGTTGGGGAGGGAGGCGTGTTATGTAGAGGAGAAGTAAAGAGTTGTCCTGTCCTAGGTTCAGCACTTACGCGACAAAGAGTCACGGCTAAACCAGGAGCTGGAGAGGCTGCGGAACCATCTTTTAGAATCGGAGGATTCTTACACTCGGGAAGCTCTGGCTGCAGAAGACAGGGAGGCTAAACTAAGAAAAAAAGTCACAGCATTGGAAGAAAAGCTAGTGTCATCCTCCAGCGCAATGGAAAATGCCAGGTAACTCTTCGTTTGCCTGCGTTACCGTTGACAGAAGACGTCTTGGGACGGACTCAGCAGTGTCTTTCACACGCCAGCTTCTTCTCACAGACAGTTGCTTTCCCCATTTCACAGGCGAAGGGGCTGGGAGTGCAGAGGTGTAGTAGCCGGCCCGGGTCAGGCACATGGGATCTGCCTGGGTCTCACGCCCAGGTCTGTGACTTACGCAGACTTGGCGTTCAGACGTTGGGAATCTCGGCCTCTTACCTTCCCAGGAGTGCAGTCTGAAGTTCTGGCAGGCTTAATTAGCTCTGGCCAGCTCCCAGAGAACTGGTTTAACTTGTGGTCTTGTTCTCCATCAGCAGATCCAAGGCTGCACTAGGTGTAAGTGTTAGGGTGAAGTTCCAAGTCAGTGTGAAGAACAGGGACGGGGCTCTGCTTTCGTGTATTAAATTTTATTTATCCTAATAAGATATTCTTTCTTATTCTAAAAACATGGTATTTTTGACTTCAGGAAAATCAGACAAATGAGAAGAACATATAATGGAGTCCTACTCACCCAGTGGAATCCTTTTTGTGCTTTTAAAATTTGTATTTGTGTATAAGTATTACATATATTTTTGAAAGCTAAATTGAGATACTGTTCATACTGTTTTGGACTTAATATGCGTATCAGTATGTGTTGAGCCATATATATATATATATATATATATATATATATATATATATATGGCTCTTTATCCTAGTTATTTTTGGACATTTAGTGTTCGAACTTTTTAGAATCACTAAGTACTGTCATGATATCCTGAGGAATTTTTTTGAGATTTATTTATTTATTTGAAAGAGTTACAGAGAGGTAGAGACAGAGAGAGAGAGGCCTTCCGTCTGCTGGTTCACTCCCCAGATGGCTGCAACAGCTGGAGCTCCACCAATGCAGAGCCAGGAGCCAGGAGCTTCTTCCAGTCTCCCACGTGGGTGCAGGAACCCAAGCACTTGGGCCATCTTCCACTGCTTTCCTAGGCCATAGCAGAGAGCTGGGTCAGAAGTGGAGAAGCCGAGACTCGAATGGGCGCCCATATGGGATGCCTGCACTACAGGCGGTGGCTTTACCAACTGTCCCCTAGCACCGGCCCTGGCGTGTATTTTTGTGGATGACAAATTATTTCTGTAGTGTAAATTTTGAGAAATGAAACTTGTAGCTCAAGGAGCATTTTAAAACTTTTGAGATTGTACTGCTGACTTATTTTCCAGAAAAAATTTGTATCCGCTCCTGTTTCCATTAGTGGTGCATCCCTCATTCTGCATTCTTACTGTGCATGTTTCTGAGGGAGGTTTAAGGAAGCAGTGGAGACATCTCCGAGGGTGAACCCCTCTGTCTTCCTTTGCCAGGTGGATTTTTATACCTTCAGGATAAGGGGGAAACATGTTTAAGATGGGAATTGATAACAGTGAACGATCACTTCTGTGTGTGTTTCACATTGACAGGAATGCCAAAACACCCTCAGCTTGTGACATTACGTATCACAGTTCTTCCTCAGAATTTTCAGGCTCTGATTTTCTCTGATAATTAAAATAATTTCTATTCTCTGCCCCTTTCGTGTACTCTTCCTAATAACTTCCAGAACAACCTTCCTTACGCAGAGTTGTGATCTTGTCACTTCTTTCTCAAAAGCAGTCTTGACTCCCATACTGTAGGGAGTGTCCTCGCCTGTCCACTGGAGAGATGGACTTGGAGAAGAGCAGGTACCCCCAGATCTGTTACAGGGCAGTTTACAGCCCTTCCCCTGGTTCCTCGCTGGCCGAGTACCGCAGGTGTACAGTCTTGGGTGACATCACCTAAGTTACAAAGTTACTCTCCTTCCTTCTCTGAGATTTGACTTCCCCTGTGAGTGCCTTACTCCATAACCTCCTGTTTGCCTCGTGAGTTTTGCTACATCTGCAAGTCAGCTCACAGTGATTCTCCGCTGTCTGTGTTGAAAGTGGCCCCGGGCACTCTGCAGCACTGCTGTCCACCTGCGGCCCAGCCTTGTCTCAGGCCCTCAGACAGAAGAGCTGCTGTTCCCACGGTTTCTGTTTCCCCCCTTCTTTTCAGATTATTTCTTCTACCTGAAGAGTAATCTGATCCCTACTGGCTTTTCTATGACTCCTGCCTATTCTTTAAATTCCACTTTGTTCATGCAAGATGCTTTATTCTCATATCCAAACATGAACTGTGGTGTGCTACTTTTCCTTTGCACTTCAATAATACTTTGAATCTTTAATAGGACTTACATTTTACACAAGGGTGGTTGCCCTGTCTTTTACAGTCTCCCATCCCATGAAATGTGAGGTTACTGGAGGCAGGAGAGATGCCGTTCGTGCTGTACCACTCCCACAGCATGTCTTGCACATAGTTTAATAAGCAGTATTTGTTATATGAGTAACTCAGATCTGCAGACCAGGTCCTGGTGTGTTGAGCCCTTACTTAAGTCACACCTGGTATTTATTGACTTTTTGAGTGCTGTCATAGCTCATTTCATCCATAATATCAAGCCAGCAAAGTGAGTAAGTCCAAGAGCATCTGGGGCCGTAGTTCGTCTTCTAATTATCAGTTTATGCTCTTGCCACAAGAGGGTGCTGTTGGGCAGTCTTTTCAAATAGACTGGCTTTGAATAAGAGTTTAACTGGATATTAAAAACCTAGAAAAATCATTGCAGTGTTTTGAATGTAATCATTATACATGAAGGAAGTGTACTAGCGATAGAAGCCTGGATAGCTGCTATATAAATAAATCTGTTAGCAATTTCTGGATTATTATTTGGGGCGGGGATAGAGGTTGTTATATTTAATGTAAACAGAAAGATAACAGTAAGAGATAACCAGTACAGTTCATCAGTGGGTAGCCTCTGGGAAGTTGGGAGTTCACTGCCATTGTGAGGTGTCAAAAGCAAGGTGGTATTGTGAAATGCATTCCTTCTTAAGTTGGAAGCTGGACAAAGCGACATCAGAGGTCCCTTACAACCTAAAATTTTATGACACATTACATCATAGAGTTTAGCCTGGAAACACTAAAGTTGTAAACTGTCTGTAAATTAGGCTAAACATTTCTTGTTTACCTAATTCTTAATTTTTTTTTTAATTTTATTTTCATTTTATTTGAAAGGCAGAGAGACAGAGATATGTGTTTTATCAGCTGGTTCACTCCCCAAATGCCTGCAAAAGCCAGGACTGTACCAGGCCAAAGCCAATAACCAAGATCTCCATCCAGGTCTCCCACTAGACTGGCAGGACCCAAGTGCTTAAGCCGTCACCTGCTGCCTCCCAGGGTGCACGTTAGCCCGCAGCTGGATTGGAAATGGAGTCAGGACTCAACCCCAGGTGCTCCTGTATGGGATCCAGGCATCTCAACTGGTGTGCTAAATGCCCACCCCTAATTCTTAGTCTGTAAAGGGGTGCCCTGGTCCGGGGTGTGGAGTAGCAGCTGAAGCCACTGCTTGTGATGCCAGCATCCAGATGGGTGCTGGTTCACATCCTGGCTGCTCTGCTTCTGATCCAGCTCCAGGTAATAGGCTGGGAAAAGCAGCAGCTGCCACCTAGGTGGGGGACCCGGAGGAGGCTCCTGGCGCAGCATCGGGAGAGGGAACCAGCAGATGGAAGCTTGCTCGCTCTCTGTCTCTCCCTCTGTAACTGCGACTATCAAGCAAGTCAATCTTAAAATAAAAAGTGCCTTGTTCAAAGTAGTCACTTTCACAGGAAAGACGATTGAATTAAAACAGGCTACCAGAGAAGAACTTTGCACATTTGTTTGCAGTCTAATTTGTATTGAATGTACCAGAGACAGTGGAATGGCAGTTGCCAGGGAAGGGAGCCTCCGTGATGGGCACTTGAGTCCGGGAGACGAGAGGAGCTCCCGGATGGTGCCAGCGATGCTTGCACAGCGCAGTGTGCGTGTACCCAGTGCCACGGAACTGTGCCCTTGAAAGTGCTCAGTGTGGTAGGTTGTACGTGCTGTACGTTTTATCACAACAAAGAAAGGAAGGAGAGAGGTCTCCTCTTGTTACAGCATCTACATACTCCGAGATCCACCTTAAATTGATGCAGTGCACTGTAGAAGCTGTTTCTTGTTCAGTGCCTACGAGATGGAAGCATTTGACTTTCGTTGTTTTGCTCTGAAGCCACCAGGCCAGCGTGCAGGTCGAGTCGTTGCAGGAGCAGCTGAACGTGGTCTCCAAGCAAAGGGATGAGGCCGCGCTGCAGCTGTCCGTGTCTCGGGAGCAGGTGAAGCAGTACGCGCTGTCCCTCAGCAACCTGCAGATGGTGCTAGAGCACTTCCAGCAAGGTGAGCCGGGACGCCGCCTGTCGGTAGGCCGTTGCGCGTGTTGGCCGTTCTGCTCTGTTTGGGTGCTGTTTCCGGTCAGGCTCGGGGAAGTCTGAAAGCGTACCCATTCGTGGTGATGGCAGGGAAGGGAAAGAGCCGTCGGGTCGATGGAGAACAGAGAGCACATGGCATCGAGCGATTTGTAAAATTTGTCTTAGTATCTTCCTGCCAGTCAAGGTGAGAATTCAGGAATTATAGGGGTGATCAGGTGACACGGGGGAGGGCAGATGTCGAGAGAGCCACCCCTAGAGCAGACAGGTGAGGTGGAGGTCGAGCCCCCTCGGAGAGTTCTCATTATCCGTCACTACGGTGCTTTGAGGACTGCCTGACGTGTTCTTAACCCTGCACCTGCTCTGGGGCAGCTGCGATCAGCAGAACACTTTGCCCTGAGCCACTCTGCTGCCCACTGCTCCACCCGTCCCGAGCTGACCCCCACTCCAATCAGCCGCTCGCCCACACACTTAATAACTGTTGTCGCCACTTAGCTGCTCGCGAGATGGTGCCTAGGGGATGTGAGGCGGTAAATACTAGGGTTGATGCTGTGGGCCCCAGCGGAACTTGGGTTTATTCCCATATGGCCCTTCAGGGTTACTCGTATGGTTGGAATCTGGAATTTTAAATATAAAATTTTTCTAGGTCTGCTTTATCAAATTATCCAATGACTAGTGTGAGAGTTTATACAAAGTGGTATGGTGCTGAGGCTGTAGAGAGACCTTGCCGGAGAGGAAAACCTCTGGTGGAGACCTGCGGGAGAGAGAACACTGTGCAAGATGGACAGGCTGGGGCGAGCTGGGAGAGCAGGCTGTGGGCACAGGGTGGACAGGGTGGGGTGGGCTGGGAGAGCAGGCCGTGGGCACAGGGTGGACAGGGTGGGGTGGGCTGGGAGAGCAGGCCGTGGGCACAGGCTGGGGCAGGCTGGGGCGGGCTGGGAGAGCAGGCCGTGGGCTGTGACTTTAGTCCTGCATCACGTCATCGCCTAGGCATGTGTCATGTTCTTGTTGAACTGCTTTTGTTGAATTAAAATTTCAATGTTGAGATTCCAACTTTGTCACACATTAACAAAATACTAATATAACTTTCTCTTCTCTTTAGAGGAAAAAACTATGTATTCTGCTGAATTAGAAAAGCAAAAGCAGCTTATAGCTGAATGGAAGAAAAAGGCAGAAAACCTGGAAGGAAAAGTGGTGGCATTACAAGTATGTCAGACAGTTTGCTCTTGTAGATTGTATGTTCATGAGTAGTTCCTTGTTTTCTTTTTTTTTATATTTTATTTATTTGAAAGTCAGAGCTACACACAGAGAGAGGAGAGACAGAGAGAGAGGTCTTCCACCCGAGTTCACTCCCCAGTTGGCCGCAACGGCCGGAGCTTCGCCTATCCGAAACCAGGAGCTTCTTCTGGGTCTTCCATGCAGGTGCAGGGGCCCAAGGACTTGGGCCATCTTCTACTGCTTTTCCAGGCCAGTAGCAGAGAGCTGGATCAGAAGTGGAGCAGTTGGCTCTCGAACCAGTGCCCATATGGGATGCCAGCACTGCAGGCGGCAGCTTTACCCACTACGCCACATCACCGACCCCAGCATTATTCTTTAAAATATTGCTGCTTTTTTTTTTTTTTTTAAGATTTTATTTATTTGAGAAGCAGAGTTAGGAAGAGACAGAGAGAAACGTCTTCCATCCACTGGTTCACTCCTCAAATGGTCACGATGGCCTAAACTGTTCTGATCCAAAGCCACTGGTCACGTAGGTGCAGGGACCCAAGCACTTTGGCCATCTTTCACTGCTTTCCCAAGCCATAAGCAGAGAGCTGGATCAGAAGTGGAGCAGCCCAGACACAAACCGGCACCCATACGGGATGCCAGTGCTACAGGCCAAGGCTTAGCCCACTGTGCCACAGTGCTGGGTCCTCTTTCTTTCTCTCTTTCTCTTTCTCTCCATCTCCCCCCTTCCTCCTTTTTCCTCACTCTTTTCTTCTTTCCTTTCCTCCCTCCCTTCTTTCCTTCTTTCTTTCATTTATTTGAAAGAGGGAGTAAAAGAGAGAGAGAGAGAGAGAGAGGTATCTTCTCTCTGCTGGTTCACCCTCTAAGTGGCTGCAACACCCAGTGCTTGACAGGCTGAAGCCAGGAGCCAGTAACTGCATCTGAGTCTCTTATGTGTGCGGCAGGAGCCCAAGCACCTTGGGCGTTCTCATCTGCCTTCCCAGGGGCACCAGCCTTGAACCTTGCTCATATGGGAAGCTGGCGTCGTAGGTGGCAGCCCAACCCACTGTGGGACAATGCCAGCCCCCTAAAATGTTTCTATTATATTTTGTAAGTATAGACATTTTATATAAAATGTAAGTGAAATGAACCCATATGAAGAAACCCAACATGAAAGTGACTTGCTTTTAGATTTAGCAGAAGCTTTTCTGAGTCATAGGTAGACTCCAGCTGTAATTGGTAGAAAATAATAAAATCCGTTTACCTGGCACTAGTGGTGAATGTGCTGTTCAGGAATAGTAACGTGCCATGTAAGTGAGACTATAATTCCTGCAAAGTCTAAAAGTTTTTATCAAGTGTTAAGTGGCTGCAAAAATATTTAGATAAGAGGCATAACTAGAGGGGTAGCGACGCAGCAGAGTCCCAGTGTGGGAAGCACAGTGTCCTAAGTGCTCCAGGGACCCTCTGCAGCTCGCCCCCCCCCCCCCCCCCCCGTACCACTCTTTCAACTATTGTGGTTATCACCCTCTTGCTTTTTGTGGGCTTATCACACAGGTTCGTTTTTCCAAATAATACATTGTTTGGTTTTGCTTGTTTTTGAAGTTATGTAAATGGAATTTGAACTGTATATAAACTGACTATACTTAAATCTCTTTTGACATTTGTTTTTTTTTTTTTTTTTTTTAACTTAGTGTTATGTGTGATTGTGTAGCTGATTCGTTATTTTCCCTGCCGTAATCATTGCGTGGACCTATAATCTGTGCCCATTTTACTGACTGATGGAGCGCTGTTCCGGTCTCCTCTCTGCAAACTGTGGCTATGTACTTCCTTATTTCTCTCTACTAGTGTGCACATACAGGAATTCCTTCTGGCTGTATGTTTTGATTGACACCGCCGAGTCTGGGGTATATGTGGGCAGTGTCAACTTTGTTGAGTGACAGCACGCTGTTCTCTAACCTGGTTGTGCTCATTTACCCCAGTTCCTGTTCTGCATCCTTGTCAACTCTTGGCGTTGTCAGACCTTACACTTTAATTCCATTTTCCATGAGCTTTTTTGAAGTAATCTCGTTTTATCCAACACTTCGTGGTTCCCAGTGGGTCAAAATTCAGAGGACAGATCTTTTTTTTTTTGACAGGCAGAGTGGACAGTGAGAGAGAGAGAGACAGAGAGAAAGGTCTTCCTTTGTCGCTGGTTCACCCTCCAATGGCTGCCGCGGACGGCACGCTGCGGCCGGCGTACCGCGCTCATCCGATGGCAGGAGCCAGGTGCTAGGTGCTTTTTCCTGGTCTCCCATGGGGTGCAGGGCCCAAGCGCCTGGGCCATCCTCCACTGCACCCCCGGGCCACAGCAGAGGGCTGGCCTGGAAGAGGGGCAACCGGGACAGAATCCGGCGCCCCGACCGGGACTAGAACCTGGTGTGCCGGCGCCGCAAGGCGGAGGATTAGCCTGTTGAGCCACGGCGCCAGCCAGAGGACAGATCTTTTAAAATTAGGGTGTTTTTAAAATTTTAAATGTAATATACATTTTGAAAAATCAGAGTAGATTAATAAAGTTAAAAACTGATTGGGGCCAGTGTTGTGGCACAGAGCGGTTAAGCTGCCGCCTGCAATGCTGGCATCCCATGTGGACGCCGGTTCAGGTCTCAGCTGTTCCACTTCTGATCCAGCTCCCTGCTAATGTGCCTGGAAAGCAGAGGAGGATGGCCCACGTCCTTGGGTCCCTGTACCCACGTGGGAGATGTGGATGGAGGTCCACTCTCTGTACCTCTGCCTTTTTTTTTTCTTAGAAGGATTTATTTATTTATTTGAAAGGCAGAGTTACGGAGACAGAGAGGGAGAGACAGAGAGAGAGGTCTTCCATCCACTGATTTCACTCCCCAAATGGCCACAAAGGCTGGGGCTGGGACAGGCCAAATCCAGGAGCCAGGATCTTCCTCTAGGTCTCCCACATGCGTGCAAGGGACCCAAGGACTTGGGCCCTCTTCTGCTGTATTCCTAGGATATTAGCAGGGAGCTGGATTGGAAGTGGAGCAGCTGGGACTCGAACCAGCACCCATATGGGCTGCCAGCATCAAAGGCAGCTTCACCTGCTACGCCACATCACTGGCCCCAACTCTCCCTTTCAAATAAATAAATAAATCTTAAAAGAGCAAACAAACAACAAAAAACCCTCTTGAAACTGGAAAATAAAAACCAAGCGAATGGTAGAAAGAATAACAATACAATGCTGATTTTTAAGAAAGCCTTAGTGTAGTTTTAAGCTTTAATAATGTCATAAGTATAAATGCTACAAATATTTAAAAATTATTTAAATTTATTTAAATTTCATTTAAATTTAGTTTTGTGACTTTTAAACTACTTTTTATTTAAAATTTTAATGTCCACTTGTCAGGATTCAAACCCTGGAAGCAGAACCAGTAGGGGTGTGTTTGTGTGTAAATGCAAATTTGTCTATGGGATACATGTGGAGACACACATTTGCAGTTTATTACCAGGAATTGGTGACGTAATTGTGCAGCCAGCTAAGCAAATCCGTAAGGCTGCCATCCGGGTGGGAAGGCCACATCAAAGGCAGACGGGCCTCTGCAGCACGGGCCCCAGCTGCTGTTGTCCTCAGAAAAATTGCAAGTGGGATGGAGCTCCTTGTGCACAGGCGGGAACTGCTCTGCACAGAAGAGAATTTTTCTCAGTTGGGGGAGAAGCCCAAGTCTTGCTTTTAAGGATGTCCCACTGGTTCAGACAGGCCCGCCAGGCTGTCCAGAATAGTGTACCTTCCTTCACTTCTGTGGAGCAAGGACTTTGATTATATGCACAGAATACCTTCACAGCAACATCTAGACTGTGTTTGATTGACTGACTAGAGATTATAGCCTATCCAAAGTGACACAGCAATCACACTGATTGCAGATGGCCTGGAATTTACATGGATGAATGCTTGGGAATAGCCAAGAAAATTATGAAAAAAAAAATAGCAGTGAGTAGGAGCCCTGCCTACTAGCTGTCAAAATAGAGCCATAAATCAATATGGTGTTACCTAGGTTAGTAGAGCAGGCGGAGGACCCAGAAATAGGGATTTTAGACTAAACCCTAAAGTAAGCAAATTTTAATTTAATGAAGAAAGGGATAGATTATCTAATAAATGACTTTGGCAAACTGTCCATACAGAAGAAATTAAAATTGGACCCCATCTTGCATCATATACAATAATAAATTCCAGTTATATACAAACGGGGATTCTCAGTTGTAAGTGTACTAAGTTTCTGGGTATGCTGGTTGGCACTTCTGACATTTAGTGTCAGAATCACTCCCACTGGAAAATGCCACACTAAGGATTTAAGTCTAAGCATTTTTGCAATGGGGCCAGCGTTGTGGCATAGCCGATGCACCTGGAAAGCAGTGGTAGATGTCCCAGTTCCCTCGGGCCCCTGCACCCACGTGGGAGACCTGGAAGGAGCTCCTGGCTTTGGTCTGGCCGAGCCCTGGTTGTTGGCGGCCATGTGGGGAGTGAAACAGCAAATGGAAGATCTCTCTCTCTCTCTCTCTCTCTCTCTCTCTCTCTCCCCCCCTTTCTCTTGCTATGTGTCCCTCTACCTTTCAAATAAAATATCTTTAAAAGTTTTTTTTTGCAAGAAACTCTAGAAGACTTTACAGCCCTGGGTGAGGGGATCCTAAGCAGCACTAAACTCAACAAGCTGCGAAAGCACGGAGGGCACAGGGCACGGCTGACTGCGCCGCTGTGAAATGTCTGCGGGGCAGAAGACGCCGTGCTCAGACAGACGCAGACCCGCGACGGGTTCACGTCTGCTGTCCGAGGCACTCATGAAGATCGAGCAGTGAGAGGCGGCTCGGGAGAAGCGTACGGGCCGCATGTGCAGACTTTCACAGCAGATGCACTGTCCTGCGAACGTGAGGAAAAGGCTCAGATTCACTAGTAGGGAAGTAAGATGTGAAGTGATGAAGTCATAATGAAATATCACCTCACGTAGTAGACTTGCAAAATTAAAGAGCAAGGATGCTTGTTGCCATATTTCTTGCCTTTTTATATCTGTCCTGTTTTTTTGTTGTTACTCTTTTTTAGCACCCATCCTGGGTTTCAGTGGCATCCCCTCTTTTCCTTCGGTTCTTGTGAATAAAAGGCAGCCCCGTTGGGAAAGCGTGGGGTCTGTGGGGGCTGCTGCTCCGTCCCGTGCAGCCGAGGTGTACGGCACTGACGGCCGCTGGCTCCCGGCACTGACGGCCGCTGGCTCCCGGCACTGATGGCCGCTGGCTCCCGGCGCTGACGGCCGCTGGCTCCCGGCGCTGCGGTTCGTGAGGCGGTCTTTGCCTGCTGCTTAACAAGCTTTTCTCCTTTAGGAACGTTTGGATGAAGCAAATGCTGCGTTGGACTCCGCGTCAAGACTTACAGAACAGTTAGACCTGAAGGAAGAACAAATTGAAGAACTTAAAAAACAAAGTAGGTTTGGTTTGTTTGCTTTGCTTCCTCTTCTTGCCCCTGGTATAGTGCTGGGTCAGATGTCGTCTTACATCGTGCGCTGGCAGTGCTGGATGAGGCGACTGCACTGGGGACCTGCGTCTCCGTCTCCGTCTCCCTGGCCAGTTTGCCTCCACTGGAGTAGGAGCCTAGTAGCGCTGCAGTCCCTGAGTTGGCCCTGACCATGCTGTGGTGTTGCTGTCACTCTGTGGACATGATTGAGGCTGATGGGATTGTTTTTGGTGGTGGCTTCTTCCCGATCTTACCTAAAGCCGTCTGATTTGTCAGGGCATGAGTCACATTTGAGTGAACGTCTGGGAATGGCTCCGTCTTTACGGTTGTAGGTGCTGCTCTCCACAGACACTCGTCCTGCATCTCGTGAGCTCTGTCAGTTCCTGAAGTTGTGTCCAGCGCTTAGGATTGAGAGCAGAGGCCACTGGGTAGTTCTGAGTGCCTTGTCGCATCGACCAGTTGACAAAATGACACTCCTCAGTTAGTCTCTGATTTAGGTGCAACCAAGAAGTTGAAGCTATTGTGTGACTGCACTTCTTCTTGGAGCCTAGGACTGTGTCTAGATTAGGCACACTAACAAGGCACATAGTTAAGGAGTTAAGAAATAACATACCATATGACATAAAATAAAAAGTAGAAATAGGTAAAAATATCAGACATACTGTCGAAAAGTAGAAACGTTCCTGGCTGCTCCACTTCTGATCCAGCGCCCTGTTAATATGTCTGGGAAAGCAGTGGACGACGTCCCAAGTGCCTGGGCCCCTGCACCCATGTGGGAGACCCAGAAGAAGATCCTGGCCACTGGCTTCAGATTGGCCCGGCTCTGGCCGTTGTAGCCATTTGGGGAATGAATTAATGGATGGGACACGTCTTGCTCTCTCTCCCTCTCTGAATGTGCCTTTCAAATCAATAAATAAATCTTTAAAAAAAAAAAAAACAGCAACTTAGATCTTGAGAAGAATGTAGGTAAGAAGCACTGACGCGTGGATGCCAAAGGAAGCTGGCCTGAATCCAGCAGGAGATGGCTAGGAAGACAAGACAAGTAGTAGGCAGTTTCTTTCAAGTTAGTTCTGAGGCAGATGGCTGCCCAGCTGAAGGTTCCCTGCTTGGCAGACTGGGCCAGCCTGGGACCTGGGATGCACAGCAAGGAAGCAGTTAGGTGTGGAGTATCTGTCTGCTGCTCCACATAACCCATCCTGTGCCGCTCAGCCTTCGTTCACTCGCTGCTCATCGGCAGCTCCAGGTGGTACTAGTTCCATTTTATAAGAAAGGAAGGGACATTTCAACTCTGGTCTTGTTTGCGTGACCAAAGCTCGTGATTGCTGTATTCTTGGCAGGGAAGTGGCTGTTTGTAGCCTGACTTGTATTCTGTCTGTGCTGTGTGTCTCCGTCTCCTTAGAAGAGATGGTGGCACTCTCTGTGTTGTGCCCAGATGTTGAAATGGTTGCCTTTACCAAGGGGCAGTTTTTCTTGGGAAGCACTGTGTGTAGATTATTGGGAAGCACTGTGTGTAGATTACTGGGAAGCACTGTGTGTAGATTATTGGGAAGCACTGTGTGTAGATTATTGGGAAGCACTGTGTGTAGATTACTGGGAAGCACTCACTGTGTGTAGATTATTGGGAAGCACTCACTGTGTGTAGATTATTGGGAAGCACTGTGTGTAGATTATTGGGAAGCACTGTGTGTAGATTACTGGGAAGCACTCACTGTGTGTAGATTACTGGAAAGCACTCACTATGTGTAGATTATTGGGAAGCACTCACTGTGTGTAGATTATTGGGAAGCACTGTGTGTAGATTATTGGGAAGCACTGTGTGTAGATTATTGGGAAGCACTCACTGTGTGTAGATTATTGGGAAGCACTCACTGTGTGTAGATTATTGGGAAGCACTGTGTGTAGATTACTGGGAAGCACTGTGTGTAGATTATTGGGAAGCACTGTGTGTAGATTATTGGGAAGCACTGTGTGTAGATTACTGGGAAGCACTGTGTGTAGATTACTGGGAAACACTAACTGTGTGTAGATCGAAGGCCATGCAGCTGCAGCATCATCGCAGAAGGCAAGAGGGCGGTGGAAGGGAGAAGTGTGGGCACCTGAAGCAGGCTAGCAAAGGAGTTGCTGTCCTAGGGTTGGACCGGCCAGAGAGGGTGGAAATGCTTAGTTCTGAACCAGCTCTTGGTCCGTGATAGCTCAGTGTGTGTGTCACACTACTGTGACATCTGAGGCCACAAGGAGATGGTGAAGAAGTTCTATGCAGTAGTGGATTTTCTTCATTATATCCATTAAGGCTTAGGTGGTCTGGGTTCCTATTCATGTAAAAGAAAAATTGCAGTTAGTATTTATCATAAATGTATAGAAACACAAATCCACCTGGAGGAGTCAGAATGGCTACAGAAAAATCTCAAATTATGCTTGTCCAACTGGTGTTTGACAGAGCGGGCAAGAAGCCAGTGCTGCACAGACAGGAAGGGGAATGAGGAGACAGTTGGTTCTGTTATGGCTTTAAGTCATTCTTGCCATTTACAGCTCCTCTTGACAATCCATTTTCTTATGTTACCCCAGTGCTTCGTATCGCTTTTTTATCTCTAAATACAAGTGTGATTTTTATTTTCTCAAAGCTACACTCTGGATTTGATAATATAAGCAAAAGCATGATTGGCCTGCTTGTTTCAAAAGAATCACTGTGTGTTTTCTTTCCTGGATCATTAAATGCTTTAAATGTTGATTGATGTTGTAATACTGTACTTTATTTTTAACACAAAACTTGGCCAGACAGCAAAAATATTTGCCAGGAGAAACAATTTTGAAAAAGACAGATTGGCTTTTGTTGCAAGAAAGTACATAGAGATTTAAGTTGTAGAGGCAAAGTATTGTTTTATTTCTCAGCGTCTGTAGACTAATGATTAGTTGATATGCTGTTTCAACCTTTTAACAATATTAGGAAACACTTCAAAAAGTGGTATTTTATTCAAAATGGTTGATTATGTCACTGCTACCAGAGATGAGGTGATTCAGATTGGTCAGACTTAGGAAGAGAGAACTACTGTGGTGACACCAGTATTAAAATGGAAGATTGTCGATGATTTCAATCTTTCTGTGTAATTTTTAGTGACATATCTGTGCAGCTGTGGTTGTGAATTAAGGGTATTTACAGGCCTTGTCTTGGAAGTACAAAGATAGATGCCTTGTCATGCTTCAAGTTCTTAATGAGAAGCAACTCTTTGGCTTCATGTCAGAAGCTATGTGATACACTAGGTAGGATCCTTTTTTTGTCTCTTTTTTTTATTTGAAAGGCAGAGATCTTCCATCTGCTGGTTCATTCCCCAAATGGCCGAGCTGGGCCAAGATGAAGCCAGGAGCCAGGAGCTTCCTCCAGGTCTCCCATTTGGATACAGGGGCCCAAGCACTTGGGCCATCTTTCACTGTTTTCCCAGACACATTAGTAGGGAGCTGGATCTGAAGTGGAGCAGCTGGGACTTGAACCAGCGCCCATATGGGATGCCAGCATTGCAGGTGGCAGCTTAACTCATTATGCCACAATGCTGGCCCCCTTGCTTTTTATTTTATTTGAAAGGCAGAGAGAGAGCTCTTCCATCCACTGCTACACTCCCCAAATGCCCAACTGCAGTCAGGCTGGTCCAGGCGGAAGCCAGGAACCTGGGACTGAATCTGGGTCTCACTCGAGCAGTTGAGCTATCATCTGCCAGCTCCCAGAGTGCACCTTAGCAGGAATCTGGATCAGAAGCAGAGCTGAACTCAAAGCCAGGAGCTCCAGTTAGGGATAGCGTCCCAAGCAGAGTCTTAACCACTGTGCCAAGCTCTCACCCGCAGAATTTCTTTTGCAGGGAGCTTAGCTAAGGAAATGACATACAGCAGAGACATATCACATGTTAGTAATTTAAGACAGTGTAGATCTAGTTCCACTAGAGTGCCATTAAGTTGCCAGGTGGTGTTTAATGGAGAAGAGGAACTTGAGAAGAGCCTCATCTCAAAAATACTAAAAACTGTTAAAGACTCTTCTCCCCACCATGGGCAAGTAACCGTGGCCACAAACCAGTCGTAGGTCCTGTAGGTGCTGTAGTGGATCATCCTGGCCAGTAGAGGGAGTACTGCTGTCCTTCCATTTAGACATTCAGTATGTCAGCATTCTACTGCAAACGCAGGCGCATGACTTCCCGTGCCATCCTGTATTTTACTGCCTTTTCAAACTTAATGCACTAGTCTATGGAGCAGACAGGATAATGTCTTTCATTAGCTGTTTTGAGTTATCAGACTTTAGAATTTTTATGGAATGGTTATTGATGAGAAAATAGATACCTGTGTAAGCCTAGACTGAAGCTGAACCACGAAAAGAAGTTTCTGGGGGCTGATACTGTGCTGTAGTAGGCTAATCCTCCACCTGCGGTGCCAGCGTCCCACATGGACACCAGTTCTAGTCCCACATGCTCCTCTGCCAATCCAGCTCTCTTCTCATGGCCTAGGAAAGCAGTTGAAGATGACCCAAGTCTTTGGGCCCCTGCACCCATGTGGAAGACCCGAAAGAAGCTCCTGGCTCCTGGCTTTGGATTGGCGCAGCTCTGGCCATTGCAGCCATTTGGGGAGTGAACCAGTGTATGGAAGACCTTTTTCTCTGTCTCTCCCTTTGTCTGTAACTCTGCCTCTCAAGTAAATAAATGAATCTTAAAAAAAAAGTTATTAAAAAAAAGTTTCTTGCTATATATGTAGCCAAATTTGACAGTTTTCTTTTTTCTTTAGATTTACTTATTTATTTATTTGAAAGGAAGAGTTACACAGAGAGAGGGAGAACGAAACAGAGAGCTTCCATTTGATGGTTCACTCCCCAAGTGGCTGCAATGGCCAGATCAGTAGCCCAGAGCTTTTTCCAGGTCTCAGGGGCTCAAGCACCTGGGTTATCTTTCACTTCTTTCCCAGGCGCATTAGCAGGGAGCTGGGTTGGAAGTGGAGCAGCCTGGATTTGAACTGGCACCCACGGGGGATGCTGGCATTGTAGGTGGCAGCTCTACCCACTACACCAATTGCCGGGCCCCAGTTCTTCTTCTTTCACTTCTTGTTTTCTACTGCTATCCTTGAGATAAATTTCTGCTTAAATGAAAATTATTTGATAATTTGAAAGAAAAAGCACAAAGTAGTTGTTGCTTCAACCACTCTAAGTCGAAAGGTGGTGAATTTTAAGATATGCAAAGAAAAATGAGTTTTCATAAGGAGTACAGATGTTGTTGTGGCATTGAGAAAGTCTCTTAGTCTGCAGGTTATACCTGTGTTCTAAGGGGCCTCATAACTTACTTTTTGTAAGAAGACTTAGTGATTGCTCTTTTTGAAAATCTATGGCTGAGAATGGAAAGTTTCCTTAGAGTAGTTCTTTTAAAAACAAAATGTAGAAGAATGTATAAAATGAGTCCCAGTAAAACCTACTGTAACATGAAGCATAAGACCATGTTTTAGAATTACAAATATAAAAGAAGCTTAAGTTGTTTTTCATGGAACTACCTTATGGTGCTGGATGGTAGAATTTTTATTTTAAATAAAGACATTCCATTTTCCAGGACATGATTTATACAAGAAAACATATAATGTCCTGTTGAACATAGGCCAAATACATTCCCAGACGCTTTGTTACCCAAACCTTTTGAGGGATTTCTTTCTAGATGTTTTTGGCAGAAGTGGCGATTTTAGAGGAAACATATAAGAAGTACCAGATGCAGTTTTCTAAATTGCCATAAATGGTTAAAAGTTATTTGTGATGATAGAAACATCTGGGCATACTAGACAATGCCAAAATTTGAATTAAGAAAAAAGTCTGTATCAGCCAGGTAAATAAGCTCTCACTTGACTTGAAAACTTTATTTTTAAAACATGTTTCCCTGATACTGATATTTAAACTGAGCTCTGTTTTAGAAATCACAGGTTAAGAAAAATAATTCCTCTAGATATAAAGGGCACAATAAGTTATGTAGTAAGGAGCATGTTTTGAGTTGATGTGTTGTGTGAGCTTCTCTGCATTTCTTTGTGTATGGATGCATAATTCAGGATGTAAAGCACTCGTTTTGTCCTTCTCAGATAGTCTCCTGTCCCAAGAAAATCAAGAGTTGTTTTGTTGATTCATCAGATATTCATTGTGTGTCTGCCATGCACCAGGCACAACAGTAGGAACTAGACGTAGGCAGCCAGGGCCTACCTTCAGCGGGTTTGCCATCAGGCAGGAAGAAGAGGACAACATGGAACCAGAAACGGGGAGGAAAGAGCTCTCAGTGCGTTCCTTCTGGTGGTGGTGGTGTGGAGTGGCGGAAGCGGCTAGGAAACGGTGCATGGTGCATGGTGCACGGTGCACTAACCTCCTCTGGTCACGTCTGCGTGCAGGAGCCTAGCCTGGGGGAGGAATTCACGTGAAACTGGGCGGCATAATCTGACTGGAGATGCGATTGCATGGGAACAGCCAGAGCTGTGGGTGTGGGTGTGGGTATGGATGTGGGTGTGGAGTGCACCTGAGAAGGCAGAGGAGGGAGCGGGGGGCCGTGTGGGGTGCTGGGGTGTGGGTCCAGACGATTGCGTAGAAGAGCATGTGAGACTGAGTGGAGACTGTGCGTCTCTTCTGGAGGTTGCAGGCTCTCGGCTCCAGCCAGCAGCTGCCACCGGGACTGTTGGCCCGGTACTGCCCATTCTTCAGATCTTTCGGAAACACTGAAAAGCTGGACTTTTATTTGAAATATCTCACTTTTTTAATGTGATGCCTGATTGGAATTTCTGTAAAAACCCTGAGAGGGCTGAGTGTGGTCCACACTAGTTTGCAGAAATGAGTTGGGTTTCAGGCTACAACGTCAACAGCGCTTTGTCGTTAGTACATTATCTGTACTGATGACGATGTTCAGTGTGGAGACATTGCCATGGGTTTACTTTTTGCTGGCAAAATTGTTGTCTTTTCTTCTGGGGAAAAAGGCTGATCTGTGTAAATCTATTCAGACCTATTCAAATTAAATACTGTGTAAGTTTATACTATTAACTCGCTAAAAAACTTTTCTGTTTCAGTGTTGAAAAATACAGTACCAATTATCTGAATGTGTAATAATGGGTTCAGGAAAATAAGTTTGGTTTGGTTACCTTAAAAATATTTATATAAAATCTCTAAGTACACATAGTATTTCCAATTAACTGTATAAATAATCCAGTAGATTTCTATATCTTGTTTTAATCACAGATTATGATCTACAGAATTCAAATTAATGAAGTCATGCTGGATTAATGAAATTCATTCCCTATGAATTCATTTCCTAAAAGTAGAATTTTGAAAGTTACCTTTGGGGTCCAGATGCCTCAGGGGAGTTCCTGGTTCCTGGGTTCAGTACTCAGCTCTGGCTCCTGACTCCAGCCCTTTGCTAACGCGGGCCGTGGGAGGCCACAGTGATGGCTCACGCGTGTCCATTGCAGGCGTTTGCAGTGAGCCAGCAGGTGGGAGCTTCCTCTGTTTGTCTCCTCTGTGTCTCTGCTTCACAGATAAACAAGTTCTTTAAAGTTTGTACAAGAAAGGAAATAAAAGATGTTTATTTGGTATAAAAAATTTTGAAATCACATATCCTTTTTCATGATACACATTTTCCATGAACTTTTTAAAGAACCCTCGTATATCATAAGTTCACATTGCAAATAGATATGATAGCTTTTATTTATTTATTTAGGAGAGAACAGAGGAGACAGACAGAGCTCCCATCTCCTGCATTGCTGCCCAGGTGCCCACAACAGCTGGGGCCAGGCCAGGGCCAGGATTAGAGGTGGGAGAGCAGTCCAGGTCTCCCGTGGGCGTCACAGGAACCCCACTATCTGAACCATCACCCCTGACTCCCAGGAAAGACGTTGGAGTCAGGAGTGGGGACTGGATATTGAACCTAGGCAGATATGGTATCTTTTAAAAATACATTATTTTAAAGATGCATTATTCGATATTAACATAAAAGTGATGATATATAAACTGAACTCGTGTAATAAAAAGATCATGTAATTTCTAATTTTTTATTACATTTGATTAAATGAAGAAGCTAGGTTTCTTTAAGCTAAATATCAGATATAAATTTACTTTTAGGTAGTAAATGCAAAGGGGACACAAAACCCAATTTATTTACTGACTTTTCTGTAGTATAAATGAAGTCATCTGTGTAACTCTTTTCTTAATCCCATTGTCTCTATTGCCTTGTTTTTTTTTTTTTTTTTTAAGATTGATTGATTTATTTGAGAGGCAGAGAGAGAAGGAGGTCTTCCATTGGCTGGGTCACTGAAGCCTGGAGCTTTTTCTGGGTCTCCCATGTAGGTGCAGGGCCCCAAGCACCTAGGCCATCCTCTGCTGCTTCCTCAGGCCATAGCGGAGAGCTGGATCAGAAGACGAACAGCTGGGACTAGAACTGATGCCCGTATGGGATGCCAGCCCTGTAGGCAGAGGCTTAAGCTACTACACCACAACACCGGCACCAGGGCTATATTTTTGAAGAATTATTTATTTGAAAGACAGAGTTACAGAGAGGAGAGAGAGAAATTGATCGACCTTCCATCTGCTGGTTCACTCCCCGAATGGTTGCAATAGCCAAGGCTGTGTCAGGCCGAAGCCAGGAGCCAGGAGCTTCATCCAGGTTTAACTGCATGGGTACAGGGGCCCAAGTAACCTTGTGCCATCCTCCACTGCTTTCCTAAGTACATTAGCAGAGAGTTGGATTGGAAGTGGAGCAGCTGAGATTTGAAACAGAACCCATATGGGATGCTGGTGTCTCGGGCAGGGACTTAAGATCCGCTACACCATGTTGCCGGCCCCAGTGAGGACTTTATTGAATGATGGACTCCTGGGGCCAGCGCTGTGGTGAGCAAAGCCACCGCCTGAAGTGCTGCCATCCCATATGGGCACCAGTTAAGTCTCGGCTGCTCCACTTCTGATCTGGCTCTCTTCTGTGGCCTGGGAAGGCAGAAGGTAGCCCAAGTCCTTGGGTCTCTGCACCCACGTGGGAGACCTGGAAGAAGCTCCTGGCTCCATTTTGGCTTCAGATCGCCTCAGCTCTGGCTGTTGCAGCCATTTGGGGAGTGAACCAGTGGTTGGAAGACCTCTCTCTGCCCCACCTCTCTCTAACTCTGCTTTTCAAATAAGCAAATAAATGTTAATAAAAAAGAAAGAAAAAAAGATGAACTCTTTAGTATTTTAAGAAATCAGATGAATGAGCACTGTCACTTTGTTTAGCATTTTTCTGTTTTTCACATTTGATTTTTTTAAATTTTATTTATTTAACAGAGTTATAGACAGAGAGAAAGGTCTTCCTTCCATTGGTTCACTCCTCAAATGGCCGCACGGCTGGCGCTGTGCAAATCCAAAGCCAGGAGCCAGGAGCCAAGCACTTGGGCCATCCTCCACTGCCCTCCTGGGCCACAGCAGAGAGCTGGACTGGAAGAAGAGCAGCCGGGACTAGAACCTGGCACCCATATGGGATGCCGGCGCCGTAGGTGGAGGATTAACCAAGTGAACCACGGTGCCGGCCCCATCGCTTTTCTAAGAAGTCACATTTGGGGGTCAGCTCTGTGGTGCAGTGGGCTAAGTTGTCACCTGCATCACCAGCATCACATATGGGCCCCGTTGGAGTCCTGGCTGCTCCACTTCCAATCCAGCTCCCTGCTAACGTGCCTGGGGAAGTAGCTGAAGGTGGCTGAAGTGCTTGGGTCCCTGCACTCCCATGGGAGACCCGGATGAACCTACTGGCTTTGGCCTGGCCCAACCCCCGCCATTGCGACAATCTGGCGAGTGAACCAGTAAATAGAAGACCTCTCTCTCTGTCTCTCTCTCTCTCTCTTGCTCTGGCTTTCAAAATCAATAAATCATTAAAAAAAGGAAGTTGCATTTGATCATTCAGTTGCTCTGACAGGGCAGGTTTTACTGTGCCCTGCATTCAGAGAGATGTTCTCCCAAACTGGCCTAAACTCAGCCACTTCATTGCTTAATTTTAAAGTGCCCTCCCCCTTTTATGGTTTAACTTCCAAAGAATTATTGTGGCATGTGAGATTATTTCATAGCAATATTGTATTTGGCTTAAAACCCATTTCTGAATAACCATATTCGCCTGCCCATGTAAATACAGTTCTGATTTCAATTGTGGTTTAAGTTAGTCTTCGGTTTTCATAGAGAAGTAGAATCTGAGAGAATGAGGATGTCTGGAGAAAAAGAGGAGTCTGGGGGGACCCTGGAAGGGGGTAGTTGACTTTCCTTTCTTTTCCATGTCTCTCCTCCTTAATACCATCCTACCAGCCCCTTTCCCTAAATTCTATGAGTTTTCTTCCCTAGATTTAAGTATCAGAATGCACTTAGATCACCACTTGAATTTGAAACAGCCCTTTGCCCTGACCTCACTTTAGCTCAGGATCTAACTATGTCTCCTGATAGCGAGTTTAAGAAAAAAAATGTATTTACCTTTTATTTGAAAAAGAAACAGAGAGAGGTCTTGCGTCTGCCGACTCCCTCCGCAGGTGCCCAGGAAGTGCAGCGCTTGGCTGCCCAGAGCCAGAAGCACGCCGGCGTCTCCAGTGGCGTCCTGACTCTGTCCCAGAAGCCTCTCTATAGAGGCTTTAATCAGCACGAGACCAGCTGTGATGAGTTTTGAAAAAAAATAGTTTTTGTCTTTTTCTTCTTTGTAAATCTGTTACTCTTGAAACAGCATCCCACAAGTTTGGAAGTGGAGAAAGAAGGAAGGAAAGGGGGCACACGCCGTGGACTCGAGAGCAGAGTTGTGCAGACTTGAAGGAAATTCAGTCCTTTGTCTTGTCTTTCTTTCTTTCTTTTTTTAAGATTTATTTATTTATTTGAAAGGTGTTTACAGAGAGGCAGATGCAGAGAAGGAGGTTCTCCATCCACTGGTTCACTCCCCAAATGGCTGCAGTGGCCACAGCTGCGCCGATCCGAAGCCAGGAGCCAGGAGCTTCTTCTGGGTCTCCCACACGGGTGCAAGGGCCCAAGGACCTGGGCCATCTTCTACTGCTTTTTCAGGCCACAGCAGAGAGCTGGATTGGAAGTGGAACAGCCGGGACTTGAACTGGTGCCCATACGAGATGCCAGCACTGCAGGGGCAGCCTTACTGGCTATGCCACAGCGCCAGCCCCTGTCTTTTTCTTCTTTATAAGGAAATATTCTTTAAAATTTTAACGACTACATGAAAATTTGTCTTTATGGAGTACCACGTGATGTTTCAAGACATGTGTACAATGTGTAATGTCCAGTTTAGGATAAACGTGTCTGTCTCCTCAAGCATTGAAAATCATTCCTTTATGATGAAAAGAATCCTAGCTTTTTAGAAAGCAATCTCCAGTACCTTACAGCCCTCCTCATGCAGAACACAGAACTTCTGTCTTGAAGTACCTGTTCATCAACCCTTTCCCACCTCTCCCTCTCCCCCAAGATAATATTTTTTACTTGAACTTTGAAAGTTTGATTCCTTGATCAGTTTGTCATAGAGCAAAATTAAAATTTTCTAGCTTATTTGACTGAAATAATTTTTATCAAAATCAACTCTTTGTGAACTTTACTCTGAAGATATCTATTTATCATTCAGTTTTGTTTCTTTTTTTAAATGAGAGCCACTGTAGTGCTATAGCCTGACCCTGTTCTGAAACAATACTGTCTCATAGAAATACAATGTGAAACATATGTCATTAAATTTTTAGTTGCCATATTGAAGCAGTAAAAAAAAATACTGGTGAAATTAACTTTTGATAAACTTCATATAGCCCAGCGTATCCAGGTGATCACTTTGACGTGTAGTCAGTGCAGCAGTTGTTAACTGTAGAGGGAAGCAGACAGTGTCGGGGAACTGTGCCGGGCTGACAGGAGGGTGGTGCGTAAGCTTGGCCTCTTTCTCTGTTGTCTGTCTTTAGCCGTGGTCAGGAGGGGAGCATGGGAAGAGCGAGTGTCTGCACTCTGGCTCACGAGTGGGGTGGTTAAGTCGGAGCAGTCGCAGGAGATGAGCTCGCTTACTTGCTGTTGCTTCACTGACGAGTTCAGTGTCCTGTGTGCATTCAGAACGGACTTAGTTCTGGGAAGGCCCGGGGGGCACCAGTGCCCGTAGCGGGTACACGTGCACACATTCAGAGTGTAGTGTCTTACCGACTGAGACTTTAGCAATAGTCCTCTTTCTCCCCGCCCCACTCCTCCCTCTCTGTGTTCCTCCCCACCTCCCACCCCTTTTTAATGTCCAAGTTTAAATTCCTTACAGGAAAGACAGGAAAGGAAAAGTTTGTAGTAGATTTTCCAAACAGAACCTGGCGTTATAAGATGGTTATGGCAACCAGCTCTATTTTGGTAAAGTTAGACTATTATATGAATGACATTTTACATTTTTTTCTAAACGGCAATTTAGATTTTTGTGATTTTGCAAAACCATAAGCTATTACACACAGTTGTGCTAGATATTTCGTAGTTGCATTTACTACTGTAAATCAGAATTTGAGGCATTGCACAGCAGAACAGAATGGCGACATAAGCAGACAGGCCTGGCCTGGTCTGTGAGGCCTGAGGAAACTTCTCTGAGGAGGTGACTTGGGGACTGGGGCGTGAAGGGTGAGTCGGAGTTATCAGTGCTGAGTTTTCCCAGCAGAAGGAAAATCCTTGCAGTGGGAGTTGAGTCCAGAAATACACCATACGTTTATGATCCATTGACTTTCTGACAAGAGAGCCAAACAGTGCTGAAACGACTGGATACCTTAGGCAAAAAAAAAAAAAAAAAAGAATTGGACCCCTACTTCATAGTGTGCACAAAATCTGATTCAAAGTGGATCATAGACCTAAATTTGAGTTATAACTGTAAAACTTAGAAGAGAACATAGGAGTAAGTCTTTCAGCTCTTGGGTTAGGTGATAGTATCTTAGATACAGTACTAAAAGCACCACCACCAACAACAACAAAAAACTAAATTGGACTTCATCAAAATTAGTTGAAAACTTGAAAGGATACCATCAAGAAAGTGAGTATCGACCCATGGGAAAATGTGTTTGCAAGTCGCCTGAGGAGGGAGCTAGTGTCCAGCTATGACCAGGAAAACGTGTCACCACTCAGAAGGAGCAGGTGTGTGGGCCAGGATCCGAGTCTAGTGACTGGGGATGTGGTTCTGGATCTGAGAGGCAGTGCTGTGTTAGCAAGGTAGTCTCCATTTCTCAGAATAAGAACTGATAGTCAAGCGTAAAGTCGGTGAGCGTCTCCTCCAGCTCACGCCGTCCGCTGCCCGGGTACCAGGTGTAAGCTCCGTGCGTGGCCGAGAGTCCCTCAGTCCAGGAGGCCCTGTGCCTGGTGTGGCTCAGTGTGGCTTCATGCAAATCTAGGAGAAAAGAATGCCACACTGCCCGCGCTCTACCAGGGTCACAGCATCGGTTTACTTTTGAAAGCAAGAATATTAAAATGGGCCAAGTATCCTTCTAGCTGCTCATTAGCTGTCACTTAACCAGTGTGTTGGAGCCAGTGCTGTTGAATTGCATTGTGCAGTGCCCTTGTCTGGAATACTTTGCCCTATCAGCTGCATCTTGGTCTCAGCTGTGTTAGATTCTCTTCTTAGCTCACCAGAAACCGAGTCCAGCCAGGAAAATAGAAAAAGGAATATCTAAAAGTGTTGCTTTTCCGTTTCCTCCCGTTAAATGGAGTGGCTCTGGACACGCTTCCTGCAGGAAGCTGTGGTGGAAATCTTTCTTTGCCGTTAGGTCCTGAAGAGGACGAACACTTTGTTTGGTTTTTAGATGTTTCTGTTAAAGAGCCGTTATTTTATAGGGGATAAACCATGTGAATTAATGCATGCCCTGGCTTCTGGGTAATTTCTGTATCAGCCTAGTTCCCTGGACCAAAGAAAAGATGGTAATATCGAGTGTTCTCATCAGAATACAGGCATATTTTCAATCATAGTACAGGATGGTGTAAATCTCATTATGTATGCACCCAGGTTATTTTAATCAGTTAATGGCTATCTTTGTTCACATATTTTAAAACAGATCAGCTCCGCCAAGAAATGCTGGATGATGTACAAAAGAAATTGATGAACTTAGTAAACAGCACAGAAGGAAAAGTGGACAAGTATGCTTTTGCCTCTTACTTTTTAGATTCTTTATGGTAAAAAATAACTTCCATGTGTCGGTGTTTACATGTGATTGTATCTTTTTAAAAGCCTTTTTCTTGGGGCCAGTGCTGTGGCATAGTGGGTTAAGCCACTGTCTGTGGCGACCACATCCCATATAGGCGCTGCTTCCAGTCCTGACTGCTCCACTTCCAATCCAGCTGCCTGCTAGTGTACCTTAGGAGGAGGATGGACCGGGTGCTTGGAAGACCCAGAGGGAAGGTTCCTGGCTCCTGGCTTTGGCCCGGCACAGCTCTGGCCATTGTAGCCATTTGGGGAGTGAACCAGTGAGTGGGAATGGACCAGTGGGTGGGAGATTCTCTCTCTCTCTCTCTCTCTCTCTCGGCTCTGCCTTTTAAGTAAATAAAAAAAGCTTAAAAAAAAGCCTTTTTTAAAGATTTATTTATTTATTTATTGAAAGGCAAAATGTGGCAGAAAGGAAGAGAGAGACCTTCCATCTGCTGGGTCACTCCCCAAATGCCCACAGCTGGGGCCGGGCCAGGCCAGATCCAGGGCCAGAAACTTCACTGTGTCACCCGTGTAGGCGGCAGGAACTCAAGGACTTGAAACATCATCTGCTGCTTCCCAGACACATTAGCCAGACCTGAAACTGGCACTCCAGTACGGGACGTGGTTATCCCAGGCACCAGCTTAACACATTGAGCAACAATGCCAGAGAGCCTTTTTCTTAACATGAAGAGATGTAGGTAGATTTACAGAGAGTCAGTAGAATAACTTGTTGTCTTTTTTTTTTTAAGATTTATTTATTGATTTGAAAGAGTTACACAGGGAGAGAAGGAGAGGTGGTGGGGGGGTTCCATCCGCTGGTTCACTCTCCAATTGGCTGCAGTGGCCACAGCTGCACCGATCCGAAGCCAGGAGCCAGGAGCTTCTTCCGGGTCTCCCACACAGGTGCAGGGGCCCAAGGACTTGGGCCATCTTCTGCTTTCCCAGGCCACAGCAGAGAGCTGGATTGGAAGTGGAGCAGCCGGGACTTGAACCAGCGCCCATATGGGATGCCAGCACTGCAGGCGGTGGCCTTACCTACTATGCCACAGCACTGGCCCCATTTTTTTTTTTTTAAGATTTTATTTGTTTGTTTGAGAGGTAGAGTTAGAGAGAAAGAGAGGGAGAGACAAAGGTCTTCCATCCACTGGTTCACTCCCCAAATAATCTCAATGGTCAGAGCTGAGCCAATCCAAAGTCAGGAGCTGGAAACTTCTAGGTCTCTCATGCCAGTGCAGGGCCCAAGGACTTGGGCCATCTTCTTTCCCAGGCCATAGCAGAGAGCTGGATCGGAAGTGGAGCAGCCAGGACTCGAACCAGTGCCCATATGGGATGCCAGCACTGCAGGCAGCAGCTTCACCAGCTACACCACAGTGATGGCCCCCCAAATGGTTTACTTTTAACATTGTTTTCTTCTTCCTTTAGTGAGCATCTTCTGATTATGTGTCACTGAACCCCATGTATATACTTGATGTCCCACCTAATACTGAAATTCAGATATTAGCAAGTTTTTAATAAATGAGGATGGGGAAGGCAAAGCACAGGAACAGTGGTTCCCACCCAAGGGTCTGCTCCAGGGACCCTCGGCCCAGCGAGGCACAGGGACTCCCACAGGTGCCAACTGGTCACTAGGCTGAAGTGGGTGGCTAGCCAGTGATGGTTTTGAAATACTCTTAGACTTGCCAAGGTTTTTTTTTTTTTAATTTAAACTATTTTTGTTTAGTCTTTATGTTTAAATATTTAATCATTTATAACTAAATACTCACTTTCTGATGTTTGCATACATCGATGCTGATTGAGCTTGAGCTGTTCTCTTCATTTTGCAGAGTCTTGATGCGAAACCTCTTCATCGGGCATTTCCACACACCGAAAAGTCAGCGGCACGAAGTGTTGCGGTTGATGGGCAGCATCCTGGGCGTGACGCGGGAGGAGATGGAGCAGGTGACGGGCATCGCCAGCTGCGCGGCCTCCCAGAACAGCGTTGCCTTTCACTCTGGATAGCTGGGCCGAACATGTTTTTTGTAAAGTGGAAATGGAACTGGTTCTTACTACGTCAAAGAGCTGGGTTGTTTTTACGTTTATATATTAGTTTAACTGTTTTGTAGCTTAAAAACTGCTTCTTGTGGTAGGGTACTGAAGTGCTGAGCTGGGACAGTCCCGCACTGTTTTGGGGTGTGGTTGGCACGGTGCTGTGTTTGTAGCCTTCGTCAGTAGGAGGCACTTGCTGCCACCTGAAATCGTGTACGAATGTTCTTCTCTTGCATTGATGATGTTTTCCTGTTTTTTCAGTTGTTTAAAGAAGATCAGGGTGGTGTGACCAGGTGGATGACAGGATGGCTTGGAGGAGGATCAAAAAGTGTCCCCAGCACACCCTTGAGACCCAATCAGCAATCCATGCTTAATAGTGTAAGAACGGATTTTCTTCTGCTGAGCGGGTGGTGGGGTGTTGCCTAGGCACTCACCTCCAGACAGTAGAGTCCGTGTTCAGGGTCCTGGAGCCGTGGAACGGATCCAGAGAAGTGCTTACCTTACGGGTGACAAGCTATATGACAAGCTATTTTAGTCATTTCATTGCATGTGGATTTTTTGAAGTGTTTGTATATGGTACTTTTATTTTTCAGGTTTTTAACTATTCTTTCTTTGTGTTTGATTATGCTACCACTGGCAGCCATGCTATTAAATTATTTAATGTGTGTATGTATGTTCCAAGTCACTGAGCCAGTCAGTGATACTTACTGAGTACCTGCTGTGTACCAGAATGCCCTAAGTCCTGAGAACACAACTCCGATCCAGACCAGGTGTCTGCCGTTAACACTGATGAACACGACACCACAGGGTCTGCCACTAACATGTGATGACATGACACCATGGGATCTGCCTTTAACACGTGATGACATGACAACACCGTGTCTGCCTTTAACACATGATGACATGACACCATGGGGTCTGCCGCTAGCACGTGATGGATGACGTGGCAACATGGGGTTTGCCGCTAACACGTGCTGACATGACAACACCTTGTCTGCCTTTAACACATGATGACATGGCAACACAGGGACTGCTGTTAACATGTGATGACATGACAACACGGGGTCTGTTGTTAACATGCGATGACATGACACCATGGGATCTGCCTTTAACATGTGATGACATGTCAACACGTGTCTGCCTTTAACATGTGATGATATGACAACACGGGGTCTGCTTTAACATGCAATGACATGACACCATAGAGTCTGCCTTTTAACACGTGATGACATGGCAACACTGTGTCTGCCTGAACACGATACCCCGGGGCCTAGGACGTCTGCAGGGGAGTCACTGAAGATAGTTGTTAGTTATTAGGTTATTAGTTGGTATGTGGAGCTGCTTTCTTTTATTTTAATAAAAAGGTGCTAAAGGTAGATACCTTACCCAGAGCTAGTTAAGGATAAAAGATAAGACTAGGGAAGATATAAAACTTAATTTAAAGGAAAGGTCTCCACTACGTTATTCCAGTGTTCCTGGTGATCTGCTATATTCACTGATTGGGTCTGTCTTTAGAAAATTGTGTTTATTCTGCTGTCTGTTGGAACCGTTGGCATGTCTATGCAGACAGCTGTTAGGATGCTAAGCCTCGATGTCTGAAGTGCCAGTGGTGGCAAGAAATGTGAGCTTTGTTTCCTGTAGGCTAATTTTGACTGGAAGGTGTTGGAAATGATTGTTGTCCTCAAAGATTATTGACTAATTATTGAAATGTTATGATAATCTGTGTTAGTAACGTGCCAGCATTTTCTGTTATTGAAAGGTGATTTGTAAAAAAAAATGATTCAAATGATACGTAGTTTTTAGTTTATAGGTGTATTTTCTTAGTTGCATTAAATATAATTGTATTAATAATGCAATCAAAATACTTTTTCTTAGTCTTTTTCAGAACTTTTTGTTAAATTCCTAGAGACAGAATCTCATCCATCTGTTCCACCACCCAAACTTTCTGTTCGTGACATGAAGCCGCTGGATTCCCCAGGAAGAAGAAAACCGGACACAAGTGCACCAGAAAGCTTCAAAGGTAAAACCAAACTGTTTTCCCTACAATTAAAAATATGAACATTTAATTTATAATTCTTTATATTGACATTAGCCAAACTGTTAGTGTTTAAGTATGACTGTCCCTAAAATTCTGACATCAGATTTTGCCTTCATATATTCTTGTAGCAATCTGATATTTAATTGGCTTAGGTTAATTTAAATAGCATGAGTTATTTTCCCTTTATATCTCAGAATAATTCTTCTCCCTCTACATAAGCCGTTTTGACTTACTGTTCTGGAAGTGTGGAAGTGCTGATGAACTGGTTAAACCTTTGCTTGGTCACCCTTTTTTTTTTGTAAGTATTTGTTTGAAAGAAAGAGCTACAGAGAGAAAGAGAAGTCTTCCATCCACTGGTTCACTCCCCCCAAAGCTGAGCTTATCCAAAGTCAGGAGCCAGGAGCCTCCTCTGGGTCTCCCATGTGCGTGCAAGGGCCCATGGACTTGGTCCATCTTCCACTGTTTTCCCAGGCCATACCAGAGAGCTGGGCTAGAAATGGAGCGGACGGGTCTTGAACCCGTGCCATATGGGATGCCAGCACTGCAGGCAGCAGCTTTTTCCACCACACCACAGCGCCAGCCCCAGTCATCTGTCTTTGTCCTCATTACCAATCAGAGGTAGAAGTGTAACTTACAGTTTGAGACAAGTTTTTTTCTCCTTTAAAAAAATCGTAAGTGTTCTACTCAACAACCAGGACTTGACAGGTTAGTGATCTATTTAAGCACAGCTGGTACATGGACTTAAGTCCCCAGGAATGCTGTGAAGGACCCTATGTTGAAAGATCTGCATGTTCGTATGGGGCAGTGGGGGAAGATATCTTTCATCCACTGGTTCACTCACCAAGTGGTAACAACAGCTGGGGCTGGACCAGGCTGAAAGCCAGGAGCCAAGAGCCTCATCCAGGTCTCCCACATGGGTGCAGGGCCCAAGCAGTTGAGTCATCTTCTACTGCTTTCCCAGGCACGTTAGCATGGAGCTGGATGGGAAGTGGAGCAACTGGGACTTAAACCAGGGCTCATGTGGGATGCTGGCACCACAGGCGGGGGCTTAACCTACTGCACCACAGCGCCAGCCCCTGAGTCTTCACATTGCAATACAGACGAATATGCTAGCTAGTTTGACTGCACGTATGTTCTATACTCTTGTATTTCACAAGATTGGGCTGCTAAATTGAGTGAAAATGGTGACTTTGTCTAAGGACGAGGGTGAACTGAAGGCATTTTCTTGTTGCAGTCTGCAGGTTCCAGGCTCACTGTGGCAAGGTGCCCACCCTCTCCTCTATCTCCCTCTCCTCCCCTGGCCTCCCTTGCCTTTGTCAGCTCCTGCCCACTGTGACGTATTTATCAGACAGGAAAGCCAGTGAGAGTCTGAGCTTGCACCAGTTCTGCATGGGAAGCAGCTAAGAAGCTCGCTTGGTCTCTAATCCTAGGCTGGGAAGAGTGAGCCTAGGACAGCGCTCCTGGAGCTCTTCCAGACTTGAGGAAGTTGTTCACAGGCAGATCCAGCTTTGGACGCCAGGGGGCGGGATGACCAGTGGAAGGCGTGACCTTGCCGCGTGCTCTCTGGGTTGAAGGCCTCTTCTGTTGAGTTTCCCATTGCTGAAGTGGACACCCGCAGAGGGTTGCTTGTCTCCTGCCATTGAAGTTGGTGGTGGTCTTGGGTGATAAAGCAGAGTTGGGTCCCCTTAGACATGAGGTCATAAACAAAACCTCTTCCAGTAAAAACTGAGTGTTATCAGCCTGACTTCACAGAGAAGTGATCGAACCAAGGATTGTCCTCCAACATCAGGAGGCCTGAAAGATAGCCGTGTGACAGAAGTCTGTTCCTTTTCTTTGGTCAGTTGGTAGTAATCCCGATGTTATCACTGTACTGTGGTTGCCAGTGTTTTTCCTGACCACTACAATGGTTTGGGGAAACTGTCAGCTTTTTTTGTTTTGTTTTGTTAAAGATTTATTTATTTGGAAGGCAGAATTACAGAAAGGCAGAGGAAGAGACAGAGAGAGAGAGAGAGAGATCTTCCATCCACTGGTTCACTCCCCAGATGGCACAACAGCTAGAGCTGGGCCGATCCAGAGCCAGGAGCTTCTTCCGAGTCTCCCATGCGGGTGCAGGGGCCCAAGGACTTGATCCATCTTCCGCTGCTTTCCCAGGCCACAGCAGAGAGCTGGATCAGAAGTGGAACAGCCGGGACTCGAACCATCGCCCGTATGGGATGCCGGCTCTGCAGGCGGCCGCTTTACCTGCTACGCCACAGCGCCGGTCCCAAAATGTCATATCTTAAGTCATTCATCTTTCAGGTGGATAAGAGATTCCTTAGCATCCAGACAATACCTTTTGAAAAGCTGTTGTTTGGGGCCAACATTGTGGAGTAGCAGGTAAAGCCTCCACCTGAGATGCCAGCATACCGTATGGGCGCTACTTTGCGTTATGTTGCTCCACTTCTGATCCACCTTCCTGCTGTTGCACCTAAGAAAGTAGCAGCAGATGGCCCAGGTGCTTGGGCCCCTGCACCCACAAGGGATACATGGATGAAGTTCCTGGCTCCTGGCTTTGGCCTGGCCCAGGCCTGGCTGTTGCAGCCATTTGGAGAGTGAACCAGCAGATGGAAGATGCCTGCTCCCCCCCCATTCTGCCTTTCAAATAAATACAATAAATCTTTAAAAAAAAAAACAAAACTTGTTATAGTAAGTCAAATTCATCAGTTACACAACTGGCGTTTGGCTACAAGGCAGGGCAGTAGAGCCGTGAGATGTTTGGCATACAGGTTAAGACTCCACAGGAGAGTCCACGTGCTGGAGAGCTGGTTTCGGTCCCAGCCACTCCGCCTCCAGCCCAGCTTCCTGCTAGTGCGCACCTGGAGGCAGCAGTGATGGCCTGCCACACACACGGGAGGGACCTGGCTTTGGCCTGGCCCAGCCCTGGCTGTTGTGGGTGTGGGGGAGTGAGCCAGCAGGTGGAAGACCTCTCTGTCTTTCTACCTTTTGAAAAAAATGAAAATAAATAAAAATCTGAAAATCAGTAAATAAGTATAAAACAGCAGTATCGTTGTGTTTGCTAAAGTGTTAGCGTTTGTCTGTCTCCTGTTCCCTGCGTCTCTTGTCCTTGTTCTCCGTCTGTGTCTCCATAGGCACTGCGTCTGTGATCCAGAACCCAGCAGCGTATAAGTTAAGCTTGTGTGTGAGCCCAGTCTAGGCACCCAAAACACATGGGTCACTTGTCGTTACAGAAGGCCGTTTGAATCACCAAGAATGAACTTTAATCAGAATCACAATACAAACTGACATTTGTATTTAGACATGAAGGCCGCCCTGTGCTCTCATTTTAAATAATTCAAGCGGGGCCAGCGTTGTGGCACAGTGGTAAAGCCATCTGCAATGCCAGCATCCCACGTGCACAGCAGCTCGTGTCCCAGCTGCTCCACATCTGATCCAGCTCCTTGCTGATGACCTAGGAAAGACAGCAGAAGGTGATCTAAGTGGGGCCGGCGCTGTGGCGTAGCGGGTAAAGCCGCTGCCTGCAGTGCCGGCATCCCATATGGGCACCAGTTCTAGACCCAGCTGCTCCAGTCCCGATCCAGCTCTCTGCTATGGCCTGGGAAAGCAGCAGAAGATGGCCCAAGTGCTTGGGCCCCTGCACCTGCATGGGAAACCTGGAGGAAGCTCCTGGGTTTGGATAGGCCCAGCTCCAGCTGTGGTGGCCAGTTAGGGAGTGGACCAGCAGATGGGGGCCTCTCTCTGTGGCTCTGCCTTTTAAGTGAGTGGGTAGATCAAGTGCTTCAGGCCCTGCTACTCACATGGGAGCCCTAGAAGAAGCTCCTAGACCCTAGTGTAGGCCTGGCCCAGCCCCCACCCTTGCAGCTGTCTAGGGAGTAAACCAGCAGACAGATCTTTTTCTCTCTAACTCTTTCAAATAAATAAATAAACCTTAAAAAAAAAAAACAACCTTGAAGAATGGCCCAAAAAACATGTTAAATCCCAGTGTTATTACCAGTAAGACGGAATTCTTGAAGCTAATAGTGGTAAGTTGGTTATTCGTATATACATGTGTATGTGGGTGTATGCATGCTAATCAGTGATACAGGGTTAACTTTATACCCATATTCAGAGGGTTATTTCAAGTCTGTGTCTTTGCAAAGAGTGAGAGATCAAATCATCCCTGTTTATCGTTTAGATCCAGCAGAGTCCAGGTCTGGTAGAAGAACTGATGTGAATCCGTTCCTGGCCCCCCGCTCTGCTGCTGTGCCCCTCATTAACCCAGCTGGACTTGGCCCCGGGGGGCCTGGGCACCTGCTCCTCAAACCCATCTCAGATGTCCTGCCCACATTCGCCCCTTTGCCAGTGTCGCCGGACAGCAGCGCTGGAGTCGTGTTGAAGGACCTTTTAAAGCAATAAAAGACCCTCCAGCCAGAGACAACACAGCACTTTAAAGAAACCGTGAACGCTACGCGATGTCCGTTATCACAAAGTGCCCTTGGGAAGACATTCATGTGTATGTTTGTAGTTGTACTTTCTCTAAATTTAATAAAAATGTTCTCAGTGCTTTTAGGAATTGGCAGGAGTCAGAGGAGCCACTGTTCTTTCCTTCTCTGATTTGACCTAATACAAACTAGAAATACTTGATTTACCCTTTTCTTAACTTACATTTTAAAAAGACAACTCCTGGTCGCTGTACTGTACATCAGGTTTTTAGTTCCTTCTCTGGTGTTCAAGCTCTCCTAAGCTAGAGACAAGTGATTTACCTTTCAAAGCACAGAGCGTCTCGGCGCTGTGTGGCAGAGAGCTGAGGCACGTAATGCGTGCACAGGCCCAGCACGGTCGTCCCAGCAGGCCCCGGAGCCCGCCCGGGGATGGCCAGTGTGCGAGGCTCTGTGCAGCGTCCCCCGGCAGTGCTCACGTGACCAGCACCCCAGTCAGAGTGCAGGGCTTGGTCCATCATAGCCTTAACCCCCCCCCCCCGTCTCCACCCCCTCCTCGCTCCCGCCTTAACCCCTGGCGGCCGCCCAGCGAGCATCCCTTCATTGGCAGGTGCGTGGTGTGGGCACCCTTGCATTTTAAGGCCTCTGGCGTCTGCTCAGAGGTCGCATCTTAAAGTCAGCGCTCCCTCACGCAGGTGCGCAGAGCCCGCGCCCGCGCCTCCACACCCGCCCGCCCTGCGGCCGCTGTGACAGTACCAGCGCCAGGTGTTTGCGACCTAGGAGGAAGAGAGTGTTGCTTTAATTTTGTGTTAAACTAACATGAAAAAGCCTGACTGGAAACTGAATTGTATCAAGATGTTTAGATTTGTGTTAGTTGTTGAAGTTGTACATTTAAAATGACACTTCTCGTGTATGTTGTGGATTTCAATATGCCTTGAAAATAGCAACATTTTGTATAGCAAGGAAAGGTGAAAATAAGACTAATCCAAGTATGTAAATAGGCGTGGCTCTGGCCAGCGCTTACTTTGGTTGTTTGTATGTTTTGCTGTGGCTCACGGAATATTTCTAATGTATTTGGAAGACTGTTGACGGCAGGTGAAACCTTTATCCGCCACCCCTGTGTACCCTGGCGGGAAGCTGGTGCACAGATTCCATGTAAGAACTGCTCAGCTGGCCCTTTGCTTACGCTGAGCAAGCGCCGGCACTCATGGCTGCAGGCGACGCACCAGGCCTCCCGGACACCCCAGCTCAGCGGCACCGGGCCTCCCGGACACCCCAACTCAGCGGCACTGGGCCTCTGGGACACCCCAGCTCAGTGGCACCGGGCCTCCAGGACACCCCAGCTCAGCAGCACCGGGCCTCCAGGACACCCCAGCTCAGCTGCACTGGGCCTCCCGCGCCCCACGGTGCCGCCCCTGGCCTCTGCCTGCACACAGCATGGGAGAGGATCGAGTTTCAGACTGCCATGCGTGAAAGGCGGAAGAATCGGAAGTGGGGGCCGCCTGTCACTCCTGGATCCCTGTGTGCTCCTCTCGAAGACGTTCCCGCTGGCCGTCCTGAATCACCTGCTGCTTTGCCACTGGAGTTTTAGTTCAGTGTGGAGCAGCTGAAACACTAGGTTCTAAGTTCAAAACAAAAACGGTTCTTCATTTTGAGGACATGCAGAAAATGTTTTATTTTGAAGAGGAAGTGCATGGTGGGTGTGTAAGTAGTATGTCACCATATTTGAAATGCCTTTTATGACATTTTGAGTATTTCCTTCCCTGGTCAGAACAGCCTGTCTCCCCCCACTTCCCCCCCAACCCGGCAGTTCAGCACACGTGTGAAAGCTGTCGTGGATGGATTGCATATCCGTAGAGCACAGAGCATGCTGTTACAAAGCTACTCTGTAATAAGTGCGTCCTAGGTAGTCCTGCCCTGAAGCTGTGCACCCACATGCTTCCTCTGTATCGTCGAAGCTGTAGCTGGCTTTGACCTGAGCAGACACAACCCGCCCGCTGCCCTGAAGCCGAGTCGAGTCAGGTGAGCCGTCTGCTCTAGGAATCTCCTGTCGGGCCGAGGAAGCCTGCCATCCCAGTGTTCGCCGGAGGCCGCTGCTGGCAGTGCCTGGACCGCGGTGTCCGTGTGCAGCTGGGGTCATTTTACTGTGGTGGTCGGATTCTGCCTGAGCTGCCTGTTTTCCACAACATTCCTGGTGGTTTTCAGCCACGTGTAGTTGAACGATACTGCAGTGCAGCTCCCATCCAGGCGCTGGGTTGGATCTTTCTGGTCCAGTGCTGTATCTCGGGGTGGTTTGAGTTCAGTTCCTACCATTCTTGATTTGAACAAACAGGAAAAAGCACAACAGGACCATAGGAACAGAGGACTTTCTTGCAGCGAATCAGCTAAAGCATTGAATATCCCACCCCCGATAAAGCCTTCCGTTTCCTTTAACCTGAGAGGGACCCCTCCCCCTCCCGAGCCAGTGCTTTGATGAGAAGTGCTTAGTGCTGTCCGGCGTCCAACTTCAGAGCATTTGAATCTGGTTCCTAAAGCAGGTGAAGCTTTTCATATGTCCAAGTATGTCACACATCTTCCATCAATGAAAATATAATTTTGTAAATACCAAATGAGCTGTGATATTTATTTTATATATTCCTATGGGAAAAAAATAATGTTCTGATATTTGTAATTATTTGCCAATCTTTACTTTTTAACCTATTAAGTTATCTCTATTTAAAAATTTCAAATTTTCGGGCTCAGTGTTGTGGTGTAATGGGTCAAGCCCTGGCCTGCAACGCTGGCATCCCGTGTGGGCCCCGGTTTGTGTCCTGGCTGCTCCACTTCTGATCCAGCTCCCTGCTAATGTGCCTGGGAAAGCAGCAGAAGACGGCCCAGGTGCTTGGGCCTCTGCACCCACACGGGAGACTTAGATGAAGCTCCTGGCTTTAGCCTGGCCCGACCCTGGCTGTTGCAGCCATTTGGGGAATGAACCAGCAGATGGAAGATTTCTCTGTCGCCCCTCTCTGTAACTCTGACTTTATCAAGTAAATAAAAATAAATCTTAAAAATAAACAAAATTATAAATTTTCTCTTGATTTTTAGAGAAATATCTAAATGTGGGGAAATTTCCAAGCCAACCTTAATACTAAGTATGTTTTATAGCACTAAAGTCAATGCATCTTTTAATTTCTCAGGAGCATTGTAAGGCAAAAAATATTCCAAATAAAGATGATATATGTAAGTTGGCAATGTCTTAGTCCACGATATTTTTTTCTTTTTTAGCGAAGAGCCAAGGGGGGAATGATTTACACACGTTGTTTACAGCAGTGGTTGATGAACTACTGAAGCTGAGGTCTTCAAGTGCTCACTGGATGTCTTGGGAATGTTTTAAGTGAACAGTTTGAAAGGGGTTCCGGGGCAGGCGTTTGGCCTCGCAGTGCCCACGTCCCACGTTGGGTTGCCGATGTGGGGACCCATGGATAGGCCTGCCATGGGACCCCCCCCCCCCCGTGGTGGGTGTGGCTTATAGCAGTAATGCGGATGTAGCAGCTGATTGAACTTTCCATCCAGCTGAGGATCGTGGTAAACAACAAGATGGCGCTGATGCCCTGCCTGCTGCGTGACTGCAGCTGAGCGTGATCAAGTGCCGGATTGGAGAGCTCTGTGCATGGACTGATTGGTTGACTGTGATTGGTTGAATTCTGTATATAAGCAGACCGCCGGAGAGGGAACGCGCACGCCAGCTTTCCCCCTTAAGGAACGTGTGCGCCATCTCTCCCCCTTCTCCCGGTTCCCCCAGTCTTTTTCCTACTCCTTTTAAGTAAAAGTCTTTTGAAGACCGATTGGCTGCGAGTAGCGTTGTTCCTTTTGCGGCCAAAGGAGCGACAGCCTGGGCCCGGTACCCAGCTCTGCTCCTGACTCAGCTTCCTTCCAGTGCAGATCCTGGGAGACGCCTGTAGTGGGTCCCTGCCTCTCCCTGGGAGACCAGGCCCTGCCCAGCACCAGGTGAGTAGCCACCAGCTGGGAGCTTGCTATGGCTCTGTCTTTGAAATGATGAGGTAGAAACTAAACACGTGTATGTGGATGCTGCACACGTACTCAGGGTTCTATGTGAAGTCAGAAGGTTGCAGCGGCCTGGTTTCCCTTTGTCGTTAAGATGCGGTGTCCATCACTGGCCTCGGGGTCTCCCCCGGGAGAATCAGCCTGTCGTCCTCGTCCCTTCGACGTGGAACTCAATAGTCTGAGCTGTTGAGGTGACGGAGGCGTTGGAAGGCCCAGGTGGACTGGGGGAAGTACTGAGTCTGAGCCTTTGTGTGGGGCCTTGAACAAAATCACTTCTCGATGGGCCTCGTTTTTCTCGTCTCTGAAAAATAATAGCCATGTAAGTAATCTCGGGCTGTAAGAGTCAAGTGACATGTTTATTCATAAGGTTTATTAAACGAGCCAGTGTGGCACGTGTGGGAATGCTGGCTGAAGCCCATGGGCCACACGTGGCGGGAGCGATGAACACCGTCCAAGTGGGTAAGAGCGTCAGAGGCGGGGGTGCAGCCGAAGCCAAGCGTTGTTTCCCGAAGGTGAGGAGCTACCGAGAGGGCTGGCGAAATTGTTTGTGGGAGACATGAGCTTTGGCGAGAGAAGGTGGCCAGCTCCTACTGGGGCAGCCGTGGTGGGTCGGTGGGCCAAGAGCTGTCTAACTGGTTGGTGATGAGCAAGTGGAGGCAGCTGTGCCGAGACCCCGGGTCGCAAAGCGGAGGCAGGACTGGGGTCGGGGGCCAGTTGGGTGGAGGGAGAGTTGTCCTAAGCAGAGAGACTTGAGCATGTGTGTGAGTTTGCAGGGACCCAGTGTGGATGGAGAATCAGGAATGGGGGATTGGAGGGGGCACTGGAGAGTTTGCGAGAAGGGAACCAGGGCCAGGGAGGGAGGAAAGGGAGCAGCGGGCAGCAGGTGGATGAGGGTGGCGGGAAGTTGTCAATTGCTCTGAGGTTGGAGGGGACCTATGCTGAAAGACCAATGGTTAAGAAGTTCAAGGTCGCCTGGGGAGCCACAATACATTTCCAGGCTACAGGAGAAATGAGAGGAATGCCGGCGGGGCGCGCCCAGTGCTGGGGGCCCGGCTGGAGCCTGGCCTAGAGACGGGGGCAGGGGAGGGGTTGATGAGCACAGAGCTGGAGGGCAGTTGGAGCGGCTCTAAGGGACGCAGGCTAGCACATCCGGGGCAGCCCTCACCCAGTGCGGGCCAACACCAAGTGTAACCTGACCTTTCACTTCCTGTGCTGGGGGCTTGGGTCATGTGAGCAGCGATACAGCCGAGGGTTTCACGTTGTGGTCATAATCTATCTCATAAATTAATAACCTATAATTGCAGCACCATTTGTCTTCGAGATGGAGAACATTTTTTGAATGTGAATGAATGGATCACTTAAGGTGAATAGTTGACCCCCGGGTTGTTTTCCGCCTGGGCTCCCAAGATGGAATCTTGTGTGCATCGCTCTTCCGCTCCTTGTGGGATAAAGAAATTGCTACTCTGCGCTCTAAGCATGTTTTACCCGTGGTTGCTCTCGGCTGCAACTGTTCTTACAAGAGTAATCTCCTTTCCAGCTCTTAACATTCTTTGACTTCACTGAACTATTTTTGACCCTCACAAATTAAATCGCAATGATTTGAAAATATTTGGACTGTGAACTTTAGTAAGAGTTTGGTAAAGTTGTTTCCCTAGATATCCTTGGGCTCTTAGCAATGTAAGATGCGCTCTTCCAGTGGGTCACAGACGGCGTCTTGGTGGGAGCTGTCCCCTCCGGCCATGGACCAGGCTCAGCCCAGAGGCTGCCGTGAGACGAGACGTCTTGCCAAGAATTAGGAAGGAGCTGAGACACATTTGCTCCTGGTTCCCTGCAGGTCCCCCACTGAAGCGAATTTTTAAAACCTGGGTGTTGTGTGAGGTGTCACGGTGACCCCTGCACTATTCAGGGCCCCCGTGGACAAGGGGACAGTGGTGATAAAAGTTACGAGGTCTAGACTAACGAGGTAAGGTGTTTTTTTTTGTTTGTTTGTTTGTTTTTTTTTTTTGAAAAGTTGCATGGAGCCGGCGCCGTGGCTCAACAGGCTAATCCTCCGCCTTGCGGCGCCGGCACACCGGGTTCTAGTCCCGGTCGGGGCGCCGGATTCTGTCCCGGTTGCCCCTCTTCCAGGCCAGCCCTCTGCTGTGGCCCGGGAGTGCAGTGGAGGATGGCCCAAGTGCTTGGGCCCTGCACCCCATGGGAGACCAGGAAAAAGCACCTGGCTCCTGGCTTCGGATGAGCGCAGTGCGCCCGTCACAGCGCGCCGTCCGCGGCAGCCATTGGAGGGTGAACCAACGGCAAAGGAAGACCTTTCTCTCTGTCTCTCTCTCTCACTGTCCACTCTGCCTGTCAAAAAATAAATTAATTAATTAAAAAGTTGCATGGAAACGTTCCTGAATCTCTTTAAGGTCTCTAAGATGCTCACGGGAGCACATCCATGGTGCTGGCAGACGCCGGGGGTCTGCGGGTCCAGGCGCTCAGCCTTGTCCTCCGGGGAGTGGCGTGGGGGCTCGGCCTGTCCTCTGGGGTGTGGTGTGGGGAACTCGGCAGCTCCTGTACTAGAAGATATCAATGATGGCAAAAATCAGTTCTCCACAGGCTTGGTACTTGAGAGATCAAGCGTCTCTAACTTTTATTTTCTCTTTAGATGTCAGGTTTACTTACTGAGATCATTTATAAAAGGTTGAGTTATTTGAAAAGCAGAGCGAAAAAGAGGAAGGGAGGGAAGGAGGGGGGTAGAGAGCGAGCTTCCATCCACTGGCTCACTCCTCTAATGGCCACAATGGCCAGGGCTGGGCCAGGCTGAAGCCAGGAGACAACAAGAGCTTCTTCGGGTCTCCCTCGTGGCTGCAGAGGCCCAGGCACTCGGCTCATCCTCCACTGCTTTCCCAGGTGCTTGCGCAGGACGCTGCATCAGAAGAGGAACAGCCGGGACTCCAACGGGCCCTATGACACAGGGCGCTGGTGTCCCAGGAGGCAGCTTAACCCACTGTGCCGTGATGCCGGCCTCGCGCCGTCACTGTCGCAGTATTGACAGCATCTGAGAGGAGGCGGTTAGGGTGCCAGAGGACAGCGGCACGGCGTGGAGAGAGGTGAGCCTCTTCCCACTGCTGGGAGCAAGCCCGAGGCGTACGTCGTCAAAGACGGCAGCTGACCACAGTCAGAAGAAATGGAGAATCGTCTCTGTGTGAGAAGCTCCCAGGGCTGCAGGTGGTGACTTGGAGCCTGGGGCCCTCCTGCCGGGGGCCCTCGCCTCCCCAAGCCTCCTGGTTTTGCTAACACCGTCTTGATTTCAAAACAGCAGGAGGTGGACTCTATGGAGGAGAGTGAGGGCCATGCAAAACCTGTGACCTTGCCGATGAAAGGGGGTGAGCTTGGGAGGAAACAGAGGGAGAAAACTCAGCCTAGGATTACAACAACAGAAGGCAAGTGATGGGCAGAGCGTGATGGGGAGGTGTAGCTGCGGTGGGCGGGAGGCTGCCCTCTGAGCTGCGCACCCCTACACGGCTGTTTTGCCACCCCAGCACTGGCTGGCAGCCTCGGGGGCTCAGTTGGCCTCTGCTGACCCCAGGGTGCACAGGACTGGCCCCAGGGGAGGCAGAGTGAGTGAAAATCAGGCTAAAGCTGGGCAGAGACTTCGGCAGCCACACACTCCTGTGGGAAGTCAGGTTCTGTGACTTGAATCTTTTCAAGCTAAAAAATAAAAGTACATCAGGATTAGTAGTTGCCACAGTATAATCTGAGCTGTTCGCTTGGAAGCCAGGAGCTGGGGATAATGCCAAGGAGACAGTATGACCCATTGCTTCGGTTTGAGTGTCCCTTGGAGACTCATGTGTCAAAGGCTTGGTCCCCAGGGCGATGCCGTTGGCAGGTGGTAAGACCTGGGGGAGGTGGGGCCCAGAGGCAGGTCCTTCGGTCCCTGGGGGCAGGCCCCCGAGTCTGGGCTCAGCCTCTCAGCATCCTGGGCCCCCACGTGACCCTTCCTCTGTGTGCCTCTCCAGCCAGCGTCCACTACGGGCCCTGGCCAGGGCCACAGCCTGCACCGCGCGCTTGGATTTGAACCTCCGGGTCTGGGAACTAAATCTTTTCTCTGTGTAACTGCTACAGGGGTTTTGTTAGAGGAAGAGCAGAAGCTGACAGATACACCCGTACTCAGGAAGAGGAGCCAGGCTGTGGGATTTAAAGGAAAAGTGTGTTCAGTGAGCACACAGTAGGGTACTAAGCGTGAGGCTGGCGTGGTGGCGCGGGGGTTCGGTCACTGCCCGCGTCGCCAGCCTCCCAACTGCATAGCTGCTCTGGGTCCCGGCTGCTCTGGGTCCGGTCGTGCTGCTGCACCTGGGAAAGCAACAAGATGGCGCCAGTGCCTGGGCCTCTGCACCCACGTGGGAGACGCGGACAGAGTTCTTCACTCCTGGCTTCAGCCTGGGCCAGGCCTGGCTGCTGTGGCCGTTTGGGGAGGAAGCCAGGAGCCAGGAGCCTCTTTCGGGTCTCCCACGTGGGTGCAGGGGCCCAAGGACTTGGGCCATCTTCTACTGCTTTCCCAGGTCACAGCAGAGAGCTGGATTGGAAGTGGAACAGTCAGGTCTCAAACCGGCACCCATATGGGATGCTGGTACTGCAGGCGGCGGCTTTAGCCACTACCCCACAGCACCGGCCCCCATAATCCCCAATTATCTGACAGCCAGTCCACACTAAAATCTCCAATGGCCTCAAAGATGTGTTTTCACGCCGGATGCAGATACTGTGTTTGGTCCCCACGTTTCTGCGCGGGTCGTTGCCTTTGTGGTGGGGGCCTGTCCACCCGTCCCCGCCCTGTCCACCCGTCCCCACCCTGTCCACCCATTCCCCCACCCGACCCCGCCCTGTCCACCCATCCCCGCCCTGTCCACCCATCCCCGCCCTGTCCACCCATTCCCCACCCATCCCCGCCCTGTCCACCGTCCCCGCCCTGTCCACCGTCCCCGCCCTGTCCACCCATCCCCGCCCTGTCCACCCATTCCCCACCCATCCCCGCCCTGTCCACCGTCCCCACCCTGTCCACCCATTCCCCCACCCGTCCCCGCCCTGTCCACCCATCCCCGCCCTGTCCACCCATTCCCCCACCCATCCCCGCCCTGTCCACCGTCCCCGCCCTGTCCACCCATCCCCGCCCTGTCCACCGTTCCCACCCTGTCCACCCATTCCCCCACCCGACCCCGCCCTGTCCTCCGTCCCCGCCTGCCCTTCCCTGCTCTTCCCTGTGCTGCTCGGGCTCCCTGGCCAGCTGCCTTCCTCTTAAGCTCAGTGGGCGGGAGGCCTGAGGCAGAGGAAAGGAGCCGGGTGCTCCTCCCCGCCCCAGGCCCCTGCCAGTGACCTTCACGCTCATGGTCCAGCTCGCTCTAGGCCACCTGCAGGATGATGCCAGTCCTTGAAGGTGGCCGGTCCTCTGGGTTGGCAGCAGCACTGCCTTCCCCGGGGACACAGACTTCCCAGGGAGCTTATCTCTGGGTCGCCTCGGTGTTCCATTTGGGTCTTTAGCTCGTCCCCGCTTGTGGAACCAGTTCCTCCTTCAACCACCCTGGTCCAGGCTGGTTTCTCCCGGCAGCCCCTGGTTGGTGAACCAGGCTCCCTCTGCCACGTCTCTCCACACTCCTCTCTTTTCTGTGTTTTCCTTTATTGCGTTGTCTCTTCCCCGTGGGCCTGTTCATTTTTTCCCCTCTGTTTTCTATTTTTCTTGCACACTCGTAGTCAAGTCAGGTACAGACTCCTGCCGGGCAGTGTGAGAACCGCTGCCACAGGTCGCTGTTGAGACATAGACGTAAGTGGGTGGCGTGTCAGTGGGGTCAGAGTCTGCTTCCTCAGTAGCACTAGCCACGCTGCCGGCGCTCAGCGGCCACTCGTGGTCAGTGGCGGCCACCCTGGACCATGCAGGTTGGGAGGATGTGCCCATCGTGGCGGAAAATCCAGTGGCATGTCGCTGGTCTAGGAGCCTGGTTAGGTTCAAGGTCAGTACGTCTAGGCAAGAGGGTGGCTTTCTGTGGGGAGGACAGAGGGGCTGCTTAAAAGTCCTTCGGGCTGCTGAGAAAGGCACAGGTCCCCAACAGAATCACCGGAGTTTGCTAAAATGCAGTCTTATGCCCCATCCCTGTAACATAGGATCAAAACCTCTGAAGCAGGGCCTGCTGTGTGACCTCTTTTAAAAAAAATTTATTTGAAAGAGCATCAAAGAGTGGGGGGGAGAGAAAAGGGGGAGGGAGAGAGAGAGAGCTTCCATCTGCTGGTTCAGTCCCCAAATGCCCACAACAGCCAGGGCTGGGCCAGGCTGAAGCCAGGAGCCTGGAACCCCATCCAGGTCTCCCACTTGTGTGGCAGGACCCCAAGCACTCGGGCCGTCACCTGCTGCCTTCTCAGAGCAGTGCAACAGGGACTCGACCCGGTGCTCTGATGTGGGATGCTGGAGTCCTACGCGGTGGCCGGAGCCTCCGCACCACGGCACCGGCCCCTGGCGTGGGACCTCGCATCGCCCCGATGGTCCTGTGCACACTGGCTCCTGGACCACGGGGAGCTCTGCCATGCTTGTGTTCTAGCTGCTGAGAGCAGGCGCAGTGAGGGAGGAGCTACGAGCACCCCCAGAATGGCTTGAGGTAGCTGAAGTTTGTGGGAGGGGTTCAGCACCCACAGCTGTCTCATGTTTGTTTATTACAGGCAGCGATCCGTGAAGGTCTCTGCAGGTTTTCATTGGCCCACTAAAAAACGAGAAGTCACAGCGGCAATATTTCATTAAAACCATTTAAGTTACGGGGCCGGTGCTGTGGCGCAGTGGGTTAAAGCCATCCATAAGAGAAGCCCAGGTGTGTGTGTGTGTTTGTTTTTTTTTTTTTAAGATTTATTTGAAAGAATTAGAGAGGTGGAGACAGAGAGAGAGGTCTTCCATCCGCTGGTTCACTCCCCAGATGGCCACAATGGCCAGAGCTGTGCTGATCCGAAGCCAGGAGCCAGGAGCTTCCTCCGGATCTCCCGTGCAGGTGGGCCATCTTAGGCCATCTTCTACTGCTATCCCAGGCCAGAGCAGAGAGCGGGATCAGAAGAGGAGCAGCTGGGACTAGAACTGGCGCCCATATCAGATGCTGGCGCTTCAGACCAGGGTGTTAACCCGCTGTGCCACAGCGCCGGCCCCGAAGCCCAGGTGTTTTCATCAGTGGCTGAGTTTCCTGGAAATTCCAGGCCCCTGTGGAAAACCAGCAGCATTCTCAGATGGGTTCTGCCCTGGAGCTCAGTGGAAGCCACAGGCATGGAGGTGGGGGGGCGGCCTAGAGCAGAGGCTGGGGAACCCGAGGCGGTCCCGGTTCTGCTCTGGCCATGTGCTCCCGGGCTCTGGGCTCCCGTCTCTGGGCTGAGCGCTCACGTTTGTAAAATCAAGCAAAGACTTTATAAGGGTCAGGACTCAGACTCCTCCTCCTAGCGGCATCCCTGGGCCTGTGCACAGCTCCCTGTACTGTTGGCCAATCAGAGACAGCGAGCCGGCTGGCCATCTTGCGCGGCAGGGAGACACCTGCATCCGTGTCAGGGCACCTGGCTGTGGTCCTGACTCGGCCCCTGACTCCCATTTCCTGCCAGTGTGCACCTAGGGGAGGCAGCAGGGGATGGCCCAAGTAGCTGGGTCCCTGCCACTGACACAGCGTGGAGTTCCCAGCTCACTGGCTTCCGCCTGGCCCAGCCCCAACAGCTGCAGGTATTTGCAGGATGAACCCGCAGATGGGCGAGCTCTGTCTGCCTCTGGCTCTGTCTTTCTGCCTCTCAAATAAAATGAAAATAAAGAAAAACTTGGGGGGGAAAGGGACCTAACCTTTGTTGAGGACCCACTGTGTGTCAGCACCTGCTGGGTGCTTTATGAGAACTATCTCCTTTACAACGCTGTAATATGATTTTGCCCCCTTTTTATGATTGGGAAAAAAAAACTCGATCAGCTTAAAGAATTTGCTTAGGGTTTTGCACGTAGTAGCAAGGAACGACTCAAACTGGCCTGACTTCGAAAGTCCGTACGCTTGCAACCGCTCTTAAAACACTTGAAGTACTTGACTGAGTGCACGTCCACGTACAGCGACTCCTGAAGCTCCGTGTGGGCCACGCGAAAGCTGAACGCGGCACAGATCTCTCAGGTGCGTGAAATGGTGATTCTCCCGGCAAGACTCTAAAGAAATAAAAGAACTCAATCAACACCCAGGGGGTTATTCTGCAATGTGGTGGGATACTTCTCAGCCTGATTTGGAAGAACAGACAGCAGTCAAGCGCATACGTATTTGGAGAAGAGTAATGAAAAGGAGTAGACACTCACCGTGACTACCAGACAGCGACACGCATTTTCAAAGCTACAGCAGATAAAAGCGGTCCTGGCCCAGGTGTGGACAAGCTGATAGAACATGCACGAGGAACCGCTGCAGCATGTGGGCAGTACATAGGAGATGGCCTTTCAGTGGGAAAGGGGCCTTATCCGTGGCATTATTCCAAAGGATTAACCATTGGAAGAAAAATTATGTAGATGCTATGCATATATTCCATACTAACAGATTCCAGACAAGCTAGAGATTTAAGGATAAACATGCAGCCATCCGAGCATTAGAACTAGGAATGTACATGTTTATAATTTTTAAAAAAGATTTACTTATTGTGAATGTCAGAGTTACAGAGAGAGAGGGAGAGAGATCTTCCATCTGCTGACTCACTCCCCAGATGGCTGCAACAGCCAGCGCTGGGCCAGGCCAAAGCCAGGAGCTTCTTCTGGGTGCCCCACGTGGGTAGCAGAGGCCCAAGCACTTGAGCCATCTTCCGCTGCTTTTCCCAGGTCATTAGTAGGGAGCTGGATCGGGAGTGGAGCAGCCGGGACTTGAACCAGCGCCCATGTGGGATGCCAGCACTGCAGGTGGCAGTGTTCTCCACTACACCACAGCGCCAGCTCCACATGTTTATAATTTTTTTTTTTGACAGGCAGAGTGGACAGTGAGAGAGAGAGACAGAGAGAAAGGTCTTCCTTTTTGCCGTTGGTTCACCCTCCAATGGCCGCCGCGGCCGGCGCACTGCGGCCGGCGCACCGCGCTCGTCCGATGGCAGGAGCCAGGAGCCAGGTGCTTTTCCTGGTCTCCCCATGGGGTGCAGGGCCCAAGCACCTGGGCCATCCTCCACTGCACTCCCGGGCCACAGCAGAGGGCTGGCCTGGAAGAGGGGCAACCGGGACAGAATCCGGTGCCCCGACCGGGACTAGAACCCGGTGTGCCGGCGCCGCAAGGCGGAGGATTAGCCTGTTGAGCCACGGCGCCGGCCCACATGTTTATAATTTTAAGTGCACCCAGCTAACGTGGGCTATGAGTGGACCTCGGACACACACCTTCTCCCTACTAACTGCCTCAAGCCACTACGCAGGCTTTTGGGAGAAGGCCCAATGTCCCCTCCATGCAACTTGCCTCTCCAGAAAGTACTTCTGGGGCAAAGGGATTTTGTGGATTTACTTTTAAAGGTCACTGTCTAAAACCAAACCCAGCACTGAGGGCAGCAACCAGTCAGGGTGAGACAGGACATCAAACTACACCAAGAGGAACGTGTCCCTGGTTCCCAAAGGGCCATAGCAGGTGTGAAGGCAGGAGAGACCGAGGGAGAGATTTGCAACCTGAGTGGGAGAGGATTCGTGTCTTCCTGTAACACGCAGGTGGATGAAGAAAGCAGGCAGCGAGGCTCCTGGAGCGTCCAGCGATGACTGCCGCTTGTCCTCTGATGTCTCTGATCTCACGCAGGGCAACTACAGGCTGTTTCGGAAATACAGAGACAGGCAGACAGAGTTCTCCTATCCACGTCACTCCCCAGGCTGCACAACAGCCATGCCAGGGGTGCCAAAGCTGGGAGCCTTGAACTCCATCCAGGTCTCCTCCACAGTGGCCACCCCCTGCTGCCACCCCAGGTCTCCAGTAGCAGGAAGCTGAGTCAGGAGCAGAGCTGGGCTCAAACCCAGGCCCTCCAGTAGGCGATGCAGGCGTCCCCAGATAGAGTTAGCGAGAGAGAGACAGAGAGAAAGGTCTTCCTTCCGTTGGTTCACCCCCCCAAATGGCTGCTAGGGCCAAGGTGCTGCGCCGCCCCGAAGGCAGCAGCCAGGTGCTTCTCCTGGTCCCCCATGGGGTGCAGGGCCCAAGCACTTGGGCCATCCTCCACTGCACTCCCGGGCCATAGCTGGAAGGAAGAGGAGGAGGGGCCGGAAGAAATGCAGTTGGCAGGGGGGGTTCCTCACCTGCTCCACCATTCCCAGGGTCACTGTGGGCATCTCAGAAGACAGCAGGTGCGGCGTCCCCACAACCGAGGGCATTGTATAACATCCCTGGCCCTGTGTTGCATTCTCTTCTAGAAAAAGGCTCTGTGATGTGCTTATCTGGGGGAAGTGACAAGATAACCAAATTAATATTAATGGTGGAAGTATGTCATCAGAGGCTTAACTTGGCAAGTTTGCCCCCAGTTTGATATCCATCTTAAAAAAAGTCTTCCTGGGGCCAGCGCCGAGGCTCACTTGGTTAATCCTCCGCCTGTGGTGCCGGGTTCTAGTCCCAGCTGCTCCTCTTCCAGTCCAGCTCTCTGCTGTGGCCCGGGAAGGCAGTGGAGGATGGCCCAAGTGCTTAGGCCCTGCACCCACGTGGGAGACCGGGAGGAAACACCTGGCTCCTGGCTTCAGATTGGCGCAGCGCCGGCCTTTGCGGCCATTTGGGGAGTGAACCAACGGAGGGAAGACCTTTTTCTCTGTCTCTCTCACTGTCTAACTCTATCTATCAAATTTAAAAAAAAAAAGTCTTCCCAAGCAGGGCACAGAGGGCAAACGGGAATTCCTGGAGCCAAGCAGCTCCTTGCATAGGGCATGCTTGTCCACGCCCATGCTGCACTGGGTAAAATGTTTGGGCATGTGTGGTTGTATTTAGTGATGGAGATGGTGCAGATATTGGGGTTCCCTGTCTTGCAGCTGACAAAGGCCAGGGCACAAGGGAAGGACGCCTTGAGCCCCAGGAGCAGCAAGGGTCACTCAGCAGCTCTGCCAAGCAGTCGCACTTTCTATGCCAGGCTTGCCGGGTCGGGAAACGCTGCAGAGCGCCCAGCCCTGACGTTAGCAGCACACTTGACCGACTCTGTCACAGAGGCATGTGGGCAAGGGGCGCTATTTTCCCACAACAGGAAAGGGAGGATCCGGGTCCGGGGGCAGTAACTCGTGGGGAAGCAGCTTTGGGTTCGTGTCAAGACAGCACTTTTTGGAAAAATATTCATTTATTCAAAAGGCCTCTATCAGAGAGAAAGGGAGAGGTAGAGACAGGTCTCACTCCCCAATCGGTTGCAACAACCAGCCCTGGACCACATGGAAGTCACAAGACAGGAACTCACTCCACCTGGGGCTCCCACAGAGGTGGCGAGGGCCCGAGGCGTGGTCCACCTGCTGCTGCTTTCCCAGGTGCGTCGGAAGGAAGCTGGCTCAGAAGCAGAGCAGCTGGGACTCAAACCAAGCTTTGGTGTGGGATGCCGGCACTGCAGGCAGCGGCTTAACCCGCTGCGCCCGTGCGCCGGCTAAGACGGCTCTTCCTAACTCTTGGAGCTGCTTAACAGTGAGACAGACAGACGACCTGCTGGGAGAAGCTGTGGCCTCCAGAGAGACAAGGGACTTGTGTCAGCCAGGAGAGAGTGTTTCATCCCTGCTGTACCTACTGGGACTTCACTAATCAACTCTGATAAGGTCACAGAAGTCGGACTCAGCTGATGTGTCCCTGTCGAACCTGGGGGTGGTGCTTCACAGCCAGATGGCTGGATTCATGTTGAAGAAGGTTTCGAACGATGGACAGATGTTCACGGAGGACTCACAGAAAAACAACAGCATGGAAGGAGACCCTGCTGAGCAGCCTGCGTCCTGCACGTCGGGAACCAGAGCAGAGGGGTTGGCTGCCTTGGGGTCACGTGATACACGAGGCCCAGCTGAAAGACGTGAGGATGCTCAGCCCGGGAACAGAGCGCACTGGGCTCCCTTGTCCGTGGGGAAAAGGTCCCCCCAGAGGGGTGCCGGAAGCCGCTGGTGGTTCTGAGCCCTCCATGGATCGCTCCCTATCCACACTTCCTGATTTGGGAGTTTTCCTTGAACAGTAGGCACAGTAAGAGATTAACGACCACCACGGATAGTTTCTAACTCATGACTTTGTACTGTAATCAAATTGCCAGAATCACTACTCTTGTGCTTTGGGGGCCATTGCTAGGTAAAATAAAGGTCACTTGGGCACAAGCCCTGTGATCCTGCAGCAGTGGCCACGATGACCAAGACGGCTGCTAAGTCCGTCAAAGGCAGGTGGTGTATACACTGCACGGAACTGAGCAGTGTCGAGTCACGTCCCGGACAGCTTGCAGCCCGGGCAGCATGAGGCTTCAGCACACGACTCAGAACGATGCACACTTGACAACTTACCAGTTGTTTATTTCTGGAACTTTCCACCAATCCTTTCTGCCCATGGATCATGGGAAGAGGAGCGAACAGCGCAGGCAAAGGGCAGAACGGGCTTCCTTGAGTTAGAACCTTGTCAGCAGAAGAGGGAGTAGCTACAGGCCGCAGCGGGGGAGAGGAAGGTCCAGGGAGGGTAGTTCTGTGTCCAGTGCAGAATGAGGGTCATGAAGACAGCCCGAGCGGGCACTTCGGCTGGCACGTAAGACGCTCGCGTTCCAAAGCAGGATGCCTGGGTCCAATCCCTGGCTCAGGCTCAGACTCCAGCTTCCTGTAATGCAGACCCTGGGAGGCAGCAGTGATGGCTTGGGCAGTTGGGTCCCTCCCACCCATGTGGGAGACCTGAGTTGCATTCCCAGCCCGTGGCTGCAGTCCTAGCCCGGTCCCAGCCATTGTGGGCACTGGGAGAGTGAACCAGTGGATGGAAGCTCTCCATCTCTGTGTCAATCTCTCTGCCTCCCAACTAAATCGGAAATGATTTAAAGTAAAATTTTTAAGAGGTAGGCGCGTTGCACAGTGGTTAGGACACTGCTTGGGATGCCCACCTCCCATATCACAGTGCCTGGGTTCAAGTCTCCGCTTCCTGCTAACACACACCCTAGCAGGCGAGTGTTCGGGTCCCTGCCATTCACATGGAAGACAACGATCCCCAGTCTCCTGGCTGAAGCCAGGCCCACCCTTGGCTACTGTGGGCATTTGGAGAGTGAATCAGTGAATAAAAGACCTCTCCCTCCCTCCCTGTCTCGGCCTTTCAAATAAAGAAATTTAAGACAGCATTGTCTAATAATTAGCAGTGTTGAGTTGTGAGGCTGTGGTCTCTTTGTGGAAGTGGGAAGCTTGTGTAGGGAACGGGAATTTGGACTCGTGCAGTTGTGAGCATAACTTTTATTTAATCTTCACAGTCACCTGGGAGGTAAGGATTATCCCCGGCTCGCAGATGACAAAACCGACACGTTGAAAGGTTAAGTGGCTCGCCCAAGTCATCCAGCTGGTAAGTGGCCACGAAGATTCAGGCCCAAGTGTTCTGGCACTGGCACCTGTCAGCTCCTTCGGCCGCAAAAGGAACGACGCTGCTCGCAGTTAATCGGTCTTCAGTAGACTTTTACTTAAAGAGAGTGGGGGACCGGGAGAAGGGGAAGAGATGGCGTGCCCCCCTCCTTCTCCCGCGGTCTGCTTATATACAGAATTCAACCAATCACAGTCAACCAATCACAGTCCATGCACAGAGCTCTCCAATCCGGCACTTGATCACGCTCAGCTGTGGAGTCACGCAGCAGGCAGGGCATCAGCGCCATCTTGTTGTTTACCAGGATCCTCAGCTGGATGGAAAGTTCAATCAGCTGCTACATCCGCATTACTGCTATAAGCCACGCCCAGCATGGGGGGGGGTCTCATGGCAGGCCTATCCATGGGTCTCCACAGGCACCCCTCCCGTTCCGCCTCTTTCCAGCCCTGCCTCTGAAGATGGAAACCATCTCTCTGCAAGATGGGTCTCTGCACAGTTTCTCCAGGATGCTCCGTGTTCTGTTGAAGGCCAGCGCTTTGGGGGCCGGGGCGGTGGTGTAGCAGGTAAAGCTGCCACCTGCCTCGCCGGCAGCCCATATGGGCACCCAGGTGGTGTCCCGGCTGCTCCACTTCCGTTCCAGCTCCCTGCTGATGCACCCGGGAAAGCAGCAGAACACGGCCCAAGGGCTTGGGTTCCCGCACCAACGTGGGAGACCAGAATGAAACTCCAGGCTCTGGCTTGGGTCTGGCCCAGCCTGGGCCATTGTGGCCATCTGGGGAGTGAACCAGCGGAGGAAGGTTTCTCTGTCTCTCTCTTCAACTCTACCTTTCAGATAAATAAAGAGATCTTTTAAAAAATTAAAAAAAAACAAGCAAGCATTTGATTTCCTCGCCGCACCATCAGGGAGCGAGGTCAATGGAGAAGGTAATTTACTCTCCCTGTGCCTGCAATCGCTCTACGAGGCTTGTTTTTAACTCGCTATTCTGGGTAGGGAAAGCGTACCCATCCAGGGTCCGAACGCCAAAGTACACAGGGCCAGCGGTCGGGTCCCCGCTGCCACCCCGCTTTGGCTCCCTGGGCCTCCGCACCCCGCCAGGCGGGTGCAGCCCTGCCGAGCGCCATCCCCGCCCTGCGGCCAGGGGCCCCCAGTCTCCCCTCTTTGCCACGTGGGGCTCCCGCACGTGCGAAGCGCGCGCGCGTCCGCGCCTGGAGCCGCCGGGGCCCGTGCCCCTCCCGCAGGCCACGCTCCAAGCCGCCTCCGCGCCCCGGGACAAGAGCGGCGCGCGCGCGCAGGGCCGCCCCTTCCCCGTGCGCCCCGGGCCACGCGGCGCGCGCGTGACGGCCCCGCCTCGCCCCCCGCGGCCCCGCGCGGCCGGCCCGGGCTCTGCTCCCAGCGCCGAGCACTTGGCCCTGGCGGGCGCCCCGAGATTGTTGTGAGGAGTCGCGCCAGTGGGTGAGCGCTGTAATCCGAACCAGCTGTGTCCAGACCGAGGCCCCATTTGCATTGTTTAACATACTTAGAAAATGAAGTGTTCATTTTTAACATTCCTGCTCCAATTGGTTTAATGCTGAATTACTGAAGAGGGCTAAGCGAAACCAGGTGCCTGCCGCCAGGGCTCTCAGTGGCTCCGAGCAGCCCCGGCGCGCGCCCCGGTCCTCGCCGCCACCCGCTCGGCCCCTCTGGGATAAAAAGCCCGGCCGGCCCCAGGGGCCCCGCGCAGGCCGCCGCGCCGCCGCTCCGCCGAGGGTCCCGCCGGGGAGCCCTCCGTCTTCTGCCCCTTCGGCTCTCCGCGCGCGCCTCGGACATGCCAGGATTCGGGAGGTAAGCCCCGGGCGCCGCGCTCTGCCTTCTCCAGGGTCTGGAAACCTTGCTAAAAACCTGATGGGTGGAAAATAGCTGTGGCTGCGATTCAGGCTGTGTCAGGATATTGGAAAAGGCAGGAGCCAGTGATGCAATGATACTGTTAATTATAAAAAGCTGCGCCGCGGCCGTTCCCGTCTCGAAGCCTTCTTTGGGGAGTGGGTGTTCTCGCACAGTCGCGGGAGTCAGCGCCGGGACCGGGCTGCAGGGAGCGGGGCTTTGCTGCTGCTTGAAGGAACGCGCGAGAACTTTGTGTGCCTTTTTTTTTTTTTTTAAACGCATTTTTGTAAAAGTATGTTTTTAAGAGTTGGGAGCCCACTGCCTAGTTGTCTGGCGATCCTGTGGCCGCGGCTCGCTCCCCGCGGTGGGGCTGCGTTTGCTCCGTGGCCGTGCGGGGTTCACAAAGGCACGGGACCCAGTTCCGAGCCAGTGCAACATGGGGACTGCGGGCAGAGATCAGCGTGAGCTCCCGCCGCCTGCCGTCGCGGGCGACTGATCCCTCCGCTCTGACGGACTAGGTCTGGATGCCTGCTGCACAGCGAGTCGGCTGGACTCTTGAAATCGCAGCTGCTTTGAGCAAATTTTGTGCGCTCGCGCGCGCTGAACACCAGCTGCCCTAGTGGCATCCTGGCCCCGGGACCAGCACGCTTCTGACGGGCTGTCCTGACACCTAGCTGCTCTTTTAGCTGCCCTGTGTTGTAGGGTGGCGCACAGAACGGGTGTCTCAGGACGGCTTGTGAGCATTGCCCACCCCCACTCCCAGAATTCTGTGGTTGGTGCATTGGTGGGTTTGCTAGTTTTTCCTGACAAGGTGCAGCTCTTGGTGTGGCTGTGGGAGCAGTGGCGTTGACTGTTATTTCTTTTTGGAAAACCGTCTCTGTGCGCCTGGAACTCACTTGGCCCCCAGAACCCAGCTGTGGCTCTTCCAGGAGGTCGGGCTTGAGAACTGGACCCGGCCCGGCCCGGGGCTGCTTCCAGCCGAGGGGGACGGGAGAGCGGGGGAGAGACGGGATTAGCACGCCTTTTCCACTCGTTCTCGAAGTCCACTGCGTGCAGTCAGTCTGTTCTGTCTCCAACATAAACGAGACAGGATTTTATAACCAACCGAAAGGAAACTTGATGTGAAGAAACAGGAAAACATTGAAATTCATAATATACAGACTGGAAAATAAATTTGTTATTGTTCTTTCATTCCTTCCAGATATAAATCTGGCCGCTGCAAATATCAAAAAGCCCTGGGATTTGGCTCTGCACTTTATAAGGTCAGAGCTGTCTCCAGCCTTCTAGAACCTGGCTCAGGCAGGCGCTTCGCTGAAATGCAGGCTTGCGGGCGTGCGGGGTCTTTCTCCCCTGGACGGAGGACTGGGTGGAGGAGTGGGCTTGCATCTCCGGCACCACTTCGGGGCTCTGGATGTCGCCTGACTCTGGGCGCTCCCGGTACCTCGGGGGCCGCTGACTCACAGGGGCTGTGTGTCATGCATGTGAGCGAGCTGTGTCATCTACCAGACATTCTTCTTGTAAAGAGAAGGGTTGCAGAGCGGTTGTGCATGTTGGCAGTCACGGGCCACGAAGCCAGCCAGGACCCCAGGTCCACTGCCCTACTGGAAGAGCCTGCAAGATCACCTGCAGCAGGAGGTCTTCCCTGACCGTGCTGTGCCTGGCCCCAGCCTGGCTCTCCCGGCATCCAGTGGGTGTTCCTGCCAGCGCCCTCAGCACGGTGGCTCCGTGGCTCTGCAGCCAGCCCTGGAGGGCAGCGGTTGGGTCACGGTTTTGCGGCTCTTCTGCGCAGCACCCATGCCTGCAAACAGTAGTTGTTTGCATAAATTACTGTCGAACCCAATCATAGTAGTGCTAAACAAAGCTTTGCATTTGCATAGACTTTGTAATTTTTTTCCATCTTAGTAGCAACCAATATCCAGAAGTGTTTTCATCTTGTAAAACTAGAATCGTTCCCTGAACTCAAATGTTGCCTGCTTTCCCGCTCGCTGGCCCCCGGCAACCACTGCTCTCCTTTCTGGCCCTGTGGTTCTGCTGGCTCCGGCTCCCTCGGAGGGAATCGGGCAGTATTTGTCGTTTTGCGACTGCGCTGTTTCGCTGGGCATGACGTCCTCAAAGTGGCCGTGTGTGTCCGAGCGCCCTTCCTCATCCGTGTGCACCCCATTGTCCTGGCCTCTGTTGTGGGCACTGGGCCTGTGCCTGCCTTCTGGCTGTTAGCACCGTTTCTGCTTTCAGATCTTGGGGTGCATACCCAGAAGTCGACTTGCTGGGGCACGTGGTGATTCTGTGTTTAATGTGGGGGACTCCCTGCTGTTTTCCGGGGCAGCTGCCCAGTCTGCCTGCCCACCAGCCCTGCGCAAGAATTCCAGCTCCTCTCCCTTGTCCCCGACACTTGTTATCTTTGGCTAGCATCTTAATGCCTGTGCGGTGGTACAGATTTAGACTTTTCTAGCACATCAGTGACCACAGTCTTATTGCATGAAAGCCCGAGGGCGGCACAGGGTGGACAGGCAGGCTCAGAGCGAGGTTGGTGGCCTGTGACAGGCAGCACAGATGGCCCTGGTTTCCGGGCCCCTCTTCCTGCTGGATTTCGTCCTCTCTGGTCTGCGTGGGTCCCTGCATCCTCTCTTCCATTGCTTGGTGACAGCGTCTTGTTTGCCACACCCAGAGGGACCACACTGGAGGCCTGGGCATCTGAGCCCACCCACTGACCGAGGAGTGCCCTGAGTGGGGCCCGAGGGGTCCGAGCTCTGGCCGAGTGACACCTTTCTTTGGTGCCCCCCTTTCTCACTTCCCTCTCCTTCCACGGGGTGAGGTGTGGTTTGAGGTTCACTGTCATCATTGGTGAACAAAGGTGTGCAAGATGCAGTTGCACGTGGAGCAAGGACCAGTGCAGGGGGCAACACAGTGTGCATCCCACAGCGGTGGCTTTTGCATTTTTCTTTTTTTTTTTTTTCCTTTTGGAAGCAGCAAAACCCTTTATAGTGATTCAACTCATTACCCTACATATGCAGCAAGCAGATCACGCAAGGCCGTTTGGGAGGGTCAGGGTGTCTGGAAGCCAACTTGCGCTCCTCGGGGAGTGTTTGTGGTAACATCGCCATTGTGACAGCACGCGCAGCCTGAGCGCCAGGCTCCCCCAGCCCTGAATACGCCAAGGGACTCATTGGGTTTCTCGCCCTCCACAGGATACTCACTGTCACCATTCTGGCCCTCTGTCTGCCAAGTCCTGGGAATGCGCAGGTAAGACTTCCGTGTTTTTGAATTGCCTGGGAGTGTGCTAGAAGCCAGGGTGTGGGAGTCCAGCCTTGCGTTTGAGACCCCAGGGTGGTGGAGGCCCGGGGGCTTTGTAGCTTCCCTCACCTGAGCACCTGGTTGTATGGAAATGACAGCTGAGGCTCAGAGAAATTCAGCGTTGGCCCAGGAGACAGACTTCCCTGGTGGGGGGGCAGGGACCAGAACCCAGTGTCCTGACTCCCGATCCAAGGCTGTCTGAATCGGGGTTGTGCCGCCGCGGCAGGCTTTAGGCACAGCTGTTAAGACGCTGGTTGGAACACCTGCACCCCCACCCCAGAGTTCTGGGTGTGAGTCCCTGCTCTGCTTCCAGTCCCAGCATCCTGCTGATGCTCACCCGGGAGACAGCGACAATGGCTCCAGTGCTTCCTGCCACCCATGTGGGAGACCTGGATGGAGTTCCTGGCTCCCGGATTCAGCCTGGCTCAGCCCTGGCTGTTGTGGGCGTTTGGGGAATTAACCAGTAGATGGAAGAGCTCTGCCTGCCCTTAAATAGATAAATATTTTACAAGATGATGCTGCCTCCTGATTTACCTGGAATGTTAAAATACATTTTAAAGTACATAACATTGTAGCTCAAGTCACATGCCAAACCGGCAGCCCTCTGGACCGAGAGCCGTCTCTCTCTGGAAGCTCCTTTCAATGATTGTGCTGCTCAGGTTGAAAGGGAGGAAGGTCCCAGTTGTCTTTTTCTTAGCAAATGGACAGCACGTGCCGGCCAGGTCTACTTTGCAGACCTCAGAATCGGGGGCGGACACCTCTGAGAAGCTGAGGATGAGCAGTGCGCCCGAGTCCTTGTGCGTCAGTGCAGCCTGGCCGTTCCCCAGAAGGGGAGAGCCTGGAGCATGGGGCTGGGGGTGCCCACAGGTGATCAGCATCGCTCTTCCTAAAGAAGTGTTGAAAAGCCTGATGAGGGGCGGGTGTTGGCCTGGCCGTCCAGGCACCCACATCCCACTTCGCTGTGCCTGGGTTTGATTCCTGGCTCCTGACTCGAGTGCAGACCCCGAGAGGCAGCGACTGCAGCCCAAGTGGGTGGGAGGCCTGGCTTGAGCTTTTGTCTCCCATGGCAGGCATTTGCAGAATGAACCCATGAGTGGGAACTGTCTATCTCTCTGCCTCTTGCAAAAAAAAATTTTTTTTTTTTTTTTAAAGATTTAGTAAATTTGAAAGGCAAGTTGAGAGAGAGAGAGACCGACCGACCGACCTTGCATCCTCCCCAAATGCCTGCAATAGCCAGGGCTGGAGCCAGGCCACGCCAGGATCCAGGAACCTCCATGTGGGTTTCCCACATGGGTGGCAAGGTGCCACATATGTGGACCGTCTCCTGCTGCTTGCCCGGGCACATTAACATGGAGCTGGATCGGAAGCGGAGCAGCCAGCACTCAAGCCGCTGCTCCGATATGGGATACCCACCGACGTTGCAAGTGGCGGCTAACCTGCTGCGCCACCCTGCAGGCCCCTGTAAACGTTTCTTTTAGTGTCTGTTAAGAGCGGGGACTAAGACTCAATGAGGTGGAGATTCTGGAAAGTATGCTAAGGGTGGAGTGATTGTGAGGAAGAGGTGTGAGCGCAGAGCCTGTAGGGCAGGTGCTGGGGTCACGATGCCTTGCATTTGCGACGCCGCTTGCTAGACATTCTGCAATGCAACTCGACTGCTTTTGTCATGAAAAGGGCCTACGAAAGCGTGAAACGACCTCACCGGTGTCTCCTCTCTCCTCTCCCACAGCAACAGTGCACAAACGGCTTTGACCTGGATCGCCAGACCGGCCAGTGTTTAGGTATGAGCCCACGCACATCTCGCTCCGGCCTGGGAGACTCGGGGGTGGCCCACTGTGGGGGCCACAGTTGCTCATCGTCGTCCAGCCTTTGCTGCCCTGCCCATGGCCATAGCCGGAGACTGTGGTGGCTGAAGTCATGGGTGCCCCTTCCCCCTCCCCTGCTGAGCTCCGCCTCCAAGGAGCTTTCTGTCTGGATTCATCTCCCCGGGGCTGCTGGAACGAGCAAGCGAACGTAGACTTGGCGGCTCGCAGGACACACATCTAAGGCCTCTGTGTTGGTTCCGTGGGGGGCTGGTGCGCGTGGGCCACGGTCAAGGTATCAGCAGGGCTGTGTGTCTCTCTGGGAGGCTCCCCTTCCTCACTGGCCGAATTCAGTTTCCTGGGGCTGCAGCACGGAGCCCCCCTGCTTCCCTGCAGGCTGTCAGCTGAGGACCCCTCCCAGCTTCCCCCGTTTCTTGGCTGATGCCCCTGCTCCATCCTCAAAAAGCCCCCAGTGAGTCAAGTGCATTGGACGCTTCGAGTCCCTCTTTCCCCCTCGCAGCATCTCCCTGACCCATCCTCTGCCCGTCCCGCTGCTTTTAAGGACTCGTGTGATTACCTGGGGTTCCCTTCCCCCCATTTGGTCCAGGATAAGTGCCCCAGCTCAATGGCAGCTGATTGGCAACCTGCATTTGGTCTACTGCCTTAATTCCCCTTTGCTTTGTCACCTAACCTACTCACAGGTCCCGAGGCCTGGGGAGAGGGTGTTTGGGTGCCCAAGCTGGGGGCAGGGTATTGGTACGTCATCTAGTGGGAGAGAGAGGCATAGACCAGGAACATGGTGATGATGCATTAAAGGTGTTGCCATATGGAAGCAAAGACCACGAGTCAGCTCCTTCGGCCGCAAAAGGAACGACGCTGCTCGCAGTTAATCGGTCTTCAGTAGACTTTTACTTAAAAAGAGAGTGGGGGACCGGGAGAAGGGGGAGAGATGGCGCGCACGTTCCCTAAGGGGGAAAGCTGGCGTGCCCCCCTCCTTCTCCCGCGGTCTGCTTATATACAGAATTCAACCAATCACAGTCAACCAATCACAGTCCATGCACAGAGCTCTCCAATCCGGCACTTGATCACAATCAGCTGTGGAGTCACACAGCAGGCAGGGCATCAGCACCATCTTGTTGTTTACCACTATCCTCAGCTAGATGGAAAGTTCAATCAGCTGCTACATCCGCATTACTGCTACAAGCCACGCCCAGCATGGGGGGTCCCATGGCAGGCCTATCCATGGGTCCCCACAACCACGCTCTGCACCGAGGAGGGGGCGATGCCTTCTGTGCGGGGGGTGTTGAAGCATGAGTCGGCTCCGAGAACAGGGACCCCCGCTGCACAAGCCAAGGCCAGGGGCAGGGAGGACACTCGAGAACATAACTGTTCCCCGCGGAGGGAGCAGACAGAAGCTGAGAGTCAGGCTGTCCCACTCGCCCCCTCCTCGGGCAAGTTCTTCTCTTCTCAGTTACGTTGATTTGGGCCACTTCATCTGTGTTTGCAGAGCTCACATCAGCTAAGAGCCAGCGGGGAGGGAGATGGTGTGAAAGGAGAACTCGCACCCTGGGCACTCTGGGCTTGGCTGTGGCTTGCCGTCAGGCACTTGGATTTGAACATGTACTGTGGGACAGAGTTGGGGCCATGGCCTTCTGGCCGATGTCATTCCGGGCTATGGCCCCTGAGCCTCACCAGCGGGGCTCAGCCTGGGCTTCTCAGGCAGGACGGTGGGCTGAGCGGCTGTCGGGCTTCGGGCGTCTCTTCCCCAGCCTCCCATCCACACGGAGCAGCCTCCCAGGCTGGTCACGGGGCCCGGGATGTGGAATCAGCTCTGCTGCTCGCCGCCGTCAGCGTTCAGGCCCCTGAGTGCCATGCACGCCCTGGTCAGGCTGATTTTCCGGAGCGCACAGCCCTCGCTTCGCCGGCTGCACCGGGCTGGCTGCAGGCGGCTCCTGTTTGCTGGCACAGTGGGCGCTGCCTGGAAAGTAAGGCTTCGCTTGCTTAACAAGAACCAGCTCTGGGCCTCCGTGTCTTCATGCAAGGAGCTCTCTCCCCTGCCCGGCTTCCGTTGGAATAGAAACGGGAGCAGTCCTCGGGCGCATCTCTGTGTGTCGGAGTGTGGTCTGTGCGCACCAGGGCTCCCACTCCCAGAGACACACCCTTTGAGTAGTTAGCTGTGTGTTTGCATGTTGCCTTCTGTGTATGCTAGCTGAGGGTGCTTCTCCTGTACTGTGGTCATATAAGAATAAAAAATACGGGGCTGGCACGGTGGTGCACTAGGTTTATCCTCCGCCTCCGCATCCCATATGGGCACCGGATTCTGTCCCGGTTGCTCCTCTTCCAGGCCAGCTCTCTGCTGTGGCCCGGGAGGGCAGTGGAGGATGGCCCAAGTGCTTGGGTCCCTGCACCTGCATGGGAGACTAGGAGGAAGCACCTGGCTCCTGCCTTCGGATCAGGGCAGCTCCGGCCGTTGCAGCCATTTGGGGAGTGAACCAAAGGAAAGAAGACCTCTCTCTCTGTCTCTGTCTCTCACTGTCTGTAAACTCTACCTGTCAAATTAAAAAAAAAAAAATACATTTACACGGGTTTCAAATGTGCATTCGTTTAAAGCAGGGGTGGGGAGCCTTTTTTCTGCCAAGGGCCCCATGGACTCTATGACGTCACCCGCAGGCCATACAAAATCATCAGCTTAAGAAGTAGCCTGCTGGTGATTGATTGCATTTCAAGTCCTGCCAGCGGCTGCCTTGGTGGGGCCAGCCCGAGTGATTTGGTGGACCTGATATGGCCCGTGGGCCGGCTATTCCCCACGCCGGGCAAAGGAAAGTAGGAAGCATGAGTTGGCGCAGGGCTGTGCAGACGTGGGCAGAATCGCCATGGAGATATTTGACCAAGTGAGGTCTGGACGATGCCAGTCACTCGGACTCGGTGGGCGCCACCCTGGGTGTTGGGAGCGGGTGCTGGCGCGGTGTGTTTTGGGGTCATCCTCGGGGCTGTTGGTCTCCAGCGCGCGGGGCACAGCATGGTCCGGGCCTGCTGACGCTGTTGTGTGTGGCCCCCGCAGACGTGGACGAGTGCCGGACCATCCCCGAGGCCTGCCGAGGAGACATGATGTGTGTGAACCAGAATGGCGGCTACCTGTGCATCCCGCGGACGAACCCGGTGTATCGAGGGCCCTACTCCAACCCCTACTCGACGCCCTACTCGGGTCCCTACCCGGCAGCTGCCCCACCGCTCTCAGCTCCCAACTACCCCACGATTTCCAGGCCTCTCATCTGCCGCTTTGGGTACCAGATGGACGAAGGCAACCAGTGTGTGGGTGAGTAGCAGCCACCCTTGCGACCTCGCCTGAACCCAGCCTCAGGCGCCGTTTGCCACCCTTGGGAGCAGCCAGGAGCCCTTGGCCGGCCTTCTGCAGGCTCCTGTCCCTCTGAGTGCTCGCGTCTCTGCTCCCGTGCCAGCCATAGGATGTAGTTTGCTGTTCCGGTTACAGGCCTCCCGAAAGCCATTCTGTTCTCTGTTACCTTTTGTCCGTCATCTGTGTTTGAAGACCAAGCTCATGTTTTTTCAGTGAACCAACAAATGCGTGCAGTCAGACTTAGGATGTGAATCCCAGAGAGAAGTTCTAGAAGGGGTCAGAGCTGTGTCTTCAGCAGCCCTCATCTGTGAATGGAACGTGTGCATCTGCAGAAGGGGCCACTGTGGGAAGAACCTGGGTTTCTTGGGTGGGAACCGAAGCTCTTATGAAAAGGGGCCTCCCTGTGGGTTCTCAGAGCAGGGAACTCTGGGAAGAGGATGGCGCCAGATACCAGGGCCCCCGAGGAGGTGGCAAGGGGGTGGCCACACCTGGGAGTTTTATCTCCGTTGACCAGTGTGGCCTTGGAGGATGCTCTCCTGCGGTCTATGCTGGTCCCTTTGGCTGTGGTTACAGTCTGTGACTGTCTTCAGCTCTGGGAAGTGGTCTAAAGGAGGGCCACAGACTTTTTTGATCGTGTATCCCAGCTGCACAATCTTTGTGCTTGGGTCCCCCGTCCTGTGCACATTGGCAAGTTATGTGCGTGTCCTGTGGTGCACAGCTCAGAGTACAAAGCATGGGTGAAAACTTAAAAGAATTTGGTGAAACCAATCGGAATGGAAGTTCTAATATTTTCCTTCCTATAACCCTGACCTTGGAGAGCCCGCTGGGCTGGGCTACCGCGTTGGGAGGTACGTGTCGGTTTCAGGGTTCCGGCGGGTTCCCCTGTGAGCAGCAGTTGGAGAGACTGTGCTGGTCGCCTCATTAAGGTGTCTGTGTGTCTGTGTGAATATGCATTTGCACTCAGCTGTGTGTGAACGGTGCACACTCAGGCGTCCTTCAGAGCGACAGGGGAGAACCCTGACCCTCATCGTCCACCTTCCCGGCCTCGAGGGGCGTGGGGTGTGTGTGGAGGGGGGAGGGCGAGTTCACCGTGAGTGTCGGTGAGTGTGCAAAGGGAAGATGTGGACCTGGGCGAGCTGAGCCCCCAGCCGCGGTGGCTGGAGGGTGCGTGTTCCCTTGGGACCCGCAGCAGAGCAGCAGGCCACGGTCAGTGAAAGGACCTCTGCTGCTCTCCTTGTCTCCTGGACGGGGCACGTGCACCCCACGGCTGGGTGACCACAGAGGCAGGTGTGCGTCTGGCCGCCCTGACTTCCCGGCTCCAGGCTCCTAGCTGTGCACCGCGGCCTTTCCCTTCCGGTAGAAATGATCCTCAAAGGAAGCGTGGCGTCGCAGAGTGGGGCAGCGCTGCCCTCCGGGATTTCACGTGGGGCACCCAGGTTCGGGACGGGAGCCCCGGGTGGTGGCGGTGCAGGCGGCTCTGGCCGTCTCGGGCCCTCCTGCCGGCCCCTGTTTGCAGAGCAGCTGGGAGCTGCTGCCAGGCTCTGCAGTGTTGCCCTCTCTCTGCCAGGGCCTTAGTGCCCTTGACAATGAGGGCACGTCTGGGAAACCTATTCATCCCCAGGCCCTGTGACGTCATGCTGTGTAGGGCTCTGAACCTGCCACATAGGACATACAGGGCCTTCATAATGGTGCCTTTGTAAGAAAAAATACAATCTAGGAACCCTGGGGAGGACTGGCACCAGGCCCACCCTGGCCGAAGTGCCTGGCATTATTCATTCAGCAGCCCGGGTTCCTTCTGACTTCCCTTCGCCCCACCCTGGTTTCCTGACTTGCAGAGGGCTTTGAGCCCAGTCCGGGGCTGTCCCTCTGGGCGTTGTGAGACCGGGCCTCCGGGGCAGTGAGCAAGAGCAGGGGTAGACAGGCCAAGCTCTTCCTCCCCGGGACTGGGATGGGAGCAAGGGGGCCTGGGAACAGGCTGTGTGGATGCAGGGTGCCAAGGTGGCAGAAGTGAGCCGGGGAGGTGCAGCCCGGGTGGGCCCTGCATGGCGGGAGGAGGCCGGGGTGTCCCGGATGCAGCTCTGGTCTGGCGCAGGCAGCACCCAGCGAGCCCTGTGCAGTCAGGAGCGCTGGGAAGAGTCCCAGGAGAGGAGGACGTTTCCAGAGGCATCGCCTCCGCTCCCTCTACAGTCCAGCGAGGGCACGGCCGCCAATCCGGTGACCGGAGGAGGTGACTGCAGGGTTGCATCGAACGCTGACCTGGTGCTCGTGTACCAAGGTCTGGGCAGGAATCAGCGAACTGAGCCCTCACAGCAACACTAGGAAGGAGAACTACGGGGTATTCCTGTTACACCTGCGAGGACAGCACAGCACAGAGAAACTAAAAACCTGGGCAGGGTCACACAGCGAGTGAAGAGCTGAGCCGGGACTGAAGCGGTCGGGAGGGGAGATCGAAGCACAGTGAACGAGAGATTTGTCTGTGAGCTCTTAGAGGGGCAGTTCTGAAGAAAGAGTGAAAATAAGGGCTTTCTCCTGCTCACTCTGTATTTATTTATTTGAAATCCAGAGCCAGAGAGAGAGAGAGAGAGAGAGAGAGAGAGAAAGAGACAGAGAGATCTGTCATCCACTGGTTCACTCCCCAAATGCCTGCAACAGCCAGAGCTGGGCCAGGCTGAATGAAGCCAAGAGCCCAGAACACCGTCCGGGTCTTGGGTGTGGGTGGCAGGAACCTAAGAGGTTAAACCATTGCTCGCTTTCCTCTCGGCTGTGCGTTAGCAGGAGGTTCGATGGGAAGTGGAGTAGCCACGACTCCAAGCATGCGCTGTGATGTGGCACGCAGGTGTCACAAGAGGCGTCTTGACTGTTGCGCTTCTCGCCTGCCCCGGCCTGAGGTCAGAGTCCACAGGCCCCCAGGTGTACAGCTGGAGCTGCAGGTGCAGGAGCCCAAGTACTTGGACCACCTTCCACTGCCTTCCCAGGCCATAGCAGGAGGTGGATTGGAAGTGAAGTAGTCAGGTCTTGAACCAGCGCCTGTATGGGATGCCGATGCTGCAGGTAGAGGCTTAACCTTCTATGCCACAGTGCTGGCCCCTGGCCTAATTCTTTAAAACCTTTCAAATGACCTCCGGACACACTCACCTGGCAGGCCTCAGAAGGCTTTGCCCAGCTAAGGCCTGGGGAGACTTTGCTCAGAATCTGCTTCCGGATGCCAGTGGGGCCTGGGTTTATTTCAGTTGTGGAACTGAGCCGTGGGAAGCTGGTTGGTGCAGCGTTTGTGGGTAAGACAGGGCTGGGAGTGTGACCATGAGAGAAGAGTGGGCAGCCTTCACCCTGCAGACCGTCCGAGTTCTCCTGGGGGCCCCTGCTGGGGTTGTAACTTGAAGCCCAGTTCTCAGGCTGAGAACAGAAGCAGAACCCGTGAAGCCAAAGCTGTGTGGTTCTTGAGCTTTCGAGGGGGTTGGGACCAAGCAGATCCAGGAGGGAGGCGGGGGCTGCGGGCAGAAGTGGAGCAGCCGAGTCTCTAGCCAGTACTATGAAATGGGATGCTGGTGTCCCAGGTAGCCCACTGCGCCACAACACGGGCCCTGACAGTTGAATCCTTGGCACTCTTCAGCAGGGGAGTTGGGGTAACCTGGGTTTCCAGGGACCTCGACAGAGGCCCCCCGGGAAGCTGTCTGGAGCAACACCCCTGAATGCCAGCATGTGTGGGACTCCCCAGGAGAAAGATTCCAACCAGGGGGTCTGGGTGGGGCAGGTGCCAGCCCAGGGACCACACTAGGAATGGCAAGGCCTGGTCCATCGGGCTGTTCTTAGAACTGCGTTTAAAGAAAGCCAGAAGCCTTGTTTTGGTTATGTAATTCCTGGACTGCTTGAACGTGTAAGAAGAACCTATTACTTTCGTTTAGAAATAAACAAAAACCCGAAAGAAATGATCTGACAGTTTCGTGGGGAAGGGGAGCAGATGAGGTTGCTGCTCCCCGGCTGTGTGGCCCTCGGAGGGTCCCTGGGCCTCCCCGGTCTAAGTGTCATTATCTGTAAGACGAAGGGGTGGTCTTCCATTAGGGGGTCCGTGGATAGAAATCAAGGGATCTGTTTTCATGGATTTTTGCGCTGATTTCTCACTGAAATTCATCACTACTGTCCAGTGTGGAGGCAGCAAGCCACAGGACTGTCAGCAGCTCCTGGGACAACCAGAGACTCGACTAGTTACAGCTCACTCCCTAGCGGTGGCAGTCGTTTTGAAATACTTTGATGTGTTTGCAAAATTTGAAATGCTATTAATGCATATCAATACGTCAAGGTGTAGAAGATATTAGATCTGTTGCCTAATCTTGTTTTTTAAAAAATGTTTGTTTATTTATTTATTTGAAAGGCAAAGAAAGAGAGAGAGCTTCCATCTGCTTGTTCACTCCCCAGATGCCCACAACAGCCAGATGTGGGCCAGGCAGAAGCCAGGAGCCAGGAGCTGGGTCTCCCATGTGGGTGGCAGGGATTCAAGCATGCAGGCCATCTTTGCTGCCTCGTGGGCACATTAGCAGGAAGCCGGATCAGAAGGGGAGTAGCTGGGACTTGAACCTGCTCTCTGATAGGGGCTGCCAGTGTGGGAGGTTTTTATTGCAAGCCACGGGTTCACCCGCTGCACCACAGTGCCAGCCCCGATCTTGTTATTTGATGACACTGATAAAGAAGCATAGGAGAAGTCTTCAAAAAAACGTCTTGGGAATGTACATTGCGAAAAGACTATATATTTTTTTTTGCACAGAGTAAATTTGTGTTTTGATTGCATTTTCCAGGACATTTCTGACTCCCCGTGTGTGACTCTCTGCGTGGGTGTGACTTGGGCACACCTTTTAAAAGAAAGTTTTGATAAACGTCTTTCAGTGTAGTTGGCTTCCTCTGTAACCCTATGCATGATTTTATGCAAGTAAAAGCCTTTTCCTAAGTGAGGGGCCCGGGCTGCCTCACTGCAGGACAGGTGCGTGGCACCCACACCGCAGGCTTCGGCTCCCTGCTCGGGTGAATCTGCAGGCCCCTCCCACTCACCCTTCCCCGCTTCAGGGAGCATCATTTTTGTGTCCAGATGGTCTGGATTTCCTGTAACTCTTTCTAACCTGGGCAGCGGGGGCTGTGGCTCTCTGCTGCTCGCCAGTGTTTTGGCCGGCGCTGGGCCAGTTCTCCATTCGTGAGGCGGCCCCGCCCACGGCAGCTGGGCCGGAGCTTGGTGAGGTCAGTGCGGGTGGGGCCTCCGCTGTGGGGCCAGCCCCGCCTTGAGTCGCCTCCCCAGGGCCTAGTGAGGCGGTTTTCTCAATGACCTCCATATTGTTCTTGGCTCTCCTCTTACGCTGCTGGGTATGGTCGTGTTTCTTTTCATTATATTTCACTCTGGAGTTGGCCCGTTGTGTGGGAAGAGCAAGAGGATGGATGAAGTGTGGGTTTTTAACAGCGGGATGTTCAGTTCTGCCTCTGATGGTCCTGGCAAAGGGGCTGGTGACGGGGACTCCAGGGAGGGGTGGGCGGGGGACCGGAGGTGGCAGTTGCCACGTAGCCGCAGGCTGCCCAAAGCAGTGGGCGGGTATGTTGGGATGCATCTGTTAGAAGTGTAGTGGTGGCCGGCACCGTAGCTCACTAGGCTAATCCTCCGCCTGTGGCGCTGGCAACCCGGGTTCTAGTCCAGGTCGGGGCACCAGATTCTGTCCTGGTTGCCCCTCTTCCAGGCCAGCTCTCTGCTGTGGCCCAGGAATGCAGTGGAGGATGGCCCAAGTGCTTGGGCCCTGCACCTGCACGGGAGACCAGGAGAAGCACCTGGCTCCTGGCTTTGGATCAGTGTGGTGCACCAGCCGCAGCACGCCGGCCATTGGAGGGTGAACCAACGGAAAAGGAAGACTTTTCTGTCTCTCTCTCACACTGTCCACTCTGCCTGTTAAAAAAAAAAAAAGAAGTGTAGTGGTTCTGCCTTCTCTTTTGTTGTCAAGCCTGGTTGTAGATGCTTTTTTTCCTTAAAAACTTGTTTATTTGAAAGGCAGAGAGAGAGAGTGGGGGAGGGAGAGATCTTCCATCTGCTGGTTTGCTTCTCAAATGCCCTCAGTAGCCAAGGATGGGCCAGGCTGAATCCAGGAACCAGGAATTCCATCCATGTCTCCCCCATGGCTGGCAGGGATCCGCCCATTTTCTGCTGCCCTCCAGGGAGAGCCGTGGCTGGAGCTGGGACTTGAACCCAGGCTCCGCTACTACGGGATGAGGGCATCCCAAGTGATATCTTAGCCATGATACCGACATCTAGCCCCAGATTTTTTTTAAAAAAGATTTTATTTGAAAGGCAGAGTTACAGAGAGGCAGAAGCAGAGAGAGAGAGAGAGAGAGAGAGAGAGAGAGAGGTCTTCCATCTGCTGGTTCACTCCCCAAATGGCCACAGCAGCTGGAGACGACCTGATCTGAAGTCAGGAGCCAGGAGCTTCCTCCAGGTCTCCCACCTGGGTGCAGGGGCCCAAGGACTTGGACCATCTTCTGCTGCTTTCCGAGGCCACAGCAGAGAGCTGGATCAGAAGTGGAGCAGCCAGGACTGGAACCGGGACTGCGGGCAGCGGCTCTACCCGCTATGCCGGCCCCCAGCCCCAGGGTTTTGTCAAGCATCCTTTTGGACCTGCATTGATTACGCCATTGTGGGTGGTGGAACAGAGTCACTGTACCCTAATCAGCGGCTTCTGCGAGCGTCCTCATGGCTGTTACCGTGGTGGATGGCGGCCCCAGGGCGTCTGCTGCTCCGCTCCTGCTCCACACCATGCACAAAACAGAGAAGCCTCTGCGCTATCAGGAATGGATGAAAGCAAATAAAGAAGTAAAAAGGCCGTGAGCTTTTTGTGGTTGCACAGAGTGAAGCTCGTGACACGGGCATCCTGTCCTGGAGTGCTGGGTGGAGTGCCTGCTACTCCTCTTACGAGCCAGCTTCCTGGGGAAAGCAGCAGGTGCTGGCCCAAGGGCTTGGGCCCTGCCACCCTGTGGGAGGCCCGGATGGAGCTCTGGGCTTCAGCCTGACCCACACTCGGTTGTCGTGGCCATTTGGGGAGTGAACCAGCAGATGGAGACCTCTCTCTCTCACTCTGCCTTTCAAATCAATCAATCAATCAATCAATATATATATATATATATATATATGTATATATATATATATATTTGAAAAAGGAGTGACTAAGAAGACATACTAATGTAAGGCATTCGCTTGGCGGAGAATAGATGCCCAGCTACGCTACAGCCGATGGGAACTGTGCATTAGGGACCACAGCTGATGTTGCAACGTAAATCACATCTGATAGGCCCAGGCTGCAACATCTGCTGTTAGGAAAAGAAAGGAGCTCGTCATTTTTCAAAGGACTTGGGGAGCGAGCCGTTTGTCGCACAGGGAGCAGTGGGAAGGCGTGTGATGCGGGGCGCAGAGCCTGGCTTAGACTCATGGCCAGGTGCATGGTACAGTGCTTACCTTGTGGGGCTGTGTTTTGTTTTCTTTTTAATTAACGGATTTGAGAGACAGAGGAGAGTCCCACCTGCTGGTTCACGCCCCCAAGTGCCTGCAGGTGGCCTGGCCTGGACTGGGCCAGACGCTGGGCGCTCAAGCTGAGCCTCCCATGTGCGTGGCAGGGACCGGGCCCCTTGAGTCATCGCTCCTGTTTCCCAGGGTTTGCATCAGCAGAGAGCCGGAGTCAGAAGCCGGAGCCAGGAGCCAGAAGTCAAGCTCAGATTCTCTGATATGGGTGGGATGGGCCTCTTAACGCTAGGCCAAACACCTGCCCCAAACGGCTTAGTTTTGAGGTTTGCCTGCTGTCTGACGGCCAGGTCTGTGCTTCCCAGGTGGCCGCTGCCGTCACTTCCCGCACCTGCAGGCTCTTTCTGTTGTGGGGGCAGAACTCTGCTTGTCCCCGTCGTAGCAGGCTCTGCGCAGTCGCCGGGCCAGAGGCATGGTGGGCGTGTGCTGGCTGCTATTTGGGAGGGTGGAGGGGAGATCTCCTTCCTCTTGTGATCTCTCGTGGGCGCCGCTCTGCTCTGACCCTGCCCAGCCTTCCGCTGGGCCCTCGTAGGCTCTGGGAGTGCTCAGCAGCAACAGGGTGTCCTTGTTCTCTCCCTAGGGCTGCCAGCTTCTCTGGACTCGTGCACTGCACTGGCCACGGGGTGCCCCAGCCCAGCAGGCAGACTCCCCTGCAGAGAGACCCATGAGTCACACAGCCTCCCTCCCTGGCCTTGAGCTCGGAGCCAAGAAGGTCGCAGCTTTCTGGCAGCCGGGGTGTGTGCACTGTCCGCAGGCTCTCACCTTTCATAACAGAGGGACTGGGTGTCAGGGTTGGGGAATGGGTGGGGTGCTTTGGGGGTTCCTGGAGCGCATCCACTGCTTATCCACGGCAGCTGGCAGAGTGAGTGCTCGGTGAGTGATGTAACAGGTCACTGTGGTATAACAGGTCAAACTGCTGCCTGTGACGCTAGCATCCCATATGGGTGCCAGTTCGAGTCCCAGCTGCTCCACTTCTCATCCAGCTCCTTGCTGATGTGCCTAGGATAGCAATGGAAGAATGCCCAATACCTTGGGCCCCTGCACCCATGTAGGAAACCCAGAAGAAGCGCCTGGTTCCTGGCTTTGGCCTGGCCCAGCCCTGACCAAGGTGGCCATTTGGGGAGTGAACCAGCGGATGGACATTCCCTCTCTCTCTGTCCCCCTCCCTCTCTGTGATGCTGCCTTTCAAATAAATAAAAATAAATCTTAAAAAGTCAAACAGATGGGTAGATGGCAGGAAGGAGGAAGGGTGTGGGTGCTGTTGAACTCAGGCGAGTGGGGAAGCCTTTCTCTCTCATGCTCACTTTACCGCACCCCCTGCTCCTGCCTCGCCTGGCGCCATGTCTGGCCACGCCCTGCCTGGTGCCGGGCACCGCTGGTGCTCAGTGAGTGCTTTGTGGGCTGCAGCAGAGCTGAAGGGTGGTGGAGAAGATGCCAGGGGAGACGCTGCAATGTGGGTGAACTTCCCAGACAGTGAGAGCCACGCCACCTCCCCCCACGGGCACCCCCGGAGCCTGTGCCCTTCCCCCCAGGCAAGGACTTTGCTTCCCGGTTGGAAGAGATCGACTCTCAGGCGTCCTCTGCCAGCCACACCCAGCTCCTCGCACAACTCCAGAGGGCGCTGTTCAGCTGGATTATGTGTCACTGTCACCCCTGGAGCCCGGCAGCCACCCCAGGGCTCCTGCCTGTCCTGGACTCAGTGGGGCGTGCTGGGGGAGGTCCCGGTGGGTGCCCTCTCCGTGGGCCTGGCAGGGAGAAGACATTCACAGGATTCCTCCCCTCAGGGGGCCTCAGACAGGGGCCTGACCTCCGGCTTCCCTGCAGGGTGGTGGGGCTGGGCTGGCGGGGCGGTGGGGACAGCCTCCCAGGCTGGGGAGGCGGTGATCCTGGGGGGCTTGTGGGTGCCGTCTGACTTTCCTTGGAGCTCGAGCATTTGCGGAAACCCAGCCAGAATTGATTTACGAGCTGCACATATTTCACAGGTCTTTACTCGGCCCCCTGGGATCAGTGAGGTCAGACAGAACAGACTTCGCATCCGGAATCAGTATGAAATTGGCATCTTGCGCCGTTCCCATGGGGCGCGGGGGATAATGATTCAAGGGAGATTATGTGAAACAAATGCAAAGACACACAGCAGTGCAAACGTGGTGCCTCATCCGCCGTCAGAGAGAAGACAGCGATGGTTTCCGGCATTGGCCGAGTGAGGGGTTGGCCATCCTTGGCCGGATCCACAAGGAAGCCCGAGGGGCCGCCATTGCTGGGAGAGCGGCTGAGCTCAGAGCAGACTTAGCAGTGAGCATGGCGCCCTGTGCCCCTCCTCTGGCATGCGCTCTGACGCTGTGATGAGCAGACATTTGGGATTATTTATTTAACATCTCTCCACCCAGCAGGAGAGGAGAGACTGGCTGTCTTGCTCAGTGTTGTGATCCTAGTGTCTGATAAATATTTGCTCAGTGAACAGAATAGCCACAGTGTGGAGGATTGCATGTGTCGGACTCAAATGAGGAAGAGAAATTGTCTCCCGGGTGGAGTGCATTGTCCAGATAGGTCGATTTGTTATGTCTGTTCAGTTACTGCTCGTGTTGGGGGTCTGTGCTTTGCATCCAAAGGTCAATCAGGCATCATCACCACCCTGGGGGCATCTCAGTCTCTTGGCAGGAGTTGAGCGGGTTGGTAGGAAATCCAGGGGCCAACGCATGAGTGTCAGCCCAGTGGAAGGGGATGGCAGTGAAATGGGACCCCAGCACACTGGTCAGCCCTGGCTGCAGTGACCACAGAGAGATTCTGGCCTTGTTCATGACGCAGATGCTCGTTGACCACTTCTCTGTGTGGACACCGCCGAGGGCTGGGAGGAGAACTCAAGCCCCCTGAGCTTCCCAGCTGAGCGGTGTGGGTGGGGGTGGGACTGGGTGCCCGTACGTGAGCACTCAGCGCCTTCCCACATGCCAGAGGGCGAGAAGTGACAGACGAGAGCAGGTGCTCTGGGTGCCTGCGTGGGAACCGACAGGCCGGCCCGGAGGGGAATCTGCAAGATTGAGGAGGATTTCGTCTCGGTGGTGAGGAGCGGCGTGAGCACAGGCCCAGAGGGGAGAAAGTTCCCAGCGTCGGGTGGGCGTTGGCCGGGCGGCCATGGTGCTGCTTCGGGAGCTCACATCCCATATCCGAGTGTCTGGGTTCAGGTCCCAGCTCTGCTTCCTGCTTGTGTGCACCCTGGGAGGCTGCAGGTGATGGCTCAAGCAGTTGGGGCCCTGCCGCCCACAGGGGAGGCCCGCATGGAGTTCCTGGCTCCTGGCTTCAGCCTGGTCCAGCCCTGGCTGTTGTGGGCATTTAAGGAGTGAACCTGTGGATGGAAGATTCTCTCTCTCTCTTTCTCTGTGTGTGTCTCTGTCTTTCTTTCTTTTTTAAAAAATTTATTGATTTATTTGAAAGTTAGTTACACACAGAGAGAAGCAGAGAGAGAGAGAGAGGAGTGGAGAGGAGTGGAGAGGAGAGGAGAGGAGAGGAGAGGAGAGGAGAGGAGAGGAGAGGAGAGGAGAGGTCTTCCATCCTCTGGTTCACTCCCCAGATGGCCGCAATGGCTGGAGCTTCACCTATCTGAAGCCAGGAGCCAGAACTTCTTCCAGGTCTCCTATATGGGTGCAGGGGCCCAAGGACTTGGGCCATCTTCCACTGCTTTCCCAGGCCACAGCAGAGAGCTGGATGGGAAGAGGAGCAGCCAGGTCTTGAGCCAACGCCCATATGGGATGCCGGCATTTCAGGCAGTGGCTTTACCTGCCATGCCACAGTGTCAGCCCCCACTCTGCCTTTCATAAAGAAATGAAGTTCCTGGCGCGTTGAGGAGCACTGGTGGGAGCCAGCCCTGGGCCTGAGCCCCCTGGTCACCCGGCTGCAGGCGACGCCCAGCGTGACTGCACTTGGATGCAGATTGGAGGTAGGGCAGACGCAGAGCAAGCGAGGCGGCTAAGAAGGGTGGCTGAGCTGGGCCGAGGGGCCCTGAACACCAGGCGTCCACGGGGGCTTCGTTCTGGGACTGCGGGTGTTGAACGGGACAGTGACAGGCCTGCCTGTGTTTGAGGATTCTGGGGTCTTGGCCTCAGCGCAGCACAGCAGTGAGCTTGGTGGGGCTGGGGGTGGGGGGCTCCGGTTGCTGCTCTTTCTGGGCTCCATTGTCTCGTCTGTGCCAGAGGGGCTGCACCACAGTCTCCAAGGCTCCCTGTGTCTCGGACCACTCAGGGTGTGAAGGTGCTGGGACAGCCAGGTGAGGGGTGGCTCCTGGAGCCGTCTCCTTTCCCTGGAGACAGTGATCTTGCAGTTTGTCCATGCTGTAGAGGGGGGATTACTGGGCTATCTTGTACGTGTATCCCTGTCACATCCTGGGCCCAGCCGTCCTCTAAGCGTGAAACAGAGACGCACCCGGTACCGAGTGCCCCTGGGAAAGGTGACGGCCCCAGCCCCAAGCACGATGCAGGCGCCTGGCACTGCCTTGGTAACACCTGGGGAGAGTTGGCAAACAGCCGGAGTGGAACACAAGAACCCTATTAGCTTCACCAGCAGGCAGGACGCCAGGGCCCCACACTCAGACGTTGCCGGGAGAGACACTCCTCCGCCCCCCCCGCCCCGGACCGTGGAGCAGAATCTTTTCCCAGGATGATTTTTAATCTTGTTTCGCTCCAGAGCAATGAGCAGTGGCCAGGGAGCAGTGGCAGGGCCTGTGGTCTGTTGGTTTCTTCCTGTGGGAGGTTGGATTCTGTGGTTACATCCTCGGCTGACTCCCTCCGTGGCGATGATTCCTGCTTGAACAGGGCCTTACTTGCCAGAGGCTCTCGTATCCCCGGCTCACTGACTCCCAGAGCAGCCCCGTGGGGAAGGCGGACGCAGCAGTGACTCCTCAGCAGGGCTCCGGGGCTGTCCCGGCGTCCCAGGGCTCTGTCTGTGGCTAAGGCTGTCCAGCCTGCCAGGGCTTGTCCTCTTGTCCACGTTCAGGTCCTGCTCGTCCCATGAGGGCCCTGCTGGTTCACAGCCCCCCCCCCCTGCCTCCTTTCCCTTCCTCTTGCCCACCTCAGGGCCCTTGCTCAGGCTGTCTCTGGTGTTTGGAGCCAGCCCTCCCCGCCTCTGCACTTTGCTGACTTGTTCCCTTCTCTCAGGCTTCATCTCCGTTTCTGGTCGCCTCCTTAGGGGACCCTTCCCTGACTGCCCTGAGCCAGGGACACCGCAGCCCCTGTCGGTATCTGTCACAAACTAGAGCACGTGTGCAACCGTCTGCAGAGCTTTGACGGTGACCTGCTGGGTTTCTGATTCAGGTGGTCTGGTGGGGGTGGGGGTGGGGTCTGGACTTCCAAGAGACGCAGATGCAGCCGGGCGGGTGCCACGCCTCGAGAAGCCCTGGCTGACACGCCCTGCCATGCCTGGTTTGTGATCCTTTCATCCTCTCAGCTGTAAACTGTGGGACGGTGAGAAACTCGCCTTGCTTCCTGCTGTGCCCAGAGCCTGGTTCACCACTGCTGCCTGATGAGGATTTGGGCACCGACCACACCGAAGGCCCAGTCGGGTCCCTGGCTCTGTACTACAGGTCATCCCTCAGTGTCTGGCGGGCATTGGGTCCAGGATCCCCCCTAAATAGCAGATCATGGATGCCCAAGTCCCTTCTATAATAGGCAGGGTATTTGCCTACGCCCATGCACATCCTCCTGTAGCCCTAAGTCATCCCTAACACAATAGAAACCCAAGCAGTTGTTGGTTGTCTATGTCATGTGCAGTACAGGTGCAGTTTAAAAACTCATTTGCACCGAGGTTGGTTGACCTGTGCACGCAGAGCCCTCTGGAATGGACAAGGAGGGCCAGCCCATCAGCCTGCCCCCGAGAAGGAGGGACGCCAGGGAGCTGCTTGGTCTGGTCTCTCTACTGCCTTCCTCTTTTCTTAAATGACTTGAGAAACAGCGTGCACCCATCCGCTGGCCCCTCCCAGCTGGGGCTGGGCCAGACTGGAGCTGGAAACTAGGGCCTCAGTCCAGGTCTCCCACGTGGGAGGCAGGGACCCAAGTCCTGGAGGCATCGCCGCTGCCCCCGAGGGTGCACATTAGCAGGAAGCTGGAGTCAGGAGCCCAGGAGCCCTGATAGACATGGGCGTCTTAGCTGCTCGGCCGGATGCCCACCCCTCCCACCCCTCCATTACCTTTCCCTTTAACTGCTTCTCACCTGGGCCTTTTCTTAGAGGGGTTATTAATTTTGAGTGTAGATTGCCTAGACAATTTTTGTAAAACACCAGCTGAGGAATTGGATTCTCTGCTGTCAGCAGGCTAAACTGCAGCTAGCCCACAGGACATCTGGGCAGGTGCAGATCCCCCCAACCCCAGGCCTGCCCCGCCCCTGGGTGGTGCATAGACCTGGAGGCACACCCACCGGCTAGCCCCGCCTCTGGGGTGGGGAGGAGGAGAGTGCGGTCTATGATCCTGGCTTGGCAGAGCGAGAAGAAGCCTTGATCCTCGGCTTGTTTCTGAGAACCACATTGTGAGACACAGACTGCATTGTCCCAGCCCAGACCACCGTGGGAAATCCCCTGGGAATATCCTGGGTGAGGAAATAGAAGGTTTATGTCCGGCAAACACCCGTCTCGTCTTTCTCCAAGTGGGACTTTCGGAGCCCTTGGTTGGGTTCCGCTGCACTAGAATTGGGGTTTCCCTGTAAAATGTTAGCTTCTCTGACAAAGCCGGGGACTGAAGATGAGACCTGGGGTGACTGTGGGTCCCCAGAGCTGTCGCTGTGGCTCGGGGACCCTGTGAGGTTAGTTGAGTGCTCATACATGGTGAGGGACTAGGGATGACCGGTGACCACTGCAGGGTCTCAGTTATCAGATCGGTGTCCTGGAGGCTCTGAGTCTGTCACAATCAGGTGAGTCAGGCCACAAAACAGCTACTGTTTTCAAGTTCTTATTCGTTTAATATATTTGGAAGGCAGTGAGACAGAGACAGAAAGGGGGAGGATGGAAGGAGAAAGAGAGAGAGAGAGAGTGAGAGAGTGAGTCTTCCATCTGCTGGTTCATTCCCCAAAGGCCTGCACCAACTGCGGCTGGGCGAGATGAAGCCAGGCCCCTGGGACTCAATGCAAGTGTCCCACCCGGTCGGTCGGGACCCAGCGACCTCAGCCATCACCTGCTATCTCCCAGGTAGTGCGTTAGCAGGGAGCTGGAATTGGTGGCAGAGCCAGGCCTTGAACCTGGGCACTCTGATCTGGGATGCGAGCAGCCCAAGTGGAGTCTCAGCTGGTGCACCAGACGCCTGTCCCCAGAGCTATCTTTTTAAAGTGGACTCGTGGCATAGCTTCAGTTCCTTTAACTAGATCCTGGTTTCGCAAGAATTCTCCTCCAACCTCAGTCCTCTTTGCAGGTCGTTAAGCTCTGTTCTTTCCATATTCAAGCCGAGTAAAAGGCTGTAAATTTGGCTGTTAGCACTGCCTCCTTCCAGAGATGCAAGGAACTGGGGCAGGAGATCCCGGGACGCCCGGCAGACAAGCCACAAATGAGTTAATGGAATAGAAAGTCATTAAGGCCACAGGAGATGGTGCAGCTTGGCTCTGGCCCTCAAGAGGAGAGAGCGCTTGCCAGGACCACATTCCAGCACAGCCCACTGACCGTGAGGATGAGTCTGTGGCTTCCAGAGCCAAGTCCAGAGCGCCACACGCACGCCAATAGGGTCTTGTCCACAAGGACCCTGAGACCAGACAGGGGAGGGAGGAGGGTGGGGCAGTCTGTTCCCCGCTGGCAGCCTGGGAAGCAGTCTTGGGAGTGGGAGGTGCTTGGGGTCAGGGGGAGCTCACAGAATGTGTTCCTCTGCCAGTGCTGCCATACCAGAGACCACAGCCCTGGCAGCTTGAGCGACAGGCAGTCCTGGACGCCAGAAGTCCAAGATGGAGGTGCTGGCAGGGCGGCCAGGAAGATCCATTCTGGTCGCATCTCCTCGACTCGCAGCTGGCTGTCTGCTCCCTGTGTCTTCACTCGGCTTTCCCTCCATGCCTGTGTCCCCTTCTCCTCCTCTTATGAGGACACCAGTCCAGTGGGCTTTGGCCCCCCAACCTCCTCAGGCCCTCATTTTAGCCTGATCACCCCTTTGAGCCCTGAGCTGCATTCGGAGGGATTGGAATGTTAACATGTGAATTTGCAGGAGACGTAACTCACCCTATAGCCAGAACATGGTCCTTTTCATTCCGGGGGGAGGGAGGGAGGGCTCCTGGGCTGGAGACCCCCAAGAAGGCCTTTCTCCTGCTTTCTCCCCAGGGAGATCTGCCACCATCTGCCCTAGACTCCAGACTGCGGCTGCGTGCCCTGGTGATGGAGGCCTCGTGCCTCAGTTATCTCGTGTCTGTCTTGTATCCCTTCCCCTCCTGTCTCGCATACACGAGGGGTCTCCAAAAAGGTCACGGAAAACGAAGATTATGAGAAAACTATGCATGGATTTCAAAAGATTTTTTTGTACCGAAGTTAGCTTATCTTTATTTGCATTTCTCCACGCACTGCCTGAAGTCCCCTTGCATGGTGGGTGGATGTTTGTTGGCTTGTTGGTGGGTCAGCCGTCCAAGAGGGTTGGGTAATAAGTGCAGGGTAAACAGGAAGATGCAGCTGTTAGGAAGGCGGCGGCAGCCTTCCCAGGGAGTCTGTGCGCTCATCCCCAAGTCCAGCTACTGGATTTACAAGGACAGGAAGCCCTTCGTATCCTGCCGTCCTGTTCGACCACAGCGGGTCAACAGAAGAATCTACAGACTGGGTGCTCAGCATTCTTAAACCCCCAGAGTTCAAGTTCAAAGACAATGGCTTCTCTGGCCAGTCTGGAAGAAACTCTTCAATCATTTCTTAATGGCTTTCCCTTGGCCCTGCTCCGCAGCCACTCCTCCCTCCGCCCCCAGTCCAGCGACCTCCTGCCCCCTTGTTTCTTGGCCGAAGGTCTGGTTCTGCTGCCGAGAGCAAGGCACTTTGAGCAGAGCTGGGGTCCTTCCCACGGGTCCTGGGAGGCTGACTCTGCAGAGACAGCTGAGTTTAGGCAGGCTGGCACTGGACAGCTGCTCGTGACTTAACAGCGCTTTGTTCCAGAAGGGTGTGTGGAGAACGAGGGCTGCACCATCAGGCGAGCTGGCTCCCAGGGGTCAGGAGAAGATCCCTTGGGGATTCACTCTGCTACAAACTCCCTGGCCTCCCACCTAAGCCTTGCCCCGGACTTGGGCTTCCCACCTGGCTCATGGGTGGTAGGTGGGCCTCAATAACCACTCCTCGCTCTTGGGATCGGCAGAACGTGGGTTGCCCGAGTCCTGGGCCAATGACCTCTGTGCGTTCCCTGGTGCCTTCCACGTGTGTGTGATGGTCTACGTCCGTGTTCTGTGTGTCAGCGAGGATCTCTGTGGACTGAGGCGTACTGTAGACGTTTCTAGGAACTCAGGGCGAGTTCCTCATAATCTCCTTTTAAAATGGACCACGTGCACTGTGGACGTGCGATGCTCTGGCTGTTGATGGTGCGATGCCAACATGATGACTCTGTGGCCCTGTAAAAGCTGCAGCAGGGTTTATGGTTCGCTAGTCACTGGCATGTTTTGGTAACAAGTGACAGACACCCAGATCAGGGGCCCGGCGCTGTGGCATAGTAGGCTAAGCCTCCGCCTGCAGTGCCGGCATTCCATATGGGCGCCAGTTCAAGTCCTGGATGCTCCACTTCTGATCCAGCTCCCTGCTAATGCTCCTGGGAAAGCAGTGGAAGACGGCCAGATTCCTTGGGCACCTGCCCCACGTGAGAAACCCAGAAGAAGCTCTTGGCTTGATTTTGGATCGGCCTAGCTCTGGCCATTGCAGCCATTTGGGGAGTGAACCAGCGTGAGGAAGATTCTCTCTGTCTCTCTCTCTCTAACTCTGACTTTCAAATAAATAAATAAATATTTTTTTTTTAAAGAAACCCAGCTCAAAGTGCCTAAGCAAAGCAGCAAAAGATTCCACCCACCCAATACACACACATTTTTTTTTTCCATAACTGAAAAACCCAAGATAGAGCCAGCTTCAGACACGGCTGGATCCAAGGCTCAGGTGGTGGCCAAGCCTTGTTCTTTTCAGCCACCACCTCACGTCTCCAGGATGGAGGCATCTTCATTCTCAGGACAGGCGCTCTCCAGGGTGGCCCCTGCCAGCTCTGGGCTCATGTCTTCTCCGTTTGGCAGCCTGACACTACCCCCACCCCTGGAGCTCAGGCTAAAGCACCCAGCTGGGCTCTGGGGTGCGACCGGAGCTCCCACTGTGGCTGGCAACATGGGGGGCTCTGAGTCTGCAAGCTTAGGTCGCAGTGGGTGGGCTCATGCACTGAGTGTGGGCAGGTGGCGCCTCAGGAACACTGGGGTGCTGTGAGCAGAGGAGGGGGGCTTGGATGGTGGGTGCACATGGCTCCCCCTGGGATCCCAGCTTCCAGGTAGAAACAGAAGAAGCAGGAGAGTTTGTTCTGAGCCAGGGAGGACAGGTACTGTGTTCCGGGGAATGGCGGCCGCAGAGAAGGGAGGACCTGTAGTCGCCATCCAGGCTGTTCACCTGTCCTCAGGTAGACACGGCCCCTCAAATCAAAGCTTTTATATATTTTTTTAAAAATTATTTATTTGGAAGGTAGAGAGAGAGAGAGCGAGCTTCCATCCACTGGTTCACTCTCTAAATGGCCATAACAGCGAGGTTTGGGACAGGCGGGAGCCAGGAGCCAGGAGCTCCATCCTTGTCTCCCACATGGGCAGTAGGGACTCATGAGCCACCACCTGCTGCTCTCCAGGCTCGGTGGCAGGGAACTGGATCAGAAGCCGAGCAGCCAGGACTCCAACAGGTGCTCCACTAGGGGCTTGCTGTGCCACCACGGTGCTGGCCCCTGCCCTTAAGGACAAGCAGTTCTTCCCTTCCTTAGAAGTGGTTGAGGACGGGACTCCGAGGCTGCTCCGTGTGGGACTGTCAGGACGTTCCCATGCCCTGGGTCACAACGACTTGCCTGGTGCCTTCTCTGAGTCTTGTGCTGCCGTCCTTCTCATTCTGCCCTGGGGAAAAGTAAAATAAGCAGAGAATGGCAGACGTATAGCCATCGTCGTCATCATCACCCCACATCCGAGCACTTCCTGCGTCTGCTGTCATTTTGTGTCGCTGTGGCGGTGCCCTGGTCATGCCTGGACTCTTGGCCTTTCTTTATCTGTTGGCCCCTTGGTAAAGAAAGTCTTGGGAACGGCCTGGGCTTCCTTATCTCCGAGGAAGGGGATTATGCCTCTGCCGGCTGTTTTTGGCGAGGATTAGGGAGAATGTATACAAAGCACATGACATTAGGTGATGCGTTGCTGCCTGTAGCCATGTGTTTTCCCAGACAAGTTCAACTGGAGGCACTTTGCCTTTGGGAAAAAGTGGGTCTTGTTGGTCACTTAAAAAGTACATGGCAGGGGCTGGCGCTGTGGCACAGTGGGTTAACGCCCTGGCCTGAAGTGCTGGCATTTCTTGTGGGCGCTGGTTCAAAACCGGCTGCTCCATTTCCCATCCAGCTCTCAGCTATGGCCTGGGAAAGCAGTGGAAGATGGCCCAAGTCCTTGGGCTCCTGCACCTGTGTGGGAGACCTGGAAGCAGCTCCTGGCTCCTGGCTTCAGATTGGCTCAGCTCTGGCTGTTGGGGCCATTTGAGGAGTGAGCCATTGAATGGAAGACACACACACCCCCCCCCCCGTGCAACTCTCACTTTCAAATACATAAATAAATCTTTAAAAAAATAAAGTACATGGCAGCTTCCAAGAACCTGGGCTAAGCTGCTGGTCTAGGGATGCCCCACTGTCCCATGGCGACAGACGGCAGAGTTAAGCAGTTGAACATGACTTATGAAAGTGGTCGGGAACCATCCCGGGAGCTCAGCACTGATGGCTCAGAAGTAATCCGGAGTCTTCCTCGCAGATGTTCACAGGAGAAGCAGCCAGGGACAGGGGCAGGGATCTGAGCCTCTCACCAGCTGGGTGACCTTGGACACGTCCTGAACCCCCTGAATCTGCTCTCCGGAGAGTGGGGATGACAGTTCCAGCCTTGCCTGCTCACAGGATGAGTGGGGAAGCCCGAGACCCCGTGGTTCCCACGCAAGTCGTCCACAGTCCGGATTTGTTCCCCGAGCGTTTTTTAAACATCTCCCCATTTCAGTGTCTCCCAGGCTGACTCACAGCCGCTCTCTGCGGGGCTTGCTTTGCACACAGTCAGGTGTAAAGCAGACGGAGGGCAGGGCTCGGGAATACTGCTGGGTGAGGACCCAGCCCCCAGCCTCTGCTCCCGCCGCCGGGGAACCGCGTTGCTTCTACACCACTGTGCCGGCAGCTGCCTCCCAGGTCTTCTGAGACGCGCTCATTTCAGACGGCATCACCTTGCCGAGGCTCCCACGGATGATGTTGTGGGCACTGTGGTTCATTTTCTGCTTTTGTTTACTTTTCCACGGTGAGGCTCGATTACACCACAGTTTATGGTTTTTGGTTTCTCACCAGTGCACAGAATGGTGCCGTGAACCTTCTGGGTGCCACATGGCTAGACTGACTCTAAGGTGCGGTCCAATCGTGTATTACCATTTTCCAAAATGGTGCCAACGAGTTGCGCACGGATTGGCAGTGCAGGAGGGTCTGTTTTGGCCCACAGTGTCCCTGACACTTGGTATCCACGGACTTGTTAGTTTTTGACAACTGAGTGGCTGTAAAATGTTTCTTTCCCCTCCTGCTCCTAATCACACCTGCCAGGTTACTACTGAAGTTGATCATCTTTTCATACAGTGAAGGCAATTTGTGCATCCTCTTTGGTAAAATTGTCTGATCTGCCGGTTGCTTGTTTTCTCCTGGGGTTTCTTTCTTTCTTTTTTTTTTTTCTAATACTTTTAATTTAAATGAGTGCTTTATGTATTGAGATACTAATCCCTTTCCAGTTATATGGGTCACAGACCTCTCCCAATTGGTGGCCTGGCTTTTTGGCTTCCTTGTGGTGTGTTTGAGCACAGATAGTCCTACTTCCAATGCAGTTGTGTTTACCAATCTTCTCTTCTGCAGTTAGTGTTCTGGTGGTGGCTTGTTTGGGAAATCCCCACCCTAAGGCCATCGACGTTTTCTCTCTGTTGGATTTTCAGAGATGGAAGGCTTTACCTTTCCGTGCAAGTCTTGAATCCATGTGGAGTTTCTTGCGTCTCCAGCGGGAAGTGCAGAAGTGGCTTCAGCGTCAGGAGGGACAATAACCGGTTCCCGGCACTTTCCTGGCCTTGCTCCTGCCTTCCCCGGCTCTGCAGCGCCCCCTGTCGAGTGTCCAGGGCTCTGCTCTGTCTTCCTGCTCGCTCTGTACTCTCCCTGTCAGCAAGTGCACTGGTGCCACTTGGTAGTAATTATTGTAACTTTATACTAAGTCTTGTTATCTGATAAGACAGATTCTTCTGTTTTTTATTTTTCCTCAGAAGCGTCCTGGCTGTTTTGGGGCTGAGGACCTTCAGAAGTGCAGCTGAGATTCTGCTGTCGTTGCACTGAACCTCAGCCAATGTGGAAGAGAACGGACGCGTTCGCTTTGTTGTATCTGGACATTCTGGACTACTCGGTCTTGTCCTTTCAAAGTCTCCTGTTTTGTCTTTCTGTTAACGTTTTCTATGAACAAGTCTCCCATACCTTTTCTAGATTTATTCTTAGGAGGCTTACTTTTTCAATTGCTATATTAATGGTATAATTTCAGTAATTTGGTATGGGATTTTGGGGGGCTAGGGTAAACAGAAAACAATTTACTTTTAATATTGATCTTATATCCAGAGGTTTCTGAAATTCTCTTATTTCCAATACTTTATAGACTATTTTGGGTTATTCTGGCAATCGTACTACCTGAGAATAGTGAGTTTTGTTTCTTCTTCTTAAATTAATACACCTTTTATTTATTTTTCGTGTCTTACTGCACTGGCTGGGACCTTTAGGCTCATGTTGAATATTGGGATAACAGTAGGCATCCTTGTCTTTTTCCTGATGAGAACAGCACCATGCCTAATGTTTCATAGTTCAAAATGAGTCTTGCTGAGTTTTCTTTTTCTTCTTAACAAAAACCACTCATGGGGTAAGTGCTTGGTGCAGAGTTAAGACGCAGCTTGGGACACCCATGTGCTGCGTCCGAGCACCGACGTTGAGTCCTGGTCCCACCTTTGACATAGCTTCCTGCTAATGTGCATCCTGGGGGCAGCAGGTACTTGGGGGAGATTCAGACTGCGTCCCGGGCTCCTGGCTTCAGCTTGGCCCAGCCCTGGGCATTGCAGGTATTTGGGACATGAAATCGTGGACTGAAGATCTCTCTCTCTTTCTTTCTTTCTCTCTCTCTCTGCCTTTCAAAGAAAAAAAACCCTTTAATTATTAAAAATAAAAAATAATTAATGGGTGCTGAATTTTGTTGAATTTTATCAAGTAATTTTTGTAGAGTTACTGAGATTATTGTATGCTTTAAAAATCCATTTATATGGGGAATTAAAGTGATAAGTTTTTTTATTAAACCACCCTAACCGACTTGGTTCTGATGTAGCATGATTTCTTTAAATATAATGCAGTATTTGATGAAATTTTAGGAGTTTTCCATCAATGTCTGTGAACTAAGGTGGCCTGTTCACTTCTGTTTGCTGGTTTGGAATCAGTATATCGGTTTGATGGACTGAGATGTTCTTTCCTGTCTAGTCTCTGGAGGGATCAAGTGATCAGTTTATGGGAAATCTATTAGAATTTGCCTGTAAGACCACTGAAGCTGCTATTTTCTGGGGGGGATATTTAGCTACTAATAGAATTTGTTCATGGTTATGGAATCTTTGGACATTCTGCTCCTTCCCAAGTCTGTCTGTAAAGTTGGGATTTTCTAAGAATTTATTTGTATTAACTTTTTCATAGTATTCTTTGTGTTACCTTTTTAATTTCTGTTGAATCTGTAGTTCTGTCATTATGTTCATTCCTAATGTTATACTTTTTGTGGAAAAATAAATTAATAACACTTCAAGAAACACGAATTTTATCACTTTCTAAGAACCAAATTTTTTTTAATTCATCTCTTTTTGCTGTTACCTTCAGCAAAAATAAATCAATTAATTAACATTTATTTTTCACTTTATTTGAGAGGCAGAGAGGCAAACAGAGAGAGAGAGAAAGAGAGAAAGATGTTCCATCTGTTGGCCCACACCCTAAACGCCATGAATGGCCGGGGCTGTGCCAAGCTGAAGCCAGGAGCCGAGAACTCCAGCCAGGCCTCCCATGTGGGTGGCAGGGATTCAAATACTTGAGCCATCACTTGTTGGCTCCCAGGGCGCATCAGCGGGAAGATGGAGGGAAAGCGGAGGAGCTGGGACCCTAACCAGGCGCTCTGGTGTGGGAGCCGTCACCCCAGCAGCATCCTAGCGTTTGCTCTGGACTCCGCCCCCAGTATGTGCTTCTGTCTTGATCTTCCTTCCAGTGTTTTGAACTTCTTTTTTCCTTCCCTAATTTCTTAAGCTAGATGCTCGGTTTATTAATGTTAAGCCTTTTCTTTCCTAATAGCAGAACTTAAGGCTATACATTTCTCAGTGTGGCTATGCAGCATTGTCACTGCCATTAAGGTCTAATAATCCAGCTCCCATCGCGGTCACCTCAGTCCCTCCCTGTCTGGGGGCATCTGTCTCAGGACTCTCAGCAGATTTCTGAAACTGTGGATTGCATTGAACCTTCTGTGTGTTGTAGTTCCCCACACGTACATGCCTGGGGCAAAGTTCCATTCATCAAATAGACACAGTAAGAGATTAACAGCTGTAACTCATAATAAAGTAGAACATTATAGAAAACATGCTGTGATAGAAGCTATATGAATGTGATCTGTCCCAAAATATCCTGTTGCTCTGAACTCCTCCTTTTTCTTGGGATCACCCAGTGCCTGTATGATGAGGTGAATGACGTAGGCGCGGTGACACGCGTGTCACCAACACTTAAAGGGTTGAGAGTACCGAGCACTGTGATACCAACCATGGCCATTGACGTGGTAACCAGGACAACTACCAAGTAACTGCCGAGTGGCAGCATGTACAGCAAGATGTGCCGGACAAAGAGGGGCGTCCCAGCCGGGGCGGGACAGAGTAAACTTGGGTATCGTCTACTTCCGGAACCTTCCACGTCATGTTCTCGGAGCACACTAACTGTGACTGCAACTGTGGAAGAGGAAGGTGGGAGGGGGAGTGGGGCCACGCAACTTGGTGCAGTCCGTGATTTATGGAGTGGCGAGCTCTTCCACACGTTTGAGAGAGTCGGTTTATGTATCTGTTGCTGACTTCTGACTTAACTGCGCTGTCATCAGGGACTGTGGTCTGCGTGATACTGATTCCATGAAGCTGGTTTGGAAAATGATTCCTTCATTCTGGTATCTGCTGTGCCCAGCCCCGTGCCAAGAATGTGACGCTGTTTGCCAGCGTAATGAATGACAGATGAAAGAGCGTCCAGGGAGCAGGCACTGCAGGCATTCTCTCCTCGTGCTCAAGTTGTCCAGTCCTGCCAGCCACATCGATTCCAAAACGTCCATGGAAACGAGCCCCAGAGACAAAGCAGCCCCCAGCCGTCCTGTGTCCTGCCCAGCCTCTGGCTCCTGTGGCCTGAGTGGGTAGGGGAGCGGCTGCTGGCGAAGCTGGGAACAGGAGACCCTTAGGCCACGCCCTAAATGCTGCAGGTCTAGATAATGGCGTTCCCAATGATTTCTTCTGTGCTCTGGAGAAAACCATTTCTTCTCTAATGGTGACAGGTGTTACGAGGATTTTGAAGGCGGCATTTCCTTCTGTGGAATCTCCTATGTCACTGAATCCCCCAAACTCAGGCATGATACCTCCTAGTGTCGTGGTGTAATGGGTTAAGCTGCTGCCTGTGACAATGGAATCCCATATGGGTGCTGGTTCGAGACCTGGCTGCTCCACTTTCAATCCAGCTCCCTGCTAATGGCCTGGGAAAGCAGTGGAGGATGGCCCAAGTGCTTGGGCCCCTGCCATCCATGTGGGTGACCCGGAAGAAGCTCCTGGCTCCTGGCTTTGGGCTGGCCTAGCCCCAGCCTTTGCAGCCATCTGGGGAGTGAAACAGTAGATGGAAGACCTCTCTCTCTCTCTGTCTCTCCCTTTTTCTCTGTGACTCTGACTTTCAAAGAAATAAGTAAATCTTAAATATATATATATATATCATATATATTTATATATAGAGAGAATATATATATATATATATATAGAGAGAGAGAGAGAGAGAGAGAGAGAGAGAGAGAGAGAGGATGAGAATGAGAATGAGAATACGGACGCCGGTTCAAGTCCCAGCTGCTCCACTTCCAGTCTAGCTCTCTGCTCTGTCCTGGGAAAGCAGTGTAAGATGACCCAAGCCCTTGGGCCCCTGCATCTGTGTGGGAGACCTAGAAGACTTTCCTGGCTCCTGGCTTCAGATCGGTGTGGCTCTGGCCTTTGTGGCCAAGTGGGGACTGAACCAGCAGATGGAAGACTCTCTCTGTCTGTCTGTCTGTCTCTCTGTCTCTCTCTCTCTCACACACACACACACACACACTTTCACATAAATAAGTAAATATTTTTAAAAATTAGGGAAACTGGGGTGGGTGTTTGGTGCAGAGTAAGATGGCCCTTGGGGCATCTCCCACTGCAGGGCCTGGGTTCAGGTCCCGGCTCTGCTTGTGAGCGCAGCTTCCTGCTCATGTGAGCTGCTGGAGGCAGCAGGTGATGGATTACGTAGCTGAGTCCCTACCGCCCTTGAGAGAGCGGCTGAGCTCCTGGCTCCTGGCTGCGGTGCAGCACGGCACTGGCTGTTGTGGGTGTTTAGGAGGTGAACCAGTGGAGAGCTCTCTCCCCTCCCTCCTTCTCTGTTACCCCCCCTTCTGCACCCACCAAACGAGAATAAAAATTACAGACCTTTAAAAAGGAGGGACACTGATGCAGACCCAGTTAGTGTGGAGCCAGCTGAGCTCCTGGTGCCTGTCTATTCTGTGTGCCAGTCGTCTCCACCCTCAGGGAATACAGGACGATAAGACATCGGGCTGAAGTCTGTTGTAGAGAACATTGGAAGACAAAAATTGAAAAGTGCAAATCCATTCAGCCAGGACCTACAGTTTAAGTGGAGGACTGAAGAAAAGAATGAGCAAATGAGCAGTCCTGTGTTTGTTTCTTCTTCTTTTTCTTCTTAGAAAAACGATTTAATTTATTTGAGAGGCAGAGTTAGAGACAGAGAGAAGGAGAACCAGAGAGAAAGGTCTTCCATCCACTGGTTCACACCCCAAATGGCTGCCATGGGGGTCAGAGATGAGCCTGGGCCAGGAACTTGTTCCAGGTCTCCCAGGAGCTTCTTCCTGGTCTCCCACGTAGGTGCAGGGGCCGAAGCACTTGGGGCATCCTCCACTGCTATCCCAGGCCACAGAAGAGAGCTGGATCGGAAGTGGACTCAAACCGGCGCCCATATGGGATGCCGGGGCCACAGGCCGAGGCTTAGCCCACTATGCCACTTTGGCGTCTGGAGGCAGAGGAGTGAGCCCCTGGGAAGTCCACTCCGCAGGTCTCTCGAGACGCCGGGGGAGCTGTGGGTGCCGTTCGTGCAGGGCCAGCCGGGGCAGGAAGAGGCCGCGATGTGGGCGCTGTCACTGTTTGTCATGCTGACAGTGTGCTCCACGCTCCAGTGGACGTCTGTGGGGACAGACACCTGGCCAGGTGCGCTGGCAGGTGAGTGGCGTCTCGGTGCTCTGAAAGCTGGTGGTGGTGGCGGCAGGTGAGACATCAGGTGGCCAAGGTCGCGGCAGCAGGTGCAGCGCCGCTCCCAGCCGTGGCCCGCGGCAGCCACGCTGCACCTTGCACCCCTGCACCCTTCCTGCATGGACAGGAGGGGTGGAGCGGGGGAGGACGTCTGCCTGGGGCCCCGAGGGAGGCCTGGGCCTCACCTTCTGGAGGAGAAAGGCCCCGCCAAGCCACCCTGGAGCTGGGGGCAGGTTCTGGGCTCCGGGCTTCCCACTCCTCGCCTGTGCCTCAGGAGGTGGGCACCTCGGCTCCCCCCACTCCTCCTCCTGGGCCTGAGCTGTGCCGTCCGCCTCCACGGCCTCTGCCTGGCGCCGGTTAAGGACCTGGGACGTCGTGAACGGAGTGCTGTCCTCCGTTCCTGTTACAAACGATGATGCCAAGGGCTTTAGGGGCTGAAAATGATAACAAACACTTGTTTAAGGCATGGGGCAGAGGAGGGGAACCCTGTCCTCACCTGCCCTGGCTGCCCTTTGACCCCATTCCCTGGGAGGGACGCAGTCCAGACCTCTTGGTTCTGCTTGTCCACCCCCCCATTCCCTCCCCCTCCCTCTTCACCCCAGTTCTCTCCTCCTGTCTGGCGGTACCGGCCCTCAGGTCCTTCTGGGGATGGGTCACAGCAAGTGCTCTGCCCGGGCTGGGTGTCTAGGTCGCAGCTCCCGTGTCTGCTTGCGTGGGAGCAGTCTGGGAACTCTGGAATGGAATTCGTGGAGAAGCTGCTGTTGGTTCTGAAAACGTGACACACACAGAGCAGAAGCTTCACCAGCTCGGCCGCCTGCAGCGAGAGGTCGAGTGGTGCTTGTTGTGATCCGCATCGCCAGAGCGTTGGTGTCAGGCGGATCTGGGACTCAGTGACCCCCCCTTTCCTGGAACCCTTGGCGACCACCATTGTGCTGTTTCTGTGAATCTTTAGATGCCAACACTGCACGCAGCGGCTTTACCTGCTATGCCCCAGCACCGGCCCCTGAACCTTTAGATTCTTTGGATACGTGGAATTACATGGTTTGTCATTGATCTTCATGTAGCATAAGGTCCTCCACGTTCATCCATCCAAGGCCTGTGATTACAACCTGTGCCAGCCCGCCAATCACCTTCCAACCTGCCCCAGAGCAAGTGCTGACTCACCAAGCTTTGCTGGGTGGACCGGGTGAGGGAGGCTGCAGAGCTGAGTTCAAGCTTGGCTCCGCCAGTGATCACCTGTGCCATCTTGGGTGTGCTACTTAATTTGCCCAGGCCTCAGTGTCCTTACCTGTAAAATGGGGATAATGCTGCAGCCTCCTGGAGTGGCTGGGGGGATGCAGGGAGACAATGCATGTAATGCACGTGGCCCAGCGGCTGGCGCGTGGCAGGCCCTGCAGTGCCCCGGGTGTGAGTGTACTTGTCGCCACCCACTCGGTGAGCACGCAGCCAAGTGTGGCGGGCAGCTCGCTGGGTGCAGAAGGCGTTAGGCTATGGTCGCGTTCTGAGGAGCTGGTGTCCTGTGAGAAGGGAGAACCCGTTGTGTGTCGTCCCCAGGTGGCTCTCAGGAGCCTGGGCCATGTGCTGGCCGGAGCCCCCACTTTCCAGGGTCTTCCTCGTCTCCGTCTCCTGCTTCCAGCAGGGGACGGCCACACAGGTGGAGGAAAGCGTGGGAGATGTCTGCCCCCTCCAGCGCTGGGTCAGCTTCATTTCCTGACTCCAGTCCCGTCTGAGATGAACTAGGGGTGTCCTCGGCGGGGAGAGAGCAAACCATTGAGCCACCCACCCAGCCCATCCAGGTCCTACCCGGTGATCACGACCCGGCTGGACCCTAGGTGTGTGGCAAGGCACTGAGCACAGGCAGGGCGTGGCCCCACGGGCAGGAGGCGGGTTTGAATTCAGACAAGGGTTCCCCAGAGAGCCCTCCGCCCTGGGGAACACAGGTAGAGGGCTGACTGTGTTTGCAGAGAGAGCTTTACTGCCTTCCTCTTCATCAAACAGAGAGAGGGAGGAATATTACCCGTGACGCCAGGACTCGATTCAGATCCAAGGTTGAGCCCCTGTGAGCTGAACAGCAAGACCTAAACGTCTGGGTCTCGATTTTCCCACCAGGAGTTGTTTGGAGGATTGTGGCTAGCAGCGCAGGCAGCCGCGGAGCACGCCACACCACAGCGCAGCCCCAGCCTTCAACATAGCTCTTGGAGGAATGTGCCTCATCCCCCTGTTTCCCTCGGGAGAAGATCGACACCCATGCAGGCCTCCCACGCTGGGGCACGGCCTTGAGTCCTGGCTGCTCTGCTTGCTGTCCAGTTCCCTGGGTCTGGAGCTGAGCCAAGCCGAAGCCAGGACCCAGGGCCCTGTTGTTGAGCCCTCATCTGCTGCTTCCCAGGCCCATTAGTAGGGAGCTGCATAGAAAGTAGAGCAGCCAGGACTTGAACCAGTGCTCCACTGTGGGAGGCCTGCATCTCAAGCAGTGGCTTAGCACACTGAGCCACAACACCAGCCCCTGTCTTAGCTATTTTTTTTTTAAGATTTATTTACTTATTTGAAAGGCAGAGTTACAGAGAGAGGTAGAGACAGAGAGAGAGGTCTTCCATCCACTGGTTCACTCCCTAGAAGGCTTCAACAGCCAGAGTTGTACCAATCCAAAGCCAGGAGCCAGGAGCTTCTTCCAGGTCTCCCACGTAGGTGCAGGGGCCCAAGGACTTAGGCCATCTTCTACTGCTTTCCCAGGTCACAGTAGAGAGCTGGATCAGAAGTGGAGCAGCCAGGATTCGAACTGGCACCTATATGGGATGCCAGCACCACAGGCAGTGGCTTTACCCACTATGCCGCAGCGCCGGCCCCTTAACTATCTTTTTTTTTTTTTTTTTTGACAGAGTGGACAGTGAGAGAGACAGAGAGAAAGGTCTTCCTTTTGCCATTGGTTCACCCTCCAATGGCCGCCGCAGCCGGCGCTGCGGCCGGCGCACCGCACTGATCCGATGGCAGGAGCCAGGTGCTTCTCCTGGTCTCCCATGGGGTGCAGGGCCCAAGCACTTGGGCCATCCTCCACTGCACTCCCGGGCCACAGCAGAGAGCTGGCCTGGAAGAGGGGCAACCGGGACAGAATTCGGCGCCCCAACCGGGACTAGAACCCGGTGTGCCGGTGCCGCAAGGCGGAGGATTAGCCTAGTGAGCCGCGGCGCCAGCCCCCTTAACTATCTTTAAGAGTACAGTTCAGTGATGTTGGGTACATGTGTGTTGCTTTCCCAGTCTCTGCTCCCTTCAGCCCCTTGAAATCACACTCTGATTTCTGTCTGAGACGCTGGCTGTTCTAGATGCCCCATTTCAGTGAGATCACTCAGCGTTTGTCTTCTTGGGCCTGGCGTGTTTCATGTGACAGCACGGCCTTCAGGTACTGCCCACCGTGGCCCACATGTCCTTCCTTTGTGAGGGTGGGCAGTGCCCTGTCATGTGCATGAACACGTTCGCTCGTCCATTCGTTTGCTGATAGACATTTGGGCTCCTTCTACCTCTGTGCTATTGTGAACAGCGCTGCTGTGAACACGGGGGTGCAAATCTCCCGGCAGCCTTGCTTCCCGTTATTTTGTACGTCTGCCCAGAAGTGGTTTTGCTGGATTCAATCATGGGGGCGGGGCTGTGCCACTTCACAGTCCCACCCACAGTGCGCCCTCAACAGCACTTGGTTTGTTTCACTGTTGTGCCTTGGTGGCCTCATCCTCTTGGTGGGTTTGGAGATGATGAGCAGTGGTTTAAGCACAGTCTGGGCCAGGCACCGCTCCTGGAGCAGGGGGCTAGCAGGAGAAGTATGTTGTGGTCCCCACCAGGGCGTCAGTTGGTCACAGCCCAAGAGTGGGCTCCGCTGTGTTTCTGCAGGTGTGGAAACTGTATCGGCACCACCTGTTCCTGGGACCCCCCAAGGCCTCCCGCACCAAGAGCTCTTCTCATTTCTTGAGCAAGTTTCCTGGGAGAGCGTTATGCTGACCACTGGGCTACATCCGTGGTCCTCTGGTTGGCTGCACGTGGGCCCCTCCCGGCAGAGCTGACGTCCCCAGCCTCAGGCAGAGCAGAGCTTCCCGGGTGGTTCGATGGACAGCCGCGGTGGAAGGGTTAGACTGGTTGATTTCTAAGTTCCTCCTGGCTGTACAGTTCTCCCATCAGCCTCACTCGTTAGTTCAGTGATGATCAACTTGTCTTGGGGGTTACCTGGGGTGTAGGGGACGAAAGCTGGGATCAAGTGCAAAAGGCTTGGGTGTGTCCTGATCGGCCCTGCCCATTGGGACAACCTCCCGAAGTCCCCAGACCAAGGGAGGCGGGGCTGGCAGCGTAATGAAGGGGAGAAGGGCTGGGACCGAGACTGACCCGTGGGCTTGACGCTGAGGAAGTCACCAGGGACCCTAAGGAGCGAGGCCTTAGAGGAAGGAGGAGGCCGGAGCCTGCTGGGGGTGAAGTCAAGATGAGGTGGCAGGAGCCTGTGGCAGAGGGGGGCAGAGACGTGGCTGCTGGGGCGGGGCCCGGCTTGGTCGCTGTGGCCATGTTTATCACAGTGTCCCACACTTTGGCTGCCAGCGCATACCGGGAAAGCACTTAGTTAGAGTCCATGGCGCAGGCAGGCTCCTGCCCACACCCTTGGGTGTCAAGGAATGAATGAATGAATGAATGAATGATGAGTGTGATTGAAGCTCATAAACACATCAGACTTCATGCCAGGTTTTACCCGACTGGGAAGGGCAGGGACGCCTGCCAGGGAGGGGCTCCCTGGGGGAGGCAGTTCCTGAAACCAAGACCCAGCTCGGTTTGCGCCTTTCTCTCTCTCTCTCTCCTTTTCTCTCCTCGCCTGTCTCTTTGTTTTTCTTTTCTTTCCCCTTTCCAGTTCTTTCTCTTCCTCCAGGCTGTGGAGCGTGGCAGGCACCTGCCCAGTGCACCTGCTCAAGGCCGACGCCTCTCGGCTCTGTGCCCTGCAGGTGCTGTGCCCTCTCTTCTTCCTAATTTCTAGTCATCTGAGCTGGAGGACACAGGAGGCTGCTATAACAAAGGGACCTTCAGAAACTGATTCAGAGAAGACAGACTTTTATTCCCACTTGTACTCAGAGTCCAGTCCAGAGGCAGATGGTTCAGGGCTGGTTGGTGCTTCAGTGTGTGGCTTTCATCTCAGGACCCAGAATGACTGCTGCAGCTGCCACCATCACACCTGTGTCCCAGTCAGTCAGGGGTGGAGAGGCAGGTTAAGGGGACCACAAGGCTGTTGTTTTGAGTAACCCAGGTGTTGCATACATTACTTTTGCTCACTGTCAGGGAAGCTAAACCTGCAGTCTTCTGTTGGGAGAATGCCTCCAGAATCTGCAGTCTCTCCCGCATGGCCCTCCGGCCAGGAGAGAACAACATCTGGCCTGCAGGCTGTAGCCTTTGGTTTGGAGCTGCCAAGGCAACCACACGTGGGACCCAAAATTCATTAAGTCGCAGTGGGCTGATTTTTTTTAATGGTTTATTTTATTTATTTGAGAAGCACCGTTACAGAGAGATAGATACCTTCCATCTTCTGGTTCATTCCCTAAATGACCACAGTGGCTAGGGTTGGGCCAGGTCAAAGCCAGGAGCTTCCTCTGGGTCTCCCACGTGAGTGGAGAACGGCGCGTGGGCCGTTCTCCACTGCTTTCCCAGGTGCATTCGCAGGGAGCTGGGAGGGAAGTGGAGCAGCCAGGTCTCCATCAGCACCCATAAGAGATGTTGGCATTACAGGTGGCAGCTTAGCCCACTGTGCCACAACGCCAGCCCCCTATAGCAAGCTATTTTAAGTTGATAATTTGGTGTGGCCTGCAAATGACGTTATAAATACCCAAATGGCCCTTGGCAAAAAAAAAAAAATTGTCCGCGCCTGCTCTCGATCCACCCCAACATCTCTGCGCAGGAAGTCTGTCCTCCTGGTGGTGCCTGCTCGTCTCCCCCAGCATGGCACTTGCCATCCTGAGCCAGGAATTTTGGTTGCTCGTCTGTCTACCAGGCCGTGAACAGACATGGCCCATGTGTCATTTATCTTTCCTACTATGAAGAGTCTTCAGAAAATTCATGGGAGGTGAGTGTCATGAAAAATCTGTCATGGACTTCAAATCCATGGGAAGATTTGCACCAGAAGAAAAAAAAAAGCACTTCCTAATTTTATCTTTCTGTGAACTTCTTGAAGCACCCTTGTATAACAGTGTTGGCCCGTGGTGACTGTGTGTGGCATAGATGAATCCTAACAGATGTGTGGTTGGCACTGGGACACAGGCCCGGCGCCTGCCGGGGTGGGAGTGAGAGCTGCAGTGGTCCAGCAGGTCAGCCAGGGGCTGGCCCCACACACAGCCCCGTCACCTCCCTCTGCCTCCTCTGCTCTGCCCGTGACTGTAGGGGGCTGGGGGAAAGGCGGCCCCATTCCCCCAGCTGGGTCAGCACGCAATCCTGAAACACGAATAGTCTGATCAAGTATTTGTTTTAGGCCCGAGTGAGGTAGTCCAGGGGGTGGTGGGAAGCAGGGCGTGGCCCGTCCCTTGCTGGGCTCCTTTCTGGAATGTCAGGATGTGTGGCCACCCTGCCGCCAGGAGGCAGTGTCTCCCCAGCCTCTTTGTGGTCCCTCACCCCTGGGATCCCCGCCTGCTCTTCTCCCCACTCAGGAGTCACAGCCTGACAGTCACATGTGACCCTCTGACATGCTGGGGTCCTGCTGGAGGTGAGAGCAGGGAGCCTTGGGCCTGCCGGGATGGGGGCCGGAGAGGAGCCCAGCAGAGTGGACAGGTGTCAGGCTGATGGAAATGTCTTCCGCACTGGCTAGCCCGCTCTGGTCACTTGTGATGTTGAAAGAGCCGCTTGTGCCTTCTCCACCCTTGTCATGGGAGGCTGTGGGTTCAGGCAGGGTGCTCGGGAGGGGACCATTCCCCTCTGGCATCCTTCAGCACCACGACTTGCCCTCCCCTTCCGGGTGTGAGATGTGCAGTGACTGCCCGCGCCCCTGCCAGCTGTAGGAGGGTGTGATGGTGGTTCCGATTCAGAGGGAGGAGGCTACTACAGTGCAGGAGGTCAGACCACCCCCGTGAGTTAGTGATGGAATCAGACGAGGTCATGGGGACTGCTGACCCCTGCTGTGGGAAGGGTGCACCTGTGAGATCTCGCCGTGCCCGGGGAGTGACCCAGCAGCAGGGCTTACCCATCTCTCGTGTTGGATTTGCACACCTGGGTCTTCCCGCAGCCAGTACAAGGCTGGGGATTTTGTCCCAGCCTGAAAATAGATTGGATTTCGCGGTTGTGCCCTCGGGAGGTCTTGCTTGTGCTGAGTTTTGCAGTGGGAAGAGGGGTATGTTCTCTTCTCCGACGACCCTGCCTCCCGTGGTTGTTGAGAGTAAACGTCTTTCTCGTCTGGTATGTTGAGCCCTCTGGGGAAGAAATAGGAAATGTAATTACTCCGCCAGGTCAAGTCCATCGCGAGGAATGTCTGCGTCCCCCAGCCTGCGGGTCAGCTGTGGACGTGCTAAAGCCGTGGGTGGAGTTCCTCCATTTCCAGTGGCGTTTACTTCAGGGTCTGTATGCGAGGCACTGCACGGGATGCGAATGTGAATAAAGCCCATGTCGCGGAGCGGGAGATGTGCAGGAACTGCACATGGCCGGCGTGTGGTTCAGTGCACACAGTCAGTGGGTGGGTCAGTGTACATGGCCCGCATGTGGTTCAGTGCACATGGCCAGTGTGTGGTTCATTGCACACGGCCGCGTGTGGGTCAGTGCACATGGCCAGTGTGTTGTTCATTGCACACAGCCCGCGTGTGGTTCATTGCACACGGCCCGCGTGTGGTTCATTGCACACGGCCGCGTGTGGTTCAGTGCACATGGCCAGTGGGTGGCTCAGTGCATACAGCCAGTGGGTGGGTCAGTGCACACGGCCGCGTGTGGGTCAGTGCACATGGCCAGTGTGTTGTTCATTGCACACAGCCCGCGTGTGGTTCATTGCACACGGCCGCGTGTGGGTCAGTGCACATGGCCAGTGGGTGGCTCAGTGCATACAGCCAGTGGGTGGGTCAGTGCACACGGCCGCGTGTGGGTCAGTGCACACGGCCAGTGGGTGGGTCAGTGCACATGGCCAGTGGGTGGTTCGTTGCACACAGCCCGTGTGTTGTTCATTGCACATGGCCGCATGTGGTTCGGTGCACATGGCCAGTGTGTGGTTCATTGCCCACAACCTGTGTGTGGTTCAGTGAGCATTGCCCGTGTGTCCATAGAGAGAAGGTACGACACACCGTGCTGCTGGCGTGCAGAGTGCCACCGGCTTTCTGAGGAGGGCACATAGAGCCACCAGCCGTCTGGTCTCTTGGAAGGTTCTGGAAGGTTGCGTGTAGTGTACTCTCGGCAGGCGAGACTGGAGGCTGGCAGCTGAGTCACAGCTTTCACAGCCTTTTAGAGAGCAGGCGGCCTGGAGCCCTTGGGTGAGACACAAAGAGAGGAGGGTGTGGCAGGTCGTCAGGAGACTTGCCTGGCCTCGGCGGTGCTGGGAGGGCAGGGAGTGGGAGCCAGGTTTACGGAGGACCGAGGCTCCTAGCCCAGGGTTCCTGGAAAATGGTGGTGCCGCTCACTGAGAGCACTGGGCGTGGGGAGCTGAGTGGGGCTCGGGGGGCGGGGCGGAGGGCCCCGCTGTGACACTGCAGATGGCAGAGATGGAGGCCAGGCCGCGGGTGAGGCTCAGAAGGAATGAGGAGGAGGAGCCCGCGGGGAGATGGGGGGGGGGTGGGATTCAAGGAGGAGTACTCGCCCGGAAGGGGGTGCTTCGTGCTGGCTGGAAGGGCTTGTCTTTGCTCCTGATCACAATCCTTTGTACCTCTTGTCATCACTTTGGGGGAAGTGTTTCTAAGAACTTGAAGAGTCGGGGAATTGAGTAAGCTTGTAGGAAATGAAACACCACCCCTGAGCTGCAGGGAGGGGAGCCTTGGGGAGGCGCATGTGCCCTGGCTCGAGACGCTGCTGCTGCTTCGGTGACCCCCGGCCCCTGCAGGGTGGAGCTGAGAATCGAGAATCGGCTGTGCCTGCGCACCAGGAAAGCGCTCTGTTTTGGCTGGGCCGTGCTGCCTTTAATCACAGTGTGTTGCGACCAGCAGGTTCTGTCTTAGAGAGGGGAGAGGCCAGCTCGCATCACCGCTCCACTCTTAACACTTAGCCGCCCTCCCGGTCTGGTTTGAACAGTGTCTGCAGCTCTGAGCAGGTCGCACGGGTTCACAGTCAATGCGCTCAGCTGCAGTGCGGTGCCTGAGCCGGCAGTGTGGCGTCATCTGCATGCTTGTTAGAAATGTAGGGTCCACTGCATCAGAATCGGCCTTTGAGTCTGCTGGTGGGTGAAGGTTGAGACGTGTTGGTCTGGCTCAGTGGGTTTCAAGACAGGGTTTAGCCCTGGGTTCATGTAGGCGGCTTTAAAATGATACGTGTAACAGCGTAGCTTTCCCAGGCTCCACCCCAGGCGTTCAGGTTTAGGCACACAATTCTCTTGGATAGTTAGGTTTGAGGGAAAAAACTTGTGTGTCTAGAATTGAAAATCTCGGGACCGGCCGCGTGGTGCAGTGGGTCAAGCCGCCACTTGTGACGCCAGCGTCCCGTATCAGCCAGGATGAGTCCTGGCTGCTCTGCTTCCTGTCCAGTCCCCTGCTCATGTGTCTGGGAAGACAGCACATGGTGGCCCAAGCACTTGGGCTCCTGCCACCTCTGGGGGAAACCGGGACGGAGTTCCAGGGTCCTGCTTTGGCCTTGTCCAGACCCAGCTGTTGAGGCCATTTGGGGAGTGAGCCAGCAGACAGAAGAGCTCTTTCTGTCTCTTCTCTCCCTCTCTGTTGCTCTGCCTTCCAGATAAATCTTTAAAAATAAAATCCTCTCTGTGGATGAACACATGGCAGAAAGCTTAGTGGGTGGGGAGAGAGTTTGAGCTCCACGTTCATTTGTTTTGCAGTCACGGTGACAGCCCAGACCTCGTGTCCTTGAAGAAGAAGATGCCTGGATTGACAGCAGTCCCGTGTCCTTACTCCCGCGGCACCTTGAAGCACAGTGCTCAAAAAGAGGCATATCTGGGGGCTGGCGCCATGACTCACTTGGTTAATCCTCCATCTGCGGCGCCGGCATCCCATATGAGCACCGGGTTCTGTCCTGGCTGCTCCTCTTCCAGTCTAGCTCTCTGCTGTGACCTGGGAGGGCAGTGGAGGATGGCCCAAGTGCTTGGGCCCTGTACACGCATGGGAGACCAGGAGGAAGCACCTGGCTCCTGGCTTCGGATCTGCGCGGTGCGCCGGCTGCAGCAGCCATTTTGGGGGGTGAACCAACGGAAGGAAGACCTTTCTATCTCTCTCTCTCACTGTCCATAACTCTCCCTGTCAAAAAAAAAAAAAAAAAAAAGAGGTGTGTTGGCCTCTCGCCTGCTGGGCAAAGCTGAATGGGCTTGGCCAACTCACTGCCACTTTGAAAGTCAGCTGGTGTTTACCCAGCACTCGGTGCGTGAGAGCAGTTACCCAAGGGGCCGGCGCTGTGGTGCAGTGGGTTAAGCCACCACTTGCAACACCAGCAACTCCTCCAAGTGCCTTCTAATCTGGTTTCCTGCTTATGTGCCTGAGAAAGTGGCAGAAGATGGCCCACGGTCCTTGTGGCAGACCCAGACAAAACTCCTGGCTGCTTGTTTCCACCTGGCTCAGCCCCAACCGTTCTAGCCCTTTGAGAGAGTGAACCAGCAGATGGAAGCCCCCCCCCCCCTTTGTAACTCTGCCTTTCACATCAATCAATAAATCTAAAAAAAAAATAATAATGCTACAAGACCCAAACACACCTTTCCCCGTCCATTGCACCATTTGTTTCAATAGAAGATGGAAGCGAGATGGGGGCCTTCCAGAACTCTCTCCCGGGCTCTAACGTCACGAATAGAAACAGAGAATCCGTGACGAGGTCGGGACCTGAATTCCAGCTGATTTCCTCCAAGAGGGATGGATTTGTTTGTCTGTTTGTTTGGAAGACGAGCCCCGTATTTGTTGTCTAATTAGAGGCGCAACATGAGCGCGCCCGGCCTTCCAGGCTGACTGTCAAGCACTGGGAAAAGTCCTGCACACAAGAAACAAGCCCATCGCACACATGGAGTGCAGATGTCCCAGGAATCCAACCAGCGAGTTCTCCAGTGCTGAGGTCTTTCATTAAGCAGGTGTTTGGGAAGAAGGTCCCGTGGAGCTTCCAGCCTGGGCTGGACTTGTCTGGCTGAAAAATGGCGCAGACCCAGCCTAGCAGCCAGCCCGAAACGGGCTCCACGTGGAGGCTTAGGAATGTGCCATTGTTATTTTCTCCTTTCTTATCAAGCCCCATTAGCTTGAGTGAGGAAGGAACAAAACCAGGCTGGGAAAACATGTTATTTCACTGGGTAAAAATTTACTACCAAGGAAATGATTTTTGTGGTGTCCAAAAAAGGAAGAGTGGCGGCCTTGGGAAGGTGTAGTCTTCCAAGGGCTTTTGGACGGCTTTCCCCAGTGTCACCCAGCGAGAATGTTCCGCTTTGGCTGATGGCCGTGCCCACCACAAGAACAGAGACGGTCAGCCGGCAGTGGGGCTGCAGGCTCCCAAAGCCAGCCCTTGCCTGTTCATGGTCACAGAGTGGAGGAGGTGCAGGAAGAGGGCGGAATCAGATGGTGTGCAGGTGCCCACCTGGGGCTGTGGAATTCTGGACAACACTCAGGCTGTACACTCGCAGGTGCCTGTGGCTTTGTAGTCATGGATGGGGCCTGGATGCTCAACGGAAACATCCCCCACGAGGAAATGGACCCCACCTTTTCCCACCTCTCAGCTCCTCAAATCTCCTACGTTGTGGCTGGAGCTGGAGGGGAAGTCCCTGGCCTTGGCTATCCTTAAACCCCAGAACTAACGCCCTACAGCCCACCACGTCCCAGCACTGTCACGTTGGAGACTTTGGTGAATTCCAGACTAGCACTTCCCGGAGGCAGAAGCCAAGATTCCCCTGTCGTCTCTAGCTGTTCTAGGGCAGGGAGCAGCTGTCACTGGGGAAGGGGACCAAGCATCCTAGGCACCCACTGTGTGCCAGGCAGTGCTGATGGGACCCCGTGGGAATTAACTTCCCAACGCTCCTGGCCACCCACAGGCAGGCCGCGTCACCGGCTCTGTCATGAACTTGATCAGCGTTGTTCAGCGCGAGGGCAGGAACCCGGGCCCACACCCAGCTCTGCCCCCACGTTCTGGTTCTGTTGTCCCGTAGCTCTTCTCGGGGGCTTTGGGCTTTTGTGCTCGTGAGAGTTGGTGCTGACAGCAGTCTCCAGTGAACACAGGGAACCCTTGGCACTCTGTTTTGCTTTGTTCATTTTTTTATTTTGTTTTAAAGATTTTATTTATTTGAGAGGCAGAGAGGTCGGTCTTCCATCCGCTGGTTTACTCCCCAGATGGCTGCAATGGCCAGGGCTGGGCCAGGCAGAAGCTAGGAGGCAGGAGCTTCTTCCAGGTCTCCCACACAGATGCAGGCGCCCAAGGACTTGGGCCATCCTCTGCTGCTTTCCCAGGCCACAGCAGAGAGCTGGATTGGAAGTGTCGCAGTTGGGACTTGAACTGGCACCCATATGGGATGCCAGCCTCAGGCAGTGGCTTTACCTGCTATGCCACAGCACTGGCCCCTTGTCTGATATTTTTTGCAAAGCAGTCCCCTCACTTGCAGGGTTGGGGGAGACATGGGAGGGGCATGAGCCACCTGCAGGGTCCTCAGGAGGTCCTGCAAGAGCTCCGGCCGGCAAAAGACAGGGACGGGTCTCATGCTCCTCGGACTCAAACTTGCAGTGGCTTTGTGAGCTCTGACCACCTCCTGTGTGGCCTCTGGGTCAGCCTAGTGGAAGATCCTCTCCATCCGATCCACCCCGGGGTTGTTGAACAGTCGTGGTTTGGTGTCACCACCCAGTTCCTCCCCCTGGTGCCGCCGTGCAGCCTTGCCTGGACTCACAGGATGGTCTCAGCGCCCATCTGCCCACGTGTAGCTCCTTGTCCGTGAGGACGAAATCCTAGAGGAGGGCCTCTCAGGTGTGGTCCTCTGCCCTGAGGCCCCGGGGCCCCCTCTGCCTGTGGCCTGCTGGGAAGGCGTCAGTGACTCTGCTGAGTCCGACGCTGTTGGAGATGCAGCGACCAACTCTGGGGGGTCTGAAGGGAGGAGGGGCAGTGCAGGTAAGGTTCACCATGGGGTCAGAGAAGTCCTTCACGGGCAGGCACAACGCTGGGCTTCTCCAGGTTCTGGAAAGTTCTGTGAATGCTGTCCTCCAGTTGCTAGCGTGCTGGTGGCCCAGACAGCAGCCAGGCGTTGCCCCCCAGAGAGAAACAAGCTTGCGTGGCGAGGCGGAACCCTCCCAGGGCTCTGGCGGCTGACCCTGGGGCTGCATCGGCGCTGTCAGGGAAGGCTGCTCCGGGAGCTCTGCGGTGGAAGGGACCACGCTGGGCATCAGCTGTGCCCATGGCCTGCAGGTGTGGGAGGGCGCGTGTGCACACACACACAGAGCTGTTACGGAGCATCAAGGATGAATGAGTGAAAGAACTGGGTGCAGCCTGCCGCCGTTTCTCGTAGGAGGCACTTCCTCGGTTTGCACGCGTGGGTGACCTGCCCAGGTTCCCGTGATGAGGAGGAGGCGCTGTCCTAGGAGCAGCTCGATGCCCTTCCTCCTGTGCTTTGTGTCAGATGCGCTGAAGGTCAGCGAGTAGCTGTGGCCTGTGGGGAAGCGGAGGGTGAGTGTTTCCAGGTGTGGCCCCCTCAGGTGTGTGGCTGTGGTTGTTTTCACACCCCCAGGGGGCCTGGCAGCCACTTGGCTGGACACACCCAGCCTGGGGTTTGAAGGCATTCGTGGGTTCCTTCATGGGATGGCTACTGCGTGGTTGCCATGGATGTGGTGCTGTGGCAGATGTGAGACTTCCCTGCACAAGAAATCCCAGGCACTTAATGAGCTCGCAAACTATATGTCACATTGACGATCCACTGAATGACGTAAAGTTAAAATGTAATTTTTTGGCTGGTGCTGTGTCATACCGGGTAAAGCCACCGCCTGCAGTGCCGGCATCTCATGTGGGCGCCAGTTAAGTCCCAGCTGCTCCACTTCCAATCCAGCTCTCTGCTATGGCCTGGGAAAGCAGTGGAGGAAGGCCCAAGAGCTTGGGCCCCTGTACCCGCATGGGAGACCCACAGGATGCTCTTGGCTCCTGGCTTCGGATTGGCGGAGCTCCAGCTATTGCAGCCAACTGGGGAGTGAATCAATGGACGGAAGACCTCTCTCTCTCTCTGACTCTCCTTCTCTCTCTGTGAAACTCTAACTTTCAAATAAATAAATCTTTTAAAAAATTAATTTTTTTGACAGGCAGAGTTAGACAGTGAGAGAGAGAGAGAGAGAGAGAGAGAGAGAGAGAAAGGACTTCCTTCCGTTGTTTCACTCCCTAAATGGTCGTCACGGCCGGCGTGCTGCACCGATCCGAAGGCAGGAGCCAGGTACTTCCTCCTGGTCTCCCATGGGGGTGCAGGGCCCAAGCACTTGGGCCATCCTCCACTGCCTTCCTGGGCCACAGCAGAGAGCTGGACTGGAAGAGGAGCAACCGGGACAGAATTCGGCGCCCCGACCGGGACTAGAACCCGGGGTGTCAGCACTGCAGACAGAGGATTAGCCTAGTGAGCCGCGGCGCCGGCCCTAAAAATTTAATTTTTAAAATAGATTATCAGGGGTGGAGTCCTTCCACACCAGAACAGAAAAATCCAGAAAAGGCACCAGGGTTTTGCTGATTAAGATTTCATCCAGGTATGGGGTACCTACCACTATTAAAAAATTAAGGCTGAAATTTAAAAAAAAGATAGATTATCAGTAGAAAAGAGTATGATTGAGTTCCTTCTTCAGTTCAAAGTGGTGGAGTTATTTTTAAAGACTTATTTATTTATTCGAAAGACTTACACAGAGAAAGGAAGAGAGAGAGAGGGCGATATCTTTCATCTTCTAATCCATTCTTCAATGGCCAGGGCTGGGCCAGGCAGAAGCCAGGAGCCAGGAGCTTCTTTCGGGTCTCCCACATGGGTGCATGTGCCCAAGCACTTGGGCCATCTTCTGGTGCTTCCCTGGGCAACAGCAGAGAGCTGCATTGGAAGTGGAGCAGCCAGGACTCAAACTGGCACCCACATGGGATGCTAGCGTCATAGGCTGTGACTTTACCTGCTGTGCCATAGCGCCGGCTCCTGGTGAAGTTTTTCAAAAAATGAGCTTCAGAGGTTTTGTTTCTAGGCTCAGGTACTTTGTACATGCTTGTCTCTGCACGCTCGTGTGTGTGTGTGCGTGTGTGTGTGCACACATGTGCGTGTCTGTAAAAGATAAAAGGTAAGTTTGGGGTGGGCGTTTGGTCCAGTGGTTAAAATTTTCTTTAAGGGACCCTGGTCCCCCTGTGATGGTTGCTGACTGATACTGCCTCCAGCTCTAGACTCCTAATGCAGACCTTAGGAGGCAGCAGTGACAGCTCCTGTGACGGGTCCCTGCCACCCACGTAGGAGAACTGAACTGTGTTCCCAGCTCCTGGCTTTGGCCCGGCCCAGGCCTGGCTGTTATGGGCATTTAAGAGTGAACTTGCTGATGGGAGCTCCCTCCCTCCACTAGCTGTCCCTCTCTCTGTCTCTGTAATAAATACATTTTAGAATATTTTTAATAGGAATGGTCATGGCGGCACAGGGGCTTAAGCTGCTGCTTGGATGCCCACGTCCCATATCAGGATTTGCCTGGACAAATCTGCTGCTGATCTGGCTGCTTGCTAATGTCCACCCTGGAAGGCAACAGATGGTGGCTCAAGTACTTAGGTCCCTGCGACCCATGTGGGATGCTCTGATGAAGCTCCTGGCTCCTGGCTTTAGCCTGGCCAGCCCTGGCTGTTGAGGGCATTTGGGGAGTGAACCAGTGAATGGAATATTTCTCTGTCTCTCTTTCTCTCTGTTGCTCAGCCTTTCCAATAAATAAAAACCAATCAATAAAACATTTTTTAAAATTGAAGATGAGTTTATTTTGGGGGCTGGTGTTGTGGCACAGAGGGTTGGGCTGCCACTTGCCTGCCAGCATCCCATCTCACAGTTCTTGGATCAAGTCCCAGCCATTCTGCTTCTAATCCAGCTCCCTGCTAATGCACCTGGGAAGGCAGCAGCCGATGGCCCGAGTGCTCGGGCCCTGACACCCACTGGGGAGGCCAGGATGGAGTTCCTGGCTCCTAGCTTTGGCTTGGCCCAGACATGGCTGTTATGGTCATTTAGGGGGAGTAAACCAATTCATGGAAAATGTATGTTATAAAAAAGAAAATCACATGAGTTTCAAATTTTTTACACCAAAATCAGCTTATCTTTTAATTATATTTTACATGAACTTGTACTCATGCATCCAGCTTGGTCCCTTGTGTGTATTTGGTTTCTCTGTGTAGGGCTTGCTGTCTGTTGGGCGTGCCATGTGATCCATGAATTACACAAACACAGCCTTGGGGACTTGCTGCCATGGGCCCTCTCACGGCTGCCCCCTGGGGGGCCCCTCACCCTACGTCCTCCTCAAGGCAGGAAAAAGAACAAATTCCCAAGGCATTGCTGTTCCCAGGGCACAATGGCCATCCGTCACTGCCCGCCGGGAACATGTAAACATGTGTTGGCTGATAGTGGCGTTATTTATCGCCGCGGGCTTCGATGTGGATTTGAGTGGGAGCGGCTGCTGGCCAGGCATTCTTCACCCGCTCCCGGGGGAGGCTCGGCTCGGTGGGCAGAGCTGGGATGAGGCAGGCCAAGGGCAGCGGCTGGAGTCCTTGCCATGAAGACCAGGGCTGGCTCTCTCCCTGAGGGCGTGCAAAGTTGACATGTTGGGGTGGCCCGAGCAGCTGCTACCTGGGAGCCAGTTCTTGTGTAGCGCGGTGCCGGCTGGCTGCATGTGATGTCACTTTGGGGCGGGGTGGGGATAGAGACAGATCAGTGCCCTCAGTGTTGAGTCCTTGCAGGTGGGTGGTGGACTGTGGTGACATCGCGTCCCTGGACAGTGTCTCACATCACCAGGGTGCTGGCTTCCTGAGTGCACAGCTTGCAAAGCCTCATGGAGGTCACGTGCTGGGGCCCTAGACACCCCTCATGCCCACGTCCCACCCGCAGAGTCATCTGAGAGGCTGCTAACAGCATGCACAGTGTCAAGAGGCAGGCGACTGGCAGGTGGGGTAGGAGAAAGGCGGGAGCCCCCTGTTCTCCCCTCGGCCGGACCTGCCAGCCCCTCCCAAGCCCTCTTGGTCCTGGACACCAGGACCACTATCGTTTAGGGACAGAGTGGACTCAGAAGCAGCTGGGCTCAGCTCTTGGCTTGATGCTTATGAGCTCTGTAAGCTCAGTTTTCCATCTGGGAAGTGGGGATCCTGAGTCCAGCTCGCAGGGTGGCTGTGAGAGTGGATGCGGTGAGAAGTGAGGTGTCAGGTGCACCAGGCAGTGAGCCGCTGCTTTTTGTATGGTTGCCAGCAGCAGAGCGGGCCCTGTGCTGGAGGTGGGAGAAGGTGTGGCATAGTGAACCGTGCTGCTGTGATGAGGCAGGGAACAGGACGGCGTCGGCTCAGGGGCAGGCAGGTGAGGGCAGGACCATCAAAGAGGGAAGGCGTTGGCAGACCCAGCATGGGTAGAGTGAACTAATGCACGTGTGTTTCATGAAAAGTTTTCCTCTTTAGTTCTCGGTCAGAGACAGTGGGAGGCTCTGGGTTGGGATCCGGGGTGCTCTGCCCCAGGTGCAGTGTGGAGAGAAGGGAAAGAGGCCACTTCACTGTGGCAGAGCTGTGAGCACTGAGGGTGCACGGTGCCTGTGCTGTGCTGTGCTGTGAGCACTGAGTGTGCAGGGTGCCTGCGCTGTGCTGTGCTGTGAGCACTGAGTGTGCACGGTGCCTGTGCTGTGCTGTGAGCACTGAGTGTGCACGGTGCCTGTGCGGTGCTGTGAGCACTGAGTGTGCACAGTGCCTGCACTGTGCTGTGCTGTGCTGTGAGCACTGAGGGTGCACGGTGCCTGCGCTGCGCTGTGCTGTGCTGTGAGCACTGAGTGTGCACAGTGCCTGCGCTGTGCTGTGCTGTGCTGTGAGCACTGAGTGTGCACGGTGCCTGCGCTGTGCTGTGCTGTGCTGTGCTGTGAGCACTGAGTGTGCACGGTGCCTGCGCTGTGCTGTGCTGTGCTGTGAGCACTGAGGGTGCACGGTGCCTGCGCTGTGCTGTGCTGTGAGCACTGAGGGTGCACGGTGCCTGCACTGCGCTGTGCTGTGCTGTGAGCACTGAGGGTGCACGGTGCCTGCGCCTTGGGAAACGTGAGGATACGAGCACGGATGCAGCTTGGTCCCCATGTCTGAAGCTGTCTGAGAGGTGGCCGGGACCGGCCTGCACAGACACCTTCACTCCAGAGCAGCCCCAGGAGCACGCGAGGACTCAAGGGCTCCATGAAGCTTTGGGAAGGTGCAGGAACCAGGCAAACAGGTTTTCCTGGATGAATACAATTCAGCAACTGGACTGCCAGCTTCGACTGGCAGGGAGCATCCTTTTTACTGTTAAATTCTCCGTGGGGGGACCTGGTGCTGTGCTGTAATGGGTTTAAGCCACTGCCTGCAGTGCCAGCGTCCCACTGGCTTGAGTCCCAGCTGCTCCACTTCCCATCCAGCTCCCTGCAAGTGCACCTGGGAAGGCAGCAAATGGTGGCACAGGTGCTTGAACCTCTGCCACTCACATGGGAGAGCTGAATGAAGCTCCTGGCTCCTGGTTTCGGCTTGGCCCAGCCTCAGCCATTGTGACCATTTGGGGAGTGAACCAGTGGATAGAAGACACCTCTCTCTCTCTCTCTCTCTCTCTCTCTCTCTCTCTCTCTCTCTTTCAAATAAAAAAATTTAAAAAAACGAGGTAATGGTTCATGTCAAGGTCATGTACTTTCAGAGAGCGATGGCACAGAGTGGCCGAGGAGGGCTGGAGGGTGGGTGTTCCCTGCTTGGCCATTTCCCTTCCGGATTCTGGTGAGCTGAGTAGCTCTGTCACTTCATGGGAGGTCAGTGTCCCCAAAGGTACCGTTCAAGGAGTGTGTCTCTGTCCTTGGGAATGATGTTACCAGCTGCCTCCCAGCCAGCGCGAGCAAGCGACGGGGACCTCTGTGGGCTCCGGGGCTCCAGAAACACGTGGGTGACTCCCTCTGGCATATTTTTGTGTTACAGATGTGGACGAGTGTGCAACAGATTCCCACCAGTGCAACCCTACCCAGATCTGCATCAACACCGAAGGAGGGTACACCTGCTCCTGCACTGACGGATACTGGCTTCTGGAAGGCCAGTGCTTAGGTACCAGCTGTCCTGGGGCGCATGGCACTCTTGGGAGTTAACGGTTCCAGGCTGTTGTGAGATGTGGGCGTGGCTGGTGGTAAGAGTAGTGAACCTTCCTGTGGTGGGGAGGGTGGGGTAGATGCCTGTGGAGCTTACGGATATTACCACTGTCATGCCATCATCACAGTTCTTTAAACTTCATTTATTTGAGAGATGGAGAAAGAGCTCCCATCTTCCATTTCACTCCCCCTCAATGCCCACAATGGCTGGGATTTGGCCAGGCCAGAGCAGGAGCTCAATTCTGGTCTCTGAGATGGGTGGTAGGGACCCAGTTACTTAACAGGAAAGTGGAGTCAGAAGCCAAAGCCAGGAGTTGAACTCAAGCACCCGGATGTGGGACCTGGGCCCTGTAAACAGCATCTCGGCTGCGGGCCCAGTGCCTGCCCCTGCACTGTGGCTCTTGGCTGTGCCCTTCAGGATTTGGTCTGGGGCTTCCTGCTGTCAGGGAGTTCCTGCTAAGCTGGAAGTGATAGAGGGAAGGCCACTCTGCCCTAGTTAGAAATCGTGCTAAAGAGAAATGAGCACTTTTGCCTAGAAGAGAGCGTTCCAAGTCTCAAATGTGGACTAATAGGTCCAGACAGACATCGCATCCTCCCAACACCTCATCTCCGTCTCCGCCCGCCACGCCTCTGCTCGCCGTGACCTCTGCCTGCCATGCCCCCTCTGCTCGCTGTGACCTCTCCTTTCACTGCTCAGGGGTCCGCCGTCACCCACCGAGGATGGCGTCCTTGCAGTTGGCATCGGCTCTCTGATCTGTTTATTTTTACTGGAGAGCTCTCTTCCTTCCCTCTCCTCTGGTTTTGGGCTCAGCCAAGGGAATGAATTCATAGGAATATCCAGCTGTCACTTCAAGTTCTATTTCTAGGGTGTGATTTCTAGGCTGTGTTTTCTTGGAAAAGTCCTGCCGGTTTGAGTTGTCTGAGACGCTGTTCTGTGGCCTGAAAGCCGGTGCCGGAGCAGCAGCATCATGGAAACAGCAGAAACTGCTTCTTTCCAAGGCTGGCTTGATTGAGGTCCACCCTGGAGGCCTGACCGCCCAGCCCAGCTTGGCTTCCTCTGCTTTCCAGACACGCACGGCAGAGTGGCGCATGTGGATGTCCAAGGATATGACAGTCACAACGCATGTAAACCGACCTCTGTGCCCGTGGGGAGTTGGATACTATTGATGTGAACATACACAGATCCCTGGGAGGAGGCTGTTTGTATAGGAACTGCATATGTAGAATGCCAGAGCTGGAAGGGATGTAGATCTTATGTCAGAGTTGGAGACTGCAACTCAGAGAGGAGGGACAATTTGGACCACGTTGAAGTGAGTGGGTTGAGTCTTCAAGTCTCCTGGTCCTCAGGCCAGTTTTAATTTCCACCACAAGGGGCGCTAGGGAGGCAGAGGCAGCCAGGAGACACCTGGCCCCCATGATAGACTTTGAGGCCAGGAACCCCCTTCGGCTCTAGGGCCTTCCTCTGCCTGGGAGGGATTTTCCACAGAGCACAACACTTGGGGAGGGGTGTTCTTGGAGACCTCCCCTGGCACCATGGAGCTCAGTCAGCGCAGCTTCCCATCAGAGGTGGAGACCTTTCCTACTTAGGGCGGAACACATGGCATGCCCTGGTCAAATGCGTCTTTCTCTTCTAAAACACAAGTGCCACCACTACCCGCTCCAGGCACCTAGGGGGGCATTCCTTTTGCAGAACAAGGGACAGATGACCACCTGCACCTGGGGGAGAGGAGCCGCTGTACAGGCAGTGGGCTTGCCTCCCTTCTTTTTTATTTTCTTTTATTTCTTCATTTGAGAGGTAGGGTTACAGACAGGGAAAGGGAGAGACAGGGAAAAAGGTCTTCCATCCACTGGTTCACTCCCCAAATGGCTGCAGTGGTTGGAGCTGAGCTGATCTGAAGCCAGGAGCCAGGAGCTTCTTCCGCTTTGTTTGTTTTTAAAGATTTTAACCCATAGGCTTCCATCGCACATTGGAATGCCTGGTTTGAGTGCTCCCTCCTCCATTTCCAGTCTAGCTTCCTGCTAATGCCCTGGGAGACGTAGGTGATGGCCCAAGTCCTTGGGCCGCTGCCACCCTGTGGGAAACCCAGATGGAGATCCCTGGCTCCTGACTTCAGCTTGGTGCAGCCCTGACTGCTCTGTTGCCTGTCTCTGCCTGTCTCTGTCATCTTTCAAATAAAATGAAAATAAATAAATAAATAGATAGATAAATAATTGAAAAAGAAGTAAGTGGACCTTAGAGATAAAAGAGAACCTCGGGGCAGGGCACAGGATCCGAGGAGGGCTGAACAACGGGACAGGGACTGGGCAGCTAGGGTCCTTTCTGGCAGAGAGACCAAGGTTCTGAGTCGGGGCCAGAGCCCTGGATGGCTGCGCCCCGGTTCTGTGGAACTGGGGTCCAGGGAGGGAATGCGGGTGGCGTAGGGTGAGGAAGGATGAGTTAAGGACCACAGGCAGGGCTGCTCACAGGCGGGAGCTGGTACAGGTGAGGACTCTGGCTCCCCCTGGAGGCTGGTGGTTCGTTCCAGGCGCCTGGCCTTGGAGGAGTGAGTTCCCCAGGCTGTCAGCTCCCGGGTTGAGAAGCGCTTTCCAGACCGTGTCAGGCGCCCGGTGTCAGCAGGGTCCCGTCGCGCAGCTCTGCTGGAAGGATCCACTCAGCCACAAGGCTGCTGCTTCCCTGGAAGGCAGCGTGGCTTGAAGACATTTTCCATCTGCTCTGGGGCAGGAGAGAGCCAGGGTGAACCACAGCAGGCTGAGTTCCTGGACTTGGGTCTTGGGACTGTGGTGCCCCCCAGGTCATCGTGGCCTGTGCTCGTTCTTGCTCCTGAAGCTGACCGTGCGGTGCAGGGAGCCTGTGGCAGCGGTGTTGTGGCTGCTGCTCAAGTGTTACGCTCACCTGTCCCTTCTCAGGGCAGTGAACAAGTCACAGAGACTCTTGGAATTGCATCTTAAGACTTGGATAAAATCTAAGAGGGCCTTTCACCCAACATCCCACTCAGAGCAGAAATTCCTCCTGTGACCATCGACCTGCAAGAAGGGCTCAGGTCTTCAGGGACCAGGTGGCTCAGGGAGGGGAGCCTTTGTCGGGAGACTGAGCCTTGAGAGCAGGGAGCATCCTGGCACTTAGTAGGCATGGTGTTAGCACTGGCTGCCTCCTCTGTTTCCTTGTCTGACCCGGAAGAGATGGGCATTCATGCCACGCTGGCGGTGGCATCTGTGAGAGAGACGGAGACCCGTCTCACCCTGCCTGTGTTTCTGTTTCCAGACATTGATGAATGTCGCTATGGTTACTGCCAGCAGCTCTGTGCGAATGTTCCTGGATCCTATTCCTGTACATGCAACCCTGGTTTTACCCTCAATGAAGATGGAAGGTCTTGCCAAGGTAGGTGACGTGCGAGATAACTTGGACAAGATGCAAAGCCCCAATGCAACGCCCTGTTGTTATTCTGCATTCCTGTCCCCTGTCCCAGCCCCCCTCCCGCTGCACTGCGCACTGAGCTCCAGTGAACCCTCTCAGCAGTGCCGTGAGTCCTGCTGAGGTTGGAACCGCAGCCTCTGGCCAGGGGGCTCGCCGCTTCCTACCTGTGATTCTCCTGCTGGGCCTGCTGCTGGGGTGACCTGGCTGGAACTTGCTCACAGGTGCCGGTACCAAAGTCCAGTGCCCGAGGGCCAGCGAGAGGCGCTCAGGGCCCCTGGGCCTCCGAGAGTCATGAAGTAAGGCCTGCACCCTCTGTGGGGTTTTGTGGGCGATTTGAGGCCTCACCCTGCAGCTGCCCTCCATCCTGGGCCAGAGGCTGTTGCCTAACAAAGAACCAACGAGCCCAGCAGGCCCACAGGGCACACTCAGAACACCCACAGGGCACACTCAGCACACCCACAGGGCACACTCAGCAGGCCCAGAGCACACTCAGCACACTCACAGGGCACACTAGAAGGATCCACAGGGCACACTAGAAGGCTCCACAGGGCACACTCAGCAGGCTGCATAGAGCACACTCAGCACGCCCACAGGGCACTCAGCACAGCCTGCAGGTCACACTCAGCACAGCCCACCAGGGCACACTCAGCACGCCCGCAGGGCACACTCAGCACAACCCACAGGGCACACTCAGCACGCCCACAGGGCACACTCAGCACAGCCCACCAGGGCACACTCAGCACGCCCACAGGGCACACTCAGCACAGCCTGCAGGTCACACTCAGCACAGCCCACAGGGCACACTCAGCACAGCCCACCAGGGCACACTCAGCACAGCCTGCAGGTCACACTCAGCACAGCCCACAGGGCACACTCAGCACAGCCCACCAGGGCACACTCAGCACGCCCGCAGGGCACACTCAGCACAACCCACAGGGCACACTCAGCACGCCCACAGGGCACACTCAGCACAGCCTGCAGGTCACACTCAGCACAGCCCACCAGGGCACACTCAGCATGCCCGCAGGGCACACTCAGCACAACCCACAGGGCACGCTCAGCACGCCCACAGGGCACACTCAGCACGCCCACAGGGCACACTCAGCACAGCCTGCAGGTCACACTCAGCACAGCCCACCAGGGCACACTCAGCATGCCCGCAGGGCACACTCAGCACAACCCACAGGGCACACTCAGCACGCCCACAGGGCACACTCAGCACGCCCACAGGGCACACTCAGCACAGCCTGCAGGTCACACTCAGCACAGCCCACAGGGCACACTCAGCACAGCCCACCAGGGCACACTCAGCACAGCCTGCAGGTCACACTCAGCACAACCCACAGGGCACACTCAGCACAGCCCACAGGGCACACTCAGCACGCCCACAGGGCACTCAGCACAGCCTGCAGGTCACACTCAGCACAGCCCACAGGGCACACTCAGCACAGCCCACCAGGGCACACTCAGCACGCCCACAGGGCACACTCAGCACAACCCACAGGGCACACTCAGCACGCCCACAGGGCACACTCAGCACAGCCTGCAGGTCACACTCAGCAGGCCTCTCAAAGCAACACAGGCCTTCTCTGCTTTCAAACACTGATAAGGAAGAAAAACAAGCCTTTGTGCCTACTGGGCTCCCATCTGAAGGTTTCTTGTGCTCAGGAAGTGGATGGGGGACTTCAGACCCAAGGAAGTAGCCCGACCTGCCCCGGGGCCTGGTCTAGGCCCCCAGGCTCTGGCAGCCACAAGGTCCGGGCCCAGGGCGGAGACTCAGAATGAGCGCTTTGTCTGGAGCCCCAGGTTGCGCAGGGCCCACTTCCTTGTCACACCACTGTGCTGCTGGCGGCTGGCAGGCCGGCTCCGGACCAGCTCCTTGGAGGATTTTCTGTCTCCATTAGCTTAATCGCATCTCAATCGTTGGGTAAACAGGAAAGCATCAACGTTGCAGAGTTGGATCCTGGATTCTTGCTAAGTCTCTCCTCCCGGAGTTGGGTCTGCTGATTGTTCCAAGAAGTCTCTCCGCTCTTGCCGGTTGCCAGGGGAGGTCATTTTCTCCCAAGAGCAGAGGTTGGCCTGGGGGGCTGGGGGGAGGAAGCTGTCAGAGCTGGCCCTTCCTTCCCACTGGCATGGAGAGCGGGCGCCTGGCTCCGTACTCCTGAGATAAGCGGCTTAAGGCAGAGGCAGGTTTCTCAGTGCCAAGGCCAGGGGGTGGAGCCGGCAGCCACGTTCCCCCCACCCCCCACCCCAGGAGGCCAGCACAGTGCACCCGGTGCCTGAGGAGCAGCTGTGAGCAGCAGAGCCCAGGGAGACGCACGCCTCTCTGGCCCCCAGGGACGGGTCTGAGGCACAGAACAGACGGGACACCTGGTGGTGCCCGGTCCGGTGGCGGGATCAGGCCGTGGGCGCACACCCAGGCCTGGACACAGGGACTGGGCCCCTGGAGGTTGCATTAGCAGGGCTGTGGGCCACAGTGTATTGAGTCCTGCGTGGAGCTTTTGCCATCCCAACGCCTCGTGCATGGCACGTCTCTTACTGTCACGGAGCCCCGACAGCAGCCTTGTGGGGTGCACAGGCGGGAGGTTTGTGACCCTGCGTCACCGATGAGGGAACCCAGGCTCCAGCAGGTCACTGGGCTTGGCCAAGGTCACACAGCCAGGCAGCAGCACAGCCAAGATTAAAGGCCCAGGCCTCTCTGTCCTGGGCCGTGGTTGGGGTATGCAGCTGCCCACGCTCAGGGCTGGCAGGCAGGCGCCCTACGGCCACAGGGGGCAGGGTCCTTTGGGTCCTGTGTCCTGTGCTCTGGACTCCACCAGCAGTGTGGGAGGGGGGACTGAGCACAGTCACGTCCACGTGGCCAGCATCTGGCTGGAAGTGGGGAACGCCAGCCTACACCTTGTGGGCGCTGTCCCGTCCAGGCCTGACTCAGTGGCTTAGCACTGTGGACATTTTCCTTTCCATCCTGCCCCTGGTGGGGACGCTGCCACCTGCCAGGGCGCCAGGGGAGGCTGGCGTCTTCTGGGCCCTCCCCTGTGGCTGTGCGGTATTTGATGAGCATTCCTCTGAGAGGACCAGGGGCTCGTGGGCGGGGCACCAGCCCTCCCCTTTGAGAAAAGCCATCAGGCTGCCCACACCACACCACAGCTTTGGCTGCCCCGTCCATGCTTCTCTGCAGTGTGGCTGAAGAGGATGGAGCTTCTCAGCTGAGACTTTGTTAATTGTTGATTCATTCTTTTTGCTTAAAAGGGAGAAACAGAAGGCGAGATTGGGAGCTCTGGTCTGCTGGTTCACTCCTCAAGTGCCTGTGACCACCAGGGCGGGGCCAGACCAGAGACCCGAGCCAGGAGCCCCATGCAGGCCTCCCATGGGGGTGGCAGGAACTCAAGTACCTGAGCCCTCGTCAGCTGCCTCCCAGGGTGCACCCTGATGTCGGGTGTGGGCGTCCCGAGCTGTGTCCTCACCGCTGTGCCCAGTGCCTGCCCCTCAGCTGGAGCACGGATTAGAGTGCCCCTGTGGAGCATGGGTTAGGGGTGCTTGCATTGAATCAGCCCGTGCCAGTGTAGAAGGGGCTCCGCACCTCCCCTTGGCCCTGTCTGGGTGAGCTATGCAGAATGAATCGGGGGTATTGTGGGAAGACCCTCGGCTCCTGTTCCAGTTCCAACCGGGCCCTTGTTGGCTTGTGGATGTGGGCGTATCTGCCAATCTTCAGAAATGTTTGAATGGCTTTATCCATGTGTCGTTGATATACAATACATTGTGTTATTATAGGACACAGTGCCATTCATTTTGATAGACGTTTACCCCATGAAACCATCACTACACTCATCCCATTAATCCTCGTTCCCTTTGTGGTCCTCTTCCTGACCTGCTCCACCTGTGAAATGGGGCAGTGGTCCTGGAGCAGGGCTATTGGAAGGCTTGAGTGAGTGTGAGATCCCTTCATAACCCATGGTGGTATTTAGGTGCAATAACACAAATGTTATTAAAATTGCCGTGATTACTTGTTTACGGGAGGCGTCCAAGTTTTGAAGGTGAGAGAGGAGCTCGGCAGGTGAGGGGTAACCGCAGGTGTGGCCTAGACCGCCTCGTGGGTGGCCCTCTGAGAGCAGACCTGCAGGTGTATGTGCACACACGGAAAATGGAGGTAAAGGAGAGGCTTCCTTTGCTGTCCTCCCCCCAAAATTGAAGTCCATGCAGAGCTTTTTCATCATATTCATTTTGATTGATTTATTTATTTGAAAGTCAGTTACACAGAGAGAGCAGAGGCAGAGAGAGAGAGATGTCTTCCATCTGATGGTTCACTCTCCAGTTGGCCGCAACGGCCGGAGCTGTGCCGATCGGAAGCCAGGAGCCAGGAGCTTCTTCTGGGTCTCCCACGCGGGTGCAGGGGCCCAAGGAGTTGGACCATCTTCTACTACTTTCCCAGGGCATAGCAGAGAACTGGATCAGAAATGGAACAGCCAGGACTCGAACCGGCGCTTCATGCCAGGGCGTTAACCTGCTGCACCACACACGCCGGCCCCTATCATATTCATTTTCTATGAACTTTTTGAAGACCCCTTGTTTGCCTGGATCTCACATTTTTTTTTTTTTTGCGCCAAATGAAGCCATGTTAGAATTGCATGTGACACAGTGAGAGCACCCTGTAGACAGCAAGTGCACCTGCTGTTTTCTTTTTTTAAAATTATTATTATTATTTGACAGAGAGAAAGAGAGAGAGAGAGAGAGAAAGGTCTTCTTTCCATTGGTTCACCCCCTAAATGGCCACCACGGCCAGCATGCTGTGCCAATCGGAAGCCAGGAACCGGGTGCTTCCTCCTGGTCTCCCATGCGGGTGCAGGGCCCAAGGACCTGGGCCATCCTCCACTGCCCTCCTGGGCCACAGCAGAGAGCTGGATCGGAAGAGGAACAGCCAGGACTAGAACCGGTGCCCTTATGGGATGCCGGTGCCGCAGGAGGATTAGCCTAGTGAGCTACCTTGCCGGCCCCCGCCCCTGCTGTTTTCTCCCTGCCTGAGCCTGAGCCCTGAGGGACACGGACATGAAGGCATTTGGAGCCTGAGACCACGACCCGCTGCACCCGCTGCTGGAGTGGAGATGCCTGGTATCCATGCATCTGGTCTCCGGGTGGTGGTAGATTTTGTGGCCGGTGCCATGTCGTGCCTGGTTGGAGCAGACGTTTTGTGTGAGGATGGCCAGTGACGTGCTTTGCTTTCTGCAGATGTGAACGAGTGTGCCACGGAGAACCCCTGCGTGCAAACGTGCGTCAACACCTATGGCTCTTTCATCTGCCGCTGTGACCCCGGCTATGAACTTGAGGATGATGGTGTTCACTGCAGTGGTAATGAGCTCCCGCCTGGACCTGGGGCCTGGGGTGGAGGGCGAGGGCGTCCTGCACAGGTGTTTCCTCTCATTTCCCGGACACATGTCCAGTTTGGGGCATTTCCTGGTGCAAGAGGGTCCAGGGCACACAGAACGATGAATCAGTCCCTGAGAGGCGGGGGAGGGAGCCTCCTCTTCTTGTCACCTGACCCCTCGCGCAAAAATCAGGGACCTGACATGGGGTTGAGGAGGGGAGGAGTTTGAGTCACCTGTCCCCGACTCATGCTGACTCAGGTCTGAGAGGGAGGATCAGAGCAGGATCATAGCAGACTCGAGACAGAGTGGGCAGGGATCATAGCAGATCTTGAGACACCGTGGGTGGGGCGCAGGAGGTGTGGGATCATGGACATTCCCACGTACACTTTGTGAACTGCCGCCGTCTCTACCGATCACCGGGGCCCAGCTCCGAGCCTCCCAGCCTGGCAGACCATGGGCATGCAGTGAGCAGGGCTTGACACGTGAATGAAAACATCATCCTTTGTTGTGAGAACGTAGAAATTCCTTGTACGCCTGAGGACTGTGACTCTGTGCCCATGCTGGCTTGTTGACGCCATTCGAATTTTCTTAGTAATCCCCTCTTTGTTCCCCTAGAAAGTTGGGTTTTATTTTCCTAGGCAGTTAGAAAGCTATTGCTAGATTGTCTGCTCCTGGGGAGCAGGAATCCATTTCACTGCTGTGACTGGGTAGCACCTACCCAGAGCTGTGTACCACTCCTTCCCCGCCTCCCCCCACCCATTTCTGCTTCCTTTTCTCTCTGTTTCATTCCTTGTTTGCTGTCAACGTGCAAGTAAAGAAAACTCCAAGCATCTGCTTTGGGCATCATCATCCAAGTTGTGCATTAGGAGAATCTAAACTGATGCTGCTTCACTGGACTTTCTGGAGTAGGGGCCATGCCTAGGGTGAGAGGGTGTGGCCGTCCTCATCCTGGGTTTCACTGTAGCAGGAGCCGCCTAGGAGCATCGCAGGGACCAAGCTCCCCGAAACCAGTGAGCGCTTCTCCCTGGGGCCCAGCAAGTCAGGCCACATGCAGGCAGCTACAGAGAGCCTTCGAGCGGGCAGACGTGAGTCCCAGAAACAGAAGTAAGACACCCCCAGGCAGGAATAGCCGCTGTCTTCCCAAACTGCAGCACCCTCCACCCCTGCTGCACCCCTTAGGGAATCCAAGTTCCCCTGGGCCCCCTGCAGAGCCGCAGGGACAGTGTGGGAGGCACAGTGGGAGCTGGGCGGGGCTGAGTTCAAATTTTAGCTTTACCCTTGATGGCTGTCTTCAGCCAAGTCACTTCCTAAAAATCCACCAGCTGGTCAACCAAGGGTGAAACAGGCGAGTGTATCTAAGCGGCATTGCAGGTCGCTCTGCCCACCCTAAGTGGAGGTGTGAGAGACTTCGGGTTTCTCAAGGAGTTTGCACCCTGCGGGCTTTGGGATGGACGTGACGTGACTCACCGTACAGCCTCGCCTGCGTGGGCACTGTGTGTCTCCGGCACTCTCCTCCTTCCTTCTCCATCCCCCGCAGCCACAGCTCATGTCGCCCCTGGGTGCAGCACCAGACCCTTCCTTGTCCCCTGGCCCCTCAGGGATTTGCTGGGCCGAGCCGACCCTAGAAAACCTGGTGGGTTTTCACGTGGAAGAAGGAAAAGGGCTTCATGTGTGTGTCCTGCCAGAAAGCAGGCTTGTGCTGCAGCTTCTCGGGGCAGGGTGGAGCCGCAGCCCTTACGGAGTCTGGGAACTGCACAGCCAGAGAACTGGGTGGGGCCCGTGGCAGCCCCTCTCTGCCCTGTGGGAGGCACTGGCGCCTACCTCCAGTCCCAGAATCCCCCAGTCCACCACCCATTAGTCCTGAGCACCGTTACTCAGGGAGGCGCCATAGCATCCGGCATGTGGGACCACGAGGAGGGCTGGCTGGGTTCAAATCCCAGATTCCCTACTTCCGCATGGTCTGTGGACTTGGCTTAGAGACCTACCCTCTGCAAGCCTCGATTTTCCTTCCGGACGCAGTGGCAGCGCCTCCCCCATAAGCGCTGAGCTGGGGGTTAAGTGAGCTGAGGCATGGAGAACATTTGCCCTGGTGCTTGGCCCACAAGGAGCCTCCAGAACTGACAGGTGTCACTGCCACCTGAGGTACGATCAGAGTCTACAGACAGGACCAAAGCAGGGCGCTCTGCTGATGGCAGGGGCCAGAGACCTGGGCCCTTAGAGCTTCCTGGGGAAGCGGGGGCGGGGGGAGGGCAGAAGCACACCTCCACTTTGAAACCTGATGCGGCTGGCTCATAACCCACTGCCTGAAGACCCCCGAAGGAAACAGGAAAGACCCTTCCTTCCCAGCCGCGAGGCCTTAGGCGTACGATTGGAGCCCCGTGGTCCGGGTGAGAGGGAGCGATCCAAGGACATGTCACAGGGGGAACAAGTGAAAGCAAGTGTTTTGGGAAACAACAAGCACAAACATATTTTCTTTGGCGTGCTTATCGAGTGAGGCTCAGACAAGGGCTCCGGTGCCAAACTGCGTGTGAGGCAGAGACGGCTTTGCTGGGACGCTTGCTTCTGCATCGACTGTCGCATCCCAGAGGGATGCGCTGTAAAGTCATGTGACCGTCCCCACCTCTGCAGCTGGAGGAGCCTGGTCCAGGCTGGCTGAGGGCACTGCCTCCCTTGTCCCAGGGAGGTAGCACCCACACACTCCAGACTCTGTCTTTCAAGGTTTTTTGATGCAGTGACTTTCTTAAAAATTTTTTTTATTTGACAGGTAGAGTTACAGACAGAGAGAGACAGAGAGAAAGGTCTTCCTTCCATTGGTTCACTCCCCAAATGGCTGCTATGGCCAGCACTGCGCCGATCCGAAGCCAGGAGCCAGGTGCTTCTTCCTTGTCTCATGCGGGTGCAGGGGCCCAAGCCAGTGCCGCAGGCGGAGGATTAACCACGTGAGCCATGGCACCGGCCCCTGATGCAGTGACATTTTTATATATCACTGACTTCCCCTTCCCCCAGCCTTCCGGGTTTGTCCCTTTTACCCGGGATTCTAGGAACAATCTTGTTCCTCAGCTTACTGGGAAGGGGAATTTGCTAAAGTCTCTGGCTCTTGGGGAACAGTTCTACACCCCTAACCCCCCAGCAGGCAAACATGTCAGGTCCTTGGCAGGTCTGAAGTGGGGGTGGGCTCACCCGCAGAGCCGCTGGACTCCATTGCAAGGAGTTGATGTGACTGCGCCCACGGCAGAGGCTGCTGGGAGCTTTGTGGAGGTGGATCAGAGCTGTGGCAGGGTCAGTGGGTGGCCTCAGCAGGTGGTGAGCGCCACCCCCCAACCAGAAGAGTTCAGGGAACGAACGAGGGGCTGGCACTATGGTACAGCAGGTAAAGCTGCCACCCACAACACTGGCATCCCGTATGCACGCTGGTTCATATCCTGGCTTCTCCACTTCTGACACAGCTTTCTGCTAATGCGCCTGGAAAGATAACAATATGGCCGAAGTGCATGGGCCCCTGCCAACCTTGAGGGGAACCCAGATGAAGCTCCAGGCTCCTGGCTTCAGCCTGGTCCAGCCGCAGCCATGGCAGTCATTTGGGGGATAAACCAGTGGCTGGATGATCTTTGTCTCTCCCTCTCTCTTTGTAACTCTGCCTTTCAAACAAGTAATCCATAAATCTTTATGAAAGAAGCGAATTAGCAACTTGCTGACAGTAAAGCCGTAGTTTGTGTCTGGAGCACGGAGCTGAATAGCTGACTGCTGAGCTGCTGTGCCCAGGTCGCCTGTGATCAGACACAGCGCATGTGCACCTGTCGCCCCCAGATATGGACGAGTGCAGCTTCTCTGAGTTCCTCTGCCAGCACGAGTGTGTGAACCAGCCCGGCACGTACTTCTGCTCCTGCCCGCCAGGCTACATCCTGCTGGACGACAACCGCAGCTGCCAGGGTGAGGCTGCCGAGGGCTCGGCCCGGGGGAGGGGGAGGTGGCCCTGACCAGGGTCATGCGCATGTCTTTACCTGCAGCGTCTGGTGGCAGGGATGAGATGGGAGTGGGTGCTGACGGCTCCCAGAGTGGCGGCTCTGAGCCGGATGCCTGGGCCGGTGCCTCCCCTGCTGTGCCTGGTCCTTTGGCCACTTCTATCACGAACCCTGCAGGTGCAGTGGCCACTTCTATGGGCTGGTTCCTGCCTTGGCAGGTGAATCCCTGTGGCTCCTCCAAGGCCCGCTCCAGATCCAGCCGTGGGACCTGGCCCTGCTCTCTCAAGTGCCTGGAGGGCAGCTTGCTCAGCTCTCCTCTGCCGATGCTGGGGAGAAGACGCTGGGGAGGCTCCTGCACCTCACTGCTGGGTCCTTGAAGGGCCAGGACCTCGGTCCCCTCCGGATCGGCTGCTTGTCCTGATTGCCAGCCTCATACTGCGCTCGCTGGGGGAGTCAGTGCAGGGGCGACTGGGCCTGTTTTCAGCCTCCATGAGCCTGCCCGGTCCCAGTACCAAGCAAGGGTTCTCCATAGCAGTGCTGGATAGAAGAGGCACCGCAGGCGCTGCTGGTATGAACCAGCAAGGTCACATTTTCTGGTAGCCAGCGTGAAGGAGTAAAAGCAAGCTAAGTTACTTATGATACCATATTTTATTTCATGCAATAGGATCCAAGCTATTATTGTTTCAACATGTTCTCAATATAAAAATGATTGAGATGATTTACATTCTTTCTTAGTCATAGAAATCTGGTCTGTGTTATCTCCTTACGGCACCTCGCAGTTTGGACTTGCCACATTTTGGGTGCCCAGTAGGTAGCCACATGTGGCCAGTGGCTGCCATATTGGACAGTGCAGCTCCAGAGTAAGCCCCCCACCCCAGCCCGGGGGCAGACATGTTCAAAGTGCTGTCTCGCTTCAGTTTCTCTTCCACCCTGCGTTTCAGACATCAATGAGTGTGAGCACAGAAACCACACGTGCACCCTGCAGCAGACCTGCTACAACCTGCAGGGGGGGTTCAAGTGCATCGACCCCATCCGCTGCGAGGAGCCTTATCTGCGCATCAGTGACAAGTAAGCCCTGGCTTCCCCGGGGGATGGACACGCGGTGGAGGGTCTGCTTCTGGGGGCTGGCTGTTCCTGGGGGGGGGGGGGGGGCCCTGGCTTCCCCGGGGATGGACACGCGGTGGAGGGCCTGCTTCTGCGGGCTGGCTGTTCCTGTGGGGGGGGGGGCGTGCACCTGCCAGGGACCCAGGGGGCCTGGCGTCTGAGCTGCTGCGCCCCACCGGTGCCGCAGCTGTGTGAAGATTCTCTAGGAACCAGCCACGAGGAGAGGCAGGGTTCACAGCCTTCTCCCGTGTAAGTGGACAGAAGCCTCCCAGGGGATGTTGCTGGGTACAGGTTCAGGGCCGGGGGGTCGGGCGGGGCCCTTGCTTCTACATCTCTGACCAGCTCCAAGGCGAAATGCAGGCTCTGGTCTCCTCGAACCACTTACCGAGGATCAAAGCTCACAGGTTTGCTAGAGTTCTCGGGACCTCAGTGTGTTGCGCTCGCTCTGATCAAGTTTCTGACATCATGGGGAAGATTTTTATGGCAAATGTTAGAGTTGAGAAAACTGAGGTGAAGACAGCTTTGCGGGTGATGGCACCGGGACAGTGATTTGCTGTCCCTGCGTCCTAGAAGTTTCTTTTCCTTTTCTTTCAGCCCCTGTTGAACCATCCTGTTGTCCTCCATCTCTCCACATGCACACACACGCATGTGCATACACACATACACACACACAATGTACACATACACACACAATGTACACACACAATGTACACGTGCATATACAATGTACACACACAAATGCACACACAACATATACCTATACACAGTGTACACATACACACACATACACACACAATGTACACATACACACATGCACACACAATGTACACATACACACATGCACAATGTACACGTGCATATACAATGTACACACATACACAAATGCACACACAACATATACCTATACACAATGTACACATACACACACATACACAGTGTACACACATGCACACATGCACACAACTTCCAACTTCTGCCCTCTCTCTCCACCACCCCGCCGTCACTAGCCCTGGGCAACCTCAGGCTGAAGCAGATGGGCCATCCTGCCCTCTCCAGGGGAGGACTACATGGCTTCCTATCCGGGCCCCACTCTGATCAGAAACCAGCCAGCCACTGCCCCCGGCCCCGCCCCGTGCCTCTGGAACGGTGTCTGACTTATGCTTTAAGGACCCTCTGCGGCAGGGCAGGGCTGCAGGCTGCTCCCGCCAGCGTCCATTCCTGATTCTCTCTGGTCTGCTCTGGCTGGTTCCAGGCCAGGGAAACTGTGTGGGTTTCCGTCTGTGGCCAGGAGCCTGACCCAGTTCACCTCGCAGGCCTGAGCAGGTTTCCTGATGGAGTCTGTGCTGTGGCGGGGAGAATGCTCGCTGTCCCCCCACCCCACCCCAGGCCCTAGGCCCCAGGCCAATGTGACTGCAGCTCCTTTTCCTGTGCAGGTGCACTGTGTGCCTGCCAGCCCGAACGGCCCCTCCCCGGCACCCCCCGACCCCCACCCCCAGCCCTGCTTTGTGCGCATGCGCCTTGTGCTAGGAAGCCAGACCTGCCCCGCCCTGCACATCATGGCTTCCCTGCCACCTCCCCCACAGTGTGTGACTCGCTCCAGCTGGGAGCCATCGCTTCCTCCTCTGACTTTCTGTTGGGAAACAGTTATTTTCCATGTGACACGTGACATTTCAGTTCTGGCACCAGGGGCATTTTGACTTGGCCATTTTGATGAAACCTTTAAAAAAAAAATGAACTCTTAGACATTCTGTCTCTATTCAGTTGCTCAGTATTACTTGAGTCCCTGTTGTGTGATAGCTGCTATGATTTTTCCCCCAGAGATCTATTTATTTATTTGAAAGGCAGAGTGAAAGGGAGACAGAGAGAGAGAGAGAGAGAGAGAGAGAGAGCGAGCGAGCGAGCGAGCGAGCTCGATCTTCCATCACTGGCTTACTCACTAAGTGGCTGCAATGGCCAGGGCGGGGCTAGGCTGCAGCCAGGAGCCTGGAGCTTCATCCAGGCCTCCCACATGGCCATCTCCTGCTTCCCTCCCATGTGCATTAGCAGGGAGCTGCACTGGGAGTGGAGCAGCCGGGACTCGAACCAGCGCTCCAACAGGGAATGCTGGTGTTGTAGGCAGCGGCTCAACACATTGTGCCACAACACTGCGCTGATTTTTGCCCTTAGGGTGCTTAGTGAGTGTGGAAGGAGAATGACACTAAGCAAATGGTCACATAAATGATACATGATCATAGATTGTGATCAGTGCTATCCACACAAAGAATGGAGATTTGTAAAAAGAAAGACTAGCTTGGGCCTGTTCTAGCCGGGAGCGTCCAAAAGCCCTCAGAGGAAATAGCCTTCAGTCTGGGCTGGGGAGGTGCCTCCGTGTGAACCAAGAGTGGAACAGCAGAGGGAACAGCATGTGCAGAGGCTTTACGGCAAGAGAGGCCTCGATGCCTTCAGGGAATGGGAGAAGTCCCAGGTGCTGCGGTCCAGTGAGTCCGGGAACAGTGGCCTGAGAGTTGAGAAAGTGGCCCTGGCCACACGCTGTGGGTTCCTAGAGGCCACGGTGGGTATTTCATTGGTAGTCAAGCTGCAGTGGGGAGTGCTGAGCAGGGCAGGATGCAATATGATTTCTGTTTGAAAAAGGGCACCCTGCCCTGTTAGGAGGCTGTCACCGAGGTCCAGGTGAGAGGGGTGACGGCCTGGGTGACCGGGCAGTGACACCGGGTGGGGAGAAGTGGTTGGATTTGGAATCTGCTTTGGAAGTCCAACCGACATATGCCATAGATGGGTAGGGAGTTAGAGAAGAGTGACAGACACCAGGCTGACCCCCAGTGCTGGCCACCAGAGGCATGTGACAGAAGTCCTCTCACATTGCGAACTCTGACCTCTTGGGGGTGAGGTCTCTGGGAAAAGTGGACAAGAGAGAGGGAGGGATAAAGTGTGTCTATCACAGGCATTCTGTAGTAAGTCAAAGCCAGTGACTTACTAGTATTTCAGGTTAACTAGAGATACCTGTGTTTATGATTAATTTCTTCTGTTAGGTGGTGAAGGATTCACCTCTCCTATTTGAGATCAGGATCTTATTTCTCATGGAATTAGCAAGGTGTCCAATGTCATGTCTTACACATGGGGAGTTCTGAGTTCCTGTTCCATTGTGTTGTTCCATGGGGACTGTGCTAAGTGTGACAGGTGACCAAAGGGTCCCCAAGGCCGCTCAACCTAAGGTAATTTCCCACTTTTAGAATTTCTCCATGAGGATCTACAGCTGCGGAGGGAAGGGCTGCATGTCCACGACATGATGGATGTCAAGGGCATCAGAGACTGTCCCCGTGTTCTGAGAACCAGATCCAAGGCTTGACCTCTAGTAGCCGGGGTATCTGATGGGCTAGGCAGAGCCGTTCTCTAGGAAGCAGAGCTGGCCTGTGTCAGAGAGAGTCTACAGTTACATCACTTGGATGACAGAAGTGGCAGGCCCCCGATTCGGTGTGTTAAGGGAAGACGGCTGTGCTAGGTTCTCACACAGTCTCCCTTCCCACCAGCCGCTGCATGTGTCCTGCCGAGAACCCCGGCTGCCGGGACCAGCCCTTCACCATCCTGTTCCGTGACATGGACGTGGTGTCAGGACGCTCCGTTCCCGCGGACATCTTTCAGATGCAAGCCACCACGCGCTACCCCGGGGCCTACTACATTTTCCAGATCAAGTCTGGGAACGAGGGCAGAGAATTCTATATGCGGGTAAGAGGCGGTACTGAGCGGTGCACCCCGCTGTCTTTAACAATGGCCTTGCGTCCTCTCTCCTAGGAAGCAGCTCATGGGAGCAGCTGAGGGTACGGGTGCAGGGGCCAGGCATGAAGAGAGAAGAGTGGAGGGGGTCAGGGGTCCAAGATCCTGCCCACCATTGCTTTCTGTGTGACCCCAAGACCCTCACCTGTGAAACGAGAAGCTAAGCAGGCTGTGATCTTAGGTCATTTCCTCCTAAAACGCTGTGGGAGAGGCCTCCGTACCTCCGTTTGCCTGCCCACCCATTTGACAAATATTTGCTGAGTTCCTCATAGGCACTTGTAGAAACTGAGCACACAGGTATGGAGCGAACGCCCCACCCCCACCCTCATGCGGCTTCGATTACAGTGGCTGTCACAGCCTGGCTCACGCAGGTTGGCTTCTGCCAGCTTTGTCCAAGGCACGTGCCCCGTACTCTCTGAACTGCAGTTAAAGGAGGTGGAGGATTCCGTTCCCCCATGGTGGTAGCCACATTGCCAGCGCTCAGTGTGTGGCTGCTCCGAGATGGAATGAGCGTGTCATGGGAGGAAGTATAATTAGACTGCACTGGCTCACGCCTCTCCATGAAGCACCTTGGAGCGCACCTGCTACAGCACGCTTGCTTTCCGTGAGCTGCAGGTGGGTAACTGCACCGTTTGCAGTCCACAGCTTTGGCTCCTGCCACCCTGGGGGTGGCCACGCCTCCTTAGAGACCCCTGGCCCCGCCTCCTTAGAGACCCCTGGCCCCGCCTCCTTAGAGGCCCCTGGCCGGGGAGCAGTGTTTGTCACCTCCCAGCAGGAATGTGGCCACTTAATCCCACAGCAGCTTCCAGAGCTTCCTCTTCTGGGACTCTATGGGAGAAGGCAGCAAGGCCATGCGGAGGCCTGTGGCTGCTGTGTCGAGTTGTAGCTCAAGATGACGGATGGTTCTGGAAGCTGGGAGTCGGAGTCGGCTTCCCTGGGCTGGGATCGGGGTGTCGGGGGTGGGGGGCTGCGTACCCTGCGGAGGCTCAAGGAGGATCCTGCCCTTGCCTCTCCCTCGCTGGTGGTGCCAGCATTTCTTGACCGTGGCCACGCCCCCCCCCCCCCCCCCCCCGCCACGCTCACACTGCTGTCTGTGAGCAGCAAGACTCCCCTCATTCCCTTGGTTAGGGCTGGGATCCAGCCACATAATCCCAGGTAAAAACCCTGTGCCCAGATCCTTACCCCTGTCCATACAAGGTAATAGTTACAGGTTCCAAGGATTAGGGACGTGGGGGTCTGGGGGCTGGTATTCAGCCTATGGTACCCAGGAATCTGCATTTCTCACAGATACCTCCCATGATCCTCCAGGGCCGCTGTGGGGAGCTCTACTCAGAAACACAGGCCCGTTTTCCCCAGAGGCTGGTACACGGTCAGGAACCATGTATCTGAGCTCTTTAGGCCCCCTCTCCCACCCCCCTGCAGAATTTCCCGGGGCTTGCCTCTGGGGCTGAGATGGTATGAACACAGGAACGTGTCAGATCAGGGTGAGAGGAGGCCCCAGGAGCAGGTGAGTCCAGAGCTGCAGCCCCTCCCCAGGAGGCCCGACGTGGGCTCTGCACCCTGGGGTGCTCAGCCGGGTGACCTTGGTCCCACTGCCCGCCACCTGGGAGCCTTCACTCCCGCGTTTCTCAAGAAGAGACAATGACAGTGTGTACTTGGGATTAGAGATGAGGTCATCTGCTTAGCGCCTGTGCCTCCCAGAAGGGCTTTTTATCAGACAGGTGGGGGCCGAGGCGGAGAGTCCCGAACATCCTTTTCCTCCGCTGCTGCCTCAACCTGCGCACGCCTGAGTGACAGTCTCAAGTGGCCCGTGACACCTGTTTGTTCTTGTGAAAGGCAGGGTTATAGGGCGAGAGAGAGAGAGAGAGAGAGAGAGAGAGATCAATCAACCTTCTATCCGTTGGTTCACTCCCTAGATGGCCGCAATGGCCAGAGCTGGGCAGATCCAAAGCCAGGAGCCAGGAGCTTCTTCCAGGTCTCCCACGTGGGTGCAGGGGCCTAAGCACTTGGGCCACCTTCTACTGCTTTCCCAGGTGCTTTAGCAGGGAACTGAATTGGAAGTGGAGCAGCCGGGACTGGAACCAGCGCCCATGTGGGGTGCAGTGGCAGGCGGCGGCCCCTCGTGGGCACGTTCTCTTGCTGCTGCTCTGTTGCCTCCTTCTCGGGTGAAAGGTCCATGCTGGTGTCAGTGGGAACTTCAACCTCTCAGCCCCTCAGTCCATGTAGTGTCCTGCCTAGCCCCTGGCTCCAGGTGGGGGTGGGAGGGGAAGGATGTGCTCGGCCACTCCGCACTTTCTCTGCTGCCCCCGACCATGGTGCTGGCTCCAGTCCCTGCACTGGAACCAGGTGTAGGTGCTACCTCGGAGGTAGACCCCAAAGGCTGTCACCTCCACGGGATGCTGTTTGGGAGGTTTGCCGGAGGACTTCAGCCTGACATCGCTGATGTGGGCAGCAGGGCCTCGGGTGACCTCCTGCACCGCAGGCCCCTTGCTGGCACCGTGTCCCACACAGAGTCTCCATGGTGGTGGTGGTGGTAGGTCTCATGGCACTCACATAGGCAGCCCAGACACAAGGCACGAGCACCAGCTCCCCTTCTGCTCACAGGGCTGGGCTGCCATCTGCAGACTTCTAAGGAGAGCCCAGCACCGCTGTGTGTATCCTGCAACTTCAGGGCACCTGCAGCTCCAAACAGTTCTTTAAACCCCTTCTGCTTCGCTGGGGCCTGGCAGGTGCATTTGATGCAATGCGCGTAGACTGGAGGTGTGATGACGTGCAGGCAGCGGCTGGCTTTGGGTCCCACTTTGCAGTCACGTGTGCAGTGCCCACACACAACACACAGCAGCAGTAAGCACAAGTCCAAGTGTCTCCTGTGGACCAAGCCTTGATCTTCTGAGAGAGGACTGCTTTATCCTCCCAGCTTTACAAGGAAGAGCACCGAGGTACAGAGGCTGAGCAGTCTGCCCACGCTCTCACGGTAGCAAGTGCCAGGCCGTACACTCTCACCCTGCTCTTGAGGATGGGGGGTGTTTTTACCCACGCTTCTAGCTTTGGGGTCCCAGCAGAAGCAGAGATAACAAGAGAGGTCTGTGTTACATCCAATAAGGGTGAGAAGTAGTCGGGAAGGGTTCTCACTGTTGCACAGATGTGGCTTGACCCCTGTTGTTGCTGCTATGGCTATGAGGGAGGTCGTGAGCTCTCGGACCTTGGAGAAGTTGGGAGAGCTGCCCAGTGGGCTGGGGCATCAGGGGCGGGTTTGGGCTGGGAATGACCTGTGCGACCCTGCAGCTGCCTCACTGTGATATTCCTTGACTTTATTACAAGTGCTTGGGTAGGGCTTGTTCTCACCCGGCAGGAAGACGACACTCACGCACACATGCTTTTACACCTACACATGTTCACACACACATGCCCCTTTCACAGGCCCTGTTGTCAGTCTGCCCCTCAGCAGGCTGTGGACAGAGGACGGGCGCGTGGCTTTGATCAGGTGGCTCGGGACACAGTTAGGGCCAGAAGGAGGAGCAGGTCAAGGGTTCCACTGTGCTGAAGTGTTTGCCTCGTGACACACACAGAGCGGGTGGCAGGACAAGGGAAGCTGACTTGCAGTGGCCTGGCTGCTTGCCACATGCCAGACAATGCCACCCCACAAGGTGAGCCAGAGAAAGCCTGCGTGTGTGCCTGGGAGCTGGGCCAAGAGGACGCTCATCGGCTGGGCTGCTTGTGGCTGACTCCCGCTGCAGCCGCCTGCGCGGGGCTTTGGGCACTCCTGTACTTTCCTCCGTCACCCTCATCCGTTCAGCACGTGGCCTGCAGCTGAAGTCGGACACTGAGCGTTCAGAAACAAAAGACTGCTGGTCTTGGGGGCAGGGGACAAACAGCATAGCAGACTCAACACCACCCGATGACTCACAAGCCAAGCAAGGGCCACGGGACAGTAAGGAAGTGGAGAAGCCTTGAGGCGTGGCGTAGAACATGCTGGTGAGAGGCACAACTTTTGTACCGTGCGCTACTTTTGTGAGCTTGTAGAAATTCTCTGCTTACCTACCGTGTGGGGCTATGAGGATTAAGAGATGCATGAAGATGCCTAGCACCTTCACCACCACCATCATCATCGCAGCCCACACCATCCTCATCATTTCACACCCATGACCACAGTGACCAGGGGCTCTCAGGAGGTCTGTGCCCAGACTGCCCTGCAAGCCAGACGTGGAGTGGGCAGGGGCTGGCCTCTGCTCTTCTGGCTGGCATTGAGCCCTCCCAGGTGCTTGTGGGTGTAGCTCTGACCCAGGCAGAGACTGAACGATCGCCTCTAAGGTTCCTTCCATAAGTGAGGGTCTTGGAGTCTTCCACACTTTATCAGGAAATTGCCACTTGCCTCATTCTCCCTCCTAGGCCCCGAGCAGATCTTTCGGAGGGCCGCCTGCAGTTTAGGGTCTCCAGCCCGTGGCCTTTGTCCAACAAGCAGTGAAAGCTGGCGAGGGGTTTGCATATGTGAATGTCACGGGTATTTCCCTGTGCGGCTGTACCCTCTGGAGTGCTGGCCCTGGGCTCTGAGGTTGTGCAAGGGCTGACAAGGAAGTTCGAGCCATCTTCTGCGTGAGCAGGTGCCAGTTACGCCAGAGCTGACGGGAACACGGGGAGCCAAAGCCAAGAGGAAGTTGGGCGGCCGTCAGGCGGCTGATAGCCCAGTGGACGGGGAGGAGCCGCATTGGCCTGCACCTGTCTGCCAGCCCTGCCCTTGGCCCTGTGGCAGGTCTCAGGGATGTTGAGAGCTTTGTGGGGCCCTCCCTTGTGGAGAGAGGGAAACCACCTGGCGTGGCCTTCGGTCAACTCAGTTCCTTGATGGAGCAGGTCTGCTGCCTCCAGCTTGGGGGCCCAGGGCTGGGCCGTGCAGCTTGCTGTCTCTCTGCAGGTGCCTGCGGCCACCATCCGGTGTCTGTCGCACTGCCCCGTGCATCTGGCCTGGAGCTCAGGGCTTGGGAAAAGAAACAGAACACACACCAGACCCTTCTGATGATGGTTGGGAAGTGACGAAGGCCTGGAGCCTGGGGTCAGACAGAAACACCTGAATGGAAGCCCTTGGCTCTGCCCCTTAAGTAGCTGAGTGACCCCAAGCGATTGCGTAACCTCTCTAGACCTTATAAGTTTGCTTTGTTTATCGAATGGGGATAATGAGACCTCCAGGAGGGCCCTCGGACGGAGCAGCTGGGGTCCCCCACTCGAGTCCTGTGCTTTTACATCAGGACTCGCAATTTTCTCTTTGTTTTAAAGATTTATTTATTTACTTGGAAGAGTTACAGGCAGAGAGAGCGAGCGAGCGAGCTAGCTTCTATCTGCTGGTTCATTCCCCAGATGACTGCGATGCCTGAGGCTGAGCCAGGCAGGAGCCAGGAGCTTCTTCCAGGTCTCCCACGTGCTGGCAGGGGCCTAAGCACTTGGGCCATGTTCTGCTGCTTTTCCCAGGCTATTAGCAGGGAGCTGGAGCAGAATGGAGCAGTCGGGACTCAAATTGGCACCCATATGGGATGCTGGCACTACAGACAGCCACTTGGCCTGCTACGCTCCAACGCTGGCCCCAGCATGTCGCAATTCTTAATGTGCACACGAATCCCTTGGGGCTTGTGTTATGCCTCGGATCTCAGCTTAGGAGCTCTCCAGAGGGACCTGAGATCCTACACTTCTCACGAGCTCCCTGCTGACGCCGGTACTGCTGGCCCACAGACCACACTATGAGCGGCGAGGCCAGTCAGGGCTTTCACAGGGATTCAGTACGTAGATGCACATTGTGGCTCTACGGGCACATCACCCCTGTGGGTGCTCAGCTGGTGTCAGTCTTCTCTCCCTACCTCCTTGAAAGTTTCAGAAAAACAGTCCTTGGAGGAGAGCAGCTCACATAATCAGATCCACAGTCATGGGGCAGAGAATGTGAAGGCCGGAGGTGACTTCAGGCTGGGTGGGTGGGAACCTCTCCCCAGATCCGCTACTGAACAGGAGACCTTGGAACCGGACCCTGGGGTTGTGAGCTTTTATAAAGCCCCGCAGGTGCATTTGATGCCGCTTGTTTGCAGTTGCTGATCCAGTCCAAACCCTGATTTTCCAGGTGAGGTGACAGCCTCGTCACTCAATGTGTTCTGATTCATTCATTCAGAATATGCAGTTGTCCCTTGGTATCTGCGGAGGACTGGCTTCGAGGACCCCTGCAGATGCCAGCTCCTCTGGATGCCCAGGTCCCTTGTATAAAATGGTGTCGTACTTGTCTAGAACCGGTGCACCCCCTCAGCTGACTCGTCATACCTCGTGCAGTGCACATGCTGTGTAAACAGTTGTTCTGCCATAGTGGTTAAGAACAGAGGTCTGTACACCTTAAGGACGGGTTCAGTTGTTTTCTGAATTGTCATCTGTCATTGGTTGGATTGGTGGATGTGGAACTCACGGATATGGGGTCCTGACTGTGTTTCCTGAACACCTGCTGTGTTCCAGGCACCTGGCTGGGATCTGGGGGAGGGGGTTCAGTAAAGAGCCTGACCTTGATCGTTGACCTTACGGAGCTCATGACTAGTGGGGACACGCACCAAGGAGGTAGCATAGACAATTACACATGGCCGTAAGATCTTTGCGTTCCACACAAAGGCAGAGGGCCACACCTGGAGTTAGCGGAAGGTCCTCACAGGAAGTGGATTTTCAGGTGACACCTGAGGGGTTGGCAGGAAAGAGCCAGGCAGAGGATGGGCAGAGCCAGGGCAAGAGCGTGGTGCAGCCGAGGCAGTGAGAGGCCATCAGCCTGACCAGGGACACGTGGGCACGCCCCAGTAGGGGTCGCAGTGCCACCAGCCAGGCCTTTTCTAACCAGCGTCCCCTGGGTCTGTCCACAGCAAACGGGCCCCATCAGTGCCACCCTGGTGATGACGCGCCCCATCAAAGGGCCCCGGGACATCCAGCTGGACTTGGAGATGATCACCGTCAACACCGTCATCAACTTCAGAGGCAGCTCCGTGATCCGCCTGCGGATATACGTGTCGCAGTACCCGTTCTGAGCCGCGGGCTGGAGCCGCTGACACTGCCTGTCACCAGCGCCACAGGACAGGAGGAGAGAGGAAGCAAGAGGGAGGAGGAGAGCGAGACAGACGTGACGCCCTTCCTGCTGAGCGTGGCCCCGAGGAGTCAGCCCCGGCGTCCTGATCCCCCCTGCACCGCCGCAGACCTGTCACCCTGAAGGGCACCTCGGGCCCCAGGTCCTATGGCACGGTTACCCCAAAGCCTTGTTGGCCCCAGATGTGAGATCACCGGCGGTTCTGGGGGCCTTCGGTCTATTTCCATATTTTTCAAAGAAAATAGGTTAAGTCTGCTGGGGTTTGAGTCTGCGTGGAAAGACTGTGAACAGCTTGCTCCCCCCGCTTCCGTGCCCCCTTGCTGTCCTCGCTGTGTTGCTGCTTCGCAAGTGCCCCCAGGAGCTCGTGGGCCACACTGGCTGTAGCTAGTTTGCTTCTTGCCTGTACCGAGGAGGCTGTGGAAACAAACCACGGCAGGAGGTTAAAGAGTCGATTTCCAAACCATGTCTGGTATTTTCCACCATAAAAGAAGCTGTAGTTGTCCTTAAATGTGTATAACTGTTTAATCCTTTTTGTTTGTTTTGAGTGATTCTTTTGTTTTAAAGTGAGCGGTAGAATTCTTCCAGGAGGCTTCGACACATATTATGTTGTCTCCCCACACCCTGTCTACTCTTCATTTTAGCCCCATGTTTTCTTGGCGCCCCCTAATCATGCTTTCTTTAGAGTTTTTACCTAACTGGGTTGGAAGGCGGAGGTTTCCAAACCGATTAAATATTTGAAGAGACCTTGTGTTTGGTTCATTGTGACACTCTAGACGACGCTGTATCTGGGGCTGGTTCCAGTTCTGTTTAAACCTGCTTATCGTGCATTGGTGCGGAGGGCTCTCCAGAGAGCTGCATTTCCAGCCGTGACCAGGGCAAACGGACACAGGGCAGTGGACAGGGGACTGGGGGTGGTGGAGAAGGCAGGAGAAACAACCTTAGGCCACTTTCATTCCATTAGGAAACAGCTAACAGTCCCTCTGCTGGGGGCTTACTGCTGCCACACTTCTAGAACAGGTGTGTTTGCGTTGCTTTAAATCTGTGCACCTGTGGCTGCAGGGAAGGCCAACCTGGCGAGCTTTGAAGGGAAACTGTATTCCCTGAGACCGTCTCCAGAGACACTCAAGTGAGGTGAGGCCCAACGTCAGCATTCTCAAAAACTAGTAGATTGCCCAGCCCTGGACATGGAGGCCATTGGAGGAGTGAACCAGCAGATGGAAGATCTCTCTCTAAGCCTCTCTCTCTTGCTGTATGCTACCTTTCAAATAAATACATCTTTTTTTTTAAGATGTATTTATTTATTTAAAGGTAGCATTACAGCGAGAGAGGGAGAGACACAGGGAGAGAGGGAGGAGAGATCTTCCATCTGCTGGTTCACTCCCCAAATGGCTGCAACCACCAGGGCTGGGCCAGGCCAAAGCCAGGAGCCAGGAGCTTCTTCCAGGTCTCCCACTTGTGTGCAGGGGCCCAAGGACTTGAGCCATCTTCTGCTGCTTCCCCAGGCACATTAGCAGGGAGCTGGATCAGAAGTGGAGCAGCCGGGCCATAGGGATACCGACACTTCAGACGGCAGCTTGACCTGCTACACCACAGTGCTGGCCCCATAAATAAATCTTTTTTAAAAATCTAATAAATTGCCAGAGTTGAGAATGCATTGTTTTGAACCGTTACTCATTCACATTTCTAATCAAGTTCCTGAGCAGAGGAAAGAGCTTTATGTTGGTGGAGGACCATGACCCAAGGTCAAGGGGCCACATCTGGCGATGGCCGCCTTGCTGGCAGAGTCCCGAGGCGGCACAGGGCATCACCTCGCAGGGTACAGGGGGCTCCTGTGTGTCTGTGCTCTGGCCTCTGTCCCTCTTCTTGTGAGGACGCCGGCATTCTGTCATGGGAGCTCCCCCCAAGGACCTTATCCAGTCCTAATCAACCCCCCAAAATCTCCCCTGTAAATACCATGTCTGGGTCAAGCTTCCACCCTCCTACCACCTCACAATGGAGATATTTTTATTGTTGTTGAAGACAGATGTATTTGGAAGAGGAGAGAAAGTCCTCATTCATCTGCTTGTTCAAATGTCTGCCATGCCCAGGGCTGTGCCGGGCTGAAGCCAGAAGCCAGAACCTCCAGCCGGGTCTCCTGTGTTGGTACGGAAACTCAAGCACCTGGCCGTCATTTGCTGCCTCCTAAGTACATTAGCAGGAAGCTGAATTGGAAGCAGAGCAGCAGGTACTTGAACTGGGGGTCTGATATGGCACATGGGCATGCCAAGCCCTGGCATAACGGTTGTGCCACAAGCCTGCTCCCATACTGGGAATTAATCTCCAGCCTGAGTTTCAAGGAATAAAACCATGTTCAAACCATAGCACGAGCCTGATCAGGGACTCTGGATCTCCCCCAAGTCCTAGAACCCCCGTCGAGTCACTGATTGGAGAATGGGCTGGGGCAGCAGGCTTTATGTCCCAGCTGGAGGTTTCGGAAGGAGACAGACACCTAGCTAGCATGGTGGCGTCTACAGAATCCATCCGTGGAAGCTCCCATTCTGCCTGTTGGCCATACATATGGGGAATTCAGAAAGTGTGCAGGGAAACAGAAAAGTATGAGTTTATTTTGATACAAAAGAAATCTTATTTATTTGTTTGAAAGGCAGAGCATCTGGGGTAGTGGGGGCAGAGGTCTCCCATCTGCTGGCCCACTTTCCAGGTGGCTGCAATGACCAGGTCTGGGTCCAGAGCCGGGAGCCAGGAAGTCCAGCCTGGTTTCCCATGGGGGTGGCGGGGGCCATCTTAAGCTGCCTTCCCAGGAGCATCGGCAGACAACTGGATCTGAAGTGGAGCAGCTGGGGCGGAAACCAGCACTTCGATAGGGGATGCGGGGATCACAGTGGTTGCTTAACCAGCTGTGCCACAACGCTGACCTTGCAAAAAAAAAAAAAATTGAAATCCATGCACAGATTTGTCATAACATGCATTTCCCATGCATTGTCCTAACTTTGCCGTTGGCTGGGTTATTTTCTTCCCGAACACGCCGAGCACGCCCCGCAGCCGCCTTCAGTTAGGCTCAGCTGACGCTGACTGTGACGTCAGCACCTTGGAAGGCTTCAGAGCAAAGGGGTGATTGCCTGCAGGTGAGCTCCGCGGGGCTCCCCCCGTGTGGGGAGGCTGGGGTGCTGGGGACGGGGTGCAGAGCGAGAGAGGGGCCGGGGGTTTCTGTGAGCTCTGCACCCAGCCGCTCTGAGCCACAGGGCTCAGCTCTCCTTTCGCTGCTGGTAAAACCTCGTCCTGGTGGTTCGAGGTCCGGCTGGTTTCTGAGGTGCCACATTTGGAACGCGACCCGAGTCCCCAGGGCTTGCGTTTTATGGGTTCATGTCAGACTGTGGCTTCCTGCTTCTAAGAAAAAGGGCATGGAGAGACTCATGAAAGCAGACTCCGAGGGCTTATTGGCCTTTGGTTTGCTCTCTCAAAGCATGGTCTGGTGAGTCCAGCATAAGTGAATCAGAAGCATGTGGGATCAATTTACCTTAAAACACACGGAGGCCGCGAAAGTGGGAAAAACGGCCCGGGGAGAAGTGTGTCCTGTACGGGCGAGCCCCTAACGTTCGGGAACTGGTGCCGCAGCACCCAGGACCCTGAGAACTGCCTGGCCCACCCCCGGGGAACCTTCAGACAAGGTCAGGGACAGGCCTGCTTGGTGGGTCCCTGCACGGGGCTCCCACAGGGACTCCAATGGGGCCAGCTGTTCCTGGTTGCCTGATTTGTCAAGGTTCCCCAAGCCTGGCCCGGAGCGCACCACAGGAGCCCTGCACTGGGCTGCTCCATGTGGTCCTGGAGAATGAAGGGGCCTGTGACGGAGCGAGAGCCGGGAACCCGCAGACGTGCTTGAGCTGCCACCAGATTTGTGAGTTCCATATGGGGGAAAACTTCCCCTCAGTTAGTTCTAATTTGAGTTTCGTGATTCCTTGAAATGTGCTTTGGGGAGGACGGGCAGCTCTCCCGTGAAACTGCCAGTTTGGAGGCTCCCCGTTCGCCAACCCTAACACTTTCTAATTGGCACCAAGTCTGCCTACCTGTTGCCTCTCGGGCTCAGACATTTTCTTAGGTAACAGCCTTGGCTGTTGGCTGTTACTTGCCCAGATGGTGAAACTATTGAAGTAGGTCTGATGGCGTTGTTTTCGGTGGCTTCAGTGTGTTTGGGCGGCTGGGTGTTAACTGTAATGGGCACGCGTTGTTTGAGCTGCGCCAGGAATGGTTGCCTGGAGGGGGGCAGGGTGACCAGGGAGCGACTTTCCTTTACCCTCGTGCCAGGAGAAGTCCTGTTGGGTCTTACGGCGGTGACTGCTCTGCCGGAGGACCCACTGGGAGCCAGTTGCTGGTTGCAGAGAGAACACCACCATGATCCGCAGCTAACGACACATTGATCCCAGGGTGCACACAGCATAGGAGACAAAACCAGAATACAGTCAGAGGGTCATTAGCAGTGTGCACACAATCATTTCATTTAACTATCAATCACTATGAAGACATATCTTTTATACAACAAATTCCTGTGAACATCCACAGACATGTGTTTGAAATTCAGAACAGAGGCCTCTGTTTGGAATTATTAAATACACTTCAGGGAGGCACAAAATAGATGTTAGATAAGAGCTTTCCTTTTGGTGCACTTTGTTCTTTGAAATGCACTGTTTTCTAGGGGAGAAAAGAGAACATTTAGCAAAGCTCTTGTTATTTTGGAATTGACCAGTGCTCAGCCGCTACAAACAAATACACAGATTGTGTTTTGGGTTGATATTTTTGTTCTTGGATTTCTTAGTCCCTTTATTTAACAGATGGCTGATATCTTCATTAGAATCCCTGAGGGCAATTGAAAAAATGTTTTTTTAAAAAAAATTAACCAGAGACTCCGAGACAAGGGAGAGAGAGTGCTTGGGGCAAGATTCGTCCCTTGGGAGGTTTTCTTGAGATGACAACCCTCAGTGAAACTCTCTGACTTGCTCATCATTTCTAATGTGGAATTTTAGCCAGCAGCCATCAGAGAAATAAACCATCAAAAGGAGTAGATAGGTGTCAACACAGGAATGATCTATTAAACTGACATCATTGGTGCCCCATCACAGAAGATTACAAGTGGACAGGCTGTGACTAACAGCACATTTATCAGGAATTTGGAATATTCTTGAGCAATAATGCAAAAATGAAGGTGGGGTGAGTTTTCCATAGATGCAGACATGCAGGTCATAAGGATAGCCCTTTGCAAGGATTTGAGAGGCTATGTTGCTTTAAGGCCAGAGAGCCGTTAGGTGGCTCGATCCCACGTATAAGTGGCTTTTGCTTGGAAAGAATGGCTTTTTCTAATTCTTATTTTCCAACTTCCTACTCAGAGTGAATTTGCCAAACTGGCTTAAGTCACAGGGTGACGACTGAACCCCTTCAAAACAGGCATTGCGAGGTCTGGGTTTTCACGTGGAACCAAACAATGGTATTTGCCGCTTCCTTAGCTCTTCACAGTGATCCTGCAGTCCCTTGTTCTAGCTCCATATTTTAAAGACCTCCACGGAGGTTCCTGCCCCAACCTCCTGCCAGTCTTTCTAAGTGGCAGCCCTGCCAGCCAATAGCACGGCTGCTGGTTTATTGCAAAGCAGTTCAGACTTTCAGGAAAGCCATTCTTGGAGGATCCTTCGAGCTCAGAGCTCATGCACATCTGGGGTGATCAAGACTCCTTGGCCTTCTGCTGGTTTTCCTATTGGAACTTGGAGTATATTCTCTTCCTGAGGCTTTTTGTACCATTTTTTAAATTGCTCTGCTTCATCTCTCATCACAAAAGCCAGAAATTCACAAGTTGGTAAAGAGCTCCCAGGTGTGATGCAAGAATTTGGGGGTGTAGAGGGTGAAGCTGCCACCTGTGGCACCAGCATCCCATATGGGCGCTGGTTTGAGTCCCGGCTTCTCCATTTCCAATCCAGCTCCCTGCTAATGTGCCTGGGAAAGCAGCAGAAGATGGCCCAAGTGCTTGGGCCCTGCATCCATACGGGAGACCCAGATGAAGCTCCTGGCTCCTGGCTCCGGATCGGTGCAGCTTCAGTCATTGCAGCCAATTGGGGAGTGAACCAGCAGTTGGAAGACACCTCTCTCTTTCTCTCTCTCTCTCTCTCTCTCTCTCTCTCTCTCTCTCTGTGTGTGTGTGTGTGTGTGTGTAACTCTGCCTTTCAAATAAATCTTTAAAAAAGGATTTGGGGGACAACAGAGCACAGCAGAAAGGAGCAGGTGGCTTCACGGAGCACCCGCAGAGGTAGGAAGGACCATGATGCTTCTAGAAGTTCATGGAATAATTAAAAGGTAAGTTTATTTTGGTGCAAAAAAATTCCAAATCCATGCACTCTTTTTATAATATGCATTTTCCATGAATGTTTGGAAGTCCCTTTGATGACATTCTAGGAAATGCATTGTTAGGGGATTTTGTCGCTGTGCAAATGCTATAGAATGCACATGACAGGAGGTCCCTAGATGATAGACTCACAGGGTGCCACTGACATCCATGCAGTCTGTCACTTACCAGGATGTCCCATGTGGCTTAAGACTTGAGCTCTTTGGAGCAATTTCTAAACCAAAGCCTCCCTGTTCTTCACACTCACGAAATCCCTGGAGGCTGCTCTTGTTAACTTCCTTTCGTGTCAGCCCCACTCTCCTCCCTGGTTTGTGCTTTGACCACCTGTGGAAGGCTGAGAGGAGGAGGCTGGAGCCAGACTCCTCCCTCCAAGGCTGAGCACGGAGGCTGGGATTCCCTCCCGAGCCCGAGCTTGGAGGGGAGTCCTCGGCTCCACCCTTCGGCCGCCCACTTCCTTCGTTCCTCTGTCCTCCTCTTCTTTCCTCCTCTGCACTGCCCCACCAACCCCCACCTGGTCTCCGTCCCAAAGCCGGAGGGAGGCGGTCAGGGATGGGCCTGTCCAGTGCGCACAGTGGGGGCAGAGCAGGAAGCTGTCCACGTTTCTATCTCTTTCCTCTCCAGCTTCTCTTCTCTCCCAGCCACACAGAGCCCAGCTCTGGAAGATCCCTTCCTCAGCAAAGCTGTGGCTTCCCTTTCCTGTCCTCCTGTTGTCCCTGCTCCCAAGGGAACGTACTTGGCGCCGCCTGTGCGCCACAGGTCTTCTTTCCTGAGGGTTCGCTCGGGGTGCCTGCTGGTCTCCTCCTCCCTCCATTCCAGGATCGGCCGCCTTCAGTCCCACGCCCCTGTCCTGGGGCCAGGCCGCCCCCACTCCTTCCCAGAAATGCTCTGCTTTATCTTCCCAGCACTCCCTTGGTCCCCCATCCCTCCTGGTGTCCAGTGCCTTGACATGGTGCCTACATTCATCACGTAATCTGGAGCAGGGGCCTGGGAAAAGCTGGAGTCCCTTCAGACACGGAACAGTGCACTCTCCAAAGGCTGCGGTCCCTGCCAGTAACAAGTAACCCTGACCTCTCCGCACATTGCAGAATTACGTGTCCCAGCGATTTCCAAGTAGTCCACAGAGCCGTGTCCTGGACAGCTTTAATCAGCCTGTCCTTTAATCAACCTGTAGCTCTGCGAGTGCATTAGTTGGTTTTCTGCTGGGACTTTGTAGCTTACAGGAAAGAAGTTTGTTTTGGTTCACGGTTCAAGAGGCTAGGGAGTCAGGGCGTGGCACCAGCCTCGCTGTGCGATAACCTGGGGGAAAAGCCGGAGGACAGGCAGGTGCACAAGGAAGGGACAGAACGCAAGGCGTGGCCTCTCTTAGCGCAGCTCACTCTGGCAATAACTAACCCCAGTGAGAGTGACATCAGTCCCCTCCCTGAGGGCTGAGTCCCCACGATCCAAGCACCTCTCGAAGGTCTCACCACCCCACAATGCTGCTGCATTGGGGACCAAACTTCAAGGTGAGTTTTGGAGGGGACAAACCATATGCAGACCTTGGAAGCATGCACCATTCATTGGCACCAGGGTGTGCACATGGCTAGGACTTAACGGAAGCCCAACAATTCCCCAGGCATGGAAGGAGGGGAAGGGCGCTACAAAGACCGGTGTGTTTGGAACAGGGGATGTGGGCACGTGTCCATGTCCGTGGCAGGAAGTGTTGGAAGCTGAGGCCAGGGTGCTTGTGGCTATGTCCATCTAACTGAGATTAGACTTCCCACTAAGATGCTAACCAGCGCACCAAGGTCAAAGAGTTCATCTGTTTCAGTAAGGTGGGAGATTCTGGATGCTAAACTCCCTTGTAAACATTCAGTTGATTTCGGGCAGCAAAGGCTCTGAGAAGTCCTGCAGTGTGTGGACAACCTGTTTAATTTTGTGTGAGGGTACTCAAACCGTTTTGCCCCTTTGCCACCCTAGAGCAGCTGTTAACACCTCTAGGGACAATTTTCCTGTCTAGAGTGTACTGCCAGGGCTTCTGTGCTGGGGTCACTGCCTGAGGTCTGTGACACGCACTTCCACTTCGCCCTGTTCAGCTGAGGTTGGTTCAGCGTCACAGAGGTGCCAGCCGGCGCAGTGCCCACAGTAGCATGTCACATAGGGAGTCATTTGAATGAATGCAACGATGGGAGTTGACAAGAGAAATCAGAGAGAAGAGGAAATGTGCAGGATAAGTGCAGGAGACAGAATCGGTGTGTCTATGGGGCGTGGAGACACAGGGCCAAGGGTCACCTGGCCCTAAAGACTTGAGGAGGAGGAATTTTGGTGGTGAGGAAAGAGGAATTTCATTTTCCAAAAAACTTTTTTTATTTTAAAAATAACTGATTTATTTATTTATTTATTTATTTATTTATTTTGACAGGCAGAGTGGACAGTGAGAGAGAAACGGAGAGAAAGGTCCTCCTTTACCGTTGGTTCATTCTCCAATGGCCGCTGCGGTGGGCGCACCGTGCCAATCCGAAGGCAGGAGCCAGGTGCTTATCCTGGCTTCCATGGGGTGCAGGGCCCAAGTGCTTGGACCATCCTCCACTGCACTCCCAGGCCACAGCAGAGAGCTGGCCTGGAAGAGGAGCAACTGGGACTAGAATCCGGTGTGCCAGCGCCGAAAGGTGGAGGATTAGCCTAATGAGCCGTGGCACCAGCCAAAAATAACTGATTTTATGTATTTGAAAGGCAGAGTTACAGAGAAGGAGGGAGAGAAAGACGGAGGGAGAGAGAGCTTCCATCTGCTGGTTCACTCTCCAAATGGCTGCAATGGCTGAGGCTGGGCCAGGCCAAAGCCAGGAGCCTGGAACCCCATCCAGGCCTCCCACATAAGTGGCAGGGGCTCAAGTACTTGGGCCACCTCCCACTATCTTCCCAGATGCATTAGCAGGAAGCTGGATCATAAGCAGAGCAACTGGGACTCGAACCAGCATGGGATGCTGCTGTTGGATGCAGCAGCTTAACCTGCTGTGTCACAACACTGGCCCCAAGAGAGTAATTTCACTTTAAGAATTATTTTATTTATTTGAAAGAGTTACAGAGAGAGGTAGAACGAGAGAGAGAGGTCTTCCATTCTGTGGTTCATTCCCCAAATGACCACAATGGCCAGAGCTGAGCTGATATGAAGCCAGGAGCCTCTTCCCAGTCTACCACATGGGTGCAGGGGTCCAAGGACTTGGGGCACCTTCCACTGCTTTCCCAGGTTAGCAGAGAGCTGGATTGGAAGAGGAGCACCCAGGACCAGAACCGGCGCCCATATGGGATGTGCGCTGCAGGCTGGGGCTTTAACTTGGTATGCCACAGCACCAGCCACGGAATTTCATTTTAAATTTGTTTCTTTTTGATTTTTTCTCTAAGATAAAACTTACATCTAGTGCAAAGCCTGCATCAATTGGACAGATAAACATGGTGAATCTGACAGAGTAGGACATGCGGGTGCAGGTGTGAAGATGGGTAGCAGGCTGGGCCTAAAGGACAAAATGAGCTCTGGTTCACTCCCCAGAGGCCCTCAACACCCAGGTCTGGGCCAGGCCAAAGCCAGGAGCCAAGAACTTCATCCAGGTCTCCCACATGGCGGGGGCCCAACTACTTGGGCCATCTTCTGCTGCCTTCCCATGTGTGTTATTAGGGAGCTGGATCTGAAGCAGAGCAGCCGGGACCTAATCCCGCTCTCATGGGGGCTGCCAGCACCGCAGGTGGCAGCTTAGCCGCAGCACCAGCACCAGCCCCTGTCCTGAGAGTTAAGATGATGCCGTGTGTGAGGCGATAGGTGCTTTTCTTTCTATTATCCTAGCAAGCAGCAGTGGCCCCTAAGCGCCTCTTCACCCCTAAGCCCTGCTCCTCCATGCCCAAACTGCCACCTGAGCCGCATTATGATCAGTTCCTGGAACCCGGGACCAAAGTGGCCCCGCTTCCCTCGGTTTACCCCCAGCACTTGCCTCCCTCCTCCTATAGTCTCATGTCATCAAGACTTGACACCAGGCCTATTTTATCTCCATTGTGCAAGCCAGGACAGTGGTACCAGGACGATTTTTACTTTTTCAATATGCTGTTAAGACAGTTTAAATGAAATTTTATTGATAATGCTTCCAAAAAAAAAAAAAAAAAGGTGGAAGATTTAGACCATGACCAACGGAAAGGATCTAGAAATTCTGCCCCCAGGGCCACTTGCCAGTGCACGACGGGGACTCTGAGGTTGGGGCAAGGGGTGGACCAGCTCCAGGAATGCGCTGGCAGGCAGGTCCCTTGATCTCACCCGTGGTCTGGTTTCTTCCCCCAAAGCCGCAGAAGCTTCTCCCCAAACCACAATCTTTCCAGTCCAAAACTATGTTGACTGCTGTGTCTCGGTGATCTGAGAGCTGTTGGCGGAATCCCCAGGACTCTTCTCGCCTTTCTGTCCGGAAGGATGTTCCCTAGGTCAGGCCACTTCCGGGCCTCTTCACAGGAGTTCAGGGAGGGAAACTCTGGCACTGGGAGGGGCAGCAGGAACCACACAGAGGCCGGAGCGTGTAGTGACTCGAGCGGGAGGATGGACAGAGGTGCCTCTTCGGCCAAGGACAAAATGACGCCAGCGGTCTTGGGCAGGGAAGGGGCTGCACTTCTGTAGCCTAGAAAACTGTGGGGGCAGGCAGGGTCCCCTGTGGACCCCTGGGCTTTGAAGTTGCCCAGGGTCATGAGCCAGCAGTCCCAGGATGGACAGCACTGGCCACAGTGGGAGAGGCTCTTGGTGACACTGCACACCTCTCCTTCCCGTTCCTCCCTTCTACCTCCCTCCCTCCCTTGCTTTGTCTTTTCCTCAAACTGGTCGTGAGCACCTTTGTCTAAGGCTACTTCTAAAGAATTGTGGAAAAATAGAATTAAAAGACAAGTTTATTTTGGTGCTAAGAAATTGAAATTGGGGCCACTTACAGCACCAGCATCCCATAGTGCAGTGCCGGGTGGAGTCCCAGCTGCTCTGCTTCCAATCCAGCTCCTGCTAACACACCTTAGCAGCAGGAGATGGAGCAAGTGTTTGGGCCCCTGCAACCCACATGGGAGACTGGATGGAGTTCCTGGCTCCTGGCCTTGCCCTGGCTTTGTAGCCATTTGTGGAGTGACCTAGTAGCCTCTCTCTCTCTCTCTCTCTCTCTCTCTCTCTCTCTCTCTCTCTCAAAGATTGATTTTTATTTATTTGAAAGACAGAGTTACAGAGAGAGGTAGAGCCAGAGGGAGAAAGAGAAGTCTTCCATTCCGCTGGTTCACTTCCCAAATGACCACAACGGCTGGAGCTGCACCGATCCAGAGCCAGGAGCCAGGAGCTTCTTCCAGGTCTCCCACGCAGGTGTAGGGGCCCAAGGACTTGGGCCATCTTCTGCTGCTTTCCCAGGCTATAGCAGAGAGCTGGATTGGAAGAAGAGCAGCCGGGACTAGAACCAGTGCCTATATGGGATGCCGGCACCGCAAGCAAAGGATTAACCTACTCGCCACGGTGCCAGCCAATGCACAGACTTTTATAATATACCTTTCCCATGAGCTTTTCGTAGACCCCCTTAAATGCATGGATTTCAACATATTTTTGTACCAAAAATAAGCTTACTTTAGAATTCTAATTTCCATGAATTTGTACCCTTGCCCATGCCAGCCCCTGTGCTGGACCCTCACCCCTGACCTCACACAGTGGGTGCTTTGTGTCCTTGGTCTTCCATCAAAACCTCAGCAGTCCTCCTCACTCATCTCCCTGCCAGGGGACCCTCCTCCTCCTTCACCTCTGTGTTGTCCCCTCTCTCACTTGTCCATCTTTTTTTGCAACCCAGAACTCAGCTGTGGTTTCCTGGCCTGTGAGGCCTGGATAATATTGCCTTGGATTCCTCCACCCAGGCCCTGCGTGACGAGGGCGGCAGAGTCTGAAGCACACAAAGAGGAGCCCGTGTGGTGATGGTGGCAGAGTCCGAGGCACGCGGCCCCAAGTACTTCCGGGAGCCACCTGAAGCCAGGCGGAGGCAAGGCAGGACCCACACCCCGAGCCCTCAGAGGGAGCGTGGTCCTGCTGACGTCCTGCCTCCGGGTTGCTGTCCTCGGCTTTCCTGAGGGCCTGAGAGTGGAGGCTGGGCGGAGAGAAACCCACGGTTTGGCTCTCCAAACCTACTTTTCCACACTCCCTTCTCTGCCACCCACCTCTCCTCTTCCCTGCTCAATGTGCTTCTTTATCCCTTCTCCTACAGTGTCCTCAAACCCCGAATTCATCTCATTCTCTCTGCGAAGCCCTGGTCCCCCTCTAGTCCCAGCCCACCGTGCAGGTCAGCTCCCTCCGGTGCTCCCTTTGCAAGAGCTGTGGATTTGAAATGCTCTTTCTGCTCCTCTTCGGGGAGGTTCCACTCCTCCTCTGCTTGCTGACGTCCAGCCCACAGCAGGCAGTGGGGTAGGCCAAGCCAGCCCTCTCCTCCCCTCCCCCCTTAGACAGCTCTGGAGATGCGCTTTGGAAGTGGAGAGGAACCTGTTGGTGTGCAGGGCAGCCTAGACTGACGGGACCTTTCCTATGCCTGGATGCTGCCTTAGTACCTGCAGAGCCACCAAAGGAAGATCAGAGGTTGTCCCACCCTGAAGAACACGCCATGGAGCAGGCTCACTGAGGTAGTGGTTAAGGCCACCACCTGCAGTGCCGGCATCCCACATAGGCACTGGTTCAAGTCCCAGCTGCTCCACTTTCAGTCTAGCTCCCTACTAATGTGCTTGGGAAAACAGCTGAGGATGGCCCAAGTCCTTGGGCCCCTGCACCCACATGGGAGACCTGGAAGAAGCTCCTGGCTCCTGGCTTTGGCCTGCCCCAGCCCTGGCTGTTGCAGCCATTTGGGGAGTGAACCAGCAGATGGAAGACCTTTCTCTCTCTCTCTGTCTCTGTCTCTCTCTCTCTCTCTCTGCATCTCTCTGTAACTTAGCCTTTCAATTTAATAAATGAATCTTTAAAAAAAAGTTTAAATTCCACTCTCAAATTTTCTTCTTCAAAAGCTTTGTCCAGGGCGGGCATTTTGGTGCAGAGGAGGGGACCCCATCCCATACCAGAGTGCTGATTTGAGTCCCTCCTCTGCTTCTGATCCAGCTTCCTCCCAATGCATCCTGGAAGCTGCAGATGATGGCTCAGAGACTGGGTCCCTGCCACTCACATGGAAGAGCTAGATGCAGCCTGGGCTCCCGGCTTTGGCCTGGCCCAGCCCCAGCTGTTGTGGGCATTTGGGGAGTGTTCCAGCAGATGGAAGATATTCTCTTCTCTTCTTTCTCTCCCTCTCTCTCTCTCTCCCTGCCTTTCAAGTAAATTTAAAAAAAAAGAATAAGGATCCCATGTATTCTGCTTCTGCCTCCTCCTTCTCTTCCCCTCTGTATCTCTGTGTGCGGAGCTTTTTGAAGACCTGTCATATTTATTATATTTTTTCTTCTCTCTCTCTCTCTCTCTCTCTCTCCCTCCCTCCCTCCCTCCCTGCCTTTCAAGTAAATTTTTAAAAAAAGAATAAGGATCCCATGTATTCTGCTTCCGCCTCCTCCTTCTCTTCCCCTCTGTATCTCTGTGTGCGGAGCTTTTTGAAGACCTGTCATATTTATTATATTTTTTCTTCTTCTCTCTCTCTCTCTCTCTCTCTCTCTCTCTCTCTCTCTCTCTCTCTCTCTCTCCCTGCCTTTCAAGTAAATTTAAAAAAAAAGAATAAGGATCCCATGTATTCTGCTTCCGCCTCCTCCTTCTCTTCCCCTCTGTATCTCTGTGTGCGGAGCTTTTTGAAGACCTGTCATATTTATTATATTTTTATGGCGTACACTTCTAAGACCTGTGTGGCAGTGTTTTTCTTTCCAGTTTTTATAGGAAATAAGGAAAATCAAGAGCAGAGGTAAAGTAAGTTGCCCAAGATCATCATCTGCCCTAAACCTCAGACCACAACGTCCTGCATGCAAACTCCGTGGCCCTCGTGGAGCAACTGTGGCCTGCAGCCTGCAGCCTGGAAAAATCCATTTAATTTAGTCTACACATCTTCTTGCTAGAACTAGAGCTCTGGACACTTAAGCTTGATTCCATTTTGAAACCACCCTGTGTTTTAAAAACAGATTACCAGTCTAATTTTAAAATAAGGTTGTTAATCGGTTTGAAGAATTCTGTATTTTGACTCTGGCTCTAGAGAAATATTCTTACTAGGTTACACGAATATTTTGAAATTCAGTCCTCACTGGTTTTTTTTATTTGATAAAAGTTTGCACAAACAATGCATCCCACAGGAGAAACTTATGCCAGATTCCAGATGTTTAACACGTTTGCTTGAGATATTAGAGTTCATGGCCTCTTGTGCTTGTTAAACCAAAAAATGTAAGCCCATAGAAATGATTTTTAATAACGAGGAGTGCTGCAAGGTCAGGCTGAATTCTGGGCAATCATAACACTTCAATAACCTTTTTGATCACAGATTCCGTGTGTGTGTGTGTGTGTGTGTGTGTGTGTCCAAGCAGAGAGTTCAATGAGGGGAAACAGGAACTCTTTAGTTTTGATTTAATTCCACCCTAATTCTGTTGAGTTACACAGAAATGTTCAAAAAATTTTTCTCATCCTGACATTGACCTTCTACTTGGTAATCAGTCTCTTATGCCACTCAATGAACCAATCATCCACCAGTGATCCTTGGGGTTCAGAATGAACAGCTCCTGGGGACTAACCACGCGCTGTCTGCTCTGCACACACCTCCTCCTCACACCTGTCTCCTTCCCCCAGCCCCCTCCACCCCAGACACCCTTCTCTTGTGCCTTGGTTACAGTCTCTCCACTTCCACCCCTGCCCTTGCTCCTTGGAGTCTGCTCTCAACCCCAAGGCTGAAGTCATCGGTGTCGATGTTCATCAGTGCTACTACAAACCCACCGTATTCAGAGCACAGCAGACGTCTTCATGATGACCCCTGCCGTCTCCATCTCCCCACCCCCACCATGCGCCCCTCTGCCTTCTCTCTAACCTCCTCTCGCTCTTGCTCTTGCTCTATTGCTCTGGCCTCACACCATTCCTTGGCTGTGCCAGGCCAGTGTCTTCTGGGCAGCTCACTGGCCAAGCAGAGGCTAATGCACACGCACTATATACATCTGGTAATGGAAAAAAGTGGGACATAATATGTTTTTTTAAGATTTATGTGAAACTCAGAGTTACACACAGAGAGGAGAGGCAGAGAGAGAGAGAGAAATGGCTTCCATCCACTTGTTCACTCCCCATTTGGCCACAATGGCCAGAGCTGCACCGATCCGAAGCCAGGAGCCAGGAGCTTCTTCCAGGCCTCCCATGCGGGTGCAGGGGCCCAAGGACTTGGGCCATCTTGTAATGCTTTCCCAGGCCATAGAAGAGAGCTGGATCAGAAGTGGAGCAGCCGGGTCTTGAACTAGCGCCCATATGGGATGCCGGCACTGCAAGTGGTAGCTTTACCTGCTACACCACAGCACGGGCCCCGGGACATAATATGTTTTAAAACAAATGAGCAAGTGATCTGTTGGTTGGGGAAGAGGAAAAATCTCAAGTCCACGATAATCTACTATTTCTCCAACAGTCTTTACTGTAGGAAATTGGCCAAGGATGGATTTCCCTTATAAATTGAGGTCAAGGTTAAAGAAGCCAAAGCATTTTTTTTCTCAATGGACTATGCCTTTTGTTGGGAGGTGGTTCATGCTCACCTACTGCACAAAGCTAAGGGTGGTGATCCTTATGTGTAGCCATCTAGTACCTGTGATTAGCTGATTGAGCCATCAGGTGAGCAGTCACATCCAAAAGCTAAGGGTAAACTTGAACAGTTGGAAAACGAATCATTTTGAGAAACAGGTTTCAGATAATCCTGAAAGTACTTTTTAAAGCACTAAACCTTTAAAATAATTTTAGTCATTTTGATGAATATTAAAAACAAAGTATTGACTGCTTTTTGTCTCAGTAGTCAGAATCGCCAGTGCATCAAGTTTTACGTGATAATGACTCAGAATTCTCATGGGCAACATCAGTGGCCACGCCCTGCTGTGTTACAGCACAGTGTGTAGGTCTGTTTGCTGCTATCCTGAATGGCTCCAGGCTACTTTGCTCTTTGAATCCCGATGTCTCCTTTCTATAATTGTCCATGGGGACCTGGGGAGGGACAAAGGAGTCTCAGGGGGGCAGTTTGCTTCCTGAGAGTTTTGTGGGAGCGGTGGCCATTGTGGAGCTTCAAAGTCAAGCTGAGTCTCCGCGCTGATCATGAGCGCAAGGGCCTTAGCTAATCTTTAAAAAACCTTGGTCTTCTCCTTCCTAATGCTATTGCTACAGTGCCCAGCAGCAGTAGAGCGCCGACCACTGCTGGAGCTCTGGAACGAGGCACCTTGTAACACAGCTTAGGCCAAAGAGGGGGAAGACTGCCGTGCACAGCAGGGCCATTTGCTTCACAGCTGTGTATGGAACGCTCTGCTCCTGACACTGACCCTCCACTCGCCAAGACCCGCCCACCCCTCCAGTGCAGGTCTCTGTACATCCTCCCTGCTGTTGGCAAGCATCTTTCTGGTGGATCAGCTTCAGACAGTGCTTCAAGCGTGCACAGCACTTTCGGGGGGCATTTTCCTTTCACTCATTAAAGATCTGTTCAGTGTCACTGCCCAGGTCTGCTGGGCTTATTAAGAGGCAAAGATGAAGGTGGCCCTGCCCCTGCCATTTTGTTTATTCCAATCATAATGACCTCTAGAGGTTGCTGGGTGATTAGTATTATCCCCACTTCATGAGAAAAGGTTGAGCCTCAGAAACCCTCTTGCACTGTCTCTCCCCCTCTCCCTCCCTCTCTCCCTCTTATATACACACACACACTTGAAGCCCTTTCCCTCCACCTCCCCCCCATCTCCCTCTCTTGTCTCCCCCCCCCCCATATACACACACACTTGAAGCCAGAATGTAAATTGGGCTTTTTGCCTCTAAATCTCATTTTCCTCAGTGGTGCATGCATAAACAAATACTAAGAGGTAAGCAGTTAAAGCAAATCAAAAGTATGCAAATCACAATCAAATGAAAATGCCAAAATCCTCATTCCAAAGAATCTCGTTGGGACACAGTTTTTTCAGTACTCTTGAGTTTAAACCACAGAAATTAACTGTGTCAACTCCGGCAGAGAGCACAAATCATTGGGGCTATCACTGCGGGGCTGTGACCTCGTCCTGTGGGAGGAGTAGGGCTCCAGCTTATCTCAGACCTCGGTGTAACCGAGAAATCTAACGTGTTTCAGACCTCTTCCACCATTAATTATCTTTTTTTTTTGACAGGCAGAGTTAGAGAGACAGAGAGAAAGGTCTTCCTTCTGTTGGTTCACCCCCCAAATGGCTGCTACAGTCGGCGCGCTGCGCCAGTCCAAAGCCAGGAGCCAGGTGCTTCTCCTGGTCTCCCATGCAGGTGCAGGGCCCAAGGACCTGGGCCATCCTCCACTGCCTTCCCGGGCCACAGCAGAGAGCTAGAAAGGAAGGGGAGCAACCAGGACAGAATCCTGCGCCCCAACCAAGACTAGAACCCGGGGTGCCAGCGCCACAGGCAGAGGATTAGCCAAGTGAGCCGCAGGGCCTGCCAATTATCTTTTTTTTTTTTTTAAGATTTATGTATTTATTTGAAAGGCAGTTACAGAGAGGCAGAGGCAGGGAGAGAGAGGTCTTCCATCTGCTTGTTCACTCCCCAAATGGCTGCAACAGCCAGAGCTGTGCCAATCCGAAGCCAGGAGCTTGGAGCATCTCCTGGGCCTCCCATGCAGGTGCCCAAGAATTTAGGTCATCTTCCACTGCTTTCCCAGGCCATAGCAGAGAGCTGGATCAGGAGTGGAACAGCCGGGACTCAAGTCGGGACCCATATGGGATGCCTGCACTACAGGCAGTGGCTTTACCTGCCACGCCTCAGCACCAGCCCCTATCTTTTTTTTTTAAGATTTATTTATTTGAGAGGGTAGAGTTACAGACAGACAGGGAGAGACAGACAAACAAAGGTCTTCCATCCACTGGTTTACTCCCCAAATGGCCACAGCGGCTGCAGCTGGGCCAATCTGAAGCCAGGAGCCAGGAGCTTCTTTCACTTCTCCTACATGGATGCAGGGGCCCAAGGACTTGGGTCATCGTCTACTGCTCTCCCAGGCCACCAGCAGGGAGCTGGATTGGAAGTGGCGCAGCCAGTACTGGAACCAGTGCCCACGTGAGATGCTGGTGCCACAGGCGGAGACTTAATCTACTATGCCACAGAGACAGCCCCACCATTAGTTATCTTTATTTCGATTAGTGCAGCAAACCCATTCTCCTTTATTATAGAAGAGACATGGTGGCCAGCGCCGCTGCTCAATAGGCTAATCCTCCGCCTGCGGCGCTGGTACCCCAGGTTCTGGTCCCGATCGGGGCGCCGAATTCTGTTCTGGTTGCTCCTCTTCCAGTACAGCTCTCTCCTGTGGCCCAGGAAGGCAGTGGAGGATGGCCCAGGTCCTTGAGCCCTGCACCCGCATAGGAGACCAGGAGAAACACCTGGCTCCTGGCTTCGGATCAGTGCAGTGCGCAGGTTGCAGTGCACTGGCCGCGGCAGCCATTAGAGGGTGAATCAACGGCAAAGGAAGACCTTTCTCTCTGTCTCTCACTGTCCACTCTGTCAAAAAAAAAAAAAAAAAAAAAGAGAGAGAGACATGGCCACCAACCTGTCTCCTATTACTGAAAACAGGACTGATTGATTTTCCCTAGTTCCAAGACCATCATGAAGCCTTAGTTATTTCATGGCAAAGATGGGAAACCCTTGCCAAGTTACCAGAAACTAAGTAGTGCATTTTTGCCCTAGTAGACTGACCACTGCGAGAGAGCAGGTACAAATATGCAGATGGTTGATGAAGGTGAGACAGGTGATAAAAAGGGAGATGCCCGAAAATGGGAGAAAAGCAAGGTGCAGAGTCAGATTTTTCAAAGCAGATTTTGAAAGCAGACAATCTGGACAAAGCTAGACCCTCTGCTGGCTCACTTGAGATGGTCCTAACCTGTGCGTTTTCTCCTGGTTATCAAACGCCCAGGCTGCCCACAACCTGAGAGTCTTCCTTTGACAAAGTCTCTTAGGTTGGTGAAGTGGCTTTCTGATACCCATCCTACTCCGTTAGTGCCAGCACTGTGGTTGGGGTCATTGATTTCTCTAAGGGATGTCCTAATTAGACAAAGGATGCTTCACGCTCGTTACCAGCGTTGGTTCAAGAGTGAGCCTGTGACCCAGTTCTGGCCCAAGAGACACGGGGAGAGGCTTGCTGGCTTCTGGAAAAGTTTCTCAAAAATGATCCAGGAGAATCCATTCTGACTTGAAGGAGGATTGTCCCAGGCAGCCATTCTCCAGCGACAAAGGAAAGTGATTTAAGACACCGCTTAGATTATGCAGAACAGAGGAAGGAGAGGGAAACACTAGAAGATAAAAGGTTGACTCACGGAACCAGTGACTCTGAAGCAAGATCTGACTTTGGGCTTCCTTGTGATTGACACAATCAGTTATCTATGGTAATGGAACAAAGCTTCCCAAAACCAGTTTGGCTTATGAAACTACAATAAGGGCAGCGTATAGTGGGGAAATCTTGTATCTGCTCCTAAGGGGGCAGCAGGGGATGCTCAACCAGGGCCTGGACGAAGTCCTTCCAAGACAGTTCAGTCACATGCCTGGGCAAGAGGTGCTGGCTGATTTGAGGGTAGTGGATCTCATTGCTTTCCACCTGGGCCTCTTCACCTGTCTCTCCACAAACTACTTGGGCTTCCCAGAGACAGCGGCTGGATTGCAAGAGCAAGCATCCAAAGAGATCCCCTTTTGAGCGCTAGCCTTGGCTGTCAGCACAGCATCGTTTCACTGCACTTATTGGTTGACAAATCACGACGGTTAGCCTAGATACACTTCGGAGGACCTAGATTCCATCTTAGAATTCCATTTCCTGTTACTATAGCAGAATATCCAAGACTGGCTACTTTATGAAGAACAGGGGCTGGAAATTCCAAAACCATGGCACGGGCATCTGCTTGGTGTCTGATGAGGGGTTCCTGCTGTGCCATGACATGCCAGAAGTCCTCACATGTGAGACAGAGCAAGCATGCCAGCTTGGGTCTCTGCTGTTCTCCTTATAAAGCCATTAATGCTATTGTGGTGTAGCCACTCTCAAGTCTTGATCCAATCCTGACCATCCGCCAAGTTCCCACCATATACCATGGACACATCAATTTTTTAAATTAATTTATTTGAAAGAGTCACAGAGAAGGAGAGAGGGACTGAGAGAGATGGAGAGAGAGAGAGAGGGAGGGAGGGAGAGAGAGAGATCCTATCTACTGGGTTCACTCCCCAAATGCTACAAAGTCTACGACTGAGCTCCGGCAGGAGCTGGGATCTGGGAGCATAATCCAGGTCTTCCCATATGGGTGTCAGGATTCCAGTTACTTGAGCCTTCACTGCTGCCTCCCAGGGTCTGCATTGGCAAGAAGCTGGAGCCAGGAGTCAGGCATAGAATCCAGGCATCTTAACTGTTAGTTCTATGCCTAGTTTCAGTGTAAATTTCTGAAAGGAGGATAAATGGATGGAGTTAGAGCAGATATTTGCTATATAGCACATGGGTGGTCTCCTCCAGGTTTGAGAGCTATTGGCCTTGATGCCCACCCCCCTTTTAAAATATTTTATTTATTTGAAAGACAGAGTGACAAAGAGGAAGAGACAGGGAAAAAGAGATCTTCCATCCACTGGCTCATTCCCCAAACGGTCTCAACAGCCCAGGCTGGGCTGGCATCACAGGCGGTGACTTAACCCTCTGCACCACAGTGCCAGCCCCGATGCCCCTTGATAAGGGAGCTGGAAAGAACTGTAGAGTTCTTTTGTTCAGGCTCAATTTTCTTCCTTCTCCACCAGTGAGGTCAAGCACTCGCCTTAAGGCATTTGGTATTTTCTTCCTAGTTCTGATGACTTTTTTTTTTTTTTTTGACAGGCAGAGTTAGACAGTGAGAGAGAGAGACAGAGAGAAAGATCTTCCTTCTGTTGGCTCACCCCCCAAATAGCTGCTAAGGCTGGCGCTTCCAGTCTCCCATGCGGGTGCAGGGCCCAAGCACTTGGGCCATCCTCCACTGCCTTTCTGGGCCACAGCAGAGAGCTGGACTGGAAGAGGAGCAACCGGGACAGAATCCGGCGCCCCGACCGGGACTAGAACCCAGTGTGCCGGCGCCACAGGTGGAGGATTAGCCTAGTGAGCCGTGGCGCCAGCCCCTGATGACCTTTCTGAGAACAATGAATAAAGAAACTCTCCGTTTTCCTGCCCTAGAATGAGGTCTAACAACAAACTCTTTTCAAGTGTCTGCTGTGTTCTCAGGGGCTAGGCATTACAGATATAATGCCAATAAATGTGGCTTTCTGGGAACCTAGAAAATAAACAGAAATCGATTGGAGAGCAACGGAAGTCTATTTAAAATTAAGTACAGCCTTGTAAAGGAATGGAGCGTGAGGAAGAGCTATGCATGCACGGGACCTTAGGGTGCTTTGTCATCCAGAAGGTAGAGCAGCAGATCCCTCAATGACTGCGCCAAGCACACCTCTGGCCCAGTGCTGCCCGATCAGAGACCCACCAGCAACCTGGCCAGGAACTACGAGCTGCACCAGCCAGGAACCTGGTCAGGAACAGGCAGTTACTTCTTACACGGGGGCTCACAGGACTAGCAGATCTACCATCAGAGATGTCGTTAGGGAATCGGGTGTGGACTGCGGCATTGATGGACTGGAGACTCAGAAGCTGGTTGGGCTGTGCAGGTGAACAACAAGGAGTGAGAATGAGAATTTAAGAGAAGCACAAGGTGAGAGCTGACGGTGTCTGGGCTGCTTCAGGTCCTGCCTTTTCTGAGACCTGCTGGTTCAAGTCCTGGCTTCTTGATCACTTCTTTGTGGTCTTGGAAAAGTTAGCACTCGGAGACCAGGAAAAGCACCTGGCACCTGGCTCCTGCCATCGGATGAGCGCAGCGCACCGGCCACGGCGGCCATTGGAGGGTGAACCAACGGCAAAAGAAGACCTTTCTCTCTGTCTCTCTCTCTCACTATCCACTCTGCCTGTCAAAAATTAAAAAAAAAAAAAAGTAGCTATGGCCGGCGCCGTGGCTCAACAGGCTAATCCTCCGCCTTGCGGCGCCGGCACACCGGGTTCTAGTCCCGGTCGGGGCGCCGGATTCTGTCCCGGTTGCCCCTCTTCCAGGCCAGCCCTCTGCTGTGGCCCAGGAGTGCAGTGGAGGATGGCCCAGGTGCTTGGGCCCTGCACCCCATGGGAGACCAGGAAAAGCACCTAGCACCTGGCTCCTGCCAACGGATGAGCGCGGTGCGCCGGCCGCTGCGCGCCGACCGCGGAGGCCATTGGAGGGTGAACCAACGGCAAAGGAAGACCTTTCTCTCTGTCTCTCTCTCACTGTCCACTCTGCCTGTCAAAAAAAAAAAAAAAAAAAAGAAAAGAAAAAAAGTAGCTATGAATTCTTTCAAGGTTGTTGCAAGCACTAAAATAAATACATGTAGAAGAACCATTAGTATGGCCGGCACTGTGTTGTAGCTGGTAAAGCCACTGCCTGCAGTGCTGGCATCCCACATGGGTGCCAGTTCAAGACCCAGGTGCTCCACTTCCAATACAGCTCTCTGCTATGGCCTGGGAAAGCAGCGTAAGGTGGCCCAAGTCCTTGGAACCCTGCACCCACATGGGAGGCCTGGAAGAAGCTCCTGGTTCCTGGCTTCAGATGGGCACAGCTCCAGCCATTGCGGTTAACTGGGGAGTGAACCAGCAGATGGAAGACCTGTCTCCCTCCCTCCCTCCCTCTCCTTCTCTCTCTATGTAACTGACTTTCAAATAAATAAATAAATAAATTTTTTTTTTAAAAACATGGCTTTCTGAGCTGGAGTCTGTATGTGCGTGAAGGCATGTGCGCAGCACCCCTCCCCCTTCCCTATGGCCATTGGATTCACTCCATTCTCGGATGTGCATTGTTATTAATCAGGCTCTAAGGCTGAGATGAACAGGGGTGATGAGTTGGGTCGAGCTGCCAAGCAAGTTCATGTTTTGCAGGAAAGGCCAAATTGTTTCCTGAGGGGATGTTTTTTAGCAACAGAAGGGGATGCTCTGCTGGCCCTCAAAGCCCCCGGCCTGTCCCCTGAGTGCTGTCACCTCGCAGAGTGATGCGATAGCTCTTGAAAAGCCGGTTCATGAGCTGCTGCCCAGCTGTGCTGGAAACGCATTGCACTGTTTTGTTTTGCTTTTTCCCCTTCTGGTAAATGTAACCCACATCGAGTAGGAAATGGATTACAGACCTCCCACATATTCTCAAAAAATATCATCTGTCCCTTCATAAACTGGAAGGGTGGGGGGAGCTAATGAAAGACAAAAGACAGGGAGTGGTAGAGAATGAAGGGATGCCTGAAAAAAATATGATTCTAAGCATTTTGAGGACAACCTCCCCCATGCTTCTAATTCATACAGGAACTAATGTGTACTTTAAACTAACAAACTAAAGATGCAAGTGTCTTAAAAACATGTCTCTGGATTTTTGGTTCATCTGCCAGCCACATTTCTTCGTAAGTTCTCCTTATGGATCTGGAACAGATTTAAGGAAAGCTCTGGCATGCCAATCTGCCTGGGGATTTTGCTAGGCACACGAGTTTTCCTAAAACTCCGATGAAAGCAAAAATTACAAAGGATAGACTTCAAATTTTATTTCCCATAGTGATTCTGAGTGGCATTTACAAACATTCATATTCCAGAGTAGACTTCTGAAGAGTTTATAAGTCTTTCGTCTGCTATGATATATATTTAGATTTTACATCTAAACCAGAGACAGAAAATATTAAATGAAATTTTACTGAGGGCAAGAAGCTGAATCTTCTCATTGACCCTTGACCCAATGAGTACCCCCTAGTGACTTGGGGAGGGGGATAGAATCCCGGTCTGGCATTCTGCAGCCACAGAGGGGTTACAGCACCTCTCCCACCCCATCCCAGGAGACCATGACTGCAGGCTACGTCCAGTAACTATTGCTGTGTAACAAACAGTCCCCAGATCCCATGGCTGTGCAAATACAACCATCTGTTATTTCTCATTGCTGCTGGGCAGCTGAGGATTAACTGATCTGGGCTGGGCCCATCTGGCATTGCTCTGTTCTCTGAGTCACTCACGCTCCTTGGTCTAGCAGTCTGGCCCAGGTAAATCTTCTAGTGTTGGGAGAAGCACAAAAGAACAAGAAGAAATACATGAAGTCTTTTAAGGCCGAGGCTCAGAACTTAATCATTATTACTTTCACCTCTTTCTTTCGACCAGCGGAAATCACATGGCCAAGCCCAAATTCTAGTGGCAGGGAAATACACCCCACTCCTGCAGAGACAGGAACTTCAAGGGACAGCAAAGGGCATGGTCTGGTGGAGGAGGAAGTCCTGGGGCCAATGCTGGCCTCTCTACAGAGAGGAAAGGTATGCATGTGTCCCCCGAATGGCACCACGCAGCCTGTGTGTGACATTCACAGGCCAGTCTCTTCTGTGATACTGAGAATGGCTCTTCACACCAGGAAATGCTCAATACTCCTCCTAACTCTCCTGCAATTTAGTTCCCTGTCCCTCCCCAGGAATCCTCATTATCATGTAGCTTCCTACATGGCTGTGCTTTGCAGGGTACCACGTTCTGGCCATGCGATAAAGAATATCTGGGCCCTGTGACAGTTCTGTTCCTCATTCTATATTAATAGACAGGCACCCTATTGTCTGCTTCCAGTGAGCCTGACAGAGCCTTCTGCTTCAAGAGAGATTGGCAGTAGGTTAAAGGGGGAAAGAGCTGAAAGTCAATTTGGCTATAAAGACAGGGGGCAACAAAGTACCCTCTCATGGGAGAGGTATCTGCCGTAGTGTAATTTTTACCCAAATCTTGGAAGTTTCTCTGGATAACCCCAGCACCCTGCCTGTAACAGTGGATCCACGCAGTCCTTCTGGTGGGCAGGCAGGGACACCCACAGTGTACGAGATGGGTTTAATCATGGAAGCAGAACCATTGGAGCATGACTGATATGGGAATAGCAGCTCATAGACTTTGTGGGAAGAACTAGTGATATAAGGGTTTGGAAGTGAAGTTGAAGGGCTGGAGAAGTCACTTACCAGCCCTCCTGATCAGTCTAGGTAGACTTGTGGGCTCAGGCCTTGTAGTGAGTCTAGGAATCCAGGCTCGCTGCACTCTGGAGAAGTACCCAGGAGGGCAGCTGTACAAAAGTCCTTGGATAGCTGTCACTCCTATGTAGCTGTCACTTCTGTACTTCTTCCACCAATCTCTAGAGACTGGGGGGGGGGGGGCTCTCTGGTGGTCATCAGGGCCAGCAGCTGGGAAGAAGTGCGAGGTGAGAAGAGCGAGGACGGGCCAGAGCCTGCCAACATCTTTGTGTCCATGTGCCACTGCGTGCACTCATATCGATTTTCAGAGAAGAATAGCTCTGTTTCTTTTTTACTTTCCAAGTCTTGCTCAAATTCCTCTTTTTGGACAATCCAACTTAGATCCATTTAGGGAAAGAAATTTGGGGAAACATGGTTCCAGCTTAAGCAAGTTGACATGGAGTCCAGAAGAATGCAATCATTTACTTTAGGTTTGAGTCATTTCTTCCAATCCATATGGGGTTCACAGGAATCAGAGATTTAGATGCTTCTCTGCTCTGCTCAGTGAGCCGGGAGACCTCTCTTCTGGAATTCTGGGGCAATTTCAAATGAGCTACTCCATGTGCTCGAATGCTTTCTGGACCAGCTGCTCCGCATGGGTGAGTTGATCATGTTGCTGTCAGAACTCTCCCCTGTCCCCCTTTCTGGATCTTCTCATCCATATTTCTCCTTCTTAGCCTTCCTTTGCTCCCACTGATGCTATGGCCTCCCGCCAGAGGTGCTGAGTATTTTTCATATAGGCCTCCAGTGAGACAGTGAGACGCTCAGTCTTCTGGTGTTATGACATTTCATTGATTAGTGGGATTTGGAAGAGAGGGCTTTGTGGCAAGACACTGAGCAAAGAGGCCCTCATTGTTTAGGTCCCTTAGGAAAGCATCTACACTCAGCTATTGCCCCATCACCACCTTATTGTAGTTGGTACCAGGTACCCAGGAAAGAAACTCATCCCATCACAGTTCCCAGCATATTCAACTGCACCTCCTGTAGATGAGCGTGCCAAGTCCTCAGTAAGCTTTTCCCTGCAATTCCCACCTGCTCGCTCCTGCCTTTTATCACTTCCCAACATTCACATGGTTTTGAATAACACTGGCCTTCCCTACCCCCCTTCAGGGAAATCCTTCAAGTTGCTTAAAAGAGACTGAGAAAGGCTGATGAGGATCATGTGAGGGTGATGCTACACTTGCCTTTAGGTCAACATTCTGATCAGATGCAGAACAAAGATCTGGGCATCCATGAAGATTTTTCTGTGTCCACTTGGGACAAAGTTTTTATGACCCTAATATTCAGTGTGACACTGTTCATGGTCCATGTTTTTCAAACAATGCCTATGGCAGGAAACAACATTCTCTGTCTGTTTTATGGAATCTATGTACCATCATTCACAATGGTGCTCATCCAAGTAAGTAGCTAACTGCTGGGGAAAAAATTCCCAAACATTAGTGATTAGCAGAATAAATTTTATTTTCCACTCACATCATACTCTAACCAAGGTTAGAAGGCTGCCGGGAGAACCTTGTTCCATGAAGTCAATGCAGGACACAGATTTATCTCACTGCGCAGTCAGCTTTGGCATGGTTTCATCCTCTCCCAAGGTTGTCGAAGAATGGGAAGAGGGAGAAAAGAGAGTGAAAGTCCACCTGCTCTTGGCTGCCCAGATCCAGAAATCTTCTTTTTCTGCTCAAATCCCATTGTCCAGAACTGGTCACGGGGCCTTACCTAGATGCAAGAGAAATGGGTAAATCACTCTAGTTGTGCACCCAAGAATAGGGATTGATTTTCAGTGGCAGCATCCATGACACTGTTGTCAGTTTCTGAAGCAAGTGCCCAGGACTGCACCTGTTAAATTGGGGACACTCACAAACAAAAAAAAAGTTCAACAAGTAAACAAGCGAATGAATGAATGAATGGCTATGTCTAGACTTTCGGCATTATGTTCTTCTAAGGCAGAGAGCAGGAGAGAAAACATCTGGGAGAAAGCAGAACTCTGCCACCCCCTTTGTATTCATATGACTATGTATATTTGTGAAATTATTTCACAAGCATTCTAAAAATGCATGTTCTTTTGAAGATAGGTTTTCATTCATTCAACAAATATCTGAGTGCATGTATCAGCTGCTATGCTATGAACCCAGGAAACAGAGGTGCAAGTCATAATTCCTGCCAGTGGTAACTCACATAGAATGAGTTTAGTAGGAAGAAGGAAAAGAAGCCAATAGCCACAACTTTTGTGTGGGTGCTATGATAAGCGTGGAGGTGAACTGGAGTGAGACCACCAAGAAAGGTTATCTGATTTAATCAGGGATGGGCCCCGGGGGGTTTCATGTCCCAGGGAAGATGACCCATCAGCTGTATGAATACAAGTTTGCCAGTGGATGCCCACGGGAGAGAGGTAAAGGGAAGAACACATAAAAATTTAACAATTTAGGAAACTGCAATTAGTTTAGGTGGTCAAAAACGTGTAGTGGTGGGTAGTAGAGTTGATACTGGAAGAGTAGGCCTGGGTTGAGTCACAAAGCATTGCATTAAATGAAGAAAGAATGCATGGAGATTAGGAATCAGGATTACTGGCCGGCACCATGGCTCAACAGGCTAATCCTCCGCCTTGCGGCGCCGGCACACCGGGTTCTAGTCCCGGTTGGGGCGCCGGATTCTGTCCCGGTTGCCCCTCTTCCAGGCCAGCTCTCTGCTGTGGCCAGGGAGTGCAGTGGAGGATGGCCCAAGTGCTTGGGCCCTGCACCCCATAGGAGACCAGGAGAAGCACCTGGCACCTGGCTCCTGCCATCGGATGAGCACGGTGTGCCGGCCGCAGCACGCCGGCCGCAGCGGCCATTGGAGGGTAAACCAACGGCAAAGGAAGACCTTTCTCTCTGTCTCTCTCTCACTGTCCACTCTGCCTGTCAAAAAAAAAAAAATTAAAAAAAAATAAAGGAATCAGGATTACTGAGTTGTCTCTATCAAATGAAAAGAATCACCATATATTAAAATCTAAGCAGTGTGCTACATCCACCAAAATATATTTCCCCCAGATCTGCCTCAAATAATATAATATTGGTAACATTAAAGAGACAAAAACTCACTCCTGTTACTACAATGATCCTTTTATGGGAAGAGGTGAAACACAAGAGCACAAAGGTATAAAATGTCCTTCCTTCTTCTCAATGGTAGCCTCACTTCTGACAGTCGGACAGGAAGGAGGCCCGTTTCAAGGAAAACAAAGGAAGTGATTCCATGATTTTGCAAGAACTGTGTCTGACAACAGAGCGGATTCTTCTGAGAAAGCTCTTTCAGATGGACTGTGAAAGAAAACGAGAAACAGTTCCAGGAGTGTGTTCTTGGAATTTCTTCTTTTTAAATGTATTTTTAAAAGCTTATTATTTATTTGAAAGGCAGAGCAATGGCGGTATTAGAGGGAGAAAGGGGGGGGGGAGGTAGGGAAAGAGAGAGAGAGGGAGAACTTTCATCTGCTGGTTCACTCCCTAAATGTCCACAACGGCTGGAGCTGGGCCAGGTCGAATGCAGGAGCCAGGAGCCAGGAATTCCCTCTGGGTCTCTTATGTAGACTCAAGGACCTGGGCTGTGGTCTGGTGCCTACCAGGGTGTATATTAGCAGGAAGCTAGACCAGGAGTGGGACTCTATCCCAGGTACTCCAATATGGAATGTGGTTATCCCAACTGGTGGTTTAACCCCCCCCCATGCCACAACACTAGTTGCCTGCTCTTAAGAGGTTGTGAAAATTGTTCACTTAGGGAACCAAGGACTCAACCCAGTTCAGTCCATAGTCACTGAGCATTTGGGCATTCATTCATTCTTCAGTGAGCACATTTGAGTGACACTTTTGTGCCCTACACCATGTTGGGTGCTGCTGAGGGGTAAAACATAGGTAGAGATATGGTCTTGTCCTCATCCTCCAAGGGCTTCAACCAACACATGAATCTGGAAGTTTCTAACCAATAATGTGCTCTACTTAAAGGTCAAATGAGAGAGACAGAGACATATATAGTATACACAACAGTCGTTACGATTTCTTAAGATGTCTCTCTGTGTATGTATGTGTATAAATACATACACACTCACATATAACCACCGGTGGTTGTCTGACCCTTAAATTTCAATTCTAAAGTGAGGAAAACAACAGCTACATCGGGGTTGCCAGGATTAAATGACTCATATGAAAGCTTTGTGTAAACAGCACAGAACTATGCAAACATTGGTGATAAATCATTGAAGGTGAACGCACTGGGAATTTCGAGTGTTTGCTGAAACACTCACATCCAAGGATTGTGACGGGCATGTCTCAAGAAGAGAGCTCCAGGATCAAACACATTTGGGAGACGTAGGATTAAACGCAGTAAAGCGTGGTTCTTGGATCTGTGGGTCTTAGGGAAGGCAACTATACTGTGCCTCTGTCCCCAGACTCATGTGACTTTGGGGTGCACCTCCACCCTCACGCCAGCATCCCCGGAGCCGGGGATTGCTCGAACTCACTTTAGGAAAGGTGGACACCTTGACTATTCCTTCCAAGGCACTCACTGACAGCAAGGTGGTGGGAGCAGGTGTCAGGCAACCAAGTGAGGAGACTCGGGCTGATCCTCAACCTTCACAGACTTTCTATAAAAATACTAAAAGTCAAGTAGCCACACTTCTCCACCTGTAAGAAAAAAAGGTCAGGCACGTCTCTGGCAGGAAAGACCACGCCTCCGTCCCCGGCTGAGGCAACTTCCCCAGGCCAGCAGCTTTCGGCTACCTGCGCTCTCCCTCCGGAGTCCCCAGCACGCAGCAGGTGCGACGCGCTCCGCGACACCTTTCCCGAGGGCGCAGGCGCAGCGCGCTCAGGTGCGCGGCGGCCCCGCCCCTCGGCGCGCACCTCCCGCCGGGCGGGGCGGGGCTGGGCGGGGAGCGCGAGGGGCGCGGGGTGGGGCGGGGCTGGGCGGGGACCACGAGGGGCGCGGGGCGGGGCTGGGCGGGGCTGGGCGGGGCTCCCCGGGGACCGCGAGGGGCGTGGGGCGGAGCTGGGCGGGGAGCGCGAGGGGCGCGGGGCGGGGCTTCGCGGGGCGGGGCGGGGCGGGGCGGGGCTCCCCGGGGAGCGCGAGGGGCGCGGGGCGGGGCTGGGCGGGGACCGCGAGGGGCGTGGGGCGGGGTTGGGCGGGGCTGGGCGGGGACCACGAGGGGCGCGGGGCGGGGCTGCGCGGGGCTGGGCGGGGCTCCCCGGGGAGCGCGAGGGCGCGGGGCCCGAGCTACCTGAGGCGGCCGCGCGAGCTGCCCGGAGTCGGCGTCGCCGCCCGTGGCCGAGGCAGAGCGCCCGCCGCCCGGGGCAGGTAAGCAGCCGCGGCCGCCAGGCGCAGCCTCAGCGCGGGGGAGGGCCCCGGAGAGCCGCGCGTGGGGAGCCCTCGGGGACGGCAGCCTCGCCTCGGGCTGCCGGCCGGGTCCTGAGGGGTGAGTGGCGGGCGGGTGAGCGCAGAGCCCTCCTGGCCCCGGCCGCGCGGAGTGGCTGTGGAGCACCTGCTTGCGCGCGCGCGTGTGTGTGCGTCCGTCGTCTGTAACCCGCTCCTTCCAGCGTCGCCCCGGGTCTCCTCAGACACCTGCCTGGCCGAGGCCTGAGGGAGGGTTAGGGCCCGCGACGGCTCCCAGCGGAGCCTGGAGGGGCGGGGGGCGAGGGCAGGACCCCCGACGGGAGAGGGGGCGGCCCCAGGCTCGCGGGTGGGGCTGCGCGCGCCCCGGCCCACGGGGGGCTCCGGTCCCGGGAAGGCACGCGGATCCCGCTCCCCGCGAGGTCCGGCCGGAGCAGCTGAAGCCCAAGGTTTGCATCCGGGGTATTTCTGAGACGCTGTGCGTTGGCGAAGGGGTGTCAAGATGTCCCTTTGCTCAGCTGTTTGCGAACTGCCGTCTGTTCAGCCAGGTTTGGGGTCCGACTTCCAGGTCCCGCTCTTCCTCAGCTGTGGTTTCCTTCGTAGGAGGAGACCATGGGTGAGGTGTGGGGCGCATGGCACCCCGATAGGACGTCCGGACAGAGATGGGGCCTTTAGAATAGTTAAAATGTAGTGTGTAGGAGGATAGCTTTTGTAGTGAAAACACTGCTCTGATTCTCACTCCAAGAGGCAGGTCCCAGTGTTGTGCTTTTCCTAATTAATGCAGATTTTTAAAAAGTAAGCCTGGAAAATATTGTGAATTATTGAGAACAACAGTAAAATCCTCTTTACCCGTTTAATACGTTGATAGGCGACTTCGTGGTTAACATTTAGGCTTTCTAGGAGGAGGTGTGCATTTTGCTTGCCTTTGCGAGCTGGAAGCCTGGACAGTTTGCCTTTTATCACCTGTGCTGTGTTTTGTCGTTTTTTACTAATTAATATGAGTTACTTCATATGGTGGGGAAAGAACCTTAGTAAAAGTTGATGTTACTTAGCTCTTCGAGAAAAATTTTTCAAGTGTGCCTTGTAGTTTATTGGCTTCAGCTAAATAGTTGTGTATTTATGAATAAAACTAATAAGCTGAGAGATTAACTCAGGTTGAGAGAAAATGAGTTGGAAAATTTTGTAGGACATCTGGCAGTGCTGCTAGTTGGCAGTTAAAAATACTGGTATCTGATTTTTCTGAAGTTAATTTCAGTTATAGAGGTTGGAAGCAGCAGTGGATTTGTTAGTTAATCCTGTTGGGGTGTAAAAGTACAGAAGAAGAACTGGGATGGAAATGCCAGTATTAAGTGAGGGGTACAGACAGTGCTAGAGACCAAGGAGGAATGTTCCAGAAAGAGGAAGACTAGGGGACGGTGGCTTTACAGAAGGTAGGAGAGGAAAGAGTTTGCTTTTTAGTTTTGCTTTGTTTAAAAGATTTATTTATTTGAAAGGCAGAAGGAGAGAGAGAGACAGACAGACAGAGAAATTGATTTACACCTGCTGGTTCATTCTCCAAATGGTCAGGACTGGGCCAGACTGAAGCCAGGAGCAAGAATTCCATCTGAGACTCCTCCGTGGGTGGCAGGGGCCCAAATACTTGGGCCATTGTCTGCCTTCTTAGGTGCAGTAAAAAGGAGCTGGGTCAGAAACTGAACAACCAGGACTGGACCTCAATCTCCGGTATGGGATATGGGATGCCATCATCACAAGAGGTGGCTTAACCCACTGTGCTACAGCGCTGGTCTGGAGGAGAGTGGGGGAGTTTTAATGAGGAGAAAAGTCTGTCTAGGAGCCAAATGAGGCCTTGGGATCAGGAAGTTAGGAACTGATGAAGTGCCTATTGACTTTGGATAGTTAGGAGGTGATTAATCACCTCAGCAAACTTAAATGGCAAAACCTGGATTTGAAGTGTTCCTGAAAGAAGCGGCGAGAAGGTGTGTAGAATCCTTATTTTGAGAAACATTATTTTGACTCTACAAATGCTCCTCTCTCAGGGTTCAGTAGCAGGAACTGAGAGAAAGCTGAACATAGTGAACTGTTGATAATAAAATCTTTCATCTCCCTCCATTCAAACTGCAAATACTTATTCTAGTGGTAGTTTGGTGTGTTGGGTTCAGGTGTTATCAGTGTTCACATCACACGTACAAACTGCTGGGCTGTGTTTCACCTGTGTTCCAGTACTTTCATAGTCTGCACTTGCTTTCAATCATGCGATTCTTTCATGTATGGCTCAGTGATTCTTAAAATCGTAGAGATAAGTCGGGCATTTTCACTAAATCAGTGTCAAGGAATACATCTGTTACGGCCTTTGCTTTCATTATTATACATTCGAGGAAAAATGATCTTAGTTTAAAATTTGAGTTCTACTTCAGTCTTTATTGAAAGTTTAATTTTTTTTTTAATTCTACAGTTCAGACAAGTAGTTTAGTGAATATTTGCCTTTGGAATATGAATAGGATGATTAAAGCATTAATGAAGATGTGGAGAAACTGGAACTTTCATACTTTGCTGGTGGAGTATAAATTGGTGCATTTTGGAAAACTTTTTGGCCATATCTATTAAGATGAAACATGCATAAACTATGCCCAAATATACTCAATAGAATTACAGAAAATGCAAACAAATGTGACAAAAACCTCATAGTAGTTGCTTAGGGATGGAATGAGGACATGTAGAGAGGAGTGAATTTAAAAGAGGAGAGAGAAGATTTTGAGGATGATGAACATGTTCATTTCCTTCACTGTGATGAATGCTTTCACTGGTGCATGCAGGTGTCAGACTCACTTGATTGTACATTTTAAGAATGTACTTATTGGGAGAAAACTCAACAGTTAGTATATTTAACCCCTTTAAATTCTATAGTTAGATTATGTAATGAGATTATGGGTAATTTTTATTTTCTTCATGTAGTTTACTTTTTCATCTTTTCTACCTCAACCATGTGTTTCCTTAATTTTTATGTGCAAGACAGTGCTTCTGATTTATCTACAGATTTACAGAATACAAAAAAAAATCTCTGTACCCAGCTCATGTTTGAGAAATAATACATAACATTTTTGAAGCTTCCCTGCATATATTCTCCTTGATTCTATATTTCTCTTTCCACTTTGTTGATTTTCTGTTTATTACCACATACATAAACACTCCTAAACAATGTATTGTTTAGTTTTATCTATTTTGGAATGCTGTGTAAATGTAAGTATATGACTTCTGTGACTTTTTTGCACCTTACTAATTTATATTTCTTTTTTAAAAAAAAAAGATTTATCTATTTGAAAGACAGAGTTACACAGAGAGGATGGAAGAGACAGGGGGAGACATCTTCTATCCACTGGTTCACTCCCCAGAGAGCTGCAACAGTCGGGACTGGGCCAGGCTTGAAGCCAGGAGCTTCATCCAGGTCTCCCGTGTGGGTGCAGGGACCCACACACTTAGGCCATCTCCTACTTTCCTAGACACTAGCAGGGAACTGAGTCGCAAGTGGAGCAGCCAGGAATCAAACTGGCACCCACTACCTGCTACACCACAACACCAGCCCCCTATTTCCCCATGTTGATGTGTTATAATTTGTTTTTCCATTCTGTGACTTTCCTACTGTTTGTCTTGTTTTGATGGATATTTAGGGTATTTTCAGTCTTTTTATTTTATTTTATTTTATTTTTTTTGCTTTTTGCTATTAAAAGCTGTTTGGTTTTTATCATTCTAATCCATGTCTCTTTGAGTCTGTGTGCTAGGATTTCCTAGGCCTTTCGTTAATTTTTTTTTAGATAATACTGAATTGCTTCGTGAAGCGATTATACTGGCTTGTACCTTCACAAGCAGTGTACAGGTGCTCATTTTGTTCCTTTTTTCAACAACAGGACATTTGTACATGTATGATTGCTTGACAATTTGGTGGGTGAGAAATTTTATCCCATTGAGGATTTAATTTATATTTCCTTAACTGATGATGTTGAATCTTTTATAGTTCTTTTTCTGTGAAAAATCTTTTTCCTATAATTTTTGTCTTTCAAACATTGATTTCTAGAAGTTCTTTATATATTATGGATATTAATCCCTTGTCACTTATGCAGGTAGCAGATATCTTTTTCTCAGTGAGTAGTGTGTCTTTCATATTTATATCTTTAATCCATGAAGAAGTTTTTGTAAAAACATTTTTTGTTTGGTGTGATGTTAGGATCTATCTTTGTTTCTTTTTTCCACATGAGTAATCAAATTTTCCCAGCAAATTTATTGAATATTCTGTTTTCCATTCCATAAATCTGTAAGTGTCATATGTCAAGTGTCTATGTAACTGGATATGTTTCAAGGTTATTCTTTTTTTTTTTTTAACCTGTTTATCATTATCACAGTCTAATGTATAAATGAACCTTGAGAGGCTGGTGCTTTGGCATAGTAGGTTAAACCTCTGCCTGTGGCACTGGCATTCCATATGAGTGCCGGTTCAAGTCCCAGCTGCAACACTTCAGATCCAGTTCCCTGCTAATGGCCTGGGAAAGCAGTGGAAGCTGGCGCTAGTACTTGGGCCCTTGTACCCAGGTGAGAGACCCAGAGGAAACTCCTGGCTCCAGATTAGCCCAGCCATTTTGGGAGTGAACCGGTGAGTGTAGAACCTCTCTGTCTTTTCCTCGCTCTGTAACTCTGCCTCTTAAATAAACAAATATATTTTTTAAAGAACCTTTACTTGGAGTATAATGTTATTCAGTTCTTCAATAGGTGCTATAATTACCTGAGGTTGCAAATAATACTGAAGCTACTCTGATGTAACTCTATCTGTCTGACTTTAGTTTTTGCAAATCTTGTCCTAACTCACTAAAGTTCTTTTTAACTTAAAAAGTAAATACGGAATTTTCATTTGAGGAATATAGTAAGTTACACTGAAAACAGCTTACATTGAAATAGCTAAGAATGCTGAATTTCAGAAACAATTAAAAAGTTCGGAATTAACATGCCAAAACCTAAGATGAAGCTGAAAATCCGAGAAAAGAATTCTTAAGTCTTATTTGCTTCAAGGGTATTTACAAAACAGGGAGACTTGATAGATTTGAGGAGATATTTGGTGAATTTGTAGCAATCTAGGGATAGTCGAAAGTCAGCCCAAGGCTCATTCAAGGTAACAAGAGACTTTCTGTATCTAATTCTGGGATCCCAAAAGGCTGTGCTTTATTGAAAGCTCACTCTGCTTCCTTCAAGGGACTGCAAGGAAAATGGCCTCTGTGCCAAATAAAGTGGAGAGAAAAGCCTATCCTTGGGAAGTTGCAGCCACCAAGCAGACTGGCAGGGTGGGGAGTCCAGTATCACCTTGGTGGTCTAAACAAATTTCAAGATGTGACTCTTTTTGGGGGGGTTGGGTGGGGAGGCAGCCATTGTGGTGCACCTGATGAAGCTGCCACCTGGGACTCTGATCGCCTGGGTTGAAATCATGCCCCCACTTCTGGTTCAACTTCCTGGTAATGCACACCAAGAGAGGCAGCAAATGATGTCTCAGGTGCTTGTATTCTGGCAACCACGTGGGAGACACAAACGGAATTCCTGGCTCCTGACTTCCACCTGCCTCGGCCCCAGTTGTTGAGGACATTTGGGAAGTGAACCAGCAGGTGGAAGATCTCTCTTTGTCTCCCTTTCTCTTTTGCTCTGCCTATCAAATGAATGAAAATAATTTTTTTTAAAAAGGAAAGGGCAAAGCAAATTTTTTAGATATAATTTTTACATATACGTTTTTTAGATATAGTTTTTATATATAATTCACATACCATAATACCTCTTTAATGTATTTAATTCAGTGTCTCTTCATATATATTCATGAAGTTGTGCTACCATCATTAATTCAAGAACATTCTTGTCACACATATACACACACTTCCAAAAGAAACTTGGTACATTTTGGCAGTCCCTCTCCCCCTCCTTCCCGCTCTCCCGCTTTCCCCCCGCTCCCCCTCTCCCCTCATCCCCTCTCCCCCTCCTTCCCGCTCTCCCCCTCCCCCTCTCCCTCTCCCTCTCCCTCTCTCTTTTTAAGATTTAAAGGCAGAGTTAACAGAGAGAGAGAGATCTTCTATCCACTAGCTCACTCCTTAAATAGCCATGAAGGCCAGGACTGGGCCAGGCTGAAGCCTGGAGTCTGGAACTCCATCTGGATTTCCCATGTGGGTGTAGGGGCCCAAGTACTTGGGCCATCCTCTGCTGCCCTCCCAGATGCATCTGCAGGGACCTGGATCAGAAATAGGACAGCCAGGACTCAAACCAGTGCCCACGTGGGATGCCAGTGTTGAAGGCAGTGGCCCAATCCTTTGGCCCCATCCCTCATTTCTCCCTTCCTGCTTAGCTCCTGACATCCCCAATCTACTTACTGTTTATGTGTGACTTTGCCCATTCTGGATATTGTATATTAATGGAGCACACAATATGTACCTGTTAGCATAATTCTTTCAAGATTTATCCATGTCAGTACTTCATTCCTTTTTGTGGTTGAGTAGTAACCCACTGTATGGATATATACCATATTTATTTTTTCCAATTATCACTTGATGGACATTTTGGTTGTTTTCATTTTTGCTATTATGAATAATGTGGCTGTCAACATTTATGTACAAGTTTTTGTGTGGAAATATGTTTCCCAGTCTCAGATACATTTAGTTAGCACTGGCTTCTGAGTTTATTAGGTAACTGTGGGAAGTTTTTGAGGAACTGCTAGTCTTCCAAAGCAGCTGCACCATTTCACATTCCCAACAGCAACATGTGAGGGTTCCACTCTCTCTGCATCCTCACCAACATCTAGTCTTTTTGATTGGTGTCTGTAAAGCTCATTGTGGTTTTGATTTGTATTTTCTTTTTAAAGATTTATTTATTTACTTGAACATCAGAGTTACACAGGAGGAGAGGCAAAGGCAGGGGCGGGGGTTTCCATCCACTGGTTTACTCCTCAGTTGGCTGCAACAGCTGTAGTCGCACTGATCCGGAGCCAGGAGCTGCTTCTGGGTCTCCCACACAGGTGCAAGGGCCCAAGCACTTGGGTCATCTTCTTCTGCTTTCCCAGGCCATAGCAGAGAGCTGGATCAGAAGTGGAGCAACTGGGTCTTGAACTGGTGCCCCCGTGGGATGCTGGCACTGCAGGCAGCAGCTTTACCTGCTCCACCACAGTGCTGGCCCTAGAGCTATGGTTTCTAAGAGTTACTATTTTTAACAGCAAAAACAAAACAAAAACCACAAAACCAGATTTTGGTCTTGATTTTAATGAAGCAATGATTAAAGAATGTTAGGACAATAGGGGAAATTTGAACACCAGCTGGAAAGTTGGTAATGTTTTTATATGTGGTAGTACTATTATGATTATGTTCATATGTATACCTTTTAGAAATATTTGATATGTTGTAATGTATTTACAGATATTATATATTTTTTAACACTTGAGACAGTTTTTTTTATTTTTTAATTTTATTTATTTATTTATTTTTTTGACAGGCAGAGTGGACAGTGAGAGAGAGAGATACAGAGAGAAAGGTCTTCCGTTGCTGTTGGTTCACCCTCCAATGGCCGCCGCTGACGGCGCACCGCGCTCGTCCGATGGCAGGAGCCAGGAGCCAGGTGCTTTTCCTGGTCTCCCCATGGGATGCAGGGCCCAAGCACTTGGGCCATCCTCCACTGCACTCCTGGGCCACAGCAGAGGGCTGGCCTGGAAGAGGGGCAACCGGGACAGAATCCGGCGCCCCGACCGGGACTAGAACCCGGTGTGCCGGCGCCGCAAGGCGGAGGATTAGCCTGTTGAGCCATGGCGCCGGCCGAGACAATTTTTATTAAATATATAAAAGCAAAATAAGCAAGCTCTAAGAAGTAAGGTGGGGCTACTTAGCAGCATTTCTTTAGAGAGCAGTACAGCACCATAAGGTTAACTCAGATTTTAACAGTGAACACAGATAGACAGCTACCCACGCTTTATGCTTCTCTTAGTTGTTTTAAGGTCTACCCAGTCATACATCTAAGAAATTTTTCTTCTCCAAAATACATAAACATGGTAACCAAAGAAATCTAAATATTAAGAAAAAGCAGTGTATAAATGAACATATAGGAGAGATGTGATTCAGTCTTGGGCATGTCAACATGTTCTGTATATCTTGTACAAGTGTGTATTAACTCAGGACAAAATTCAACCCCATATCATATATGGTTAGAATTATTTCTCCAAAATCAGCATAACACATAGCAGTTATTTACTGCTTCTAGACATTTAGCTTTACAGCTCTGAATGTCCTCAAGTTGTTATCAGGAAGCTAGTCAATACATTCAGAAACAGAACTATGTTTTTTCTTTCAGTTTCACTCTAGAGTAGTCATTCAGAATAATCTTCTAAGCTATATTATCATTACCAGAGACTTATTAACTGCTGGTCCGATTGTCAATTAATGATTGGTTTGAGCACAAGAGCTTAAAATTATTTGAGGCTGACATCGTTTACAGAAAGGAGATATGAGTATTTTATGAACAATGCTAGACAAGGCATCAGTATTTTTCATTCCCCTCTCAAAATGTTTTAAAATACCTTTGCCATCAGAATTTCTGACTTAGAATTCTATTGCCCAACTGATTATTGATATATACACATTTATGGATATTAAATGATACAAATAAGTAAATATACATACATGCTTTTTAAAAAATATTTATTTTGAAAGAATTACACAGAGGAGAGGGAGAGAGAGAGGTCTTCCACCTGATGGTTCATTCTCCAATTGGCTGCAATGGCCAGAGATGCGCCAATCTGAAGCCAGGAGCTTCCTCCGGGTCTCCCACTTGGGTGCAGGGGCCTAAGGACTTGGGCCATCCTCCACTACTTTCCCAGGCCATAGAAGAGAGCTGGATTGGAAGTAGAGCAGCTGAGACTTGAACCGGCGCCCACATGGGATGCCGGCGCTTCAAGCCAGGGAGTTAACCCACTGCGCCACAGCGCCGGCCCCATGCTTCTTAAATAAAGATCATGACTTGAGGCGGGCGCCGTGGCTCAACAGGCTAATCCTCCGCCTTGCGGCGCCGGCACACCAGGTTCTAGTCCCAGTTGGGGCGCCGGATTCTGTCCCGGTTGCCCTTCTTCCAGGCCAGCCCTCTGCTGTGGCCCGGGAGTGCAGTGGAGGATGGCCCAGGTGCTTGGGCCCTGCATCCCATGGGGAGACCAGGAGAAGTACCTGGCTCCTACCATCGCATCAGCGCGGTGCACCAGCCGCGGCGGCCATTGGAGGGTGAACCAACGGCAAAGGAATACCTTTCTCTCTCTCTGTCTCTCTCTCTCACTGTTCACTCTGCCTGTCAAAAAAAAAAATAAAAAAAAAATCATGACTTGAGTGGACTTGCCAAACCAGATTTGATTGATAGTCACACCTAAAAAGAAAGCTTTCCATGCAGGGTACAAGAAATACTCAGAAGCTGTTACCTGCATTATGGCAGTGATATCCCATGAGCACTATTCCTAAACACATAATTAGAGGAAAATTGAAGTGTTGTACAAAGGAAAACTTGAATTATTTTTCATATGATAGGAAATGACCAGGCCTTCCACTTTTGATGTGTATCGAATGTTGGTGAATCATTTGTGAACCAGTTAAACCATGAGTGGCCAGACTGCTAACTTTAGATGGGCAGACAATGATCTTCAGGAAGGTAGTGAATTGGGTGGTTGTGTACATCATGTGTCTCATTTAAAACCTGCCCACTGTTTTTAAGTACCACTCACACTAATCTCTCTCATAAAGCTCTTCTCTGTGCCCCAAAGCAACATATTTTGAAAAATACATCAGTTACTCGCATATAAAGAAAATAGAGCTGTTATATGCTTTGAAGCTGGCAAAATATTTTCCTTTGTACAGATATTATGTGTAATGCTCTAAGTGATCTTCAGCCATTGAGAGCCTTTCAGAGTTAACTCCTGTGTTCTCTGCCATGTCTTTTAGAGATTATTATTCAACTATTTATGGATGAAACTATGTGATTGGAATTTATTTCAAAGTAATCCAGAGAACAGGGTAATTGGGGAAGTAGAGATGAAATCAAACTTGCTGTGAGCTTGATAATGATTTAATATGAAAGATTTGGATTTTGTTGTCCTATTTTCTTTTGCATATGTTTAAATTTTCCCAAAAAATGTATGGAGTTTAAGTATAAATGAAGAGAGTACATTTGGAATGAAGGCATTGATGTTAAGGTGGGAAACTGGATGTGAAGTTCTTAGAATTTTATAGTCCTGGTAAATATAAAAGACTCCTATTATTTGCATTTATCTTATTTGTAGTGTCTCTCTGTGTGTATGTTACAGGGTTAAATATGTGTCTTTCTGCTAATATAATTCTAAGGATTAAAATAATATTCAGTTATTTATTGCCTCCTGTTGTAAGAACTTTGGATTACCAAAATAATTGATCTTGAAGTGAAATTTTTCTTATACTTTCTGTGAGTGCTGTATTTTCTCTCCCATCTTGCTTAGACATAGATTTTAGACCTATCAGGTGAAAGAAAAAATTTAATAGTGGGTTTTTTATTTTTTCAGATTTTCACATTAAGGTTGTTTATAATTTTTAAGAGTATCATTTTAATAATTTATAGGTTATAAAAAATTATATATGGGACCAAAGATCTATCTTCCCCAGAAATATTTTTGCCTTAGGGCCTACATGATGTCTTAGAAAAATGGATACTATGACTTGTTTTTTAAGATTTACTTATTTATTCATAAGGCAGAGTTAGGAGGAGAAGCAGAGAGATCTTCCATCTACTGGTTCACTCCCCAAATGGCCATAACAGCCAGGGATGGGCAAGGCTGAAGCCAGGAGCCAGGAGCTTCATCCAGGTCTTCCAGAAAGGGCCCAAGCACTTGGGCCATCGTTCGTTGCTTTTCCAGGTACATTAGCAGGGAACAGGATTGGGGGTGGAGCATCTGGGACTTGAATCAGTGCCTGTATGGGATGGTGGCATCACAAGCAGTGGCTTAACCCATTATACCACAACTCTGGCCCCAGTGCTATAATTTATTTATTGAATCTCGCTAAGGGCATTAAGCATGATCAGTTTAACTTGTCTTCTATTCTGTCAATAGGTTAATAATAAAATTGGAAGTTTTTACCTTCTGCTGGATATTGGAAATTGAATGTAATGGCAACAGAATTTATAAAGAGTTGTTGTAGAGGATGTTTCTATGGCGAACCAGAAAAGCACAGCTGTGAGTTTTGTTTAGATTTTAAAATCATTTATTTAGAATCTTCTTTGTTTTTGGAATTTTGCGAAAGAAAAATAAATTAGGCATGTTTTCTAACTTCATAAGGAAGGTGGAAATGTAGGCAAACTAGGTAAGTATCCAGAACTCCATTTACCCTGGAGATGGGGGAGGGATGAATTCAACCCAGGAGGCACTCAGGGATAATCATGATAAAAATATGCCTCAGGGATATAATGATAAAAATATGGTAAAAATATAAAAATATGGCCATGGGAGTCTGGACAAGTTTTTAGCAAGGTGGATGGAAAGAAGAAAGTAAGAAAATGTGAGAGTTGGACATGAGTATTACCTATGGATGGCGTAGTATCAGCAAAGGCAGGGAGAGAAGAGAAGTGTGTTTGGTGAAAATGTAACTGACAAGTGTTTTGATTAAAATAATTTCCAATTTATGTATAATACATTTTAAAATGTCTTTTACGAATGAATGTCCAAAGGGGAAGAGACCCATAACTTTATTAAACCCACATTTATCCAGAACTCCTGAGATGTCTCTGTCTAATGCATGGTTTCCTTAGCTTTTAAGGTATGACTGGAATGATTTTTCTCTGACCCTTTTTTGTATTTCTTAGTCTAGGGCAGAGCTTATAGAGTTTCTAGTATATATAAATATGAAAATTTCTTTTTTATATAAAAGCATTTCATAGATTCCTACACACTGGTAGTTACTTCATTCAATACAGATAATACTAAATGTACTTAAAGATTAATTCCAGGTGTCCCTTAACTCCCCATCAAAAGTAATGCAGCTTAGAAATCACATGTAATTCCAGAGAATGGATAAAATGGGTCATAGAAGCCAGGACAGAGTGAGTTGCTATTGCATATCTAGGGTCAGTGTGCATTTTATTTTGTGATTTGGTAGAGATTTTTGTAGACTTGGAGAACTTTATCTTCTTTACAGAATTGTTTTATATGTTTAAAACTCAGTGTGAACCAGTAGTACTAACAACAAGAATTGCCTTATAGGTAATATCTTTAAATAACTAGATTTTACTTGACAGCATATGGAATTAACTACAAAATAAATTTATTTTCCATCTGTAACTTGTGTGGGAACAAGACTCCTTAAAAGCTACTTTAATCACTATGATAAGTTAATGTACTTTGGCAGTAACATAATAATTGCTCAAACATTAACTGGACAAAGTGTAGATTCTAAGGAGTGCTTGATAGAACCAAAGAGTAGTTCATATTCCAGGAATTTCTTATAAAATGATTAAATAAGTGCCACAGCATTCTAGGCTTAGATTATTATATATATACTTTGTGGTGTCATCTTTGCTTCTTTTTTATTTACAGTTTCTGGAGAAAGAGACTTGAAAGCCGCAGTTTCAGACAGTCAAAGAACTACCATCTGTACACCTCCGTTGACTTCTGTTTCTGTAAAGCCTCAGATTGGCTGTACTGAAGATTATTTGCTCTCCAAATTACCGTCTGATGGCAAAGAAGTACCCTTTGTAGTGCCTAAGTTTAAGTTATCTTACATTCAACCCAGGACACAAGGAACTCTTTCACATCTAGAAGGCCTTGAAGGTAAACAAAGTTCCAAGAATTACAAGTCAACATAAAACATTTACGCGTTATTTTGCTCCTTTGTATCTTTAATATAGAATGTATATAAAAATTATGTACTTAGCTTTTTATGTTTCATTTTTTCCAATAGAGAACTTAATGTACAGTATTTTTGAAATGTCCCATTATGAAATCAGATCATGATGCAACACATTTCTGTATAGATTTAACCTTGTTAAAAGGAATAATGTAATATCTCAGGTATCCTTCACATATCTAGAAAGAAAATAATAAAGGAATTATTCTGTACTTGATCATAAACAGAAAATATATGGTTTCTTATCTGCTGTTTTCAAAAAATCTGATGCAATGAGAAATAAGGAAACAAGTAATCCTCCTTTCCTTCTGTCTTTTCCAGTCTGTATTCCCCAATCCAGATAGCTACTTGAATAAGGTAGATTCATTGGCTGAAGTTTGGCAAGTGTTGTAGAGACCAATGAACTAATAGTTCTTTTTTAAAAACAATGATCGTTGGGGCCAGTGTTGTGGTGTACCAGATTAAGCTGCTTCCTGTGATGCTGGCAACCCATGTGGGCACTGGTTTGTGTCCCAGCTGCTCCACTTCTTACCCAGCTCCCTGATAATGCACCTGGCAAAGCAGTGGAGGCTGGCCCAAGTGCTTGGGTCCCTGCCACCAACATGGGAGACCCTGATGAAGCTCCTGGCTTCAGCCTGGCTGTGTACTAGCAATTACAGTCATTTGCGGAGGGAACCAGCAAATGGAAGATGTCGTCTCTTTCTCTCCCTCTATGACGATGCAAAGAAATACATGTATAAACCTTAAAAAAAAAAAACCTGTTATTCCATTCAAATACTGATAGTCCAAATGACTTTTTTCCTAAAAATTTTATTAGAAAAATTTCAAACACATAGGAAGGTAGAAGGAACAAAACAGTGAATACCTATGTGTGCACCACACAATTCTTCAATATGTTTTCACTATTCTTGATTTGTCATATATCTATCCACCTGTCCATTCTTCTGTCTGTAATTCAGTTTTTCGGTAGGAGAGGGAATGCAGCTTAGACTAAATTGAAAACATCAGTACACTTCCCTCTAAATACTTAATCATATGAAAGTACTTGTAAAATTCATGGAAAACGGAAACTAAAAGATAATGTACATTTTTCATGAGCTTTTACAAGAAGTATCCTTGTATATTATCTACTGGAGTTTAGTGATATACTTATAGTTTTCTTTTGATGTAATCTTACAGGGAACTACCCAAAGATTTGTTTATTGAATTTTGTGCATATTTGTTGAATATTAACAAATTAATGTATGAATGTATTCCAAAGCACTGTCACAATATAGAATATTTGCCCAAGTATTTTTTCTGCCTCATCCTCACTCTCCTCCTGTTTTGGGACTCCAATTACACACATATTTGACCTTTTAAAAATTTACTTAATTTGGCCAGCGCCGCAGCTCAATAGGCTAATCATCCGCCTAGCGGTGCTGGCACACCGGGTTCTAGTCCCAGTCAGAGTGCTGGATTCTGTCCTAGTTGCCCCTCTTCCAGGCCAACTCTCTGCTGTGGCCCGGGAGTGCAGTGGAGGATGACCCAAGTCTTTGGGCCCTGCACCCCATGGGAGACCAGGATAAGCACCTGGCTCCTGCCTTCGGATCAGCGCATTGTGCCAGATGCAGCGCGCCGGCTGCAGTGGCCATTGGAGGGTGAACCAACGGCAAAGGAAGACCTTTCTCTCTGTCTCTCTCACTGTCCACTCTGCCTGTAAAAAAATAAAATTTCCCAAAGGGACAAATATCATATATTCTCCCTGATCGGCGAGAACTAACTGAGCACCAAAGGGGAAACCTGTTGAAGTGAAATGGACACTATGAGAAACAGTGACTTGATCAGCTCTTGTGCTGACTGCTGATGTACAATGTAATACTTTATCCATTTTAATATTTTTTCTGTTTTGTTCTAGTACTATTGGTTGAACTCTGTAATTAACACACAATTATTCTTAGGTGTTTAAATTTTAACGGAAAAGTGATCCCTGTTAAATATAAGAGTGGGAATAAGAGAGGGAGGAGAAGAACAATTTGGGACATGCTCAATCGGGCTTGCCCCAAATGGTGGAGTTAGAATCGTGCCAGGGGATACCAATACAATCCCATCAGGGTGGCATGTACCAATGCCATCTCACTAGTCCAAGTGATCAATTTCAGTTCACAGTTGATCACACTGATAGCTCTAAGAGTCAAAGGGGTCACACAAACAAGACTAGTTTCTGCTAAGACTAACTGATAGAATGAAAAAAGGAGAGAACGATCCAACATGGGAAGCAGGATACACAGCAGACTCATAGAATGGCAGATGTCCTAAATAGCACTCTGGCCTCAGAATCAGCCCTTAAGGCATTTGGATCTGGCTGAAGAGCCCATGAGAGTATGTTAGGCATGGAAAGCCAAGACACTGTGGCCAAAAAAAAAAAAAAAAAAAAAAAAAAGAAGAAGAAGACCTAAATGAAAAATCTCTGCGAGTGAGATCCCAGTGGAAAGAACGGGGCCATCAAAGAAGGAGGTACCTACTCTGAAGGGAGGAGAGAACTTCCACTTTGGGAACCTGTTGAAATAAGATCGAAGTCAGCGAACTCAAAAGGCTTCCATAGCCTTGGCATCTCATGACTAGAGCCTAGGGAGATCACTGACGCCATAAACAAGAGTGTCAAATTGTTAAGTCAACAACAGGAGTCACTGTGTACTTACTTCTCATGTGGGATCTGTCTTTAATGTGTTGTCCAATGTGAAGTAATGCTATAACTAGTACTGAAACAGTATTTTACACTTTGTGTTTCTGTGTGGGTGCAAACTGATGAAATCTTTACTTAATATATACTAAGTCGATCTTCTGTATATAAAGATAATTGAAAATGAATCTTGATGTGAATGGGAGAGGGAGCGGGAAATGGGAGGGGTGTGAGTGGGAGGGAAATTATGGGGAGGGGGAAGCCATTGTAATCCATAAACTGTACTTTGGAAATTTATATTTACTAAATAAAAAATTAATTTAAAAAATTTATTCAAAAAGCAAAGAGTGAGTGGGACAGAGTGATTTTTCCATCTGTTCACTCACTTCCCAAATGTCCACAAAGGCCAGAGTTTGGTCAAGTTGAGGCCAGGAGCTGGTTTCTCCCTCTAGGTCTCCCATGTGGGTGGCAAGAACCCATGTACTTGAGCCATTACTGCTGCTTTCCAGGGTACACATTAGAGACCTGGAATCTGGAATGAAGCTGAGACTTGAACCCAGGCACTGATGTGGTATTGTAATAACCACTGTGCTTAACACACGCAATGTTTGATCTTTTGATATTGTTCTATGGGTCTCTGAGACTTGAATTTTTTAAAATTATTTTTACTCTCTGTTCTTTGGATGATAGTGATTTGTTTTCAAGCTCAATGTCTCTTTCCTCTGTTATTTCAGCTCTTAAGCCTATGTAGTAAATTTTTAAAATTTTAGACATTACATTTTTCAGTTCTTGAATTTACATTTAGTTCTTTTTAGATTATTGAAAGTATGTAATTTCCTGTTTTTATATGTTGTTGAAAGCCTATTTTCTTTTATATCTTTGAACTTTTTTTAAAAAGATTTATTTATTTATTTGAAAGGCAGAGCCACAGAGAGGCAGAAGCAGAGAGAGAGAGAGGTCTTCCATCTGCTGGTTCATTTTCCAGATGGCCACAATGGCTGGAACTGCACCAATCTGAAACCAGGAGCTTCTTCTGGGTCTCCTACACGGGTGCAGGGCCCAAGGACTTGGGCCATCTTCTGCTTTCCCAGGCCATAGCAGAGAGCTGGATCGGAAGTGGAGCAGCTAAGACTCCAGTACTACAGGTGGCTGCTTTACTTGCTATGCCACAGTGCCGGTCCCTATCTTTGAACTTTTTAAAGTATTTTCTGATTTCATCATGTAGGTCATCTAGATTCTGTGAATTGTTTTTCTTGATAATGGATCATATTTTCCTGGTTTGTGGGTTTTTTTTTTAAAGATTTATTTATTTATTCGAAAGTCAGAGTTACACAGAGAGAGGAGAGGCAGAGAGAGGGAGAGAGAGAGAGAGGTCTTCATCCGATGGTTGACTCTCCAGATGGCCGCAATGGCCAGAGCTGTGCTGATACAAAGCCAGGAGCCAGGAACTTCTTCCGGGTCTCCCACTCAGGTACAGGGGCCCAAGGAATTAGGCCATCTTCTACTGCTTTCCCAGGCCACAGCAGAGAGCTGGATCGGAAGAGGAGCAGCCAGGACTAGAACCGACACCCATATGGGAGGCTGTCGCTACAGCACCAGCCCCCCCCCCCCCCTTTTTATTTTGTTTTGTTTTTGGAGTAGTTTTAGATTGTGTTCTGGACATATACTGTTCAAGACTCTAGGTTCAGTTACATTCCTCTAAGAAGCATTTTTATCACTCCTGAGTTCACTCCCTCAGTCCTCCTACAGCTGGGGCTGGGTCAGTCCAAAGCCAAGAACCTTATCCGGATCTCCCAGGTAGGCAGCGGGAACCCAACTGCTTAAGCCATCATTTTCTGCTTCCCAGGATGCACATGAGCAATTGGCAGGAAGTTGGAATCAGGAGTAGAGCCAGGATTCAAACCTAGCACTTTGATACGGGGTGCAGGTTTCCCAATTGGTCTCCTAACCAATCTGCCAAACCCCCACCCCACGATAATTGCTTTTTAATTGTTCTATGGTGTTTCATCATCATAGGCTTACTGAGGATGTAGTGAAAGCATCTGAGTTTCATGTGTCAGAACATTTAGAGTCCAGAAAGAACTCTGAATATAAACAGAGTCAGATCTGCATTTCTTTGTGTGCATGTATGTATATGTGAGTGAGGGGCTGAGAGGGAGGAGATTTTGAGAAGATAGGACTGACCGTTGTTTCTAACGACTGAAGTTGTGCTTCAAGTATTTGGAATTTGTTTTGCAGCTTTTCCTGCTGATGAGTCTGATTACAGCTTCATTTTGGTGCTTTGGTAACAGACGCATTTTACCATTAGCTTTTTATTGTACTTTACCACATATTTACCTACAGCTCCACTGAGGGTGTGCATTTTGAGTCTGGCTTTTGAAACATAAGCAATCATGCAACTTTACATTAACTGTGGTTCAGTCATTGAGAGAAATTGCTCCTGAACTTGAAAAATGATATCACCATATACTGCCTGAAGGGAAGGGAATTCTCTAAATGGCTTATTTATATAAAAGAAAAATGAAACATGAATGTTCTTTTTTAGTAAAGCTTATAAAAGTAATGAGTTATCTCTGATGCTACTACTCATGAAAGATTTCTTACTAGTAATTGGTACTATCTTATTACCACAAAGACTTTTTGTAGCAATGTTTGTGTGTTAAATGACTTCACAGTTAGCTTCTAAGATCTATAGGTAGTGACTCTCTGATAGCATGATTTATTCTTGGCACCTTTCTGCCTATGTACTGTACTTAGATTATATGTGTAGTTATTTGAACCAAGGCAAGAATAAAATTTACCTCATACCCTTTATCTTATTTTTATTTTCTGAACTCAGTGTAAAACTTTTAATGCTTAGCATGATTCAGATAATGTCAGTTTATATTGTGGATTTAAGTAGAAAAAATAATTAAATGGTGATAGTAGTTTATACTTTTGAAAATGCTATTTTATATATATATAATTTTCCCAATATGATTATTAACCTTGAGTGGAATTTGATTCATTGTTTTGCTCTTTTTAAGTTGTAAGATGTAATAAGCATAGAGAGAAATGCACAAAACAGAAATATGCAGCTCAGTGATTTATTACCAAGCCGAATTCCACAAATGTGTGCTGATTATTTTTTAGGTATCAAAGATATGTGATTTAGTATTACTTGAAGACAAAAAAATTTTCCCTTTGCCTTGAGTGTGCCAGCTGTTTGCTAATAATTCCAGGAAAAGGACAGTGTGAAACTTTAGAAATACTTGCTTTCAGGATCTGCCAGGGCGTCCTTTGGAGACCGAAAGGTAGAGCTTTCCAGTTCGTGTCAGCATGGCACTTACGATGTATACAATCCATTCTACATGTATCGGCACGTTTCACCAGATCTGAGTCGGCGCTTTCCTCCCCACTCAGAAGCCAAGAGACTGTATGGATCAGGTGCGAAAAATTACATGGATATGTTTTTCTTCTTGTGTTTTTCTTTAAAAAATTCGATATCAAATAAATTTAAGACCCTGGAAAAAATGATTCTTATTAAAAACAATTTAAAAATAAGAGCAAAGCAAGCTTTGTATGTGTTGTGACAAACATTGTGACTTCTCTGTATTATATTTAATATAAAAATTGAAAGATTAATGAGTTGTGTCTGGTAGTTTCAAATTCCATTTTTTCATTTTTGAATGAATTTTTGTTTTCACATTGTTTACATATCATCTATTTGTAACTTCTACAACAGATATGTTTGCAAGCTTGTTTTCTGCTGAATTCAGTGAAAATGAATTAGAAATCCATGGCGACTAGAAGTATGAACAAAGAAAACAAATTATTTGATTATAGAATATTTTTAGTTTCACATTTGAGACTGTATGTACTGTAGATAGTCTACCATTTCTCAGAATACTTCATAAAGTTTGTGGGAAAATGGAGTTAAAAGATGTGCTTAGTTTGATGCCAAAAGTGTTTATGAAATTAAATTAAAAGATACATTTATATAGGTATAAAAAATTTGACATCTATGCTGTGTTTTTCATAATGCAATTTTCATGAACTTTTTGAAGTACCCATGTATTTGATGTGAATATGAAGATGTTTGATTTGTGCTGATCATTTCAATCAATAGTAATTGAAAAACATTTAAAAATTTCATCAGAAGACTTTTCTCTTACATAGGCTTGCCCATACTTCTTTTTTTTTTTTTTAAATGGAAGATAAGCTTGAAATTAGCTGCTTTTGTTTTTAAAGATTTATTTATTTACTTGAAAGTCAGAGTTACAGAGAGGCAGAGACAGAGAGAGAGAGAGAGAGGTCTTCTATCCACTGGTTTACTCCCCAGATGGGCTCAACAGCAGGAGCTGGGCTTATCTGAAAGCAGGAGCCAGGAGCTTCTTCAGGGTCTCCCACCAGGGCACAGACGCCCAAGCACTTGGGCCATCCTCTACTGCTTTCTCAGGCCATAGCAGAGAGATGGATCAGAAGTGGAGCAGCCAGGACTCAAACTGGTGGCCATATGGGATGCCAGCATTGCAGACAGTGCTTTATCTTCTATGCCACAGTGCTAGCCCCTAACATATAATATATTTCTATAGAGGTTTGGTTCATGGGAATCAAATAGAATTCAGTCGGTTTTTTGTTTTTGTTTTCTTGAACTATAAAATAAATACTTTTATTTCCCTTTGTAGTTTGTGATTTAAGGGCCAACAAACTTCCTAGTCCCTCTGGGCTAAGCAGATCTATGTTTGATCTTACAAGTTCTTCTCAACGATTTCTTCAGGTAAGTTTGTTTTATAAATTTAATTATATGTGATAATGAACTTTCAAATTAAAAATTCAGAAATGTGTGAATTACATTAGCATTTTTTAATGGAAGTATCTATTCTAATATCTGGAAAGCAATACGCATCCTTTCCTTTTAGTATTATTTTAGGAAACTCTTAGCTGACTATGTTTGGTTTTTATGACTTTTACATTTCTTTGTTGGTATGCACTCAGGACTCTTGAGGCAGTTGGAATTTAAAATAGTATACAAGTGTGTATTTAACTTCCTTCGTGAACGTAATTAGTTATTAAAATTAATGTTTCCATGGTGATGAAGGACTTTATTCACTAATTAAAACAGTGTCCTATTTTTGAAATGGAAGTGAGAATTTTTTGATTGCTTAAAAATGTTTATTTTTTAGCTCAAATAAACTGATTATTTAAAATGAGTACATAGAGAAAAGCAAATTAAAAATGCAAATTACTCGTATTTCTGTAGTGAGAGTGAAAGCACTGTGAAAATGTTTTATAATACTTGTGGATTGTTACACTTGTGTTTTTTTTCCATGTGAATGTATATACGAATGCTTTATAAAATGGAAATGTACTGTAAATAATCCTTAGTAATCCAGAGATATTTTTGCAGACTTAATTCTTTATAACAACTCTTTAATACACATCAGGATTATTTAAAGAGCTTTTTAAACACAGGTAGTAGGCTTTACCCCCCGAGTTTCTGATCCAGTCGCCTGTGGTAGGCCTGAGTTTGTTTCTGCCACATTCCCAGGTAAACCATGCTGCTTCACGGGTGTTTGAGCAATAAACTGGGCACATGCAGGTATTTCTGGTTTTCATGAATAGTTCTAAGTATGAAACTTAAAGCAGTGATTTCTTTCTCCTTATTACAAGACCAAACAAAAATTAACAAAAATTTCCTGGTATATTATCTAGTAATATATTTAAGATTTTTCTGATGACACACACAAAAAGCTTTTTCCCGCCTTGAGTGATTCCTACCGCTAGCTGTCAAAATGGTTAGCATGCAGTGTGTTACAAGGGTGGGCGCTGGGGCTCAAGTGGGAGAATCCTTAAAGTCTGATTTGCAACTTCTGACTAAAGAAGAATTTTATTTGCAGAGACATGATTCATTATCCAGTGTACCCAGTAGTTCTTCTTCAAGGAAGAATTCTCAAGGCAGTAACAGAAGCCTAGGTAAGGAATAAAATATTCTATTTTTATATTCGCAAGGGAATTATTTCTAGTTGATAGTAATTTGAAAGCATACATGATAAAGTAGAAAAAAAATCAAAACTCCAGGCTCTCATATCCATGTGAGCAGTGTCGTCAGCACTGGATACTCAGTTCAGATAGTCCTTTTTCAGTGAGAGACATAAATGCATATTTTTAAAACAGTGAAACAGTTAAGTAACTTTTATTTCTTTTAAAGTATATTAGTTAAGTTTACGGTACTAAGGGGCCATATGAATGTTATTTGGGAAGGTTTTTCTTAGTTTTATCCTAAATCCCTCACATAGCAATTGGATTAAAATTTTAAACCATATGGTTTTTATAATATGTCTTCCTCCTAGTACTTTAATTAAAACTTGGTAGTCTTTGTCTTATTAAATCAGGAACTTTGAAAAATAATTGTAGCATTTTTCAATTGTACTATTAGATTGTAGCAAAGCTTCATTGAGTAAAAACCATTGCAGGACATTTCTCACCTCTTTGTCCCTTTACAATTCAGATACAATTACTCTGTCAGGAGATGAAAGAGATCTGGGGAGATTGAGTGTGAGACTGTTTTATAATTCTTCAGTGGAGCAGATATGGATCACAGTGTTACAGGTAAATTGGTTAATACTAACTTTTATTACATAATTGGATATTTAGATATTATAAGCGTCTACTGTTGCCCTCTTAAGAATGGGCCAATACCATCTTTAGGCTTTAAGATTCTATGTTATTTCACAGAAAATAATATTCAGTAAAGCATCTAACAAAACAGACAATAAATGGAAGGGTGTCTATTTTTAATATCAGGAAGGAAATCGATGTGTCCTCTTAGCTTAGAGTATTAAGTATCAAATTTATTTTAATGTAGATTAAACATGAAAATCTCAGTATACTAAAGTTTATTTTTATAGTTTCTATCTAAACTCGCTAACTCAAGAAATCCAGCAAACATTTGTGTTGTCAGTCCTTAGTAAAATGCAAACTATATTTTTAATTCTTCTAGTGCAGAGATTTAAGTTGGCCTTCTAGTTGTGGAGATGCCCCGACTGTTTCTGTAAAAGGAACACTAACATTTCCCAAACCAGTGCATTTCAAGTCTTCAGTCAAGCAGGGGTCACATGTAAGTGGCTGTTTCTGTTGAAATTTCTGTTTTTCTCACATTCATCTCATATCCATGAAAAGAAGTAGAATAAGAAAGTGTTTTATTTTGGGGAAACTATGAAGTATGTATCCTTGTTTCTTAAAGACAGTTTTGAAGGAGTGATATTTTTGTGTAAAAAAAAATCTTAAACACCAAAGTATATACATTAATAATACCTAAGAAACTTCTTTACTTTATGTGAAAGTAAATTTCTATATTTTTGACTTCTCATGCCCATAACCCACTTTGATTTTGAAAAATAGTTTCACAATTACAATTAATTTATTTTAAATAGTTCTAATGAGTTTGGTTTTATAGATTCTAGTTTTCATGCTAAGTATTTGTTCATTTTTATCTTTTGATATGGTTAAAAGGTTAGTGTTTTCCTACAGAAATGAGAGAGTATCTTCTGAAGGAACATATCACTTCAAGATAATTCAGATGACTAATAAACATGAAAAAGTTTCCTCTCACTAGTAATCATTGAAATGTAACTTGAAATTACGTATTGCTTTCCCTTTCTCTTTTCTCTCTCTTTTTGTTCATTGAAATTAGGAAAAATTTTACAAGTACTCTAGAACATACAACTTTCTGGAAATTGCTTTGACAATACACAGCAAAACTTGAAAATATTTATACTTTTTAAAGAGTAATTCTACTCATCTGTTCAATGGAAATATTCTAAAATACAAACAAAAGCAAAAACATGCAAGTATATGAAGTATATATTCTTGACAGGGTGGGCATTTAGTGCAGTGACTGAGACGCACTGGTTGGAATGCCTGCATCCCATATCCGAGAGCCTGAGTTTGAGTCATAGCTCTGCTGCTGTTTCCAGCTTGCTACCAATGTGCATCCTTGGAGGCAGCAGGTGATGGCTGAAGTACTTGGTCCTTTCCGCTTGCATGGGAGACCCAGGTTGAGTTCCTTGCTCAGCCTAACAAAACCCTGGCTGTTGTGGGCATTTAGGGAATGGACCAATGGATGGAAAATCTCTGTCTCTCTCCCTCCCTCTCTCTCTCTCTCAAGTTAATAAAAATAATTAAAAATATCCTTGACTGTTTTGTTTATAGTAGAAAAGTTGGAAGTGATCTAAATGTCTCACAGAATATGAGAAACCTGATGATGTACCCATAAGTATTAGTCTCCTTAGGCTTCCATAATGAAGTACTACAAGTTGGGGGCTTAAAACAACAGAAATTTATTTGTCATAGTTTTGAAGGAAGTCTGAAATCAAGATGTCAGAACTCTTGGTTATTTCTCAGAGAGACTGACTGTTCCGTGTCCCCGTCCCAGCCTCCGTGAAGGCCAGCAATCCTTGAATAATCCTCAGCTTGTAGGCACATCACTCTGGTCTGTGTTTTTGTCTTCAGGGCATTCTCCTATGTCTCTGTGTCTTCCCACAAGGACACAGGTTACACTGAAGTGGGGTCCCCTCTATTCTAGCATTGTGTTTTCTAACTTCACTAGTCACATGTGTAATGGCCCTGTTGCCATATGAGGTCACATTCCGAGGTACTACGGTTAGTACTTCAGAATGTTTTTTTGAGGACTGCAGTTCAACCCAAAACGCTGTATGATAAAATCCTAGGCAGTTATGAAAAAATAATGTTTAGGAAGAGTTTAGAAGGACATGGAAAACGCTTCTTAATAAGTGAAGAAGGCAGCAATAAAAATTGGCATGTGTGTGTATCATGATCTCATTTTATGAAAATACATGTGCTTGGAAATATGTTTTCACTCTAGTTATAATCCTGACACTAGAAGATGAATGCTTTCTGATTTAAACAATTTTACTTTAATATATATTTGAAAAGCAGAGTGACAGAGGGAGAGACAGATTCTTCCGTCTACTGGTTCACTCCATAAATGCCTGCCAACAGCTTGAGTCTGGGCCATGCCAAAGCCAAGACCCAGAACTCAATCTGGGTCTCCTGCATGGGTGATAGGAACCCAGGTTCTTGGGTTGTCATCTGGTACCTTGCGGACACATTTGTAGGAAGCTGCATCATAAGTGCTGGGTAGCCAGGTTCTGAGCCAGGCAGCCCCACATGGGATACAGATGTCCCTAGCAGCAGCTTAACCCACTTCACCACAATGTCCACCCTTTTTGATTTTTCAAATAAAACTGAACTTAGGAATATTACATATGGGATGCTAGCACTGCAAGTGGAGGCTTGGCCTACTACACCATAGTGCTGGCCCCCAGTACACATGGTTAATCTGGAAAATCATTGAAGATTTTATGTGTAATATATTATTTTATCCTGTGGCTTGAAACTCTAAAAGAAAAACCTCAATGCTTGGCAGACTCTCAGAAACACAATTTTGACTGTATAAGCATTTGCAATTACAATAACATGATAATTTGGTTACAGTATTCAAAATATTTGTTAGTTGTCCAGATATCTAACCTTTTCGAAGGGAAAGCTCCTTTGCAAAAGGATGCATGAAAGATGAAGAGATTGAGGGGCCAGTGTTGTGGCGTGATGGGTCAAGCTTCCACGTGGGATGCTGGCATCCCATATGGGTGCTGGTTTGAGTCCTGTGTGCTCCACTTCAGATCCAGCTCCCTGCTCAAGTACCTGGGAATGCAATGAAAGATGGCCCAAGTGCATGGGCCACTACCACCTATATGGGAGGCCTGGATGGAGTTCCTGGCTCCTTGCTCTGGCCTGACATAGCTCTGGCCATTGTGGCCATTTGGGGACTGAACTACTGGATGTAAGATCTTTCCTTCTCTGTCACTCTTTCAAATAATTGTTTAAAAAATAAAAAGAAGGGAGTGAATAACAAAGAACAGTCTAGTGTCAAAGTGGTGTTAGCCTGTGGTATACTAAGTAAGTAAAACTCTTTCCTGTGTCCTCTATCAGGAAATTTGATTTTCAGACTGGAAAATGTGGAACACACATCATCAAAAGACAAAATGAAGTCTTGGGTGGAGGAAGAACATTAGACAAAATAGTCCCTTTTAGGAAATAATTCACATCACTTAAACAAGTTGGATTTGGGGTGCTGAGAATCTTGATTCTTGAACCACTGTCATTAACTGTTGAAGAATTATGAATAGCATGAAAGATGCCCTAGAATCACCGATAAAAAAAAACATCTAATTTTCAAAAAGGGAAAATGTTTTAGTCTGATGAGCTTGTTAATATCAAGCAGGGTTCCTAATGAGAAGAGTGATTTGTGAAATTAAGAAAGCTGATATTCAGAATAAACTCTGGAAAAACAAGTCATGGTCATTGCCATTTAAATTTTCATTTTAAAATGTTGTAAGAAAATTAAAATCAGCCTTCTGTTCCTTCTTTAAATATTTTCTGTTTTCTTGACTTTTTTTTTTAAGGCTGTTGAATTTATGGAAACTTTTGTATTTGCTATTAAACTCCAAAGTCTCCAAACTGTAAGACTTGTATTTAAGATTCAGACTCAGACTCCTAGGAAGAAAACCATTGGAGAATGCTCACTGTCACTCAGAACTCTTAATACACAGGAAATGGATTACTCATTGGAGATAATACCACCTTCAAAAGTTTCTGTAAGTGATATAGTATGTAATGTTAAAAGTGTTTCATACTTGTAGAATTATCTATATATGGATGAGTTTTTTGTTTGTTGGAGGATAACTTGAATACTGTAGAGTTTTAAAGACTCAGGAAGACTCTCAAAAGGCAGTAGTAGGGGCTGGCACTGTGGCGCAGTAGGTTAATCCTCATCTATGGTGCCAGTTCTAGTCCTGGCTGCTCTTCTTCTGATCCAGCTCTCTACTATGGCTTGGGAAAGCAGTAGAAGATAGTCCATGTGCTTGGGCCCCTGCACCCACCTGGGAGACCTGGAAGAAGCTCTGGCTCCTGGCTTCGGGTCAGTTCAGCTCCGGTGGCCGTTGTGGCCATTTGTGGAGTGAACCAGCAAATGGAAGACCTTTCTCTCTGTCTCCCTCTCACTGTCTGTAACTACCTCTCAAATGACTAAAGAAAATCTTTTTTAAAAAGTCAATAATAATGCCATTTAAAATGATAATTTAGAAATAATTGATTAAAAGATAATTGAACCATTTTCCTTTCTTCATTGGAAGATAACCTCAGAGTTACCTTCTCCTAGCACATTTTTTGGTTTTTGGTAATCCTGAAGTATGAGTATCTTTACATTATTAAATTATTTTCTTTTTCAGTATTTTTTTGGTAACTGGTAACTTAGGAAAACCAAGAAAGAATCATAAATTCCAAACTCAGAGATTGTTCAGCAATAGATGAGGAAAGTTGTTTTAATGACTAAACTGCCGGTTAGGAGGCTGCTGTCTCATGTCAGAATGCCTGGGTTTGTTGCCTGCCTTTGGCTCTGAGTCCAGCTTTCTGCTAGTGCAGATCCTGAGGGACAGAATGATAGCTCAGGTACTTGGGTTCCTGCCATCCATGTGGGAGTCCTGGATTGGATCCCCAGCTCCTGGCTCCTGTGTGACCCAGCCCTGGTCAGAAGAGCAATTGGGAATTGAACAGGCGGATGATAGGGAACTCTGTAATTAATTAAAATCTGAAGCCGGCGCCGTGGCTCAACAGGCTAATCCTCCGCCTTGCGGCGCTGGCACACCGGGTTCTAGTCCCGGTCGGGGCGCCGGATTCTGTCCCGGTTGCCCCTCTTCCAGGCCAGCCCTCTGCTGTGGCCCAGGAGTGCAGTGGAGGATGGCCCAAGTGCTTGGGCCCTGCACCCCATGGGAGACCAGGAGAAGCACCTAGCACCTGGCTCCTGCCATCAGATGAGCGCGGTGCGCCTGCCGCAGCGCACCAGCCGCGGCAGCCATTGGAGGGTGAACCAACGGCAAAAGGAAGACCTTTCTCTCTGTCTCTCTCTCTCACTGTCCACTCTGCCTGTCAAAAAAAAAATTAAAAAAAAGAAATCTGATTAAACAAAAACCAGAAGATATAATCTTGAAAGTTTTCATCTAAAGAAATGTTAAATGTTTTAGGAGATATATTCATTCTGTATATTACACAATGCATACATGTATTAAAACATCATATAGTATCCCATAAATGTATAATTTTTATGTGTCTATCAAATATATTTCTAATGATTTTTTAAAAAGAGTATCTTCTTGGGGAGGCAATATGTGGTAGGGTAAGACAGCTGCCTCTAGAACTAGGATATTTTTGCCCAAATCCTAATTCCCTGACTACTAGACTGTGTGAACTTAGGTGCTTCAGTCTCTTATCTCCACAATAGGCATGGAAAGAACACAGGCTCCCAAGCTTGGTGTGAGCAATAGATCACTCAGTGTTGAGCAAGTGGTAAGGTAAATCTTTCTGTCAGCTATTGTTGTAATGGGTAAAATTTTCTAAATGGGTAAAATATAAATCCTGTGTAAGTTTATAGTCACATATAGGTTTGACCTTATCAAAGTTTATGATAGATTACTATAAATGTTATTCTGACATGGAAACTATATAACCATTAGGTATTCATAAGCAATGTAAAGACAGTGTTCAGCTGGCTGATTCAGAGAAACAAGTATCAGGTCTCATAAATCAGTCAGCACTTTAGGTAATGAAGCTTTTTACAAAAACATCAGCTGTAAACACTTCATCCCAACCAATTTATGAGCATATATACAACTTAGTCATTTTTTAAAAGTTTTCTAACAGAATTATTCACTTGAGGACAGAGGGAATTAGACAACTGTAGGAGTGTGTGAGGCAAGAGAGGGAGAGAGATCTCATCCACTGGTTCCCTTCACAAATGCCTGCAGTAACTAAGTCTGGGCCAGGCTGCAGCAAGAGCCAGGAATGCAAGCCAGGTCTCCCACATGAACGGCAGGATCCCAACTACTTAAGACATCATTTGCTGCTTCAGCCAGGTCTCCCACATGAACGGCAGGATCCCAACTACCTGAGCCATCATTTGCTGCCTCCGAGGTGCATGTTAGTAGGAAGCTGGAATCGGAAGTGGAGCAGGGACTCAGATCCCAAATCTGATATGGGATATGAGTACCCCAACTGGCATTTTAACCACTCGGCCAATGCCTTCTCCTAGTTGTATTTAAAATAAAGAAATACACAGTACATCAACTTTATCTGTAGTCACTCTAGTGTGCAATAGAATCCCAGAGTTTCTTACTCCTATCTGAATACAACTTAGTACCACTTAATCAACCTTTCTTGTAACCACTGTTATACTTTTAACTTTTAAGAAATTACCTGTTTTTGGGCTCCACATGGGGTAGGATCATATGGTGCTTGTCTTCATGTGCTTGGCTTATTTCACTTAACATAATGACCTCCAGTTTGATCCATATTGTCGTGAATGATGAGACTTCATTCCTTTTAATGGCTGAGTATTATTCCAATGTGTATGTGGACTTTTTCTTTATTCATGGGAGCATCTTAAGCATCATCAGACTGTGGTTTTCTCTAATGATGCTTAACATTTCATTGTTGATGATTCCAGGAAGGCTAATAAAGTTTATTTTCTTTAAAAAAAAAATGGCACATTATTCAGGCACAGTGACCCTGTCTTATATCTGCCTACAGTTTTGTGCTTGTTAGATACAGTCATTGCATTCCTGCTAACTAGTAGGAATTTTAATGTTTTGGTTGTTATAAGAAAGCCACTTTGAATAGTTTTTTCATGATCTGAATTAATGTTCTGGAATATAAACTGAGTTTGTAAAATAACCTTGACAAGTAGGAAGTGAAAAATTCAGTGTGAAATGCTGCTCTGTTTTATGAGAGTGAACTCTACAGTTGTGCCTCCTTCATGTTTCCATAAGTGAGTTATGAGTACAGAACTATAATGAAGAAAATGAAAGATTTTCATTCATGGTTCCTTTTGTGTTTTGTAAACAAGAAGAAACTTTTTTCAAAAGGACAGGAACTTTTTTTTAATCAGCAAAGATTTTATTTTGTATATGGATACCACGTTAGTTCATGTGAAATGAATTATTAACCCATTCTCATTCTGATTAAGACCAAAGCAGTAAATTCACTTAGACTTAGAAGTAGCAGTATTTGCCAAAGTAAACAAATTTTAACATCATTTTAGACTTTTTCAAGGGAAAATTAACCTCAACAGTTGAGTTTCTACTTTTTAAGCAATTCACCATTTATTGTCTGTCTCCATGATGAATTTTAAAACACAAAATTATATGTTAATGGGGCTGGCACTGTGGCATAGTGGGTTAAGCCACCGCCTGCAACGCCAGCATCCCTTACAGGCACTCATCCCATGTGAGTCCTGGCTGCTCCACTTCCAATCCAGTTCCCTGTTAATGCACCTGGAAAGCAGCAGAAGATGCCAAGTCCTTGGCCTCCTGCATCCACATGGGAGACCAGAAGAAGCTCCTGGCTTCTGCCTGGCCCAGCCCTGGCCATTGTGACTGTTTGTGGAGTGAACCAGCAAATGGAAAATCAATCTCTCCCTCTCTCCCCCTCCCTCTCCCTCCCTCCCTCTTCCCTTCCTTGTCCCCCTCTTGCTCTCCCTCCTCCCTTCTGTCTCTTTGTAACTCTGTTAAATAAATCTTTTTTTTAAAGAAGTGTTTTTTAGGGTGAGCGCCACGGCTCACTTGGCTAATCCTCCGCTTGCGGCGCCAGCACCCCAGGTTCTAGTCCCGGTTGAGGAGCTGGATTCTGTCCCGGTTGCTCCTCTTCCAGTCCATCTCTCTGCTGTGTCCCGGGAGTGCAGTTGAGGATGGCCCAAGTGCTTGGGCCCTGCACCCGCTTGGGAGACTAGGAGGAGGCACCTGGCTCCTAGTGCAGCATGGTGGCCATTTGTGGGGTGAACCAACAGAAAAGGAAGACCTTTCTCTCTCTCTCACGGTCTAACTCTGCCTATCAAAAAAAAAAAAAAAAAAAAAAGTGGCCATCACTGCAGCTCAATAAGCTAATCCTCCGCCTGCAGCGCTGGCACCCTGGGTTCTAGTCCCAGTTGGGGCACCGGATTCTGTCCCGGTTGCTCCTCTTCCAGTCCAGCTCTTTGCTGTGGCCCAGGAGTGCAGTGGAGGATGGCCAAAGTCCTTGGGCCCTGCACCTGCAAGGGAGACCTGGAGAAGCACCTGGCTCCTGGCTTCAGATTGGCACAGCACAGTGGCCACTTCGGGGAGTGAACCAACAGAAAAGAAAGACCTTTCTCTCTCACTGTCCACTCTGCCTGTCAAAAAATAAAAAAGTTTTTCAGTGAACTGTGAGCTAATTATTGGGGAATACAGGGTACTTAACAAATATAAACCTCTCCAGAAAGTCATTCATTTGTTTTATAATTTTATTAGAATCACTACCAGAAAAGATTTCTTTGTTCGTCCATAGTGAGCCTTACTTAGTAAGATATGTAAACAATATGTTCTTGTTTTATTCCCATTCTTATGCTTTTCAACACATCAACAGTAATGTTTTTGTATTTGGACAACTTTTTGTTGCTTTTATTTGCGTTCCAAGATCCTTGGAATCCACATAAGTAGGCTGGCTTGTGTTGTATTTCACAGACAAAATAGCAGTCTTCTCCAAGAGGTCAGCAGTACTGAAGAACACATTTTAGTTATTTCTCGTGCTCTCTGGCTCCTTTATTTTACTGACTGCCTCAGGTTGTTTGACCTTCTCTGCTTTATTTATTGTCTCATCATTGTGATGAACATCTTTCTTGCTGCTTTCTTCAGCTTGCTCCCATTCAACACAGAATCCAAATGGTAACCCTCAAATCCATCTGCTGGCTTTGGTGGCACCTACTCTTACTTCTGTAATTAGAAGAAATAGTGATTCTTATATATAACATTTTTATCATTCCGTATGTTCTTAAAAATAATTTACTTGGCTATGCTTACTTATTTGAAAGTAAATTCCTTTGGGTTAATTTCACTGGCATTTTCTCCAGTAATACTACTTAGAAATTTTATTTGTTTCTAATTTAAATTGACTTTTGGTGTCACTGATTTTGAAGGTTCAGTGTGTATGTGTAACTTTTATTTTCATAATCAATGAAGGTGAAGCACCTCAGATTTTTTGAATCTATGATATTTATGTATTTTTTAGAAATATTTATTTATTTGAAAGAGATCTCCCATCTGCTCGTTTACTCCCCCAAATACCTATAGCAGCCAGGGCTGGGCAAGGCTGACGCCTGGGATCCTCTCCCCTGTGGGTGAAAGGGCCCAGCGACCTGAGCCATCACCTGCAGCCTTCCAGGATGTGCATTTGGAAAAGGATGTGGGTGTCCCAAGTGACATCTTTTTTTTTTTTTTTAAGGTTTATTTATTTGAGAGGTCGAGTTACACAGTGAGAGGAGAGACAGAGAGAAAGGTCTTCTGTCCATTGGTTCACTCCTCAAATGGCCACAACAGCCGGAGATGCGCTTATCCAAAGCCAGGAGCTAGGAGCTGCTTCTGGTCTCCCACACAGATGCAGGGGCCCAAGGACTTGAGCCATCTTCCACTGCTTTCCCAGGCCATAGCAGGGAGCTGGATTGGAAGAGGAGCAGCCAGGACTAGAACCAGCGCCCATATGGGATGTTGGCGCCGCAGGCAGCAGATTAACCTACTACACCACAGTGCCAGCCTCCCACGTGACATCTCAAAGGGTGCAGCCAGATGCCCACCCTGCGTTTGTCTTCTCAACTTTCCCTTATGACTTTGGGTGACAATGAAAAGCAATGCTTCAAGAATATCTAAGCTTAGCTCTTTATTTTCCAATGTTTGAAATATCCCAAAACTTATTACCAAATGACACTTTTTTGATATTCAGGTTTGCCATGCAGAACTTCAACTGGGGACTTGTTTTCAAGCAGTAAATAGCAGGATTCAGTTGCAGATTCTTGAGGCACAGTACCTTCCCAGCTCATCCACTCCTCTAACTTTGAGTAAGTATACCTGTGTGCGAAGTGAGATCTTTAGAGAGTGTTAGTGATAAAAAGGTTTTCCTACATTTCTTAGAATGGAGATTAAAATCTTATTTTTATTGTTTAACTTAAATATAAACTTTAATGTAAAGTTACTTTATTAGATTTCTAATTTTAGCCATTGTGTGTATCTTAACTTCTTGTCTATTGATTCTTATTCATTTGTAACCTGTATATTTAGTTCATCATTTCATACAGGTTGAGTGCCCAGAGTACTCTCAGGTTTGTCTCACCAGCCTAAATCTCTGTTCTTTCTCTGTCTAAGCCCTTTGCTGGGTGCTCTGCTAACCAGAAACTTAATTTTTAAAAACCCCAAATAACAAAAATAAAGCTACACTTTTCACTTCCTTGGCCTTTGGGCACAACCAGGGGCCGTGATGCTTTGGGTGTGTAGACCTGGTTCGTGTGGACACCTGGAACTGGAGATTTGGGTTCGGTCGTACCTTAAGGGTTAAGAGTAGGATAAGAATGCTCCTTTTTGTACTAAAAGAAGGGAACTGTCTGGGGACAGGTAAGAGCAGTTTACATCCACTGTAACTAGAAAGACTGAAAATAGATGAACTGATCATTCAAGAAGCTAGAAAAACAGCAAACATGAGGAAAGGTGAAGTAGGTTATTAGAGCTATAGTTGAAGTTGATAAATATGGAGACCAAGACAAAAGACATAATCCATAAAACCAAAAACTTTTTCTTTGAGAGGACCAAGATAAATTTGTAGTAGTTTGGATTAATAAGCAAGAAAAAAACATGAATGATACTCTGAACAAGGAAAAGTATCTACTTTCAAATTCAGAAGATGTTTGGTAATATATAAGATAATAACATGTATCACCACATGAGTGTCTTCAGATATCTCTTCAAAATAAATAAAAAAAAAAATTCACTCAGTGTAGTGGTATAGTGGGTAAAAGCCACCACCTACAATGCTGGCATCCCATATGGGCTCTGGTTAGTGTCCTGGCTGTTCTGCTTCCAGTCCAGCTCATTGCTAATGGCCTGGGAAAAGCAGCTTGGGCTCCTGCTGCCCATGTGGAAGACTGGAAGAAGCTCCTAGCTTTGGCCTGGCCCAGCCCTGGCTGTTGCAGTCAACTGGGGAGTATGCCAGTAGCTACAAGATCTCTCCATCTGTCTCTCCATCTCTGTAACACTGACTTTCAGGTCAATAAATAAATCTAAAGAAGAAATTCACTCAAGAAGATAAATAATATTAATTAAAGAATAGCCATGAAAATATAAAGAATTGCCTCTAATAAAATCACTAAGCTGAGATGATTTTACGGGCAGATTCTACCACTTTCAAGGAATGCACGATTCACATTCTATATGAACTGTTCTAAAGTGTGATTTTTAAAAGCAATTTGTAAAATTAGCATACTGTGGATATCTTTACAGAACAATACGTGTTCATTATAGACTGACATCACATACATAGATAGATGAGAAAACCTTAAACATAAAAAATACACCTTGGAATAAATCCCCAGGACTACCTACAGTTAACTGTGGGAAACAAGGACAAACAGTAGAAATTTATAGATGCAATTTGTTACATTAACAGATGGCTTCCCTTAATCAAAGCAGTGAATCAGGATTTCCAATGATCTCTGCTTTATAGATTGAATTTATAAAGATCATAGTCATCACTTTGTGGCCCCCTCCTTTCTGGGAGTCCCTTCTTCAACTTCTTGCTATCTTGCTCGGTCACCTGACCCCTCAAGTCAACCAGACTGCACTTTCTGCTTGAAAAATATCCTGTTCCAGTCACATTTGGCAGCAGGGGAGAGGTTAGGGGTCGCTTGGCTGAGAAGCTGTGGAAACCTGAGTTTCACCCAGTGCAGTTCCTATCATTCAGAATTGACTTCCAGGGGAGTGAGTGGTATGGTTTTGAAGATGATACTTGGGACACCCTTATCCCATATTGGAGTTCCTGGGTTCATGTCCTGGCTCTGCTCCCAATTCCAGCTTCCTGCTGATGTGCAGGAAGGTAGGGATGCCTGTCACCCATGTGGGAGACCCAGGTAGAGTTCCTGGCTCACAGCTTTGGCCTGGCCTATCCCTGGCTACTGCAAGTGTTTGTAGAATGAATCAGTGGATGGGAAATCTCTGTGTTTCTGCCTGTCAGAAATAAATAGAATTGACTCCCTTACCATTTCTTTTCATTTCTGGTCAGTCTTTAGCGTTTTTTAAAGATTTATTTATTTGAGAGAGTGTTACAGAGAGAGGGAGGGACAGAGATCTTCTGTCCTCTGGTTCACTCCCCAAATGGTTGCAACGGCTGGAGTTGGGCCATTTCAAAAAGCCAGGAGCTGCTTCTCAGTCTCCTGTGTGGGTGCAGGGGCCCAAGCACTTGGGCCATCTTCCACTGCTTTCTAGGTCATTAGCCCAGACTCTAATGGCGCCCATGTGGGATGCCAGCACTGCAGGCAGAGGCTTATCCTACTATGCCACAGCACCAGTGTCGTGTTTTTATATTTCTAAAGTTTGTCATTGTTACCTATGAAATTTTAGTTCACACAAGCTAGTCTACTGTTACTGGAAGCTCTGCATTTTAAATTTATTAAAGGAATAGATTTTCTCTAGTGGGCCTATGCCTAAGGGCCAGTGTCCCAAGCAAAGAATTTTACCTGTGTACAGTTGAGAAATAACTCTCTCTAGCCATCCAAAGAGTTGGCACCTCATTGTGTAGCCCTCTTCATCGTGTACCCCTTTGCTGCTGACTGTTTTGTATGCTTACAATTCTGGTCTTCAGTGGCACTCAAGCCTGAGGAAGGTGAAATTCATTTGAGACTATAGTAGTTATTTATAGTTGTGGTGCAAGTTGACTAGAGATGTTTTCTGTTACTAGCTCATCAAACCTTTAAAAGTGGCTTACTTGTATTTTTACAATAAATATATATAGGCTGGAGCTGCAGCTCAATAGGCTAATCCTCCACCTAGCGGTGCCGGCACACCGGGTTCTAGTCCCGGTCAGGGCACCGGATTCTGTCCCGGTTGCCCCTCTTCCAGGCCAGCTCTCTGCTATGGCTCAGGAGTGCAGTGGAGGATGGCCCAAGTGCTTGGGCCCTGCACCCCATGGGAGACCAGGAGAAGCACCTGGCTCCTGCCTTCAGATCAGTGCGGTGCGCCGACCGCGGCGGCCATTGGAGGGTGAACCAACGGCAAAGGAAGACCTTTCTGCCTCTCTCTCTCTCACTACCCACTCTGCCTGTAATAAAAAAAAAATAAATAAATATGTACATTCATATGGTATTTTAATAAAATTTTATAAATCAAAATTTCTTGTTTTTAGGTTTTTTTGTGAAAGTGGGAATGTTTAGCTCTGGAGAGTTGATTTATAAGAAGAAAACACGCCTACTGAAGGCCTCTAATGGAAGAGTAAAATGGGGAGAAACTATGATTTTTCCACTTATACAGAATGAAAAAGACATTGTTTTTCTCATTAAGCTTTATAGTCGAAGCTCTGTAAGAAGAAAACACTTTGTGGGCCAGGTTAGTGTGGAGTTTTTGTTTTGAATTCCTTCCTTGTGTTTTTCTGTGCATTTAAACAGTTGTTAACAAAGCAAATACAGGATAAGATTGAAGATGATTAACATTCTTCAGCATTGTAAGTTCCAAATTAAATGTTTTCCAGAGTTATAAACCCTGTCTGAGTTTTTGCTTTCATACAAATAGGTGGGATTTCTGAGCAATCAGGTTTATCTTTAATTAAAGTCTTTTTTTGAGCTTTTCAGCATTATAAGAAAGATCAGTTTTTTAGTACTACTAACTCCTTCCATGTGGAAGAAGGGGACAATAAGTATTTATATCAAATTTCTTAAGGCTTTGAATGTCAAATTTACTTTATTCTGTTTTAAAAGGTAATACCTAGGCCAGCGCCATGGCTCAACAGGCTAATCCTCCGCCTTGCGGCGCCGGCACACCGGGTTCTAGTCCCGGTCGGGGCACCGGATTCTGTCCCGGTTGCCCCTCTTCCAGGCCAGCCCTCTGCTGTGGCCCAGGAGTGCAGTGGAGGATGGCCCAGGTGCTTGGGCCCTGCACCCCATGGGGAGACCAGGAAGAGCACCTGGCTCCTGGCTCCTGCCATCGGACGAGCGCGGTGCGCCGGCCGCAGTGCGCCGGCCGTGGCGGCCATTGGAGGGTGAACCAACGGCAAAGGAAGACCTTTCTCTCTGTCTCTCTCACTGTCCACTCTGCCTGTAAAAAAAAAAAAAAGTAATATCTAAAGTTCTATAAATGATAGATATTATTAATACTATGGCTCAAGAATGACTTAGGATTACAGATTTAATGTAAAAGGAGCTTAAAATACACATTCTTTTTTTTTATTTTTTTATTTTTTTGACAGGCAGAGTGGACAGTGAGAGAGAGAGACAGAGAGAAAGGTCTTCCTTTGCCGTTGGTTTACCCTCCAATGGCTGCCGCGGATGGCACGAGCCAGGTGTGCTAGGTGCTTTTTCCTGGTCTCCCATGGGGTGCAGGGCCCAAGCACCTGGGCCATCCTCCACTGCACTCCCGGGCCACAGCAGAGGGCTGGCCTGGAAGAGGGGCAACCGGGACAGAATCCGGTGCCCCGACCGGGACTAGAACCCGGTGTGCTGGTGCCGCAAGGTGGAGGATTAGCCTGTTGAGCCACGGCGCCGGCCAAAATACACATTCTTTACCAATCTAATTTAAATCATGATTAGTATTGGTTTAACTCATCTTCACAAAATGTTTCTGACTAAAATTGATCCACATCAGAATCAGTTTTAAGTTGATTACCTAGAATTATTGAGTTAGAGATGATACTAATAACTGTTCCAGGGACAGTGATTTTGTAATATGTCACCTTGAATTTTTAAATTGTATCATTTAAAGTAGTCTTCAGAATGACTAAGCAGGTTAAATGTTTTGATATGTAAGAGTCAAAGAAATTAGCTTTTGGAAAGATGAAAAGATATGCAATTGCAACTATGTAAGCTTCCAAATGTCTTTTGTCAAGGTGTACTGAACTCATTTACCATCACTGAATGGTAACATCAATGAATGGCTAAATGAGTGTACTGTGTTTTGTTTTTTTTTTTTAACAGATTTGGATAAGTGAAGACAGTAATAACATTGAAGCTGTGAACCAGTGGAAAGAAACCATTATAAATCCTGAAAAGGTTGTTATCAAGTGGCACAAGTTAAATCCGTCCTGAAGATTTCATATATTAATGTGGTGAAGAACTTGACATTCTTTTAGAAGACATGATTTCAGTTTGCTACCAATAAGAAGAGACATTTCAATACATTCAATTTATTTATGAAGGACATAATTGTAGTATATAATGGATCTGACAGAAGCTATATAAAAAGCATAATTTTATCAGATAGACAAAATGAAGAAAATGTTTTCAAATGGTACAGAAATAGACAATAAAATAAAAAGGGTAGTGTTAGGTAAACTAAATTATAAAACCTGTGAGAATGTCAATCACAGATAATTATTTCTCCACTCTGCTTTTGCTTTTGCTTTTTAAGCTTTACCAAAATACTGAAAACCTAGTGTATCAAGTCTGTTACTGTTATCAGACCCTTAGAAGATTTCACAGCTGTTTCAGTGCTAGGCATTGTGGGTTAGATCTTGGCTCTACTGTTTACTTCTTGGTATATTTTTTCCTCTCAGCAAAAATGAATTGAACCATTTCAACTATCTTCTCTATTTGGGGAAGTTTGTGCTATGTGTTTATAATTTTTTTATTTATAGGCATTATGTTGCCACTCAGTAAGTTATTTATCACCAAGAAACTTCAGGAATAGAAAACTGCATTTTGGCAAGCATAAATGAAAACATCAGAAGGTTGAAGCTTAATTAGAGACCTGGAATACACACATGTTGCTGTTTTCTTCCCTCAAATATTTTTTGTTTTATTTGGAGTTGAAATAAGAGTATAATCCATATGGTCTCTCCTACTTAGCATAAGTAAATGAGCTTAAGTGGCAAAGTTAAATATTTTGTGATAATCGCTTCCTTGTTTTTAGTTTTTAACATATAAATGACTTGTTCTGTAATCCTTATTAGATTATTTCCCACACTGTCTCCATACCATATGCGCAGACACTGTGTAACAAATATTTTATTTTGCAGTCTTCTTTCAGATGCTTACTAGTCCTCAGTCTATGGGAATAATTTCAGCTTAACTGACCATAAAAGGTGGGGCCAAAAAGAATATTTTTCCTAATAAGCAGATCATGTACTCAGGGTTGTCAGTCTTCTGCTTTTCTTTCTTACTCTGTCCCATCCATGCTAAGAGATGGTGATATTTTAAGCCAGAAATATACCTTGTTATAAGCATACCTTTTTCATTTCATTTCCTGTGTTCTGTGTCTTTCATTAAAAATTTCCCAAATAAACTCATAGGTCTCTTTTTTCCTAGGTACCATCTCCTCAAGCTACAAAATGTACATATTTTACACCCCCTTTGCTTCTGTTGCCTAGATTTTATGATACTAGTGGGGCTGCCACTATGCATTTTGACGTAATGTTTTTATATATGATCTTAGCCAAAAGGGCAAGAAGCGGCATCATAATTTGCTTAGATTTGTGAAAAACAGCATATTGGTCTTTTAAGAGAAATCTGTTTTGTGTGGTAGTATTTTGAATCTAGCAGATACAATTATTTAGCTTTTTTATTTAGCTGTTTGTTTGTTTTTTTTTAAATAGACATTTTTGGAGCTGTTTGAGGTTCACAGGTAAATTTAAAGGAAGGTACAGAGATTTCTTATTTACCCACTTTCCCCTACACTCACAACCTCCCGTGCTATCAACGTCTTGCACCAGAATCATACATTTGTTAAAATCAACAGTGCCACATCATCATCACCCAAAGTCTGTGGTTTACAGTAAGGGTGAGGTTTCTTCTTGGTGTATATTCTGTGAGTTTTGACAAATATATAATGACATGTACTCACCATTACAGTATCATTTGTTTCATTGTGCAAACTTTGCAAATGTAGCTGTTTTAGAAGTTACCAAATGTGTTTATTGAATTTTAGATAATAAATAGCAGGCCTTATTGTTTTTAATAAAACTTTTATTTTAGCAGATTTCTATATTAATGCTTTCAATTACTAAATTTAACATATGCAGTCATATTTTAACTTGGCTTTTAATGATTTTATTTAACTTTTAATATTCTTATAAAGTGTATGATGTAAGTTGAGGAAATGCTGTGGCTTCTCGGTTCCTTAGAGTCCTAGAAAAATAAAACAATAAAGAAACAGCCTTTTTATTGAAAAGATCTTTCAAGTAGAGAAATATTGGTGGAACGGAGATGCCAAATGTTTTCATTAGTGTTTACCTAAGCATTTTTCGGGGGGAGATCCTGAGGATCACTGCTGTGCTGGTTGCTTCCTTGAAGTCTTGCCTGGAAACACACCTGTCTGTTCCTAGGCACTCAGACTGTGAGGAAAACAACAGGAGCTGCTAACAAAAAGTGAACCTCTGTACAGAAATCATTTCTCTGTGTATTTGCTTAGGTATTTCTTGACTTCTACCCACTTACAACAAGAAAGGAACCAAAATTATGCTGGGTGACCAGAGGAAACCTTGAAAGGGTTCACACTGATAGCTAAATTTGCACAGTGCTAATCCCTAACAATGTATTTATCTTTAAACTCTCAGGTTATCACAGTATCACTATATGGCTTTCGTTTAGTTTTGCGTGATTTTTTAATCAGCATAGAGAAATGACCACCAAAATAAATTAGTATATTAATTCCAGCTTTATCAGACTGTTAAGAAGAAACCAGAGGGATTTTGGACATATTTTATGTAATTGTGATCTAAAAATTACCTAAACTGAAGTTCTATTTGAACATAGTTAATGTAAATTTCTAGTGTACTCAGTAGCCACATGGAAACTATTTCCTGGAGAAAATTACCATTATTTAATTAAATGTTTGCTTATTAATAACTTCAGTAATTTGCAATACGTTTCAAATTTTTGTATGATGCAGTAGTGAATATTATAAAAATATACACATTCTTTTGGTGTTTGGGCATTTGGTGTTTCCTCAGTGTGTGCTGAGGAGACCCAGATCAAAGTCTGTGCATGATCATGATGAGGACACTTTCTAACATTCCTATTGCATAAGCTGTAATTCTTACTCAAAATTTAATTTCAAATGCTTGTAATTCTGGCTGAAACATTGAGAGAATTATGAAAACTGGGCCCATATGAAATAAACGTTTTGAAATACAGATTTTAAAAGTTATTAAAAAGAATTAGTGTTGCTGTCGAAAATTGTATTTTATTTTTAGTGGGTGGTGAGTCGTCTTAAGGTGAGTGCTGCCAACATTTTTGGTAATTTTATAGTAGGAAAGATGTTTTTGACTTGATGCTTCTTAATTTTTAAATGTTTCAGCTATAAAGTGTCTGATCTCTATAACAATGGTTATAATCAATAACTAATAAATCACAGGACTCTGATAATGGCAGCAGATCTAAAAAGAAAGTTCTGTATGCCTTCTTAGGTGGTAAAAAATTTGATTCCAGGCTGAGCTAAATCCCCAGATGAGAAACGTGTTTGTGCTGGTGTCTATCAGTATTGATTTTCACATTGTCACACTGTGGAATTTGTTTCTAGATCACCATTCTTTAGTTTCTGAGGAAGGAGGTTGATAAATACCTGCCCTTCGTGATAAGAACAGATTTACTTTTGTAGAAATAAATTTGGTTAAGTATAGCTTTAAATTGTGTTTCAGTTTAATTTCTAGATCTTTCGTTTTTCTTGGTTACATAATGTGTGGGATCTTGCTATGAGTATGTCCTCCAAAGGCTTATGTTTTGGAAGGTTGATCCCCAGAGTGATGTGTGAAATGATGGTCCCTCTAAGAAGTTGGTCCCCAGAGTGGTGTGTGAGGTGGGACCTAGTGGAAGGTCTTTAAATCACTGGGCAGCTGCCCTTAGAAGGCATTAAAGTTGCTCTGGTGGGATTCCTGAACTCTTGCAAGAGTGGTTTTCCTAATAATTGATGTTTCTTATCACTTATCATACCTTCGAACTCTGTCATCTCCTGTACTCAATCACCATGTTCAGAAATACATATCCTTAACAGATCTTGAACCCACCTACTTCTCCATATCCATCTCCACTGTAGCATCACCAGTAGAGGCGACTCCCTGTCTGTCTTAGAGTACTGTGTGCTCTCCATGTTGGTCTTGGTGCTCCCTCCTGTTCCCCTTCAGTCCTTTCTCCTCCCAGCAGCCAGAGTGATGTTTTTAAAATGTAAACCTGATTGTCACACTTTAGATCCCATTGCTTAGTGTGTAGTCCAAAATCCTTAACATGGTTTACAAGGCCTTCGTTGGGAGGAGAAACTTTTCTGATGTCCATGTAATCCAAAGGGAGCCCTCGGGTTAAGCTAATGCCTGATTCATTAGTAGGAGAAAAGAAAACTTACCTGCATGGGGGTTCATAGAAGTTTTCAAATGAAAGAGGTAATTAGGCTGGGGGCTCATACCTTTTTAATAAAATGGAGTTTGGGCTTCAAGAGAATAAATCCTGGGGAAGTGACTATGAAATGCCTGGGGGAACTAGTGGAAGGTGAGGCTTACTTCAGTTAGGTGTGTTTAGGCACACTCTACTTCATGTCACCTCTGGTTGTGAGGGAGACACCACATGCCACAGAGAACACCCTATGGGAGGAACTTCCAGACTGTGGGTTCAACCAGACAGTAGGGAGCAGAGGTGGGAGGACCGTCTCTACTAGGGGTCACAGAGCAGTACACAAGCAAAGGTGTGAGAGGCTTCCATTGGTATGTTTGAATGCCACTAGGTCACAAGATGGTAAAAGGGGTAACTTAGGGCGGAGACCAGCCTTACCACAGTGCTGCCATCTGGTTGCCTGGGTGGACTGTTCACAGCCTATTTGTAGGGATGTTGAACCATCAGGGAAAAGGGAAATTTTAAAAATGTATAAACCTCCCCTGTAATCTGAGCTGTGCCCTCTCTCCAGCCTCATCTTAAGCTATTCTCTTTAGTCTCACTGATCTTCCATTCTCAGAAGACAATGTGTGCCTTGCTTCCTCAGAATCTCTGCGTGGCTACTTCACTACAGGGAATGGTTTCCTTTTGCGCTCCTCCCTTCCCTAAATCCTGTCCTTTTTTCAGATGTCAGCTTAAATGTCTATTCCTTAGAAGAATCTTTTTGGCTCTTTCAAACAATCTTGGATCCTATTTTTCATTTACTCTATAACTTTCCCTTACAGCTGTTATCACAAGTGTAGTTAAATCGTTAACTTGCATAATTTTTGTTTACTGTCTCTCCTATAATGTGACTTCAATGATCGTAAGATCTTATAGACCCAGGCTGTAAGAGTACATAGTTAATATTTGCTCATTCATTCATTGAGCTGATTGGGAGGTTAGGGATATAACAATGAACAAACGGGGAAAAATGAATGAACATATTGCATTCAAGGTTTTATGGTTCAGGACAGTGGCAAAGGCCAGTATCTTCATATTGAGAGAAAATTCTAATATTTAGCATTTCTACATTACTGTAAAATTCATTGACTCAATTTTTAAAATTGATTGACTTATCCAAGAGGCAAAGAGAGACCCGATTGCTAGATTGCTCCCCAGATCCCCAAACAACCAGAGCTGGGTCAGGTTGAAGCCAAGAACCCAGAATTCAGTTCGGGTCTCCCATATGGATGGCAGGGAACCAAGCTCTTGAACCATCAGCTATTGCCTCCCAGGGTATACCACAGCTTGAAACGAATTGGGAGTGGAGCCAGGATTCAAATCTAGGCACTCTAATTTGAGTTGCAGGTGTCCCAAGAAGCAACTTAATCACTCTGCAAATGCCTGCCCCAGTGCATTTCTTAGAGAAGAAATATATTAGCTTCATGACTCTTTAATACTTACTATCAAGACTTAGAAAAAGATTTTCCAAATTGAAATTGCTTGTAGCATAATTAGTGCTAAATCTAGGAGTTTGCTGAAATATCAGATTTTACCTTATTATGATATGTTAAAAACTTAATGTGTGTCATTACCAAGCACAAAGCATTCATTTATTTTAAACATTTATTTCTGACAGCAAATGAATTAATTTGATTCCTCTGTGAAATAGGAAGAATATTTAGATTGTGTCCAGCTTTGAAAATTTCCCATCAGATGTAAATAAAATATAATCACATATGGAAATGGCAGAATGTTAAAAATTGTACTCATTGAACTCTAGTTTATAGTTTTCTATGTTTGAAATATTTTAAAATAAAAATAAAGCAAAATATATTCAAGTTTAAGGGGTGCTAACTAAGCAAGCAGCTATTTACTGGTCTCAACAGTGTTCATAAGACTTGTAGGAAAGAAGATGAGAATAAGAATTGATTAGACGATGATGGTACACATGACAGGATAGAATGAGACTTTGGAGACTTTCCTGGTAGAAGTTAAGAAAGGGAGTCAGGGATGCAGCCGCAGAAACCAGCCTAGCACCATTGCATGTCAGCACTGAGGCCGCTTCCTCTCCTATCTTCATCCAGGACAGATGCTGAGTCTGGAGATGAGAGGGGTGGGAAGGATTGCTGAGCAAGGTTTTCTTAACTCATGATGGCAAAGGAACCCTAGGAAGAACAGAGTGGCCAGAGAGAGTCCTGTTTGAGGAAGAGAATGTGTGGAGAAGAATAAAGGATGGAAAAGTAGGAAGGTAAGGCTGCAGTTTTACAGTGAATATGGGTGCTTTTTGGCACTGTCCTTTTTCTCTGTCCACAGAGCACCTGATGGATCCGTCAGATTTCCTTCGGAGGAATGGATGCAGCATTCTTCCGTTGTCTCTCCCCCTCTCTTCCACCCTTCCTGCTGTCTTTTCGCCAGCTTGTCCCACTCCCCCTGTTTGCCAAGACTCCTACTCAATTGTTGGTTTTTTCGTTGAAAATCTGAAAACTAGTTTGGTTTATGATAAGAAACTCATTGATAACTGTGCCTGAGAGAGACCTCAGGAGTCCTCTACTGTAAATACCAGCTAGAATACAGGGATATTTATTCAACAAGTATGTACTGCACAGGTGCTAGGGATACAGCCCTAGACAAAAAAAAAAAAAAAAAAAAACAACCTCGCAGAGTGTATATTTTAGTTAATATATCAGAACACACAGTGTTTCCAGATAAAATTTGATGCATATCATGCAGTGAGTGAGAAAATCGAAGTTCAGAAAATCTGTTCCAAGTCTTTCCTTCTGTATGGCTGTTTTATATGTGAATCTTCATTGTTTAGTTTCCTTTTGTCTTTCTTCAAATGTTCCTGTTAATGATGTATTAATGTGTTATTATCTAGAATTTTTTAAAGTACACCTAAAGAGCTACTCTTTGAACTAAAACAGGAATAATATATTAAGGAATCACTTGAGAGGGATGGCTTTTTATTTAACCTACTGAACAGCCTGCTTGGAAATCCGCTTTATCAGGGCTACTTGTGTATGAAGTGAATGAAAGAAATAGATGGACCATAGGAAAACCATGCACATACCTAGGCTACATATAGGTAGTTCCCACCATAAGGGTGGTGTATTTTGAACGTCTGAATCATTTTTTCCTCATTAATATTCTTGCCTAGATACTGTATGTCTCAGGAGTGAGAAAAATGAGCTAGCTGTAGTTATTTGAGTTTTAAAGTCTAGATGTTGAAAGATGTTAATCTTTCAGGTTTGGGCCACACTTGGGAAGCATTGGTTTCTTCGTCCAAACCATTTTGTAAAATGGAAATAATCACTCTTTTCAGAACGCTGTGTGATTGCTGCCGCTAGCCGTAAGACAGTAGACACAATGGGTTGTCTTGGAGAAGTGAAGGATGGCTTCACCTGAGCAGAGTCCCTGAGTGCAAGGTCTGGGCCCACAATTTTGCAAGGCTTGGCTATTAATTCCATCAAGATGCAAATAAATTAAGGGAATTGGCTCAGTTAACAGAACTTTCCCAAATCTAATGGGGGAACTGTAATATCAGTTTACCAATTTATAAAAGGAGGACTGTCCCAGAAATGATTCAAAATATTTATATCAGCCTTTACAGCACTCTGTCAGGGCATGCACGAAGATGAATTTTAGAAGCTGCACAATTGTTTGGAGAGCATGAAATGATGGCAAAGGGAAGTGGATTGTAGACAGAAGTATTTTCCAGCCTGGGGGGACTAGTGTCAAATCCTGCCCCAACAGGAGTGTGCTGAAGACTTCACCGTCACTTACCATATTTAGTGTCTTTCTACCAGAACATGCAGACTCAAACCGCTTAGTCCCCCTTTCAACCTTCCCTTTTGCTGTATTTCATTCTAACCTTCTCTAACTGTTTACAGAGGCTTTGGCCAGGTAGGTTATTAGTTAATTGATGAGGTTTCAGCTTGCTAAGTTATAATCATATTTAATGATATCTCCCAGACACTAGAGCCAGGTCATTTTTTTTAAATATTTATTTATTTATTTATTTGAGAGGTAGAGTTACAGACAGAGGAAGAGACAGAGAGAAATGTCTTCCTTCTGTTGGTTCACTCCCCAAGTGGCTGCAACGGCTGAAGCTGCACCCATCCGAAGCCAGGAGCCACGTGCTTCTTCCCAGTCTCCCATGTGGGTGCAGGGGTCCAAGGACTTGAGATGTCTTCTACTGCTTTCCCAGACCATAGCAGAGAGCTGGAATGGAAGAGAAGCAGCCGGGACTCGAACTGTCGCCCATGTGGGATGCTGGTGCCACAGGTGGAAGATTAACCTACTGCCCCACGGTGCCGGCCCCAGCCAGATCATATTAAGTGCAAGTTTAGGAATTCTGTCTACTATCTGATGGTAAGTAGATGTCTGTCTGAAATCTCTAGGTTTATAACTTTTGATCTATCAATTGAATTTGAAGTGTTTGATACAATTGATAGTCCCTTAACACTTTTCTTTACTTCTCAGAACGTTTGGGCTGTTCTTTCATTACTGCATTAGCTTGGATGCAAAATGTGATGTTGTCTTTTATAGGGCAGAGCAGCTAGACAGGGTGTCTGCTGTGGTTGATTGGTTGTTAGGCTTCATCCTACACGGCAAGACAAAACTGCAGTACAGGGCACGTCCCTGGTGCGTCAGAGATCTCAGGTCATCATCACAGTCATCTGAGCCTGCATGCCGACGATGTGTCAGTTTGGAATTTGCAAGACTGGAGCTGAGAGTTTCCAAACAATAATCTGTTCTCCAAAGACAGGGAAATGGTTGTTATAAAATACCCACGTATGTCTTCATGTCCTCCTCATATCCTCTAGCAAGGTCTACATTTTTATTGTAGGGTCATTTGATAGTGAGAGAAGTAGATTTTTGTTACAATCTGGCACCTTAATCTTCTTATCTAAAAGTGATAATGTTTTATCATTTTTCTGCTGTAGGAAGAACATGATGAGAAACAGATTTTTCATTCCAAGTATGGTGTACAGCTGTTTTGAAATAAATGTCTAATATCAGTATTTTAAAGATTTACTCATACTCTTTACTGTTGATTTTTTTTTTGCAAGTTTCAGTGGTAGTTTTTTCATTATGAAATTCGTAATGGTTATAATGTTACCTGAAAGGAACTGCAGGGACTGTCTTTCCCCTCTTTTGTTACAGTGGGGGTGGTAAAAAGTTATCTAACAGCAGTTTGTTTATTACCTGTGTTTTTAACCAACACAGCAATGATCGCTGTCGATTAGCATATTACAACAGTGTTAGCTAGAGAAAGCTACAAGTTCTTACAGCTAAAGGTCCTGAGGAATTTACTTATTCTGAGATTAATCTTTCCATTTACTGTCTCTAGGTTACAACTACAGAAACAGTAATGTATTTGAGGGGGAAAGAGGTATCACCATATCGTGCTTATTAAAAACACCTGGAACTTTACATTTATGGGAAAGGCTATATCTGTTAGAACTCTAAATAATTTTTGTCATAAAGTATATTAATAATGAAGAAACAGATACAGATAAAAACTTTAAGTTTCCAGAAATAGAGACAAACACAAGAGTGAAACTTCATTTACCACCAATAGTCAACTGGTCACGTCCATTTAAAGAGGTTAATTTGATGTCTGTACTCAAAATAATCCGCACATGAGCTATGGCTTGTCTTACATAAGTGACTTAAAATTCATCTAGGGTGGACATAATTGTCAACCAGTGTGTGTTGGGTGTTTATTAAATATGTCCAGAGAATATGTCTTTTTTCTGTTTCACAATCTATTATTCAGTTGATATCTATTGTCAAATTTAGTTCCATACCAAGCTGTGCTAGTCATGTAAAATTTTTAGTTTTCCATTTATTCATCGTGCATTTATATATCACTTCACATGCACGTGTATGAGAAAGTGGTGGGGGAAAACTCAGCTGACTTTTGTACAGCTGAATGACCATTAATCATCAGAAATCTTTCAAATTGATCCTGACTCCAGTTTAGTAGCAATAGTAATGTTAGATAAAAAAATCAATTTTATACCAGAAGTATCTTGAAATAGTCTGTCCTTAGGAAAAAAAGAAGTAATTTGATGACATGTAAACTTATGTTTTTGCGGAGTGCTTGTTTCTCCTTTTCTCGGGACCAGAATATGGGAGACTGCTGAAGTCTCAGTAGCAGGTATCATTCATTAGCTTTGATCTTGGAGTTTGGAAGTGGGTGCCTCAGATGCAGTCTTGCCCTTGCAGGACTGGGCTCATGTTGCTGTCCATTGCCTGAAACACTTTTGCCAGGGTTCTCTTGTCCCACTTCACCTCCCTAATTTCTGTATATTGTAACCATCTTAGCTTACAATCTCTTCGTCCAGTGTATCCTATTGTGTGTATCCTATTGGTGTGCTCTCTCTACACGCACAGAGTTGTGTACTGTAGTCATTGACAGACTGCAGTATATGACAGTGGTCCCATAAAATTGTATTGCCTAGTGACGTCATAGCTATGTATTAGAAAGCCAATAGTGCAATTCCAGCCCCAGTCTACTGGGGAATTCCTTCTTGCTCAAGGACCAGGATCTTTCCATTCTATTCAGGTCTTCCACTGGCAGAAGCCCACCACATAACAGAGGGCAATCTTTACCTGAAGTTCATCAGTTTAAATGTTAAATGCTGGGACTAGTGTTGAGGGACAGTGTGTAAGCTGCCACTGAGACACCCACATCCCATATCTGAGTGTCTGGTTTGAGCTCTGGATTCTCAGCTTCCTATCGAGCTTCCTACTAGTGGGCAGGGGGAGGCAGCAGGGTGACTCCAGTGCTTCGGTTCCTGCCAACCGCTTGGGAGACCCAGATGGTTTTCCTGGCTTCTGGCTTCAGATTGGCCCAACCCTGACTGTGTAGGAATTTAGGGAGTGAACTGGCAGAAGGAAGATTAATCGCTGTCACTCTGCCTTTCAAATAAATAAATAAATCTTTTTTTAAATATTAAGTTTCATCAAAAACACTCTAAGAAAACACATGAAATTAACCATACACCTTCCCTCATCTCGTTTGTGTTAAAGGCTCCAGGTGCCTGAATTAATATTGTCTGTGGTGTGCCATCTTTGCTTTTAGAAAAACATTAGAGCTGGCGCCACAGCTCACTAGGCTAATTTTCCACCTGCGGTGCCGGCACCCCAGGTTCTAGTCCTGATTGGGGAGCCAGATTCTGTCCCAGTTGCTCCTCTTCCAGTCCAGCTCTCTGCTGTGGCCCGGGAAGGCAGTAGAGGATGGCCCAGGTGCTTCCGCCCTGCACCCACATGGGAGACCAGGTAGAAGCTCCTGGCTTCGGATTGGCGCAGTGTGCCCGCCGTAGCGGCCATTTTGGGGGTGAACCAACGGAAGGAAGACCTTTCTCTCTCTCTCTCTCTCTCTCTCTCTAACTCTGCCTGTCAAAAAAAGTAAGAAAAGCATTAGAAATAATGTATCTTATAAAATTAAGAAATTTTAGTATTTTGGTTTACAATTATACTGAGTATTCTAGATATCTGAATAGTTTATAGTACTTGCAACAAGATTGTTCCTTTCTGTAGTCTGGTTGCTATATACTCTTAATAATGTGACCCAAGATTTAATTTATTTTAACTCTTGACATCATCCCTTGAACTTTACAGTTAAACCACTGGGTCTATTTAAAAATAAAAACAGTAGGTCTTTTTCTCTACATGAACAATTGTTCAGTCAATTTTCTTCTTCCTCTTCCAATCTTGTTTTCCAATGTTTGATGACAGTTAATATATAGATTTTCATATTATAATTCCCATTGTTAAGTATCAATTATTTAACCCATCTGATCTTAGAACCATAGAATCCTAGAGCCAACGTGGACATTTTTTTTTTTTTTTTTTTTTGACAGGCAGAGTGGACAGTGAGAGAGAGAGACAGAGAGAAAGGTCTTCCTTTGCCGTTGGTTCACCCTCCAATGGCTGCCGCGGACAGTGCGCTGCGGCCGGCGCACCGCGCTCATCCGATGGCAGGAGCCAGGAGCTTATCCTGGTCTCCCATGGGGTGCAGGGCCCAAGCACTTTGGGCCATCCTCCACTGCACTCCTGGGCCACAGCAGAGGGCTGGCCTGGAAGAGGGGCAACCGGGACAGAATCCGGTGCCCCGACCGGGACTAGAACCCGGTGTGCCGGCGCCGCAAGGCGGAGGATTAGCCTGTTGAGCCACGGCGCCGGCCAACGTGGACATTTTATAACTAAAACCTTATCCAAAATAAATGACTTGCATGGATTTATCAGGTAATTAATCGGGTAGCTGAGTCATGGACTTATGTGTTTAGTTTGACACAACAGACCTCAAGTATCTTATATTTAGAAGTCATGTGTTAATGCAATATTTTGGTTAAAATCATTGTGGAATGTATAACAACTTCATAATATAAGTCACTGCCCATCTCACTTGGAGAAGAGGAAATAATGAAATTTCAAATGTTGTCTAGGTATGCTTATATATACTTCTTTTTTTTTTTTTTTTTAATTTTTGACAGGCAGAGTGGACAGTGAGAGAGAGAGACCGAGAGAAAGGTCTTCCTTTGCCGTTGGTTCACCCTCCAATGGCCGCCGCAGTCAACGCGCTGCGGCCGGCGCACCGTGCTCATCTGATGGCAGGTGCCAGGTGCTTTTCCTGGTCTCCCATGCGGGTGCAGGGCCCAAGCACTTGGGCCATCCTCCACTGCACTCCCGGGCCACAGCAGAGAGCTGGCCTGGAAGAGGGCAACCGGGACAGAATCCGGCGCCCCAACTGGGACTAGAACCCGGTGTGCCGGCACCACAAGGCAGAGGATTAGCCTGTTGAGCCACGGCGCCGGCCTGTATATACTTCTAAAAGTTATCCTTGTGTTGTCTTTCCCGTAGTTATTTATAAAATTCTCAAAGCAGCCAATCTAGGGATGTTGCTGCACTCCCTGCTCTTGGCAGCCTTTGCTAAGTATGTTGTGATTACCGTTTGTGCACTGTAGAAATACACTGCATCGCACTCATTCCCTTCCCTGTATCTTCCTTATGAGCAGTGAAAGGAGGTAACTTTGTGTCAGAAAAGAAACATTTCTTATTATGAGGGTAGTATTTACTCTGACCTTCTGTTGTTTCTGAGTTAAATAAAGATTGACATCTCAAACTGGAAAAAAAAAAGTAGGAAATTTTGTTTTTTGGATTTATTTTTTAATAAAATGGCAGGAAAATTACATTCATTTGAATTGATAACTTTAGTCCTCCCACTCTAAGAATAAATGCCTTTTACTTACACATTGGAAATCTTGGAGTGGAGTCTCAATACATGTTCATCCCATTCCCTTTAATGATACACAGTGTCCCATGAGATGACAAACATAATATAGGTTAAAAATAATCATTACTGGCCGGCACCACGGCTCACTAGGCTAATCCTCCGCCTTGTGGCGCTGGCACACCGGGTTCTAGTCCCAGCCAGATTCTGTCCTGGTTGCTCCTCTTCCAGTCCAGCTCTCTGCTGTGGCCAGGGAGTGCAGTGGAGGATGGCCCAAGTGCTTGGGCCCTGCACCCGCATGGGAGACCAGGAGAAGCACCTGTCTCCTGGCTTCGGATCAGCGTGGTGCGCCGGCCACAGTGGCCATTGGAGGGTGAACCAACGGCAAAGGAAGACCTTTCTCTCTCTCTGTCTCACTGTCCACTCTGCCTTCAAAAAAATAAAAATAAAAAAAATTACTATTTATTTTTAATTTTGCTTTAGTAACTGTCAACACTGTGAATTAGTTTAGAATGGGCACTTTGCTGCTTAAAAACACTGGCGATTGTATCAGAGAACAGATACTCAGCTTTGGAACCTGGGATCTGAAAAGTCAAAACCCTGCATTTCTGTTAAACCTGTGTCATGTGTTGATAGCAGGTAGTCCCAGTCCTTCTCCTAAAGATACCAGAGAGGAACATGCTCCTCTCCTTGCCTGACTCTGAATTAGCAAGACCCGGGGGAGTGCAGGATACACTAGCTTGGTCTGTCCATCCTGGGCAAATTGCCCATGTGAAAACCTTGGGCTCTGTCTTTCAAAGTTTTAAGCACCTTAGAGGTTTTCCTGATATGCACTTCAAAATATTAGCATGAAAGAGAATTCACTGTGTCAGACCTAAGTTGGTTCTTAAATCACTTTCAGAGAAATCAATGGGATGAATCTTTTCATCTTAGCTTATCTATTGTGGTTAGTAAAACAAGGTACTCTCTAATATTGAAACAAAGACTTTCATTCCTGGGATTTCCTGCTGTGAGCATAGAGTTTTCTGAACAATATATAACATTGATAAGTTATACAATGTGTTGGATTTTACTACCAGCTCTCTGTTTAAAAAGGGTGTGAGAGGTTTTGGCTGACAGGAACATGAAGTCAAAGTTACATACAGCTTCATCCTTCCACCTGTCACACAAATAAACCCAAATTCATAAGTAAATGTGTTGCACATTTAAATGTTTTTTTAACCAGTTAAACTAGTTATAAAACAATTAGCTTCTGCTAACCTTACCTGTATATGACTTAAGAGAACTCTTTCTCTCTCCAGGAAAAATTGGTCTCCAAAGTTGTGCACTAAGGTCAATGGACATTCAAGGAAGCTTTCTTCAGTTACTGCAGGGGAGGGGGTGGGTCTGGATGTGTGCTCAGAGCGTCTTCAAATCCCAGTTCATGGATAAGAGTGCAGTTTTCGTGAGGATTCTGCTGCTCCTTTTCCTCTAGCTATTTGGAAAGCTGTTTAATTTTCCCACATAGTATTTCAAGATCTGGAATAAGCCCTTCCAAACATACATGAAAGCATCTATAACTTATGCTGTTTTTAAGGATGTATTTAGAGACTATGTTATAGTCTCCTTGAATAACACATTGGCTATTTTTAATACTTATAACCATTCAGGAATTTAATATCAAAACTAATTATCTTAGTAAGATAGGATTTCTCAACTTCGGCACTGTTGACATTTGAGCTGGAGAATTCTTTTTGTTGTAGGGTGCAGAAGGTTACTGACCTACGCATTGGGGGATATTTAGCAGCGTCCTTGTCCTAAACTCAGATGCCGGTAGCACCCCAGTCCCAGTTATAACTACCAAAAATGTCTCCAAGCATTGCCAAGCTTTCCCGAGAGGACAAAATTGCCCCTTTTTGAGAACCACTGCTCTCAAACAACATAGAATGTTAGAGAAAGACCTTAGCCATTTTCCAGTTTCTATTTTCTCTTTTTTTATGTGTCTGATTTACTTAAGACCTCATGACTCCTTAGTCACAGAGATGAGATTTGAACTGGGGTTTCCTGATTTCCCAGTTAGTTTTTTTGTTCTACCACACCAGGCTTTCTTGGTTTAAGATGGTCTAACCCCCTACTTATGCGCTGGTTCAGCTCCATGAGTTCTGTTACAGCTCAGCTAATTGTGTAATAGCCTACATATTATATACATAAAATCTATTCTCCTTAAATGTCTACCTCTAGTATTGTTTTGGATTGTTTTCCCAGAAACAGCATCAAGATGAGGATTTGTGTAAAAGTGGTTTACCAGGAACTGTGTTCAGAAAACTGGTAAGAGTGGAGAAGCAGACAAGAGAAGAAGGAAACCAAATGAGGACACAGCGTCAGGCAGGCTTCCAAGAAGTGAGTTTATCGGAGTCCCACAGGAGAGCTCTGCAGACAGGACAGATCCTATCTCAGAGTATCCAATTCAGGTACAAGAGAAAAAGTTAATATTTCTCTTTCCTGCTCATTGGTCATTGTTTAAGGTGGAGCTTCTTAACTTTGACACTCTTTCCATTGGGGGATAGTCCTCTGTTCTGTGAATTGCAGTGTTTACTGGCATCCTGGCTACTCTGCTAGATACCAGTAGCATTTCCCCTCCTTTTTCCTGTCTGGTTATGACAACCAAAAATGTCTAGATCTTTTGATTCCTGGAAGTCAAAATTACCTCCTCACTGAAAACTGATCTAAGGGCTGCCCCTGGGGAGGTGTAGATTCCCAGGAACTCCAGGCTGCCAGGCAAAGTGGTCTTTGTCAGCCAGAAAGCAGCCCTGTGGCAGGGACACAGGAGCTGGCTGTGGGGGTGAAACCACACCAGAAGGTAATGTGTATAAAAAGGCTGACATCATCTACTACCTGTATATAACTGATTACATTTCTCCTTCTGTGAGAAGGAGGAAGTATCTGATATGGAGGCACAGTTTTCTTTTAAGAGGTTTTACTGGACTGATTCAATTACATCCGACAGTGAATTCTGCTAAAGCAGTACCTGAATCACCCTAATGTTGCCATTGTATGTCCCAAATACCTCTCTACTTGGGCTAATTTTAATCTCTGTGGAATTACTGAGTTAGAAGTCTGATTTGAGAAAGAATTTAATAACTTGGAACTGTTCCTGTAAGAATAGAGCTCCTGATTTTTGTTTCCCTCTAATGATAAAAATTCACTGTTTGGGTGTATGTTTCTAGTCTTGGTCTATTTCATTGTACAGCCCTCCTCCCCATCAATCCACCATTCATTGATTCAAAAAGTGTTCACTTAGTGACTAATATATACCCAACAGTTTGCTAAATAATGAAACTACAGTAGGGAGCAAAAGAGATACAGTGGTTGTTAATGGAGCTGTTAGCCAAGTAAGAAAGAAAGACAAGAGATTGGTTGCAATTTAAGGACTAGGATTGTTTGAAAATGCCCACGAGTTCTCACTTTGAGCTTTCCAGACAAGAACTGTGGGGATCTCTGTCCCTGACTCTTGTGGAACTGGTGGCTTTGTCTTTCCAGTAGAGGTGATGGCAGCTTTGCAGGGAAAGTGCAAATACTCTCCCTGGCACCAAGTAGTACATGCACGCCCTAAGGGTGAGGTTATATAGACCGGCAATAGCAGAGGGGCCCTGTCTCCACTAAGCTTAGTGGTATGGAGGCTCCTATAGGAGGACGGGATGCTCACACCTTTCTTCTCTCTCTGGTCTTGGCCTTCTTCCTGTAAGTGTTCTCCTTCCCAGTACAGTTCTGTTTACGATGTGGAATTCATCTTAAAACCTACATAATGCCTGCTACAAAGAAAGAAACGGATTTTGACAAGTTGTGTACTTTGGGTTATTAGAGTGATCAAGAAGGCCTGAGAAAGTAATACTTGAGCTGGGATCTGGGCACTGAAGAAGTAAATCAAGGGAAGATTTAGGGAGAGAAGCCTTCTAAGCAGAGGAGAATGTGGAAAATCCCTAAGATGGAGAAGAGTTTGATGTGTGTAAGGAACTGAAAGAAAGCTGGTTTCAGTGGTTGGAGCATAGAGGTTGAGGCAAGACAGAAAGGAAGTGGCATGAGAGAAAACCGGAGGAGTTTCAGACATAGCAAAGGCCAGATCATAATAAATGGCCTCGTTGGCCAAGGTGAGGCATTCTTATCTCCTTGCAAGAGTCATGGGAAGCCCCTGAAGAAACCGTCACATTTCTGATTCTAATTTCAGACATTAAAAGATAATTATTGGTCCTGTATGGAGAATGGGCTAGAAAAATCAAACTGGATAATGGGCTATTTGACACTTGGTGATAGCTTTGGATAGGTGGTGGCATTAGAATAGTGCAAGGAAATGAAATTAGTTGAGATAAATTTGAGAAGCATAACCAACTGGACAAGTTAGTTGACAGCATTGAAGGATGAAAGAAGAGAATAAAGGAAGACCCCTAAGATTTTGACTAGCTCTTGGTGAGGATAAGGTTAGTTGTAGGAAGAGACAGGATGAAGACTTACATTTTGATCATATTAGATTTGAAACATGAGACATCCGAATAGATTCTAGAGGGCAACTGAACACCTGAGTTAGAAGTTCAGAGACCAGGGGCTGGACCTGTGGCATAGGGGCTAAGCCCCCATCTGTGTCACTGGGATTCCACATGGGCACCAGTTCATATCTAAGCTGTTTCTCTTACAATCTAGCTCTCTGCTATGGCCTGGGAAGTCAGTAGAGGATGGCTCAAGTGCTTGGGCCCCTGTACCCACACGGAAGTTCCAAAGGAAGATCCTGGCTTCGAGTCTGCTCAGTTCCGGCCGTTGTGGCCATCTGGGGAGTGAACCAGTGGATGGAAGACCTGTATGTCTCTCCCTCTCTCTGTAACTCTACCTCTCAAATAAATAAATATTTAAAAAAAAAGGTTCAGAGACTGTATCTGGGCTGGTACAGTGGTCTGAATGAGATCTGAGTGGGTCCCCCAGAGATTCCTGTGCTAGAAGCTTCATCCTCAGTGGGATAATGTCAAAAGATGGCAGCGTAGGGCCTACTGAGAGGTGATTAGGTCCCTAAAACGGATTAATGAATTTCTTGCAGGACTGTGTTCTCTTCCCCCATCTCCCTCCCTCCTTCTCCTCTCCCCTTCTCTCCTTCCCCCTTTCTCCCTCTCCCTTCCTCAGGAAGTCGCAAGAAAGCAAATTGTTATCAAAAGAAAAGTCTAGTCCCTCCCCTACATCTTGCCTCCTGGCTCCCACACATGCCCCTCTGCACAAGCATAGACTTGAGGGCCCTCGCCAGAAACCAGTGCCTCACTGTTTGGGCCTCCAGAACTGTGAGCTAAATAAGGCTCCTCACTTTGCATGTCACCCAACCTGGGGTATTTTATTATAGCAACAGAGAATAGAACAACACAGTGTCTTACCGACATACATTCTTTTCATTATTACTTTTCCACGTGTAGTTATGTGGCAGTACTTGCTCCCACCTCCAACTTTTCTCTATTTCTGTTCATTTCTTAGGTTTCATACATTTGCCTACTGGCTGTCTGCCATAGCTGCTTTTTACCACCTATAGTTCTGTGATCCCACCTTACCTCCTCCCACAAGCTTGGACATTAATAACTACACTTACCAAGCCTCCTGCTAGACTAATTTAACTGGCTGCCACGTGTTAATTTCTGGTGCTTGTCTGCCGCCGACCTCTGGCCTCTGCGCCTCGTGGCGCGTCACTGTCTCCTAGTTGACCTCCAGCCTCCAGGTGCAGCTCTGAGACTGTGCTCTTGTTGAGAACTCCCAGGGCCTGCATAAATGTGGAGGCCTCGGGGAGGGGGACTGAGTTAAGCCAAGCAGTGTCTGGTGAATGGAAGGATCAGCTGTGACTTTGGTGGATATGTTAATGCTGTTGCACTGATAGCTGGCTCATGCTCTGCTTGGAGGCATAATCCTCTGGCACAAACAGAAAGGTTTGCCCTGGAACGTCTCCACCGTGTGGATGTCTGCCTAGAGCTTGTCGCTTTCACAGAGCCTTCAGCTGTGATTTTTCCAGTAAGACATTTTGCTTGAATTATGTATCCGACTGTACTTGCTATAGTTACAGTTATAGACGGTTGTGACTAAAACCTTCTGCCTTGGGTATCCTGTTGGGTTTTATTTATTTATTTTTTTACTGAAACCGTCTACTTTTAAAATGTCTCCCTGTAATAGACAATTCTCAGAGGTGTTGTGTAGCCCAGAAGCCCGTTCCCTGTTTGAGAAGTCCCTGCCACAGGAGAGCTGGTGTGAAACAGAATGTAGAATGCCACATAGTGGGTGTCTCGGCCTTCTCTGCTGCTTGGCCCAGGAGGGTGCCCTAGATTTGGTCAGTCGGCTACGTGATAAGACCACTGCAGGAGGACACTAGGGCCAAAACAACAATAAAGAGTAAAAAAAAAAAAAAAAAGAGGTGGGAGTTTGGCCCAGCAGTTGAGTCACTGCTTGGGTTGCCTGCATCCCATTTCGAATGCCCAAGTTTGAATCCTGGCTTCTCCAATTTCAGATTCCTGCTAGTGTGCACCCTGGGAGGCAGCAGGTGTTGGCTTAAGTGGCTGGGTCCCTGCCACCCACAAGGGATACCTAGATTATGTTCCAGGCTTCAGCCTGATCCAGCCCCAGCTGTTGTAGGCATTTGGGGAGTGAACCAGTAGATGGGAAATTTGTTTGAGATTTGTCTCTCTCTCTCTCCCTCTCCAACAAATAAAATAAATTAAAAAAAAAATGAAGGCCAGCGCCACGCTCACTTGGCTAATCCTCCACCTACAGTGCCAGCACCCTGGGTTCTAGTCCCCATTGGGGCACCAGATTCTGTCCCAGTTGCTCCTCCTCCAGTCCAGCTCTCTGCTGTGGCCTGGGAGTGCGGTGGAGGATGGCCCAAGTGCTTGGGCCCTGCACCCGCAGGGGAGACCAGGAGATGCTCCTGGCTCCTGGCTTTGGATCAGCGCAGTGCACTGGCCATTGCGGTGCCAGCTGTAGCAGCCATTTGGAGGGTAAACCAACAGAAGGAGGACCTTTCTCTCTGTCTTTGTCTCTGTCTCTCTTTCTCTCTCTCGCTCACTGTCTAATTCTGCCTGTCAAAAAATAAATAAATATAAAAATGTAGGGAATTTACTGCAGGCGTGAGGTCAGGTGCAGGCGGTTGACTGAGCTTCTGCATGATAGACAGGTAGACGGGGTGATCTTGCTGCATCCAACTCCTTGGCCCACCACACAGCACATTGCTGGCATCTCTCTGGCTGCCAGAACTGAGCCCGACAGTGTTCTAGCCATGACTTTCAAGATTTTCCTTTTTCGTGCAAGACTTACGGTTAAACTTCCTGTAAGGTTGTAGTTTATATTTGGGATTGGATTTAAAAACCAAGGCTATTTGGCCCAGGAAAGGATTTTTTTTTTTTAATTGGGCAAATTTTCAACTCTAAATCAAAACATGAAGCAGACCAAATCCACTGTAAGTATCAACAACCTACAAAAGCTACAAAACCTGAAATGAAAGGAAACTTTCTAAAACCAAACTGAAAAGTACATCCTTGGAAATCAGATAGTAGCCATGAAAGCATGGAAAACGCAGGCGTGCTGGCTAATAAGATTCAGGCAGAGTCGAATGGGCACATGTCTTCAGATAATGACTCATGCTGTTCTGATGAATTCTGACCAACTCCAAGGCCATGCAGACAGGCAGCTAGCTCCTTGTGGGAGAATGTGGGACCCACGGATTGTGTTCCTCCTAGCTGTAGTGTCGTGGCTTAGGCAGCCAATTCCAGTTTGTTAGTAGCTCTGGTATCAGTATGCATGCCCCTTCGGAGATTATTGTTGCTTGTGGAAGTTGGTTTGGAAAAGGCCAGGGGTATCCTTTGAGGCAAAGTCCTTCTGCCAACATCGTACACAAGTCGACTGGCTTTGCGGAGCCTGTGGTTATTTACCACCACAGATTTGTGTACAATGCACAAACCAGTACGACTGAACTATCAGAAACCACCTCTGCGTTTCAGCAGGCAAGTGAGGAAGGCAATCAGATGACCAATTAAGTCTCTAATGAAGAAATCCAACCAGGATCTGTGGAACAGACACCTTCTCTGCCCGATTCTCAGATGTGTCTCTTGCTGACAACAGTTGTCATTCTGCTTCATCCCAAAAGATGCCCAGCTTTTGTTGCAGTAGGCTTGAGCTGGAGCCTGGGCTTCACGGAGCTCCTTTCCCTTCAGAAAGAAACCGCAGCGGAGTGGTCTCTCTCTTTGCAGATTCAAAGTTCCGTAGCCAAGTTGCCTGTATTACTCAAACTTGATGAATCCGTGAGATAAACTTTGCAGTGGCAAAAGTTCAGAAGAGTCCCGCCGAAAAGAAAGTGGTTAATGAAGTCCAGCAAAATGAATTTAAAAATATGTTTACACAGCGCCAGATATGAATAATTCAGACTTAGTCTTTAGCCCCAAGAATCATTCTCTGGCTTTTCTATAGAATTCTGACAAGGTTTTTTCACATATTACAATATTTTAACTTGTACTGGCTGAATCTGGGCATCAAATTCTAATTCTTTTTTTTTTTTTTTTTGAGAAGGACTTTATAAGGACTTTGAACCTAAGTAGGTTTTCAAATCCGACAGCCAGGACGATAGTCCACCTTGCACACGGTGTAGACCGGAGCAGCTTGTACACTGGAGTTGTTTTCATTCATGTGAGAACAATTCAGGAATACTTTGAAACGAAGCCTGAATCGTCTTTGGAGTCTAGTGGCCGGGTGGATTACACCAAGTAGACTCAAAAAGGGTGGACACATTTAGGGATCAATTCCTGTAATTCCTGTGTGTTACCTATGCAAGCTAAATTATACATTTAGTTTTTAGTGGCTTTAAAAGGGTTATAGTAAGGAGAATCATTTGAATATTGAAATTAGTTTTAATGATTTGAACCATTCCTTATGAGGAGTAAATTGACAATTATTGAAACTGTAGTCAGTGGAGCCGGCACTTTGTCGTAGCAGGTAAAGCTGCCACCTCGAGTGCCAGCATCCCATATGGGCACCGGTTCAAGTTCTGGCTGCTCCACTTCCAATCCAGCTCTCTGCTATGGCCTGGGAAAGTAGTAGAAGTTGGCCCAAGTGCTTGGGCTCCTGCACCTGTGTGGGAGACCCGGAAGAAGCTCCTGGATCCTGGCTTCAGCTCGGTGCAGTTCCAGCCATTTGCGGCCATCTGGGGAGGGAGTGAACCAGCGGATGGAAGTCAGTCTCTCTGTCTCTCCCCCCACCCCCGCCTCTGCCTCTGCCTCTGCCTCTCTCTCTCTGTGTAGCTCTGACTTTCAAATAAATAAAATCTTAAAAATAAAAAGAAACTATAGTCAAGAAATTTATTCTCACTTGATTCTAATTTTTTTAAAGATTTATTTATTTTATTTGAAATGCAGAGTTACAGAGAGGCTGAGGCAGAGAGAGAAGGGGGTCTTCCATCTGCTAGTTCGTTCCCCAGATAGCCACAATGGCCAGAGCTGCACTGATCCAAAGCCAGGAGCCAGGAGCTTCTTCTGGGTTTCTCACACAGGTGCAGGGGCCCAAGGACTTGGGCCATCTGCTGCTGCTTTCCCAGGCCACAGCAGAGAGTTGGATCGCAAATGGAGCAGCCAGGACTTGAACCGGGGCCCATATGGGATGCAGTATCACAGATGGCGTTTTTACCCGCTATGCCACACCACTGGCACAGTTCTCATTTGATTCTAATTTTTCCCATATTCTACTTGGTCACACATGAAATACTCAGACACCTCTACACCCTGCAATCTTGGAGCATTATGACTTGCCTGTCATAAAGCAAATGTGATACGTCAGATGTGAATACCAGTACCTGTTGAATGTCATTTTATTATTTTAAGGAATGTAAGAATATATGTACATGGACTACTACAGATTCTAGAAGGAAGTCTTCAAGTTTTATTTTTTTCACCTGGGCGGGGGGCAGTGGCGGAAGGAGTCATTCCTCAACATGTTGTGTTTTTAAAGTGTAGTCCGCAGCACAACTGTGCTGAAACTGGTTTCCTGCCTGTTATCCTAGCCACACAGAACTGAGGCCACCTCTATAATGCCAACAGGAAGTTGCACAGTTACTCTAAGCCGTGTTAGTTGTTCAGGTCTCTCTGCAGTCTTACTCTGCTGAAGTGATTCTCAGTTGAACATTATGACTGTTGTAACTTTGATAAGCATCCCACTTTTGTTACTTATTAATGGTGTCCCTTTTTATGAAGTGTGAAATCTTGTGTACCATTGTAATTTTTTTAAGTGAAGGTGATTAGTGTGAGGCTTTGAACTTTGGTTTGGTTTGGTTGTGCTCAAGATTTGTCTGGTTATTGGGGTCTTTTCTGTATGAATTTTTGGATTGTTTTGTCTATTTCTTTAAAAGTATCCTTGGAATTTTGGCTAAGATTACACTGAATGTATAGATCGCTTTGGGTACTATAGACATTTTAACAATAGTAAGACTGGATATTAAATGGGGTATCTTTCCTGTGATCTCTTTCTTCCTCTGTTTTATTAGTGTTTATAGTTTTCAGTCTACAAATTCTTCATCCCCTTGGTTAAAGTTTTTCAAAGTATTTTAGTTTTTGTAGCTATTGCAAATGAGGTTACTTTCTGATTTCTTCTTCAGATGATTTTTTTGTTATTGTATAGAAGTGATACTGATTTTTATATATTGATTTTGTATCCTGCAAATTTACTGAATTTGTTCAATTCCAACAATTTTTTGTGGCGTCTCTAGGGTATTCTCATGTCATCTACAAAATTTCTTTCTTTCTCAGTTGGGTGCATTTAATTTCTTTCTCTTGCTTAACTGCTCACTAGGTTTCCCAGCATTATGTTGAATAGAAGTGACAGGAGTGGGCATCTTTGTCTATCTGCTATCAAAATGTACAATCAGCCTAGTACTAGCATAAAATCAAACCATAGACCAACAGAACTGAATAAAGCCCTAGAAACGTCTGTGAGTTTAAGCATAAATGATTTTTGACAAAGATGCCAAGAGCATACAATGAGTCAAAGACATTCTCTTTAATAAATGGTGCTGGGAAAACTTGATATGTGCACAAAGAAGAATGAAAATGAGCCCTCATATCACGGTGTATACAAAAATCAACTCACAGTGGATCAAAGACCAAAATGTGAAGAAATGAAACTATAAAACTACTAGAAGAAAACAGCAAAAATGCCACAATGACAATCTGGTCACTGGTTGGTTGGAGATGACTCCAGCAGCACAGACAACAGAAGCAAAACAGACAAAGTGAGATTGTGTTAAACTGAAAAGCTTCTGCAATAGCATGAGGAGACAACCTATGGAATGGGAGAAAATACTTACAAACCACATAGCTAATAAGGGGTTAGTGTTCAAAATATGTAAGATTCTCAGAAAACTCAATAGTAAGAAAATTTCAAAAATGGGCAAAGGACCTGGTTACACATTTTGCAAAAGAAGATACACAAATAACCAATGGGAAAATGGAAAAATGCTCAATAGCTTTATCAGGAAAATGTAAATTAAAACCATGAGGAGGGGCCGGTGCTGTGGTGCAGTGGGTTAATCCTATGCCTGCGGTTCTGGCATCCCATATGGACAGTGGTTCTAGTCCTGGCTGCTCCTCTTCCAATCCAGCTCCCTGCCTTGGCCTGGGAAAGCAGTGGAAGATGGCCCAGGTCCTTGGGCCCCCGCACCCGTGTGGGAGACCAGGAGGAAACTCATGGCTCCTGGCTTCGAATAGGTGCAGCTCCGGCCGTTTCACCATTTGGGGAGTGAACCAATGGACGAAAGACCTTTCTCTCTGTCTCTCCCTCTCACTGTCTGTAACTCTACCTCTCAAGTTAATAAATAAAATATTTAAAAAAATAAAAAGCATGAGGAATCACCTGACACCTATCAGAATGACTACTATTGGAAAGATGAAAGACATCACGTGTTGGTGTAGATGTAAAGAGCCCTTGTGCACTTAGTAGAAATGTAATTTGATAGGGACAGCGTTGTGACGTAGCAGAACACCAGCACCCCATATGGGCATTGGTTTGAGTCCTAGCTTCTGAGCTCCGTGCTAATGCACCTGGAAAAGCAGTGGAAGATGACCCACGTGCTTGGGCCCTGCACACATTGGGAGACACAGATGAGTCTGCGGTCTCCTGGTTTGAGCCTGGCCCAGCCCCAGCTGGTGCAGCCATTTGGGGAGTGAATCACCAGATGGAAGATCTGTCTGTCTGTAACTCTGCCTTTCAAACTAATAAATCTTTAAACAAAGAAATACAAGTTGATACAACCAATATGACAATGTGGAAAATGATTTGGAGATTTCTCAAAAAATTAAAAATAGGGAATTGCCATGTTGAGGAGATACCTGCACTCTTCTATTCATTGTAGCCTTGTTCATAGCATCCAAGGTATGACAGTCAACAGATGCATGCACAAAGAACACTATTCGGACTTTACAAAAAGAAAATCCTATTATTTGTAACACTATGGATGAACCTGGAAGACATTATGTTAAGTGAAATAAACCAGGCACAGAAAGACATACCACATGATCTCATATGTGGAGTCTGGAAGCAGACTCTAATGGCTGTTACCAGAGACTAGGGGACTGGGGCGTTGGGAGGTTGGGAGATGTGGTTCAAAGGATACAAACTTTCACTTAGGTGGGAGGACTGGTAAATTTAAGAGACCTATTTACATCATGGTGTCTATAATTAATAACAGCATACACACGAAATGTTCTAAGACCATTGATTTTGCATGTTCCCATCATAAAGATTGTGAGGCAACGCATCTGTTCCTTGGATTTAGCCATTCTGTGGTATAGATGCAAACACCAAAGCATCATGCTGTGCACCATAAATACGTGAGATTTTTGTCCACTTGAAAACTTGAAAAATTATATAAATTTATAAAAATTCAACAAAAGGAGATTAAACCAATATTTGTGGACCCCAGAAATCAACCAGAAGGCTACCTGGTGGGGTAATTCAGTGAAGTCAGTGAGACAAAAAGTACAGAAGTAAAAATTTCATATATTTAAACAATAGTTGATTAAAAGGAAAAATTTATGAAAAACCATGAAGAGAACAAAAAGAAGACTTAAAGAAATATAAAAAGGCAATATTTGAATAAGAAAACATTTTCATAATATCAATTCCCCTTAAGTTAATCAAACTTACCCCAGCAGGATATTTTTATTTTTGTTCTTGTTTGGAACCAGAAAAGCTGATTCCAAAATACCTATTGTACAATAATGAAAATAATGAGGTACTGGCACCTGAGTAGATCAACAATTTGGAAGGACAGACTAGAAAATCCAGGAATGGATCCAAATATAAACTAATTAAATGAAGGCTTTCCTTTAAGGGAGTGGAGAAAAACAGGATTATTCAGTAAAACATGTTGGGACAACTGAGTAGCCATCTGAAAAAAAAAGTTGGACCTCTACTTCACAGATTATACTAAAACGATTTCCAGATGAGTCAAAAATGTCACATTAAAAAAATAAAGCCATAAATTACCAGCAGATAAAAGAGAAAATCTATTTATTTAACTACAAAAAAAAACACATCACTATAAAAAAGACTGAAGAGAAAGGACAGATGGAGGAAATTTTTGTAACTCATTGTATAAAGGTTTAATTTCCTTGACATATAAAAATTTTTACAAATCAATAAGGAAAAGATCAACAACCAGAGAAAATGGGCAAAACTTACGAACAAACAACGAAGACAGGAAGTATATAACATGAAATTAAATGATGATAGATTCTTTAAGATGTATTAGTAAGTGGTTGTTAAGGTATGAGGAACCTGGCGTCTCGCCTACTGGTTATGGAGCATATACTTCTACAACTGCAGTAAAGAGATACTTGATACAATGAAAAATATGAAAGTAAATTCCTTTTAACCCCACATTTTGATATCCCCTTTGTGGAGCCCCTGTTATGTGAGTAGGGACTCTAAAAAGGATCCTGTGTCAGGAGAATGGAGAAGCTGCAGTTACAGGGTGACAAAAATCAGGGGGCGGGGAGGATAGGCTAATAAGTGGGAGGGACATCCCTAAAGGAGTGACACAATTCTTATAATCGAGGAGCCACTTTCTTTCTGTCCTTTTATGGTCTCTTCCACCGACTGTCACAGTTACAGCAGCCGCAGTGCTGGCAGGAGTGTTGTTCAACATGGGAGTTGGCTCCAAGTCTCAGGTCTTCTGGAGGTCATGCTGGCAGCCATATTGGATCTCACTGGTTCTGACTGGTTGGCTGAGGAGGAACGTTTGGAGGCAAAGACACCCTGTTCTCAAAGAGAAACAGGACGGGGGTAGAAACTCAACTAGATTGAGCCTTGTCCTAGGGAACAATTTCATTCCTAGAAATTTGATAGCTATACTTACACATGTGTGAAACGACTATGGACAAGAATTTTTTTGTAATAGCACATATTGAAGATGACTTAAGTAAATGGCTGATTATATAAATTATGGTACATCCCCACAATGGAATAGGCTCAATAGGCTAATCCTCTGCCTGTGGCACCGGCACCCCAGGTTCTAGTCCCGGTCAGGGCGCTGGATTCTGTCCCAGTTGCCCCTATTCCAGGCCAGCTCTCTGCTGTGGCCAGGGAGTACAGTGGAGGATGCACCCCATGGGAGACCAGGAGAAGCACCTGTCTCCTGGCTTCGGATCAGCGTGGTGTGCCGGCCACAGTGGCCACTGGGGGATGAACCAATGGAAAATGAAGACCTTTCTCTCTGTCTGTCAAAAAAAAAAAAAAAAAAAGAGTGGAGCCTCACTGAGGAAAGATCTCGACGGTGTATTGTTAGGTTAGAAAGTGTAGGATATAACACGGTGTATAGGAAACCACTGCCAGAATTGTGGCGTGGTGAGTAAAACCACCACTATGACACAGGCATCCCATGTGGGTGCCTGCTGGAGTCCTAGCTGCTCCATTTCCTATCCAGCTCCCTGGCATTGCTCCTGGGAAAGCAACAGAAGATGGCCCAAGTGTTTGGGGCCCTGCCACCACCCATGTGGGCGACCAGGATGAAGCTCCTGGCCCCTGCCTTGGGCCTGGCCTAGCCCTGGCAGTTGTGGCTATCTGCGGAGTGAAACAGTAGATGGAAGATATACATTCATTCTCTCTCTCTCTCTTTCATTTAAATATTTTTTTAAATAAGGGAAACTACATACTAACATGTCTCCATACATGTACACATTAATATTCTGTGTGAGGTAAACAGTATCATCCCTGTTTTTCAGTTGAGGAAATTGGGAATTAGAGAGGTGAAGTAACTTTTTAAAGTTACACAGTTAACAAAAACCGCAGGAATTAAGAATCCAGCAAACATGATTGGGCAAGCTCCTGCTCTTTACTTTTCTGTGCTGTGTCCAGTGGGGATGAGAGTGTTTATTTTAAAAATCTGCTCAAATGTTTGCTTGATTTTATTTGGAGATATGCAAGCACATGAGAACAAATAAAGTAGCAAAAAGAACTAACATGCAACGCAATAGTGTCAGGCTTCACCTGGTTCGTGCCTTAGTCTTGTTCTCCAGCAGCAGCCTTGTTAATAGTTTTATGTGTGCTTCTAATGATTATCTTCAAACCCAAAACTAAAATGTCATTACTCTTTCTTGATTCATCACCATGTGTTTTTTTCATTAAGTTCAGCTTAAATGTTGAAAAACCAACAACACTTACATTATTATAATTATCAAACACAATGAAGTGAAAGAAGCAGTAAGAGACTGTATATATATGAATGTGTGTGTGCATATACACACACGGAGAGAGAGTATGAATGACTTGAAGGAATTAAACTATGCCAGGAGATTAAAATAAAAATCCTATTATTAATGATCTCAGGAAAGAAAAAATTTTATTACAAAAATGAAATAAAAACAACATAGAAAGCATTCTGAGAATAAAATAGAATTACTAGAAAATAAAAGTATTAGGGCCAGAGTTGTGGCATAGTGGATAAAGCCACTGCCTGCAATGCTGCATCCCATGTAGGCACTGGTTCAAGATCTGGCTGCTCTGCTTCCTATGCAGTTCCCGGTTAATGTTCCTGGGAAAGTAGTGGCGGATGGCCCAAGTACCCATGTGGGAAACCCAGGTGATGAGGCTCCTAGCTCCTGGCTTCAGCCTGGCCCAGCTCCAGCTGTTGCAGCCATCTGGGGAGTGAACCTGCAGATGGAACATCTCTCTCTCTCTCTTCCTGTCTCTGTGTTAACTCTGGCTTTTAAATCTTTTTTAAAAAGTATTACAGAAATTTCAAAGATCAATAGAAGATTGGAAAAACACATTAAGAAATTTCCTAGAAAATAAAGCAAAAAGACAAAGGGATGATAAATAGGAGTGGAAAGAAAATTAGACGAGCAAACCAAAGTTTATTGGATAATGGAGGAAATAAGGTGCGTGTGTGGCACAGGAAAGGGGAGCTAAGTCCTTGCCTTGCATTATGGGAAGTCAATAGACTATGCCAGAAACTGGGGGGAAATAGCAACAGAAACCTCTTATAGATACAAATGTAAATTTAAAAGAAAATAGCATAAAATTGAAATTCATTGTCTTGGACAGAGAAAATGGAGTGCAGGGGAGAAGCTGCTATTTTTTTTGCAACCTGCCTTAAAGAAGTATTTGACTCGGGCCAGCACCATGGCTCACTAGGCTAATCCTCCACCTGCGGCGCCAGCACCCCAGGTTCTAGTCCTGGTTGGGGCGCCAGATTCTGTCCCAGTTGCTCCTCTTCCAGTCCAGTTCTCTGCAGTGGCCCGGGAAGGCAGTGGAGGATGGCCCAAGTGCTTGGGTCCTGCACCCACATGGGAGACCAGGAGGAAGCACCTGGCTCCTGGCTTGGGATCCGTGTGGCACACCAGCCGTTACAGCCACTTGAGGGGTGAACCAACGGAAAAAGGAGGACCTTTCTCTCTGTCTCTCTCTTTCACTGTCTAACTCTGTCAAAAAAAAAAAAAAGGATTTGACTCTAACTATAATGGTTCTTCCAAAAAAAACCATAAAAAATGTGTATTATGAAAAAAATGCATGGATTGCAAAAATATTTTGCACCAAAATAGTTTACCTTTTAATTTCATTTTTTTATGAACATTGCTAATTGCCCTCTTTTTCATGAGCCTCACTTATTTCACTTTACAGAATAGTCTCTGAATTTATCCATATGAAAGCAAATAACAGGACTTCCTTCTGTTCTGAAGACTGAATATTATCCCATTATGTGTACACGCCACATTCTCTTTGCCCGTTCATCTGTGGTGAACACCTGGGTTGTTTCCACATCTCTGCTGTTGCGAGCAATGCGGCAGTAATGTGGGTGTACAGTTATCTCCTCAACGTCCTAGTGTCCTGTTCCCTAGACATGTGCTCAGAAGTGGGTTTGCTGGATCAGACAGTAGTTCTGTTTTAATTTTTTGAGCAAGTTCTAGGCTGTTTTCCAAATTGAATGTGCGCATTTGCATTCTCTCCAACAGGATTGGGAACAAAAGGTACAAAGGTTCCCTGTCCTCCACGTCCACCACCATTTGGCTTTATTCACTGTTTTAGTAATGACTAGGATGAGCATTTGGCCTAGCTGGTAAGATGCCGGCTGGGATGTCCACATATCAGAGTGCCTGGGTTTAAGTCCTGGCTGCACTCCTGATTCCAGCTTCCTGCTAATGTGCACCCTGGGAGGTGCACCAGAACTGGCTCAAGAACTTGGGTCCCTGCCACCCACATGGGAGACATGCTTTGGGTTCCTAGTTCCAGGCTTCAGCCTGACCCAGCCTTGGCTGTTACAGGCATTTGGGAAGTGAATAGCAGATGGAAGTCCCCTGTCTGTCTGACTCTGTCTCTCTCATAAAATATTAATAATGGCAATTCTAACAGATATAAGGTGATTCTTCATTTCTCTGATGATCAGGTCTGTTGAGCACTTTTTCATAAAATTATTGACTATTTGTGTGTTTTTGAGAAATATCTGTTCAGGTCATTTGCCCATTTTAAAAAAGATTTATTTATCTATTTGAAAGTCAGAATTACAGACAGGGAAAGAGAGATCTTCCATCCGGTGGTTCACTCCCCAAATGGCTGCAATGGCTGGGGCTGTGCCAGGCTGACTTCAGGAGCCAGGAGCTTCATCCGAGTCTCCACATATGTATGGGGGCCCAGGCACTTGGCCCATTCTCCACTGCTTTCCCAGAGCACCAGCAGGGGCTCAAGCCACATTTGCCCATTTCTGAATTATGAATTTTTCACTATTAGGTTGTTGAGTTACATATTGTAGATAGTAACCCCTCATCAGATGTATGATTTGCAAATATTTTCTCCTACTCCATAGGGTGTCTCCTCACTCTGCGGACCATTTCCTTTGCCTGCAGAAGCTTTCCAGTCTGATGCAATCTAGTTTTTTCTACTCTAGCTTTTGTAGCCTGTAATTTTGGAGTCATATGCAAGAAATCATTGGCCAGATCATTGTTATGGAGTTTTCTCAATTTTATACTAGGACGAAACTAGAGGCATAACAATACTAGATTTCAAGATATATGACAGGGCAGTTATAGTTAAAACAGCCTAATACTGGCAAAAAAAAAAAAAAAAAAACAGGTGGATAGTCCAATGGAACAGAACAGAAACACCAGAACTCAACCCACGCATCTACAACCAACTTATCTTTAACAAAGGAGCTAAAACCAATCCCTGGAGCACCTAGTCTTGGACTATGAACTTCCAAAACTGAGCAAAAATGTTTTCCCCCATAAGCAGCTTCTGTCAGGTATTTCAGTTGTAGTAATATGAAGCCGACATAGCACTCTTGTCAAAAAAAAGTTGACTGTGATTATATGATTTTATTCTGAAACTGACTTCTATTATTTTGGCCAAAGTGTTTATTGTTATGCCAGTCCCATACTGTTTTGATTTGCAATAAATTTTGAAATCAGGTAATGTGATGTTTTCAGTTTTCTTCTTTTTGTTCAAGATTGCTTCAGCTATTCAATCTTTTGTTATTCCATATGAATTTTTTCTTTTTTTTTTATTTATTTATTTATTTTTTTTTTTGACAGGCAGAGTGGACAGTGAGAGAGAGAGACAGAGAGAAAGGTCTTCCTTTTGCCGTTGGTTCACCCTCCAATGGCCGCCGCGGATGGCGCACTGCGGCCGGCGCACCGCGTTCGTCCGATGGCAGGAGCCAGGTGCTAGGTGCTTTTCCTGGTCTCCCATGGGGTGCAGGGCCCAAGCACCTGGGCCATCCTCCACTGCACTCCTGGGCCACAGCAGAGGGCTGGCCTGGAAGAGGGGCAACCGGGACAGAATCCGGTGCCCCGACCGGGACTAGAACCCGGAGTGCCGGCGCCGCAAGGCGGAGGATTAGCCTGTTGAGCCACGGCGCCGGCCTATTCCATATGAATTTTAAGAATACTTTTTCTATTTCTACTTCTGTGAAAAATTTTGTTAACATTCTAATAGAGTTTTGCATTAAATCTGAATATTGCTTTTGGTGGTATGGACATATTTTCAAAAAAAGATTTTATTTATTTGAAAGACAGAGTTACAGACAGAGGTAGAGCCAGAGAAAGAGGTCTTCCATCTGCTTGTTCACTCCCCAAATGGCCACAACAGCCAGAGTTGAGCTGATCCAAAGCCAGGAGCCAGGAGCTTCTTCTGGGTCTCTCATGTGGATGCAGGGGCCCAAGGACTTGGGCCATCTTCTACTGCATTCCCAGGCCATAGCAGAGAAGTGGGAAGTGGAGCAGCCAGGACTTGAACAGGTGCCCATATGGAATGTTGACACTGTAGGCCAGGGCTTTAACCTGCTGCACCACAGCGCCACCCCAGTATGGACATATTAACAATATTAATTTTTCTAATCTATGATCATGGGATATCTTTTCAGCGACAGGACAGTTGAACTTCCTCCTTTCTCGTTTGGATGATTTTTATTTCTTTCTGTGTCCTAATTGCTGTGGCTAGGACTTCTAATGCTAAGCCAAATAGAAGTCATGAAAGTGGGTATCCTTGTTTTGTTCTTCATCTTAAAAGAGAAGTTTTTTTACCACTAAGCATCATGTTTGCCATGGGCTTGTCATATATGGTCTTTATCATGTTGAGGAATATGCCTTTTGTACAAAATGTGTTGAGTTTTTATCATGAAAGGATGCTGAAATTTGTCAAAATTATATACTTTTGTTATTGTCTATTTTTCAGTCATACTTTATGCTACATGAGGTTCTTTTCCCTTTTTTTCATTGTGGTCCCTCTGTCATCCTGTGCCAACATGGACTGGTTACTCTCTACTTTCACTGGTCTCTTATCATCCCAGGGCTAACCTTTCACTTTACTCTCTACTTTCACTGGTCTCTTATCATTCCAGGGCTAACCTTTCACTATTCGCCATGGTTTTCTCCAATCCCCTGTAGATTCCCTGTCTTCTGTTTTGCTGGAGTACATCCTTAGGCAACTTCCTAAGAATAACAAACGGAATATAAATTTCTGATCTTTAGTTTTATCAATTAGAAATGTGTTCTTGGAGCCAGCACTGTAGCTTAGCAGGTAAAGCTGCCTCCTGCAGTGCTGGCATCCCATATGGGCGCCAGTTCAAGCCCTGGCTGTTCCACTTCCAATCTGGCTCTCTGTTGTGACCTGGGAAAGCAGTAGAAGATGGCCCAAGTCTTTGGGTCCCTGCACCCATGTAGGAATGAAATCGGAGAAGACCCCCTAAAATTCACACTGAAATGTGGCCCCTTAAAGTTCCCTAGGAATGCTATTTGGGGTGCCACATGTGCTACTGGAATTTGGGGTACCTTACGATTTCACCATGGGCTTATTACTAAATCCCCATATTAATAAGCCCAAGAGGGTTCTTGCCTAATATTTAGAGAATTCTAAATACTGGCACAGATAAACAAGGCAACATGGTACGTTTTAAGCTTTTATTTAGTAAGAAAGGTGCATAAGAGAGTGAGAGCTTTATTTAGGGGAGAGAGGTGAATAGGGGTTCATACCAAGCACCAGGAACTAGCCACGTGGATGAGCATCTAGGCCAGGAAGCCTGGAGCATATGGCCAGGAGGCCATGTGCCCTGGAGGCGCGGGGCTACAGTGAGCCCCTTCCTGACAAGAGGCCAGGGAAAAAGTGCCAGGGCCAGGCACACTGTGCCCTAGGCTTTTAACCCACTCCAAAGGGGAGTGGTTAATTAACCTGATTGGCTGGTGGGCACCCAGGTGTGGCCAGGTAGGGGGATGAGGCCACACAGGGGCGTGGCAAAGGCATCAGGTAGGGGCATGAGGTCACACAGGGGCGTGGTGAAGGCCTGGTCTTCCCGTTCACAAATCTGATCAATTTTAACCTGTATGCCTGCCTACTTCAGGAAGACCCGGAGGAAGCTCCTGACTCCTGGCTTTGGATTAGCCCACCTCTGGCCGCTATGGCCATTTGAGCGGTAAACCAGCAGATGGAAGACTTCTCTCTTTCTGTCTCTGCCTCTGTAGCTCTACCTTTCAAATTTTTTTAAAAAGTTCTTAACTATTTTGAGCAAGAGACAGAGACAGAGAACTCTGTTCTGCTGTGTTTATGCTGACTCATTCCCCACACGCTCAAGACAGCCAGGGCTGTTGTCTGTATGTGTGACTTTCAGATACCTTCACCTTTTTCTTTATTTCATTTTATTTTCTTGATGATCTTCATTCCTCTCCTCCATGTTCCTTGTATTTGTGGTCAAAACTGTTATTCTGGCCGGCGCCGTGGCTCAACAGGCTAATCCTCCACCTTGCGGCGCCGGCACACCGGGTTCTAGTCCCGGTTGCCCCTCTTCCAGGCCATCCCTCTGCAGTGGCCCAGGAGTGCAGTGGAGGATGGCCCAAGTGCTTGGGCCCTGCACCCCATGGGAGACCAGGAAAAAGCACCTAGCACCTGGCTCCTGCCATCGAATGAGCACGGTGCGCTGGCCGCAGCGCGCCGTCCGCGGCAGCCATTGGAGGGTGAACCAACGGCAAAGGAAGACCTTTCTCTCTGTCTCTCTCTCTCTCACTGTCCACTCTGCCTGTCAAAAAAACAAAACAAAAAAACAAACAAACAAAAACTGTTATTCCTTGGGCACCTTGAAATATGTTTCTTTTTGAAACTATTGTATCTTTTTCTTTCATTTCCTAAGCTTAGTCAACTCTCATTTCACATATTCCTAGTTTGTTCTGTTTCTATTCTGAGTTCTTTTGAACTTATTATCGAGTGATGTTTTAAATATGCAAATTCTTGTTGTAACCTATTTAACTTGTGTTGGGATGCTGAGTCATAGTTTTCTCTGCTTCCTGGTTTGTAGATGTGTCTGTGTGTTTGGTGGGGAGAATTTTCTGTTTTATCATCATTATCAGAGAGCATTAGTCAGCCTCTGAGCCTTCGTGACTAGCAGAGCCCAGAGGAGGTCAGAAAGGTGCAGTCTCACTTGCTAGATATTCAACAGCCTCTCACAGGATGACGAACACCGAGGACAGACTGTTGTATCACTGGGTCCTACTGTTGCCCGTGCATACACGGCTCTTTCCTTGTCTTTATGCACTTACTTAGTTTACATGTCAAGGAGATCTCTTCTGTTTTCTGAAGGCCACGCTTCCTCAAGACTCAGCGGAGGCTCTTTTAACAGATTGCCTTCTTTTATATCTCACTGTATGTAGTGGGCGTGACTGTGCTCCACAACCCCACTGTGACTGAGTTACCATGTAGCTCATTCCGTGAAGGTTTCCGGGCCTTCCTAGACGTATGTTATATTGAAGACGATAGGTTTGGAGACTCCACGTCTCCGAGTTTCACAGGAAATGACCTTTGGTGCTCTGCAGGTGGAGGCAGTTGATTGGAAATTCCAACTGCCCATCCTTTAGATTTTCCAAGCAGGCTTCTGTACTTGGTAGCAGCTGATTGGCTGCTATCAAAGTTGAGTTGGACTGCTAAGCCAGTCAACTGTGAAAACTCAGCTCAGGATTCGGATTCTTCTTTCTCAGTCTATACAGGAAAAATACTTGGGGAAAGAAAAGTGCAACTAATTGGACATCCCATTAAGAGGTAATTACAGTAAGAAACATTAAAATAAGGGCCCTACTGTAATATGAATTTACAATACAATCACTATTTCATGATAATGGAGTAGCTACAAATGATCTAAATGGGGAGAAGTAGACGTTGTCTTTGTGGGAAATTCCCAATGTTTATGTCCAAATACAAGACTTGTAACTGAAACTCATGTAAACCTAAACCCATGACAATTAAATAAAAACGATAACCAGAGGTAATTTATATGCTATGAGGGAGTGTGATGAGAATAAAGAAGTTGCTGTAATGTATAAAGTTATGCATTCAGAGGTAATATTTATCAAGTGCTTATACTGTGTAAAGTTAGATGTTTTAGGGGTATTGTTCATTTAATTCCCCAACAACATTGTGAAAAGACTATTATCCCCATGTTACTAAATAGAAGATGCAATCAAAGAAGTTGTCAAAGAACCAATATTTCTTTTTTAAAAAAGATTTATTTATTTATGTATTTATTTGGAAGGCAGAATTACAGAGAGGCAGAGGCAAAGACAGAGAGAGAGAGATCTTCCATCCACTGGTCTACTCCCCAAATGGCTGTCATGGCCAGAGCTGGGCCAATCAGAAGCCAGGAGCCAGGAGCCTCCTCCAGGTCTCCCACGTAGGTGCAGAGGCCCAAGGACTTGGACCATCCTCCACTGTCCTCTCAGGCACATCAGCAGGAAGCCAGATAAGAAGTGGAGCAGCCAGGACTTGAACCAGTGCCCATGTGGGATACTGGCACTGCAGGCAGCAGTTCCACCTGCCACAGCGCCAGCCCCAGGAGCAAATATCTCAATGGCCAGAGATGATCTTGGGCTAAAGTCTGTGCCTTTTCTCTCATCATCTGATGACCATTCAAAGGAGGTAGGACCAAATTGAGAAAACTTAATACTGAAAGAAAAATGAGGATACTGTATGTGTGGGGAAGAATTATGGTGGACAATTTAGAAGTTTGGGTGAAAGGTCAAATATCATATACTTAATCTATTTTAGTTTCTAATTTTTTATTTTGTGGAATCTTTGTATGCTAATAAGATCTATTGAATCAAGGGACCTTGGTTCTAAGGCCAAATCTGTCATTTGCTAGGAATGAATTTGAATGTTTTACTTATTGCCTCATATATCAACCCTAAGGTACGTTCCATCTCTAGTCTATAAGTAAATCAATACAGGCTGGATGTTAGAAGGAAGGGACTGCAATTAGCACCCAAGCTACAGAGAGCCCGATTATCACTCCTTGGCCCTCCTTCCCCTGAATTCCCTCCATCAGGTTTCCTTTCTTTAATGAGAGTTTTTGAAAATATTTCAAAGTAAGTTTTTAGTTCTTTGGTCAAAGATACACACAATCAAATGAAATTGACATATTTCTTTTTTTAACTTTTATTTAATGAATATAAATTTCCAAAGTACAGTTTTTGGATTACAATGGCTCCCCCCCCCCCATAACTTCCCTCCCACTCACAACCCTCCCATCTCCCACTCCCTCTCCCATTCTATTTGCATCAAGATTCATTTTCAATTATCTTTATATACAAAAGATCAAATTAGGATAAATTAAGTAAAGATTTCAACAGTTTGCACCCACACCAAAACACAAAGTGTAAAATACTGTTTGAGTACTAGTTATAGCATTAATTCACATTATATAACACATTAAGGACAGAGATCCTACATGAGGAGTAAGTGCACAGTGACTGTTGTTGACCTAACAAATTGACACTCTTGTTTATGGTGTCAGTAATCACCCTAGGCTCTCGCCATGAGTTGCCAAGGCTGTGGAAGCCTTTTGAGTTCGCCGACTCCGATCTTATTTAGACAAGGTCATAGTCAAAGTGGAAATTCCTTTCTCCCTTCAGAGAAAGGTACCTCCTTCTTTGATGGCCCATTCTTTCCACTGGGATCTCACTCGCAGGGATCTTTCATTTAGGTGTTTTGTTGTTGTTATTGTTTTGTTTGTTTTGCCAGAGTGTCTTGGCTTTCCATGCCTAACATACTCTCATGGGCTCTTCAGCCAGATCCAAATGCCTTAAGGGCTGATTCTGAGGCCAGAGTGCTGTTTAGGACATCTGTCATTCTATGAGTCTGCTGTGTATCCTGTTTCCCATGTTGGATCGTTCTCTCCTTTTTTCATTCTATCGGTTAGTATTTGCAAACACTAGTCTTGTTTATGTGATCCCTTTGACTCTTAGACCTATCATTATGATCAATTGTGAACAGAAATTGATCACTTGAACTAGTGAGATGGCATTGGTACATGCCACCTTCATGGGATTGAATTGGGATCCCCTGGCACGTTTCAAACTCTACAATTTGGGGCAAGTCAGATTAAGCATGTACCAAATTGTACATCTCCTCCCTCTCTTATTCCCACTCTTATATTTAACAGAGATCACTTTTCAGTTAAATTTAAACACCTAAGAATAAATTGTGTGTTAATTACAGAGTTCAACCAATAGTATTAAGTAGGACAAAAAAATACTAAAAGGGATAAAGTATTAAGTTGTTCAACAGACAGGGCAAGGGCTGATCAAGTCACTGTTTCTCATAGTGTCCCTTTCACTTCAACAGGTTTCCTTTTTTGTGCTTGGTTAGTTGTCACCGATCAGGGAGAACATATGATATTTGTCCCTTTGGGACTGGCTTAATTCACTCATCATGATGTGTTCCAGATTCCTCCATTTTGTTGTAAATGCCCGGATTTCACTGTTTTTTTACTGCTGTATAGTATTCTATAGAGTACATGTCCCATAATTTCTTTATCCAATCTACTGTTGATGGGCATTTGGGTTGATTCCAGGTCTTAGCTATTGTGAATTGAGCTGCAACAAACATTAAGGTGCAGACAGCTTTTTTGTTTGCCAATTTAATTTCCTTTGGGTAAATTCCAAGGAGTGGGATGGATGAGTTGTATGGTAAGGTTATATTCAGGTTTCTGAGGAATCTCCAGACTGACTTCCATAGTGGCTTTACCAGTTTGCATTCCCACCAACAATGGGTTAGTGTCCCTTTTTCCCCACATCCTCACCAGCATCTGTTGTTGGTAGATTTCTGTATGTGAGCCATTCTAACCGGGGAGAGGTGAAACTTCACTGTGGTTTTGATTTGCATTTCCCTGATTGCTAGTAATCCTGAACAGTTTTTCATGTGTCTGTTGGCCATTTGGATTTCCTCTTTTGAAAAATGAAATTGACTTATATTTCTTTAATTGGAAATACACTAGTAAATACCATCAAATGAAATTGGTTTATATTTACATTATATTTATTTGAGATCATTGAATTGGCACACATTGAGGATAACTCAATGGGTCATTCACACTGGAGACCTGAAGCACAATACACTCCATGCAAAGGGATGGGAGAAATTGCCAGGCTCTGCCAGCAGTATTCTGCTGTTAATATGAATATTTAGAAAAGTAATTCAAGATTTTTCTGGTTAAGGACAGAAGAATGTATATGAGAATCTTTAAAAAGTTTACAAAGAATGCTTATTATACATTTAAATGCATAACATGAAAATTATGAAAAATATATTTGAATCTTAAAAATTTTTTTGCATTAAAATAAACTTGTCTTTTAATTGCTTTTTCTACAAAGTTTCTGAACACTTCATAGTTTTAATGTACTATTTGTTTTCTCTTCACTTGTGAAAACAAGATGTTTTCTCAGATAACTAAAAACTGTATTTAAAAAAATTGCTCCTAGGTGGTCATGGTTAAGATGCCACTTGGAACTCCTCATCCCATATTGGTGTGCCTGGGTTTGCTCCCAGGTCCAGCTCTCTGCTAATGTGCACTCTGGGAGATAGCAGATGATGGCTCAAGTACTTGGGTACCTGCCGCCCATGTGGGAGACCTGGACTGACTTCCTGGCTCCCCAGCTACAACCTGCTCCAGCCCTGGCCATTGTGAGCATTTAAGGAGTGAACCTGTGGGTAGAAGATTCATTCTCTCTCTCTCTCTCTCTCTCTCTCTCAAATAAATAAAAAATACATAAAGTACATTTTTACAAATTATCTCCAACAGTGTGACAAAAATGATGAATTTAAAAACCCAGCAAATATTTGTACTTCTATTGTCAATTAAATATATTTAATCAAGCAAGCCATTTTGAGAGAAGGAAAACTAGCTAAATTTAATACTCAGCAATAGTTACAGCTGGCAAGTTAGTCTAGGCCAGCTGCAAGTAGTATAAAAGAGACGAAGGACTTTTATTTAGTTATTACTCACAGCAAAAGCAGCGGCCAGAGTGCCAGTGCAAAGTACACTCCCGTTCTCCTGCCCCACCAGTTCCACAGAGGTGAAATCCATCGTGGGTGCTACGTGAGAGGTCTTCAGAGCACTCATGGACAATGTGCATTACGAAAAGACTATTCATGCATTTTGAAAAAGATTTTGCACCAAAATAAATTTAAATTCTGTTTTTCACATACTTTCTTGGGTCTTCCATAATGAAGTACCACACAGCAGAAATTTAGTTCTTTTCGTTCTAGAAGTTAAAAGTCCAAGACCAAGGGCTGATTTCCACAGAGGGCCCTGGGGAAGGAATCTCCTCATACCTCTCTCTCCCCTTGGCTCAGAAATGCTGTCTGTTCCTGAGTCTTCACTTTGTCTTCCCTCTGTACCTGTCTTCTTTGAAGGACTGGATCATACTGGATTAGAGCCCAGAGTAGTGACCTCCGTTAACATCATCACCTGGTTACAGACCCTCGTGCCAAATACAATCGCATTCTGAGGCACTGGGGTCAGCATTTCAACACACAGACTTTGGAGGTACACAACTCCTTCCACCATAGACGTTTACACAAATAATGGGGTGCATGCAGCAGAGCAACACTGATGTTAGATTTGTCATGGAATAAGCCTGCTGTTGTCTGTGGTGGCTTACTTCATCCCTCAAGCCTGGTGGCTGCAAACACAACTTGGGAAAGCCAAGCTGAAGAGCAGCCAGAGCTTCGCATTCTTGGCAAACCCAGCAAGAACACTCAGGAACACGCAGGACCACGTGGAGTTTTTTTTTTCTCCCAAAATCAATCAAAAGATTACATTGTTATAGCTGTACCATTCTTAGAGTCTTCTATCCGTTCAAGTCCTGTTTTATGTGACTAGATAACTGATCTCACCTCTCCAACAGTGATCTACATTGAATCAAAAGCTACCTAAGCCACATCTGTTTCCCTAGTTGGCAATAATTATATTTATAAATATCTTTAGTACCAATATAGTCAGCTATTATGTTGCCTGATTTTGTCACATAATGGTAAATATTTTAACTTGAAGAGATAATTTCCTTACTACTTTGTAGTCATTCACAGGAGAAGGAACTCAAGAATATGTGCACAGTAATTGAAATAATTCTCATTTATTCCAACAGATGGAATCACCATTTACATATGTTATCATTTTACTTTTGAGCATATTTGAATCCTTATCAGGAATAGATTATAATAAAGGTAAGTTTCAGACTCTGTTATTCTCTGTTTTCTTCATAAGAGTTCTCATTTATATTCCTTCCTCATTTATACTTAAAATATTTTTGCAGTATTTCTTTATCTCATCATCCTATTGTTCCCAGGTACTAGTTTCTAGTAACATCACTGTGAAACCACTGTTATTAAGCTGTATACGTAGAGACTTTTCTGTTGTCACACTATTTCATCACTTGTAAGTCTTGGAAAATTTAAATAGCATTTTATATTTGTAAAACTTTAATTATTTGAACATTCTTAAATTTTCCTCCATGAATAGTTGCAGGTACTATGAATTGTACACCCAATTACAAGGCTAGCAAATTGAAACTGAAGAGAATTTTCTGAAAGTAACACAGATTGAATCAGTAGGATTTTTATAGCAGAAAAACTTGTAAAAGAATAAGACAAACCTTCTATTTGTGCAGACTTCCTAGATTCTTCAGCATCCTAAAACGCGACCTGGGACATAGAAGATGCTCAAAAACAAGGCTGACTGAGTAGATGGAGGGAAAGATTGGGCCTTGTATTCACAGATGTGTTACAGAGTTGGGTAAATTCTGGGATGATCCCAGTGATAGTTCCCATATTGTGCTACAAATGGATGACACATGCATAGATATAATCTAAGAAGAGAGAGTCACAGACAACGTTAGGAGACTTCAGAAATAAGAGAAGTTATTTCCAGCTGTGTGGAGAGGGAAAGGCGAAGAGAGAGGATCAAAGATTTTGTACCGAAGAAAGCATTCACTTTAGGTTCTCCAAATGGGTAATATTGGTGCACACGTATGGGGAATTCTATAAGGTTCTGCCAAGATGGCAGGGTAGGTGATGAGCAATACCATGGGAGTGTGAAATCGCAGAACAGGTGAAGGCACAGGGTATGTGAGGGGATGGGAAACACTTCAGTTTGACTGGAATGAAAGTGTAGAAGAGAGAAATATTTTTTTTATTTGACAGAGTTACAGACAATGAGAGAGACAGAGAGGTCTTCCATCCACTGGGTCACTCCCCCAAATGGCCGCTATGGCTGTTGGTGCTGTGCCGATCCAAAGCCAGGAGCCAGGTGCTTCTCCTGGTCTCCCATGCAGGTGCAGGTGCCCAAGCACTTGGGCCATCCTCCACTGCACTCCCAGGCCACAGCAGAGAGCTGGACTGGAAGAGGAGCAACTGGGACTAGAACTGGTGCCCATATGGGATGCCGGCACTGCAGGCAGAGGATTAACCAAGTAAGCCACGGCGCCGGCCCCTGAGACAAATATTTTTAAAAGATAGCAGGTTGCCATACATAGAAGTATTGAATGTCAGGCAAAGGAGTTTGGGCTTTAGGCACTATTTTGGAAAAGCATTTAAGATTTCTGGGTAGGGGAGTAACATAGCTCTAATTCAGGAAGATTAATATGGGGGTATAGAGGAGAAAAGACTTTTCCTCTCCCCACTTAATTTCTGTGGCTGGAGCCTGTGAATTCAATTGGCAAAAGACAGATTAGCAAGAGAAAATTACACAAATTTTATTTGATGTTTTTTACATGGCATGAGAGGCTTTGTAGAAGTCAACCCCCCCCCCAAAAAAAATGATTATACTCAGGGGTGTATATACCAATTAAAGAAAGAGCAATTGGCCGGCGCCGTGGCTCAACAGGCTAATCCTCCGCCTTGCGGCGCCAGCACACCCGGTTCTAGTCCCGGTCGGGGCGCCGGATTCTGTCCCGGTTGCCCCTCTTCCAGGCCAGCCCTCTGCTGTGGCCCAGGAGTGCAGTGGAGGATGGCCCAAGTGCTTGGGCCCTGCACCCCATGGGAGACCAGGAAAAAGCACCTAGCACCTGGCTCCTGCCATAGGATGAGCGCGGTGCGCCGGCCGCAGCGCGCCATCCGTGGCAGCCATTGGAGGGTGAACCAACAGCAAAGGAAGACCTTTCTCTCTGTCTCTCTCTCTCTCACTGTCCACTCTGCCTGTTAAAAAAAAGGGGGGGGGCAATTAATTGTGGGAATGGGCAAAGACAAAGGAAGAAGATTCAGGTTAGGGATAGTAAACTGAGGGAAACTTATAAAATACACAAAGGCAATTAGTAGAAGACAAGGGTTATCTTGGTAGGGTTTGTTTGCACACATTCAGTGTCAACTGATCATTTCTGGTGCTAAAATTAAATTTAAAAAAAGCTGCAGACTGGGCACCCTTTCTTACAGGAAACTTAGGACCTGTTTGTAGGTTGAAGGGGGAAGGCACAGCCCGTCCTGCACCTGCTGATGCTTAGCTGTCTTCAGCTCAAGATAATGAATATGCTCAAGGGGCATATTTGGGGGCGCATGCTCCCATCTCTTGCAACAGCGTTATATAAAATGGGTGGTAGAGAGATATGGGAGGCATTTTGTTCCTTCTGGTGTCAACATCATTGCTGTAATTGTGTGACCGTAAATTTAGAAACAAGAAGATCTTGCAAATGGCACTATTCCTGCGTTCATCCTGGAGTAGTTTTCTCATTCCAGTCAGAGTAGACATTCCATTAGTAATTACATGTGTGTGGATTCCCTTGATATTTGTATCATGATTCTTGTTAAATTAGTCACATACTGGTAAAAATGAATTTCTCTTGCCTGTCTTTCCTTTACAGGCTAAAAAAATAGAATTGTTTCTGCATTTCATTATTAAAGAATAATCTAACAAATTCTATAACTTCAGAATTTCTTATACTTTTTTAATTTGAGAAGCAGAGAGACTGAGACATAGATAGAGAGACAGAAAGCTCCCATCCACTGGTTCACTCCCCGAATGTCTGTAGGTTAGGCTGGGCCAAAACCAGAAGCTGGGTATGCAATCCAAGTCTCCCACATGAGTGTTGGAATCCAGTCACTTGGGCCATCTCTGCTGCCCCCTAGGGTCTGCATTCGGAAAAAGCTAAAGTCAGGAGCCAGAGTCATGTTGAACCCAGGCACTCTTCCATGTGAAATGTGCATCTTTTTTTAATTTATTTAAAGATGTATTTATTATTCGAAAGTCAGAGTTACAGAGAGAGAGAGAGAGAGGTCTTCCATCCGCTGGTTCACTCCCCAGATGGCTGCAATGGCTGGAGCTACACTGATCCGAAGCCAGGAGCCAGGAACCAGGAGCTTCCTCCAGGTCTCCCATGCAAGTGCAGGGGCCCAAAGACTTGGCCATCTTCTACTGCTTTCCCAGGCCACAGCAGAGAGATGGATCAGAAGTGGAGCCTCCGGGATTCAAACCAGCGTCCATATGGAATGCCAACATGCAGGTAGCAGCTTTATCTGCTGTGCCACAGCACCGGCCCCCAACTCTAGGTTTTGACCCTTCCTACTCTGAGGTTGTAGAGGGGCAGGGAGAAGCTTCCCTAACTGACTCTAAGGAGACCATCTGACAGCACTTTCTGGATCCAGCAGACCCTCAGCCTTGGGTACTTGAAAAGAGCCTTTTACAGCCCCTCGGGTCTATTAATTGCCAAGAATGTCTTACCCACGGTCCCTTTCTGTACCTGTTGGTCATTTCTTCCTTGGTCAGCTCCTAAACTCCAGTTAGGCCTTCCAGTTCTTTCTGAGATCCAGTTGCCACTCAGACCTTTGAGACGAGACCTACACGAACCCGAGTTGGTTCTTTCTCACCTGTGCTCTGTCTCTGGACCACAGGGAGCAGTGGAGCATCTTCTACCCCAGCAATTCTTGGTTGTGCAGGATTCCCAACATCGCCACCTCTTTCTCATCAAACTGCCTCCTGTTCCGTGTACCAGGTTACCTCTAGTCCTTTCTAAGCAAGAGTCTGAGTGTGTGGCCCAAACACAGCTACACGTGTTGGGTTTGTTAGTGTACCCATCACAGCCTCTTCCCTCAGACTCCTGCGCTCCTCCCAACGTCTTCACATCAGGAGTCCCCATCAGAGCACAGGCGCCCTCCCCAGTCTCTTGTGCCTGCTGACCCCTTCACACCAAATGTGAGGAGCTTGGGTCTAAAGAGGTTTTGGTCTGCTGCTTAGCTTTGCAACATCAGTTAGCATGGGATATGTCCTAGCTCAGTGTTTCAGCCCATCTTCCTTTCTAGTTTCCTGCAATCCTATTTTTAAAAAGAAAAAAGAAATGGAAGATGTGAGTTTCATCTGAGGTCAAGTGAATTTAAAATATAGACTTCTAGGGGCAGGTGTCTGGCCCAGTGGTTAGGATCTCCCTGGGAGGTCCACATTGCATATCAGAGAGGCGGGGTACTAGTGCCTGCTGTGCCAGCTCTGCCCCTAATTCCAGCTTCCTGCTAATATGAACCCTGGGAGGCAGCAGATGATGGCTCCAGTGCTTGGGTCCCTGCCGCCATGCGACAGGCCTGGACTGAGTTCCTGGCTCCCAGCTATGGCCTGACACAGTGGGCAAGTGGGAATAAGCAAATGGGAGATTCTCTCTCTCTCTCTCTCTCTCTCTCTGTCTCTCTCTGTCTCTCTCTGTCTCTCTCTCTCTCTCTGTCTTCCCCCTTCCAAATAAAATAAAAATTTAAATATATGTCTATAATTATAATTCTTTTAAAAATATCTTGTATTTGAAAAATGTGATACTTTTGATGAAAATTCTATTAATGATCTAAAATGCATATTTTTTATTATTTAGGTGATATGGGGAAACACTTTGCTTGTTCTAGCCAAGGGTTCCCCAAAGAAAATGAAATGATCAAGTTGTATCTGTCCACAGAAAACTTGGTAAGGTCCACTGACAGCATGGTCACCGCCCTTTACGTTCCTTTTAAGTTCATGTGTACAACCACAGCACTCTGCCCTTCAAATACCATCTATTGTGTTCAGGCTGGCGGAGGGGACATTCTTTTATTTCCTTTTTAAGATTTAATTTATTTATTTGAGAGAGAGAGTTGCAGAGAGAGACAGACAGACAGAGAGAAAGGTCTTCCATTTGCTGGTTCACTCCCCAAATGGCCACAACGGCTGAAGCTGGGCAGATCCAAAGCCAGGAGCCAGGAGCTTCTTCCAGGTCTCCCATGTCGGTGCAGGGGCCCAAGAACTTGGGCCATCTTCTACTGCTTTCCCGGGTGCATTAGCAGGGAGTTGGATTGGGAGCAAACAACCAGGACTCAAGCAGGCATGCATTTGGGATGCCAACACCACTGGGGGAGGCTTAACCTTCTACGTCACAGCACCAGCCCTGCTTGTATTTATTTGAAGGGCAGAGAGATAGACAGACATAAACCCCATCTGCTAGTTCACTCCTCCAAGGCCTACAGTAGACAGGACTGGGCCAGGCCAAAGCCAGGAATCGGGAACTCAGTTCAGCTTCCCACAGGGACAGCAGAGCTGCAGGTACACACGCCACCATCCACTGCCTCCCAGGGCATGAATTTGCAGGAAGCCAGACTCGGGAGTGGGATGGGAACTGAGCCTACTCACTCCAGGGTAGGATGGGGCCTCCCGAGTGAGACCCTAACTGTAGACCACACACCCACCCTGGAAGATGACACACTATATAAATAGCAACCTTTCCTATCCTTCCTATTTTGTGTGCCCTTCAATCAGGTGAAATACTTCATCTAGCCATTGAGCACTGTGGGAGGTTTTGTGTGCATTTTTTTAAATGGTGCCTCCTCCCTCTCTTTTTAAAAAAAATTGGCTGTAATAATCCTCATTTTTTATGGAGCTGATTTGTCCTTTTGAAGTCTGACAGATGTAGCCTGTTAAAGTTACCTCACATGACCTTGAGAAAGAATCCTTCCTTGTATTAGGAGTACCACGTTATAGTTTTCATTTGGGGTAAGGGATGGTATGATCCTTTGACTCAAATAATGGGAGGCTTTTTAAGAAACACAACATTAAATAAAGCATAGTAGTAAGATACCCACACAGCAAACACTAACAAAAATGTAATTAAAAATGCAGATTGTCTGAAAGTCTATGATAAATGTAATAAACACAAAGAAAAGCACCCCTCAAAGGCAAGTGTCTCTATCCCTAAGTCTGCTTTGAGTTAGGCCCCAGGTCTTTTTTTTTTTTTAATGATTTTATGTATTTATTTGAGAGGTGGAGTTACAGACAGAGAGATGGGGAGACAGAAAGAGGTCTTCCATCTACTGGTTAACTCCCCATGGCCACAATGGATGGAGCTGAGCTTATCTGAAACCAGGAGCCAGGAGCTTCTTCCAGGTGCAGGGCCCCAAGCACTTGGGCCATTTTCCACTGCTGTTCCAGGCTGTCAGCAGAGAACTGGATTGGAAGTGGAACATCTGGAACTGGATGCTTGATATGCCACACGTCTAGTTAAGTTTTTGTGTTTACAGTTATTATGAAGTGCACGCCCTTGAGTCAAAAGTGTCCTTCTGGGCCAGCGCCATGGCTCACTTGGTTAATCCTCTGCCTGCGGCGCCAGCATCACAAATGGGTGCCAGTTCTAGTCTCAGCTGCTCCAATTCCAATCCAGCTCTCTGCTATGGCCTGGGAAAGCAGGAGAAAATGGCCCACGTCCTTGGGCCCCTGCACCCACGTGGGAGACTCTGAGGAAGCTCCTGGCTCCTGGCTTTGGATCAGCACAGCTCTGGCCATTGCAGCCATTTGGGAGTAAACCAGCAAATGGAAGACCTCTGTCTCTGTTTCTCACTCTCACTGTATGTAACTCTACCTCTCAAATAAATAAATAAAAATATTTTTAAAAAAAAAAGAATTGCAACCTACTTTTTAAAATGGTTGTAGTATAGAAGTTCTGGTAATGGAATAATTAGAATAATGACCAATATTTGTATAGTGTTTATGTGTATCAAATATCTTTCTAAGTTTTATGTTCGTTATGACATTTACTCTTCACTTGAACTCTTCCCGGGATAACTACTGTTGTCCTTTGCCCTGAAGATTCTGCCATCAAGCTCCTCATCTCTCTTCCCTGCTTGATTTTGTCATTTATTCTGTATCTATTTTTAAAATTTATTTATTTATTAGGAAGTCAGAGCTACACAGAGAGAGGAGATGCAGAGAGGGAGAGAGGTCTTCCATCCAGTGGTTCACTCCCCAAATGGCCGCAGTGGCCAAAGCTGCGCCGATCCAAAGCCAGGAGCCAGGAGCTTCCTCCAGGTCCCCCACGTGGTTGCAGGGGTCCAAGCACTTGGGTTATCTTCCACTGCTTTCCCAGGCCTTAGCAGAGAGCTGGATCGGAAGAGGAGCAGCCAGTGCGAGAACTGGTGCCCATATGGGATGTCGGCACTGCGTGCGGCGGCTTTACCTGCTACACCACAGTGCCGGCCCCCTGTATCTATTTTTCTTGTACTGTCTTTCCCATATCCAGCTTCCAATCCATCCATCCAGTCTGCCTCCCTGCCAACCCCCACTAGAAAGCAAATTCACAAGGGCAAGGATTCTGTTTTGTTCATGTCTGTGTCTCCGGCAACTACAGCAGAGTACGGCCTCCATATATTTCAGAATGAATGGGTTTCCTGACTTTTTAGATACGGAAACTGAGACTGAAACCTGCCCAAAGTGATTGTAACTGTCGGGAAAACTAATCAAGGCACAGCTCTGGGTATCTGCCTCTTGTTGATTTTCAGTGAAATCTAATATTCATGATTGCTGCATTTTCACGTACCTTCCCAAAACTGGGAAATAGCCAATGAAAATGTAGGAAAGTCAGGGCTGGTGTTGTGGCTCAGTGGGATCAACCACCGCCTGCAACTCCAGCATCTCGTGTCAGTACCAGTTCAAGTCCGGCCGTTCTGCTTCCAAGCCCTATTCTTGCTCATGTGCCTGGGGCAACAGCGGCAGGGGAGGAGGAGGCTGACCCACGTGCTTGGGCCCCTGCCACACGTGTGGGAGACCTGCATGAGGCTCCTGACTCCGGGGTTGGCCTGGCCCAGGCCCAGCGGTCATGGCCTTTTAGGGAGTGAACCACCAGACAGAAGATCTTTGACCCTCCCTCTCTGCATATAATTCTGTCTTTCAAATAAACAAATAGATATTTTTTAAATGCCAGAAGATCATCTTTTTAATTAATTTTTATTTACATAAGGGGGAAATTTTCATATATTTCATTTCCTATATACAGTTCTTAGCATGTCATGTTACTCCCCATCCTATCCTCATTCCTTTCTTATTTTTCTCTTAATTTTTACAATGACATACTTTCAATTTACTTTATAATCATAAGCTTAACCCTCCACTAAATAAAGAATTCAACAAGTAATAAGTAGGGGGGAAAAACACTGTTGCTCAAGAGTGTAGACCAGGGCTATAAACAATAATCAAATCTAAAAAATGTCAAAATGACCACTACACTTAGTGAAGTAAGCCAGACCCCAAAAGACAATTATCATGTTTTCCTTGATATGTGGTAACTAATATAGAGTACCAAAAAATGTAATGTATAAGAATGAAATCGACACTTTGAAGAATATCATCTTTACCTTATACATTGCTTCCTTTTTTATTTAGACACAAAAGAATGACTTTAATAAATCAGAATTGCTAGCAGGTTGCCTTGATCTTGTGTTTATTAACTGTAATTCATTACCATTGCTGTGACAGACAAGGTTATCATAAGGATGACTTGAAGCCTTTATCACAGTAACATAAGCCCCACTGGGTTCTGAAAATGTTCGTTTAAAAAATAGATCTTTTCTTCCTAGCCAGAGTTGGGAATACATTTTTAATGTATTTATTTATTTATTTATTTGAGAGATAGAAACAGAGATCTATCACCCATTGGTTCAGTACCCAAATGCCCACAACCACCCAGAGCTGAGCCAAGCCAAAGACAGGAGCCCTAAACTCAGTCTGGGTCTCCCACTTGGGTGGCAGGAAATCAAGTACTTGAGCCGTCACCTCTGCCCCCCAGGGCTTATGTTAGCAAGGTGCTGAAATCAGAACCAGAATTGGACTGGCTATGGGATGCGGACATCCAAGAAATATCTTAACTGATGCACTGTTGGCTCCTCAATATGGGAATTAATAGAGAGCAGTCTTTGGACACATCTACTATTCACAGATTTCTCTTCATTTTTATAATTTTAAAAGCCATTAATTCCTCTTTTTAAAATTTATTAATTTATTATCTGAAAGGCAGAATGACAGAGAGAGAGAGGGAGACAGAAATCTTCTATCTGCTGGTTCACTCCTCAAATACCTGTAACAGCCAGGGCTGGGCCAGTCAGCAGCCAGGAGTTCCATCCAGGTGTCCCACATAGGTAGCCAGGACCAAGCACTGGAGCCGTCTCTGCTGCCTCCCCGAGAGTGTCTTAGCAGGCAGCTGGATAGAAAGCCGAGGCAGGACTGCACCCAGGCTCTCCAGTGCGGGATGCAGGTGTCGAAGCCATGGCTTATCCCCAGAACCACAAGGCCCATCCCTCATTCTTAAGTTAAAGCAACATCCCTGTCTCCAGTGAATTATCATGACTTACTGGTTTTTTTTTCTCTCTCTCTCTTTCCTAAAGAAAATCCAGTGCTTTTTCCAAACTGAAAATGAGCTCTCTTCCAAGGACGTGATAAGTGTGTTCACGTCAGGAGGACTGGCACCCAGCTTGGGAATCATAAATAGTACATACAACGGCATCTTCCACTTTAATTTAACTCTGGTAATTGCATTTTATTTTATTCTTTGTCGTGTTAAAAAGAGGCATACTCTTCCTTACAGGATATGATTTTTAAAATAAGTAGTTTCTATAATATTCCATCTATATACATGTTAAACTCAATAGTGCCATGTTGTACATTTTACTTTGAATAGTCATTTTTAAAGAAAGTGAAAGAAGAAATAATACATGTTGTTTTACTATTTACCTAAATATTTACTGTTTCTACTGTGCTTCACCCTTTTCTGTAGATGTAAGTTGACATCAGATATTAATTTCTTTCAACTTGAAGAATTCTCTGTATGACCTGCTGACAATTAATTCTCTCTGGTTTTCTCCCCCTGAAAATGTCATTCTTTTCTAGTGACAATTGTGTTCAAATATATTCATATACCCTACAATCCACTTGTTTAAAGTATATTACTCATTGGTTGTGAGTATATTCACAGTTGTGCCATATCACTACTGTCTTAAGTTCAGAACATTTTCATCAACTGGAAAAGACACCCTGCACTCAGGAGCAGGCCCCATCTCCCTTCACCCCAGCCTTAGGCAATCACTAGTCTACATTTCCCATTAGCCAAGTGTGTTCAAGATCCATTCATGTTTTGCACGTACCAGTAAGTCATTCCTATTTATGGCTGGATAATATTCCATTGTGTAGAGACCACGTTCATCTGCTCATCAGTTAATGAACACTTGGACTGTTCTACTTTTTAGCTATTATGAATAATGCTACTGTGAAATTTGCATACAAGTTTTTATATGGAAGTAGGCCTTTATTTCTCTTGGATGCTGGGTCCTATAGTAGTTCCATGTTTAACTTTTTGCAGAACTGCCAGGCTGTTTTCCACAGTGGTTGTATTGATTTATATTTCCACCAACAGCTTATTTGGGTTCCAATTTCTGGACATTTTCCTTAGTCTTTATTATTATCTTTTTGTTATAGTCATCCTAGTAGGTCTGAGGTGCTCTCTCATTGTGGTTCTGATTTGCATTTCCCAAATGACTAGTGATGTTGCATATTTTTTCATGTGTTTATTGGCCACTTGCATATCTTATATGGAGAAATTTCTATTTCTATTCTTTGCCTATATTCAAGATCCAAACTCATGAAGATTATACTCCTGTGTTTTCTTGTAAGCAGTTGACAGGTATAGCTTTCATGTGTGCATCTGTGATCCATTTTGAGTTCATTTTTGTGTATGATGTGAGGTAGGGGTCTGTATTCATTCTTCTGCATGTGGATATACAGCTTTTCTGATACAATTTGTGGAGCAGGCTGTTAGTCTATCCCTACTGCTTTGTCATCTTTGTTGAAAATCAGTTGACCATGGCCAGTGCCATGGCTCACTAGGCTAATCCTCCACCTGCGGCGCTGGCACCCCAGGTTCTAGTCCCGGTTGGGGAGCCGGATTCTGTCCCGGTTGCCCCTCTTTCAGGCCAGCTCTCTGCTGTGGCCTGGGAGTGCAGTGGAGGATGACCAGGAGGAGGCACCTGGCTCCTGGCTTCGGATGGGCACAGCGCACCGGCCGTAGTGGCCACTTGGGGGGTGAACCAACGGAAGGAAGACCTTTCTCTCTCTCTCTCTCTCTCTCTCTCTCTCTCTCTCTCTCTCTCTCTCTCTCTCTCTGTCTCTCTCTCTCTCTCTCACTGTCCACTCTGCCTGTCAAAAAAATAAAATAAAAATAAGTTAAGAAAAAAGAAAATCAGTTGACCATAAACAGAGCTTGTATCTGGATTCTCAATTCTATTACATTCAGTTACATGGTTGTTCTTATGCTACATGTTGCTTTGATATTGTTAACTTTGTATTAAGTTTTGAAATCAGGAAGCAGAATCCTCTGTTTTTCAATATTATTTGTTAGTCTAAATCCCTTGTGTGTCCATATGAAATTTAGAAGAAACTTGTGAATTTCTACAAAGTAGCCAGTGAGGATTTTCATAGTGATTGTGTTGGATCTGCAGATATATTGGGGTAATAAGTCTTTCAGTCTATGAATGAGGGCTATCTTTCTATTTATTTTGTTCTTCTTTTTTTCAATGATGTTTAACAGTTTCAGAGTGTAAGTTTATACATCTCTTATTAATTTTATTCCTAATATTTCATTCTTTTTGATGCTATTAAAAATGAAATTTCTTCTTTAATGTCATTTCCAGATTGTTTACTGTAAGTGTAGAGAAAGGCAATTGATTTTGTGTCTTTGTCTTGTGTCCAGCGACCTTGCTGTCCTTGCCTGTGAGTTATCACAAGTTTTTAGTGCTCCCCTGAAGCTCTGAGGGATAGTTTTGAAAAACTCAGAATTCCTGGTTGGTCATTTTCTTTCAGCATTTTGAATATATATATATATATATATATATATATATATATATATATATATATTGGACAGGCAGAGTGGACAGTGAGAGAGACAGAGAGAAAGATCTTCCTTTTGCCGTTGGTTCACCCTCCAATGGCTGCTGCAGCTGGCACACCACGCTGATCCAATGGCAGGAGCCAGGTGCTTCTCCTGGTCTCCCATGAGGTGCAGGGCCCAAGCACTTGGGCCATCCTCCACTGCACTCCCAGGCCACAGCAGAGAGAGGGACTGGAAGAGGGGCAACCGGGACAGGATCCGGTGCCCTGACTGGGACTAGAACCCGGTGTGCTGGCGCCGCAAGGTGGAGGATTAGCCTGTTGAGCCACAGCACTGGCCAAATATGTTGTTCTAATGTTGCCTGACACCACTGTTTCTGAATGAGAAGTCACCAGTGAACTTTATTATTGTCCCTTTATATGATGTGTCATTTTTTACCTGGAAGTTCTTTCAATATTTTTTTCTATCTAGCCAGCTAGGGTCCTCTGGGCTTCTTGGGTGTAAGATTGGCAAATTTGGAGTCTCCTGCCGTTATTTCTCCAAATTGCTTTCTGTTCCCCCAGTTTTTGTCTCGCTGGGACTCCAATTATGCACATTGGAAATTTATGATATTGTCCCACAGGTCTCTAAAACTGTTCTTATTCTTTAATCATTTGTCTCTTTTTTAAAATAGTAATACTAGTGGCTATAACTCTAATTTTGCTTATTCTTTCTTTTTTGCCATCTCCAATCTGCTATTAGACCTCTTCAGCAAACACTTCACTTCATTTATTATACTTTTCAGTCTTATTACACCCAGTTGGTTTTATTTTTATATTTGTCACTTGTGCTTAGGGACTCTCTATCATTCCCTCATTAGGACAACATTTTCCTTAAACCTATGTGCTTATTTTTAATAACTGCCATGAAGGCTTTGTCTGTTTATCTGGATTCCATCATTTTACTGTCTAGCTTTTTTTTAACCTATTAGTTACACTTTCCTGTTTTTCTTCATGTCTTACCATTTTTGGTTGAAAATAAGACAATGAAAAGAAAACTGAACATTGGAAAGAAAAGGCTGTAACCACTCTGGATCCTGTCACGCTCTTCTGAGAAATTACTATTACTCTACAAAGCAGACAACTTGCTCTGGCAGAAACTGTAAACTACCTAACCCCTGGTTCTGGCAGCTCATCTGTACTTAGCTCTTTTAGCCTTTATGCTAATTTCTAAAATATTGTCGGCTGGCCTGTTGCACCTTGGGCTAAAGCCCTGGCCTGAAGCGCCTGCATCCTATGTGGGCGCCGGTTCTAGTCCCGGCTGCTCCTCTTCCGATCCAGCTCTCTGCTATGGCCTGGGATAGCAGTAGAAGATAGCCCTAGTGCTTGGGCCCCTGCAACCACATGGGAGACCCAGAAGAAGTCCCTGGCTCATGGCTTTGGATTGGCACAGCTCCAGCCATTGCGGCCATCTGGGGAGTGAACCAGTGGATGGAAGACTCTCTCTCTCTCTCTCTCCCTCTCTCTCTTTGTCTCTGTCTCTACCTCTCTCTGTAACTCTGTCTTTCAAATAAATAATGAAACAAAATATATTGTCTTCCAGGAGTGTCCTGTGTGCTTGAGTTGCTCAGGGATTTGGGCAGACTTTATATTTAAATCTTAGAACTCAGCATTCTTGCAGTTTCTGTGATCCTAGGACTTCCTTCTTAAATCCTCAAATAATCTGCCAACCCCAGGCTCTCTCTCTGGACATACAAAGCCAGTAATGCTGCAACTTTCTGATACTTGTGTTGACTGTATAGTGTTCCATTATGTGGCTGTATTATGATGATGATGGATAAATAATTATCTCCAGAGTTCTACTATGAGAAACAATGATGCAAAAATATCCTTGAATTTACCCAAATGAAATGAAATCAGCATATGAAAGAGTTATCTATACTCCCATGCTTATTGCAGCTCAATTTATAACAGCTAAGATATGGAATCAACACAGATGTCCACTAACCGATTACTGGATAAAGAAAATGTATTTACACACACACACACACACACACACACACACACACACATACACTCTATGGAATACTAGTCAGCCATAAAAAAGAACGAAATATTGTCTTTTACAACAAAATAGATGTACTGGAAACCATTATACTTACTGAATAAGCCAGTACCAAATGGCAAATATCATGTTTTCCCTAATCTGCAGTAACTAATAGAGTACAAAAATATGTACTGTATGTGAGCAAAATTTTGACATTTTGAAATTTGGTTATTGTTAACACATTGTCTCAACTGCTGAGGAACAGTGTTTTTGTTTTTGTTTTTTGTTCGTTTTTCTTCTTTCTGTTTGTTGAATTCCTTACTTAGTGGTGGGTTAAGCTTATGGTTGTAAAAATTAAAAGAATAAGGAAAGAGGAGGGAGGGTGGCAGTGTGGACAGCAGAGAGGGTGGGGTGGGAAGCATCACTGTGCTCCTAAATTGGTATGTATGAATTACAAAAAAATTATTTACCTATGTAAATAAAATATTTTTTAGAATTCTTGGGTACATTTCATTTCACATATTAAGTGTATGTGAGTTTAATGTAGGAAAAATTCCTAACATTGGAGTTGCCGGGTAAAGGGCATATGCATTAAACGCTTTTGTTTAGTTTTCTTTTTTAAAGGATAAGGTTTCTGCCAAAATAAGTGGCACTATTAACATTTTTTTCTTATGTCTTCTTTATTCAAGTTCAGTGATCAAGTGCTCTGGTTAATTGATATTCCTAGAGAAAACATCACAAGAAACACAGGTAAGAGTGACCTCATTAACCCTGTTACTCATGGGCCTAGTTTGCCAAATTTAGCAGGTAAAAAGCATTCATTATGTTAAAGCTTTTCCCACTTTCTCATGTAAATGTCCTACATGGTATTTGGAATATACTTGCTAAAATTATTTGTAGTTTATTTGAAATTCAAATTAAATTGGGCTTCTTACACTTTATCTAGTAATTCTATTATATATGGATTTTTCTAGCATACATCACATTTATATTATCCTTTATTTAAAGCAAACCCTTTTTTTCAGGAATTACAATTGCAGTACTAATAAACTTGGGCAGCAGTTAATTTTGTTGAGACTGAATCATTGATCTTAAATCTTATAGGCTATAATAGCTTTTGTGTGATTGTACTATGAACTCTATTATTGTTATATGGCATTGTTGCATTATATGCTACTGTATAAATCCAGATGGAAATAGGAGAAAAGCCAAATTCCAAGAGTTGTGAGTATTGAACTAGAGGATATTCAGGCATAAAATGTATCCCTGGGGCCGGCGCTGTGGTATAGTGGGCTAAGCCTCTGCCTACAGTGCCAGAATCCCATATGGACACCAGTTCAAGTCCCGGCTTCTCCTCTTCCGATCCAGCTCTCTGCTATGGCCTAGGAAATCAGTAGAAGATGGCCCAAGTCCTTGGGCCCCTGCACCCGCGTGGGAGAGTATTAGGAGAGTGGGATGGGGGTGTTTTATAGGCCAGTCTTCCTGGAGTAGTTAAAGGACATCCGGAACTGTGTGCCCCACAGAGTGAAGATGGGGATGTGAGAGTAAGGCTGAGATGATAGAAAGTTCTACAGATAAGGAGACATCAAGGATAGAAGTCTGCAGCAAAGCCCCAGTGCTGATGCCTGACCTGGATCCTGTCCCGACCTTTACTCTTTTAGCATCTCATTTGTATTAAATTGGCCTTATAATTAGAAATTTTGGTGATTTTTTTTCAAGGAATTCATCTTGGAAATCATACTTTTTGTAAAAATGTAGCATAACTCTCGTTAACATAAAGATGAATGCTATGTTATTATGGCTGCCTGACATGATATTGAGATTGAATCAACAACTGAAGGAGTGAACATGTTGTTTCTACTTCTGTTTATTTACACACTTTACTTTCAAGATGTGTTGATGCTGAGGCCTCTCATGCAAGTACAAGGGTGATCTGAGAACTTAAGTATTTTATAGAAAAAGATCAGTGCTGGCACCACGGCTCACTTGGCTAATCGTCTGCCTGCGGAGCTAGCACCCTGGGTTCTAGTCCTGGTCGGGGTGCCAGATTCTGTCCCGGTTGCTCCTCTTCCAGTCCAGCTCCCTGCTGTGGCCCCGGGGAAGGCAGCGGAGGATGGCCCAAGTGCTTGGGCCCTGCACCCCCATGGGAGACCAGGAAAAGCTCCTGGCTTTGGATCGGCGTGTCCATTTTGGAGGTGAACCAACGGAAAAAGGAAGACCTTTCTCTCTGTCTCTCTCTCACTGTCTAACTCTGCCTGTCCAAAAAAAAAAAAAAGAAAAGAAAAAGATCAGATAAGCTCTGCTTCTCCTGACAACTCCCTGGACTGAATAATAAGAAATATATTTGTTCTAGGAATGCAGTAGAAGGAGGGGATGGGCTATGCAGATAGGTATACGCCAGAAAATAAATATTTAGGGGAAAAAGAGGCCATATATGCTCATTCAATTTTATCTTTGCCATTCCATGAACTTGAGTACTTTATGCTGATGCTCCTTAACTTGTTACTGGGCTACATCCTGATAAATCCACTGCAAGTTGAAAATATAAGGAGGCTGGCATTTTGGCACAATGGGGTAAGCCACCTCTGCAACGCTGGCCATCCCATATGTGCTCTGCTTTGAGTCCTACCTGCTCCACTTCCAATCCCTGCAAATGCACCTGGGAAAGCACTCTGGCTTCTGGGGAGTGAACAGTAGATGTCTGCTCTCTGTCTTCATGGGCTTCATGTTACGTCATTTGTAAAGGCAGAGGATACTGGTACTCACTGCACAGTGGGAAATCAATGAGTTAATACCAATGTTTAGATCAACGCTGATGTATAGTAAGAATTTTTGGAGCTTGCTGCCTGCTATTTCTGCTACTTTCATGACTACTCATATTTTGTTGCCTTTCTTGTTGATGTTACCTAAGCTATTCCTCCCCAAGATTTTACATATTCAAATGATCCCTGACTTACATTACAAGGTTTCAATTTACTATTTTTCTTTTTTTTTAAAAAAAAAGATTTATTTATTTATTTGAGAGGCAGGGTGACAGAGAGACGGAGAGACAGAGAGAGAGGTCCTCCATCTGCTGGTTCACTCCCCAGATGGCGGCAACAGCCAGAGCTGGGCCAATCTGAAGCTGGGAGCCTGGAGTTTCCTGTGGGTCTCCTGTGTGGGTGCAGGGACCCAAGCGCTTAGACCATCTTCCACTGCTTTCCCAGACCATTAGCAGAGAGCTGGTTCGGAAGAGGAGCAGCTGGGACACAAACAGGCGCCCATATGTGATGTGTGCACCATAGGCAAAGGTTTAGCCTACTGTGCCACAGCATCAGCCCCTGGAAATGTCTCTTGATTAGTATTTGTAGACCTTTTACATGTAATGTAATTGCTGACATATTAGTATTAAAATCTACCACCCTGCAAATTATTTTCTATTTGTTCTGTCTCTTCTGTTTTACTTTTTCTCCCTTTTTTCTGTCTTTATTCATATTAATTATTTTTACAATTGCATACCTCCACTATTGACTTATTACTTTTATCTTAAAAAATTATTAGTGTCTACCCTAGGGTGTACACCATATATCTCTCCCATTTTCTCTGTAATTCTTTCAAGTAAAAATATTTTTTTATTGATTTTAGTTGAAAGTCAGAGTTACACAGAGAGAGAAGGAGAGGCAGAGAAGGGAGGGAGGGAGAGAGGGAGGGAGAGAGGGAGAGGCAGAGTGAGAGGGAGAGGGAGAGAGAGAGAGAGAGAAAGAGAGAGAGAGAGAAAGAGAGAGAGGTCTTCCATCTACTGGTTCACTCCCCAGATGGCCACAACAGCCGGAGCTGTGCCAATCCAAAGCCAGGAGCTGGGAGCTTCTTCTGGATCTCCCACACGGGTTGCAGGGGCCCAAGGACTTGGCCATTTTCCTCTGCTTTCCTAGGCCATAGCAGAGAGCTGGATCAGAAGTAGAGCTGCTGGGACTCAAACCGGTGCCCATATGGGATGCTGGCACTGCAGGGGGCAGCTGTACCCACTATGCCACAGCCCCTCAAGTAAAAATCTTTTAAAAATGTTAATATCTTGATTTATTGCTGTGATAAGATCACTTCATATTTACTCATTATTTTATCATCAAAATATTTTCAGGAGAAACATGGTAAACCTGACACGTAGATTCAGTCAAAATAGTTGAAAAGAGGAAGATTTCCATTGTTGGTAGTTTCTTAAATTTCACCATAACATGTGAAAAAACGAGTTAATTGTATTTTGTTTTCAAACAGATGTTGCAGCTGTAGAAGAATGGTTGGTGAGGATCACTTTACACCATGGATTAAACATTTATGCCACAGAAGGGACTCTACTGGACAGTGTTCGAGGTAAATGCCCTGGAGGAACGTGGGTTGCACTTTTTTCCCAAGAGACAGGTACACACCCACCTAATGCAGTGCTACTTGAAGTAAGATCAAAAACTAGGGCCAAATGAACTGTCCGTAAATAGGGGGAAAGATATGGATAGGAGAAATGTTAAAGGAAATAAATCCATATATATCCTTGAGAACAGAGCTCCATAACATTGAGTGAAAACTCAAAGGGCAAGGCCAGTGCCACGGCTCACTAGGCTAATCCTCTGCCTGCGGCGCCTGCACCCCGGGTTCTAATTCCGGTCGGGGTGCCAGATTCTGCCCCGGTTGCTCCTCTTCCAGGCCATCTCTCTGCTGTGGCCCGGAAGGGCAGTGGAGGATGGCCCAAGTGCTTGGGCCCTGCACCTGCATGGGAGACCAGAAGGAAGCACCTGGCTCCTGGCTTCGGATCAGCAGCCATTGGGGGGTGAACCAACAGAAAAGGAGGACCTTTCTCTCTGTCTCTGTCTCTCTGTCTCTCTGTCTGTCTCTCTCTCTCACTGTCCACTCTGCCTGTCAAAAATAAATAAATAAAAAATAAATGTACCCAGGCAGGGGTGGGCAACTTTTTTTTTCTGCCAAGGGCCATTTGGATACTTAGAATACCGTGCACAAGCCACACAAAATGATCAACTTAAAAATCAGCCTGCTGTAGATCTGCTGACTTTTGAGTGCCCGCTGTGGTTGCCTTGGCAGGGCCAGACTGAAAGATTTCACAGCCTGCTGCGGCTCGGGGCCTGGATGTCTCCACGCCTGTATACAGAGCACTTTGGCCGCAGAGAGCTTCGCAAGTGACTAAACCTTAGCAGACTCGGGATGCAGAAGTGAATTCAATCTGTTTAAGGAGCTGCAAGGAAGCCAATCTGCTGAAGCACATTGAAAGACAGAATGCCGTGGAGCCAGCACCGTGGTGCAGTAGGCTAAGCCTCTGCCTGTGGCGCCGGCATTACAGAGAGGCAGAGAGAGAGACAGAGACAGAGAGACAAAGAGAGACAGAGAGAGGTCTTCCATCCACTGGTTCACTCCCCTGATGGCTGCAGTGACCAGAGTTGCACTGATCCAAAGCCAGGAGCCAGGAGCTTCTTCTGGGTCTCCCACATGTGTTCAGGGGCCCAAAGACTTGGGCCATCTTCTACTGCTTTCCCAGGCCACAGCAGAGAGCTGGATTGAAAGTGGTTGGCTGCTCCTCTTCAGATCCAGCTCTCTGCTTATGGTAAGGGAAGGCAGTGGCAGATGCCCCAAGTGCTTGGGCCCCAGCACCCAGGTGGGAGACCCTGAGGAAGCTCCTGGCTCCTGGCTTCCGTTGCAGCCATTTGGGGAGTGAATCAGTAGATAGAAGACCTTTCTCTCTGTCTCTCCCTCTGTCTGTAACTCTCTCAAATAAATAGATAAATAAATAAAGTATTTAAAAAAAAAACCTGATAGAGTGGCAGATAATTCAGTTTGGAGAGGCTGGCAGGGATATGGTTTAAAAAGCGTGTACTTTGTTCTAATTATAATGAAAAGTCACTGGAGTGTTCCAAGCAGGAGGGTGACAACTCTGGTCTCTGCTTTATAAAAAGATCACTTTGGCTGCTCTGTAGAGAATTGACTCTTTGGGGGGAGAAAGGGCAAGAATGGAATAACGGAAACTGGCAGCAGCTACAGCCGGGGCGGCTCGGGGAAGGCGTGGAGCGCCCAGAAACGGAATCAGCAGTGGAGATGGTGACTTCCAGCTGACAGGACTTCCTAGTGGACTGGGGCTGAGGGAAAGAGCAGGGCCAAGAAGAACCCTAGCCATCTCGCTGGAGGGTGAGGGTGTTGTCAAGTGAGGGTGTTGTCGTTCCCTGAGATGCCAAAGACGTGGAAGCAAACACTGAGAGGTGGGACTCAGGGCTACAGGGTTACAGTTAGACACCTGCGTTCACTGCTGAACTCAAATGTGATTTCTAGAAATAGTTTTGTTTTGAACTGAACTTTTTTTTATTTGAAAGTCAGAATTACAGTGTGTGTGTGTGTGTGTGTGTGTGTGTGGCAGAGAGAGAGAAAGAGAGAGGGATATCGTCTGTCCACTGGTTCACACCCCAAATCCCCAAATGGCCACAATGGCTAGGGCTGGGCAAGGCCAAAGCCAGGAGCCTCCTCTGCATCTCCCACAGAGGTCTGGGGCCCAAGGACTTGGGCCATCTTCTGCTTCCCAGGCACATTAAGACTGGAAGTGATATCAGCCAGTTTGTTAGTAATTTTCAATATTGATAACCCTGTGGGTTCTTGTCACTTATTCAGAGAATTCTGAATACTGGCTCAAGTAGACCAGTCAGCATGGTAGGTTTTTAAGCTTTTTATTCAGTGAAAGAAATGTGCAGGGAAGAGAGGGCTTTATTTAGGGGAGAAAGAGAAGTCTAGGAACTAAGGATGGATCCATATCAAGCAGAGAGCAGGCCAGGAGCGAGCCTTAAGGGGCAAGCGTATGCTTATGAGCTGCCACAGGTAGCTTAGCATGAGTAGCAAAGGCAGAGAGCAGGCCAATAGGCCGGGCGCCCTGAAGGCCAGGGCCAACAAGGGGAGGCCCACTGTGCCCCAGGCCTTTTATTTACTCCCAAGAAGGCATGGTTACAGAGTCTGATTGGCAGGTGGGCCTACAGGTGGGGTCAGGTAGGGGCACGAGATCCCACAGGGGGCCGTGGTCTTCCAGCTCACAAATCTAATCCATTTTGTCCTATCTGTCTGCCTACCTACATCAGAAGTGGAACAGCTAGGACTGGAACCTGCACCCATATGGGATGCCAGAGCTGCAGGAATGGCTTAACCCACGGTACCACCTGGCCAGTCTGAACTTGAACATTTTATTTTAGAATAGTTTTACATTTAGAAAACAAAAATTGTGAGGCAGCACTACAAAGACTGTTTTAAAATCTCATCCCTACGTCTCTCTATCAGATACAAACTGACACCACTTCTCGTGTCTCTGACTTTAGGAAAGGCATCCTGGAGTAAGGGAGCGTTGTCAGTTCCGGGCGTTCAGTTCCCAGACCGAGCTGGCACCTGCCAGCCCTCTGAAGTCCAGGGTGAACGGCCCACAGACATTCTAAGCCCTGAAAACTCAGCTCTCTTGCCCTAAAGTTCTCTGAATTCAAAGTGACTTGCCCCTGAATTAGTTTAGTTACTGGCATCTCTGCTGTCCTGTACTATACTCTTTCAAATTGGAGGGAAATTTAGCTCCATGCAAAGTGGGGGAAAAAATAAAACCTTGCAGAAAGTCTTTGAGATTACATCGGATTTTATTTAAGGCAGGAGATTTACACCGACGATGTAAACAGCTAAGAATTGATATCAGCTTGTTCTCAAACATCTTGTTTTTGAAATTCAGACAGATGTATTCTTTCAAATTGCTCTGGCTTACTTTTTGTATTCTCTTTTCTCATTTTTTTTCCCCAAGCAGAAAAGGAAATCTTTGTCTTTTGAAATTATTAAATGAGGATTTTTCTTCTCGCTGTTTTCAAGGAGAAATATTAAATATCTGTTGTCTAGCTCCACCCCTCTGCATATCCACGAGTAGTGTTCTGATTTTCAGAATTCGTAATGCCATGTTTGATTAAGTTCTTTCAAAAGGACCATTGTCTAGCCCTGCCTAGTGAGCTGGAGTGGGCCTGGTTTCATTCTTCCTGAAGCCCAGAGTCCTGCTGGGAGGAGGGCCTCACTCGCAGGGGTTTCCTGGGGCACTTTTCAGGGAGGATGATATCGGGAACTGAAAAGGGAGGGGAGAGGAACAGATCTCCCAGAGCTAGCAAATAGGAAAGCTGGGCCAGCGTTGGGGCAGCTGGTTTGGTTGGCATTGCTGTTTGTGACACCAGCAGCCCATGTGGGAGTGCTGGTCCCAGTCCTGCCTGTTCCGCTTCCTATCCAGCTTCCTGTTAATGTACCTGGGGTGGCAGCAGATGATGGCCCAAACACTTGGGCCCCTGCCACCCATGTGGGAGACCAGGATGGAATTCCTGGCCCCTGGATTCAACCTGGCCCCACCTTGGCTGTTGAGACCATTTAGGGAGTGAACCAGAGGATAAAAGATCTCTCTCTATCCCCGCACCTCCATCACCATGCCTTTCAAATAAGCAAGTAAGTAAGTAAGTAAATAAATCTTTTTGAAAAATTAAAGCTTAGGAGTTTTTTAAATGTCAGGTCCTGGTGCCAGTGTTGTGGCACAGTATGCTAATTTGTCACCTACAATACAGGCATCCCTTGCAGGCACCAGTTCGAGTCCTAGCTGCTCCACTTCCAATCCAGCTCCCTGCTAATGACCTGGGAAAGAAGCAGAGGATGGCCCAAGTGCATGGAGTTCCAGGTTCCTGGCTTCAGCCTGGCCCACACCCGGCTGTTGCGGCCATTTAGGGGGAGAAGGAGCAGATGGAAGATTCTGTCTCTCTCCCTCCCTCCCTCCCTCCCTCTCCCTTTCTCTCTCCTTTTCCCTCTTCCTCTCCCTCTCCTTCTCCCTCTCCCTCCCTCTCTCTCTCTCCAACTCTGCCTTTCAAATAAGTAAAATAAATCTTTCCAAAGAAAAAATCCTGAAAGGCTTTGTTTGCCACCCAGCCTGATGCTTCTCTGTCTGTGCTGGGTGAAGACGTCTCACCTCTGATTGGTTCTTCCAGTTAGTCCTACTCCAACTTCTATTTTCCAGAAATATCTCTCTCTCTTGGCCATTAATTGTAACTTTCCTTGGTGTCTGCTGCTCTGAATTTATTCTAATTTTCGTGCATCTACTGCTGTTTCACTGGTATTGGGGAAGAGAACAGAAAGTCTGTATGTGAACGCTTGAAGCAGCCGCTGCTCTCTGGGTTATAAATACACAGGCCCTGTGGTCTGGTAACTCCATTGCTAGGGCTAGACCCTGTGGCAAACGGTCTTTTGCAAACGTGGTCAAAGCTATATCTCCCATCCCACGTGCTCTTCTGCAACAGTGACCTTATTTTCTTCTGGAAAATAAGGACTGAAACAACTTTAACAGATGAAGGGGAAGCAATTCGATCATTTCTGAGCCATAGACTAATTCCTCTAAAGCCTTTAAGGAAAATCAGTGCTCTTTCATTTTCAAGAGTGCTGCCACAGCTCAACTCCTGTTTTGACGTCCACAGAACCCATTCTGCAGTGGAGTCTTGGGACTGTGATGGCGCAAAGCGAGGTCAATAAATTATCTCCACATGTAGTAGATCTCAAAGCCGCAAAATGCCCCTGTGCCAACGATGTGGCATTACTTGGCTTCATTTTGAATACCACATACAATGGTAAGTTTATGGCTTTATTGAATGTTGGAAGCAGTGTTTTGTATTTTATGACAGTGATGTTTAACTGACAATGCAGCACATAGAAATAGTGGGGAAAAGAATGGTTCCCACAGAGCAGGCATTTGGCCTAGTGGTTAAGACACCAGTTAGAATGCCTGGGTTCAAGTCCCAACTCCACTCCTGATTCCAGCTTCCTACCCCATGGGGGGCGGCAGGTGATCGGCCAGGCTTGGATCCCTGTCACCCATGTGGGACATCTGGATTGAGTTCCCAGCTCCTGGATCTGGCTTGGCCCAGCACTGGCTGTGGCAGGCATAGAGGGGTGAATCAGTGAAAGGGACTGAACCATTGATAAAGAGCACTCTCTGTTTCTTTGTCTCTCAAAATAAATTTAAAATAATTAAAGTTTAAAAAATTTTTCCTAAAAATATCTAAGAATTTACTCTTTGCCACTCTATTTTGTCTGCTGGCAAGTGTGATATACTAAGGAAATTCTTTTGCTGTAATCTTTGCCATATAATGTCTTAAATATCTCTTCTAATTTCGTTTATCTTCTGCCCTCCATTAATACGTTACTTCCTCCCAGACACTTTTCATTGACTTGAATCCTCTGTTCTCCTGCCATGCAGTATAGGTATTGTCGTCCCCAAGTACCCCATCACTTATTATGTATGTGTTTTTCTATTCCTATTGTGTTACCTCATAGATCTGTATAGGAAAATCAAATGTTGTTTCTGTACTCTCATTCACAACACTTGTGACACCAACTGTATGGCTTTCCACACAAAACAGTTCTCCAGGTCTCTGAAGAGCCCCGGTGGGTGTCCTGTTTGCATTCGGTTCTGGCCTGGCCACCTGGAGTTAGCCCAGATCCTGGCAGGTTAGGGGCTCAGTCCTACAAGACCGCCTCCCATTTCAGATGCCAGTCCCAGGTGTGATCTACACTCCTAGCTAACCAGCTATGATCAGGGGATCCCACAACACCTTCCTTGGGCTCAGGAACTTGCGAGAACTCACAGAACGCAGGGAAGCATTTACTTATGTTTACCAGTTTATTATAAAGGCCATTGCAGAGGATACAAATGAACAGTTAGATGGAGGCGAACTCTAAAAGGGTCCCAAGGGGCGGCGCCATGGCTCACTTGGTTAATCCTCCGCCTGCGGTGCTGGTATCCCATATGGGTGCCAGTTCTAGTCCCGGCTGCTCCTCTTCCAGTCCAGCTCTCTGCTGTGACCAGGGAGTGCTGTGGAGGATGGCCCAGGTCCTTGGGCCCTGCACCCCATGGGAGACCAGGAGGAAGCACCTGGCTCCTGGCTTCGGATCGGCACAGCACCGGCAGTGGCGGCCATTTGGGGGGTGAACCAACGGAAGGAAGACCTTTCTCTCTTGGCCTCGCTGTTTAACTCTGTCAAAAAAGAAAAAGGGGGTCCCAAGCCAGCGCTGGTGCCCCCACCGAGGTGCAGTTCACCACCACCCCCAGCACACGAATGTGTTTATCGCCCTGGAAGTGCTCCAAGACCTGTACTTTGGAGAGTCTTATAGTGGTTTTCATCACATCAGCAAGATGAATTATTAGCTCGAGCTCCAGCTGCTCTCCCCTTCCAGGAGGGAAAGGTGTGGACCTGAAAGCTCTAACTTTGCACAGGTGGTTTGGTCTGATCATAGCTGGTCAGCTAGGAGTGTAGATCACACCTGGGACTGGGACTGGCATCTGAAATGGGAGGCGGTCTTGTAGGACTGAGCCCCTAACCTGCAGTTCCCATCCTAAAGCTATCCAGGAGCGCTCCTTAAAACAAAAGATACTCTGGGGCTGGCGCTGTGGCTTAGCGGGTAAAGCCGCTGCCTTCAGTGCCGGCATCCCATGTGGGCACCGGTTCTAGTCCCGGCTGCTCCACTTCTGATCCAGCTTTTTCCTATGGTCTGGGAAAGCAGTGGAAGATGGCCCAAGTCCTTGGGCCCCTGCACCTGTGTGGGAGACACAGAAGAATGCCAATCACAGTCCCAGGTGGTGATCTGCACCCCTAGCTAACCAGCTAGGAGACCCAGAAGAAGCTCCTGGCTCCTGGCTTCCGATCAGTGCAGCTCTGGCCAAGTGTGGCTATCAGGGGAGTGGACCAGCAGGTAGAAGGCATTCTCTCTCTCTCTCTCTCTCTCTCTGTCTGCCTCTCTCTCTGCCTCTCTGTAACTCTGCCTTTCAAATAAATAAATAAATCTTTAAAAAAATATATACTCCTCCTATCATCCAGGAAATCCTAGGGGAGTTAGTAGCTCTGTCTCCAAACTGAAGCCACAGGCCAGGCATTGCCATCAGGGTGTCCCTAGCACCGCTCTCATGAGGGGAATTAGAAGGGTTTTAGGAGCTCTGTGTTGGGGACCAGGGACAAAGACCAAATATGCAATTTTATTATATCAATTCACAATGTCATAGCATCATTATCTTCCAATGACCAATTGTATTATTCTAATTGTTTTTCTTATTGACTTCCTGGTCCCCAAATATAATGAATATTGAGATTAAAAAAAAAAGAAAAAATAGATCTAAAAATAAGAAACAAAATTTTTAAAAAATTTAGAGGTTTATTTACTTATTTGAAAGGCACAGTTATAAGAGAGAAAAAAGGAAAGAGAAAGATTTTCCATCCTCTGATTCACTCCTCAGATGACTCCCACGGTGGCCGGGGCTGGGCCAGGCCAAAGCTAGGAACCAGGAGTTTCTTCTGGGTCTTACACAAGGGTGGCAGGGGCCCAAGCACTTGAGCCATCTTTTGCTGTTTTTCCAGATGCATTAACAGGATGCTGGATCAGAAGTGGAGCAGCCAGGACATGAACTGGCACCCATATGGGATTCTGGTGTCACAGAGGGCAGATTAACCCACTATGCCACAAAGCTGGCCCCAAAACAATTTTTTTTACTCATAGATAATATTTGTATCTATGTAAAATTCCAAAAATATCTACAGAAAAAATTGTCAGAAAAAAATATGGGAGACTGTGGAATATAAGAATAATATATAGAAACCACCCCACCAAAGACTCACTCAAGATAATAATTCTGATAGTACTACTCTTAACAAATCCCAAAAGATAGGATTTTTTTTAAATAGAGGATTTCAAGGTTTTGTGTATAGAGATTATAAAAGTCTAATTAGGGGGACCGGTGCTGTGGTGTAGCGGGTAAAGCCACCGCCTGCAGTGCCGGCATCCCATATGGCTCCGATTCAAGTCCCTCCTGCTCCACTTCTGATCCAGCTCTCTGCTGTGGCCCGGGAAGGCAGTGGAGGATGGCCCAAGTCCTTGGGCCCCTGCACCCACATGGGAGACCCAGAGGAAGCTCCTGGCATTGAGATAGCTCCGGCTGTTGCGGCCACCTGAGGAGTGAACCAGCAGATGGAAGACTGGCCTTTTTCTCTCGCGCTCTCTCTCTCGCTCTCTCGCTCTCTCTCCCGCTCTGTCTCTGCCTCTCTGTAACTCTGCCTTTTTTTCTTTTTTAAAGATTTATTTATTTATTTGAAAGTCAGAGTTACACAGAGAGAGGAGAAGCTTGGAGAGAGAGGTCCTCCATCTGCTGCTTCACTCCCCAATTGGCCGCAACGGCTGGAGCTGTGCCAATCTGAAGCCAGGAGCCAGGCTGTAGTATAGTGAGTGAAGGCGCCACCTGCAGTGCTGGCACCCTGCATGGGAAACCTGAAAAAAGCTCCTGGCTCCTGGCTTCGGATCGGCGCAGCCCTGGCTGTTGTGGCCTATTGGGGAGTGAACCATTTGATGGAAGACCTCTCTCTTCTCTCTGTGTAACCCTGACTTTCAAATAAATAAATCTAAGAAAAAAAAAAAAAAGAGTTTGTCCAGTCTCATGGTAGTGATGTCACCTGTGTTGCTGGGCTAACTGCTCCATTAAGTCCAAACTGTTCAACTGTCTGGTTTAGATTTCCTCTCGATGCCTCAGGGGCATCTCAAATATAAGTCTGATACAGCGCTCTTGATTCAGCTCCCTCTAAAATCTGTTCCCCTTCAGTGTTCCTCATTCCAGTTAGTATCCAGTTGGTCAAAACTAAATCCAGGACACATTTCTTCGAAAGGCAGAGAGAGCGCCTGTCTGCTAGTTCACTTCCCAAATGTCCTTCAATTGTAACCAAAGCTGGGAGCTGGGAGCTGGGAACTCCATCGAGGACACCCACGTGGCTGGCTGGAGCCCAATTCCTTGAGTCATCGCTGCTACCTTCCAGGATCTGTGTTAGCAGGAGGCTGGAACCAGGAGCTGGAAACAAGTATCCAACCCAGGCACTGCTATTTGGGACACACGCGTCTTTACCCCTAGTCCAAACACCCATTCCACAGGACATATTGCTGCCTGATCTTACTCTTACAACATTCCAGAATGATGCCAACTCCAGGGTCTGTCCCCAGTGTGACCACTTCCCTCTGATAAGATCTTTTAAAATATTTTAAGATTTAGTTATTTATTTGAAAGAGTTGGAGAGACAGAGAGATCTTCCATCTGCTTGTTCACTCCCCAGGGGCTAGGCCGAAGCAGGAGCTTCATTCAGATCTCCCACGTAGGTGACAGTAGCCCAAGGATTGCACCATCTTCCACTGATTTCCCATGCCATCAGCAGGGAGCTGGATTGGAAGTGGAGCAGCCAGGACTCGACCTGGCGCCCATATGGGATGCTGGCACTGCAGGTGGTGGCTTTACCTGCTATACCACAACGCTGGCCCCCGCTGATAAAACCATAAGCTGAGTTGGCCAGCGCTGCGGCTCAATAGGCTAATCCTCTGCCTTGCGGCGCTGGCACACCAGGTTCTAGTCCCAGTTGGGGCGCCGGATTCTGTCCCAGTTGCCCCTCTTCCAGGCCAGCTCTCTGCTGTGGCCAGGAAGTGCAGTGGAGGATGGCCCAAGTCCTTGGGCCCTGCACCTGCATGGGAGACCAGGAGAAGCACCTGACTCCTGCCATCGGATCAGCGTGGTGTGCTGGCCGCAGCGCGCGGGCCCCGGCGGCCATTAGAGGGTGAACCAATGGCAAAGGAAGACCTTTCTCTCTCTTTCTCTCTCTCTCACTGTCCACTCTGCCTGTCAAAAAAAAAAAAAAAAACCATAAGCTGAGTCAACATTGTTTTTCTACTAGACTAGATCCCAGCATCTCAAGGGGGTCTCCCTGTTTGTTTGTTTGGTTTTTTTTGCCCCAACATAACCCAGCCTCCATAGAGCCAACAGAGTGATCGTCTCAAGTATAGACCAGTACACATCGCCCTGCTGCTTCAAATCCCCTGTGCCAGTAGGACAAAGACCAAACTCTTCACAATGGTCAACAGCAGCTTTATCCTTGGGGACATAGTTGTGGACAGTTGTCATAGAGAGCGAGTGAAAGTTCACCTCAGTCTAAAAATATTAACCAGCATGAAATGTTTATGTCATTGCTTACTTCTCATTAACTATTTCTAAAATTTGTAAGAGTTTGGTCACATGACATTATCCTGGATACTTATTATTCCCACTTAGATATTCCACTATCACCTGTAAAACTAGACTAATGCTGAGAAAACAAAGCTTATCTGTAGCTTGCTTCTTCCTGGAACAAGTCTTGGCTGTCGTTTTAAGCACTAGCAAAGTGCCTGCCCCACAGTTTTTATTAACATTTACAAGCCCGGGGCCTCTCAGAAAAGAAGTGAAACTGAGGTAGGTCTGGGAGTTTACATATCACTGTGATAAGGGAAAGGGGTCTGGACTTCGGGACAGTCAGCTGTGAGTGACGCGGGAACCCATGGCAGAACCGTGGAAGACAAGACTATTTTCATGAGACCTGCTCATGCAAACTGGTCTCAGGGTCCCCTCCCCATCTCCAGTGACAGAATCACTCTTCTTTTCCCAGTATAAGGGACAATTCATGCCCCACTTTTAGGCTAAGAAAGAGCAGCCGCACCTACATCTGCTGATTCTCTGTTGTCTTCAGGTCGTCATAATCCTTGAGCCAGGGTGGCACATTTGGGGACAGCATTTTCTGATCCCCTCCAATGTAAAACAAAATAATAATCAATCAAGCACATCACAAAAGCCATTTTAATAGGATCAGCCAGGACCTTCAGAGGATCTATATGATGGGTGTTCCCAGAGGTAACTGTTCTAGGAGTTCATCAAGTGGCCACCAGAACTGATGCTGTCCCCTGACATTTCTCTTCTGCCCAGTGCCTGGGAGGTGAACTCCAACCCCAGGAGGAGAGGTGCGGTGCAGGAGAATGGGTTGGAAAGTGGAGCAGATTCAGACTCTTGCCCCTAAAGGCATCCCTCATAGGAGTGAGTGACTAGCTCTGTAAAGGTGCCGGGCCTAATTTTTCCTTTTCTTTTACGGCAGGTGTTTACATAGGCCTAAGTTTTTCTGGATTTTGGAATTATCATGATACCAAATGGTATGACATGACAGATACTATCTATTCCCAACTTCGAGAAGGTATTTCCTCTAACAGTGCTCTCTCCTCAGCATTTCACGTATATCAGCATTTGATTAATGTGTACAAATTGTCCTTGCTTTGCTAAGGAACTCATTGCTTTTTCTTAGTCTTTAACCCATGGTGTGATTTCTCCCTTTAGAACACACAGACCTTACATTGATAGATATGGTTTTAACCAATCATTTTTTAGTTATGCTTACCTCCTTGGGTCTTTTTGTAAGTGAAGATCTTCGTTATCCAACACCCCAACACTTACAGGTATGTAAATTGCTTTGTAACTAATACTCAACCATTAATATCTTCTGTGATATAAAAAACAATAGTATTCAAGTTATATGTGACATATCTTAAATTGAAATCCTTCTTCCTTTTTGAAAAAAAAGGAAAAGTAAAATAGCATCTCTATTTTTTGCCTTATAGTATTGAATATATACCTTAGAAATGATGTTAGTTTTATTGCTGTACCAATTTATTGTAAGTTTTAAATGTGTACAGGTAAAAATATTTTGTAACTACCTATTTGTTTATATACATTCCACCAAATACTTTAAGGTAATTTAAGAAGCTTCATATAATAATACAAAGTAAGTCAAATTTCAAAAGTAAGTGTTGGGATTGAGGGAAAGGGAATACACCTTTAGGTAAGGATAGCCAATCTGCATACCGTGAAGTTCTTGAACATGTGAATACCTGCTTCCCAAAAGTCATGGCAACAGAGATAAGACCAGGAAGAGAGAGTTGGGTGACAAGAGCAATTGTATGGGCTGAGAAGTGGGTGTTTCTGATCATGGGAATCATTATCTTTCTTCAGGTAGATCACTCCACAACCTTCACTCTTTCCGCATCACCCCTGAGAAAATGCCATCTGTGGCCCAGACTGCTAATAGGTCTGCCCCCCCCCTTGTGCTTCTCATGTAATTGCTAACACCCAGAAGGCTATGCGGCTTGTGTCAAAGCACAGAGAGGCAGACGTGCTGATCTCTAGACTGCACCAGACTGCACAGCAGACACAAGGCTGCTTCCCTGAAGCCCAGTGGGTGGCAGACTTAGCATCTTCCTGCACACTTCTGAGTGCTTCCTTTTCAACCATTAGAAGGTGTGGTTTCCATCTCAGATCCTCTCTGGAATTCCATTAAGCTATAAATGAATTAATAAAATGGTGAAACTAGTCGAAGACTGAAGGGGGAACTCTCGCTTATCATGTCAGCAACCACAGAGGCTGTTTGTAGGATCTGACCACCCTAACTGCTAGGGTAGAGAAAACAACTTCCTTTGGTAGAGTTTGATTGTAATAGTTTGTTATGCCTTCTGATAGGCAAGCAAAAATTACAGTTTCTTTTTTTCTCCTTCTAGCTTTCAAGGGCAGACTTTTGTGGTTTTGAAAGGGTAAGAAGCTTTCAATTTCCAAAGGTTGATTAAAAGATACGTGTTTACATGGTGACTGAAGGGATGAGCTGCAGCACAGTTACAGTATAGATTTTTTCTGTTACTAAAATGCAGTTTAAACTAAAAAAAAGTTATTTCCACCCATAGTTAAGCAGCAACCTTTTGTTTCAAAGCGAGAAGTGCCCTGCCCTGCCTTGTCTCAGAGCCACCTCTGCCCATTCATGTATGCTCTGTCCAGGCTGCCTTTGGTGTTTAGCAAAGGACATTCAGTTGGAGACAGTGGGAACTGGAATCCGTCTGAAATCCTTACTCCCTGGTCCACCTGTCCTGGACGCTTCTGTGCCTACCAAGGTCTGTGCCTACCAAGACCAGAGGGTCCTTTCTCTAATCCCCACCCCTGCTGCAGGCCTCTTTGGGGATCTTAGTTCATCGATTATCCCCCCTCCCTGGTTAAAAAGACAAGGTTTGCCATTCAGCGAAGTCATTCCTATCAACATATAAGCACGCTTTGATTTGAAAATCACCAACAGAATTGTTTTCCTAGCCATCTGTGTGTCCCCTCCTCACAAAGGCCTGTGCCCGTGCACCCGGGCTTGCACCACCCACATGGACGGAGCACTTACTTCTCAGGGAGCAAACAGAACTGACGCATGGTGTGAGCGTGAAGCAGAGGCCTGGAACAGCCAGAGACAAACCCAAGTTACATTCAAAGAGTAGAGGAAACACAGTGGGCTCTCTGGACCCATGGGTTACATATCCATGAATTCAACCGACTGTGGATCAAATATACTTTACAAACAAAAGTATTGTGTTTGAACTAAACATACAGAATTTTTTTTCCTGTCATTATTCCCTAAACAATAGGGCATAGCAACTGTTACAAAGCATTTACATTGTACTAGGTATCCTAAGTGTTCTTGAGATTATTTAAAGTATACATGTGGGGTAGGGAGCATTTGGGGAAGTGGTTAAGAGGCTGGAACACTCACATCATATAGGAGTGCCCGGGTTCGAGTCCTGGCTCTGCTCTCCATCCTAGCCTCCTGCTAAAAGTGCACCCTGGGAGGCAGGGAAGCCTCGACTGGGTCTGTGGTAAGAGACAGACATCCTGGAAGGCGGAGGGCACTTCCCTTCCGTCTCAGACCAGTTACGACCTATTTGAGGCCCTCTCATCAGAACATATACTAAAGAAGCTGCTGGGGAGGCACCAACCGGACAAGAGCAACAACATTTAATTAATAAAGTCAGTGCCTACTGTGGCTACTCGCATCGGTACGGGAAGATTAGCAAGAGTCAGCATCAGTCGGGAGGTTCAAGTGCAGCAGGAAAACATTTCAGGTTCCAAAACTGACAATCAAAAAAGGGAATAAAGTGAAGAACGGAAGAGCCGCTGCTCAGATGGAGACTAACGGCGTGGAAGCTCCAGATGAAGGAAGATCTGAAACCTTCCAGGGAAAGTAGGCGGGAGTCATGAAGACGCTAACAAGCCTTAGAGGAGGGAGCCGAGTGGTCCAACAGGTGCGGGATAGAGTGTTCAGACAGAATAAAGAGGGAACAGAGACAGGAGAGGCGATAATAAAACAAATCACAGAAGAAAATGACACTGACCTTAAGAGCGAGCCAAGGCTGTGCAAGAAGAAGGCCCACCAATCCCTGGGAAGACTGGGAAATAAAAGAACACATAGACTCATCCAGGTAACATTCTTGAGCTGGAAGGTTAAGGGGAACATCACAGGTTTCCAAAAAGCAAAACACACCTCACTGGTTTCAGATTTCACTTCTACAACAGCAGAGATTCAGAGACAATGACATAAACATCCAGAGACTATTAAAACAAAAGAGCCAAAGGCTGAAATTCCCTTTCCAGCCAAGAGATTGTTCAGTTTCAGATGAAGAAAGAATTTAGAGAGTGTATGACCCAGTTATCCCAACTGATGAAAATACTCAACAAAGACTAGCAAAATACACAAGTGAAAACAGAAATTTCAATAAAAGGGGAAATAAACAGAAGAGGAAGCAGAGCCATTTGGCTGTTTTTCTCATTTTATCTAATATCTACTGAATTATCTAATATGTATTTTCTCTGTGTTATATGTGGGATATGCATTCGGATGCTGGACGTCCTCCAAAGGCCCTTGTGTTAAAGGCTTGGTCCCCGGCCGGCGTCGTGGCTCAACAGGCTAATCCTCCGCCTTGCGGCGCCGGCACACCAGGTTCTAGTCCCGGTCGGGGCTCCGGATTCTGTCCCGGTTGCCCCTCTTCCAGGCCAGCCCTCTGCTGTGGCCCAGGAGTGCAGTGGAGGATGGCCCAAGTGCTTGGGCCCTGCACCCCATGGGAGACCAGGAAAAAGCACCTAGCACCTGGCTCCTGCCATCAGATGAGCGCGGTGCACCGGCCGCAGCGCGCCGACTGCGGCAGCCATTGGAGGGTGAACCAACGGCAAAGGAAGACCTTTCTCTCTGTCTCTCTCTCTCACTGTCCACTCTGCCTATCAAAAAAAAAAAAAAAAAAAAAGGCTTGGTCCCCAAAGTCTTATGTTAATGGCACTCAGACAGTGGAAATGTAATCCAGTGGTGGTGTTTAGAAGTGGGACCTTCGGGGTGTGATTGGATTGGGTTAGGTTGTTGGGGTGAAGCCTGGGGTCTTTAGGGTCAAGTCCTGGGGTCTTTGGCAGGTGAGACACCGACCTATGCCCCTTCTTGCCGTGTCATGCTTGATGTCACGCTGATACACGGCCAGCACCAGAGGCTGAGCCAGCGGGGCCTGCCTGAGCTTGGACTGTGGGCCTCCAAAATAAACCTTCTCTCCTCATGAGTAGCTTGTCAAAGGAATTCCATTAAGGCAGTGAAAGCTGTATATCTGTATAAACCAAAGTGGACTACCAAGCAGGGGATCTTGAAATGGAAATGTCTTAGTCTACTTGGGTTTATATAACAAACTTTCCATAGGCTGAGTGGCTTATAAAGAACAGAAATTTACTGCTTACAGTTCTGGAGGCCAAGAAGTGCAAGACCAAGATACCAGTGGAGGTAGGGTCTGGTGAGAATTGTTTCCTGCTTGTACACAGCTGTGGCCTTATGTGGCAGAGGGACAAGGGATCTCTCTAGATTCTTTTTTTTTTTTTTTTTTTTTTTTTTTTTTTTTGACGTGTTAGAGAGAGAGACAGAGACAAAGGTCTTCCTTTGCCATTGGTTCACCCTCCAATGGCCACTGTGGCTGGCGTGCTGCGGCCGGCGCACCGCGCTGATCCGAAGCCAGGAGCCAGGTGCTTCCTCCTGGTCTCCCATGCAGGTGCAGGGCTCAAGCACTTGGGCCATCCTCCACTGCACTCCCGGGCCACAGCAGAGAGCTGGCCTGAAAGAGGGGCTACTGGGACAGAATCCAGCTCCCCAACCGGGACTAGAACCTGGTGTGCCGGCGCCACAAGGTGGAGGAATAGCCTATTGAGCTGCGGCGCCAGCCTAGATTCTCTTTTATAGGGAAGCTAATCCCACTCATTTAATCACCTACCAATGAAATAAACGCACTAATTCCACTCACCTTCCAAAAGTCTCACCTCTAAATACTATAACCTTAGGCTAGAGAAACATTCTATCTACAGGAAGAGTCGTGATGCCAGGGAATTGAGAGTTTTTAACATCTGAAAATCACTATTTTCAAGCAAGTGTGCATCTATGTAGTTAAAAAACAGAAACATGTGACGATGTCCAGAGAAGTCCCACACATTCTTGTATTATAAACTCACTCTGCTTTCCCCTGTCCCTTATACGTTACATTGTGGGTAACCATTACCTTGTAGGTTACCTTACTATTATATCTTTTTTAGTCTTGCTAATGTAAATTCAAATAACTATTATGAATATATATTCTTTTCCTCATTTTATTACTAGTACATACTTTATTGTATCATGGTATGTGTAAATATATCATGGAAAAAACTTCTATCTTAGTACAGAGAAACTGGCCTTATTGTTCATTTCCTTGTTACAGCTGCAAGTATTCCATTGTGTGGACTTATCAGAGCTTATTTAACTTGTCTCCTATTGATGGATGCTTGTGTAATTTTCCAATCCTTTGCTATTACAAACAATGCTGCCATTATTAATGTTGTACCAGGCAATTTTATGTGTCCAAGTATATTGGTAGATACATTCCTAGAACTTGGAATGGGAGATCAAGGGGTAAATGTTTATGCAGTAGTAAAATATAATCACATGGCCCTTCTTAGAGGTTTTTACCATGTGTGTGGATAGTATAATAAATTCAGCTGAATAAAAACATCTCAGCAAAACCCAGGGATGGTTGGAAGTGATGGGAGAAAGTTGAACTACAAGCGTTCCAAAGGTAGAGAAGTATGAAAATGCACCCCATGGGAGACCAGGAAAAAGCACCTAGCACCTGGCTCCTGCCATCGGATGAGCGCGGTGCGCCGGCTGCAGCGCGCCGACCGCGGCAGCCATTGGAGGGTAAACCAACGGCAAAGGAAGACCTTTCTCTCTGTCTCTCTCTCTCACTGTCCACTCTGCCTGTCAAAAAAAAAAAAAAAAAAAAGAAAATATAACCACTTACCTTTGGATGAGAACTCTTGTAATGGTTGTATAGCACTGGGCAGGCGGTGGAAGGAGTTGATACTTGATTTATTCATCCATTCAGCCAACACGCTGAGTACTCCCTTCATCCCATTATTGTTCAAACAGGGAGGATTCCATACTGAACAAGACAAAGCCACAGTCCCCTCAGGTAGTTTAATGTTCTACTGAGGGAGTTAGGCCAGAAACAAGCACACGAAACAAATTCACACTATGGTTTTCGATAGTGACGAGTGCTTGGTGATATTGAAGAAGGATGCAAGGAACGGAGTGGAAGGAAAATAATGTCCTGCTTTACAGAGGGTGATCATAGCAGGTCCCTCCGCAGAGGCGGACTCTCAGGAGGAAGCTGATGGCGTGAATGAATGATTCTGACAAAACAGGTCCAGAGACTGTGGTAAGAAGTACGAAACTCCTAACCTGGGGACAAGGCAGAAGGCAAAACCTGTTAGCAATCCGCCAGATCTGTTTAGTGGAAATAACAGAGACCATGGAGCCCTTCTGTAAGGATACAATTCAATTCCTGTGACTTTCAAAATCCTCCGTGGTCAGAACATTCCTGACCCCTGCAGCTGAACACGCCTGCCGCTCACAGCCACACTGTGGAGACGGCTCACCTCCCCTGCGTCGCCAACACTTCTCACACCCCCCGCATCTTTTGCGTGACGTGTTTTACCATCGCGCCCTCCTGCTCCTCTGGTTCACTGAACAAGTTCTCCCTCTTCAGGAATCCTCCGAGGCCAGCTGAGTGGCCTCACGAGACAAAGTTCTGGGTCAAAGGCTACCTCATGTACACGATGCTAGTAGGTTACCACACTGCCTGTGTGTGGCAGTCTTGATCAAGTGTGAATGAATGAAGACAGGCTGGATTCAAACCCTGGACCCTCTTAATAGCCATGGGACATGCAACTCTGAACCGGTTGGTAGTGCCTGTCTCCTCACAGGCAATGTGTGAAGAGAACAAGTGTAACATCAAGAATTCCAGATGCGAAGGGGAGTGGAGCACAGATGTACAGAGCCTCAGTAGGGTTTCTGTCTCTTTGATTTTGTTGGCCTCTTTTTCTATTTTTATAATCAGTGTTGTTATCATTTCAGAATAGTTTATTATGTCAAAAGACTTTTTTATAAGGCTCAAGGTAACCAGAAAGCAAAGTTTATACATAGAATTAGCAAAAATAATAAACAAAGAATCAAAGGATACCACTAGAGAACATCACTGAACTGCAAATTCAGATTGAATTTAGGGACAAAAAAAAGAAAGGGACTGCAGTAAAAATACAAAACCAGAATCAAATGGCAACAATGAGGCCTTACCTATCAATAATTATATTAAGTGTCAATGGGCTAAATTCTCCAATAAAAAGACATAGCAGGCCTGCATTGTGGGGGAGTGGGTAAAACCACCGCCTGCAATGCCAGCATCCCATATGGGCACCCATTCAGTTCATGTCCTGGCTGTTCCACTTCTGATCTAACTCCCTGCTAATGGCCAGGGAAAAGCAGTAGAAAATGACTTGGCCGGCACCACGGCTCACTTGGCTAATCCTCCACCTGTGGCGCCAGCACCCCGGGTTCTAGCCCTGGTCGGGGCACTGGATTCTGTCCCAGTTGCTCCTCTTCCAGTCCAGCTCTCTGCTGTGGCCCGGAAAGGCAGTGGAGGATGGCCCAAGTGCTTGGGCCCTGCACCTGCATGGGAGACCAGGAAGAAGCACCTGGTTTCTGGTTTCGGATCGGCTCAGCACGCCGGCCATAGCAGCCATTTGGTGGGTAAACCAACAGATGGCAGACCTTTCTCTCTGTCTGTCTGTCTATCTAACGCTGCCTGTCAAAAAAAAAAAAAAAAAATGATCCAAGTGCTTGTGCCCTGCCATCCACATGGAAGACCCAGATGAATTTCCTGGCTCCTGATTTCAGTCTGGCCCAGTTCTGGCCACTACAGACATCTGGGGAGTGAACCAGCTGATGGATGATCTCTCTCTCTCTCATTCAAAAAATAAGTAAATCTTATAAAACAAAACACAGAGTGACCAAATGGATTAATGAACAGGACCCAACTATATGCTGTTTACAAGAATTCACTTCACCTCTAAGGACACACATAGATTGAAAGTGAAGAGATGGGACAAGATACTGCGAATAAAACCCAAAAGAAAGCAGGAACAGCCATATTCATATATGATAAAACAGATTTTAAATCAAAGCAGTACAGAGATGAGGAAGGTCGTTATATAATGACAAAGAGCGCAAACCAGCAGGAGAAGTAAGACTTATATATGTACCAAGTACTGGAGGACTCAAACATGTAATAAAATATTAATGGATCTAAAGGGAGAGAGAAACTTGGGCAGGGGCCCAAGCACTTGGGCCGTCTTCTGCTGCTTTCCCAGGACATTAGCAGGGAGCTGGATCAGAAGTGGAGTAGCCGGGACTCGAACCAGTGTCCTGCTTCCTTTGATGCTTCTCCCAGACGGCCGATTTTCAAAATGTTTTTCCTGTTGCTTCTTGCTGCCACCAGCCTCCCGCCAAGGCTGCAGCTGATAAGGAAGTGAGGAGACACAGGACCCACCGGCTCCGTGGTGAAAGGCCGGGAGTCCCGGCCGCTGCAGAAAGAGCTCCTAGGCAAGGCCTCTTCCTCTGACACGTGCAGTTTCTTCTGTTTGTGTCCTTTTCTGTGCTGTTCCAAGACGTAAAAGGTGGTTTCTCGTCCTTATTCGACCTCCTGCTATTTGCGTGGAGTGTCCCCCTCTTTATTTGCCTCTACGTCCCTGAATGAGCGAACTTAGATTCTACCTGGTGAGTTTTTTCTATTTTATATCTTAAGTCTGTGTATTGCCTAAGTGGGACTTTGTGTATCTCGTTATGCAGGTTGACTATGTTAAAGGAAAATTGTGGTACACTGAAAGATGTTTTGCTAACAGAGAACACTTTGAAGGTAAATTTTACTTCAAGTTATATGAACAGGCTTTTATCAATATAGATAACGTGCAGATTACATGAAATGACATAAAAATAGAATAAAGTATAACATTTTAGATGAATTAATAGCTTAAAACTGAGAAGAAAAAAATCTAAATTTCAGATTGGCACACCTGCAAGAAAACTGTACTGAGTAAATATTCATCGATGAGACACAACTTCTGCTATTTTTATGAGGATTTTTATTAACACTGACCCTCCTAGTTTGAGAAATATTGATGTGACTCTTCATCTCTGTCCCTCTCTCTTTTACAGTGGATTACGTTACTGTCACCTTTGACAGGAACCGAACCCTCAGTGAGGTATGCGATTGAATATTTTAAAAGGTGAGATTGAATATTTTAAAAGGTGAGACGCGTTCTGGTGAATGACTCCTGGACTGTTGTTAGTTGAAAAAGCAGCTGTTTTGCAGACTGAATACCATAACAGTGACTTAGCCCCCAGTGTTGTCTCTACTTGGGCTTCACGGGAGCTCCTTGATTATGTTAAATTGGGACCCACACAGTGATTCTAGCAAACAGGTCACACCAGGGAGAGACGCATTGCAGTGTCTCTAAACCCATATCCCCCAGAAGAGAGACACTCGAGATTTCAAAGTGTGGTTTTTGGTCAGGCGGGACAGTGCGACAGCTCCTGAGAGAACGGATTAGGACTTGTATTTCAAAACAAGCGTTAACTTTTACTTTCCCTTTTTTGTAGTCAAGTGCCTGTTTTTATAGTAAAGAACCATTTCTTGAATGGCAGCCTTGCTTACCTTACATTTTAAAGGGAGTGAAAAGCGCCCCTTCAAGTGTCATAACCTTTCTTGTTGATCAAGAGCGTGACACCGGAGTCTACCTCTTCCATAACCGGGTGGGTCTTATGGGGTCCACCTCTTCCATAACCGGGTGGGTCTTATGGGGTCCACCTCTTCCATAACCGGGTGGGTCTTATGGGGTCCACCTCTTCCATAACCGGGTGGGTCTTATGGGGTCCACCTCTTCCATAACTGGGTGGGTCTTATGGGGTCCACCTCTTCCATAACCGGGTGGGTCTTATGGGGTCCACCTCTTCCATAACCGGGTGGGTCTTATGGGGTCCACCTCTTCCATAACCGGGTGGGTCTTATGGGGTCCACCTCTTCCATAACCGGGTGGGTCTTATGGGGTCCACCTCTTCCATAACCGGGTGGGTCTTAGGTCCCACAGGTGATTGCACTTGACACCACAACAGTGAAAATGCACCTTAGCAGCAGGTGTTTCCAAGTTTGCTAAGAACCTGGTGAAAATGCCCATCAGAAGATTATTTAAGATTAATAATATTGTTCAACACTTCGGCATTTTCCCACCTCTGCCTGTCGTCTGGTTTGAGGAAAATGGAAAGCATGGTACTGTTTGCACAGCAATTCTCCCTTATTGCTTCTTCAGGGAAACAGAAGCTGGGTTTTTCTACATAAGTTTAAGTTTCCATAGAATGGTTAGTTACAATGAACAAAAAAGTAACTCATTTTCACAGATCCATATTTTCTATTCCAAATGCCCTTGATCCTATCTATGAATTACAATTATTCTAAGAATCATTTTTAAAAATTACAAAAAGTCCAGCTCCCACCCTCAAGACTGCAGGGGAGAGGGGCTGGTGCTGAGGTGCAGTGGGTTAAGCCACAACCTGCAGTGCCAGACACCATATGGGCATCAGTTCAAGTCCCCACTGCTCCACTTCCAATCCAGTTCCCTGTAATGTGCCTGAGAAAGCAACAGAAGATAGCCCAAGTGCACCCAAATGGGAGACCCAGAAGAAGCTTCTGGCTCCTGGCTTCAAACTGGCCCATCCCTAGCTGTTGTAGCCATTTGGGGAATAAACCAACAGTTGGAAGATCTCACTCTCTTGCTACAATTCTGCCTTTCAAACACATAAATATTAAAGAAAAAGACTGTAGGGGAGTAAGAAAACTTCCAGCATAACAGTTATAAGCATGGGCGTTGTCTTCTGCCTGCCAAGCTCAGTAATAACTCTACTCTAATTCTCTGCCATCTATTATACAACTGTGAACAAATTATCTAGTCTCCTACGCTTCATTTTCAACACCTGGAACGCGAGTGTGGGGGAGCAGTGGAGTAGAGAGAGAGTCATTATCTCTGCTCCTTCCGGGTCTGTGCTGTGTTCACGTCTGTGTCCCTATCATAGTCAAAAACCGAGTGACAGGGAAGGCTAAGGATTGTAACGTGGCCTAATAATGATGGGAAAATTCTCATGACATGCTCCTTCTCTTTAAACCTAGATCCAGAACATCGCTACTGTCTCCGTGAACATCCTAAACAATAGCAAGCCAAATCTGCTCCCAAAATTCCCACTCTTCCAGTTTCCTTCCTCATTCTCTTCTCCTGTGGGAATGATATTCCATCCCCGAAGTCACTTTCTGTACGCCTATGGCAATCAGGTATGTACGCAGAAGATGCCACCTGGGGCATGGGGAAATTCACCCATGTGTTCTACACTGAGCGGTCGTGTCTAAGGTCAGAGGCCCCGCCCAACGATGGAGGCGGTGGAAATGGGAGGAAAACAATGAATAGTTACTGACTGTTGGTGCGAAACTTTCAGTGAGTGCTTTGGCTGATAAAATTAGCTACCTTGGCCGGCGCCGTGGCTCAACAGGCTAATCCTCCGCCTTGCGGCGCCGGCACACAGGGTTCTAGTCCCGGTCGGGGCACCGGATTCTGTCCCGGTTGCCCCTCTTCCAGGCCAGCCCTCTGCTGTGGCCCAGGACTGCAGTGGAGGATGGCCCAGGTGCTTGGGCCCTGCACCCCATGGGGAGACCAGGAAAAGCACCTGGCACCTGGCTCCTGCCATCGGATAAGCGCGGTGCGCCGGCCGCAGCGCGCTGTCTGCGGCGGCCATTGGAGGGTGAACCAACGGCAAAGGAAGACCTTTCTCTCTGTCTCTCTCTCTCACTGTCCACTCTGCCTGTCAAAAAAAAAAAAAATTAGCTACCTTGAATTATTTTCCAACTATAATACATTTCTCACAACTCTAACCTAATGTTTGCCATTAATCCATTACAAGTGTGTTTTTTCTGGTATTTCCAACATTTAATGGCTGCTTTTCTTTATTGGACTTCACCTAAGCTTGGCTTTCTAGCTATGCTGTTCTTGAAGCTACTCTGATGCATTCTCCATCCTCTGTCTCACCTTCCGTCCATTAGCTCCCTAGCAGTAGCCCGAAGTCTCAGCCAAGGGGTTATTATGCTGAATCTGTGGGGCATCAGGCGGTTTAAAAGGAGCACAGGGCTGGGGTGACATTGTAGCGTAGCAGGTTAAGCCACCACCTGCAACGCCAGCATCCATATGGGCAGTGGTTAGCATGCTAGCTGCTTCACTTCCAATCCAGCTCCCTGCTGATGGCCTGGGAGAAGCAGTGGAAGGTGGCCCAGGTGCTTGGACCCCTGCCACCCACATGGGAGACTTGAAAGAAGCTCTTGGCTTCAGCTCTGACCATTACAGCCATCAGGTTGTTGCCTCCCTGTCTCTGTCTCTCTGTCTTGCACTTTCAAATAAATAAATAAATCTTTTTTAAAAAAAGAGCACAAACATGAAATAGTAAGGAAACTTCAGAACCAAGAAAGTTCTGCCGTGACTTCCAAGGAAGTCAACTAATTCTGAATCTCAAGAGAACTGTAGGCCGGCACCACGGCTCAACAGGCTAATCCTCCGCCTTGCGGAGCTGGCACACTGGGTTCTAGTCCCAGTCAGGGCGCCAGATTCTGTCCCAGGTGCCCCTCTTCCAGGCCAGCTCTCTGCTGTGGCCAGGGAGTGCAGTGGAGGATGGCCCAAGTGCTTGGGCCCTGCACCCCATAGGAGACCAGGAGAAGCACCTGACTCCTGCCTTCGGATCAGCACGGTGTGCCGGCCACAGCACGCTGGCCGTGGCGGCCATTGGAGGGTGAACCAACGGCAAAGGAAGACCTTTCTCTCTGTCTCGCTCTGTCTCTCTCTCTCTCACTGTCCACTCTGCCTGTCAAAAAAAAGAGAGAGAGAGAGAGAGAGAGAGAAAGAGAGAGAGAGAACTGTAAAAGTGTTACAATGTGTCCCAGCTCTTCTTGAAACTCCCTTGCTCATTTTGGTCTCACACTTACTGGTTAAAAGCTTGAATTCCTCCTTGTCCCTTGCCTTTTGATGCCCCTACACTAGGAACACAATTTCTTTTTTTTTTTAAGGTTTATATTATTTATTTGAAAGACAGAGTTACAGAGAGAGGTAGAGACAGAGAGAGAGAGGTCTTCCATCCACTGGTTCACTCCCCAGATGGCTGCAACGACTGGAGCTGCACTGATCCGGAGCCAGGAGTCTCTTCTGGGTCTCCCATGTGGGTGCAGGGGCCCAAGCACTTGGGTCATCTTCTACTGCTTTCCTAGGCCATAGCAGAGAGCTGGATCAGAAGAGGAGCAGCTGGGACTAGAACCGGCGCCCATATTGGATGCCAGCACTTCAGGCCAGGGCTTTAACCCACTGCGCCACAACTCCGGCCCCAGAACACAATTTCCATCCTGTGGGGTCAAGGCTGCTTTGCACGTGCATCAGGCAAACATCTCAGCAAAGTTTCTGGGCACGTGTTTCTCGCAGTCCACATCTCTTGTCCTACGTTCATCTGTGTATTTAGCTTGTCTGTGACGAAGCTGAGCTGTCTAGGATAGCTGTGCACCATGTAACGCTCTGCTCAGTCATGGAGCATACCTAGTCATAGCCTAGCTGTTATGGAGCACAACCTAGCACAAGTCTGGCTATCGGGAAAAAATGTCTAAGACATCCTGAAAGAAAAAAAAAATTTGGAGAGACAGAGCAAATGTCAGAAGCAGACAGGGATATTGGACTTGTCAGGCTGAGAATTTAAAACAGTTGAGATCAGATGCTAAGAGCCCTAATGTACAAAGCAGACAGAACACATGGGCAATGGGAGCAGAAGGATGGACACTTTATGAAATAACCAAAAGAAACACCAGAGAACAAAAGCACTATAACAGAAATGGAAAATGCCTTTGATGGGCTAAGGAGTCTCCTAGACAGGTCTAAACAAAAATCCCTGAACTCAAGGATGTCTCAGTCGAAGCCGCTGCAGCTGAAAAGCAGAGGGGGAAAAACGACTGGGGGGGGGGGGGTGCAGACTAGAGCTTGGCACAGTGGTAGAATCACAGCATGTGGAGCAGAGAGCCTCTTCAACTAATGGTGCTAGAATCACGGGCCTCCACATGCCAAAAAACAGAAAGAAATCCAGACACACGTCCTACGCCCCTCAAAGTGTTAACTCGGCAGGGCAGGCATTTGACTTAGTGGTCAGGACACCTGCCTTCCATCAGCGCCTGGGTTCACTTCCTGGCCCTGGCTTCCACTCCAGCTTTCTGCCTGTGCAGACCTGAGACGCAGTAATGCTAGAGTAGCTAATTGTGTTCCTGTCGCCCACCTGGGAGACCTGGATTGAGATCCCAGCTCCTAGCACAGCCCCAGATGTTGCAGGATTTGGGGGAGTAAAACTTCAGATGGGGGAGCTCACTCTCCCCCCTTCCTCCCTCCACCCCAAATAAAGAAATAAATAAATATCAATGTATCACAGACCTAAATATAATGTAAAATGCAAAACTACAACACTTTTAGAAGATAACATAAAGAAAAGCTGTATGACCATGGGTTTGGCAGTAGCTGTTAAGTTGTAATAACAAAGGCACTGTCCATTAAAGGAGCAATTGATGAGGTGGACTTCATTAAAATTTTGCTCTGCAAAGAAAATTGTCAAAAGAATGCAAAGACAAGCCACAGAGGATGAGAAAAGCATTTCAAAAGGCACATCAGTTGAAAAATTATTACCCAAAATACACAAAAGCCAGTGCAGAGGCACAGTGGGTAAAGCTGCAGCCTGCAGTGCCGGTATCTCATATGGATCCCAGTTTGAGTCCCGGCTGCTTCACTTCCGATCCAGCTCTCTGCTGTGACCTGGGAAAGCAGTGGAAGATGGCCCAAGTGCTTGGGCCCCTTCACCCACATGGGAGACCCAGAGGAAGCTCCCGGCTCCTGGCTTCGGATCAGTGTAGCTCCGGCTGTTGCAGCCATCTGGGGAGTGAACCAGCAGATGGAAGACCTCTCTCTCTCTCTCTGTCTCTCTCTGTCTCTTTCTTTCTCTCTGCCTCTGCTTCTCTGTAACTCTGCCTTTCAAATAAATAAATATTGTTTTTTAAAAAAATACACAAAGAACTCAGTAAGAAAACAAATAATGAAGTCTTCTACATCTTCCATTTCCTCCCCACAAAAAAGAAAAACTATGCTCATTAAAGATATCCTAAGTGAAAATATAAGCTACAAACTGAGAGGTGATCCTTGCAATGGATTTAACTGAGAAGTAGCTAGAGATAAGAATAAAAAATTCCTACCAAGCAACATGAGAATAATATCTAAATGACACAAATAGATATTTCCCAGAAAAGAAAGCACAAGTAGAATAAACATGTAAAGAGGCAGTGTAGCTCACAAGAAATCAGGGAAATACTATCAAGAATTCAAAATATCATTTTCAGCGACTTACTTGGCCAAATTCTGACAATGCAAAAGTTGGAGAGAATGAGGATCAATTGGAACACGTCTTTGTTGCTGATAAGACAGCAAATCACCACAACTATTTTGGAAAGCTGCTTAGTGTTATTATTACCCTATAAATTTGAACATTTTGCATATTTCATGACCCATTAATTTCACTTTTCAGTGAGGGAGACACATACATGAGAAGACATTTTAAAAATGTTTATCCTGGCACTGTTAGCACAAGCATTAAATAACTGAAAACAATCCAAGGGCCTGTAAATAGAATGAATAGATAAATCACAGTTCACCCAGCACTGGAAATACAGATGAACTCAGCTGTATGCATCAGATATGAATATAAGAGAATAATGTTGGGGCCGGCGCTGTGGCACAGGTTAATCCACCTGTGGCACTGGTTTGAGTCCTGGCTGCTCCACTTCCAATCCAGCTCTCTGCTGTGGCCTGGGAAAGCAGTAGAAGATGGCCCAAGTCCTTGGGCCCCTGCACCCACGTGGGAGACCTGGATGAAGCTCCCGACTCCTGGC